>CM035837.1:199460961-200685199 GCA_020510985.1 Pholidichthys leucotaenia
AAAAATGGGCGATTTGGGAAAATCTAAAAATTAAATTATGGTAGATACTTATTTTGGATTTGGAATCTCGGTAGCGACAGAATATTTGAGGCTGGTGGGTCTTCCAGAGGAATCAGAAGGTCGGGACGTATGTTCCTTTCAGGGCAAAGTGGATTCCGGAGGGGCTGGGCAGCGAGGTGTTGCAATCAGCAGTGGATTCTGGAAAAAAGCACATCGTATAGGCCCACGGAGAGATAAGGGACCGCCGAGGACCTTAATTATGAAGTTTCTTAGCAACAGAGACAGGATGAAGATCTTCAACGCTGCACGTGCTAAAGGAGAGATTAAACACCCAGGACCAGCAGGTGCGGTTCTACCCAGATTTGGCCACAGGAATCCAACAATTGAGGAAGCAGTTTGATCCCGTACGTAAGGAGCTGCGCAACCTTGGGATTCGTCATGGTGTAATCTATCCTGCGAGACTGCTGACCACGTATGAGGGCAGAACCCACATCTTCAAGACCCCAGAGGAGGCGCAGGAGTTCATCAAGAAGATCAAAGAAGAAGAAGAGACTGGTGGGAGCTAAGCATGAACAAAATATAAGGTAGAATAATTAAGCATTTGCACAGGCATCTGACTGACTTGAAGTAAATAGTAAGTTTACAAAATATAGATTGTATTATATATTAAAAAAACAAAACAAACAAAAAAAAAACTATGATGTACAAAGTTGTTAAAAATTTTGGAGTTAAGTTGGAAAACTACAGAGGAGAGTTAATGTTACGTCATTAAAAGCAGTAGAGTTAGGGTGATTGGGAGGATGAAGAAGGAGTGGCTTAGGCTGTTCCCCGTGGGTGTGGAACGGTCGATGGCTATATCGGGAGACAGAATTTTTCTTTTGATTTTGGGGGGTTTGCCACAAGTGTGGGAAGGGGAAATTTGTTTGTGTGTAGTTTGTAGGATGAATGTTCAACCACTCATGTTTTTGCTTCTCTGTATGAGCATGTTTACACTGCAAGGTAATCCCAAACTCTCTATTGATCATGGACCAAAGTGTTAATCTTAATTTAACTTCATGGAATTGCAGAGGTCTACAAAATTTAAAAAAACTTAAACAAGTTATGAATAAAATAAAGGACATGGGTTCAAGAATTGTGTTTTTACAAGAAACTCATCTGATAGAGGAGGATGTTAAAAGAATTAGGAGTAGATGGCAGGGAAGTGTATTCACCTCTTCATTTTCATCCCGAGCCAGGGGAGTTATGACTCTCATACATAAATCAGTTCCTTTTCAAGTGAAAAATGTAATTGGAGACAAATTTGGAAGATATGTAATCATTCAAGGTTCTTTGCTATTAGAAAATATAAATCTTGTGAACTTATATGGTCCCAATATAGATGATCAGAAGTTCTTTGCTAATTTATTTCTCATCTTATCATCACTTACAGGGCAACATATAATAGCAGGGGATTTTAATTGTACATTGAATCCAGGTGTGGATAGATCAACAGGACTGGATTGTACGCACATTGGATGTAGGATGACTATTAATCATTTTATGAAAGAATTGAGATTGTTAGATATATGGAGAGAAATGAAACCACAAGTTAAAGCCTATTCTTGTTATTCCAGTACCTACAAGACATTCTCACGTATTGATTATTTTTTGATTTCCACAGAATTAAGGTCCAAGATTCAAAACTGCTTTTATGATAACATCGTGATCTCTGATCATGCACCCTGTTGTCTAATATATGTAGATAAAAAATTGACAAAGGAATCAGGTAGATGGCAATTTCAGCATAAATGGCTTCAGGATGAGGAATTTGTCAAGCATATAGAAAAACAGATAGACAAGTTCTTTGACATCAATACTACACAAACATCAGCATGTGTAAAGTGGGAGGCTTTCAAAGCTTTTATTAGGGGACATATTATTAGTTATACAGGATCAAAATCTAAGAAGACTCGAGAGGAGAGAGCTAAATTGGAACATAAAATAAAAAATCTTCAGGAAAAAGTGTATGCAGGAAGTGACCCAAGGTTGGAGAATGAATTACTGATTTTGAGAGCTGAATACGACAAAAAATCAGCGAATAGAGCTGCCTCGAGTCTTCTAAGATTGAAACAATCTTTTTATGAACAAGGTGAAAAATCAGGAAAATTATTAGCATGGCAGATTAAACAATTGGAAATTAAAACACCAATTACCAGTATTATAAGTAATGGACAGGTAGTTATAGATCCTTTAGAAATTAATAGAGCCTTTAGAGATTACTATGAAAAATTATATGATACCAAAAATGAACCTGATTTAACAAAACTAAATGGGTTTTTGAACGAACTATCTATACCGTGTATTCCAAATGAAAACAGGGAGATATTGGAGTCTAAAATTAGTCAAGAAGAAGTTGGGCTAGCCATTGATAATATGAAATCAGGAAAAAGTGCAGGACCAGATGGTCTTCCAGTTGACCTTTATAAAAAATTTAAGAATAAATTAATAAAACCTTTTTTGGAAATGGTTTTAGAAGCATTTCAAAATAATAATTTACCATCATACATAAATAATGCCTTAATTATACTGCTGCCAAAACCAGGTAAGCCCTCTAATAAATGTGAAAATATGAGACCAATAAGCCTATTAAACGCCGACCTTAAGATAATCTGTAAAATTTTAGCAAGACGAATACAAGAAATTTTACCAAATATTATTAATCGAGATCAGAATGGCTTTATAAAGGGTAGACAAGGCTTCCATAATGTAAGAAGACTATTTAATATTATTTATTTTAATAAAGAAGCACCGGATACAGCTCTCCTATCATTGGACGCCGAAAAGGCCTTTGATAGAGTTGAATGGCCCTTTCTTTTTGAAGTCCTACAAAGGTTTGGACTTGGAAATAATTTCATAAAATGGGTTCAAATAATATACAATAATGCTACAGCAGAAATCCTAACAAATAACAATATTTCAAAACCAATAAAAATCAATAGAGGATGTCGACAAGGCTGTCCACTTTCACCTTTACTGTTTACTATGGCAATTGAACCTTTAGCGATAGCGATACGTTTACATTCACAAATATATGGAATTAAAGTTGGACCAACAGAACATAAAATCTCCCTGTACGCCGATGATATAATTTTGTTTATGTCGAATCTAAAAAAATCAATTCCAACCTTGTTGAATTTAATAAAGAATTTTGGGGAAATATCAGGATATAAAATAAATAAAACTAAATCTTCAATATTAATGCTAAATGAGACCCAGAGAAATTACTCAGCCCCTGAGGTAAATCAATTCAATGTTGTAAATCAGTTTAAATATTTAGGAATCCAAATTATGCCTAAGCTAGAATCAGTCGCCAGTGTCAACTATGAAGCCTTAATGTCAGATATCAGTGAGTTAACTCAGAGATGGATGTCACTACCAATGTCGATGATCGGGAGAATCAATATACTTAAAAGTAATATTTTACCTAAAATACTTTATTTATTTCAATACATTCCCTTATCACCACCTTTAGATCTATTCTCAAGAATAAAAAAAAAGTTAGTGGAATTTATATGGAACAACAGGAGGGCTAGATTACGTTTGTCTTTATTATATTTACCATTTGATCGTGGAGGTCTGAAATGTCCAAATTTTATGTTGTATTATTGGTCGGCACAACTGAGGTCTATGACATATTATTTTTCATCAAATGATCTCCCTCACTGGACTGAAATGGAATCATACAATTTACCTTTACCTCTTCCCATATTCATATACTCAGATTCGGCAAAAAAATTACAAAAACAAGTTAAAAATCCATTTGTAAAGCATATGATCAAAATATGGTGTGAAGCTAAAAACTATTTAAAAGAACCACAGTTATTGTCACAATTTAGTCCAATATGGGGTAATCAATATTTTAAACCAGGGAGAGCGGACGCTGTATTTAAAGTATGGAATTTAAAAGGGATACAAAAGATTCAGGATTTATATTTGCCAGGTGCAGACAACATAATGTCTTTTGAAGAGCTGAGGATCAAATTTAATCTCAATAGAACACATTTTTTTAAATATCTTCAACTTAGAAACTTTATTCGATCAAATCAAAATAAAGCTCTCACTCGACCTATTTATTCATCCTTGGAAAAAATGATGATGAAAGATAGTAAAAGAAAGGGTATTATTTCAGAGTTTTATAACTCATTGACACTATCTTCAAGTGAAAATTCACTGAAAAGATTAAACTACTGGAAAGAAGATCTGCAAATTGAAATTTCAGAGGAACAATGGGAATTGGCTTGTACAGAAGCTCAAACCAAATCAATAAATGCACGCCTTAAATTGATACATTTCAAATGGTTAATGCGGATGTATGTTACACCGGAGGAGTTAAATAGATATAACAAAAATATACCAGATACATGCACAAAATGCATGGAAAGTAAAGGAACCCTATTTCATTGTTTATGGGAATGTAGATTAATAAGAATGTTTTGGGAAGAGGTGAGGGTAACAATTGAAAAAATAATCTCAAAACAAATCATATTGAATCCTAAACTGTTTTTGTTGGGTCTGTACCCAGAAAAGCATAATTTTAATAAAAGTGAAAGAACATTCATAGACCTCAGTTTGCTTAATGCCAAAAAATGTATTGCACTATTATGGAAAAAGACTCATAGACCAGATGTGACTCAGTGGTTAAGACAGATGTTAACAAACCTTCCATTAGAAAGAATAACATATATACTAAAATCAAAGGAAATTGTGTTTGAGAATATATGGAGACCTTTTATTGATTATGTAAAAAATTTAAACATAACTCTTGAAGAAGAAGGTGAATGATGTGTGTGGACCTTGTAAATTCCAAACTGGTGAACATAATATGTATACTTATGTATTGGATTGTCTAGACTAAACAGAGGAGCATTGTTGAAGACTTGATTTTGTTGGTGGTTGTTGGTGTTTTTAGTGCATTTTTTTTTTTTGTAGTACTTTAGTGTTAGTGTTTGATTGTTTGTATCATGTTTGTTAAAAAAAAAAAAAAAAGGTTCAATAAAGATATTGTGGAAAAAGAATAGGCTTTGACTTGTGGTTTCATTTCTCTCCATATATCTAGCAATCTCAATTCTTTCATAAAATGATTAATAGTCATCCTACATCCATTGTGGGTACAGTCCAGTCCTGTTGATCTGTCTATACTGGGATTCAATGTACAATTAAAATCCCCTGCTATTATATGTTGCCCTGTAAGTGATGATAAAGTGAGGAATAAATTAACAAAGAAGTTTTGATCATCACTATTGGGGCCGTATAAGTTCACCAGATTTATATTTTCTAATAACAAAGATCCTTGAATGATTAGATATCTTCCAAATTTGTCTCCAATTACATTTTTCACTTGAAATGGGACTGTTTTGTGTATGAGAATCATAACTCCCCTAGCTCGGGATGAAAATGATGAGGTGAACACGTTACCTTGCCATCTTCTCCTAATTCTTTTTACATCCTCCTCTATTAGATGAGTTTCTTGTAAAAATACAATTTTTGAATCTATGTCTTTTATTTTATTCATAACTTGTTTAAGTTTTTTTTAGATTTTGTAGACCTCTGCAATTCCATGAAGTTAAATTAAGATTAACGCTTTGATCTATGATCAATAAGGAGTTTGAGATTACCTTGCAATATGAATATGCTCATACAGAGAAGCAAAAACATGGATGATAGAACATTCATCCTACAAACCAAACAAAAACAAAAACAAATTCCCCTTCCCCACATTCGTGGTAATCCCCCCAAAATCAAAAAAATTCCATCTCCCGTTATAGCTAGTGATTGTTCCACACCTGCGAGGATCAGTCAAACCACTCTCTCTTTCTCCCCTCAATCACCCTGACTCTACTATTTTCATGACGTGACATTAACTCTCTTCTGTAGTTTTTTCAACATAGCTTCAAAGTTTTATAGCAGCTTTGTACATCATAGCTTTTTTTTTTTTATAATACAGTCTGTATTTTGTAGACATGTTATATGTTTCAGATCAATCAGATGCCTGTACAAATGCTTAAATGTTCTACCTTTGTCATGTTTATGCTTAGCTCCCACCAGTCTCCCCTTGGATCTGCTTAATGAGCTCCTGCGCCTCTTGAAGGGGCTTAAAGATGTGGGTTCTCCCCTTATATGTGACCAGCAGTCTTGCCGGATGAATCACTCAGTGACGAATCCCAAGGTTGCGCAGCTCTTTGCGGGCGGGGTCGAACTGCCTCCTTAATTGTTGAATTCCTGTGGCCAAATCTGGGTAGAACTGCACCTGTTGATCCTGCTATTTGATTTCCCCTTTAGCTCGCGCCGCGTTGGTGACCGTCATCTTGTCTCTGTAGTTGAGGAACTTCATAATCAGCGTCCTCGGTGGTGTCTTATTATCTCTCGGTGGGCCGATTTGGTGAGCGCTCTCTAAGACGACCGATGACTGCAGGTCTGCGTTGCTCAGTGCTTCTGGAATCCACTTTTCCAAAAAGGAACATGAGTCCCGTCCCTCCGCTCCCTCTGGGAGGCCAACCAGCCTCAAATTATTCCGTCGCGACTTCCTTTAGTTTTTGTTTAAATTGTCCAAGTGAATGAATGAATGAATGAATGAATGAATGAATGAATGAATTTATTTTTATTTCGGATTTCGGATAGTACATTACAGGTTAAAAGAAACTGTATAATATAACAACAAGGTCAAATTAGACAAAGACTCCTTCTACTATACAATTCCACGTGAGTTATCCGAAATGGGTGATGGCTGAAGCCGCAGCTTATATTGCCCACCCATATTCCATCCAAGAATTCAAAGGAGAAAAAAGAGAAAACAAGACAAGAGCGATTACAATTTAAAACAAGGCTAAGACAAAATATGACTGAGAGAAAAAGAAAACTGAGCTAGTCTAAGTTAAGCGGTTACTATTCAAAAACAAATCTAAGACATAGTGTCACAGAGAAAAAAGAAAAACTAAGCTATAACACAACACAGGCTGGAAATGTCAATCCTTATGTGAGTTTACATGTCGTCTTGTAAATATGTTTGGAGTATTTCTTCCTTTAGTTTTTGTTTAAATTGTCCAAGCTTTGTACATGATTTTAATTCAGGTCCAAAATCGTTCCATAATCTGACACCTTGCACTGAAATACAGTGTTGCTTGGTAGTTGTTCTCACTGTAGGCTTTTGAAATATACATGTTCCTCTGAAGTGATATCGTTTCTCCCTTGTTTGGAACAACTTTTGGATATTTGCGGGCAGTGATAGATTCTTCACTTTGAACATTATTATTGCGGTTTTAAAGTCGATCAGATCTTTCAACTTGAGAGTTTTTTGTTTAAGAAAAAGTGGGTTTGTTGGTTCCCTGTAAGCTGCTTTGTTGATTATTCTAATAGCTCTCTTTTGAAGCATAAAGAGTGGATATATGTTTGTTTTATATGTATTTCCCCATACTTCATTACAATATGTCATGTATGGGAGTATTAATGAATGATACAAGGTGTATAGTGTGGGTTGATTCAGCAAATTTTTCACTCTGTGTAATATTGCAATTGATTTGGATACTTTACCTTTTATATAATTAATATGTGGCTTCCAACACAGTTTGTTATCAATTATTACTCCAAGGAATTTAGTTTCGGATACCCTTTCAATCTCTACACCATTTACACTGAGTTTGGGTACTGGGTAGTTGTGATGGTTGTTAAAGACTATAAATTTTGTCTTGCTTAAATTGAGCGTTAATTTGTTTGAATCAAACCACAGTTTCAGCTTTCCTAATTCCTTTCCGAGTGTATCCAGAAGTTGTTCCAAGTTGTTTCCACTGCATAGCAGGTTAGTGTCATCAGCAAACAATATTAAGTCCATTTTTTCTGAAACTTTACATATATCATTTATATACATATTGAATAATAATGGTCCCAAAACTGAACCCTGTGGGACTCCACAGGTGACCTTCAGTAGCTCTGAGTTTTTGTTGTTAACACATACATACTGATATCTGTTCTTTAAGTAACTTCTTAACCAGGACAGTGCTACCCCTCTGATACCACAATTTTGTAGTTTCTTTAATAATAGATTGTGATCTACTGTATCAAATGCTTTTTTAAGATCCAGGAATACTCCAACTGAATACTCTTTATTTTCAATGGCTGTTGATATTTTTTCTGTAAATTCCATTAAGGCATATGCTGTTGTCCTTTTGTGTCTGAACCCATATTGCTGCTCACACAATAAATCATTCTTCAGGATGAAGTTGTCAATTCTCTCATAGAATATTTTTTCAAGTATCTTGGAAAATTGCGGTAATAGTGAAATTGGTCTGTAGTTGGAGAGTTCCCCTCTGTCGCCTGTCTTGTAAATCGGAATTACTTTAGCTATTTTCATTGCATTGGGAAATATACCTGATTGGAGAGACAGGTTACAGATATACGTCAGTGGTTTCACTATGCATTCGATAACAGTTTTGACTAGTAGCATATCAATACCATCGCAGTCAGTAGATGTTTTACTTTTGAACGATTTAACAATTTCAATGACCTCTCTTTCGTCTGTGTTCTTTATGAAGATGGTGTCTTTTACAGCAGTGTTATTGCATATTGAATCACCTGTTGGCACCGTAGTGGGTATTTCTCGGGCCAGTTTAGGTCCAATGTTAACAAAAAAATTATTAAATTCATCTGCAGGTGAAGCTATATTCACATTCGGAGTCGATTTATTATTTTTTGGAGTGTTAGTTGGGTAGCTGGTATTTCTGCTTTTATTTCCAAGGATACTGTTGATTATTGTCCATGTATTTTTAATATTGTCTTTGTTTTTTTCCAGTTCTTTACTGTAATAGTCTCTTTTACTACATCTTATTATATATGTTAACTTATTTTTGTATGTTTTATACCGCTGCTCTGCTTCTTTTGTCCTTTTCTTTATGAAAGCTTTATATAATAAATTTTTCTTTTTACACGCCTTTTGTAGTCCTTTGGTTAGCCATGGTTTGTCAGTAAATTTGTGTTTAAGCTTTTTTTTAACTAATGGGCAGTTTTTTTCATAAAGAGTGGTTACAATGTTTGTAAATGTGTCATAGGCTTCATTTACATCTGATACATAGACTTCTGTCCAGTCTTGCTTCAGCAAGTCCTCTTTAAAAGAACTGATTGCGTTTGGTGATTTGTGTCTGAACGATTTTGAGATTTTTTCTGGGTTGGGCCCCGTGTGGCCATGGATAAGTGCAAAGATTGGCAAGTGGTCGCTTATATCATTTATCAATAATCCACTTTCTATTTTCTTGTCGAGAACATTGACAAACAGGTTGTCAATAAGTGTAGCAGAGTGAGCTGTGATTCTACTGGGATGTGTTATTGTGGGATATAGACTCATGCTGTACATAGAGTTCATGAACTCTGTAACTACATTTTGTTGATGTGGATTAAGTAGGTCAATATTGAAATCTCCACAAATTGCTACCATTTTCTTACTAGTAATATTATTGTACAGCTCGACTAATTTATCTCTGAATGTCTCAATGCAAGTTCCCGGCGTTCTGTATATGCAGCTTATGATTAGATTTTTTGTTTTGTCTAGGTCAATCTCAACAGTAACACATTCCAGAATCCCTGGTAGTGCTAAGGACATTTCATTTACAAGCTTACATCTATATAGGTCATCAATATACAGTGCAACACCACCACCCTTTTTTTGAGATCTGTTAATGTTAAACATCTGATATCCCTCTATTGCCATCAGGGGAGCCTGGTCTGCATTAAGCCAGGTTTCAGAGACTGCTATAGCTGTGAATTTTCTGTTTAGCTGTTTTAAATAGTCCTGAATCTGTGAGAAGTTTTTGTTAAGACTTCTGCTATTGAAGTGTATTATTGACAGTTTACCATCTAATTGCACTTGACTTTTGAATTGCTTTTCAGTGTAATATTCACAGTGGTTATGAATATTATTGAAAAAGTAGTTATCAGGATCAATATCATTCTCCATCTCTTGTGGTTTATGTTCAGCATAGTGGCATATTTTTAGAGTTTGAGTTTCCTCACTCTGTGTTTCATAGTCAGTGTTCATCTGTATTTATCTAAGTCAGTAGCATCTCTGATCATTATACTTTTTGCTTGCTCAGGTGTTCCATTTAGTTTAATCCAAATTCTACAATTTCTTGTCCAGGTTGACTGTATCTTATTATGTTTCTTTAGCATCCGTGCCTGCCGTGCTAATTCAGCGTTTTTTTTTGTCAGGTGTTCATTTAGGTAAACTTGAGTTTCCTTTAGTTTTTTGGCCTGCCTCAGTATGTCATTTTTCACCCTCCTGTTCACAAAGCGCATCACAATTGATTTCTTTGTTTTGTTATCTTTCTTCGGTAAAGCATAACAGGCTGAGATCGCATTGGCTTCTACCTTAATGTCTTTATCATTAAGGAACTGAAGCACTTGGTTTTCTAAGGACATTGATTCACTTATGGAAGCATGTTCACCACTCAGTCCTGTAGCGGCATGGGCGTACGACTGATATCTGATGTCTAGTCCACTTATAACTATGTCATCAATGCGAGAACCTTGTTCAAGATCCTCAATGCGTTGCTCCAAAAGACGCCCGTGTTGCTCCAGGTCCATAATTTTTTTGTCTTTTTCTTTTATTATTGAATGTAGGGCTTGTACCTCCTGTATTAGGTCTAATATTTTGTCCTGCTGGCTAGTCACTTTGGCCAGTTCATCTAACACAAAGTTCAGAGTTTTTTTAATTTCTTCCATTTCCTCTTTTTTGGGTGGCATTTTACTGACCTGTGGATAGAAATAAGCAGAGAATCCGGCTAGGCCTCAACTAGCTCGGTCACTACTGGACCCGCCGCTCCTGCGCAGCTTCTCCGCCGAGTGACGCTGCTCAGCTCCGCAGATCACCGCCGTCTATCGCCGGCGCCTGCCTCCGTCTACCTGGCCAGTTGTGTCGTGCACCGCCGGCGCAGCCGGAATCCACCGATCACAGCCACTCGTCGCCGTCTGGCTAGGCGGCTCCTCCGCTGGGCCCCGTCTAGGCCCCGTCACCGACCGCCGTCAGTCTGGTCGTTCCTCGGCTGGGCCTCGCAATTGAGCACCGGTTCAGACCACTGTCCTGCTGGATCCAGGTGGCCCCCGTCTCTCACCAACGCCGCGCCCGAGCTCCCAATCGCCGCCTCGGTTGGTTCGTCCTCCTTTTAAATCCTTCTCTCCTCGGCTCCAGATGGCCAGATGTAAAGAATACCTTCTCACTGCTGCAGTTACTCTGGGTTAGCATCTGGGTTAGCATCAGAGGCGAGCCTTTAGAGGTCGGAAACGGGGCGAAACGGAGCCAGATCTACCAGAACCTTCACCAGGTCAGCACTGGGTCGTAAGGGTATTCCCCACGTTTGTTGGTAGCCAACAGAAGTCCTTATTTTGATGGTTTTGCTTAAAATTCTCGGCTCATATCAAGCATTACAAGTGCAGCACCGGAAGTACCGCCGGAAGTACCGGAAGTGGTGTACATGATTTTAATTCAGGTCCAAAATCGTTCCATAATCTGACTCCTTGCACTGAAACACAGTGTTGCTTGGTGGTAGTTCTCACTGAAGGTTTTTGAAATATACATGTTCCTCTGAAATGATATTGTTTCTCCCTTATTTGGAACAGCTTTTGGATATTTGCAGGCAGTGATAGATTCGTCACTTTAAACATTATTACTGCAGTTTTAAAGTCAACCAGATCTTTCAACTTGAGAGCTTTTAATTTAAGAAAAAGTGGGTTTGTTGGTTCCCTGTAAGCAGCTTTGTTTATTATTCTAATAACTCTCTTCTGAAGCATAAAGACTGGATATATGTTTGTTTTATATGTATTTCCCCATACTTCAGTACAATATGTCACGTATGGGAGTATTAATGAATGATACAAAGTATTAGAATTAGGAAAGCTTAAACTGTGGTTTGATTCAAACAAATTAGCGCTCAATTTAAGTAAGACAAAATTTATAGTTTTTAACAACCATCACAACAACTTAGTATCTAAACTCAGTGTAAATGGTGTAGAGATTGAAAGGGTATCCGAAACTAAATTTCTTGGAGTAATAATTGATAATAAACTGTGTTGGAAGTCACATATTAATTATATTAAAGGTAAAATATCTAAATCAATTGCAATACTACACAGAGCGAAATATTTGCTGAATCAACCCACATTATATACTTTGTATCATTCATTATTACTCCCATACATGACATATTGTACTGAAGTATGGGGAAATACATATAAAACAAACATATATCCAATCTTTATTATTTTTTTTTTAAACAAATATATTCAGTCTTTATGCTTCAGAAGAGAGCTATTAGAATAATAAACAAAGCTGCTTACAGGGAACCAACAAACCCACTTTTTCTTAAATTAAAAGCTCTCAGGTTGGACGATCTGGTTGACTTTAAAACTGCAGTAATAATGTTTAAAGTGAAGAATCTATCACTGCCCGTAAATATCCAAAAGCTGTTCCAAATAAGGGAGAAACAATATCATTTCAGAGGAACATGTATATTTCAAAAACCTTCAGTGAGAACTACCACCAAGCAACACTGTGTTTCAGTGCAAGGAATCAGATTGTGGAACGCTTTTAGACCTGAATTAAAATCATGTACAACGCTTGGACAATTTAAACAAAAACTAAAGGAAGAAATACTCCAAAGATATATACAAGATGACACGTAAATTCACATAAGGATTATTTATCTTTTGTTCATATAAAAGACAAAAAATAAAATAGAAAGATGTCTTTTTACCTTCTTTACATGTTTCAACTGCACTGCAGCCTTCGTCAGAAGGCAACTGCAGTGCAGTTGAAACATGTAAAGAAGGTAAATACATCTTTCTATTTTATTTTTTGTCTTTTATATGAACAAAAGATAAATAAATAAAAGAAGACAAAATGAACCTATTTGACGTATCACATAAGGATTGTCATATCCAGTCTGTGTTGTGTTGTTGCTTAGTTTTTTGTCACGTTTTGTCTTAGCTTTGTTCTGAATTGTAATCGCTCTTGCTTTGTTTTTCTTTTGAATTCTTGGATGGAATATGGGTGGGCAATATAAGCTGCGGCTTCAGCCATCACCCATTTCAGGGAACTTATGTTGAACTGTATAATCAGAGGAGTTATTGTTTAATTTGACCTTGTAAGATGTTTTTTCCCCCCTTTGTTATATTATTCTGTTCCTTTCTTTTAATCTTTACTTTTAATCTATCCGAAATAAAGATTCATTCATTCATTCATTGTTTGATGAGCTGAACATTTAAGTGTGACAAACATACAAAAAAATGAGAGATCAGGAAGGGGGCAAACACTTTTTCACACCAGTGTAACTCCTACAGCTGGTCTGGGCCACTCATAAATTTTGTTAGTAAATGTACTAAATTTCTAGATACTAAAGGACTACTGAATCCAAAAGCGTCACATAAATTGCTCATATGTCACCACACCAGAGTGGTGGCCTGGTTGATAGAGCATCTGCCCTACAACTGGGAGGTTGGGGGTTTAAGTTCCTGCCAGGTCATACCAAAGAACATATAAAAAAAAGTACTTCCCGCCTTCTAGCTTGGTGCTCAGTGTAACAGAATGAGGGAAGGAGAAGTTGTTTGTGGCAGTGACCCCTCTGATTTCTAGATGTGATTAACATTGTAGATAGGAGAAACCTAATTTTGTTCTACTGTATGGACGGAATGACAATAAAGTTGGCTTCTTCATTTTGGAACAAATCTGTTCGTACTAACAGTTCTTGCCTGAGGCCCAGAGTGCTATTTTGTAACATATTTGGTTGGTAGGGTGCCGTGAGATTTTTTTCAATGTAAAAAGGGTTCCTTGGCTCCAAAAAAAGGTTGAAACACACTGCATTAGATGGTGTTAAATGCTAACTGTCTGGTTAGGTCAGCACAGCAAAGGAGAGACTCCTGAGATCTTGCCAGGAGATGAGCAAGACAAAGATCGGGATGGGAAGTCGCAATATATGATATCGCAAGCTCATGATAGTATTGCATTGTGGCCCAACAAATCTTGTTTTTCTTTTATTTCCAAAAAAGGCTTGTTGCTGCAACTTTCTTACCATTACTTGATTATGGTGATGTACTATACATGAATGCCTGTACTACTTCATTGCATACATTGATACTGTATACCATGCTGCCTTGAGATTTATTACTGGCTACAAGTCACTTATCCATCATTGTACCCTGTATGCTAAGATTGGTTGGATGTCCCAACCTGCTGCCAGGCTTCTTCACTGGTACATTTTCATTTATAAAGCCATCATTGGACTACTCCCATCATACCTCTGTACTTACCTGACCTTCCCACACAATCCATCTCAATCTACCATCCCAGGACTGTCTCTCTGCCTCAGTCCCCAGAACTCGCACTGACTTTGGGAAGAGAGCATTTATGTGCTCCGCTCCCTATTACAGAATGAATGAATGAATCTTTATTTTGGATAGATTAAAAGTAGAGATTAAAAAAGAAACAGAATAATACAACAAAGGGGGAAAAAAATCCAACAAGGTCAAATTAGACAATAACTCCTCTGATTATACAGTTCAACATAAGTTATCCTAAATGGGTGATGGCTGAAGCCGCAGCTTATATTGCCCACCATATTCCATCCAGGAATTCAAAAGAAAAACAAAACAAGAGCGATTACAATTCAGAACAAAGCTAAGACAAAATGTGACAAAAAAAAAACTAAGCAACAACACTACACAGACTGGATATGACAATCCTTATGTGATTTTACATGTCATCTTGTTTATATCTTTGGAGTATTTCTTCCTTTAGTTTTTGTTTAAATTGTCCAAGCGTTGTACATGATTTTAATTCAGGTCCAAAATCGTTCCATAATCTGACTCCTTGCGCTGAGACACAGTGTTGCTTGGTGGTAGTTCTCACTGAAGGTTTTTGAAATATACATGTTCCTCTGAAATGATATTGTTTCTCCCTTATTTGGAACAACTTTTGGATATTTGGGGGCAGTGATAGATTCTTCACTTTAAACATTATTACTGCAGTTTTAAAGTCAACCAGGTCTTTCAACTTGAGAGCTTTTAATTTAAGAAAAAGTGGGTTTGTTGGTTCCCTGTAAGCAGCTTTGTTTATTATTCTAATAGCTTTCTTCTGAAGCATAATGACTGGATATGCAGTATGTTTGTTTTATATGTATTTCCCCATACTTCAGTACAATATGTCACATATTTTTTTTTTTTTTTGTTACTTATTTGTACCCGTAGGTAGACTTGGTTTGCAGTCTGGTGACAAGCCACCGGCTGCTGGTCGCTGCGTGCGCGAGCGCCCTAAACCTACATGTTTTTGGTATGCGGGAGGAAACTGGAGAAATCCCGCGCAACATGGGGAGAACATGCAAACTCCACACAGCTCACTGTTGGTCGGGGGCTGGGATCGAACCCACAATCTCATGATCCCCGCGATCCCCCGGCCGAGGGTAAAACTGTGCTGCTACAGTGCTAAACCACTGCGCCACCGTGCAGCCAACTCCACGTATGGGAGTATTAATGAATGATACAAGGTATATAGTGTGGGTTGATTCAGCAAATATTTCACTCTGTGTAGTATTGCAATTGATTTGGATATTTTACCTTTAATATAATTAATATGTGACTTCCAACACAGTTTATTATCAATTATTACTCCAAGAAATTTAGTTTCGGATACCCTTTCAATCTCTACACCATTTACACTGAGTTTAGATACTAAGTTGTTGTGATGGTTGTTAAAAACTATAAATTTTGTCTTACTTAAATTGAGCGTTAATTTGTTTGAATCAAACCACACTTTAAGCTTTCCTAATTCCTTTCCGAGTGTATCCAAAAGTTGTTCCAAATTGCTTCCACTGCATAATAAATTAGTGTCATCGACAAACAATATTAAATCCATTTTTTCAGAAACTTTACATATATCATTTATATACATGACAGGAATGGACTTCAAAAATCATTCAAACTTCAGGCCCTCATTTGCCTTCCTGATTTTAAAACTTGTGTTACAGTCTTCTTAACAGTAGATATGGGTGTGTGCAAATGCTTTGCGGCATGATTTACATATTTGATATTCTTTAGCACAGTTCACGGTGTCTTACTCTGTGCTTTTATGTTTTATTAATGTTGTGTATTGTGTAATGTATTGTTCTATGTAAATACTGCCATCTTGGTCAGGCCGTGCTTGTAAAAGAGATCATTTTGATCTCAAGCATTTGCCTGATAAAATATAAGCACCAAGCTGCTGATGCCTCAGTGCCAGAGCCTTGGCGGAGGTATGCATTCTTGGAACCCCACCAAAATGTTATGGTTTCCTCTCTAGCCCAAGGACCACCTCTGGTAAAAATTTCACCTGAATCCATTGAGTAGTTTTGGAGTACACACATGCACAGTGAAAATAATCTGCAGTTCACATGCCCGTACTGTCAGTGGCAGCCAAGAGCCACCAAACTGATTTAAACAGCTGCAGTCCAAACACAAAGAAGAGCACAGTGGCAGACGTTTTAAATGGTGGAAGCGATGGAGGTACGTAAATACAATGACAAGATGAACAGGAGCTTTCGCTGTTTAGTGGCAGAGGAACAAAACAGACGGGCAAAAAGATGGACATTTGTTCACCCAGTATTGGCAGATTGCTCAGTACTTTCCGGTGGCAGGAGTTTCTGGGTGCATACGCAGTTCACTGTGACCATTTGTGGGAGAGGAATGTTGGGACTTGGAGTTTTTAGCGAGTTTTTAATGAGTTTTACCTCATCCTTCCTCTGCAAAACTAAACAGCAAAACAAGTGTGAAAACAATCGATGTGATGAATAAATGGTGTATTTGCTGAATACGTGTTTTTTTCAGTAACCACTTTTTTATAACAGTTCAGCTCCATGTGCTGCAAAAAAAAAGTCACACTGCCCCTTCTAGTGGCCCGGTATAGTTATTACAATATATTTTCCTCTGGCTTCATTGACGTTAAAGGTGAGTTAAATTTGTGTTTATTTCGAAAGTCGAGAAAATATGTCGATACAATGATACAACCCTTTAGTTGCACTTAATTTTGACCAGGCGAGCTGAAACACAGAGGCAGACGGACAGCTACACACACACAACCATCCACACACAGATGCATTGAGTGATTACCGTATGCATCTCCATTTCACCGAGGTATAATAAAGGTTAAATAAATACAATAAATAGTATTGTACAGCCTCTGCTAATTCCCAGCCCGGCTCATGGTAATTGAAAATCTGCGCTGCCTTTGTGACACTGGTCAGGCTAGTGGGTGTCTGTCAAATTGGGCCAGACTTGTAGCAGGGCGTAAAATGGAACCAGTGAGCTGAATGAAGGTGAGAATTCTCAGCGGGTTTGTCACTACAAACAACAGCTTTCATCGTATGCAAAGTCAGTTTGATCAAGTGGGATACAAAAACACATATAATATTTACTACAATAGCTAAGTTGTGCTGATCAATACTGAAGAAAGACTATGGTAATAGACCTATTTCAAAAATTAAAGTTAAATATAGAAAAGACTGTAGATAACTGCATACCACATGAATGCACACATTACAGGAGCTCTGTGACTGGTCTCCTACCCGTTGTCTGACAGCAGTAGTCTATAGCAGACAGTCTTCTGCAGCGATTCGCCTGCATTCCCTCCTTCTATCTCTGTGACAACCAGCAAGCCACCATCTGCCACCCACACATGAGGTGTGGAGGGACGATTTTCAAAAAGAACTGGCTTCAACGGCACTTAAATGCTCTGCCTTTTTTTAAACAAGTGAAGCTATTTTAACACAAATCCATTTCTTTGTGCATAGTGATTAAAAAAGCCTTTTACTTCTGTCGGTCATACTTTAAAAAGTGACATAGGAATGTTTTCAGTTAACTTTAACATTCACAGTGCAAAAGATTAATGCATTCAAGTTTATCACAGCATTGTACATTGACTTCTTTAAATTGAGTGACCTGTTGAGTCAATTTTAGCCATGTGGAGCACAGACAAAGTAATGACTGCTGGGTTTGACATCAGAAATTAAAACTCCTATCTTGTTATGTACCCAATGATTTTTATAAAAACCTGTGTGGCAAAATGTAATTCATTTGATGGTACACGAAAATGGTTAATTTGCTCCTCTATTCAGACAGTGATTGGACGCTTCAAAGTCACAGAGTCTCTGCCTGTGAAGAGTTTCTAAAACTCATTGAGAAAATTAAACACTTTCCCATTTTTAATCACATTCCATTCAGTGTATTATCTGCCTTTCATTCAGTCGAAGGCTTTAATAGCGATTCACCCTTTAGCTTGTCGGGGACTTAGAAAGTTTGTAAAGGTGTTCAGCTGTTGGCTCAGTGAGGTCGAAAGAAGCTGTCCCGCTCAACATTGACTCTTTAGCCTTACAGAAAGGTTCTTTTTTACTCTGACTTGGCAGAGGTCAAATAGAAATGCGTCAGTCTAAGTACAGACTTCTTCAGGACAACATCTATTCACTAAGGACACAGGAGATTTTCTGTGAAGCAGAGCCTTCAACTTCCCCAAAGATACATTCCTGACACTGTGCAGTCCTCCAAAAGGATAAATCAGCAGTTCCAACAAGTCATCCATCTTGGAGTTACAATATACTGAAGATTTGATGCTCTATAGCAGAGACTGCATTCCAGCTGAAGAGTGAACAGTGCTCTCTGAGGCTCTGCCTGCAGGACCTGAACGGCTGCCAGGTGTGATATCAGCGTTTGTGATTTTTGCACAGTTCAAGGGATCATCTGCAACACAATCCAGGTTTCATATGACACACCGCATGCTTTATAGACAGGTCTTTGTGTTCCTCTGAACTGTAAACGATGGGAGGAAAAATGTTGAGACATGAAGTTTTGTTTTTTAACAGCTCTGTTTTGTCTATTTCACAACAATTCCATCACCAGAACTACTGTAGGGAAAGTACTCATACCATTTAAAAAACATTTCTAATTACAAGATTTTGATTTTCATCATTAACCCATTAATTATGACCTAATGCAATTGATCCCTAAGAAGAAGTTACAAGTATCTGGTGTACCCCACCCATTCTGAGGTTACGAGAACTCAAGGGAAGCACTTGGCAACCTGGTTTCTGTCCATAGGACCAGGCCAGGCTCAGCCCAAGTTCACCACATGAGCCGATCTCCAGTGGGCTCGCCACCTACAGGAGGGATCACGGGGATCAGGATGCTGTGTGAACTGAGTGGCAGTGTGGGCTTAGACTGCTGCCCCTGCAACCCGGACACAACTGAATCTGCTGTTTGCAATCATTTGTTCATCACCATAAACTAGTGCATACCCGTGCATGCCCGTAGAGGGGATGCAATGGAACAGAATTCTTGCCAGTTACAGGACAGTTGGTATAGCAACACAGCACTAAGTGGCAATCACATGTGATGGCTTTTGTATACAACAAAACATAAAAATCACACAAAATATGCCCTGCCATCTGGGGCTGTTTGCCCCTGCTTGTTACTTCTTCTCCTGCGTGTCACCATTCTGTGTTATGTGTCCTTGGACTGTGTCCTAGGTGTGGCCGTCCGGTGCCGGATCTGAGCAAAGATACAGTTGTTTACCTGTGTCTATATATATGTCTTGCAGGGAGTCATGTGCTCTGTCTATGTGCCATCATATAGACATCATCGGATGGATGGTGGGTCTTCTTCTTCTTCGTTCAGACCACTGAAGGGTCTCCTCCTGTCTCAGACGGCTGTGTTATTCACAGTCATCTCTGCGGTGTTTCATGTTTACGGCATCCTTTGTGACGTGCAGCAGTTCTCATTCTATTGCTCTCCATCTGGTGGGTCTTCTTCTTCTTCGTTCAGACCACTGGTTGAGGGATAGGTGCGTCGTAATTCCAGTTCATGGGCACGATCCTGAAAAAGTGGCTTTCGACCCTGTTCAGGAAGGCTCATGCATGCATGTAGAAACCAAGAAACCGGAGCACCCGGAGAAAATCAGCGCTTTGCTTGGCATTTTACACATTTGTAATGTAGACTGGCATTCGTCAAGGTTACACATTTGCCATCATGTAGGCATGGTGAGTCATCCTATGATGCCTGAGTTCATAGGACACGCTATGATGATGAGGCAGAGATCACAGGCTGTCCTATGATGTCCTAGAAACGTGCTTTAAAGTCTGTCGTACCCTATGCTGGTGAAGGGTGGCATCCTGTCTCAGACGGGTGGAATGTACTGCTGGAACCTCAGGTGTTTCATCTTCATGGCATCTTTTCTGACGTGCAGCAGTTGTCGTCATTCTATTGCTCTCCATCTGGTGGGTCTTCTACTTCTTCTTCGTTGAGACCACTGGTTGAGGGATAGGTGCGTCATAATTCCAGTTCATGGACAGGATCATGAAAATAGATCTTAGCAAAAAGAGGCTTTCTGGCATGGAGTTACTGTATATGACATCATAAAGACATGAAGGCAGGCTTGATGTATATGACATCATAAAAACATATCTGTCTATGTGCTGTGGGCTTGATGTACATGACATCATAAAGACACATTTGTCTATGTGTCCTATGATGCCTGAGTTCATAGGACGTCCTATGATGTTCAGGCAGAGATCATAGGCCGTCCCATGATGTCCTATGAACGTGAAATCTTCCACAGCTTTTCTCCACTGGTCTTATGCTCTAAAAACAAAGTTTTCTGCATCATATTTTAAACAAAATGTGCAAGGGAAGTCAGAATAACTCCTTCTAGACCATTCAGACCATCAAAATTGCTTGAAAGTAAGCAGAGATCATTTACAGATTTTTTAAGCCAATCAAGTCATACAGTTTCTGTTTGACATGTACTGTATTTGCAGATTTATCTTCCGATGTAGTGATCCATGAAACTTCACATTCACAATCACAACAGTATTCTTCAGCACAACAACAGATTTTAAGCAATTCTGTTCATGTGCTAAAAAAAAAGTCACATTTATGAAATGTCTGTCAGCCTTTGTCTTGTCAATGGAAGATTTTAATAGTGTGTGAGAAAGTTAGGGTCTGATTCAGAGTAGTCTGGTGGAATAGTGGCTGAGAACATTGGCTGTCATGCTGGAGATGGAGGTTCAAATCCTCCCAGAGAAGTGTTAATCTTCTAAAGTTCAACATAGCTGCCCTGTGTGTTTGAAAGCAATATGTAACATTAAGCAATGTAGCAAAAATTACATGCTGCCAAAAATCACATTTTTTATGACTTACAAGAGCAAAATCACTCAAATATCTCGTGTCTGTTTTTTTGCTTTGAAGTTTCACATAAGCCCTGCCCCCTGAAAAAAGGTGAGTTTAAACAGTGTTTTTGGTGACGTAGCTACAGGATGTACAGCTGCTGGCACGTCTGCAGTGTTGAGCCACTCAGGACTCTCTGGCCTAACTGAAGTTAGCCTCTGGCAGTTAGTATTTTTGCTCTAGCTGCTTTGAAAACTTGACCCAATTAAGATGGATTTTACTTTTACACCGGAGTGGTGGTCTAGTTGGTAGAGCGTCCACCCCACACCCGGGAGGCCAGTGTTCAAATCTTGGCTGGGTTATGCCAAAGACCATAAAAAAAAGGTACTTTCCGCCTTCTAGCTTGGTGCTCAGCATAATAGAGCAGGGAGAGGAAAGTCCCACACAGGGCTACTAGCTGTGTGGCCAAGGGTCAGAGAAACAGAGATAGGCACCACCCCTATACACCACAAGGGAATTAACTTAACTTTACACTGCTTTTAAGGACCGGTGCATTTTCAGTCATTATCCTGGGCCACTCTGCATACAACGGGGCATGTCCTTCAACCGGTAAGTATTGTTATTGCAGGAATTATGCTGTTTAATGTAACACTAGTTACTACCCAGGTAGCCAAAATATTTTGGACCGAATCTGGCCAAAATCCAGCTGGCCAGAAGGAATAACATGCCAGAATCTGTCTGATACACCAGGCCAGATGCAGGTTGAGTCCGCCTGCATCTGGAGGGCAAGTATTAATAATAATAATTCACATCATAAATACTGATTAAATTCATTAAAGGAAACCTGTACTGGTCATTATAACAACATTAGTCCTGCTTTAGGTATTACTTATAAACCACAAAAATGTGTTTATTCAGTAAAAATAACCCCATAGAGTCAGAATATTGAATAATTTTATCCCATGAAAACTGCTTTGTCAAAACCAATGGGGAGCACCATCGCTGGCCGGAAGTGACGTACAATCACTGTTTCCGACATTACCTCTGAAGAGTAACATGTTTACCGCAAACAAGTAAATGCGTTCAGCAAATGCTCAGTGGGTCGAGATCCAAGTTGAAAATGGCACAAAATCTCCACGGATATCTACTGCACAAACCGTCCTTGGAAATGACCTTCATTGACGGCATGATCCACAGTTACCTCTGGGGACCAGCGGCTGAAGGGGACCTGACGAACAGGCAAGTTCCCAGTCAAGTAACTTCAGAACACGTTTGATAAATCTTGATATATTAGAATTTTATTTCATTAAATTATGTGTAGGTAGACTTGCTTGTACATGGTTGTAAAAAATTACATAAAATTCTGATGTTGAAACTTTGTTGACTGCTATACTGCAGCCCAGTCAATCGCACAAAGCAACAACTGTGTGTCACTACTGTGCTGAAACTGGCCATGGAGGAGGCAAGATGTCGCTGACCATGACTGTCTGAGAGAGCAGGGACTTGAAACACACACGTATTTGAGAAGGAATCATGACCAAAATTACTGGATGGAACCACTAATATCATATTTGATCCTGTGAAATAGCTTTTGATTAAAATTCACTACAGGTACCCTTTAATGTGTATAATTGTACATAAATACAGTATAGGAAAATACCGTTCCCTCCCAACATCACCAGATCTATATCTTGGGCAAATAAGGTGACCACAGCCTGTTCTAAATGTGCCATATCTCAACCGTCAGTGGGCCTGATCATGGCACCCAAAATCCAATTGGATCCAGCAACTGTTAATGGCTCAGATCTGGCTGGGTTATGGCAAGCCATTGCCAGGGCATAGCCGAAGGTGCCGGAACTCAACCAGAATCTGCCAGAATTGGCCTGATTCCATTGCTACCTGGGTATTAGCCTTGTGGTATGTGGACTGGGCCTGGTCACCGATTCTGGTGTTTGAAGGGGGGGGGGGGGTAAAAAGATTTTAACACAAAATTGTAAGACAATGAAAGGTTTTGTTTGTAGAAAAAGGGCATAAGATACCATTTTAAATAATATAATTTGCTTTTGTAGGGGATTTATAGGCACTGGCATGTGTCTTTAAGTTTTGAATGGTGCACTGCTGCTTGGAATCCCTTTCAATGGAACATTTATGTGTTGAGAAAGTTAGAGTGTGAACTGAAGCGCTTGTGTGGTGTAGTAGTTAAGGTAGGCACTTGGCTTGCTGGAGATGTCAGGTTGGAATCTTGCCATTGACATATTATTCCTCTGAACAAGTAAATATAATGTCCCCCCCCCCCGCCCCGTGCATTTTAAAGCAACATTATATAGGAATTTCACCTTAAAAGAATTTTTATAAAATTATGTTGATGGGACACCAACCTTTGATCGAGTGAATGTCACTTCCCCCATAGCCTGATGTTGCCCATATTGCCTGCAACAGCTGTTTTGGGGTAGGATCACTGAATAGACTACAAATATGGTGACTATGACCTTGGTCTCAACAGAGAATCACTGGTCACAACTTTTGCTACCAACAACAAAGCACCCTGTGATTGGCTGTTGGGACTGAGGCCATAGACGCCATAGATGTCATCTTTTCAGTGATCCCACCAGGAACAAAAAAAATACATAGTGCTGCTTTAAAAACTAGTATGTAGTAGGGCTGTTCTTTAGCCACAAGAACCCCAGAAGTGACCCAGGAGGTGGCCTCCCCATAGGAGGACCCACAGCGATGTTAGGCGGTGGTAGAGGAGCCACAATGGTGTCAAGCAGAGGTGAGAAGGCCTCGACACCCTCAACGGTTCCAGACTGGAGCACTGCAGTACCCTCGGTGGCTCAGGCTGGAGCACTGCAGCACCCTCAGTGGGCCTGGACTGGGCCAACGCTGCAGCCGTGGTGGCTCCACAGCAGGCATGATGGTGTTGGCAGTCTCAGTCTCCCCAGATGAAGAGGGCCACGCTGGTAGCTCGCCCGGCATGGCTGCCGGTGGTCAGCTCCACGCTGGCACTGGAGTGGATTCTTCCAGGGCCACAAGCTCCTCGTTAGTCTGGTGGCTCAGTTCCGGGGCTGGCAGACACAAAGGATTAACAGGAGGAGACATGGAGAGAGCAGGTGAAAAACTATTTGCTGCTGCAGGTGATGAGGGCTCAGGGGACTGCAAACCCTGACCCTCATCACTGGGAGTCAGGCAAGACATCATTATGAACTGACAAAGAATGAAATGAAACTTGCCTGTCATCCCGGTGCACGATGTTCTCTGCTGCAGGAGACGGACAATCATCCCTCTCTGTGTCTAAAGTGAGCCTCGGCCCCTCTGAAGATGATAGAGGAGCCGCCCCTTTAATCACGGAGGTGGGCGGGAGACACAATTGACCTCTTGGCAGTGGGAGAGAGCGCCAGGGAGGAGCAGGGAACAGCAGCTGCTGCCAACTCAGCCAGAGAGAAGAGGGAGAGAAGGCTGAACTGCTGTGGAGGGCTTCTGCTCCAGTGCTGGAGGAGCTGCAGACTGAGAGGCAGTGTTCTTCTGCCGACATCGGCAGCGATGAGGCGGAGGTGTAGGCTCATCAGGTAAAGGAAGGAGCTCCAGAGTCAGGAGACGCTCGATTTTCAGCTCCAATTCTGGCTGCCTAGGGGATGACTCCTCTAATTGATGGACCAAATCAGGAAGGAGCCATGGTTTAACCTCCAGGAGGAGGTCAGTCTCAGCCAAAAGAACCCGCCTGTGCTCCTCCAGCTCCTCAGCCGATGGTGTGGACCAAGGTTCGGGAGAAGGAGGTGGAATCGTCACCGGAGAATGGTGAGAGGCTGGGGGCTTCTTCCTGTGTGAATACTTGCACTTGGCTGGCGCAGGCATCGGAGTTGCCTCCTCAGGTTCACTGCTCGAAGTTGAACAAAGGAGAAAGGAAAGAAGCAGGTCAACGAGCTCTGGATAATCCCACAGGCTGGGGCATTCCTCCAGCACCTGCACCGCACCCTCCAGACACTCTCAGGTTGCCTCGGGGGAACAGGAGGCTCGAGCCTGCAACAAGATGCCCTCCAGCATGCTCACTGTCCAGCGCTCCATTTCATTCAAACCCAGGGTGAACCTGTCCAGGGACATGATGAACTCCAATAATGGGTGAGTAGAAAAATAAAACACAAAACAGGCGAATAATGTACACTAATACAACAGCTGGGCCTGATTATTCTGGCAGCAGCATTCTGTCATGAACTGGCCCCTCCGGGGCAGAAAGGCAAACCCAAATGCTGGATTGTATAGTGACATTTATTAACATAAAGAAAGAAAAGTGCTCCAACAAGCTAGTCTGGTGAGCAAATAAAAACTAAAGAATAGACATAAAAGCACTCCAACATACAAACTGGCGAGCAAAATAGAAAATAAAGATAAAATACAAAAAGCGCTCCAACATGTGAACTGGCGAGAGAACAATGATTACTTTACAGAGGAGCTCAGGTGAGATGAGGATTCACTAGAGCAGTCCATGTAAATGCAACAAAAAACATCTTACTAGATTTGCAATCCAGAGCAGGGCATGCTCTGGGGAAGAGAGAGGAATAGTCCAAGGAGTGAAGTCCAAGTAGAGAGTCCATGTAATGCTGCCGCAGTAAAGCAATGAACTTGCAGAGCTTAAATACTGGGCAGACAAATGAGCAGCAGGTGTGGCTGAGCAGGCAGGGTGACCTAATTAACAATCATTCACTGCTGAGAACTGGGGCAGACTGCAAGTGAATGGTGGGTGCCTGGGAGAGGAAGAGGCTCATGTCATACTACCAAAAATAACAGAACCAGACAAGAAAATAATAACAGACAGAAAAATACTCAAAAATACATAGAGAGTCTGAGCACAGGCTCAGACTCATGACACCTACATGTCCATTAAAGTCCGCTCCAATCACCACTCTCTCCCCCTGGGAACACTCTCTACCACTTCATCCAATTTACTCCAGAATTCCTCTATCTCTTCTACCTGACATCCAACTTGTGGGACATACACACTGACAACATTCAACATCACACCTTTGACTTCTAGCTTCAAACTCGTGATTCTGTCTGACTTCCTCTTTACCTCCTGAACACTCTTCACATACTCTTCCTTCAAGATTACTCCTAATCCATTTCTCTTCCTATCTATACCATGGTAGAACAGTTTAAATCCACCTCCAATGCTCCTAGCCTTGCTTCCCTTCCATCTGCTTTCTTGAACACACAGTATGTCTACCTTTCTTCTCTCCATCATATCAGTCAACTCTCTGCCTTTACCAGTCATAGTCCCTACATTTAATGCCCCTACTCTCATTTCCACACTTTTACCTTTCCTTTTCTCTCTCTCCCTCCTAACACACCTTCCCCCTCTCCTTCTCCTTGATCTTCGACCAACAGTAGCCCAATTTCCACCGGCACTGACATAATGGCTGACCCAGCGAATAGACATGGACTCAGAAATGGATACAATTATCTTTACTGAACCAGTGCTTGTGTGTGAATGCGTGAGTGTGTTGTGTTGTGTATGTGAGCGTGGGCTGGAGACTCCGAGCAGCTGGGAGTGAGCAGAGCGTTGTGCAGCCTGGCAACCCTATGGGCAGAGCAAAGGCACACAATTAGCAAAGAGCAAAGATGCTGGGTTAGGCTCCAGCCCCCCCCGCAACCCAAAAAGGATTAAGTGGAAGAAGATAAATGAATGAATGAAAGATGGACAGCCACTCAGGTGTAATTGTGGCTTACTGTTCCAGGCAGATGGTGAGCACCCGTTGGCCAGGGAGACAGCGCCCGCTGTCCCAGAGTTGTTGTAGCCATGCAGAGGGCGGAGAGGAGAGAGCGGAGACCGCCGCCGAAAGGGATGATTCCGCCACCGGGAGATTCCACCTGTGCACAGGGGAGTAGCGAAGAACAGGTGAGTAAGGTGAGGCTTACTTGGTTTGGAGAGGATCTCCTCCGAGCGTTGATGCCGAGGTGGCAAGGTGGACAATCGTGGTGAGGTTTGGCTAGGAAGTCGTAGGAAGTGCTTCATGAAGTCAGGGAGACAGATGGCTCCGTGCAGGCCTGCAGGCAGAGTGAGGTTATATAGTCCTGGCCTGATGAGGAGCCAGTGTGCATGCAGCTGTGGATGATAACAGCGCAGAGCGAGTCATCACAGTACTCCCCCCCCCCCCCCGAGGGGTGCCTCCTGGCACCCGATCCAGCCTACCTGGGTGCGTCCGGTGGAAGTCCCTGATGAGTTGTTTATCCAACACGAAGGATGGACGCACCCAGGAGCGCCACTCAGGGCCATACCCCTCCCAGTCCACCAGGTACTGCATGCCACGACCACAGCGGCGGACGTGCAGGATGGAGGTGACTTTCTATGCTGGGTCGCCGTCGATCAAGACCGGTGGAGGTGGAGACCTGGGAGGAGGACAGAGAGGACTGGAAAAGAAGGGCTTGAATTGGGACACATGGAATGTGGGACAGATGCGGGGTGGGGGGGAGACAGACGCACAGCTACAGGATTAATAATCCAAGCGATGGGGAATGGACCAATGAATCGTTGCGACAACTTCCTTCTCTCACCCTTCAGGTTAATATGTTGTGTCGAGAGCCAAACCTGCTGACCCACCTGGTAGGTTTGCTTTCGGCTTTAGGACTGTGACTAGGATTCTTCTTTGACTTGGCACAGAGGCGTCGTCTCTTCGAATTTAGTCTGCTGGTAGGATCATTAGCTTCCCCAGGCGAGCCCGAACCCCCAGCTGACTTTACCATCCAGACAGCTTGGCAAGAGGAATGGGAGACCAAGGAGGTCCCAAACAAACAGCTGGTGATAAACCCCAACCAACAGGTCCCGGGCACCAACCTCCCAAGGAGACAGTGGTCTACACTCAATCGCTTCAGGACTGGACATGGCCCCTGCTTGGCCAGCCTTCACAGATGGGGCAGTAACCCTAGCCCACTGTGCGCATGTGGAGAGGAGCAAACTATGGAACACATCACAGAGGCTTGCCCGCTCCAAAGACTGGAAGGAGGATTACACACCCTCCATACAGCAAACCAGGAGGCAACTGCTTGGCTTAAGGACTTTGCATTCGCTAAATAAATAACCTGGTAGGTTGGAGCCGGCCTCCTGTGGCGATTAGCGACTCTGGAATTACATTCTGCTGTGCGTTGAAGCGCTGTTCGGACCGTCCTCCATATCAAACGACAGCGTCTCAGAAGGGCCTGGACAAATGGCACGGCGATGTCCCCCTCCTTTTCAGGAAATAGCAGGGGGTTGTAGCCCACGGAGGCCTCGAAAGGGTACATGCCGATGGCAGAAGACACCGTGGAGTTATGGGCATATTCGACCCATGTAAGCAGGGCACTCCATGAAGCTGGATTAGACAAGACACACACTGCAGTGCAGCCTCCAGCTCCTGGTTACCTCTCTCACATTGGCTGTTACTCTGGGGGTGGTAGCTGGAGGACAGGCTCACCGTAGCCCGCAGAGCATTGCAGAATGACTTCCATACCTGTGACACAAACTGTGGCCCCTGATCAGAGACGATATCCACAGGTATGCCATGAAGCCTGACAACGTGCTGCACCAGCAGATCTGCCGTCTCCTTTGCCGTGGGCAGTCCCAGTAGGGGGATGAAGTGGGTGGCCTTGGAGAAGCGATCCACGATAGTGAGGACGACGGTGTGTTGATCGGATGGAGGGAGGCGGGTAACGAAGTCCAAGGCAATGTGTGACCAAGGTCTGCCAGGAACCAGAAAGGGATGAAGCAGCCCCGCCGGAGGAGAGGAGGGCGTCTTGCCGGTGGCACACTGAGGGCAGGCGTGGATGTAATCGGCGACGTCCCTCCGGAGCGATGGCCACCAAAATGACCTCTGGAGAATCCTGACCGTGCGAGAACCCCGCGGATGGCATGCCAGTCTGGAGGAGTGGGCCCAGTGGATCACCTTGCCCCGAACTGTGGATGGGACGAACAACTTGCCCGCTGGTCCCCCTGCCCGGGTCCAGTTCCACCTCCTGCACCTTCAGGACCCTGTCCTTGATCTCTCACGAGAGGGCGCCCACGATGCATGAAGACAAGAGGATTGGGAGAACGGGCGCCTCCGCTGTTTCAGGGGAGCACTGCCTGGAGAGCGCATCAGGCTTAGTGAAAGTAAAGTTGAAATGGCCGAAGAACAAGGACCAGCGGGCCTGGTGGGCATTCAGACGCTTGGCTGTCCTTAGGTACTCCAGGTTCTTATGATCTGTCCAAACAACGAAGGGTTGGGCGGCCCCCTCCAACAAATGACGTCACTCCTCCAGCGCGAGCTTAACCGCCAGGAGCTCCCTATCCCCGATGTCGTAATTCCTTTCTGCCGGGGACAGTCGGCGGGAGAAAAATGCACACGGCCGGACCTCCCCATCCACCAGACAACGCTGGGACAACACGGCCCACACCCCGGAGTCCGAGGCATCCACTTCCACCAGGCACTGTAGTGCGGGTCCACCTGAGTCAAGATGGGGGAGGACGAAAACCGGGTCTTGAGCTCGGAGAACGCGGCTGCAGCCTCCTCCGTCCACTGGAAAGGCGTTTTCAGGGAGGTGAGGCAGGTAAGGGGAAGAGCGATGACACTGTAGTTATTAATAAAGCGCTGGTAAAAGTTGGCAAAACCCAGGAATTGCTGCAGCTGCTTCCTAGAGGAGGGGGGAGGCCAGTCCACAACGGCCTTCACCTTGTCGGGGTCCGGGATGACCTGATTATGAGCGACGGTGAAGCAGAGAAATGAGGTCTTGGGGGCGTGAAACTCACACTTCTCAGCCTTAACGTACAGCTTATTCTCCAGGAGTCGCTGCAAGGCCCATTTCACGTGAACACGGTGCTCATCCAGGGATCGGGAGAAGATCAAGATGTCATTGAGGTAGACAAAGACGAATGATCCCAGGAAGTCACGAAGAACATCACTGATCAGTCTCTGGAAGACGGCCGGAGTGTTGGCTAGCCCAAACGGCATCACCAGGTACTCGAAGTGGCCGCTTGAGGTCTGGAAACCAGTCTTCCACTCATCCCCCTCCCTGATCCGCACCAGATGATATGCATTCCGGAGATCCAGTTTGGTAAAGATCGAGGCCGCCTGGAGGGAATCAAAAGCCGTGTCTCAGAGGCAGTGTGTACTTGTCCTTGATGGTAATCTCATTGAGGGCACGGAAGTCTATACACGGCCTTAGGGAACCATCTTTCTTCCCCACGAAAAAAACCCCAGCCCCTACCGCCGAGGAAGATGGGTGGATAATGTCTGAGCTGAAGGACTCCTTAATACATGCCTCCATTGCTTCCTGCTCCGGCGCCGACAGGCTGTAGAGGCGTCTCAAAGGCAGCGGGGCCCCAGCCCAGAGATTAATGGCACAGTCATAGGGCCGGTGGGGGGGAAGAGACAACGCCTTGGTCTTACTGAAAACTGCCCCCAGATCATGATACTCGGTGGGCACCCTGGACAGATGGGGGGAGGAGAGACGGGGGCGACCAACGGTGTGGAGGGAGCACATGCGGCGGACCGGAGGCAAGCGCTGAGGCAGAAGGAGCTCCAGGAAACCACGCTTCCTGCACGCCAGTCAAAGGAGGGATTGTGGAGCCGGAGCCAGGGATAATCCAAGATGACCGGGGAGGAGGCAACTGGCAGGACGAACAGTCCTTTTGTCACAATCGCCAATGGCGCTCTGGACAGAGCAATGAGCTGTAGGGGAGTCTTCAAAGGACGGCAGGGAAGCCCCAGTCGGGTTGCCAGTTCCCCCGAGATGAAGCTCTGCTCGGCTCCTGAGTCAACCAGGGCGTGTGTGCAATGTTCAGTCTTATTATGAATGAATCTGATGGGTATTGTACATTTGGAGAGGGGATTCGGCCGAGGTTGGTCCGTGAGTCCCCCTACTGCCACGCACGGACCCCCTCTTTTGGCCGAAAGTGGCAGGCTTCTAACTCATGCTCCTCACTACCACAGTACATGCACAAGCCTAGCTCCCTACGACGCTGTCTCTCAGCTTGGGAAAGCTTAGTTCGCCCCATGACCATAGGCTCCTGCTTGTCAGCTGACTCTAAGGAGGGCAAGGCCAGTAACAGGGTCTACGGGGAGCGCAAGGCCTGGACACCCGAGCGACCGGAAGCTCTCCGCTCGGATGCCTGCTCCCTCAGCCTATTATCTAAATTAATGGCAAGAGAAATAAACGCTGTTAACTTCTCTCGCTTCTCCAAACAGGCTAACTCATCCCACAGGCTAGGGCTCAAGCTCCTGATGAAAATTCTACACATTGAGACATGCTCCCACCCCACCTCTGCCGCTACCACCCGGAAATCGACAGCATAGTCTGCCACGGACCTGCCCCCCTGTTGAAGGTTTAACAGCCGGGTGATGAACACATTGTCCCGGTCGGAGTGGTCGAATACCTTGTTGAACTTGCTAACAAACTGGCTAGTTTGTTAGCATAGCTTGCCCTAGTCATCACAGCGTATGCCCAAGCTGGCGCTCGCTCTTCCAATAGGTTTGTAATATAACCTATCCCGCTATGGTCAGTTGGAAAATCCCCCAGAACCCGCTGGAAGACTATCTCACACTGGAGGAGGAACTCACGAGCCTCCCCTAGTTTTCCGCTAAAGCAGGAGGGCGTGGGGACAGGAGTGAGTCGGGCCGGGGTAGCTTGACTAGCCTGGCTAGTGGAAGAGCTAGCGGGAGCTGTAACACTGCGTGACGCTGGTGGAAACGTCTGCTGCCCTACCAGGCAATCCAACCCGCTGTTAATTTGAGTCAGCTGATTCAAGATAACCTGTTGTTGGTAAGTAATCTGATCCACTTGAGCCACTAAGTTGTTAAGTTGTTATGCTAATGCACTGTTCGCTGGGTCATTCTGACGGAGCCGTACTGACATAATGGCTGACCCAGGGAACAGACACGGACTCAGAGATGGATACAATTATCTTTATTGAACCAGTGCTTGTGTGTGAATGTGTGAGTGTGTTGTGTTGTGTTGTGTATGTGAGTGTGGGCTGGAGACTCCGAGCAGCTGGGAGTGAGCAGAGCGCCGTGCAGCCTGGCAACCCTATGGACGGAGCAAAGGCACACAATTAGCAAGGAGCAAGATGGACAATCACTCAGGTGTAATTGTGGCTTACTGTTCCAGGCAGATGGTGAGCACCCGTTGGCCAGGGAAACAGCGCCTGCTGTCCCAGCGTCATTGTAGCCGTGCAGAGGGCGGAGAGGAGAGAGCAGAGACCGCCGCTGAGAGGGATGATTCCGCCGCCGGGAGATTCCGCCTGTGCACAGGGGAGTAGCGAACAACAGGTGAGTAAGGTGAGGCTTACTTGGTTTGGAGAGGATCTCCTCCGAGCATTGATGCCGAGGTGGCAAGGTGGACGATCGTGGTGAGGTTTGGCTAGGAAGTCGTAGGAAGCGCTTCATGAAGCCAGGGAGACAAACGGCTCCGTGCAGGCCTGCAGGCAGAGTGAGGTTATATAGTCCTGGCCTGATGAGGAGCCGGTGTGCATGCAGCTGTGGATGATAACGGCCCAGAGCGAGTCATCACAGCCACCCTGTCGGTTAACAGCACCGGTGGCGGTCATTGTTAACCCGGGCCTTGACCGATCCAGTATGAAAGTCTCATATGTCATGATCCACATGTTTGATTTGGCAAAGGTTTTATGTCGGATACCCTTCCCGACATAACCCTCCCCATTTACCCGGGCTTAGGACAGGCACTAGGAGTACACTGGCTTGTGTACCCCCTGTGGCTGGGTTTAAATGGACATTAAGGCTGCATTCCGACCAGGATAGTCCAGGGGTCTCGGTTCAACTGGGCAGGGAATGCTAAGAATTTTCACACCTTTGTTTGGTTTGGTTGACATTCACACTGCAACGGAGCAAACTGCCTGGACAACGTCACACAGATACAACAACTGCTCATTTGGGGCACTGTAGCCGAAACCACCACTGACCAGGAAGAAAAAAATCTCTGCGAAGAAGAAAAATCCAGCTCATCAATGGACCAGGACCGAAAACAGAAATCCATTCCCTTCAGCTGGGTTGTTTGTCTGCCACAAACCAGACATTTTTTTTAACATTTCTACTCGGCTTTCACCGGTAAAAGGATTTCTCGGATTTACGTGGTTGACTTTATTGTTATTTTCTACCCAAAATGTACTACGGTAAACGCCACTTCCTCTTCTCAGACTACATGCTGCTATGGTTACAGAAATGCTGAGGGGCACTTCCGCCCTTTTGTCCGCTGGATAGTCCGTTTGGATTCACACTGCAAGTGGAGCACACCAAACTTTGTTTGCAAGAGAACCAAGACCCCCGTTTTCAGCGGGACCAGACTTCGCTTGTTTGGTGCACACCAGAGTTCCAACGTGTGTTCAGACGGCACCAAACAAACCCAACTATCCGCAGAAGCCACTGTTTGGTCCTTTGGTCCGGACCAAACAGTGGCCATCTGAATACGCCCTATAAAAGAGTTTTGTAATAACATTACAAAATTATGAGGGAAAAAGGTGCATGTAGAAGAAGTTAAAAAAAAGACATCGTCCTTTTTATGTGATTATCTAAACTGTAGAACTTACAGAAAATGTACTGTATATTTTGATATACGTACATATCCCTGATTGGCATTTACAACAGAAGGACAAAATCAAAAGGTGCTCTAATAGCTTCAGACAGCACCCATGTGCTGCACAGTCAGTACAGTCTCTTGCCTTCAGGTCAGAGATATAGATCACTTATCTTCCGGACTAAGAGAGCCATGGTAAGCTTTGTGCCTACATCTACTAGACTTTTGAATAGATGAGGCATGGAGCTTTTAACTTTTTAACTTTTAGGCTTGAGTTTACTGTTACTGTATATAGAGGACGTCCAAGTTTGTAAGACTGTTGGGGGGTGTTTGTGCTACATGGAGGATGTGCTATGTGGGTGTGATGTTTAACAGAACGAGTGTCTCGAATTGTCTGATGCTCATGTACAATTGAAGTTCCTAATGGATAAATAAAGTTATTTGAATTTGATGCATATCGTTATTGTGATAAAAGATTACTTATATCACAATGTGAAATTTTGGTCATAGCGCAGAGCCCTAATGTACAGCACAAATGCTGCTGTTCAATAATACAAGACCCTGGAGTCCACATCCGCTCGCTTCTATATTCAGGTTATTTTCCTTATCATAATAATGACGTTTCATATCAGCCCTGCATCAAACTCATGGTAAGACAGTAAACATGCAGACCCACAAATTTCTAAAGAAATTGTTATTAGGATTAGTAGTTATGATGTAACTGCAGGCCTACAACATTCCAACCTGTTATTACGTGAAGCTTTTCCTAGAACCTGCAGGCTGTTTCCCACACAGACGTCGGCCCTCTCCGACACACAAAGGTCATCGGGACCACAACGCGCTCTTTGTTTTTCGTTGGCCACTACTACTTCATTGCAGGCACAGCACTGATTCCTGTTGCCACTGGTGTTCACATGCTCACCCACTTTTACAAGCAAACACACTCACCCGTGCACATACACTACCGTTCAAAAGTTTGGGGTCACCCAGACAATTATTTTGTGTTTTCCATGAAAAGTCACACTTATTTACCACCATGAGTTGCAAAATGAATAGAAAATATAGTCAAGACATTGACAAGGTTAGAAATAATGATTTGTATTTCAAATAATAATTTTTTCCTTCAAACTTTGCTTTCGTCAAAGAATCCTCCATTTGCAGCAATTACAGCATTGCAGACCTAACATGATTGCACAAGGGTTTTCTAATCATCCATTAGCCTTCTGACGCAATGAGCAAACACATTGTACCATTAGAACACTGGAGTGATAGTTGCTGGAAATGAGCCTCTATACACCTATGTAGATATTGCACCACAAACCAGACATTTGCAGCTAGAATAGTCATTTACCACATTAGCAATGTATAGAGTGTATTTCTGATTAGTTTAAAGTTATCTTCATTGAAAAAAAGTGCTTTTCTTTCAAAAATAAGGAAATTTCTAAGTGACCCCAAACTTTTGAACGGTAGTGTACATGAGCACAAATCCTTCAGACAAAGCCTAGAGCGCCTTGTTTCTCCGCTGTGATTTGGTAATACTTTCAACTTCAGCAGGCAGGTGCTGGCCCTGTGCCGTGACCAGATAGGAGAAAAGCTTCACTCCCAGCACTTTCTGAAGATGATGTCCTCAAAAGCTATTAGCATTTAAATGAGGAGGGAAAAGTATCACATCTTGATCACAAAAGAGCAGAATAAAACTTGTTCACCAACTCAAGAGTGCTTTTTTTTTTTTTTTAACTTTTCTAATCTCCAGAGGAAAGTGAGTGAGTCTGTAAATCAAGCAAATGAGTTTGGGAAAGCTGGTTGGAGGCAGATTTCAGCATGTCAGGTCGCAGTGAATGAAAAGTATGTGGCTTCTTGGAGTGAACATCACAGCTCAGTGTTTGGATGCTTTGCCTTTACCTGCGGTTGGTGCCTTTGAGCAACACTTCCCTCTGTTGTTTTTGGCAGCACATGGAGCTGCATAGACTTCCCAGAGTCTGCGGCCTTTAGCGATACTTTACTGCCAGCGTCGCCCCTCCTGCCCCAGGGAACCACAACCCGCAGCGGCCACAGTCGAGGAAATGGCTTTGATTTCCTTCCACTTTTCACACATCAAATGGGAAAAGGGAATGAGGAGCGTATGCTGGTCCTGACCGAGCTGAATAAACAAACTCATGCCGCAGCATATGTGTGAGTTTCTGTGCATGTGTGTTGGGGAACAGGTGAGTTCATTTTTAACCACCACTGCTCCACACAGTTGACATTATGTGAAAGATAAATACTGTGTAATTGAATAAAATCACAAACCGAGGAGAAATAGCAGACCCACTTTAGAATTCTCAATGCGCTTCTGTTCTCCAGGACTGGATGTCTGGGGTCTTTTTTTTTGGCAACTGCTGTAAAGTTGAGTGTCACAGTTTGAACAAATAATCCATCTACCAAAGTCTGAATGGTGATTTCATTCAAAAGTGGACTGGGTTTAATTATATTAAAAAAAGAAACACAACCAAAGTCCTCTAGGTGGGTCACGTATGAGTCATTCTCTGAATGTGTCACACTTCCTCCTCACACCAACTTTCTGGGAGGCACCGGACTGGGACAGAGCTGACGTTGTGTTGCTAAGACCCACGGGAGAGATAAAAACAGGATTACATCACCGAACCACTGAAATATGCAGCAGAAATCCTTGTCACACATACAGTGATTATGTATTAGAATATATGGAGCTAGTTGTCTGGGAGGTCCAGCAGGGACGCTGGAAAAGACCACACAGCCCAGCTGCCCACGTGGGCCCACCGTAGCTTAAACTGGGCTGGCTTATGGGTACCAGGTGGGTTCGTCCACATGGACTTTACCTGTGGAACAGGTGAGCACGCTGACCCACTTCAAACCCATCTGGGCCCCACTGGGATTGAATGCAGGTGAGCATGCTTCAGTAACACTGGCGCCATCGGCAAAATTACAAGGAAAAAAGTCACCAATTTATGAGAAAAAAGTCAAAAAAGTAGCAAATTTATGAGAAAAAGTCAAATGTAGGAGAACAAGATGGAAATTAACAACAAAAAGTAAAATTACTTGAAAAAAATAAACTTACAAGACAAATTTTGCAAATTTAAAAGAAAAAAGTCACAGATTTATGAGGAAAAATTAGAAGCTGTAAATTAACAAAAACATAGCAAATATATGAATAATTAAATTGAAAATTTATGTGAAAAAAGTTAGAAATTTATGAGGAAAAAGCTGCAGGATTACAGTAAAGAAAAGTGGCAAATTTATGAGAAAGTTCCAAAATTACAAGACAAAGTTAGCAAATTTGCAAGGAAAAACTCACGATTTTACAAGAAAAATGAACAAATTTATGAGGAAAAAAATTTCAAATATACAAGGAAAAAAAATCAAATTCATGAGAAAAAGTTGCAAGTTTATAGTGAAAAAAGTGACAAATTTATGAGAAAGTTTCAATTTTTCAAGAAAATGTCTCAGATTTATGGGAAAATAAGTAAAATCCATGTGGGCAAACACAGATGGGGCCAACATGGGATCTAAGGACAAACCCACATGGGGCCCACAAGACAGCCCCGGTTCACGAGGGCGTGCTGGCTGGGCCCCGCAGTGGTGGCGGCTTCACCAGGTGGGCTTGTTTTGCTGGTGTAATCCTGTTGGCATCGCACTGTTGATCACATTTGTGCCGGAGCCACGGCGTATCGGGCATCGCTCTGTCCAGACGCCGCACCCCCTTGTCCTTGATGGACAGCCAGTAAAATGAATAACAACGTATGTGACACTGATTAAGTAAGTAAGGAGCTGGAGCAGCGGAAAGCTGCAAAGTGGTTTATTTATGCAGTTCTGCAGCGTCTTATGTGAGACTGGCCCGCTGGTTGTTAACCGAGGCATCAACTGAGGCGTGGACTGGATAAAACTCATAAAACACAACTGGACTTGGGGCCTCACGGGTGCTGAATGTGTGGTTTGCTGCTTCATCAGCCAAGACTGCACAGTTTTCATGCAGTTTGTTGCAACGTTTTTTGCCACTAGCTCATTTAGTTGCAGCTTTCATTCTTAAAATTCTCTTTGTTATACTTAGGAACTAAAAACTACTTCGGTATGGTTAGTCAACCAGAAGCAACAGTATTGTGCAACCAAATGGCAACTTCTGCATAAAGGAGACGCACCAAAGGCTTTGACAGAAAGGTACCAAGCAATGATAAATATCTAAATTCTATGCCTCTACATTTTTCCTGTATGTGATAATGTGTTCATAAAGATTAAAATGGAAGTAGAAAGACCACAGCCTGTTCAGTGGCTTAGAAAAGTTGTTTTGATCTCATTGGTATACCAGGAATTCAGGCAGATCTTCTGAATAAGTTTGGTAGAAAGGGTCACAACCCTTTGTGTGCCACTTTAAGGAAGCCCGGAGGAAGTTTTGCACTCTTCCCACCATTAGTCCTCTGACATCGTCAGGAAGCATCCACAGTGCAAAGCTGCGCCAAATCAACAACGCAACAGATAACGAGACAGTGAGAGAAAGTGCAGAGCTGAGATTGTTCTCCGTATCACTGGTCTCCACTTCTATGTGTATTCACATGTTTCCACTGTTTTCAGAACCCACAACATCTGTGTAACTGAATAGAACTTTTTAAATATGCTGACGCAGGCAAAAAGCTGCTAAGTGGGGTGGGAGAGTGATGGCTTTCTGTAGAATTAAAGTAAATCATTAGTTGAAGCTGTGGGTTTAAACCAAACATGGGTTTTATCAATTGTGCCAGCATAAGCAGAGAATATCCAGAATAAATCAGCATTTGGAATTAGTATTCAACCAAAACAAAGATATTAATATGCAGTAAAAGGTGCAGATGCAATATGTGAAGAATGTGCAGCGATTGCTTTTCCCATATACATATGGGAAATAAAATAAAAATATGTATAAAGCTAACTAATATATTGTTTGCTTAACCCAGGGGTCCGCATTTGTTTTTTTTCCAGTGGTCCGGAGGTCCGGAGCAGTGTTAACATGGCACATGGGCGAACATTTCATTTCCATGTTGGCAGGGAAAATCAACAGAACATTTTCTTCAGAGTAATTATTGAGGGGACACGAGGTATTGTTGCTGTCAGTCACAAATTTATGAGAAAGAATGAAAAAATGTACACTTATGGGAAAAAAAATTACAAAAAAAAGTCAAGTTTACTAGAAAAAAGTTGCAATTTCATGAGAAAAAAAGATATATATTTGTAAGGAAAAAAAGCACAAATTTATTAGGAAAAGGTTATAAATTTACAAGAAACATTTCAGATTTAGATGCAAACAGCAGATTTATGAGGAAAAAGTGCCAAATTTACAAGAAGTTCCAAATTTTACAAAAAAGTGTCAAATTTGTAGGAAAAAAGCTGCCAATTTAAGATGCAAAAACGTAATTTACAAAAAAAAAAACATTTTATATTGACAAGTAACTGTAGTAAATTAATGAGAAAAAGTTACACAATTATGAGGAAAGCTGCAAATTTTAAAGCAAAAAATTGTCCCCCCAGATCCCCCTGATTTACTCCTGTCACCAGACTGTCCTGCTGGGGGAGCAGCTAAGCAGCAGTCAGTGCAACATTAGTGCATGACGCGCATGTGATGGGTGCACACACACACGGGTACCAAGCGTGGTCTTGGAGCTACGGTGGCAGCAAGGCCAAGTTGGTAGCAGCGGTCAGGCGGCTGTGTTTGGAAGGGAGTGACCGTGAGCACAGGTGTCGCTCAACGTGTGTCCGCAACACTTCAGTCACGCATACAGCGCAGCAAAGCTGGTAACCAGAGAGAACCACATATACTAAATAAAGGTGAAATAATATGAACAAGTAATCAGCCTTTCTGTCAAAATACGCGGAAATTCTAACATGAATATCCGCCTTCTAATGAAAACTCAACCCTACCGCTGTCTGGCGGTGGCTCCCTGGCTTTCACGTTTGAGTCATGTTTGGATGGCTGGTCTGTGGAGTGTGGTGGTGCGGTGTGCCGTGGTGTGGAGCAGGTGGGGACCCCAATTATCAAAGGCAGAATGTAGGTGCCCTTTTCCAGGTTGTGGTCCTCCAGTTGCCAGCGGCGGTCGCAGCCGTTTTCTTTTTCTCCTCCGGGTGGGGTTCGTGGTGCGGTTTCTCCTGCTTCCCTGCCTCCCCTGAGCATTTTGCCCTGCTTTAACTGGACCTCGTCAAAGACTTCACTCCATCCAGGGCTGTCCGTATGCCATAAACCGTCCAGTTGGCAGCCATTACAACATTTGAGTTCTGTTTTTCTTTTTCCGTTCTGTGAAAATAAAACAGGCATTTGAAAGAAAAAAAAACTGTATCAAAAGGCTTAGGGGTCTGGACAGAAGATCCTCAGGGTCCAGATGCAGACTGGGGTCAGCCATTTGAGGAGCCCTGGTTTAACCTATATAAAATGCAAGGTCCACATTGTGGACTTTAGAAAAAACTAGCTGTGCTCTTGGAGACTGCTAATGGGAACAAACAAAATAAAGGAATAAAGTTTCTGTGAAGGGATATTTGTTTGACTGGATGCACATGCTGAACCACATGCAGTTCTACACTAACATGAAATGGTGTTTCACGAAACAAGACATAACATGGTAATTAATGAGCTTTACAGGGGCTGTGGGGTGGGGGTGGGGGTTGTGTTTATTCCCTAAAGCTGAAATAATTGACTTCTGGCTGAGAAAACACATTTATCATAAAGTGTCTTACTAACTGTGGGCATATTCCATTTGCATCAAGTTAATTCTGACACAAAGCTAACTTCCTGAAACAGGTGAATTTCATTTGAAGCATGAAGAGTTTTGGGAAAGCAATGTTTGTCTGCATTATGTGTTCACATAGTTTTGAATGAAGAATTCTAGACAGCTAGGTGAGCAGAACAGAAATCTGCTACCCTTATTGTGGCAAAACAGATTTACTTTGCCAAAACGAGCTTTATACAGTACCTACAGTATCTCACTAAAGTGAGTACTCCCCTCACATTTTTGTAAATATTGTAAATATTTTATTATATCTTTTCATGGGACAACACTGAAGATATGACACTTTGATCCAATGTAAAGTAGTCAGTGTACAGCTTGTATAACAGTGTAAATTTGCTGTCCCCTCAAAATAACTCAACACACAGCCATTAATGTCTAAACCGCCGGCACCAAAAGTGAGTACACTCCTTAGTGAAAATGTCCAACTTGTGCCCAAAGTGTCAATATTTTGTGTGGCCACCATTATTTTCCAGCACTACCTTAACCCTCTTGGGCATGGAGTTCACTAGAGCTTCACAGGTTGCCACTGGAATCCTCTTCCACTCCTCCATGATGACATCACAGGGCTGGTGGATGTTACAGATCTTGCGCTCCTCCACCTTCCGTTTGAGGACGCCCCACAGATGCTCAATAGGGTTTAGGTCTGGAGACATGCTTGGCCAGTCCATCACCTTTACCCTTAGTTTCTTTAGCAAGGCAGTGGCTGTCTTGGAGGTGTGTTTGGGGTCGTTATCATGTTCGAATACTGCCCTGCAGCCCAGTTTCTGAAGGAAGGGGATCATGCTGTGCTTCAGTATGTCACAGCACATGTTGGCATTCATGGTTCCCTCAATGAACTGTAGCTCCCCAGTGCCGGCAGCACTCATGCAGCCCCAAACCATGACACTCCCACCACCATGCTTGACTGCAGACAAGACACACTTGTCTTTGTACTCCTCACCTGGTTGCTGCCACACACGCTTGACACCATCTGAACCAAATAAGTTTATGGTGGTCTCATCAGACCACAGGACATGGTTCCAGTAATCCATGTCCTTAGTCTGCTTGTCTCCAGCAAACTGTTTGCGGGCTTTCTTGTGCATCATCTTTAAAAGGGGCTTCCTTCTGGGACGACAGCCATACAGACCAATTTGATGCAGTGTGCAGCATATGGTTTTAGCACTGACAGGCTGAGCCCCCACCCCTTCAACCTCTGCAGCAATGCTAGCAGCACTCATACATCTGTTTTCAAAAGACAACCTCTGGATATGATGCTGAGCACGTGCACTCAACTTCTTTGGTCAACCATGGCGAGGCCTGTTCTGAGTGGAACCTGTCCTGTTAAACCACTGTATGGTCTTAGCCACCGTGCGGCAGCTCAGTTTCAGGGTGTTGGCAATCTTCTTATAGCCTAGGCCGTCTTGATGTAGAGCAACAATTCTTTTTTTCAGACCCTCAGAGAGTTCTTTGCCATGAGGTGCCATGTTGAACTTCCAGTGACCAGTATGAGACAGTGTGAGAGCAATAACGCCAAATTTAACACACCTACTCCCCATTCACACTTGAGACCTTGTAACACTAACGAGTCACATGACACTGGGGAGGGAAAATGGCTAATTGGGCACAATTTGGACATTTTCACTTAGGGGTGTACTCACTTTTGTTGCCTGCGGTTTAGACATTAATGGCTGTGTGTTGAGTTATTTTGAGGGAACAACAAAATTACACTGTTATACAAGCTGTACACTGACTACTTTACATTGTATCAAAGTGTCATATCTTCAGTGTTGTCCCATGAAAAGATATAATATATAATAAAATATTTACAAAAATGTTAGGGATGTTCTCACTTTTGCGAGATACTGTATCTATGTACTGTATATTGTTGTAGACTCCTCCTGTAATAACTTTTAATACTTTATTTAAATTATTTTACCTATGAAGGACCCGACGGGATGGGGAATGGGGAAAGGAAGTGTGGGGAGGGAGGAAAAAAAGAGAGAGGAACAGATATGGGAAAAGGAAGAGGAACAGACAAAAAAGACAAACAAACAGAAGAAGAAAGAAAGAACTCTTGAATGAAGAGTACTAATGGGACAGTCTTCATCTCAGGATGTAGTGATCTAGGTCAGTGTGCACCATTTTGTTCTGTGTTGCTCTTTGTTACATAACTTCTGTCATTGGGAGCCAAGGAGAAAGACTGGTCTGCAGCTGACTGATTGCTCACACCTGCAGGCAATTACTGGTCCCAGCATTATGAGCTCCAGTCTGAGAAGAGCCCGCGTGGGATTGTCACCTGGTAACCTTCTTCTTGTGGTTACGGCTCTGAACTAAGGAAATCTCATTCTCAGTTCTTGACTTATGCTCATTTATGCCCTGCTCCCTTGTTTCCAGGAAGCCCTCTCAGTCTGCCAGGCTGCTGATTTGCCCTTTTTGGCTCCGGCATGCTCACCCACCTTCGGCCATCATGTTGGATCTCTTTCTGTGAAAGGAAAAAAGGAGGCGACTCAAGTAAGAACTTCTGATTCCAATAAATTCCTAACCACCATCCGATCCTCAGCTTCTGCCTCCCACTATGCCCCTCCTGTGGAGGACTTTTGCCTGGATCTATCACATAATGTACAAATTAGGAACAACAATTACCCAATTCCTCTGCACAAAGACCTGTATTTCTGTTCCACGCTGGCCTGCAGTCTACCTGCTGAGGATCCTCAAGAGTCATGACTTTCCCAGCCTAAAGTGAGAACCCATTCCTGCAATGTACCAAGTTATACTCACTATTGTAAATCACCAACCACATACTGTACCTTTTCTTTTCCCTGCAGGAGTTTAATCCCATAATACAGGTGAAACTATCCATTTCTACTCTGCACAGTAAAATCATTCATTGGCTGGTATGCCTGGCTCTGTATGATGTGTCCTGCATTTGTGTCCAATCTGGTTATTAATCAGGACAGAGGGCGCAGGACTGTTGCTAAAGGTGTCCATATAGTAAGAGCAGGTAGGAAATAAAGGCTACTGTTGGTCCTCTACTCTTTGCCTGTGCCTTGGAAAATACAAAAGTCACTATAGACAACAGGGTGCACTTGAACCTTGCAGGATAAAGGAAGAGCTTGCCACAGTCCGACTTCTGATAGAGCGTCTTGTGGAAGAAGATGATGCCACCCACGCTGTTTGAGATGGAGGGATCGGAGGAAAAGAGGATGTCACGGAAGCAGTGACCGTTCTCCTTGGTGTTCTCCACGGTGATTTTCTGGAGCCGCTTTCCCATGGTTCCTGTTGATTCATCAGCAGCCAGCATCCCTTTTCCTGGAGCCACGATCCTCTGAGCAATGTCAGAGAGCTCCTCCTTCTGCTCCTGAGAAAGGGATGGAAACTAATGTGTCATCTAAAGCGAATTTTGTCAAACAGCAACGAGCACAGAAATGGGAGACGGTTTCATGACTATCTACATCAGTCATTTCCAGTGCTGGGAGTAACGCGTTACTGTAACACCACTACTTTTGCAGTAATGTGCTGTGTAACAAAATTACTGTTTCAAAATTTAGCAGTGCATTACAGTTACTGAAATTTGATCAGATGTGTTATTTGCGTTACTTGTTTTATTAATATGGATAGATATTTTACTGCAAGCAGAAGATCATACAACTTGCAGTTGCTAGACACCCTCCTCATCAGCTGCCAACTGGGCATGAATGCACAGTTTCGGTGGCTATGGGCGGGACTGCCATCCCCAGCGCCACCACTGGCCTCAAGCCACTGGAGGTTGTCATGCCAAAGGCAAAGGCAAGCAAATAAATATAAACTGACCCTACCGTAACTGACGCAGCCGTCACAGTCTCCTCCACGGGTCCATTTCCTGTCCTGCCCCAGTTCACATCACAACCCGGTGAAGAAATGCCGTGGCGATGGCAGCTTCTCATACCGAGCCCTGATCACCTGTTGTCCGAGCCGTAAGTATCCCCTAACAGCTCCTACCTCAGTGGTTAAACATGAGTATTCTTTGAACAAGAGGCTCTCATTTAATGTCTGCATTAAATGTATTTAAAGTTTTCTTACGCACAAAGAAAAAGTGACTGATTTGGTGCAGTAAGTGGTGAACTTTCATTTATCTGTGCTTTCTGTTTTATTTTATCTTATTCATTTACAAGCTGTTGTGATATGCAACTATTTCATGGAAGTAAATCCTCTGAATATGCATTTTTATTGGGCTGGTCCAGGGGTGTCAAACATATAGCTCGTGACCCAAAAACGGCCTACCAGGGAGTCCAAAATTTTCTCTGTGAATTCACAGCTTTATTTCTAGTAAACTTCTGACTTTCTACTGATTACAATAGCTTGTGTAAATCTGGGACATTTTTCTCTGTAAGATGAGACTTTTTTTTCTCACCAGTGTTCTTTTTTCTGATGAGAACAAGGGGCCCTTGATCTTGCCATGTGTGCAAGATGATTTAAGAATGAACATTCTTTATAAGTAACGTGAGAGTTACTTTTCCAAGTAACTAGTTACTTTAATCATGCAGTTACTCAAAAGTAGCTCAGTTACTTTTGAAAAGAAGTAACGAGTAACTGCAACTAGTTACTATTTTTTAGTAACTTGCCCAACGCTGGTTCCAAGTCACCTCACCTCTTCTGTGAACCAGGGGTAATATCAGACATAACATTATGCCTCTTGCCAGATTTCTGCTTCTTGTGGCGACGCCATTTTTAAAAAGCATCTATGGTGTACAGTTTTTCCTGTAATTGTTTTTGGACAGAGAAGTTTTAATAAGTATAAAAACACTGACAAATGGACCTATGAGGAGGTCCAAGCTCTTCTACACCACAGAACATGAAAGCTGTGGCCTCCTTGCTAGCTGTGTTGTAGTTTTGTTGTTGAGTGTGGTACTTAGAGTCACCAAGGGGACACGTGACTAAACCCAACTGGTGGTGTCCCACCAGGGGTTTGAACTCACAACCTCCTACTCTGGAGTCCTGCAGTCTACCTGTGTCGCCAAGAGGGTCAACCCAGAATCAGAATCAGAATCAGAATCAGAATCAGGTTTATTGCCATTGTTCATGTAGTACACAAACTAGGAATTTGTCTCGGTACAATGCTGCAACATTAAACATGATAAGATAAGAGAAATAAACTATACATGTAATAAAGTGTAGGATAAGATTAAGTGATACTGGTCAACAGTTAAAATATATATTAGCCAGCAGCAGATACTGTGGAGAACTATATAGTGCAGTCGGTAATGCAGGAAGAAAACAGTGATGATTGACATGAGTCTGATTGAGCTGCTGTACATGGTGCACGAGAGTCACTTAGTGTTCAGCAGTCTAATGGCAGAGGGGAAGAAGCTGTTCATGTGACGGGAGGTTTTAGTCTGGATGGACCGAAGTCTTCTACCAGAGGGGAGGGGGGCAAACAGTACGTGACCAGGGTGTGAGGGATCGGCTATGATCCGGCCAGCACGCCTCCGGGTCCTGGAGATGTACAGATCCTGGAGAGATGGGAGCTTGCAGCCGATCACCTTCTCAGCAGTGCGCACGACGCGCTGCAGCCTTAGTCTGTCCCTGGCAGTGGCTCCTGCGTACCACACGGTTATGGAGGTGGTGAGGATGGACTCGATGATGGCTGTGTAGAACTGCACTAACATCTTGGTGGGTAGCTTGAGCTTCCTCAGCTGCCGCAGGAAGAACATCCTCTGCTGGGCTTTTTTGATGAGTGAGCTGATGGTCAGCTCCCATTTGAGGTCCCTGGTGATGGTAGTGCCTAGGAAGCGGAAGGAATCAGCAGTGGTGATGGGAGAGCCTGAGAGGGTGAGGGGGGGCAGAGGAGTAGTGACTTTCCTGAAGTCTACAATCATCTCCACTGTCTTCAGAGCGTTCAGCTGCAGGTTGTTATTGCTGCACCAGGACGCCAGCTGGGCCACCTCTCTCCTGTAGGCGGACTCGTCGCCGTTGGAGATGAGCCCGATGAGGGTGGTGTCGTCCGCAAACTTGATCAACTTGACAGACTGGTGGCTGGAGGTGCAGGAGTTGGTGTAAAGGGAGAAGAGTAGGGGGGAAAGTACACAGCCCTGGGGTGATCCGGTGCTGATGCTAGTATAGTCTGAGACAGTCTTTCCCAGCCGCACATGCTGCCTCCGGTCCGTCAGGAAGTCGATGATCCACCTGCAGAGGGAGTCAGGCACGTTGAGCAGGGACAGCTTGTCCCGGAGCAGAGCGGGGCGGATGGTGTTGAATGCGGAGCTGAAGTCCACAAACAGGATCCTGGCGTAGGTTCCCGGGGAGTCCAGGTGCTGCAGGATGGAGTGGAGGGCCAGGTTGACTGCATCGTCTACAGACCTGTTGGCTCGGTAGGCAAACTGCAGCGGGTCCAGGAGAGGGGTGGTGATGGACTTGAGGTGGGACAGGACCAGGCGCTCAAAGGACTTCATGACTACAGAGGTGAGCGCTACAGGTCTGTAGTCATTAAGTCCAGTGATCCGTGGCTTCTTGGGGACAGGGATGATGGTGGAGGATTTGAGGCAGGATGGCACGTGGCATAACTTAAGGGAGGTGTTAAAAATGTCTGTGAATACAGGAGCCAGCTGTTTCGCACAGAGTCTCAGGGTGGAGGGAGACACGCCGTCTGGGCCGGGGGCCTTGCGCGGGTTCAGTCTGGAGAACTGTTTGAGCACATCCTGCTCACTGATGATAAGGGGAGGGGGGGAGGTGGGGGGGGGTGCCTTAAATGAAGTAGGGAATGTGGAGGCTGTGGAGCTGGAGGGGGGGGGGGAGTTGGACACAGATGACGAGGTGTCAAAACGGGCATAGTGTTGGGACAGTCTCTGACAAAGGGCTTTGTCATCCTGACCTTTAGGAGCCTGAGGCCGATAGTTGGTGATCTGCCTCAGTCCTCTCCACACGGAAGCCGAATCATTAGCAGTGAACTGCTGCTGGAGTCTCTCTGAGTACACAGATTTAGCCCTCTTCAGCTCTCTGTTAAACCGGTATTTAACCTCCCTGTAGCAGTCCCTGACCCACCAAGACCCACTTGGCATACCAAGTGGGAATGCGCTTTATTGACTCTGCTACATATTCGTCCTCATATTTTAACATCGTCCTGATGTCAGAAGTGCATTTAAGCTTTAAGGATGTCTGCCTTCTGACTTGGTCAACACCAGTGAGTCCTACCAGCAACACCCCTTGTGGTGGGGACCAAGCACTACTTGCAAGACTGACACACTGGTGGTATCTGGGGAATAGGAGCAATGCGCCACCACTAAGTCCTGCCAACAGCACCAATTGTGACCAAGGGGACAGATGGTTAAGCTCAGTTGGTGGCGTCCCGCCAGGGGCTTGAACTCACAACCTTCTGCTGCAGAGTCTGGGACTCTAGCTGTGTCACCAAGAGGGTCGATCCACTTGACAAGCCAAGTAGGAATGCTTTTTATTGACTGTTACATTAAGTTACATGTAACTGTTACAGATACTTGCATCACACCAGTCCCTACTATGGTCCCTTACTGTCTGTGCAAATGCAAAACAAAAAGTTCCCCTGGGCTCCCCCTGGGTAGTTCCTAGAACAACATTCAAGTTGGACAGTTCTTAGAACTGTGTTGTTAGAACTTCTCTGTCCGAAAGCAGCTATCATTCTCCGGTTGAATTTTGAATATCTCTACCATAGTGCTTCTGTCTGAACTGGACTTCAACATGAAGTGTGTTGTGTCAAGTTACTCATAGAAAAAGATGTTTTTATCTGTGAAAGCCCAGAGGAAGGATGCTAAACCATCCTCTTTGACTTCCTCTTCTCCGATGACGTTTTTCTCTTTCCTCTTTAGCAGCTCACAGGATGCCACTGCCATGGATACAGTTCCAATAATCAAGGGTGTGGGTGATACCAGCATGAACTCCACCCATGGAGGATGGAAACTCTCTTGTCATTACGCTGGGAATCATCCGCTTTGACATGGCATCCCCAGACTGACCTCTTCAGTGCCAAATCCACATGCGCTGACTCATGCTATCTTCCAGTTCCTGTGCTACTGTGACTGAGATAGATTAAGCCAGAGGAAATACAAAAAAGTAAACATGTCGGTGCAAACTTATCATCCATAAATATCTCAGCGAGATTCCAATAAAGACTGACAGGATGGATGTGCACAGTCATGTTGAAAATTATCTTAAAACCATCTGCAACTGTTTGCAGGGTGTGTGAAAACTTTGATGCCCTCCAGCTTGAGTACAATAACCCCCCATTGCCTAAAGTGTAGAGGAAGCATAGATACATGCCTGCAAAGAAGTCACATTGTGCTTTAAGTACTGTCAACTTTTGGTCTCCAAATGAGGCACTTGTGTTGTCTGCCATAATGCTGGAGGGGCTGAGGGCCTTGCGTGTCTGGGCTGCTCAGATTTTCAGCTCGTAGACTACACAGCGCCAGCAGCACCAAAAGCCAAAGCCTGGAGTGAATTAATTTCTTTGGGAACTAAGTAACACTGTCAACATCACTGAATGATAAACACACTTTAAAATCTTCAAGTTTGGATTCGGCCTAATGAGTAAAATTGACTTTACACAAACACACCTAATCCTTTTATATACATTAATCCAAGTAATTTTACTGACAGTACTGCAAGTGTAATTGACTAGTGAGAATATTAGATGACAGTCATAGACATGTTATGAACCCTCGTGCGCCATTACGCAGTGCACCGAGGGAGGAATGATAAACCCATGTGCAGGAGTAGATTTGTGCGCTTTATTAACATAAACCCCAAAATAACAAGTCCAGCAAACAGTCACAATTATACAGAGAGTTGGAATGATGATAATGAGGCCACCAGGCATACAGGGACGCCTCCTGGATGCTCAACAGCCCGGGGGAGGGAATGCCTAGTGCCTCAGAGCTGCTGTTGGCACAGGGAGAAAGGCAAACATTAACTTACGGTGCTGGAGCAATCCAGGGCTGTCTGTGCAGTCCGGTGGATGAAGATGAAACAGGCTGACAGAGTAATGTAGGGAATGGTAACTTGCATACACGAAGGTACACGCTGTCGTGTATGACGCACATAATGCTCCGGCGGTCTCTCTCTACTCTCACAACATTTAAGTAGTCAAAATACTAATGAGGGAAGAGACCGCCGGTGTGAATGAGCGTGGGCTGGACGTAATTGAAAACATGTTTGCATGAGCGAGTGTATGAGCATGTGAATGGGAGTGAATGAAGTGTGTGCGTGTATGTTTGTAGAACACCCATAATGAGCATCAGCTGGCAATACTGACAGGAGGAGGGGGTGTGCCCGAGCTGTCAGGTTGCGAGGACCCAAAGGACTCCCTGAAGCGCCTGATGGAAAATAAATAGAGAAGCGGGACAAAATAACCATGGGTCAGAACTGGGTTTGGGACCACCAAACCCAGGTTCATGACACATATGTCTAATAACATCAGTTACCACAGAACACACAGCCAGTTAATAGAGAATACAGAAGTGATTATCTTGAGACATGCTCACCATTTACAATTGGAGAAAAACATTTCTGATGTTTCTGTGAACATTCTGAAGCTCTGATGTCCACATCCTTATGTTCACAGGTCTGCCATCCTTCCTTAGCCCAGTACTCCCAGACAGCTTCGTCAATATTTCCCCAGAGAGCAGGAATGGTAATTTACACATGCACAACAGGTGTTTTCCGAATTTTCTGACCTTGAACTTCTGTGGCTGGAAAAAGTTATGCCTTCCAAAGTCTCATTTTCAGACAGAGGTTGCACTGGTGCTCCTGTGTTAGCATCCATAATGATAACAGTTGGAACTGTGGCAGCATTTTCCAAGAGAGACGGAGCGGTGCTGTCCACGTCCTCAGCACTTTTGACATCTGATTTTTGTTTGATTCAGGGGTTCTGCAGCATAATGTATTTTCCCTCTGAGGTTTCAGATAAACACGTCTCATTTGCAGATGTCAGCTGTGCCGGTATATCTGTGTTAGCACCTGAAGTGCTAACAGTCGGATCAACATAATGCTGTGACAGCAAAGCTGACAACTGTCCGGGTTCTACATTATTGCTGACTGGTTTTAAAAATCCTGTCAATTAAGAGTCTTTTTAATTCAATTCAGTTCAATTCAACTTTATTTATATAGCACCATTTCACATCAACAGTCATCTCATAGCACTGTCACACTGTAGAGGAAAACCCCACAATTGCAGAAAGACCCCAGCAATCAGGCGATCCCCTGTGAGCAGCACTTGGTGACAGTGGAAAGGAAAAACTCCCTTTGAGCAGGAAGAAACCTCCAGCAGAACCAGGCTCAGGGAGGGGCAGTCATCTGCTGTGACTGGCTGGGTGGTGAGGGGATAGAGAAGAAGAAGAAAAGACATGTAGAGAGCAAACAGCAGGACGGGGACTTGATCTATGGGTGAGAACAAACAGATGTTAATGACCAGCAAAAATATTTCATTGAGAGTGAAGAAGGGAATGAAGCCCAGGGCATTTAGCACCTCTCTCTTACTTTGGCCCATTTCTTTTTTCCTTATTTCCTTCTGGGCACTGCTGTTGGACTTCCTTATGTGCACCATGATGGTACAGTTCCCTACTACTGGCCCAAGTTCAACATCAATCACTGTCAAATGCGTACTGCAAACCAGTTATACAGCTGCATCTCAATAAATTAGAATATCATCTGAAAGCTAATTTATTTCAGCAATTTAATTCAAATAGAGAAACTCCTATATTATATAGATTCATTACACACACAGTTCAGACATTTCTTTCTTTTAATTTTGATGATTTTAGCTGACGGCTAATGAAAACCCCAAATTCAGTTTCTCAAAGAAAAAAATTAATATTGCAAGAAATCAATTTAAAAAAATAGATTTTTAATGGAAATGGTGGGCAACAGAAAAGTATGTCCATGTACACATTCAGTCCTCCTTTTGCATGAATTACTGCATCAGTGTGGCGTGGCACGGAGGCGATCAGCCTGTGGTTCTGCTGAGGTGTTACGGAAGACCAGGCTGCTTTGATAGAGGCCTTCAGCTCATCTGCATTGTTGGGTCTGGTGTCTCTCATAGAATAGAATAGAACAGAATAGGCTTTATTGTCATTGTACAGTTGTACAGTACAATGAAATTGCAGGTACTCCACCAGGCTACTGCGCAATAAAGTAAGAGAGAAGGATTAAATAAAACACAGTTACAGAACTTTAACACACGACTGAAATAAAAATGGCCCAGGATTATGGAAATATACACAGGTATGGTAGAGGCTTCACGGATGGAACTATATACAGTGGGGCAAAAAAGTATTTAGTCAGCCACCAATTGTGCAAGTTCTCCCACTTAAAAGATTAGAGAGGTCTCCAATTTTCATCATAGGTATACCTCAACTATGAGAGACAAAATGAGAAAAAAAAAATCCAGAAAATCACATTGAAGGATTTTTAATGAATTAATTGGTAAATTCCTTGGTAAAATAAGTATTTGGTCACCTACAAACAAGCAAGATTTCTGGCTCTCACAGACCTGTAACTTCTTCTTTAAGAGGCTCCTCTGTCCTCCACTCGTTACCTGTATTAATGGCACCTGTGTGAACTCATTATCAGTATAAAAGACACCTGTCAACAACCTCAAACAGTCAGACTCCAAACTCCACTATGGCCAAGACCAAAGAGCTGTCAAAGGACACCAGAAACAAAATTGTAGACCTGCACCAGGCTGGGAAGACTGAATCTGCAATAGGTAAGCAGCTTGGTGTGAAGAAATCAACTGTGGGAGCAATTATTAGAAAATGGAAGACATACAAGACAACTGTGACTAGTGAATGACCTGCAGAGAGCTGGGACCAAAGTAACAAAGGCTACATCAGAAACACACTACGCCGCCAGGGACTCAAATCCTGCAGTGCCAGACGTGTCCCCCTGCTTAAGCCAGTACATGTCCAGGCCCGTCTGAAGTTTGCTAGAGAGCATTTGGATGATCCAGAAGAGGATTGGGAGAATGTCATATGGTCAGATGAAACCAAAATAGAACTTTTTGGTAAAAACTCAACTTGTCGTGCTTGGAGGGGAAAGAACACCATACCTACTGTGAAGGATGGGGGTGGAAACATCATGCTTTGGAGCTGTTTTTCTGCAAAGGGACCAGGACGACTGATCCATGTAAAGGAAAGAATGAATGGGGCCGTGTATCGTGAAATTTTGAGTGAAAACCTCCTTCCATCAGCAAGGGCATTGAAGATGAAACGTGGCTGGGTCTTTCAGCATGACAATGATCCCAAACACACCACCCGGGCAATGAAGGAGTGGCTTCGTAAGAAGCATTTCAAGGTCCTGGAGTGGCCTAGCCAGTCTCCAGATCTCAACCCCATAGAAAATCTTTGGAGGGAGTTGAAAGTCCGTGTTGCCCAGCGACAGCCCCAAAACATCACTGCTCTAGAGGAGATCTGCATGGAGGAATGGGCCAAAATACCAGCAACAGTGTGTGAAAACATTGTGAAAACTTACAGAAAACGTTTGAACTCTGTCATTGCCAACAAAGGGTATATAACAAAGTATTGAGATGAACTTTTGTTATTGACCAAATACTTAGTTTACCAAGGAATTTACCAATTAATTCATTAAAAATCCTTCAATGTGATTTTCTGGATTTTTTTTTTCTCATTTTGTCTCTCATAGTTGAGGTATACCTATGATGAAAATTGGAGACCTCTCTCATCTTTAAAGTGGGAGAACTTGCACAATTGGTAGCTGACTAAATACTTTTTTCCCCACTGTACATAAGAGCGCAGAGTGCAGACACACAATTGAGTAAAATGACCCAAGGATTATGGAAAATATACACAGTAGTGGTTTCACCGATGGGTCAGTATACATAAAAGTGCAGAGTGCAAACACAAGTGTGTTATTATGATAATTAAAAGGTCCTCAGTTCTGTGCATGTGAGCATTCAGAGGGAGGGGGTGCAGTCCGGATGGCCCAGGGGAAGAAACTGTTTGTCAGTCAGGAGGTGCAGGACCTGATCGATCTGAAAGGTCAAACAGGTGGTGGGCGGGATGTGAGGGGCCTCCTGTGATGGCCTTGATCTTTCTGAGACAGGAGGATCTGGAGATGTCCTCCACGGAGGGCAGAAGGCCACCAAAGATTTTTTGGCCAGTGTTGATGAACCTCTGCACAGCCTTCCTGTTCTTGGCCGTGGAGCCGGCGTACCACACACCCAGACAGTAGGTGAGCACACTCTCCACTGAGCAGTGATTGAAGGCCGGCAGCAGCTTCTGGTCCAGGCTGTTCTTCCTCAGGACATGGGGCAAGTGCAGCCACTGCTGGGCTTTCTTCACCAGGGCCTTGGTGTTGACAGTCCAGGAGAGGTCATAGGAGACGTGGGTGCCCAGGAACTTGAAGGTGGGGATGGTTTCCACGCAGTCGCCATTTATGAGGAGGGGGGGGGGGGTCCTGTCTGTTCTTCCTGAAGTCCAGTATGAGTTCTTTGGTTTTATGGACATTCAGTTCCAGGTTGTTTGCTTGGCACCATAGCAGCAGATTCTCTACCTCCGCCCTGTATGCCTTCTCATCGTCATCAGTGATGAGCCCAACCAAGGAGGTGTCATCCGCGTACGTCACGATGATGGTGGTTGGGTGGGTTGGAATACAGTCAAAGGTGTACAGGGAGTACAGTAGAGGGCTTCCTCTTGGCAATACTCCATCGATTCTCTATGGGGTTTAGGTCAGGAGAGTTTAGGTCAATCAAGCACAGTGAAAACATGGTCATTAAACCAGGTTTTGGTACTTTTGGAAGTGTGAGCAGGTGCCAAGTCCTGCTGGAAAATGAAATCAGCATCTCCATAAAGCTTGTCAGCAGAGGGAAGCATGAAGCCCTCTAAAATTTTTCTGGTAGGCGGCTATGCTGTTGTTGGACTTGATAAAAGACAGTGGACCAACACCAGCAGGTGACATGCTAATGTGGAGTTGTGTCTTTAAAGCAGTGCTTCGGCTTATTTATTTAACTTCATTTAATAATTTTCTTCACTCCGGAACTCACAAAATTGTAATTCATGGAGATAAATATTGAAGCATAAGCAGACATGCACCCATAAGAAGTGACTAGTAGATATTTATTCAGGTGTGAGTGGAAGACTCGACAGACGGCTGCAAAACACATCATGATCAGATGTCATCCCACGCTCGTATAATACAGATGTTTTACCTGAAGATCCAGGTGACAAACTCATTAAGTTTTATGCACTTCTAATTACTGATAGCGCTGAGTGGGGCTCTCGATAAAGATGATATATGAGCAGGTTACAGCATGTGAAGGCCGCTGCTAAACAAGCCCCACAGACTGTGCTGAATACCATCTGTCACATCCTTTAATAGTTTCCCATTTAGCATTAGCACAGCAATCCTGTCTGTAGCATGCTGCTGAGGATGACGCCGGCTTTCATTCCTCTGAAACAAGAAGCAGACTTCCTCAAATACTACTCTGTGTGAATCTTTTGAATCTCAAACTGTTTTGGTTTCTAGGCCTGGCTGGGTTTGTGTCCCCCTCTGAAACCCTTTGTGCTCTCCTTACACAACCTATTGGCACTGTCACCTCGGGAGGATTTTCCAAGGCAGATCTGCATCAAACATTAGCCCAATGCACGAAATTCACTGGCGGCACGTTATGTGACTCACACTTAAAAAAGAAGAAAAGCACCCTCTCACCCACAGTTACAAAATACTCACTTGCTTCAAAGCAGCCTCTTTGCTCTTGCATAAAGAGAAAAACATATTTGTATGGCCGCCTCAGGAGTTTCTATCTAATTGCGTTGTTGTGCTGTGTAAAGGGAGTCTAAGGACAATATATGCATGTCACCCAGCAGTGCGAGTGCCAGGTCTTTAAAGCAGGCCTCCAAAACAGCACTTCTTTCCAAGGGTGGAACCACTGCTGTTAGTTCACTCGGGGCAATACTGACGACAGGGTAAGCACGCTCCATAAATGCTTCATAAAAAGTCAAACAAAGAGGAAAAAATAAATCTGCTATGTTGAGAGACTGTTCTGATCTCAGATTTAAGTTGTTATGTGTTGGATAAGGGCTCCCAGCAGCACAGAGTTGGGCCTGTGGCCTGTCGGGTTCTCACTGAGAGAAGGCACTCAATCATTGAAGTTTAAAAGATAAGTTCCTGCTGAGGAAGCAATCAGCAGCGTGTCACTTGGAAATATTCTTTTGAAAATAAGGGAAAGTAGCAGCATTGTGCCCTCTGGCTTAAGAGCACCATTATCTAAGTGTGTGAATGTGTGTGTGAATGGGTGGATAGCAGGATCTGTAAAGGATCTGTAAAGCGCTTTGGTCATCAAGAGATGAGAATAAAAGCGCTATATAAGTGAATACTATTTACCATTTATCTCATCTTTATTAGAAGTGCAACAATAGGAAATGGCCCACTAAATGAGCACATATCTTCAGGGCACACAGACCATTTTCCTCTTGAATAAGAAAGGATGAAAGGATTGTGTGTGGGGTTCTAAGGTAACAGTTCTGGTCACAGAAGGGTTTATTTGGCTTCACATCCATGGTATTATGAGAAATACCCTCAGGAATGCTTTGAGTTTCATGGTGTCAGTAGTGACCCTCAGTAGTGAGTAACTGGAGGACTGTCCCTGGTTAAGTAGGTGAGAAAAGGTAATGAGAGAAATTATGACAGAGGGAGGGCTAAGGAGGAGGAGGAGGAGAGTACCACCTGCAATTCAAAGCCACAGCTCGCCCAGACAGAGAGCAGCGGAATGCAGCAGGTGATCAGATAATTTCCTTATGCCAACAGGCACCTCTATGGTAAACTCGTGTATTAGCAAGCAGCTCTCTGATGGAGGCCTGGATAGTGACACAGCTGAGTGATGAGTGGGGAGAGATAGGCAAAGGAGGGATTAGACACAATATGTGAAGACAAAAGACATGAAAGAGACTGACAGATTTTGGATAAGGCATTACATGTTCTTCTGTCACTACATGGAGGACATTAGCTAGTGCTAAGGTTTGTTGAAACTGTCTTCAGGAGGGAATAAGTCAGCAACTTGGTGGTTATGTAATGATTAGGATAAGGCGGGGAACAAAGTTACAGTTTTGTACAAGTTCAATTCAATTTATTAATTCAACTTTATTTATATAGCGCCATTTCACAACAACAGTCATCTCATAGCACTTTCAACTGTAGGGGAAACCACCACAATTGCAGGAAGACCCCAACAATCAGGCGATCCCCTGTGGGCAAGCGCTTGGTGACAGTGGAGAGGAAAAACTCCCTTTGAGCAGGAAGAAACCTCCAGCAGAACCAGGCTCATGGAGGGGCAGTTATCTGCTGCGACTGGCTGGGGGGGGGGGGTGGTGGTGGTGAGGGGATAGAGAAGAAGAAATAAAGAACAGACATGTAGAGAGCAAAAAGCATGGTGGGGACTCAATATATAGGAGAGAACAAACAGATGTTAATGAACAGCAAAAATATTTCGTTGAGAGTGAAGAAAGGAGTGAAGCCCAGTGTATTATTGGAGGTCCCCCTGCTGTCTAAACCTATTAGCAGCGTAACTAAGGGAGGGTTCAGGGTCACCTGATCCCACCCTAACTATAGGCTATATCAAAAAGGAAGGTTTTAACCCTATTCTTAAAAACAGAGATTCAGGTTCAGGTTCAGGTTACTTTATTCATACCTGTAGGTAGATTTGTTTTGCAGTCAGGTGACATCCTTTTAGACACATATTTACAAACCACAATTACATTCAACATGAACACAAACACAGGCACATATGAAGCTGACCATAAACACGATAAAAGTACTGAAGGCTCCACCAATCAGGACATAAGACAAAGAGATAGAAAAAACAAAGAGAGAAGAGAGAAGGGTCATATTAAAAAGTTAAAAACTCAATAAAAGTCTAAAACCAAATAAAAGATTTGAAACTCAAATAAAAAACCTACAAGAATAAATAAATATAAAATAAAAATTGATAAATAGATAACTAAATTATGTGCAATATATTGCTATTGCTAATGTGTTCTGTAGGCACCCTTGCACCCATGCACAACAACAGCAGATTATTTGCAAATATTTGGACCAATTCAGAAGTGAAATTAGAAAATTTCCCACAGAAACCCGAATGTTCCAGGAGCCCAAGGTTGGAGACCCCTGATTTAGAGCTTTGCCAGTGAGAAGAAGGATTTCAAACTTAATTCTAAATTCTATGGGAAGCCAATAAAGGGAGGCCTTTAGCTGATCCAAAACAGCGGATCAGCTGAAGACTTTTTAAAGATGTTTTAGGACAGCCTGATAATAAAGAGTTACAATAGTCTAATCTAGAGCTAACAAAAGTGTGGATTAGTTTCTCAGCATCACTCTGAGACAAGATGCTCCTAATCTTGGCAATATTACGCAAATGATAGAAGGCAATCTTAGAAACAAGTTTAATATGTGAATTAAAGAACAGATCTTGATCAAAAATAACTCCAAGGTTCTTCACAGAGCTATTCAGAGAAAGTGTAACCACACCCAAACTAAGAGTTTGATTTGGAAAGGTATTTCTAAGGTTTTTTTGACCAACTACAATGACTTCAGTCTTATCTGAATTTAATAGCAAGAAATTACAAGTCATCCAAGATTTCCTTAAGCCTCTAATTTGGCTCATTAAATACTGTCATCTTGTCATGATTGGTTATAATTTGACAGCTCATGTGCAGGGAGTAACACCAAAGGAAGCACACAGAGACAGAGTGACAAGTTTAATATGAATTTTATTAACTGCAAGAACACGCCTCTACAAGAGAAAACTGTCACTCGCCAGAGAAGGCACACAGCCTGTAATGACAAACGAGAGCAGGTGTATTAGGAGGGAGGCTAGACAAAGGGAAAATAGGACAACACTCACGTGGGAAGAATTGAGGACCTGGCAGCTGAACTCAGCACTTACGGCGAACCTCCCGACGAAACGGGATGACACAGGAGTACTGGGTGAGGTGTCTGACCGGGCAACGACAGTCACTGATGGAGTGATGATGGCGGGGCAGGTGAGCGCACAACAACCCTGGAGGCACACCACTAAGGAGGTAGCAACCTGAAACAGAGAGCACAAGATTAAATGGGTTTTCTGAATGAGATGATTCTAGATCGAGCCAGCTCCAAGATGTAGAAGAGAGGTCTATTTAAGCGCTGGCAGATCAAAGGAGCAGGTGTGTCTCATCACGCAGGTGGAGATAATCACCTGTGGAGTAGGTGAAACTTGAACCCGATGGGCGGGGGAGGAGTGCGCTCACCAGACCATGACACATCTAGCTTCATTGACAAATATAATTGTGTGTCATCTGCATAACAATGAAAATGTATGCAGTGCTTTCTAATAATGTTGCCTAGCGGAAACATATACAAACTAAAAAGAAGAGGGCCTAGCACAGATCCCTGTGGAACGCCGTGACCGAGCTTTGAGTTAGAAGAAAACTCATTATTGACGTGAACAAACTGGATCCTATCAGATAAATAAGATCTAAACCACTGCAACGAAGTTTCATTAAGTCCAACAAGGTGTTCTAGTCTATCAAGTAAAATATTATGATTGATAGTATCAAAACCTGCACGAAGGTCCAAAAAGACAAGTACAGAAACAAGTCCATTATCAGATGCGATAAGGAGGTCATTAGTGACCTTCACTAAAACTGTTTCTGTGATGATCAGGCAAACGTGGATCCCCTCTCCTCCTGTTTCTGTTTCCCCGGCTCCGGAGTCATCTGCACACCTGAGCGGTTGGCTCCACCTGTTGCTCTCTGGGCTGCCAGCTTATTTAAGAGCCAGCGTGCAAGTGCTTCCCCGCTGGACCGTTGGGTATTACTACCAGGCAAGTACTCTGCTAATGTTGTTTGATGCTTTTCCTCGAGTTGTCTCACCTCTATGTTTCTCCTCTTCAGGTTTGCTACCGTCTCTGCAGTGTGTTCTCTGGGGCTGGTCATGCTTGCCTGAACCATTCACCTGTGAAGACAACAGATTCTCCACCCAGGTCAACCAACCCTGTCACATCCTCACCTTTATCCCATGCAGGAGTTCCCTGCTGGGCCCTCTGCTTCACACAGTGAGCCGTCTCCTCCTTCTCTCATTTCCCTCGTTCTAATTGTTTCCTGTCTCTAACCCTTTTTCTCTTCTCTCCCCTCAGGCTGCATCCGCTCCAGCAGGCTCCTGTGTTTTAATGCCAATTGCGTTTTAATGGCAAGGGGCGGCAGTGGCTCAGGGGGTAGAGCAGGTCGTCCAATAACCGGATGGGTGGGGGTTCGAATCCCGCTCTCCCCAGATATCCTGCCGTTGTGTCCCTGGGCAAGACACTTTACCCACCTTGCCTCCAGTGTCCATAACACTGGGTGTGAATGTGTATAAATGTTCGGCGGTGGCCGGAGAGGCTGTTGGCATGGATTGGTAGCCACGTTTCTGTCAGCCTGCCCCAGGGTAGCTGTGGCTACAGTAGTAGCTTGCCACTACTATTGTCTGTCTGGAGTGAATGAATAATGTATCTATTTGTAAAGCATCTTTGAGTGTCTATGATAAATCGCTATATAAATCTGATGCATTATTATAATTTAAGTGTGTGTCTAGTTTTGTGCTGTTCTTTAGTTTTTGCACATTTATCTAAGTTCGTATATTTTGAGTATTGTACTTTTCATTAAAACTGTGTTTCTTTCACTACCTGAGTCTGGGTGCTTATCCGGTGTGGTTGCTCTGCATTTGAGCCTTTCTGGTATAAATCATGACAGAACAGTCTAACCAGGATTGAGACTCAGCAGGTGCTCCACCGAGTGAGCAGTTGGCACTCTCTCACTTGGATGCCACAGAATGCCAGGTCATGTTCCTATATAGACTTAGACTTAACTTTATTAATCCCTTTGGGATGACTCCCTCTGGGAAATTGAAAATTTCCAGCAGCACATAAAAGGAGTATACAGATCAGAAAAGCAAAAAACTAACTAACTAACTAACCTGCACTTATATAGCGCTTTTCTAGTCACAAAGACCACTCAAAGCGCTTTCATTAATACTAACCCTCTATTCTAAGGGCCTATAGGAAACAGATATCTAGGGACAATTTAGAACAGCCAATTAACCTAACATGCATGTTTTTGGCATGTGGGAGGAAACCGGAGAAATCCCGGAGTAAACCCACGCAACACGGGGAGAACATGCAAACTCCACACAGATCACTGTTGGTCAGGGGCTGGGATCGAACCCACGATCCCACGATCCCCACAATCCCCCGGCCAAGGGTAAACTGTGCTGCCGCAGTGCTAACCACTGCGCCACCGTGCAAAGAAAAAAATAAACACTTAATAAACACTCAACATAATATACACAGTATAAATATAAGGCTAAATATGGCTTGTACAAGTATGGTTAAGTTAAGGTTATTTCACTATAAATGCCCTACTGTCCTCTGTACTCTATGCCCCCCCCCCCCAAGTGAGGAGTTATAGAGTGTGATGGCATGGTGGACAAAAGAGTTCTTGAGCCTGTTGGTCCGACACTTGGGAAGGAGCAGTCTTTCACTGAACAGGCTCCTCTGGTCACTGATGACGGTGTGCAGAGGGTGGCTGACATTGTCCATTATATCCAACAGTTTATCCAGAGTCCTCATCTCTGCCACCGTCACCAGGGTGTCCAGCTTCGCGCCGACCACAGAGCCGGCCCGCCTGATCAGTTTATCCAGTCTGGACGCGTCCTTCTTGGATATACTGCCCCCCCAGCACACCACAGAGTAAAAGAGGACGCTGGCAACCACCGACTGGTAAAACATCCGCAGAAGTTTGCTGCAGATGTTGAAGGACCGCATTCTCCTTAGGAAGTACATCCTACTTTGTGTCTTCCCATACAAGTGGCTAATGTATGTTGTCCAATCCAATTTATTATCCAACCACAACCCAAGATATTTGTATGAATCCACAACCTCCACCTCAGCTCCCTCTAACAGGACTGGTTGAGGTCTTGGTCTAGACGTCCCAAAATCAATAACCAGCTCCTTCGTCTTAGAGGTGTTGAGCTGTAGGTGGTTAGTGTGGCACCATGCAGCAAAGTCCCCTACTAGACTCCGATACTCCTCCTCTCTGTCATCCCTGATACACCCAACAATGGCTGTGTCGTCGGCATACTTCTGAATATGACACAGCTCCGAGTTGTAGCAGAAGTCCGAGGTATACAGGGTGAAGAGAAGAGGGGCCAATACTGTGCCCTGGGGGACTCCAGTGCTGCAGACAATGGTGTCAGACGTAATATCCTTCAGCCCGACATATTGTGGTCTGCCAGTGAGGTAGTCAGAGATCCAGTCCACCAGGTGGGAGTTCACTCCCATCTTGCTTAATTTATCCCGAAGCAAGGGGGGCCGAATGGTATTGAAGGCACTGGAGAAATCCAAAAAGAGGATCCTCACTGTGCCACTTCCCTTATCCAGATGGGAGTGGGCTCGATGAAGCAGGTAGAGGATGGCATCCTCCACACCGACACCTGGTTGGTACGCAAACTGCAGGCGGTCCTGGGCGTGTTGCACCTGGGGTCTGAGGAGGCTGAGGAAGAGCCGCTCTAGCGTCTTCATCAGATGTGAGGTGAGTGCCACTGGTCGGTAGTCATTCAGCTCGCTGGGCCGGTTCTTTTTCGGAACTGGAACGATGCGGGATGTCTTCCAAAGAGTGGGCACTCTCCCAATCTGCAGGCTGAGGTTGAAGATCCATTGTAGTGGTTCCCCCAGTTTTGCAGCGCAGGTCTTCAATACTCTTGGACACACTTTGTCCGGGCCTGCAGCTTTCCTGAGTCGGAGCTTCCTCAGCTGCCCTCTGACCTGTTCTGTGGTAATAAATGGCAAGGGTCGTACTGATGTAGAGGAGGTGGGGGGGGGTTGTAATATTTGGGGGGAGGTGTGTGGAGGGGGGGGCGTGGCTGTAATGAGGGTGGGGGTGGGAGGGGCAAGGGCAAAAGCTGGTTGAACCTCTATATGACCAACTCCAAACCATTACCCAACTATTGGCTACCATTACCGAGCATTCGTGTTGGCTTCCAGATGCGGCAGCTTCCCCTACATCTGCTGCTCCAGCAGCCCCTCCCATCCGCAAGACCATTTCTGTTCTCTCACCGGCCCCCTATGTGGGGGAGGTGGGGGGATGCAAAGGGTTCTTGCTCTACTGCTGGCTTTATTTCCAGCAGGTGGAGGGGGAATATAGGGAGGATTCAGCCAAGATTCATTTTATGACCCTGCTGCTGCGAGACTGGGTGCTCAAATGGGCACAGTCCATCTTGAGTGGTCCGGCGGGCCCCCTTTACACATTCAAATGGTTTGTGTGTGAATTTTCTGAGGCTTTCGACCATACGGAGAGCGACGGGAATATTGTTGGTCAGCTGATGGGACTCCGGCAGGGGAATCAGTCCGTAGCTGATTTCTCCCTCGAGTTCCGGGTCACTGCGGCAGACTCTGGATGGAATGATGTGACCCTGTGCAGTGTCTTCCTCTGGGACCTAAACGCTAACCTCCGCGACGAGCTGGCTATCCAAGCATCTCCCTTCTTCCTGGATGAGCTTATTGCGTAGGTGGTGGCACTCGATAACCAGTTCAAGGAACGTGTGAGGGAGCAGAGGGCCGCTGCTTCCCCGTTCGCTTCACGGCTGGCCCCCTGTCCTCCGGTGCTGCTCCGTCGGCATCACCACTGGAGCCGATGGCCCTCGGTAGGGCTCATCTGATTCTGGAGGAATGCTGGCATCGAGAGAGGGCGGGGGCGTGCATGTATTTTGGGGCCACCGACCATACAATACTGAAATGCCCAGTTAAGCCAAAAAGATCCAGCCCGTCAGTAACCATGGGGGGTCTGGCAGGATGATCTTCCCAAAATCCTCCCAACCATTTTGAACTCTCAGCCCTCATTCAGTTACCTAGTTCAAAACGTCCGCTCTAATTGATTCCCGGGCGGACCAGAATTTCATTCATCAGGCATTGGTCCAAAAATTTCAGATTCCCGCCAGGAACCTCCCAATACCATTGAATGTCTCGGCCTTATCTGGCAGTAGGATCACGGTGGTTACCTCACAAACAGAACCCATTTCGGTCATTCTGTCCGGTATTCCCCACGAGACCATTCAGTTTTATGTACTGCCCCAATCTACTACCCCCATGATTCTTGGGTATCCATGGCTCCAAATACATAACCTCATAATTAATTGGAGTCAGGGCTCCATTTCTTCTTGGAGCTCCTTTTACCATTCCTCGTGTCTCTGCTCGGCTGCATGCTCGCCCTCTCTCCCAATCTCCTCCTCTCCACCTGAGTCAGCGCATCTCAGCTTCATGCCCGAGGTCTACCATGACTTAGAGAAGGTCTAGGACCCTATCCTTACCACCTCACCGGGCCTACGACTGTGCTATTGACCTCCTTCCGGGTGTACGGCTGCCATTCAGCTGGCTCTACAGTATATCTGGGCCGGAGAGAGAGGCGATGGAGACCTACATCAGAGACTCCCTCAGTGCCGGCCTTATTTGTCCATCATTCGCCCCTCTTGGCATTGGGTTCTTTTTGGTAGGAAAGAAGGACGGGACGTTGTGCCCATGCATAGATTACCGGGAACTTAATGCCATTACCCGTAAGGATAAATACCCACTGCCCTTAATTAACTCTGCTTTTGAACTTCTCCAAAGGGCGTGTTATTTCACCAGGCTCGACCTCCGCAATGCGGATGATCTGGTCCGCATTAGTGAGGGGTCAAGTGGAAGACAGCATTCAAAACATACTGGGCCAATTCAAGTACTTGGTCATGCCATTCGGGCTGACCAACGCCCCTGCCATCTTCCAGCGTTTGATCAATGATGTCCTGCGGGACATGATGAACCAGTTTATTTTTGTTTATTTGGACGATATTTTGATTTTTTCCCACACGCTGGAGGAGCACTTAGTCCATGTCCAGACTGTCCTGCAGCGGTTGCTGGAGAATCAGCTTTTCAGTTAAAGCGGAGAAGTGCGAGTTCACCTCCCGGTCCACTTCTTTCTTGGGGTTCATCATCGCCGAGGGCACGTTAAAGGCCGATCCAGCTAAAATTAAGGCGGTAGTAGACTGGCTGACCCCCAAGTCTAGGAAGCAGCTCCAACGCTTCCTGGGCTTTGTCAACTTCTACCATCGATTTATTCATGATTATAGCAAGGTGGCACAACCTCTGACACAAATGACATCTACTAAGAGTCTGTTCAAGTGGTCCAAGGCTACTGAGCGGGCTTTCGTGATGCTGAAAGGCCTCTGTACCAACGCGTGCATTTTGGCGCAGGTTGACCCTCAAGTGCAGTTCACGGTCGAGGTGGATGCATCTGATTCAGGGGTGGATGCTGTCCTCTCCCAGCGCTCCAGCTCCGATCAGCGGTTTCATCCGTGTGAGTATTTCTCTTGGCTGCTAACGCCAGCCGAGAGAAACTACAACGTGGGCGACCGCGAACTGCTGGCTAAGTTGGTGTTGGAGGAGTGGAGGCACTGGCTTAAGGGGGCTAGCCAACCGGTTATCATCTTGACAGATCATAAAAATTTAGAATATCTTAGATCTGCCAGACGGTTGAATCCTCGGCAGGCTTGGTGGGCTCTGTTTTTCCTTAGATTCAATTTCTCCATCTCGTACTGCCCAGGGTCCGGTAATGCCAAGACTGATGCCCTCTCATGCCAGTTCTCTCTAGACTCCTCCTCCTCGACTCCTCCTCCTCTCTCTCTGCAGCTGCTGCATCTCCACTGGAGACTATTCTTCCCTCTTCCTGCTTTCTTGGGGCTTTCTCGTGGGAGATTGAGCAGAGGGTCCAGCGGGCCCAGTCCTCAGAACCGATCCTGGAGGGAAGCCCGCCTGACCGACTGTTTGTGCCCTCCTCATTATGCAGCAAAGTCATCAAGTGGGGACACACCAGTTTCTTTGCCTCCCATTCCTGGATATCACGGACTGTCGAGTTGCTACAGTGAGTGGATTGGTGGCCTACGTTCAGCAGGGATGGGAAGAAGTACATTAAGGTCTGTCACATCTGTGCTACCAACAAAACGGACTCACCTCCTCCATCCCCTCCTGGTGCCGAGTCATCTGTGGTCCCATATCGCCGTGGATTTCATCACGGGCCTACCTCCGTCCCAGGGGACTTCGGTCATCCTTACCATCATTTACGGTTTCTCCAAGGCCATCCATCATGTCCCTCTCACCAAATTGCTCTCAGCTCCAGAAACAGCCAATTTGTTGACCATCCATGTCATCTGCCTGCATGGGATCCTCATAGACATTGTCTCCGACCAGGGTCCACAGTTCACATCGCATCTGTGGAATTTGTTTTGTCGTTCCCTGGGTGCTACTACCAGTATCACATCAGGTTACCACCCCCAGAGCAACGGTCAGGTTGAGTATGCCAGCCAGTTCTTGGAGGCCACCCTGAGTCCACCCTGTTTTTGTTCATCAATTGTGTGTCTGCCTGCTCTTACACCCGTGAAGAGCTACTAAATATCAGGACTTTCACTCCCACGGACCTACTCCCAGTTTTTTTGGCTCCTGCCGCCGATCTGGTTCACTTTTTAGCCCAAAAAGTGAGACGGCGAAAGAGAGGAAGACGTGTGGGCGCCCTGGTACGGCTTCGCAGGAGAGGCACGCGCACAGCTTTGCCTGGGATCTTTCTGTCCAACGTCAACTCACTTTATAACAAGGTAGATGAGCTGAGACTGCTGATGCGATTTAAGGACCTCTCCACCTCGTGTGCCCTCTGCTTCACTGAGACCTGGCTCAAGGAAAAGACACCGGACAGCGCGCTCCTCCTCGAGGGATTTCAGCTGTTTCGTGCTGATTGAGACACGGGGCTCTCCGGCAAGACCACAGGTGGAGGAGTCTGCTTCTACATCAATAGCAGCTGGTGCTCCGATGTGACTGTGATCTCCCAACACTGTTCTCCTGCTCTGGAATATTTATTCATCAACTGAAAGCCATTTTATTCCCTGCGTGAGTTCGCCTCATTCATTCTGGCCGCTGTTTACATCGCGCCCGACGCGGACGTGCGCGAGGCTCAGCGCGCGCTCGCGGATCACATTCAGCAAGCGGAGCGGACCTTCCCGGACTCTCTGGTTATTGTGCTTGACGACTTTAACCGGAGCAACCTGAGCCACGAACTCCCCCGATACAAACAGTTTATTAAATGCCCCACCAGAGGAGAGAACACGCTGGATCACTGTTACACTATAGTTAAGGACGCGTATCGCGCTGTTCCCCGCGCTGCGCTCGGACTATCTGATCACGTGATGGTCCACCTGATCCCCACATACAGACAGAGACTGAAGCTCACAAAACTTGTTGTGAGCACTACGAGGAACTGGACCAGTGAAGCTGTGGAGGAGCTGCGTACGTGCTTGGGAACAACTGACTGGAACATGTTTAAAGGAGCCACGCATGATCTGGATGAGTACACGGACACTGTGACCTCATATATCCACTTTTGTGAGGAGAGCATTCTTCCATCGCGCACCAGGGTGAGTTACTCCAACGACAAACCCTGGTTCACAGCTAAGCTCAGACAGATCAGGAAGGAGAAGGAAGTTGCGTTGAAAAGTGGAGACAGGGACTGCTACAAGGAGGCCAAATACCGGTTTAGCAGAGAGCTGAGGAGAGCTAAATCTGTGTATTCTGAGAGACTCCAGCAGCAGTTCACTGCTAACGACTCTGCTTCTGTGTGGAGAGGACTGAGGCAAATCACCAACTATCGGCCTCAGGCTTCTAAGGGACAGGATGGCAAAGCCCTTTGTCAAAGACTGTCCCAACACTATGCCCGTTTTGACACCTCGTCAGCTGTGCCCAACTCCCCCCCTCCCCCCAGCGTCATTGCCTCCATGGTGCCCACTTCATCAAAGGCGGCCCCCCCTCCTCCCCCCCTGCCCTTGCCATCAGTGAGCAGGACGTGCACAGACAGTTCTCCAGACTGAACCCGCGCAAGGCCCCCGGTCCGGACGGCGTGTCTCCCTCCACCCTGAGACACTGTGCGGAGGAGCTGACTCCTGTCTTCACAGACATTTTTAACACCTCCCTGAAGTCATGCCACGTACTGGCCTGCCTCAAAACCTCTACCATCGTCCCTGTCCCCAAGAAGCCACGGATCACTGGACTTAACGACTACAGACCTGTAGCGCTCACCTCTGTAGTCATGAAGTCCTTTGAGCGTCTGGTCCTGCCCCACCTCAAGTCCATCACCACTCCCCTCCTGGACCCGCTGCAGTTCGCCTACAGAGCCAACAGGTCTGTGGACGACGCAGTCAACCTGGCCCTCCACTCCATCCTGCAGCACCTGGACTCCCCGGGAACCTATGTCAGGATCCTGTTTGTGGACTTCAGCTCTGCATTCAATACCATCCGTCCTGCTCTGCTCCAGGACAAGCTGTCCCTGCTCAACGTGCCTGACTCCCTCTGCAGGTGGATCACCGACTTCCTGACGGACTGGAGGCAGCATGTGCGGCTGAGAAAGACTGTCTCGGAGTCTGTAAGCATCAGCACCGGATCACCCCAGGGCTGTGTACTTCCCCCGCTGCTCTTCTCCCTGTACACCAACTCCTGCACCTCCAGCCACCAGTCTTTCAAGCTGATCAAGTTTGCGGATGACACCACCCTCATCGGGCTCATCTCCAACGGCGATGAGTCCGTCTACAGGAGTGAGGTGGCCCGGCTGGCGTCCTGGTGCAGCCACAACAACCTGCAGCTGAACGCTCTGAAGACAGTGGAGATGATCGTGGACTTCAGAAAAGTCCCAGCCCCTCTGCCCCCCCCTTACCCTCACAGACTCTCCCATCACCACTGCGGATTCCTTCCGCTTCCTGGGCACCACCATCACCCGGGACCTCAAGTGGGAGCCGACCATCAGCTCCCTCATCAAAAAGGCCCAGCAGAGGATATTCTTCCTGCGGCAGCTGAGGAAGCTCAAGCTACCCACCAAGATGTTGGTGCAGTTCTACACGGCCATCATCGAGTCCATCCTCACCACCTCCATCACCGTGTGGTACGCAGGAGCCACTGCCAGGGACAGACTAAGACTGCAGTGCGTTGTGCGCGCTGCTGAGAAGGTGATCGGCTGCAAGCTCCCATCCCTCCAGGACCTGTACATCTCCAGGACCCGGAGGCGTGCAGGTCGGATCATAGCTGACCCTTCACACCCTGGACACGCACTGTTTGCCCCCCTCCCCTCAGGCAGGAGGCTTCAGTCCATTCAGACTAAAACCTCCCGCTACATGAACAGCTTCTTCCCCTCTGCCATCAGACTGCTGGACACTAAGTGACTTATTAGACTCTCGTGCACTATGTACAGCAGCTCAACCGGTCTCATGACAATTATCACTTGTTTTCTTTTTGCATTGCCGACTGCACTATGTGGAACTCCACAATATCTGCTGCTCTTGTTAATATATTTAAAAATTGAATAGATTAGCATTACTTATTCTTATTCTACCTTTTATTGCATGCATAGTTTTTATCTTTAGTGTTACTCTATGTTTAATGTTGCAGCATTGCACCGAGACAAATTCCTAGTTTGTGTACTACATGAACAATGGCAATAAATCTCATTCTGATTCTGATTCTGATTCTGATTCTGAGATGTGTAGAATCCCAAAACCCAACCACCTGGAGCTCCCACCTGACCTGGGTGAAGTACGCTCACAAGTACGCTCACAACTCCACCATCTCCTCCGCTACTGGGCTGATGCCTTTCGAGGCCTCGATGGGGTACACTCCACCTCTGTTACCTATGGCAGAAAGGGGGACTGCTGTTCCATCAGTGGAGGTCCATACAGGCTGCTGTCACCATCTGTGGAGGGCCACGCGAGCTGCTCTTCTCCGCTCATTGGAGCGGAACCAACGATATGCTAACTGCAGATGTGCACCGGCGCAGAAGTACGGAGAGGGACAGAAGGTCTGGTTCTCTGCCAAGTAGATTCCATTAAAGACGGAGTCCCAGAAGCTGTTGCCGCGCTACCTGGGGCCGTATACCATCAAGCGCATCATCAATGATGTCACTGGATCTGCCACGCTCACTGCACATCTATCCGACCTTCCATGTGTTCCGGATTAAACCCCTCTCTGCCAGCCCTCTTTGCCCTCCTCCGGACCCCCCCGCCTCCCCCCGGCTCATTGATGGGCAAACCACCTATACTGTTCACAGGATCCTGGATGTCCGTCGGTGGGGCCAGGGTCTCCAGTACCTTGTCCACTGGAAGGGGTACAGTCGGGAGGAGAGGTCTTGGATCCCTGGTTCATTGATCTTTGACAAGGGCATGGTGCAGGCATTCCATCCAATGCATCTTCGGAAGCCCAGTGGGATGCCAGGAGGCGGCCCTTGAGGGGGGGCACTGTGATGATCAGGCCAGCTTGCACCCCCTCCCCTCCTGTTTCTGCTTCCCTGGCTCCGAAGTCATTTGCACACCTGTGCGATTGGCTCCACCTGTTGCTCTCTGATCCACCAGCTTATTTAAGAGCCAGTGTGCGAGTGCTTCTCCGCTGAACCGTTGGGTATTGCAACCAGACAACTACTCTGCTAATGTTGTTTGACGTTTTTCCTCCAGTTGTCTCACCTCTGTGGTCCAGTTTTATGGCAAACAGTCCAATAGATCCATTTGAGTAAAATTTATTGTCCATCTAGATGATTACATGGGGCAATGCCCATAAAATTGCAGCATTGTTTGAAATCCAGCTGGCTAACTTCTTGCTTTTTTTATTTATGCACTATAGAGACTACATTTCCCATTGCAATAGTGTCGTCAACTGAAGCCCAAAAGACTCATGTGACAGTCTTGATTTGATTGATACCTCATTTGACCCAGTAGGCCTTTCCTTTGTGTCTTCACAAGCTTCAATACTCAATGAGTGCCTACTTAGCATGAAGGACCAGCCAAAGAGCTAATGTGAACAAAACAAGCCAGTTGCAGCTGAGTATACTGATTATGGATGTGTCATGTAGCTAATTAATTTCTGAACTTAACAATACCTGATAGGGCTGGGTTTGTCACACACGCTCCCCAATAAAGCTTGTGCCTCTCCCATACATATTGCTCGGTTGCTTCTACAAAGCTGAGTCACTTCTACCAACCTTGTGTGTAATGTTTATACTTTACTGACTCTGTGTCATTACTACTGACAGTGTATTTGGATATGGAGCAGGATAGCCCTGAGTGTCACCTTTCATTAGACCCAAGATGACACTTCTATGTTGAAGAATTCAAAAGTTCTGAATATTTTTCCAAGGTATGTGCCAAACTGTGCCATTTGGCACAGGTTGGCACTGTCATGGTCCATGTGCTGACTTTGTCTGCACTTGGGTTGTCCGGTTGTTCTTCGTTCTCTCCTCAGGCGCACCACTAGGCCTCCGGGCTTTTATTATGACAGCGTCTCGGCGGTGCTTCCGGCTGTCAGAAGCCAAGCTCCGCGAGACGGCTGGATTTCAATCAGCTGATGACTTTTCATCAGCTGATCAATCTGTCTAGCCCTATTTAAGGGAGCAGCTCTGTTTGCTCGGGGCTGCAACCTCGTCTGCCTTCCAGTCTAGTTTCCCTACTCCCGAAGCCAATTTTTCCCAGCGTTCGGTTCCGTCCTCGCTAATTATATGTAAGTGTTGTGTCTTGTCTTTATTTGTGTTTTGCCCCACGAGGCTCATTATTTTGTAGTGCTTTTCCTTATTTAATAAATGTACAAACTCATCGGCTCCCTACAGCGTCTCATTAGCGGTCCGTGAGGGCCGCACCATAACATAAGGTTGCAGCCAAAAAGAGATGCCGGTAACCGTGAGTTTGCTTAATTGGACTTGTAGTTTTCCCTGTTCAGCGTACCAGTGTGCTGGGAGATGGCGTCGCCGCTCAAGGGCTACGCTATGAGCCTAGGCTATGAGCTAGTCATGGCTCTCATCAAGATCGACGGGATCCTCTCCAACTCTTGTAGCCATCCCATCCCCAGTGGCTCACGCTGGTACCTGGACCTCGCTGAGGCAACAATTAACCGCTATCCTCGCTACGCCGACCACCCTGAGATCACGGCGAGGATGGCGGACATCTCTACTCAACGGGAGAAGCTCCGTGGGCTGGAGGGAAATTCCGGCAGGAAGCCGAAGAGGAGGCATCCTCGCTTCAGGATCCCGTTCTTGTCTCTCATCCAGTCCAGGAGTTCGCACCACCCAGGGGACATCCCCAACAGAATGAGACATCAGTCGGAATTCCCTCAGAGGATTTACAGCTGACAGCGACGTCCATCCGGGACCGAGTGGCTGCAGCTCGCTTCGCCTCCCATCAACACAAATAATGAAGCATGTGACGGCGGTGGTCAGGCTGGTGGAAAGGAATCCGGAACTGTATGATTTCCCCAAATATGCTGACCTGCTCGCCTCTGTTTCTGCGCAGGAGCGGGTTTTCCCAAATCTCACCTTCGCCTCGCCCTCTGCCGGTAAACGTCGTCACCATGCTGTTTGCAAGCCTCAGCAAGAACCCTGTCCGGATCCAGTTCCGGTTAGCTGGGCGAACTCTGTCTCCCAGCCAGCTGCAGCCTCTGTGTCTTGTTGGGGGGGGGGGGGGGGTAAGACAGCCGCCTCCTCCTCTGGGTGATCTGTCCCCGCTGTTCCGTCAGCTCCTCGTTCCCGGTTTGCCTTGGCTGTTTCTCCCTCCTCCTCGATGCTTCCCCAGCTGCTGTAAGTCCCATGAGTCCGTCTCCGGCTGCCCCCGTTCCTGATCCTTTGCGAGTGGCTCCTCTTCGTCTTCCCGGGGGGTCCTCCGTCTCCATCCAGCGGGGGAAGGGAAGAACCAAGTCCACTGCAGCAGGTCCCATCAGCCCTCAGGGAATCAGGCAAGTGTCTCTTTATTCTGTTCCTTCACTGGGTGAATTGCCTTGTTTGATTCCTGGGGGTGGAGTTCGGGGTTCACAGTCCCCCGAGCTCCCTCCACCTGCTGCAGAAATTAATTATGAACCTGCCACCTTTGTGTAACCCAGCTGAGAAAATGACCCTTTTTCTCAGATTTCATTTGTATTAACGAAAGTGTGTGATTTTATTTTGAAAACCGACTATCTTGGGGAAGAGGAAGTGGGAACCTCGTCATCCAACTTTTGAATTTCCGGTTCATGGTCACGTTGGGTGATCTGGGTCTTTCCATTCGTTAAGAGTGATATTAGCCCCGCCTTCCGAGTAGAGGCAGCCAGCGTGCACTCGGAATTCAGTCTTTAACGATACGAGCGCGGACGAGGGAGGTTGTGAAGCGATTCACACTGACACCTCTTCTTGGTAAGCTAATTCAGATAAATACTATAAATGGATCTAAACACTCTCCAAATGCTAATTTGCAACCTTTATTATCCTAAGTTGATGGGAGCACGAGCTTGAGAGGCCGTGAAGCGGTGACTTCTGCTGTGTTCACCCTGAACTTCATTCTGCTGTGTTCACCCTGAAATCTCATCTTGGTGAGTCAGATACATGCTAGCGTTAGCGCTATGCTAATGCTAGTCGCGAGTGGGTTTTTTTCTGTTTAAAAGCAATGGAAAAGGCTGTCCTTGTGTCTGTATGGTTTTCCTAAATGTGATTTCAGTCCCCAACAGTATGCTGAAGTACTTTTAGCTCTTATGCACCATTTCTGTCAAATGTAATGTGTAGTTTGATGCTAAAAGCACATGGTGTTAGCCCTCTAGGTAAAAGCATAGGCTATGCTAAACCCAGTAGCTAAGACCGGGTTCTTCTAGATAGATAGATAGATAGATAGATAGTTTATTTCGAACACAAAAATATAACAAATACAAGCAAATGGCAAATGCAATAAAGTAACATTATACACTGTTCGAAAGGGAGAAGGAAGAAGTGAACACTTATTAATTCCATCTCCTCTTTTCCATAGATACACCCATGTGAATTTTATACAAATTACCACCTTTAAGACCCCAAGTAAACAATTAACTGTATTTTTTACAAATCAACACTAACACCCATCCATTCTAACATACAATGATGTCCATACAACAAAACCAGCCTCAAACAACACAGATATACACAGTGCTGTCCTACCCACCATTCCATAGTGTCCCATAATATCCCAGAGTGAACATAATGAATCGTACATATAACTAGTACCCTTCTAACATATACCCTTTCAGCAAATGATGCTTATACCTCTTTTTGAATTGATTTCTGTTTGTACATAGTTTCAGTTCCGGCTGTAGACTGTTCCACAAATCCACCCCACAGACAGATATGCACATACTTTTCTTGGTAGTACGTATCTTGGGTTTTGTAAAGTTTAAGTCTCCCCTCAAATTATGATCATTGTCTCTTTTTTTAAATATTTTTTGTATATTAGTTGGTAGTTGATTATTAATTGCCCTGTACATTACTTGTGCTGTCTTAAATTTAACTAAATCGATGAACTTTATGACATGTGACTTTAAGAACAACGAATTGGTATGGTCTCTATATCCTGCATTGTTTATTATCCTTATAGCTCTTTTTTGTAATGTGCATATTGACTGTAGGTTGGTTTTGTAGGTGTTTCCCCAGATTTCTACACAGTAGTTAAGATAAGGTAAAAACAGTGAATTGTACAATAAGACCAATGATTTATAGTCCAAGAAGTGTCTTGTCTTCCCCAGTATGCCTATACATTTTGCTAATTTGGCCCGGATGTGACTGATGTGAGGTTTCCAGCAGATTTTATTGTCAAGCGTCACCCCCAGGAACTTATTTTCCTGTACTGTTTCTATTCTGGTATCATCTATCGTTACCATTATTTCATGATTTATTTTATAATTTCCAAACAACATAATCTTTGTTTTTTTTAGATTTAGAGATAATTTATTTTTGTTGAACCACTGCGTTAATTTTTTCATTTCAGTTGTGACCACCCCTAAAACCTGCTGCAAATTCTCACCAGTGCAGAGGATATTTGTGTCATCCGCAAACAAAATAAATTTCAGAATTTTTGATACTTGGCATATGTCATTTATATATAAAATAAAGAGTTTGGGTCCCAAAACTGACCCCTGGGGCACACCACAAGTGATGTCCATGAAGGGTGATTTGTGCTCTCCAATTTGTACAAATTGTTGTCTGTTACTTAAATAACTTTCCACCCAACTCAGTCCAACCCCTCTTATCCCATACCTTTCCAGTTTCCTTAGTAGTATTCTGTGGTCAGTGGTGTCAAAAGCTTTCTTTAAATCTATGAATACTCCTACAGCAACATTTTTTTTATCTATACAACTAGTAATTTCTTCTATAAGTTCGATCAGTGCCAAAGATGTAGATTTATCTGCTCTAAAACCATACTGGCTATCTGTAAGGAGGTTGTGTTTTTCAGTGAAATCATCCAGTCTCTTAGTGAAGATTTTTTCAAGTATTTTGGAGAATTGTGAGAGTAAAGAGACTGGCCTGTAATTTGTGAAGCAATGACTGTCTCCTGTTTTGTATAGAGGTATTACTTTTGCTATTTTCATTTTGTCTGGAAATGTACCAGTTTGAAATGACAGGTTACAGATGTGGGTGAGTGGCTTAACAATTCCCTCAATTACTTTTTTCACTATTGTCATGTCAATTTCATTCCAGTCCGTTGATTTTTTGTTCTTAAATTTACTCACAGTCTCGATAATTTCCTTTTCAGTAACTGCACCCAAAAAGATCGTGTTTGGATTTCTATCTTCTATTTCATTCACAGAACCACTGTAGTTTGTTTCTGGTGTCACTATTGATTTTGCTAATTCAGGACCAACGTTTACAAAAAATTTATTGAAACCACTGACCACATCTTCCATATTATTTATCAAATTGCCATTTTCGATAAAATATTCTGGATAATTTGCATTCTTAGGACGATTACTAATAATCCCATTGAGTACTTGCCATATTCCTTTTATGTTATTTTTGTTATCCTCTAGTATTCTGTTGTAATATTCTTTCTTACAGGTCCTCATTATAGTAGTAAGCTTATTTTTGTATCTTTTATATTTGATCTCAGCTTCCACTGTTCTGCATTTAATGAATTGTTTATATAATGTATTCTTCTTTTTACATGCATTTATTAACCCCTTGGTGACCCAAGGAATATTTTGTTTTTGTTGTCTGTCACTGTATTGTTTTATAGGACAGTATTTATTGTACAATGATTGAAATATTTGTAAAAATTTATCATATGCTCTATTTATGTCATTTTCTTCATAAACTATCTTCCAATCTTGTATTAATAATTCCTTTGTCAGTAAATGCATTGATTCTTCGGTTCTTATTCTTTTATATTTAATATTTTTGGTATACTTTTTCTTCCTATAATCACATTGATAGACAACAAAAATCGGCAGGTGGTCACTGATATCATTCAATAAAAGCCCACTCCTGATATTATTTTCCATAATGTTTGTGAATATGTTATCTATTAGTGTGGCACTGTGTGATTTCTAAAAGTTCTGATTTTTAAAAGGGAATATTGGATGTGATGGGACAGTATATTCCCTGGTTATGTGATAAATTAATTGTGATTCATTTCATGAATTACAAAGACAAAGTTAGGGAGGATTAATCATAATTTCATGGTTAAATGATGTAGAGATAGGAAGAGGATTTCATTTAACTGGTTACATGAAAAAGGGGTATTTCATGTGCTACTAGAGAGATTGTGAGAGAAGAAAAAGAACACATGCATGTAAGATGCAAGATGTGAAATGTAAGATATTACTATATTGCTGGATTGTGATAATAGTAATATGAGAGAAGAATTTAAACACTAAGCTATGGTGTTATATAAGAAGGGATTGGAAGACGAATTACTCTAGCTGTAAACAATAATACCATTATTGTTGTGCAGGCTAGGTTTTTTTGGTTGTCGACCAAAATCCTTCTGGATCCTGGATTTTCTTCGAATGGAGATGGTGAGCCTGACCCGAGATTGAACCGAGATTGAACAGAGGTCTGACCAAGGTCTCAATTGAAGGACATCCCTCCTCTCTCCAGTGCCCAGGATTTAAAGTGGTAACAACCCAAGTCGCCGCTTTAAAAGAGGAAAACAAACCTGAGTCTGGAGTTATAAGACATCTTGACTGGTCAAACGACTAAACCAAAAGGACAACCAAACACTGAGCTCAGTAGGACACCTTGGGGTTTTATTTCATGCTGGCCGTTGTATATTTGTATATTGTTTGTATATTTTGCTCCTACTATATTTATTAATAACAGACATGAATTGCTCATTTCTTGCCTCCAGCTATTTCATTCCACACTCACTCTAATTCCCTATTGTAACCCTTACGAACCTAGCAACTGGTCTACACTTAATTAATTCCCTTACCTAATTAACATAAGGCAAGGGTTACATTTGTGTCTCCTTCCCCTGAGCGTTCCTCGGCGCCAGGACTACGCCGCCGGACAAGGAGGGAGCCTGCGGGCTTGGAGAGCTTGGTTCCAGCCCCGCAGCCACGTCATGGGCAAAGGGGGAGGGCGGACTGCAGATTGGAGCCTGCGCCGATGAGCAAGCGTCCCCGGGTCTCCACGGAGGGACAGTCCGACCCGGCAGGTCACGGAGCCCCTGCCATCATGCTGTGCAGGCCCTCGGCGTGGACATCTGCGTCAGGGAATCTCCAGACTGTGGACTCCATCATGCCGGCTTCGGAGCCCGCCGTAGCCGAGTGGGAACCAGATGACGACCTTCTTCCATCGGAACCCGGATCGTCGAAGTCCTGGACGGCGACAGAACTCGAGATCAGGCAAGTGCTCTACTTTGTCTTTCTCCTATCAATTCTGGAGCATTTTTGCCTGTCTCACGGGGAGACGAGCCAGGTGCAGCCGTCCGGTGCATCTGAGCTTGTCTCGCTGGTATCTGTCGCTGCCGGTGATCCTGATCCCGGTTCTTTTTCTTCTCCTGAGCCTTCTCCCAGGGTCACCGATGTAGAGTTGATCCCGGTCGCTGTGCTGGAGGTTCTGGGTTCGGGTTTGGAGGCCGTCCCTGGTGCTGCGCCAACCCAGTCGGGATCCGTCATGGGTGTGGTCCCGGTCCAGTAGGGGTCCATCGCGGGTGCAGCGTTGACCCAGTAGAGGTCCGTCATGGGAGTGGTTCCGGCCCAATCGGGGTCCGTCATGGGTGCAGCTCTGACCCAGTCATGGTCTGTTGTGGGTGTGGTTCCGGCCCAATCGGGGTCCATCGTGGATGCTGCACGGTCCTGCTTGGGATCGAACAGGAGCGCAGCGCCAGTCCGTGGGGAGTTCAGAGCAGGAGCTGCAGATCCCCCTCCGATCGACACTGGACTGGTCCCTCGTTTTTTACCCGTTTCCTCTTTCCCTCCATCGGGTGCTGCGGGGATTCTCCGTAATCGGCTCGGCTCTCCCTCGCCACTCGTCGCCATAGGGAGGCCGTCTCTGAGTTCTCCCCTGTGGTCCTGGTGGCCTGATGATGCAGGTCAGCCACCTGGGAAACTGTTTCGCCAGTTTGGCGTTCAGGGTCGGCCACCCGACAAACTGAACTTTCTGTTCGGCGACCTGGTCCGGCCGCCTGAGGTACTGTTTTTCCTGGCCTGGGACTGGGGTAGACCACCCGAACTGTTCCTTTTTCCCCTGCCAGCGATTTGGACGCTAGACGCAGGACGACCCCCCGAACGGTTTGATTCCATGCCATTGTGTTTTGCCTGCTGTCATCCCTGTGTTTTTTTTTTCCTGCTCTGCTGTAATTTTAGGGATGCGCTGGTGTGTTGGTGACTGAACTGTGTATTTCGCCGCTCCTTGGCGTGTGTTTTTTTTTTTTTCTTTCTCTCCCCTCGGTAGTCTGAAGGTTATTTCTTTGTTGGCTGCCCGTTACCTGGACTACTGTGTGTTGGATTGATCACTGCTTTTGTAGCATGTTTTTTTTTTTCTCTCTCTCCTCCCTGGTATTATGGGAGTTCGCTGCATTTTGTACCTGTACTTGAGGTTCCTGTTTTCTCTGTGAGGTGTGAAGATGTTTTTTTTTTTTCCTCCTGTGGCTCTGCTGGACTGATTGTAGTGTTCTGTGTGTAGCCATTTGGGTTTTTACTGCCTTCTCCTCATGGGTTCTCTTTAAGTGCAGTGTATATGCCTGTTTTTTGGGTTTTTTTTTTTCCCCTTTGGCCCCTGTATTCCGTACTCTGTTCTGATTGTGGTAGCTTGTTGTTCCTTTATTTTGTCTTCTTCTGTGATGAGGTTGGACTCTGGCCCTCCTTAGCCTTTTCCCCCCTCCCTCCCTGGGGTGGTCCTGTTGACCTTTCAGGTGGGGGGGCTCAATGTTACACAGCGTCTGGAATCCGCCTCATGAACGGGGACAACTGTCATGGTCTGTGTGCTGACTTTGTCTGCACTCGGGTTGTCCGGTTGTTCTCCGTTCTGTCCTCAGGTGCACCACTAGGCCGCCGGGCTTTTATTATGACAGCGTCTCGGCGGTGCTTCCAGCTGTCAGAAGCCAAGCTCTGCGGGACGGCTGGATTTCAATCAGCTGATGACTTTTCATCAGCTGATCAATCTGTCTAGCCCTATTTAAGGGAGCAGCTCTGTTTGCTTGGGACTGCGATCTCGTCTGCCTTCCAGTCTGGTTTCCCTACTCCCGAAGCCAGTTCTTCCCAACATTCGGTTTCGTCCTCGCTAATTATATGTAAGTGTTGTGTCTTGTCTTTATTTGTGTTTTGCCCCACGAGGCTCATTATTTTGTAGTGCTTTTCCTTATTTAATAAATGTACAAACTCATCGGCCGCCTACAGTGTCGCATTAGCGGTCCGTGAGGGCCGCACCATAACAGGCACAGTTCAAAAATGCCTTGTTGCAACCTGAGGAAAAAAAAAAGTGTAAGATATGTGAGATATGTATCTTACTGTGAAGTGTGAGGTGATGACGTGCACCTCTGGTGGCATCCCCGCCCCGCCCTATATAAGGCCGGGGTCAGCCATCTGACAGCCTCTTATCTCACCTGTACCTTGGCCGGTGCTGTGTCTGTAGCTGTCATCGTCAGTAAGTTCAATAAAGCTGTGTTCCACAAGTCACCTTACCTCATCTGTGCACCAGGGTAATATAGACATAACATTGGCAATGTCGGATTAAACCATGGAGGTGTGCATAGCTCCTATTCGGCCTTTTCTCGAAGTTCCAGGGGACCCGCCAGTGCCCTGGCCTCGGTGGTTCGAAGCCTTCCAAAACTATATTGCCAAGCTCAATAAGCTAAGGGCCCGGGCGTTTCTGGTGCACAGCCTGGGCATAGTAGACCAGCGAATTCTGCGAACACTTGGTGCTTCCGACACCTACGAAGAGGTAGCAGAGCTGCTAGCTAGCCACTTTCACACCCCAGATAAGTTTTTGGCTGCAACGTCAACAAAGTAGGTGAATCTGTCCAGCAGTTAGTCACCAATTTGAGGTAGCTAGCTAGCGAGTGCCTTTTTGGAGCACTGGAAGAAGAAATGATTCATGACCAGCTGGCAGAACATACTTGTAGTGCCGCATTGTGAGCTAGGCTACTCACAACATCTAAGGACCTCATGTTAGCCAGAGCCATCAAGCTAGCTCTCCAAATAGAAACCGCAGGCAAGCTAACTCCAGAGCTAAGAGGACGCCAGTCACAGCAGCTACCCAAGCCTCTTGCCATGGCAAATGTTACAGACATGGATAGCAAAGATAGCTTGGACGATGAAGATGCGGAAGCCAACGCTACCAGCCAGGGGTCTGCCCGGGGAAAATTTCTTTGCATGGGTTGTGGGTCTGCTAAGCACCAAAATAAGACTAATGACTGTCCAGCGAGAAGAGCACGTTGTAACAAATGTGGTTGCTTGAACCATTTTGCTAGGGTGTGCCATGAAGTTAAGCAGGAAAGCCCACGGGATAAATCGCTCAGCCTGCCCCCAACAACCATCCACAGGGTGTCCCCCAACACGAACGAGTACACATTTTGCACAGTGGGGCTGGATGACATGGCGCTGCCGCTGTTGATCTACACAGGGGCGGAGGGGTCGTTGCTGAATTGGGCCACGGTGAAGAAGTTTTTTCCCCATCACGGGATTAAAGGTAACCCTGCATCGTACAATTATGGAGGTGGAAGACCGGGCACAGTCGGGACTTTGGACTGTTTGGTACCAGTCTGCGATGGTGATGGACTTCACTTTCTACGTGACACCACAGAGTGATAACATCATGGGCTGTGATTTATTTTACAGACTGGATTTCACCATCAAAGATGACGCTGGGGAAGATATAGTGTGGGATGAAGAACTACCGGATGCCATGGCACTCAAGCAGGCCCAGTTTTGCTCAGGGCCAGCGCAGGGGGGTCTCAGTGCTGGCGTTTGGGAAATGGTCGAGGGGAGTACCGAGCCTATGGCGAGGCGCCTACGCCGGCGAGTGGTGCCAATGGGTTAGCCCCGGATGCCTCCAGAGTTTGGCCGCAATGGGTCGGGGGTTCTGCGGCAATGATGATGCATGCTACAACAGCATTAGAAGAGGCCAGGGCAAGACCGAGAAGCACGGAGGATCAGCGTGCTCGACAACAACATGTCAAGCTGAGCTGGGTCCTGTTGAGGGTCCTGGATTGGGTTCGTTGCTGAGATGAGGAATGTCCGTGGTGAAGGCAAGCCAGATGACAACCCGAGGAGCATCGCGAGTGTCTGCGTATAGTGGACAAACTGGGCGCAGCGCACTTCAGGCTGTTGGACGGTGTGTGGCATACAAATTGACTTTGGCGTGTCCCGGAGAAGATTCTGGGAGACGAGGCTGGACGTGGGACGAGGTCGATGGTGAGGAGGAGCGGCTTCAGCGTCAGGAGGACCAGCCATCACCCCGGGAACCGGCTGTTTCCAGGGGCACATCTATTGAGTGGGTGCCCTGGGCCCCCATGCTAGTTATGTTTTTTTTACCTGAAGACTTGGGTTGTAAATAGCATATGTTGAAGTTCTGTTGTTGGTGTTGTTTCAAAAAAATGTTATATAAGGGATTATTTTGAGTTTTGCTCTAGTTTAGGAGCACAGTGTACAATTTTAGTTATCAATGGACAGGTACAGGACGGGTACAGGAGTGAGAGAGAATGAGAAAGAATGGGTGGGTCCGGGAGTGTGAGTGGGTGAGTGAGAGTGAGGGAGTGCAAGTGGGTGACTATGAGAGCATGAGGGTGTGAAGGTGTGGGGATGGGTGTGTCTGCAAGTCGGGAGGTGCTGGATTGAGGGGGGTAGTGCCTCTCGGCTATGTGGGCTCCCCTGGGTGGGGGGGTACTTCTTTGGGCACGAAGGTCCCCGGGATGTGTGGTGGTAATGCTGGGGGGGAGGGCCTGCTGTGGGGGTGCATGGGGGGACTCGCGCCGGGGTGTGTGGGCTGGTCTCCGGCTCGGAGGGTGGGGTCACTGGCCTCCTGGCGCTTGGGGCCCGGGGACTGGCGTTGGCCCTGCTGGGGGGGTTGGCGGGCCCAGGGGTGTGGGCCCACTGATCCGGCCACCTGGCGGTCTGGCCTCCCTCTATCGTTCCTCTGGGGGCAGATTCCTGGCTTTCCTGGGGCTTACTGACCTCGGGCATTTGTGTCCTGTGGGGGTTGGCGGCGCAGCCTTGCCTGCTTGGGGTTCGCGGGGGGAGAGCTGCTGCGACTGGTCCCCCCTCTTCGTATGTTTCCTGACAAACCACTCACATGCACACACTTATTTTCCGCGCACTCTCATATATACGCACACAGACACATATGTACAAATATTTCTCCTTTTACAGGTGCGGAAACCAGACTTGTGTTGAGACATCTTCAGTGGAAGAAGCAGTTTGTCTTCTGTTTGTTTTAGTTGTTGGTTTGTTTGTCTTTTTGTCTGTTCCCCTTCCTTTTCTTCCTCCCTCCACACACTTCCTTTCCCTAATCCCCATCCTGTTGGGTCCTCCATGGGTAAAATAATTTAAATAAAGTATTAAAAGTTATTACAGGATGAGTTTACAACAGTATACAGTACATAGATAGGTACTGTATAAAGCTGTATAAAGCTCCTTTTGGCAAAGTAAATCTGTTTTGACACAATAAGGGTAACAGATCTCTGTTCTGCTTACCTAGCTGCCTGACAGGACAAGGGGGAAAAAAAAGTTGTCAATCGACTTTGACCTACTTTAGCAGGTGGCAGAATAATCCACCTTGCCATGCGGGCAGGACGGTAGTCCACCTGTCCGTCCTGTTTTAGGTGTTGTTGTGTGAATGTGTTAGGCCATTTAGAGACATTAGTTTTCGTTTGTTTGTGCGTGATTTGGGTCCCTAATTGGGGAGGGTCTTAATTGAGTGAGTGGCTTTGGATTTTTAAAGGGGGGAAAAATGTGAGATATGTCATGACGTGTTAAGTTTTTGACAGCTTATGCGCACGATACTAAACACAGGATGAACCACACAGAGGGGCACGTTTGACGATTTATTAATAGTAAAACACAGCGATGCACAGCTACAGAAACAGTCACTCACCAGAAGAATGGACCTGTGGAGAGAAGATGAGAGCCGTGAGCTGAGGAGTGGAGTATGGGGAAAATGGGCGAGTCAAATTGCCACTTACTTGGGAAATCCAGGGATGACCGACAGGACCCAGCGGGGAATAGACAAACCAGTAGGGTAGGGGGAGTAGTGAAGCTGATGGTGCCTGACCGGGGAAATGAAGTTGCTGATGGGTAGTGAGGTGAAGCAGGAGAGCATGCGCAGTCCCGGGGACACACCTACACGGTGGCAGCAACCTGAAAAAGAGGAGAAAAAGGAGGTTAACAACGTGTTAACAGTTCGGATGATAATAGCTCATCTGATTGACGGGCAGTATACCCAGACGAGCCAGCGTTGACTGCGTGGAGGAGGCTTCCTTAAGTATGCTGGCTGATGAGCGGGCGTAGCTGTGTCTTCTGCCTCAGGTGCCGTGATGAGCTGGAGGAGATGGGACCTGAGGGGAGGGGTGCACTCCGGCTGCTCATGACAATATGTATCTTACTGTGAAGTGTGAGGTGATGACGCGCACCTTCAATGACGTCCCCCCCCACCCTATATAAAGCCGGGGTCGGCCATCTGACAGCCTCTTACCTTGCCTGTACCTTGGCCGGTGCTGTGTCTGTAGCTGTCACCGTCAGGAAGTTCAATAAACCTGTGTTCCACAAGTCACCTTGCCTCATCTGTGCACCAGGGTAATATAAGACATAACAACATATTCATTTTTTGTGGTATTGTTACAAAATTTTGACCTGAACTTGATAACTCTTGGTTCTACAATCCCATTGTGTTATGATCCGAGCGCCATTATTATTCGCGCTCGGTCTATTCCTGTCAGGTCTTGACAGCGGCGTTATTATTATTATTATGACTGGCGCCTAGGGGCTGCCCCGGCCTTGGATGCGCTCTGCAGAGCGTGCCCAAATGCCAAGTCACGTTTCGTTACCTTGTATTCATACATGTGTAATGACAATAAAGTTGAATCTCATCTCATCTCATCTCATTATTCCGGCTCTCTGAGCTCTTATTGTGACAGCGCTTGGGGAGGCTTCCGCTCAGCTGTCAAGACCTGAACAGCTGTTCTGCATTTGCGGTCATTGGCGGCCGGCTTCTTAAGCCGACGCCAGCGGCTGCATCCTTGCAGCAGTGTCCGTCTCTGATCGTTGGAGCGATCGTGCTATATGGATTATACTACATAGCCAGTCTGTGGTGTGACCGTCTTATCCTGTGGACCTGTGAGTGAGCTTGTTAGCTTTACGCCTCCCTGTGTGTAGACTTGTTTGTGTCATAGCCTCAGCGGCTTGTATTATTGTGATTTCACCATGAATAAAGACACTAACACAACTCTCTGGTGACGGTGTGGCGTCTTATGGTGGCTCGCGAGGGCCACCGTATGACAGTACACTGCTGCCAAAGATGGCGTTTTTACGGTGACGCCAACCCGAGATGCCTTTCGCCAGTGAGGTTGTGTTAATTGGCCATTGCTCTTTTCTTGTCTGGGTACGGTGTGCTGGAGGAATGCCGTTGCGGAGGGGCCGCGCTCCGAGTCCGAGCCACGAGCTGGCGGACGTCCTGGAATATGTGGACGAGACGCTCATCTCTGCTTCCCTCCTCGACTACTACCACAGCGTACTCTGGTACCTGGACTGTGCTGAGGACTCGCTCAATCATCTTTCTCCCTGCTACGCCGACCACCCAGAAGTCACCACGAGGAGGGATGACATCGCCGCGCAACGCGAGATACTCCGTATGGTGGAGGAGGAATACGGTAAGAAGCAGAGGAGGAGGTGTTCACGCTCCTCGCTTTGGGATCCTGTTCCTGTCCTCGATCCACTCCAGGAGTTCGCACCATCCAGGGGTCGTCATAGACGTCGGCGCCGGGCCAAGGGCAGCCCCAGCAAGCTCCTGTTCCGGATCCAGTTCCGGGCCGCCGGAGTGACCCAATCAACCAGCCAGCTGCTGTGTGTGACAAGAGTCCTACTTCGGCGAGCCCCGTCCATGGGTCCTTGAGAGCGGCTCCCCTTTGTCCTCCCAGGGGGCCCTTTGTTACCATCCAGCGGGCGAAGGAAGGAGCAATGCCCCTACAGCTGGCACCATCCTCCCTCCGGGAGACAGGCAAGTTCAAGTTCACTCCCCTACTTATAATAGTGATCTGTCTTGTCTGACTCCTGGGGGTGGAGTTCGGGGTTTGCAGCCCCCCGAGCTCCCACCACCAGCTGTAGTCATCTGTACTGAACCTGCTGCCTCTGTGTTTTCCTCCGCTGAGCGGTCCTCGGCGTTAGGTCTACGTCGTCGAACGAGGAGGAGGCCTGTGGCTCTGGGAATAATCCCGGCCCTGCAGCCACGTTTTGGACAGAGGAGAAGAGCGGACTGCGGTGTGAAGCACTGAGCTGACGAGGAAGCGTCCCCGGGTCTCCACGGAGGAGCAGCCCGAGCCAGCGGGTCGAGCGGGTCAATAACGCCGTGCGGGTTATTGGTGTGAGCATCAGTGCGAGAGGATCCGGCTGCAGAGACCATCATGCCGGCTGCGGAGCCCGACGCAGCTGAGTGGGAGCCCGACGATGAGCTTCTACCCGAACCTGGATCGACGGAGTCCTGGACGGCTCCAGAGCCCGAGTGCAGGCAAGTGCTCTTCTTTATTTTCCTTTGTGGTGTGTTAGAGCATTTTTGCCTGCCTCGTGGGGAGGCGAGCGAGGGGCAGCCGTCTGCTGCGCCCGAACTCGTCTCGCTGGGCTCTGGCGCTGCCGGAGCCCAGCGAGGAACAGAGGGGAACAGTCCTCTCTGTTCCTCTGAGCCTCTTCACAGTGTCGCCGGCTTGGAATCTGTCGAGGTCGCGGTGCAGGAGGTCCCAAGTTCGGGGGTGGAGGTCGTCGCCGAAGCAGTGCCAACCCAGTCGGGGTCCGACGAGGCCCAGTCGGGGTCCGACGCGGGGGCAGCTGTGACCCAGCGGGGGTCCGACGCAGGTGCAGCTGTGACCCAATCGGGGTCCGACGTGGGTGCAGCTGTGACCCAATCGGGGTCCGACGAGGTCCAGTGGGGGTCCGACGTAGGTGCTGCTGTGACCCAATCGGGATCCGATGCAGGTGGAGCTTCAACAGTCGCATCGGTGTGGATTGAGGTTGGTGGAGGAGCCGCAGACCCTTTGCCGCCTGATGTGATGTGGGCTCATCATCACGATTATTCCCCCCTCAGGAGCCACCAGCTGGGGTCGTCAGCGCTGGGGGCCGTTGGAGGTTTTCTTCCTGCAGGCTGGCGCTCCCATGTAGTTTCTTCATCGGGGAGGCCGCCGCATGCTGTTTCTCCATGGTTCTGGTGGCTGAGGGATGCGGGTCGGCCACCCGAGGAGCTGTTTTGCCTGTTCGGCACCTTGGGCCGGCCACCCGATGAACTGTGTTTGTTACTGGGTGGCCTGGTACGGCCGCCAGAGGACTTGACTCTTGGGGCCTGGGACTGGGTCAGGCCGCCCGACCACGTACTGTTTCCCATGACCACCCATCGGCCATCGGACGCAGGGAGACCGCCGGAACTATGCCTGGGGCGTTTGGTCTCTGCCTGCCATCGTCTGTTTGGACTGTATGGTGTGAGGGTCATTTGGAACGATAAGATTGCCACATGTGTATGTTGATGTAGTATGGTTTTTTTTTTCCTGTCGGAGGGGTTATTGCATGTTACTTTGTGGTTTTTCATAGGCACTCTGGTGTTCGAGGATGATGTTTGTTTGTTTTTTTTGTGTGTGTGTGTGGGGGGAGGGTTAAACAGTACTTTTGTGAAGAATGTGGCAGAGGGTTTATGCACTTGGGTAACTTAGAAGCATAAACTGATCCATTGTGGCATTTAGGAGTTTGTGTGTGAACTGCGTGGAAGGACCTTCACTCAGATGAGTTCCTTAAGACCACATGAAGTCATGCATAGTTTGTCTGTGGTCACTGTGGGAAAACCTTTCTGTGTCTGCTAAATTATGCTCTGTATGGTTTGTGCCCCGTGTATTGTAACTCTTGCATGTCCTGTGAGTAGTGCCCTATTTGTTTTGTTGTTTTCTGTGGGAATGTGATGGGTATGTCAGGGGATGTGTTTTTTTTTCTTTTTTTTTCTGGGGCCTTGTTGGTGTTTGTTTCGCTCCCTCCTTGCCTGCTCCTTCATTCACTCGCCCTGTGGGTGGGGGTGGGGGTGAGGTCTGGGTGTTACAGGGCGTTCGGAGCCCGCCTTTGAGGGAGGGCTACTGTTATGATCCGAGCGCCATTATTATTCGCGCTCGGGCTATTCCTGTCAGGTCTTGACAGCGGCGTTATTATTCCGGCTCTCCGAGCTCTTATTGTGACAGTGCTCGGGGAGGCTTCCGCTCAGCTGTCAAGACCTGAACAGCTGTTCTGCATTTGCGGTCGTTAGCGGCCGGCTTCTTAAGCTGATGCCAGCGGCTGCATTCTTGCAGCAGTGTCCGTCTCTGATCGTCGGAGCGATCGTGCTATATGGATTATACTACATAGCCCGTCTGTGGTGTGACCGTCTTATCCTGTGGACCCGTGAGTGAGCTTGTTAGCCTTACGCCTCCCTGTGTGTGTAGACTTGTTTGTGTCATAGCCTCAGCGGCTTGTATTATTGTGATTTCACCGTGAATAAAGACACTAACACAACTCTCTGGTGACGGTGTGGTGTCTTATGGTGGCTCGCGAGGGCCACCGCATGACACATTGTGTCTTATAGCCAGTATCTAACAGCTGTATATTATTTTCAAGCATCTCTATCTTAAAAAAAAACCCTGGCAAACTTCATTTTCTTCAAATCTAGGGTGTTTACATCACTGTTATTCAGTGGCAGAAGTCCTTAGAGGGATCCTGACTGCTTTACAAAACAAATTAGAGTGTTTCCTTTTGAGTGAGACCAATCCCATGAAGATACTACAAAGGGTTAAAGAACAGCTTTTAATTTACTTTGAGTATGTTATTTTTCTGTGTTTTTAGGGAAATTGACTGTTGAATGTTAAGGGGTTTAATATAGTTTTATTTCACACAAATCTTGTCTGTGCTAAAACTAGTCTTGTCCTTCTATTAAGACAAAGCAAAGGGATGTCTCATACCGTTGACATGTTTCGACTGTCACCTGCAGTCTTCTTCAGAAAAATGTTGTCTGATGTCCGTGACTTGTCACGGACGTCAGACAACATTTATCCTTTCCGTAGGTGTGACCGACCTGACAGAATTGACAGTTCTGCCAGGTCGGTCACGCCCCCTGTTGTGTGATGGTCTCTGGAGGAGAGAGTTCCAGGTGTGCGAGAACATGAAGGCTCCATCTCGGTCCATGGTGTTGTGGGCTCGCTTCCTAATTTCATTTGCTTCTTTGAATCCAGCGTTTGGTTTGTTGTTTTCTGATCCAATTATTTTTTCCTTGTTCCAGTCCATGATGTGGTTGTTTATCTTGCAGTGGTCTGATATTGCTGATTTGGGGTTTTCCTGTTCTGCCTTTTCTTTTTGCTTTCATGTGAATCACCTGCTATGTCTAAAAGTCAGAACAGTGGAGGCGGTGGCTGTGCTGAACAGTAACTTTTTTTTAAAGGGAGTAACTAGTAGCACGTGTTATACGCAACAAACTAGTAAGCTATCCTAAGCAGGGTACAGGCTGGTGTGCTGATTGAGGTGGAGCGCCAAAGAGACTAGGTTGCTGCTGTCAGTCCCTTAATAAGGCATGGTGTGATGACGTCAACCCGTGCCTGCGTCACCACATCCATGCTCTCTGTTGTTATGTTTTATATATTATTCTGTTCCTTTCTTTCAATCTTTACTTTTAATCTATCCGAAATAAAGATTCATTCATTCATGTTGGAATACACAACATCACCCTGCTTTGCTTTGATTTGCATGGTATTTCATAAATTCCATTACATTTTTGTTTGGTTGCATTTTGTCCTTGGGGTGAACCAAAAGCTGCTGCAGTTTTGTGTGGGGTTTTATTGGTATGTTTATTCCGTGTTTTTTCATGATTCTTTGTATGGGTTCAGTTATTCCCCGGATGTATGGTAGGGTCACTATGTTTTTGCTGTTTTCTGTTTTTGGTTTCTGTTTTTTCCTTTTTGTTTTTGTTCTAGGTCTTTGTTTTGGACTTGACATTTTCCTTTGTTTATTGCCCATGTTGTGTATGTGCATGTTCCATATGTGCCGTTCTTCCTTCTGTCTGTCCTCTTCGTAAACAATGATGGTGGTCCATTCATATAATGTCCTCACAACTGACAGTTGGTGTGCCGTGGGATGTTCAGATGTCCAGAGGAGGTATTGGTCCGTGCGTGTTGGTTTCTCGTATACTGTGATTTTGATGCTGCCGTTATCCTTATGCCATCGTCCTTTTGGTGAATTTTTACTGTATGTCTAAAAGTTTATGGTCCATTTTTAAAAAAAAATTACCTTTTGTTCTTATTAAAGACAAAAAAAATAGGAGATGTTTTTACCTTCTTTAAAGCCAGCATCACCCCCCGGATCTATGGAACCCCAAAAATACGTAAGAAGGATAACCCACTGTGGCCAATAATTGACACTATTGGATCAGTCACATACAACTTATCAAAAGCCCCTTATATATATGTAAAGCAACTCATCAAACCCCTCCTTGGACTGTCAGAATACCACTGCAAAAACTCAAAAGAGCTGGCACAAGAACTCAAAAACATGAAAATAGAATCAGAAGAGATCCTCATTTCACATGTCATTTCATTATTTACAAAGACCCCTGTTGATGTCACACTACACATAGTGCAAGAACGCCTCAGGAATGACAGAACCCTAAAAAGACGCACCAATCTCACAGTTGACAACATATCTGAATTATTACAGTTTGTTGCAAAATCCACCTATTTTCAACACAGAGAAAAAAATTTACAGGGAAAAAGAAGGATTTGCAATGGGAGACCCACTATCAGCCATCATTAGCAGCTTTTTCATGGAGGATCTGGAAAACGACGCCATCAACACAGCACCTACACAAAGTAAACCCACCCTCTGGAAGAGATACGTGGACGACATTCTGGAGAAAAAAAGGAAAGGACAGGCACAAGAACTCACTGACCATCTGAATAGCACGGATAGCACTGGGAATATAAACTTCACATACGAAGAGGAAGAAAATGGCACCATAGCCTTTCTGGACATGAAAATCCACCATAACGATGACGGCAGTATAAAAATCACAGTCTACAGGAAACCAACCCACACAGATCAATACCTACTATGGACATCAGAACACCCCACAGTACACAAACTATCAGTTGTCAGGACGCTATATGAACTGGCCACCATCATCACAGACCAAGAAGACAGACAGGAGGAGGAAAACCACATAAAACATGCACTCATACACTGCCAATATCCAGTATGGGCCATTAACGAAGGAAAACAGTAAGTCAAAAACAAAGAAAACGAACAGGAAACAAGACACAGAACAAAAGCTGAAATCAAAAACAAGGACGCCATAACTATACCATACATCCGAGGGATAACGAAACCAATTCAAAGGATCATGAAAAAATACAAAATAAACACAGCAGTGAAACCACACAAAAAATTAAAACAGTTATTACTACACCCCAAGGACAAAATAGAACAAAACAAAAAATGCAATGTAATATATGAAATATCATGCAGATCATACAACAAAACCTACATTGGAGAAACCGGAAGATCATTCACCACAAGGAAAAAGGAACACCAGAAGGAATGTGAGAAGGAAACACAAGGACGACTCACAAGATCACAGAAAGAAAAGGCAGAACAAGAAACATTAAAATCAGCAATATCAGATCACTGCAAAAGAAATAATCACGGACTGGGACAATGTCAAAATCATTGGATCAGAGGGTAGCAGATACAAACGTTGGATCAAGGAGGCCATAGAAATCAGGAAGCGGGGAAAAGACAGCATGAATCAGGATGAGGGACATTTATGCTTTGGCCCTAGCTGTTGTTAAGCCTTATTCATGCCTTATTCATGCTGCATTTCCCCTCTGGTCCACTTTGGTCCGCTTGCACTTTGGATGAGCCTGGCATGCACTCGGCGTTGTACGTGTTCACTTTTTTCATCTACTAGGCCAAGCGGTTGATGCATGCGCACAACTGTTATTAGTAGTTTCACTGCAGCTGGCGTCGTTTCAAGGAAAAGGAGGAATTACCATTTTCCAGTGTTCTCCTCTGCTCAAGCTGCTGCTGCTGCAAAAGGATTCATGTATGTTTATTCTCGTCTTCCCGTCCTTGTTGTCTTCCTCGTCTACTTTGTCTTTGCATGCTGTGTTGGTAGCATCACCTCGTGAATGGGACGTTCAGTCTTGCACATGCGCTGTCAACGTGTTCAGGTCGTGGGCAGTCCGCGTGGTCATAAAATTTGGGCTGCACGCAGTCGTCCGCAGAACAGCCCTGCGTACACCAGTGAACTGGAGACAATGACGTAAATTTCATCACACAAGGTTTCCGGTTGCACATACGTGGACAGCGGAAGTGCAGCATGAATCCAGCCTCAGTCCTGCAGTGTCACCAGCCCTAAAGGCTGCATCCTGAGCCCTCAGGAGCCTGTGGACCTCTGCTGTCATCCATGAATTCTGGTTGGCATGAACAATGAAGGTTTTGCAGTGAGTGACATCATCAATGCATTTAGCTATGTATGCTACAACAACATCACTGTACTCCTCTAGGTTTGTGTGTCCATTGTGAGTGGCTGCATGCTTGAAAGTGTCCCAGTCTGTAATGCTGAAGCAGTCTTTCAGAGCATCAGAGGCCCCCTCTGGCCTCAGATGAACGTACTTGAGCATCAACTGTGCCAAAGCTGAAATAATTTCAAATTAAGTGCGGCACACATGGATGGCATACAGTACTCAGCTCAGCACAGCACTGATATGCTTTAATAGTCCATTCTGTGCCCTAATCATCCCAGGATATATGTCGTTGGGGCAACATGGTACTGGAATGGTCTTCCAAGACAAATTGGTCCTGGGTGAAGGGTCAGACCAAGAGTGGTCCAGTGGATATCCCTGAAAAAAGCTACATCAAGGACCCAGTGTACCCACAGGAGCCACATGGGTCCACCCTCCAGTGGGCTCAACACCTACAGAAGGGATCATGGGGATCATGATGCTGTGGGAACCGGGTGGCAGTCTGGGCTTCTCTGCTTAAACTGCTGCCCCCATGACCCAGACCCTCAGATAAGTAGTAGAGGATGGATGGATGGATGGATGGATTTAATAGTATTAGAATGTAATGCCCACCGCATCCTATATGAAGGCAGCTTGAAGCTGAACCTCTTATAGTTCTAGTTTTTTTCTGGTGGTGGGTCATTAAGTTGCTGTTTTGTAGAAGACGTTCATTTACTGCATACTTTGAATTTGAATTGAATTGAATTGAATTGAATTTATTTATTTCGGATAGTACATTACAGGTTAAAAGAAACTGTATAATATAACAACAAGGTCAAATTAGACAAAGACTCCTTCTACTATACAATTCCACGTGAGTTATCCGAAATGGGTGATGGCTGAAGCCGCAGCTTATATTGCCCACCCATATTCCATCCAAGAATTCAAAGGAGAAAAAAGAGAAAAACAAGACAAGAGCGATTACAATTTAAAACAAGGCTAAGACAAAATGTGACTGAGAGAAAAAAGAAAACTGAGCTAGTCTAAGTTAAGCGGTTACTATTCAAAAACAAATCTAAGACATAATGTCACAGAGAAAAAAAGAAAAAAAGAAAAACTAAACTACAACACAACACAGGCTGGAAATGTCAATCCTTATGTGAGTTTACATGTCGTCTTGTAAATATGTTTGGAGTATTTCTTCCTTTAGTTTTTGTTTAAATTGTCCAAGCGTTGTACATGATTTTAATTCAGGTCCAAAATCGTTCCATAATCTGACTCCTTGCACTGAAATACAGTGTTGCTTGGTGGTTGTTCTCACTGTAGGCTTTTGAAATATACATGTTCCTCTGAGGTGATATCGTTTCTCCCTTGTTTGGAACAACTTTTGGATATTTGCGGGCATTGATAGATTCTTCACTGTGAACATTATTATTGCAGTTTTAAAGTCAATCAGATCTTTCAACTTGAGAGTTTTTTGTTTAAGAAAAAGTGGGTTTGTTGGTTCCCTGTAAGCTGCTTTGTTTATTATTCTAATAGCTCTCTTTTGAAGCATAAAGAGTGGATATATGTTTGTTTTATATGTATTTCCCCATACTTCATTACAATATGTCATGTATGGGAGTATTAATGAATGATACAAGGTGTATAGTGTGGGTTGATTCAGCAAATTTTTCACTCTGTGTAATATTGCAATTGATTTGGATACTTTACCTTTAATATAATTAATATGTGGCTTCCAACACAGTTTGTTATCAATTATTACTCCAAGGAATTTAGTTTCGGATACCCTTTCAATCTCTACACCATTTACACTGAGTTTGGGTACTGGGTTGTTGTGATGGTTGTTAAAGACTATAAATTTTGTCTTGCTTAAATTGAGCGTTAATTTGTTTGAATCAAACCACAGTTTAAACTTTCCTAATTCCTTTCCGAGTGTATCCAGAAGTTGTTCCAAATTGTTTCCACTGCATAGCAGATTAGTGTCATCAGCAAACAATATTAAGTCCATTTTTTCTGAAACTTTACATATATCGTTTATATACAGTACATATTGAATAATAATGGTCCCAAAACTGAACCCTGTGGGACTCCACAGGTGACCTTCAGTAACTCTGAGTTTTTGTTGCTAACACGTACATACTGATATCTATTCTTTAAGTAACTACTTAACCAGGACAGTGCTACCCCTCTTATACCACAGTTTTGTAATTTCTTTAATAATAGATTGTGATCTACTGTATCAAATGCTTTTTTAAGATCCAGGAATACTCCAACTGAATACTCTTTATTTTCAATGGCTGTTGATATTTTTTCTGTAAATTCCATTAAGGCATATGCTGTTGTCCTTTTGTGTCTGAACCCATATTGCTGCTCACACAATAAATCATTCTTCGGTATGAAGTTGTCAATTCTCTCATAGAATATTTTTTCAAGTATCTTGGAAAATTGCGGTAATAGTGAAATTGGTCTATAGTTTGAGAGTTCCCCTCTGTCGCCTGTCTTGTAAATCGGAATTACTTTAGCTATTTTCATTGCATTGGGAAATATGCCTGATTGGAGGGACAGGTTACAGATATACGTCAGTGGTTTCACTATGCATTCGATAACAGTTTTGACTAGTAGCATGTCAATACCATCGCAGTCAGTAGATGTTTTACTTTTGAATGATTTAACAATTTCAATGACCTCTCTTTCGTCTGTGTTTGTTATGAAGATGGTGTCTTTTACAGCAGTGTTATTGCATATTGTATCACCTGTAGGCACCGTAGTGGGTATTTCTCGGGCCAGTTTAGGTCCAATGTTAACAAAAAAATTATTAAATTCATCTGCAGGTGAAGCTATATTCACACTCGGAGTCGTTTTATTATTTTTTGGAATATTAGTTGGGTAGCTAGTATTTCTGCTTTTATTTCCAAGGATACTGTTGATTATTGTCCATGTATTTTTAATATTGTCTTTGTTTTTTTCCAGTTCTTTACTGTAATAGTCTCTTTTACTACATCTTATTATATATGTTAACTTATTTTTGTATGTTTTATACCGTTGCTCTGTTTCTTTTGTCCTTTTCTTTAGGAAAGCTTTATATAATAAATTTTTCTTTTTACACGCCTTTTGTAGTCCTTTGGTTAACCATGGTTTGTCAGCAAATTTGTGTTTAAGCTTTTTTTTAACTAATGGGCAGTTTTTTTCATAAAGAGTGGTTACAATGTTTATCATTTATTTCATTTATATCATTTATTTCATAAATGATTTAGTTAAACTTTGTAATATTTGCAGAGGTGATTCACTGAGAGTTTATATTTTTCAGCAAAGTGGTACATTTTTGCATTTTCAGAGACAGTTTAAGGAGCACACTTGAAAAATCACATTTTCTCATCCAAATTTCTACCTTAAGGTGCTGTAAATCAAAATTAAACTTAGAGTAACTTTCAAAATAATTACTTAAAAAGGAGCACTCGGGATTTTTATCCATCACAGGATGTCACACTAGAGCCCTGCTCTAAACCAAAACAAAATTGAAGGCTTGGCCACACCTCTTAACACTGGCCATCACTGCCTCTCCTTTCACCTTCCCTCTGCCAGGCTAACAACCAACCACAACTCTGTCAGCAGCATATGGTCTATGACCAGTGGTGGCCCAGCTTCCCATACTCTTCTGTTGCCTTTCACAGATCGAGGGTCTCCCGTCCCAGCTGGTGAGTCTCCCATGGTTCTTCTGTGGAGTGAAATGGGCAGGAGACCTGCTCTGACAGTAAGCTGTTCGGCGGAGGAAAGCCAACGGTGGCACTGACAGCAATAACCGATGGATGTGCACACAAGATATGCAATTAAAAAGCCCACACAATCACTAGGACTAAGACATGTTTTAGTTTGTTACCTCCGCCAAGGAGGTTATGTTTTCACCGGCGTTGGTTTGTCTGTCTGTCTGTTTGTTTGTTAGCAACATAACTCAAAAAGTTATGGACGGATTTTCATGAAATTTTCACAGATTGTCAGAAATGGGGTATCCTACAGATGATTAGATTTTGGTGGTGATCCGGATCACCGTCCAGAAGAAAACCGCCATTACGGAAAATGCGATTTTCGTGAATAACTACTGAACCACTAATCCTATCATTGTGAATCCAATTGCTAGTCATATGTTTTCATGGTCAAGGAATCTGAAAACGTACACACAAACACTGTATGGGGGGAACTGTGGCGCTTGGCGGAGGTCTGCGCTCTCCGAGTGCTTTTCTAGTTTCACAGGTTTATTGGAGCCTATGCATTGAATGGGTAAATGATGGCAACAAGACTGGTAAGCTTGCTAGACTAGGTGTGTTAACAACATCAGCTACAGTGTAGGATGTGTATGAATTAATAGTAAAGGTATTATTTGGAATGAGTAAATGTTTCATGAGAGACGTAGACAAACACAATAACTATGCTACATGAGGCTATCTGAGTAATGACAGATAGCTACAGGACACTGCGCACATAAAAGCAAAATTAGCTGTTATAAATCGCCCTTTTCAAGGGCTGGCAGAAAACACCAAACACCAACTGTGAGTTTGCAACATTTATTTACTGAAGCATGAACACTACACAAAACACGACACTTACATACAAGGAAATGATGAGGAGTGCTGGAGGAGAACGGGGTTCAAGACCGGTGGAAAAAGAGAACTGTTATGGTGCATCCCTCACGGACCGTTAATGAGACGCTGTAGGCAGCCGATGAGTTTGTACATTTATTAAATAAGGAAAAGCACTACAAAATAATGAGCCTCGTGGGGCAAAACACAAATAAAGACAAGACACAACACTTACATATAATCAGCGAGGATGGAATCGAACGCTGGGAAGAACTGGCTTCGGGAGTAGGGAAACCAGACTGGAAAGGCAGACGAGGTCGCAGCCCCGAGCAAACAGAGCTGCTCCCTTAAATAGGGCTTAACAGACTGATCAGCTGATGAAAAGTCATCAGCTGATTGAAATCCAGCCGTCCCGCGGAGCTTGGCTTCTGACAGCCGGAAGCACCGCCAAGACGCTGTCATAATAAAAGCCCGGAGGCCTAGTGGTGCGCCTGAGGAGAGAACGGAGAACAACTGGACAACCCGAGTGCAGACAAAGTCAGCACACGGACCATGACAAGAACAGCCTGGATGGACCCAGGCTGAGGCTCTCGGACACGCCGGGGGAAAAGAGACAAAAAATCAGACAGAGTTACACCCGAAAAGCTACGGGGTCACATCTGGGGAAACAGGAAAAGGAGTAATACCTGGATGGAGCGCACCCATTCACCTCTGCGGGAAAAAACACATTCACTCAGAGTACAATTGGTTTGTCTGAGGAAGCAAACAGTAGCACACAGCAATGGGAAATGTTGCCGTGTCTTTAAATAGGTGAATGGGGAAAATGAACCATGAATTAGAAGTGTGGGTCACAAGAGTGAGGAATTAATTAAACACAATCTGCGACAGGTGTGCAGCCCGCCAATCAAAGTTTGACAGCAGGACGTACACAAACACTGTAAAAATAAAAGCTCAGACAGGAAATATTAAATAACTAGAAAAGCACTCGGAGAGCGCAGACCTCCACCAAGCGCCACAGTTCCCCCCATACAGTGTTTGTGTGTACGTTTTCAGATTCCTTGACCATGAAAACATATGACTAGCAATTGGATTCACAATGATAGGATTAGTGGTTCAGTAGTTATTCACGAAAATCGCATTTTCCGTAATGGCGGTTTTCTTCTGGACGGTGATCCGGATCACCACCAAAATCTAATCATCTGTAGGATACCCAATTTCTGACAATCTGTGAAAATTTCATGAAAATCCGTCCATAACTTTTTGAGTTATGTTGCTAACAAACAAACAGACAGACAGACAGACAGACAAACCAACGCCGATGAAAACATAACCTCCTTGGCGGAGGTAATGATACGGAGTAAAATAACACAACGCCAAGAGATACAAATAAAACAAGATGATACACAAATATATAGACAAGACTATAATGACAACACTAAGCATACAAAACAACTCATAGCTAATCACAGACAAATAACCACCCAGAGACAGCACACAGAAGTGCATGAAAAACCCCAAACTAAGAAAACCATAATAAATACAAAATAAACAGACACAGAAATACAAAAGATAACATAAAACAACAGACTTACACAAATGGTCCCCTCCAGTATACAACTAGGACAATATCAGTCGCTACGGAGGGTGACAATATGTATGGGTACATATTCATACTATGTAGGATAACTAAGTAGACAGTTATGCTGTTTACTCCATCTTGCTACAATGCTCTGCACTTTGTATATATATTTATATATTTATGTGTATGTGTGTATATCCACTGCTCTTATTTATATTTTTCGTATTGTGGGACACATATGTATCACTTTTAAGCTTCACATCTCAGAGTAGAACAAAGAACTAGGTCTCCTTGGAGATAACAGGAGGATGTGAAAATTTAGTCTTTGGTATGCAAGAGATGGCCTTGGGGGATTTCCTGGTCTGCCAGAGACTATGAGGAGGATGTTATAGGATTTAAGGAAAGATGCATTGTTACTTGTTATTAAATGCAATGTGACTGTGAGCTTTGAAGGTCCTGGATATATAAAGGACGACTGTCTGTGTTTTTCCTTTTTCTGCTTTGCTGATGTTGGAAGATGTGAATAAACCTGACTCGTGAGATAAACTCTGCCTCGTCATTTTCACATTTCTACACTGGTGACCCTAAGACTTATAATGGATGAAAGAAATTCCCCCGGGCCAGCCGAGTCAGGAGCTCGCAGCCAAGCGTATGCCGCTACGGTCCAGTTACCGGACTTTTGGCAGGACAACCCGCGCTCCTGGTTCCACTTGGTCGAAGCACAGTTCGCCCTCCGGGGGATAACGTTAGATGACACGAAGTTCTACCATGCGATTGCAAAGCTTGACAACCACACGGCTCGGCATGTGGAGAGCCTATTGGAGCGGCCACCGGCCAACAACAAATACGGCGGGTTGAAGGCTGCACTCATCCAGCGCTTCACTCTCTCAGTCGAGGAGAGAGCGGAGAGGCTCCTGGCTCTGAACGACTTGGGAGATGGCACGCCCATTGACCTGATGGAGAACATGCTGAGGTTGAGGGGCTCAGACGACGAAGACTTCATCTTCACCCACATTTTCCTCAGGACCCTACCGTCGGCCATGAGAGCGACCCTGGCCAGTTCGCTGTTGTTGGCCCAGCGGGACTTCCGCGCGCTGGCCCAGGAGGCGCACCGGATTCTCAACGCCAGCAAACAGCGCGTGGCCACCGTGGCAGCGACGGAGTTCGGCGCGACGGCCGGAGATGGCGGGGGGCCAGAGACGGCGGTAGCAGAACCACCGACGACGGCGGCGGCGGGGGCCAAGGATCGCGGAGGAGACACCCTCTGTTTCTACCATCGCCGCTTTGCAGAGAAGGCACGCAAATGTATACCACCGTGCCAGTTCAAGCGCTCGGGAAACGCCAAGACCGGGGGTCGGTAGCAGCTGTGGCCCTCGGGGAGGAGAACAAGCTGCTCTACTTGAAGGATGCGCGCTCGGGGAGGCATTTCCTCGTGGACACAAACTCCCAGTTGAGTTTCATCACACCTTCCTCTGCTGACCGGCTGGCGGTTTCCAGAGGTCCTGGGGTGTCAGCAGCGAACGGCTTGGAGATTAAGACCTTTGGTGAGAGGACTCTGCTTCTGTCCCTACATGGCCGTACATTTGAGTGAACTTTTGTCATAGCTGCAGTGAATTTCAATATGTTGGGGGCTGATTTTCTGTGCTCACATGGTTTGTTGGTTGATCTTGCTAACAGGCGCCTGGTTAATGCACTTTCTTTTTATTCTATTCCCTGTACAGCCCGAGTGGCCCCGCCAACAGCACAAGCCAACGTCACAGCTGCAAGCGGTAAGTTCCACACACTGCTCACTCAGTTATCAGCACTCACGGTTCCCACATTTTCAGCAGCCATCGCTAAACACGGGGTGGAACATTTTATTACTACCACCGGACCGCCCATGTTTGCAAAAGCTCGGTGCTTGGATTCAGCTAAACTGACCATAGCGCGTGAGGAGTTTGCCAACCTGGAAAGGTTGGGCATCATCAGGCGTTCGAACAGCCCATGGGCTTCCCCGCTTCACATGGTCCCGAAAGCTGACGGCTCGTGGCGACCTTGCGGAGATTTCCGCAGGTTGAACAACGCCACAGCGCATGACCGCTACCCAATCCCGCATATCCAAGATTTTTCTGTTCATTTGGCGGGGGCGCGCGTTTTTTCTAAGATAGACTTGGTCCGCTGTTACCACCAAGTCCCGGTGCGCGCTGAGGACATACCCAAAACAGCGGTAATAACTCCGTTTGGTCTATTCGAGTTTTTGCGCATGCCATTTGGGCTTAAAGGCGCTGCGCAGACGTTCCAACGCATGATGGACGCGGTGTTGTGCGATCTCCCCTTCGTATTCGTCTACCTGGACGACATCTTAGTAGCCAGCGCGTCCGAAGACGAACACGAAAACCACCTCACGGCAGTTTTCCGGAGGTTGGGAGAGCACGGTTTAATAATCAACCCAGCGAAGTGTCAGTTCGGGATGACGCAGATTGATTTTTTTGGGGCATCGTGTCTCTCCAGAAGGAGCAGTTCCGCTGCCTGACAAAGTGCGCGCGGTAGCAAATTTTCCCCAACCAAAAACGGTCAAGGCGTTACAGGAGTTTTTGGGAATGGTGAATTTTTATAACCGTTTCCTCCCCCGCGCAGCGCAGGTCATGCAACCATTGTATGCCGCACTCAAAAAACAAAAACCCACAAATAAGATCAAATGGTCTCCGGAGCGAGAGCGAGCATTCTCAGAGGTCAAAACAGTCCTGGCAAAAGCTGCGTTGTTAGCACATCCAGACCCAACGGCCTGCATAGCGCTCACTACTGACGCGTCAGATGTGGCCATAGGGGCGGTCGTGGAGCAGCATGTAGCCGGGGCTTGGCAGCCGCTCGCCTTTTTCAGCAGGACTTTGCGCGATAGTGAACGGAAATACAGCGCATTCGACAGGGAGTTGTTAGCTCTCCACTTGGCCATTCGCCACTTCCAGTTCTGGCTGGAGGGACGCCGTTTCAGAATCAGAATCAGGTTTATTGCCATTGTTCATGTAGTACACAAACTAGGAATTTGTCTCGGTACAATGCTGCAACATTAAACATGATAAGATAAGAGAAATAAACTATACATGTAATAAAGTGTAGGATAAGATTAAGTGATACTGGTCAACAGTTAAAATATATATTAGCCAGCAGCAGATACTGTGGAGAACTATATAGTGCAGTCGGTAATGCAGGAAGAAAACAGTGATGATTGACATGAGTCTGGTTGAGCTGCTGTACATGGTGCACGAGAGTCACTTAGTGTTCAGCAGTCTAATGGCAGAGGGGAAGAAGCTGTTCATGTGACGGGAGGTTTTAGTCTGGATGGACCGAAGTCTTCTACCAGAGGGGAGGGGGGCAAACAGTACGTGACCAGGGTGTGAGGGATCGGCTATGATCCGGCCAGCACGCCTCCGGGTCCTGGAGATGTACAGATCCTGGAGAGATGGGAGCTTGCAGCCGATCACCTTCTCAGCAGTGCGCACGACGCGCTGCAGCCTTAGTCTGTCCCTGGCAGTGGCTCCTGCGTACCACACGGTTATGGAGGTGGTGAGGATGGACTCGATGATGGCTGTGTAGAACTGCACTAACATCTTGGTGGGTAGCTTGAGCTTCCTCAGCTGCCGCAGGAAGAACATCCTCTGCTGGGCTTTTTTGATGAGTGAGCTGATGGTCAGCTCCCATTTGAGGTCCCTGGTGATGGTAGTGCCTAGGAAGCGGAAGGAATCAGCAGTGGTGATGGGAGAGCCTGAGAGGGTGAGGGGGGGCAGAGGAGTAGTGACTTTCCTGAAGTCTACAATCATCTCCACTGTCTTCAGAGCGTTCAGCTGCAGGTTGTTATTGCTGCACCAGGACGCCAGCTGGGCCACCTCTCTCCTGTAGGCGGACTCGTCGCCGTTGGAGATGAGCCCGATGAGGGTGGTGTCGTCCGCAAACTTGATCAACTTGACAGACTGGTGGCTGGAGGTGCAGGAGTTGGTGTAAAGGGAGAAGAGTAGGGGGGAAAGTACACAGCCCTGGGGTGATCCGGTGCTGATGCTAGTATAGTCTGAGACGGTCTTTCCCAGCCGCACATGCTGCCTCCGGTCCGTCAGGAAGTCGATGATCCACCTGCAGAGGGAGTCAGGCACGTTGAGCAGGGACAGCTTGTCCCGGAGCAGAGCGGGGCGGATGGTGTTGAATGCGGAGCTGAAGTCCACAAACAGGATCCTGGCGTAGGTTCCCGGGGAGTCCAGGTGCTGCAGGATGGAGTGGAGGGCCAGGTTGACTGCATCGTCTACAGACCTGTTGGCTCAGTAGGCAAACTGCAGCGGGTCCAGGAGAGGGGTGGTGATGGACTTGAGGTGGGACAGGACCAGGCGCTCAAAGGACTTCATGACTACAGAGGTGAGCGCTACAGGTCTGTAGTCATTAAGTCCAGTGATCCGTGGCTTCTTGGGGACAGGGATGATGGTGGAGGATTTGAGGCAGGACGGCACGTGGCATAACTTAAGGGAGGTGTTAAAAATGTCTGTGAATACAGGAGCCAGCTGTTTCGCACAGAGTCTCAGGGTGGAGGGAGACACGCCGTCTGGGCCGGGGGCCTTGCGCGGGTTCAGTCTGGAGAACTGTTTGAGCACATCCTGCTCACTGATGATAAGGGGAGGGGGGGAGGTGGGGGGGGGTGCCTTAAATGAAGTAGGGAATGTGGAGGCTGTGGAGCTGGAGGGAGGGGGGGAGTTGGACACAGATGACGAGGTGTCAAAACGGGCATAGTGTTGGGACAGTCTCTGACAAAGGGCTTTGTCATCCTGACCTTTAGGAGCCTGAGGCCGATAGTTGGTGATCTGCCTCAGTCCTCTCCACACGGAAGCCGAATCATTAGCAGTGAACTGCTGCTGGAGTCTCTCTGAGTATAGAGATTTAGCCCTCTTCAGCTCTCTGTTAAACCGGTATTTAACCTCCCTGTAGCAGTCCCTGTCTCCACTTTTCAGCGCTGCTTCCTTCTCCTTCCTGATCTGTCTGAGCTTAGCTGTGAACCAGGGTTTGTCATTAGAGTAACTCACCCTGGTGCATGATGGAAGAATGTTCTCTTCACAAAAGTGGATATATGAGTTCACAGTGTCCGTGTACTCATCCAGATCATGCGTGGCTCCTTTAAGCATGCCCCAGTCAGATATTTCCATGCACGTTTCCAGCTTCTCCTCAGCATCACTGGTCCGTATCTTCGTAGTGCTCACAACAGGTTTAGTGAGCTTCAATCTCTGTCTGTATGTGGGAATGAGGTGAACCATCACGTGATCAGATAATCCCAGCGCAGCTCGAGGAACAGCGCGATATGCGTCTTTCACTGTGGTGTAACAGTGATCCAGTGTGTTTAATCCTCTGGTGGGGCATTTAATAAACTGTTTGTAGCGGGGGAGATCGTGGCTCAGATTGCACTGATTAAAGTCGCCAGCCACAATAATCAGCGAGTCTGGAAAACTCCGCTCTGTGTGTTGAATGTGATCCGCGAGCACGCGCTGAGCTTCGCGCGTGTCCGCGTCGGGAGGGGCGTACACAGCGATCATTATGAAAGAAGCAAACTCCCGCGGGGAATAGAAGGGCTTGCAATTGATAACAAGAAATTCCAAGGCAGGAGAACAGTGTTTGGAAATTACCGTTACATCAGAGCACCAGCTGCAGTTGATGTAGAAGCAGACACCGCCTCCTGTGGTCTTGCCGGAAAGCTCTGTGTCACGATCAGCACGGAAGAGCTGGAAGCCGTCGAGGCGCAGCGCGCTGTCCGGTATATTTTCCCGGAGCCAGGTCTCAGTAAAGCAGAGGACAGCTGAGGAGGCGAGGTCCTTAAAACGCATCAGCAGTCTCAGTTCATCCACCTTGTTAGAGAGAGAGTTGGTATTGGACAGAAATATGCCAGGCAGCGCCGTTCGCGAGCCTCTCCTGCGAAGTCGTACGAGAGCGCCCGCTCGTCTTCCTCTCTTCCGCCGTCTCACTTTCCGAGCCAAACAATAAACCAGATCAGCGGCAGGGGCTAGAAAAACTGGGAGGAGGTCCGTGGGGGTCAAAGTCCTGATATTTAAAAGTTCTTCACGGGTATAAGTGCAAGCAGACACACAATTGACAAACAAAAACAAACAAAGAGCGCAGCGAAGCACCATGTCGACCGCTGTGGGCGCTGTGGGCGTTCGTTGATCACAAGCCGCTGACATTCACGATGGCCAAGGTTTCAGAACCGTGGTCGGGCCGGCAGCAAAGACAGCTGGCCGCCATCTCAGAGTTTACTACCGATATTCAGCACGTGGCGGGTAAACTGAATGTAGTGGCAGACTGTCTCTCGCGCGCTGTGGCGGCCCCAGTCCGCGTGGGGATAGATTATGCAGCCATGGCCGCGGATCAGGTTAGCGACGCGGACGTGCGCGCGCTCCAGTCTGGACCAACAGGGTTAAGGCTGGAGAACAGTGTGCTGCAAGACGGTATGCCCCCCCTAATCTGCGATGTCTCCACTGGGCGACCGCGTCCTGTGGTACCGGCCGCGTGGTGCCGCCACATTTTTGACTCGATTCATTCTCTGGCGCACCCGGGAGTGCGTGCGTCGGTCTAAATGGTAGGAGAGAAATTTGTATGGCCGAGCCTGCGCAAACAAGTTAAGGAGTGGGCAGCAGCCTGCATGGCTTGTCAACGAGCCAAGGTACACAGACACACGAGAGCTCCCTTGGAGCCGTTTCACATCCCAGCTAAGAGGTTCGATCATGTTCACGTGGACCTCGTAGGCCCCCTCCCGCCGTCACAGGGGTGCACACACCTTCTGACAATGGTGGACTGCACCACGTGCTGGCCGGAAGTGGTCCCACTGGCGTCAACCACAGCTGAGGAGGTGGCGCGCGCGTTTTTAACAGCATGGGTAGCGCGCTTTGGAGTCCCGTCGGACATTATGTCCGACAGAGGTCCTCAATTTGTTTCCGAACTTTGGTCAGCAATGGCCCGCAGCCTGGGGGTAACGATCCACTGCACAACCGCGTACAATCCGCAGGGTAATGGGTTATGTGAACGTTTTCATAGGTCATTGAAAGCAGCTCTCAGAGCGTCGCTGACGGATGCAAATTGGGTAGACAGGCTACTGTGGGTTTTATTGGGGTTGCGTTCTGCACCTAAAGAGGACTTAGAAGCCTCCCCGGCTGAGCTAGTTTTTGCGCAGCCACTTCGGCTGCCCGGGGAGTTTCTCCCAGATAATCCTGCGCCAGATAGCTCCCCGTCTCAGCGGTTGCAGCGTGGCACGGAATCGGGCACGCTGCCTGGCCCCGTTCACCACAGTTTTCCGCGCGTTTTTGTGCCTAAGGCTTTGAAAAACGCGGAGTTTGTTTTTGTCAGACACGATGCCCATCGCCCACCGCTGCGACCACCTTATGATGGACCATTTAGAGTGCTGGAAACAGGGGACAAGCATTTTTTGCTAGATTTGGGGGGCAGGAAGGAAAAGATTGGCATAAACAGGCTCAAACCCGCCTTTGTGGTGGCGGACGAGGATGTGCTGTTGGCCAGGGCTCCTCGGCGCGGCAGACCCCCTCAGGGACATTCCCCAGAACACCCACAGGGAGTGACAAACAGTTCTCACCCCCAGACAGCAGCTCCCCAGCAGGATGGCGCCGCAGAAGTGGCGAAGCCCGCTTACAGCAGATACGGGGGGAGACTGAGGCCCAAGCAGCACGTGGGTTAATGTGTAATGATTTTATCATGACATGCAGACTGTTATTCTGTTGTTCCATCTTAGATGTTTGGGGGGGAGGTCATGTGGGACACATATGTATCACTTTAAGCTTCACATCTCAGAGTAGAACAAAGAACTGGGTCTCCTTGGAGATAACAGGAGGATGGTCTGTGACCAAGATGGCGCCCACAGCGGTCGACATGGTGCTTCGCTGCGCTCTTTGTTTGTTTTTGTTTGTCAATTGTGTGTCTGCTTGCACTTATACCCGTGAAGAACTTCTAAATATCAGGACTTTCACCCCCACGGACCTCCTCCCAGTTTTTCTAGCCCCTGCCGCCGATCTGGTTTACTGTTTGGCTCGGAAAGTGAGACGGCGAAAGAGAGGTAGACGAGCGGGCGCTCTCGTGCGGCTTCGCAGGAGAGGCTCGCGAACGGCGCTGCCTGGCATATTTCTGTCCAATACCAACTCTCTCTCTAACAAGGTAGATGAACTGAGACTGCTGATGCGTTTTAAGGACCTCGCCTCCTCAGCTGTCCTCTGCTTTACTGAGACCTGGCTCCGGGAAAATATACCGGACAGCGCGCTGCGCCTCGACGGCTTTCAGCTCTTCCGTGCTGATCGTGACACAGAGCTTTCCGGCAAGACCACAGGAGGCGGAGTCTGCTTCTACATCAACTGCAGCTGGTGCTCTGATGTAACGGTAATTTCCAAACACTGTTCTCCTACCTTGGAATTTCTTGTTATCAATTGCAAGCCTTTCTATTCCCCGCGGGAGTTTGCTTCTTTTATAATGATCGCTGTGTACGCCCCTCCCGACGCGGACACGCGCGAAGCTCAGCGCGTGCTCGCGGATCACATTCAACACACAGAGCGGATTTTTCCAGACTCGCTGATTATTGTGGCTGGCGACTTTAATCAGTGCAATCTGAGCCACGATCTCCCCCGCTACAAACAGTTTATTAAATGCCCCACCAGAGGATTAAACACACTGGATCACTGTTACACCACAGTGAAAGACGCATATCGCGCTGTCCCTCGAGCTGCGCTGGGATTATCTGATCACGTGATGGTTCACCTCATTCCCACATACAGACAGAGATTGAAGCTCACTAAACCTGTTGTGAGCACTACGAAGATACGGACCAGTGATGCTGAGGAGAAGCTGGAAACGTGCATGGAAATATCTGACTGGGGCATGTTTAAAGGAGCCACGCATGATCTGGATGAGTACACGGACACTGTGAACTCATATATCCACTTTTGTGAAGAGAACATTCTTCCATCACGCACCAGGGTGAGTTACTCTAATGACAAACCCTGGTTCACAGCTAAGCTCAGACAGATCAGGAAGGAGAAGGAAGCAGCGCTGAAAAGTGGAGACAGGGACTGCTACAGGGAGGTTAAATACCGGTTTAACAGAGAGCTGAAGAGGGCTAAATCTCTATACTCAGAGAGACTCCAGCAGCAGTTCACTGCTAATGATTCGGCTTCCGTGTGGAGAGGACTGAGGCAAATCACCAACTATCGGCCTCAGGCTCCTAAAGGTCAGGATGACAAAGCCCTTTGTCAAAGACTGTCCCAACACTATGCCCGTTTTGACACCTCGTCATCTGTGTCCAACTCCCCCCCTCCCTCCAGCTCCACAGCCTCCACATTCCCTACTTCATTTAAGGCACCCCCCCCTCCTCCCCCCCTCCCCTTATCATCAGTGAGCAGGATGTGCTCAAACAGTTCTCCAGACTGAACCCGCGCAAGGCCCCCGGCCCAGACGGCGTGTCTCCCTCCACCCTGAGACTCTGTGCGAAACAGCTGGCTCCTGTCTTCACAGACATTTTTAACACCTCCCTTAAGTTATGCCACGTGCCGTCCTGCCTCAAATCCTCCACCATCATCCCTGTCCCCAAGAAGCCACGGATCACTGGACTTAATGACTACAGACCTGTAGCGCTCACCTCTGTAGTCATGAAGTCCTTTGAGCGCCTGGTCCTGTCCCACCTCAAGTCCATCACCACCCCTCTCCTGGACCCGCTGCAGTTTGCCTACCGAGCCAACAGGTCTGTAGACGACGCAGTCAACCTGGCCCTCCACTCCATCCTGCAGCACCTGGACTCCCCAGGAACCTACGCCAGGATCCTGTTTGTGGACTTCAGCTCCGCATTCAACACCATCCGCCCCGCTCTGCTCCGGGACAAGCTGTCCCTGCTCAACGTGCCTGACTCCCTCTGCAGGTGGATCATCGACTTCCTGACGGACCGGAGGCAGCATGTGCGGCTGGGAAAGACCGTCTCAGACTATACTAGCATCAGCACCGGATCACCCCAGGGCTGTGTACTTTCCCCCCTACTCTTCTCCCTTTACACCAACTCCTGCACCTCCAGCCACCAGTCTGTCAAGTTGATCAAGTTTGCGGACGACACCACCCTCATCGGGCTCATCTCCAACGGCGACGAGTCCGCCTACAGGAGAGAGGTGGCCCAGCTGGCGTCCTGGTGCAGCAATAACAACCTGCAGCTGAACGCTCTGAAGACAGTGGAGATGATTGTAGACTTCAGGAAAGTCACTACTCCTCTGCCCCCCCTCACCCTCTCAGGCTCTCCCATCACCACTGCTGATTCCTTCCGCTTCCTAGGCACTACCATCACCAGGGACCTCAAATGGGAGCCGACCATCAGCTCACTCATCAAAAAAGCCCAGCAGAGGATGTTCTTCCTGCGGCAGCTGAGGAAGCTCAAGCTACCCACCAAGATATTAGTGCAGTTCTACACAGCCATCATCGAGTCCATCCTCACCTCCTCCATAACCGTGTGGTACGCAGGAGCCACTGCCAGGGACAGACTAAGGCTGCAGCGCGTCGTGCGCACTGCTGAGAAGGTGATCGGCTGCAAGCTCCCATCTCTCCTGGATCTGTACATCTCCAGGACCCGGAGGCGTGCTGGCCGGATCATAGCCGATCCCTCACACCCTGGTCACGTACTGTTTGCCCCCCTCCCCTCTGGTAGAAGACTTCGGTCCATCCAGACTAAAACCTCCCGTCACATGAACAGCTTCTTCCCCTCTGCCATCAGACTGCTGAACACTAAGTGACTTATTGACTCTCGTGCACTATGTACAGCAGCTCAACCAGACTCATGTCAATCATCACTGTTTTCTTCCTGCATTACCGACTGCACTATATAGTTCTCCACAGTATCTGCTGCTGGCTAATATATTTTAACTGTTGACCAGTATCACTTAATCTTATCCTACACTTTATTACATGTATAGTTTATTTCTTTTATCTTATCATGTTTAATGTTGCAGCATTGTACCGAGACAAATTCCTAGTTTGTGTACTACATGAACAATGGCAATAAACCTGATTCTGATTCTTCTGATTCTGATGTGAAAATTTAGTCTTTGGTATGCAAGAGACGGCCTTGGGGGATTTCCTGGTCTGCCAGAGACTGAGGAGGATGTTATAGGATTTAAGGAAAGATGCATTGTTACTTGTGATTAAATGCAATGTGACTGTGAGCTTTGAAGGCCCTGGATATATAAAGGACGAATGTCTGTGTTTTTCCTTTTTCTGCTTTGCTGATGTTGGAAGATGTGAATAAACCTGACTCGTGAGATAAACTCTGCCTCGTCATTTTCACATTTCCACAGTATCTTCTTAATCATTGCTCTGAGTGTTGCTATCCCTGTGCTGTTGCAATCCTGGAATTTCCCCATTGTGGGACTAATAAAGGCTTATCTTATCTTATCTTAAAACAACTTGGAGGCTGAGCAAGGCACCCAGCCGTGCTCAGGATCATGACATTAGCCACATGATGACTGAGCCTAAGCTATATGCTTTAGTGTGTTTTGTAGGACCATTAGAGCCCATGCATTGCTAAATGGAATGGGTAAATGTTTGCATTAGTTGAACAATTTGTTGTTCCATTCGTTTCCATTTCATTCCCATAAGCCTTTGCAACATGCCAGGCAGCAGTGTAGAGATGAGGGTCTGGCCATGGCTGTGCTCATGTCCTCACTTTATGTTGTTTTCTGTGATCTTTGGGACATGCGTTCAGCCATATCCTCACCCTTAGCTCATTGTGTTTTCCTTATGTTTTCCTGCCTTAGCCTTAAGTTAGTCATTGTGTTCATTTTCATTATCATGCCTCTTATTATGTTCTGTAGTCTTGGTTTCTTCTCTGCTTTCTGTGTTTATTATTATCATTAGTATCCTGGTCCTGGGGTGCTTTGTCTGTCTTTGCAGCCCTGCCCATCCTGTGCTCATTGTTATCCCCGTGTGTTTTTGGTTTATACTGATTTGTCACCCCAGCTGTTCAGTGTTCCCTGATTGCCCTCCTCATTTATTTAAGTCTGTGTCAGTCTTAGTCTCGTGTGGCATCATTAACCCTCTGAGTGTGTGAATTTGCGTGCCCCTAGTGGCAGAGCGCGGCGGTGCGCCTGTCATCTCACTCTGACGTGATTGGCTCCATTCAGGATTTGTACTGATTTGTACTGATTTGCCAGTTTCAGATGGTGGCAGACATCCATTGGAGGACTCAATGGATGACATGTAATACACCAAAGAAGAAGAACTCCTCATTTCCTTTTCCTGTTTTTAGCATTTTAGTCCAGAAAACTAATATGGCCACGATCGGTCATTGTCACCGTCACTTTGTCGGCTTTGTACGTGGAAAATAGCCACGGGATACAAGCAAAATTTATGTGGGATAATCATAAGACTTTATAGATGTGGTAGAGACCGTAACTGACCAACAGAATGCAAAATATCGACCACGATGGGTGAAAATGCAGCAACCATGCCAGCCAGCCGGCCCGCCCCCCTTTGTCAAAAGTAAGTGAGGAATTTCTGTTTTGGTTTTTTTTTTTAATGTAGTGATTTCTTGTTCATATACTTTGAAGATAAGATGATGAGGTACCTCTGTACAAAAAACGGTGTCAAAAGACTGAACCATTCTTTGTGTAAATATGTCCAAAGTCCAATTTTGACTGAGTTATGGAATTTAAAAAGGTGCCGCAACATTATGCAAATTAGATACATAAATTTATTCCTATCTGAAACTTTGGATCATATTTTACATCTTTCTAATTGACAGTAAGCCATTATCTCTTACCACTTTCAAGTTATAGCCTTGGAAATCTGAACTATTTTATTGACAAAAAATATTTACCACTCTTGACCAGTAGGGGTTATGTCGCAATTCAGCGACAGACAAACTCAAAAGGTTAATGTTCTCTATCAGTCTTGTCTGTGAGCTTTACGTCTGCGCAAATTTTCTAGTCTAGTTTTGCCTTGTCTTGCCTATGAGTTTTGTTTTGCATTGTTTGGCTTTCAGCCCTCGTGCTGCTATTTATTTGTGTTGGAGTTTTCTTCATAATTATTTTCTGCAGCATATGCTGCCTGCACCTGAGTTCTGTCAGCCACCACCCCTTGACATTTATTTTAATAAAGAAAAAGTAAATCTCATTTATTATATTTAAAAATTAAGAAAGCTTTTTAATTTGCACGTTCCAATATTCACAAACAGGCTGAATTTAAATGCCTGTCTCTTCCCCCAAGTTTTCTGGCCATATGACCATGAACCAGTAAAGATGATCAACCAAGAGACATTCAAATCTATTATTTACACGGTTTGCAAGAAGAGTTTGTCCTAGTAGTATGTTGAACACAACAAAGGGTCAAACTAGCAGTCATTTAAGCAAACTTCAGTGCAGACTTCAGCAATCTTGTTTTCTGTACTCACTGAAAAGGGTTAATGTACAGGCATAAATTTTATGGAGACATTTATGATTCCTAGACCAGTGTTTTTCAACTAGGGTTCCTTGAAACATTCAGGTTTATGTGGGAAATTTTCTAATTTCACTTCTTAATTGGTCCAAAAAAAATTGTAAATAATTTGCTGTTGTGCAACGGCATCTTGGATGAAAAACACTGTCCTTGATAATCAACCTTAATATTGAACTTGTGCTCTTGTGCCACAGGGTTTCCAAATGAGAATGAATGTAATTTGAACATCGTGCTGTGTAAACCTCTCATTATAGTTGTGTTGAACTCCAAAACAAAGTGTGAAAGCCTACATCAGATGCTTTCCAAGGCAACCAAGAAAAACCTTAAAGGCTTTGGGTATGGCAGTTTTGGATGAGTTGGTGCTGATGAGAGGCCACTGTTTGATAAAGGTTGACATGGAGATGGAGGGGGAGGAAAATGAATAAACCAGAGAGAAAAAAATTCTCCAGCCTTACCATGAAACTCCCAGGAGAGCAAGTAAGCAAAAGGAATATATGATTAAAAAAAGAGGAGAAACAGGCAGAGAAAGTTTGGTTTTAAATTATTAAGGCATTTGGCTGTTGTACGGTGCATGAAAGGCCATGTTTATGCAGACACTCTCAGGGAGGGCGTGTGGAGTAGATGCAGGTTGTGGTAATACAAGAACTCCAGAACTGTCTGACTGAGTCAAATTCAAAATCTTTGCAACCTTGCTGCACCATCAGTTTATCACTATATACTTAAAATCATACAGTATATGTGGCTTCTGCAGAAATATCGTTATGGCTCACAAAGCAACAAGAGTCATGGCTTTCATTTCTGATGCTTTCTGAGGTTGTGTGGCCTCCGCACTGTGCCAGACAGAAAGTAAGAGGAATTGGTGTTAAGTGTGTGGTAACCACGGTGACCACCCATAGTTAAGGAGAGAGGTTCTCTGCTAGCGTTGTGTGTCTAGACGAAACATGGAAGTGGTGAAGCCAGTCTGCTGCATGTTGCTTTCATGTGCAACATCAGAGCCATGCTAATGCTACTTTGAGCAGTATTAGCAGCATTGGCCCTGGCACTGGCCCTTTCATACTCTGTAGCAGAATATTGTGCCCCTGTCTGGTCCAGGTCATCTTACACACACCATGTAGACACCCAGCTCAACTCAACCATGAGAACTATAACTGGAACAATCCGCTCAACACCACTCCCCTGGCTCTCTGTACTGTCAAACATAGCCCCTCCACACATCCGGCGAGCAGCATTAACTCAAAGGATGCTCCAAAAAGTTAAAGATTTTCCTCACTTACCAATCCATGCAGATATCTACACCCCACCCACTGCCCGACTTTCATCCAGACGGCCGATTTGGAAAAACCCTCCCCCAGCTGACTTTACCATCCAGACAGCTTGGCAAGAGGAATGGGAGACCAAGGAGGTCCCAAACAAACAGCTGGTGATAAACCCCAACCAACAGGTCCCGGGCACCAACCTCCCAAGGAGACAGTGGTCTACACTCAATCGCTTCAGGACTGGACATGGCCCCTGCTTGGCCAGCCTTCACAGATGGGGCAGTAGCCCTAGCCCACTGTGCGCATGTGGAGAGGAGCAAACTATGGAACACATCATCATCTCTTTGGAGAGGCTTGCCCGCTCCAAAGACTGGAAGGAGGATTACACACCCTCCATACAGCAAACCAGGAGGCAACTGCTTGGCTTAAGGACTTTGCATTCGCTAAATAAATAAACCTCAGTTTTAACTGTGAAGCACCCAGAGCGCCTGGTGCTGGTCAGTGCCAAATAGTGGTATCAAAATTATTAAATGACTAATGTCCACTGACTCTATAGCTTTATGATTTTAATCCTGGATTTACACCGACTCCGGTTCCGGTCCGTTACAGCTGCGATCCGGACTCCACAGCATATAGAGCACACTCTCGTCAATATTCTAATCCCCACCTTGTCCGGATGACTGCGGAACAAACCCGGCTTGTCGGATTTGGATCGCTAATGAAACGCAACGTGTCTATTTTTTACTGATGCCAGATCCAGTCCGCAAGGAAATGCCGTGGTATCTCACAATATTTAATAGCTGTTTGTTCATTAAAAACTATTTAAGGGCCTTCCATTATTTTTTGAGTGTGATATATGTATTTTAATATGAAGTATGAGATGGTGATGCCACCGGAGGTGCGTGTCACCGCCCCGCCCTATATGAGGCCGTGGTCGGCCATATTAGTCTCTTGTCCTGCCTGTACCTTGGCCGGGGCCCTGTCAGTGGCTGCCACATCTAGTCAGTTCAGTAAAGCTGTGTTCTAAGTCACCTTGCCTCTTCTGTGAGCCAAAGGTAATTACAGACATAACATTGGCGACATCAGATTAAACCATGGAGGCATGCGTATCTCCAGTTCGGCCTTTTCTCGAGTTTCCTGGGGAGCTGCTGGTGTCCTGGCATAGATGGTTTGAAGCCTTTGAAACTTAAGTTGCCACGCTGGGACTTGGTGAGTTCGATAAGCTAAGAGCCTGGGCACTTCTGGTTCACAATTTGCACATAGAGGGCCAGCGAATCCTACGAATGCTCAGTGCTTCGGACACCTATGAAGAGGTAGCAGAGCTGCTAACTAGCCATTTCCACACCCTGGATAATGTGATGGTCCGGAGGATCCGCTTTCGTCAGTGGCATCAGTGGGTAGGTGAACCCGTTCGGCAGTTCGGCACTGATTTGAAGCAGCTAGCTAGCGAGTGTAGTTTTGGGACATTGGAGGAAGAAATGATTCGTGATTAGCTGGCGGAACAGACGTGCAGCGCTACATTGGGGTTAGGCTACTTATGGTGCCTAGTGACCTTACGTTAGCCAGAGCAGTTAAGCTATCACTCCAAATGGAAGCCGCGGACAAGCTAGCTCTGGAACTAATTGGGCACCAGTCACAGCAGCCGCTAGAGCCTCTCGTTGCGGCAAATACTGCGGACACGGATAGTGAAGATAGTTTGGACGACAAAGAGACGGAAGCCAACCCTACTAGCAGAAGGTCTGCCCCAGGAAAGTCCCTTTGCATGGGCTGTGGGTCTGCGACGCACTGCAAAAAGGCTAAGGACTGTCTGGCGAGAGGAGCATGTTGTAACAGATGTGGTCACTTGAACCATTTTGCCAGGGTCTGCTGTGGATTTAACCCAGAGAGCCCATGGAAGAAATCACTTCACCTGTTCCCGACAACCATCTACACGGTGTGGGCTGAAGAACTACCAGGCGCCATGGCAGTCAAGCAGGGCCAATTTCGCCCAAGGTCAGTACCCAGGCCGACGAGCGACACCAATGGGTTTCCTGGCCACGGAAGGACAGAGGGTCTGCGACTATGATGGCGCAGGTTACAACAGCATTAGAAGAGGTCGGGGCAAGACCGAAAAGCACGGAGGATCAGCGTGCTCAACAACAACATCTCAAGCTGAGCCAGGCTGCATTGAGGGTCCTGGATTAGGTTTGGAGCCGAGATGAGGAATGTCCGCAGTGAAGATAGGCCAGACGACAACCTGAGGAGCATCAGGAGTGTCTGTGTATAGTGGATAAACTGGGTGCAGCGCACTTCAGGCTGTCTGACGGCTCAGTGTGGCATACAAATGGGCTTCAGCGTGTCCGGGAGAAGACTCGAGGAGACGAGGCTGGACGTGGGACGAGGTTGATAGTGAGGAGGAGCGGCTTCAGCGTCCGGAGGGTCAGCCATCACCCCGCGGACGGGAAGTTTCTAGGGGTGCATCTGCTGAGAGGGTGCCCGGGGCCCCCATGCCAGATCTATCCTTTCAGCCGAAGAACTGAGTGTAAATAGAATAAATTAATGTTCTGGTGTTGTTGTTGTTAAAAAAAATGTTATATATGGGATTATTTTTTTTTTCTGTTTTAGGTTAGGATCACAGCGCACAATTTTAGTTTATTAATGGACATTACTTTATCTTAGCATGTGGCAGAATAATCTGTCATGGTCCGAGCACCGATCTCGTCCGCGCTCGGGCCATACATCATCCCCTTCAGGTATGACAGCAGTGTTTACCTTCTGGCTGCCCGAGCTCTTATTGTGACAGCGCTCGGGGGAGCTTCCTGCTGTCAAAGCCGAACAGCTGTGCTGCATTCACGGCTCATCAGTGGCCGGCATTTAAGCGAACGCTGAATGCAGCCCAATGCAGCAGTCTCGTCAAACATTCCTGTGTTTAGACGTCGAGCGAGCGTTCCTCGTCTCAGGCGTCAGTATGCCTTATTGATTCCTTGTCTACGATCATCCCTCATCCTAATCCTGAACCGCAAGTGTGTTTGATCAGCCTTACAACCTCTGTTCCTAGTGTAGTGTGTTTTAGCCCATCGCGGCTCATTACTTTGTTACTTTGTGTTATCCTTTGCCCTTAATAAACATCATTGCAACTCATCGGTGACTTGTGGCGTCTTATGGTGGCTCGCGAGGGCCACCGCGTGACATAATCCACTACCCGATGTGGGCAGGACAGCAGTCCACCCATCCTCCCTATTTTAGGTTCTGTTGTGTGAATGTGTTAGGCCATTTAGAGACATTAGTTTTCGTTTGTTAGTGTGTGATTCGTGTCCCAAATTGGGGAGGGTCTTAATTGGGCGAGTGGTTTTGGACTTTTTTTAAAGGGGGGGAGGAATGTGAAATATGTATTTTAATATGAAGAGAGATGGTGACGCGCACCTCTGGTGGCGTCACCGCCCCGGCCCTATATGAAGCCGGGGGTCGGCCATCTTAGTCTCTTGTCTCATCTGTACCTTGGCCGGGCCCTGTCAGTGGCCGCCACATCCAGTGAGTTCAATAAAGCTGTGTTCCAAGTTACCTCGCCTCTTCTGTGAACCAAGTGTAATTACAGACAAAACACTGAGGTCTACTTCTCTGCCACTGTGTCAGAGAAGGTAAAAACTTTGACATAACATACAAACTTCATAGAATTAAAATTATTGGCTACTTAAGTATTATTAGAACACAAAAATCCAGGTGAAGAGCTGGTACATCACACTCACTTCTTGTTATCACGTGATCATGATTGGTTCTCCTCGGTCACTGGTAGGGATGGACACAAAGATCCATTCGCACTGCATCCATAATAGACTGCATCCTGAGTCAATGTAAATCCTGGGTAAGACTTTAAACAGCTCTTCCTTCTATTACCTAATCAACTGATCGATCCATCCATCCATCTTCTAAGGCTTATCCAGGGGTCCAGATCTCAGTTCACACAGCACCATGATCCCTCCTACAGGTGGTGCACCCGCTAGAGGGTGGACTCAAGTGGCTTGTTGTGTACACTGGGTCCTTGTAACCTTTTCAAGGAGATCCACTGGACCGCTCTTGGTCTGGCCCTTCAGTACCTGCTTGCTATGGGGGATCCCGACCTGGGGCAAGGCTGCTGCCAACAACACAGCTCCTGGGTTCATGAGGGTATGCAAACCCCTCCACCACATTTCCTCCAATCCACTGAGGAGCTATGACCTGATGATACTGGTAATTTAGGCAACTAACGATAAAGTCTTTGTTTGTTATACTTTATTAATCCCAGAGGGAAATTCAAGACCACCCATCTGGATGAGGCAGCTGTGGTATGACACCAGTCCCTTCACACACACATTCACACCTGGGGCCACTTTAGAATATCCAGTTAACTTGGCATGTTTTTGGAATGTGGGAGGATTCTGAGTAAACCCACACAACCATGAGGAGAACATGCAAACTCTACACAGATAGGCCCTGCTGGCAGGTGGATCTGAACCCATTAACTTCTTACTGTGAGGCAATAGTGCTAACCACTACACCACCATGCTGTCATTTAATTCCCAAATGACGGTACATGATCTGGGATTGGCATTTTATGTCATGATCCTGAGCACGGTGTTGTGTATAGTTTAGACTCTTATTTGTGAGGTACGGGTGGCTATAAGAGGGCAGTGGGCAGGAGGGGCGGTCTCGTTGCCACCTCTTCTGCCTGACGGTTGTGCCAGTACTGTATAGTGCCTCCCTAATAAATGTGTGTTCAGTTCAACACCTGGCCTCTTCTTTGGCTCCATATATAGACATAACATTTGGCAACGAGGATAAAAGTGGATTAAATCATGGTATGGAAGTGTGTGGGTTTGAAACTCGGCCGTTTTTGGAGCTCTCAGGCAAGCCACCGGACTTCTGGCCGAGGTGGTGCGCCGTTTTCCGGACGTACATGGTGGCACTGGACCTTGGGAGGCTGGAGAAGTTGTGGGCACGTGAGCTGTTGGTGCACAATCCTGGAATGAAGGAACAGCATGTTCTGAGCACAATGAGTGACTGTGATAGCTTGACTGCAGTGGTTGAGCTAATGGCGTGCTATTTTTGTGCCCTGGAAAACATCATGGTTTGCAAGATTCAGTTTTGACAGCGCCGCTGATGGGTAGGCGAGTCTATTCAGCGGTTCGTGACAGACTTGGAGCTGTTGATCAGCAGGTGCCAGCTTGGACTATTGGAGAAGGGGATGATTCGTAACCAGCTGGCGGAGTATACCAACGGCGCTGCGATAGGGTCGAAGCTGCTTACGTTTTCGGGCGAACTGACACTGCCCAAAGCCATCGAGTTAGCTCAACAGCTGGAAACTGCAGATAAATTGCCATGGGAGCTGAGTGAGTGCTTATCACAATGACATCTGGGATCACTGCCGACCACGCATGGAGTGGACCCGGTCAGCGTGGAAAGCAGGGAGGACGACATTAGCGCTGTGAATGTGAGGTCCACCCTGGGAAGGCCCAAAGGTGAGGGCTGTGGGTCCATGAAGCACCATTTCAGAGACGGAGATTGTTCGACAAGAGTGGAGTGCCGTGGCACGTGTGGCCACTTGCTTCATGTCACCAGGGTATGCCACAGATCCGAGCGAGGAGGTCCATGGCACAAGGAGGACTCTCACGTCCTCATGGCTGTTCATGCTGTGTCTCCGAGCACCAACGGTCACGCATACGGTATGATGGAGTTGGACGGGATGGAAGTGTTGTTGTGGACTGACGCGGGAGGGGTGAGGTCCATGTTGGATTGGACAACTGTGAGTGAGATGTTTTTCCCCTCACGTCAGAATTGAGAGTGACCTGGTGCCGCTTTGTGGTTGTGGAGGAGGACGGCTAGCCACGGTGGGAACGTTGGAATCGACGGCTCAGTACAAATTGGCCGAGACGTGGGACTGTTTGACCCTGAGACTGGCAGGCAGTGCAGGATGAGGAACTGCCTGGCACCCTGGAGAGTGAGCAAGACAAATATCATCCAGGGCCACCACAGGAGGGTTCCTGCACCAGAGCCCAAGTAGCCCTGGATGAGAGAACTGGGTGGCACGGCAGGTGGCGCCGAGTGGCTGGCGCCATCTGTTCCTGGATTTCGGCTGGAAGGTACTGGTGAACAAGGGGTCACAATGGTGGCGAAGTTAAAAGAGGTCAGGGCAGGACTGGCTGGCATGGTAGAATGACGTGCTAAGCAGAAACACTGCGAGCCGAACAAAACCTCTCTGGGAGACATGGACTGGATTCGGGCTTGGGGGGTGGTGAAATCACGGCAGTTCAGGACCAAACGGCAGGTGGAGGAACATCAGGGATGGCTGCGTGTTGTGGCCAGATGGGAGGATGCTTCTCTCCAGCTGTCGGATGGTCCATGGGGGCACCCGAACGAGCTGTGCCGTGCCCGGGAGGAGACTGTGAGTGGTGGGCCTGGATGAGTGAGACATCTGATGGTGAAGAATAGGAGGCACACTGGTGCCGAGGCACCTTGCTGCAGCCTGGGAGGCAGTCCACTTCCAGGGGAGGACTGATGAAAGGACGGTCCGGGGGGGCTTATTTATCCTTCAGCCATGTGTATATAGTTTAATTAAGCCGTTTTTCCACTAGCCCAGTTTGACTGGCCTCGTTTCGTTTCGTTACTACTTGTTTCGGCCGCGGTTGTGCCTCCATTACAACCGTGTAAAGCCGTGTATAGCTGGGGTGGGCGGGATTTTTTTTACAGCAAGGCGGCGCCACACTAACGTGATGTAAAACACGCGACCCAAGCCAAACACAACATGGCGGCTTTACAAGGCGACTCCTCGGTCTGTGGCTTTTTTCACCGTAAATGCCAAAAAGGACCGTCAGACAAGGGTACAGGCAGTGAGACGAAACACTCTGGAATAGTTCTGCAGCTTCTGGAGAGAGCCGAAGACGTGAGGATACAAACTAGGTCATATGTGACGGTAAGCTAATGTTGCTAATGCTATTTTGCTATAAGTACGTCGTACTACACTGTAATCTCTGCAAGTTATCACTGTTAGGTACTAAAATATGTACGCTGTGTGTGTTTCAGATGGCTCTGTTGTGGGAAAATTAACACTTCAAACGGTCAGTCTGGCATTCAGCACAGCCTGTCACTGATGTCAGCACAGCTTCACAAACGATCAGTGGTTGTAGAACTTAAGAATGTCTGGTTTATTTCCTGTGCAAAAAATTGCTCTGATCTAAGTAAAGGAACCCCATTTCACTGTTTATGGGAATGTAGAAAAATCAGAATGTTTTGGGAAGAGGTGAGGGTAACAATTGAAAAAATAATTTCAAAACAATTCACATTGAACCCTAAACTGTTTTTGTTGGGTCTGTATCCAGAAAAACATAACTTTAATAAGAGTGAAAGAACATTCATAGACCTCAGTTTGCTTAATGCCAAAAAATGTATTGCACTACTGTGGAAAAACTCAGACCAGATGTGACTCAGTGGTTAAGACAGATGTTAACATACCTTCCACTAGAAAGAATAACATACATACTGAAATCAAAGGAAAATGTGTTTGAGAATATATGGAGACTTTTCATTGATTATGTAAAGAAATGAAACATAACTTCTGAAGAAGGTGAATGATATGTGTGGACCTTGCAAATTCCAAGCTGGTGAATGTATATTATGTATTCTTATGTAATAGATTACCTAGACTAAACAGAGGAGCATTGTTGTTGACTTGTTTTTGTTATTGGCTGTTGTTTTTATTACCCTTTTTTTGTTATTGTTCTTTTTAGTTTTTAAATTACTTTTGTGTTAGTGTCTGACTGTGTGTGCTGTCTGTAAAAAAAAAAAAAAAAAAAAAAAAAAAAAAGGTTCAATAAAAATCTTGTGGGAAAAAAATTGCTCTGATCTGCGTGAAAATCATGGACTGTTGAGACATCATGGATGTACCTGCTTCAGCTGCACTGAGTCTGAGATGTTGTCATAGCAAAAAATGATCAGCTGACACAACTTGATCGCCAGGTTAATAACTATATTAGCCACAAAATGTATATTCCAAAAGTAAACAGTACTGAGTTCGGTATAATAAGATATATTTGACAGTTATGATGCATTTTAGGCCAAAACAAACTTGATCTAGGATTAAAAGCAATTAAAATAATGCAGTCACAAGGTTACATGGAAAATGCTTGATTTACTAGATACATATACTGTAGAAATATATATTCTCTGCATCAACAATGTACTATACATGCATTCATGTAGTATTGCACTGACAAACCCCTGAAGTTTTTGCAGATGTCTCTTTTTTATATGTGAAGGTTACCACCATGTGACATAAATTTCTTAAAAATGAGCCATTATTTTCAAGGTCACCCATTAATGGTTTGTACTATTGACTCTTTTCCAACCAGTGTATTAACAGACAAAAATAGAAATCATGATGCAAACACATAAGTCACTAAATTGTTTATTACAATCAGCAGCAAATTCCAGATTATTCAGAATGTGCAAAACTCAAACTGTAAGACTGGGTCACTCAGCAGCTGGGATGTGCAGCTCACACTGGTCTCAGATCAGCAGATCTTAGGCCTGCATCTCTGTAAATAGTGACGCAAGGTCCAGTTTGGGGTGGATCGATCGTTTCCCTCTTGCCTAGACAAAAGACAGAAATGGGTGGTGGTTAAATAAAGGAAGTTTAAAACATATTTGGGAAATACACTTGTTGCTACACTTGTTGTGATGGCTGAAGCTGCAGCTTATATTGCCCACTCATATTCCATCCAAGAATTCAAAAGAAAAACAAAACAGCAGCGATTCCAATTCCAATGTGACAATAAAGTACTTCGTTGTTGTATTTAACCACAATTTTCATGTAGCTGCACTGATGTAAAGTCGATTTTACAAGGACTGGCTTACATTTAAAATCATCTGCTTTTACTGTGGCCTCAGCAATCAGAATGAATTAATACATTCACTTGAATGGAATATAGTACTTTAACTGAAGGTGTGCATCACAGAGTATGGAGTCGCTCAGTCAAAATATGGAGTTTTTATCAATAAAAGTTTGTCTGGAATGTAAAAGTGTCTCTTCTTGCCCTGGCTTCAAGTGTGGGTGGCGTTTTGTACTTTTATTGCTAAAATATAAAAGGATGCACTACAATGGGTCTCAAATATTTGTAATGTGTCCTGTTACTGCATGAGTTTATTGATGATAGAGTATAAACTACACATATAAACTAAATTATATGGATGACTGAACAACTGCCATTCCCAAAAAGATACAGTTATGAACATAACTCACAAAGGATCACACAAGTGATCTGACAAAAAAAATAAATACATTAACAAGTGGTTTATTTTACAGTTGATGCGCCATATTCACACAATCAAATAAATCTCAGTTCAGTCCCTTTTATATTAAGTGGAAATTGCGCTACTTTGGTTTTGACACTTTTACCTATAAAAGCAAAGGATTTCCAGTACTTTCCACAGTGGCGAGGTAGGTTGTGGGGAGGCTGATTCCCTCCTCCCTAGACGAACGACAGAAATGGATGGTAGTTAGTTTCAAGCAAGTTCAACACTTATATAGGCACATCTCAAAAATTAGAATATCATGAAAAGTTCAATATTTTTTGTCACTCATTTCAGAAAGTGAAACCCATATATAGATTCATTACAGGGACAGTGATATATTGAAAGTGTTTCTTTTAATACTGATGATTATTGCTACAGCCCATATTAACCAACACCTCAGCGGCCAACATTTCTATTTAAAAACTATTTTTTAAAGTTTATGTAATATTTTAATTTTTTGCCAAATTGAATTTGGGGTTTTCAGGGGCTGTAAGCCATAATCATCCAAATTAAAATAAATAAATGCTTGAAATATATCACTGTCTGTGTAATGAATCGATATAATATATGGATTTCTCTTTCTGACGCTTTAGAAAATTATATGAATGACTTTATAAATCACTGGTTTGAAAAAGCACTTTTATATTGTTGAGATTTCGGCTCCTGTGGTCTCACCAGTATCCAACAGGGAGGCTAACTCTGGCATGTGGAAACACATTCTAGCATTAAATTGCACGCAATTTAATGCGCAGCACTAAAGTGCAATACAAAACAAAAACCAGGACTATAACCAGGATTGACATATTTCATCGTTTTGCTCTCACAAGCGAATATTTAGGAGAAAACAAGCGCGAATCAGCAGTTGGTACTAGCTAGCTACTAGCCAAAACGAGTTAGCTAAAATGAGTTAGCCAGCAAAAAACGGCGCTGTATGGCTCAAAAAAAGTGAGCTTACCACCAACAGGATAAATAAGCGAACAGATGCACATTATTACAAATCACTCACCATCGATGGTTCTCTCACGTTCGTCTTCAGCTTGTCTATAGTCCGGTTGTATGCTGGCCAGCCATCGGGTCACTCCTCACTGTATCTGCCACCAAGCAGGGAAAACTCCGCACCTCTTCGTTGGACCACGGTGTAGAGTTCTGCAAAACCTACAACGCTGTCTGTATTAATATTGTATTTACTCCGTGACCGAGTTAGTCCGTGATTGCAAATGGCGGTCGTAAAGATTTCAACGAAGACAGGCACTTTCGTGACGTTACGCCCTGACCAATCAGCGGCTAGCAGTCGATTGACGTCACATCTCACCTCGCTTTCGCATGGTTATACCCTGCCTCTTAACTGGCACAAAAATAGTGTCGGTTAAAGCGTGCTGGGTACAGTGGAAATAGCGAGAAAGTGAGTAGAGTAGAAGTAAGTAAGGCTAAGGCGATACTAGTGGAAAAGGGCCTTTATTGTGCATGTGTTTGGTGTATTATTGTGTATACAGTTTGGGATTATTTTGTGTATTTTATTTTAGTTTAGGAACACAGCAGTTATTTCAGTTTATAAATGGACTGTTTTTTATTTAGTACCTGTGGCAGAATAATCCGCCTGGCCGTGTGGGGGTAGGACGGCATTCCACCTGTCCCCCCCTAGTTTTAGTTGTTTTAGTGTGAATGTGTTAGGCCGCTTATAATATATTGTTTTCGTCATTTTAGTGCGTGATAGTGTCCTAAATTGGGGTGGGTCTGAATTGTGTACGTGTCTTTTGGACTTTTGTTGAAGGGGGGGATGTTGTGTATAGTTTAGATTCTTACTTGTGAGGTACGGATGGCGGCTCCACCTTCCGGTTCTGCCACCACCCATGGCTATAAGAGGGCAGTGGGCAGGAGGGGCAGTCTCTTTGCCACCTCTTCTGCCTGACGGTTGTGCCTGTACTGTATAGTGCCTCCCTGATAAACGTGTGTTCAGTTCGACACCTGGCCTCGTCCTTGGCTCCATATATAGACATAACACACGGGTGAGGGCCGTGCTCAGTTCCAGTCTTTAGTCTTGTACTTTTTCTGTCTGTTTGTTTCTTTGCTTGTTATGATTTTTCGTATCTGGTTTCTGTTCATTTATGAGTTGTGGTATTCTTAGTTGTGTCTTTATAGTTCTGCCTAGTTATTGTGTGTCATTTTGTAGTTATGGTATTGTTTATATCTTGTGGGGTTGTGTTATTTTATTGTGCATGATTTAGTTCCGATCTGTACTTTTATTTTGACAGTGCTGTGCAGCTTCCAGCTGTCAAACTGGTTCACGGGCTGCACAGCTGTCACTTGTTGTTTTGATTATGTTCTTACTCATGTAGTCACACCTGATCGTCATCTGTGCGCCGTTATTTAAGCAGACCAGTGTACTTGCAGTGGTCTTGCATTTCTATGTGTGGTTGTCTGGAAATGTCCGTAGACTACGTTCACGTCTGTGTCATTTCCCCGGTATTTCTTGTAAGTGTGTGTTTTGTGCGTTTTGGTTTTCTTTCATCTGTTAGTCAATTAATGTGCAAACTCACTGCCTGCGACTGGCGTCCTCTATTCAGCCTTAGCAAAGGCGTTTTATGACAGAAGACCACTGCCTAGTGAGAGGCCAGTAGCAGTGAGTTTTTCCTTTTTGAGTTTCCCTGCCATATTCCTCCGTTAAATCTGTTTTCACTGGCATGGCAGTGCTCGCAGAATATGGTCGGTGTGGGCTGAGTACAGTGGAGTGCTGGACTGTTAATGTGCTTCAGAACATCTTATCAGAGGCGGCTCGGGAGTGTCTGGTTGGAGCCGCACAAGTGCTGGAAGCATGCCCCAGCCTGTGGAGCCATCCGGAGCTTGTAGACGTCTCGTCTCCATAACCAACCCATCGTCCATGCTCCACGGGCTGGGGGAAAACCCAGCTGGAGGGCTGGAGGGAAACCTCCTCCATACCCCTGCCTGTGCCAACGAGGAAACAGCCTGGGGCGCGGAAGCTCCAAGCCTCTCACTGCTCTCCAGCAGCAGCAGCCCCACCTTCCCCTCCTGAAGTGTGGCCTGCACCTTTGGCAGAGCAGCTGGATTGGTGGCAGAGGTAGAGCTGCTCTTGGATTGCAGTGGCTCCTTCCTGAGCTCGCAGCTCAAGTTGAGGGAGGATGCACAGCTCCATCCGTCACCATGCCTGCAGGGCTGGATCAGCTGGGACCTGCATTGGTGTCCTCAGCCCCCGCAATCAGGGGGGAGTCTTCCGGCCCATCTGCAGCAGCCACCACCACACCCAGGAAGCACAGGCAAGTATCTTTTCATTTTATAACATCTGAGGATGAATTGTCTTGGCTTGTTCCGGTGGGAAGGTTCAGCAGCAGTCACCCACATTGGCTGAGTCTTGATCACCTGCTGCTGCAGCCATCTCTTCTTTTTCACCTGCCTCCCCCGTGTCCTCCCCTTTTTTCCCTGTTTGTCTGCCGGTCCTGGGAGGGAGCTGCCGGATGAAGAGGAGGTCAGTGGTTCCGGAGAATCCGGTGTCAGCTGTGCAGCCATACCCCGGACAGGAGAGGAGCGCCCTCAGTGGTCCAGAATTTGAGCCGACAAAGAGTCCCCTGGTTTCGGCATCATGGGACCTGGCACCATCAGTGAGGCGAGTCCTGGCTCTGTCACGCGGCGCTGGAGTCCCCCCTGCTTCAGTCGTCACATTGGAGGGTCCGCTAGCATTAGCCACTCACATTTGGAGATCCACCAGTGCCTGTCACCTCATCCGTGGTCCCGCCAGTGGCAGCCGCCACGCCGGAAAGATTGCCAGCTTCCTCTGCCACCATACCTGCTGCATGGGTCGCTGCAGCAAAGTCACCGGAGTCCTGGATGGCAGTGGAGCTCGAGTTAAGTGCTCTGTTCTGGTTTAACATCTTCAGACTCAGAGAATTCTTGTCTGGCTCAGGATGGGGAGAATCAGTTGCAGACATCCTCTGCTCCTGCGCTCTCCTTACCGGGCTCCACTGCTGCCGGTGATTCTTCTCCGGTGTTTTTCTTTTCTCCTTCTTCCGAGGTGGCTGAGTTGGGAGAGGTTGCCTGGAAAGTGAAGGCCGAGATGTCTCAGCTGGAGTCGCTGGAGTCCTGGATGGTGGTGGAGCTCGAGCTCAGGCAAGTTCTCTCTTTTGTCCTAGAGAAATCTTGCCTGGCTCATGGTGGGGGGAACCAAGTGCAGCCACCAGCTGCACTTGAGCTCCCCTCGCCGGGCTCCACTGCTGCTGGTGACTCTGACCCGGATTTTGTCTGTCCCCTATTTGAGTCACAATGGGTCCTCCATCTTCTCCTGAGGTCATCACAGGTCCTCCATCTGTGCTTGAAGTCATCACGGATCCTCTACCTTTGCCTGAGGTTGCCACGGGTTCTCAACCTGCACCTGAGGCCTCTGTGGGTCCCCCACCTCTGTCAGAGGTCTCTGTGGGCTCTTCCTCTCTGCCACAGGTATCCATGGGCCCTTCTTCCCTGCCAAAGGTCTCCGTGGGTCCTTCCTTCCTGCCAGAGGCCACTGCATGTGCTACGCCTTCATCCGAGGCTGCCATGGGTGCTACACCTCTGTCCGAGGTCGCCGCCATGGGTGCTTGACCTCCACTCGAGGCCTCCGTGGGTGCTTTGCCTCTGCCCGAGGCCTCCGCGGGTGCTACGCCACAGTCCGAGGTCACCGCCATGGGTGCTTCACCTCCGCTCGAGGCCGCCGTGAGTGTTTCGCCTCCACCCGAGGCCGCCGAGGTCCCCCATCTACGCTCGAGGTCATTGAGGGTCCCCTGCTGTCGCCCGAGGTTGTGGAGGGTCCTCTGCTGTCACCCTAGGCCATCATGGATCCTTTGCCTTCATCAGGGGTCGCTGAGGGTCATCGGGTACTGCTGGGGGCCCCCACTAACCAGTCATCTTCATCGTTTGGTTGCCTTACGAGTTGGGTGCTTCCTTCTCCTGGTGTCCTCGTTGGCCTGCCGCCTTTACCGTCTGGCTCCGCTGTAGGCCAGCAATTAGTGTCGGGAACAAACCGTCTGCAGCCCTTGTTCCACTTCATTCAAACTGCAGTCCATGCGGTCTGTCGGGGCATGGGTTCCAGCTTCCACCTCCAGGAGGGGGCACGTTTTGCCCCGCGGCCCATTGGTTCGGTCCCTTCGTGCCAGGGTTCCCCCTCCTACCGCCTGGGGTGGGTTGTTTTTCTTGTTGGGGGGGTCTCCTTTGTGGGTGGTTCTTTTCTTTTTTGATGTTGCCTTGGGGTATCTGGGGCCACCCCTTGAGAGGGGGGCACTATCATGATCTTGGGCACGGGTGGGGGCCGTGCCCAGGTTCCAGTCTGAGTTTAGTCTATTTCTATTTGTTTATTTCTTTGTTTATTATTATCTGCTGTATTTGGTCTCTGTTTGTTTATGAGTTGTCTGTATTCTTAGGTTTGTCCTTATAGTCTTGTCCATTTAATGTGTATCATTTTGTATCCTTGGTATTTCTCCTCTCCTTTCTGCCTTTGGAAAGGGTGATTTATGACATTCTTGCTGCCATGCTGTCTACTGTGCTCACACTCATGCAGCTACCAGTCAGACTAAGTCATGTGAGAGCACCAGAATACCAGTAGATGGAATACCACTATTGACAGAGTTGCGCTAGTTCGATATGATACTGATAACAGCCCGGATATTGATAATTTAATCGATATGGCCACCCCTACTTTTCAGGCCTTTTTCCCTGCTGCCGCTGAAGGCAAAAGACACTGACAGCTTCCCTATATGACCTTTACATGCTGGAAACCCTCGTATGTGCAGAAAATAGTCACTAAAGAGGATTTAAAGGAATAATTGCACTTGGAGTTGATTAGTGTTGTTAGAAGCTGTTGACTGTGAAAGCTTGATGCTGAGCAGCCGTCCAGACAGGCATCCGTCATTACATGAACGTCTCTGATGAGTTAGTTTTAGTTGTGCTCACTGCAAACAGATGCCTACCTTTTACTGCTGGAGAAATGTATGGAATTAATCTCTGCCAGTGTTTACTATTCATATGTTGAACTGAAACCAGTGTAATGTGTACAGTAGAGTGTTAGTAGTTTTAATAGCCAGCCTGCTACTGATTCACCGTGTTAGATACACTGTAAAAATGTTACACAGCAAATTGTTTTCTGAATACTTTTCTATGTAATTATTATTTAATAAGACTGTCAGGGGCCGAGCCGGCTTGGTTTCTCCCGGCTTGGTCCTGATCTCTCTGTGGGTTAAGGTGCCAGGTTGTATGTATATTAGTATGTATTTCTGTGTGCTGTGCCGTACCCATAGCCACTGCTTTCTGGCCGGCAGCGGTGAGGCAGCCTCATGGGCTCACACTGGTGTGAGCGCTGCTTAACTGTCTGCTGGTCAGACCGCGCCCCCTCTTTATTACTGCCAGCTGTTCCCACTCCCGGTTGCCATCTCCCCGCTCCTTGCCCAAGTGCGGCCAATTTACCAACCCCAGCAATGCGTGTACTTAAGGAGTCTTTTGCCAGTCACGCATTGCTGGGTCATTGCACTTTATTTACGGTCTTTGTGCTCTGTGCGATTGTTAATCATCTTGTGAAGTCGAGGTCAACAAAGGATTGTAGTCCCTCAGAGCTTTATTTGGACTCACTCGGACAGCTCCAGTATTGTGAGTATTAACTGTGCATGTTTTCCCGGTGTCCTCACCCAAGACTGTTGAGCGTCCTGGAGGACTCCTTAGCTTCTGAGGCATTTGTTTGTTGGAACTGTTGGTCAGTGTTTTTTGTGTTTAATAAATGTGTGTGGTGTAACCTGCGCGTAAATCCTCATCCTTTCACCCCTCCTCAATGTGCTGTGGAGAAGCGCACGGGAAGTTTATGACAGAATGACACAGCCAAATAAAAGGATTTAGCGGGTACACCCACACATCCTTTTTCCCTTCCTTTTTTGTCTATTTTTTGGGACTGACTTGTGTTGGAGTTGGCCATGGATTCGGCGCCCTGAAGCTATCCGTTGAGCTTGGGATGGGAGTGCTGCCGAGCATTAATGGACATCGATGAGCTCATCCCATTGGCCAGTGTATATTCTACCCCGGAGGACATTCTCTGGTACATAGGCCTGGCAGAGGCAGAGGTCTGGCGGTGCCCTCAGCTCGCTCGGCATGCCGAGGGAATGGAGAAGATTAACTGGTTGGCAGCGCTGCAGCGTGGGTGTGGCGAAGGGGTGAGGAAATCCCCTAGGAAGACTGAGCTCGCATCGAGGGTCAAGTGCTCCCCGGGCTTCATTCTTCCTGCCTCCCGCCAGAGCGAGATGTCTGCTTCCGTTCCGGCTCCTCCACCAACAGCACCCAGCTCTCGACGTCGTCCTGCAAGACGCTGCCGTGAGAGTCCTTCTTCTCCATCAGCGGCCATCACCCCTACAGTTCCTGCGAGGTTAGACTGGGCCGCCTCGGGAACGCCCATCTCAATTGCCACGGAGACAGCTCCTCCTCCATCGGTTGAAGAGGACCGAATCACCGTGGACACAGAGAGGGATGACAGCCTGCCAGCTGCAGCAGTGAACATCGAAGACTGGGATGACAGGCAAGTGTCTTTTCATTCAATGCATTTTGATGACAATAAACCTTGTCTGTCTCCCGGGAGAGGGGCCCAGTTACAGCAGTCCGCTGGGCTCCCTCTACCAGCTGCAGCTAATAACCCTTCTCCTACCCCCTCTGTGTCTCCTCCTTTAATTCCTGAGTGCCTGTCGGTCCAAGAACTGAGCCGCCAGAGGGTGGAGGAGGTTGGGGCCCTGGGTGATCCTGCCCAGGGGCCCGCACGGAGACATTCCCCTGCAGCCACGCCGGTGGAATCCCCAGTGTTGGAACTGCTACAGGAGGACAATGGGACTGCTAACACCATCTTGCCAGCTACGAAGGCATTCGCAGCGGACTGGGAGCCTGAGCTGGACCTCCTTGAGGCCGGGCCCGAGTGTTCATAGCCAGGATTGACAGAGTCCCGGACAGCAGTGGAGCTCAAGCTCAGGCAAGTTTTCTATCTTGTTTTTCTGATAGCAGTTTTAGAGAGATCTTGTCTGGCTCTAGGTGAGGAGAGTCAGGTGCAGCGCACAGTTGTGTCTGAACTTCCCTCGTCGGGCTCCGCCGCTGCCGGCGACCCTAACAACCCTGTTTCTTCTCCCACTCCTGAGCCATTTTCTAGGGTCACTGGAGAGGAACAACCATCTCCAGGGGTCCTCGTGGAGCCGGTCCCACCACCTGACGACGTTGCGGGTCCAGCTCCCCTGAGGTCTGAGGTCGTCATGTGGTCCCCTCCACAGGCCGTGTCGCTGTGGGTGCAGCAGGCTGGCTTTGGACCCTCGTGGGGGCTGTGCCCTAGGATTAGCCCAACGTGGGTGCTGCGCTCCTGCCCAGACTCATCATAGACACCACACTCCAGGTCAGGGTTCACCCTGGGTGCAGCATCGGCCTGGTCGGGGTCCACTGCGGGTGCTGCAGAACCTCAGCCGCAGGTCACCGCGGGTGCTGCAGAACCTCAGCCGGAGGTCACTGTGGGTATTGCAGAACCTAAGCCGGAGGTCATTGCGGGTGCAGCGTTGGCCCAGTCGGGGTCCACCGTGGGTGCAACAAGGCTCCTGCAGGAGCCCACCACGGGTGCAGCCCTGGTCGAGTCGGGTCCCACTGCAAGTGCTATGAGGCCCCTGGTCGGGACCGCCGCAGGTGTCACTCCCTCCCGGGTCAAAAGTTGTCGGGGCCGTGGCAGGCCAGCCTGAGGACGCTGGGGCCTACACTCCTCTGCCACATGCCATCGCAGACCTCTTTGCTCCTCTCCGGTCTTGGTGGCTGTACGGGGTGGGGGGGGGGGGGTCAGGCCGCTGGAAGGATTGAATCCCTGGGTCTGGTGGCCCATGTTTTCCAGCAGGCCACCGGATTCCGTCCACCGGACCTTCAGCTGGCCCTGGGACTCTGGCAGGCCTCCTGAGCCCCAACGCCTGTGGACTTGGGGGGGGGGGGGGTAATTGTGGTCCCTGGGTGGGGGGTTGTGTTCCCACCTTTCCTGTTCCCCCTGCCTCTCACCCGGGTTCGTGTTGTTTGTTCCTGTTGGAGGGGGGCTCTGGGATGTTACTTTGGGTGTCTGGGAATCCACCCCTTAAAGGGGGGGCTCTGTCAGGGGCCGAGCCGGCTTGGTTTCTCCCGGCTCGGTCCTGATCTCTCTGTGGGTTGAGGTGCCATGTTGTATGTAAATTAGTATGCATTTCTGTGTGCTGTGCTGTACCCATAGCCACTGCTTTCTAGCCGGAAGCAGTGAGGCAGCCTCTTGGGCTCACGCTGGTGTGAGTGCTGTCTAACTGTCTGCCAGTCCGACAACGCCCCCTCTTTATTACTGCCCGCTCTCCTCACTCCCGGTTGCCATCTCCCCGCTCCTCGCCCAGGTTCGACCAACTTACCATCCCCAGCAACGTGTGTACTTAAGATAAGATAAGATAAGATAAGCCTTTATTAGTCCCACAATGGGGAAATTCCAGGATTCAGGTTCAGGTTACTTTATTTGTACCTGTAGGTAGATTTGTTTTGCAGTCTGGTGACATCCATATTTACAAGCCACTAATCTCGTACATTCAACAAAGACACAAACACAGGCACACATGAAGCTGACTATAAACATGATAAAAATACTCAAGGTTCCATCAATCAGGGTATAAAAAGACAAAGTGATGAGGGAGAAACCAGAGGTAAGAGAGAAGGGTCATATTAAAAGTTAAAAACTAGTCAAAGAGGTTAAAAAACTCAAAGGTCTAAAACCCAATAAAATATTTAGAACCCAAGTGACATCCTACAAAAATAAGTAAATATAAAATTAAGTTAATAAATAGGTACCTAAATTAATATATTTTTACAGCTTGTTCAACTCTTTGACAGCAGCAGGGACAAAGCTGTTTTTGTAGCGCTGGGTTCTACTTTTTGGGACAGCAAACCTCCGTCTTGAGGGAAGAAGCTGAAAGTTGCAGTGCAAAGGGTGGGAGTCATCATTTAAAATGGAGGTAGCAATCCTCTGTACTTGTCTGGTGTACAGGGATGTCAGGCTCAGCTGTGACTCATCAAGCAAACGACTGGACCATCTAACTACCTGATCCAAGGATTTCCTCTGTTTCAGTTTTATCTGACCAAACCATGACACTAAAGAAAAGGATAAAACAGATTCAATAAAAGCCGATAAAACATTGTCATTATGGTTCGGTCAACTTGGAAGCGTGCAAGTTTTCTCAAGCAATGCAAATGTTGCTGATCCTTTTTGCACACCCTTTCACAGTTCACTTCAAAGTTTAAATTACTATCAATAATCGTGGCAACAGCACAGGGATAACAACACTCAGAGCAACAATCAGAAGGCAAGAGAAAAAAAAAAAAACAAAAAAAAACAAGAGCAGCAAGTATACATATGTACATATAAATATAAATATATATATATATATAGACACACAGTGCAGAGCATTGTAGCTGGATGGAATAAATATATGAGTATATAAACACACTGTGCGGAGCATTGTAACTAGATGGAATAATATGTAGATATATAAACACACAGCGCGGAGGATTGTAGCTAGATGGAATAAATATGTAAATATATAAACACACACAGTGCGCAGCATTGTTGCTAGATGGGATGAAACAGCACAACCGTCTACTAAGTTATCCTACATGGTATGATTATGTGCCCATACATATTCTCACCCTCCATAGCGACCGGTATTTTCCTAGTTGTATGCCGGAGGGGACCATTGTATAAGTCTATTGCATCTTTTGCATTCAAAACTATTAGTTTGTTACGTCTTTTTGCTATCTCTGCGAGCAGCCCTGCTTAGGTTGTACAGTCTGACAGCCGTAGGTAGGAAGGACCTGCGAAACCTCTCGGTTGTGTACCTAGGATGATGTAGTCTGCTGCTAAATGAGCTCCTCAGTGCATTCAGTATGTCCTGCATAGGGTGGAACTCGGACTCCAGCAGAGATGACAGTTTAGCCACCGTCCTTCTCTCTCCTATCTCCTCCACTGGGTCAAGGCGCTGCCCCAGGACAGAGCTAGCTTTCTTGATCAGTTTGTTCAGTCTCTTCCTATCGGCTGCCGTAATGCCACTGCCCCAGCAGACCACTCCAAAAGTGATGGCTGATGCCACCACGTATCATAGAATGTCTTCAGCAGCGCCCCTTGTACACCAAAAGACCTGAATCTCCTCAGTAGGAACAGCCTGCGCTGTCCCTTCTTGTAGAGTGCGTCAGTATTGTGTGACCAGTCTAGTTTATTGTTCAGATGAACACCCAGGTACTTATAGGATGTCACCATCTCGATGTCTGTTCCCTGTATATTTACTGGTGCTGTGAGGGGTTGTCCTTGCCTGCGGCAGTCCACCACCAGCTCCTTAGTTTTCCTCGCGTTGATCTGGAGGCAGTTCCGATGGCACCAGTCCATGAAGTCCTGGATAAGCCCTCTGTACTCAGCTTCATCTCCATTGGAGATGAGGCCAACGATCACAGAGTCGTCAGAGAACTTCTGTAGATGGCAGTGTGTTGTGTTGTGTGAGAAGTCCGCAGTATAAAGGGTGAACAGGAAGGGAGCCAAAACCGTTCCCTGGGGTCCCCCTGTGCTACCGATGATCGTGTCGGACACACAGTCCCGGGTTCTCACAAACTGAGGCCGGTTAGTGAGGTAGTCCAGGATCCATGATGACAGGTGCTGGTTCACCCCTGCGCACAGCAGCTTGTCCTTCAGAATCATCGGTTGGATGATGTTGAAAGCACTGGAGAAGTCAAAGAACATGATCCTCACCGCATTCCCGGGCTTCTCCAGGTGGGACAGAGAACGGTGAAGGAGGAAGATCACTGCATCCTCCACCCCAATGCCATGCTGGTAGGCGAACTGGAGTGGATCCATCGCTGGTCCCACCAGGGGGTGGAGGTGAGCAAGGAGCAGTCTCTCCAGGGTCTTCATCATGTGGGACGTCAAGGCCACTGGTCTGTAGCTGTTCAGATCTTTGGGGTGGGAAGTCTTTGGTACAGGTACCACACAAGATGTTTTCCACAGCTGTGGTACCCTCCCCAGCTTCAGGCTCAGATTGAAGATGTGCTCCACAATCCCACACAGCTGGTGTGCACAGGACTTGAGGAGCTTTGCGCTGATGCCGTCTGGTCCCGACGCCTTCCTCGCCTTGATCTTCCCCAGCTCCGTCCTCACCTGGGTCTTAGTCAGGGTCAGGTTGGGGGGCTGTGTGTTGGGAGTGGGGGGGGTGTTGGTGGAGTGGGGAGTGGGCAGCAGGACATGATGTCTTTAGAGGCAGCAGTGGTTGTTGTGCAGTCAGGGGGGAGGGCGGTTGGTCAAACCTATTGAAAAACAGATTCAGATTGTTCGCCCACTCCCTGCCCCCCCCGTGGCCTGAGGGGAGGTATTCTGGAGCCCAGAGATGGTTTTAAGGTTTCTCCAGACCCCGCTGATGTCGCTCTGTTGCAGCTTGTCCTCCATCTTCTTCCTGAAGCTGTCCTTGCCTTCTCTGATCTTTCTCCTCAGCTCCCTCTGTACGGACTTCAGCATCTCCCTGTTCCCCGACCTGAAGATCCTCTTCTTCTCTCTCAAAGTGTTTTTATCTCAGGGTTGATCCAGGGTTTTTTGTGTGAGTAACACCGTATGGTCTTGGTGGGAACGGTGTTGTCCACACAGAAGCTGATGTAGTCCGTGATGGTGTGAGTGAGGCCATCGATGTCCTCACCATGTGGATCGCAGAGCTGCTCCCAGGCGGTGGTTTCAAAACAGCCCTTTAGAGTGTCCATTGCCTCCTCACACTATAACTTCACTGTGCGCATGGCCGGAGGTTGTCTGTGCACTAGGGGTTTGTACACCGGCCGGAGATGAAACAAGTTGTGAGCCGATCTCCCGAGTGGGGGGAGTTGTAATGAGGTGTACGCCTCCTTAGTGTTTGCGTAGAATAAGTCCAGTGTTTTATTGTCTCTAGTGTGGCATGTGACATACTGGGTAAACATGGGTAGAATGGGAGACAGTGAAACATGGTTGAAATCGCCTGAGATGAGGAGAAGAGCATCTGGGTGTTCTGTCTGCAGCCTGCCGGTTACTGAATGGATGACGTCACGCGCTGTCCCAGCGTTTGCCGTCGGATTTGCATAAACAACAATGCAGATCACGTGTGAGTATTCCCTCGGGAGATATGTAGGCCGCATGCTAACAGCTAGCAAATCAATGTCTTTGCTGCAGTGTCGTTGTTTAACAGTGATATGTCCCGGTCTGCACCAGTTGTTATTAACATAGATCATCACTCCACCGCCCCTTGCTTTGCCACTGTCTGGTGTTTGGTCTGCCCGTATCGTGTGGAAACCCTCCAGCTCAATGTTAGCATCAGCTGCTAGTTCAGATAGCCACGTCTCCATAAACAAAAGGAGAGAGCATTCCCAGTATATGCTATCGTAGCGGGAGATAGCCGCTAGCTCATCTACCTTTCCCAGTAATGACCGTACATTCCCCATGACAGCAGATGGAAGGGAGAGTCTGTACCTTATATTTCTTGTCTCCCGCCTTACTCCAGCCCGCCACCCATGGCGTTTTCACCTCAATTCTCCCGGTATGTCGAGTTTTTCCGTTAGCACCGGGTGGCGGTTGAGTGTTAGCAGCTCTTCCCTGCTGTACCGTCTCCTGCTATAAACAGTGGCTCTGTCCACCGACTCGGGAGACATTTGGGACGATCTGTGTGTCTGTGATATAAAGGGAGTGGAAACCGGATCAAAAAGAGAGAGGAGGAAAAAAAAAGACTCAGAATTGAGCCGCTGTTGCAAAAGGCAGCCGACTCGTGTGGCGCCGGAAGTACCAGACTTAAGGAGTCTTTTGCCAGTCACGCATTGCTGGGTCGTTGCACTTCATTTACAGTCTTTGTGCTTCATACGATTGTTAATTGTTTTGTGAAGTCGAGGTCAACAAAGGATTGAAATCCCTCAGAGCTTTATTTGGACTTACTCGGACAGCTCCAGTATTGTGAGTCGTAACTGTGTGTGTTTTCCCGGTGTCCTCACCCAAGACTGTTGAACGTCCTGGAGGACTCCTTAGCTTCTGAGGCATTTGTCTGTTGGAACTGTTGGTCAGTGTTTTTTGTGTTTAATAAATGTGTGTGGTGTAACCTGCGCATAAATCCTCATCCTTTCACCTCTCCTCTGTGCGCTTCTCCACAGCGCACAGGGAGTTTATGACAAAGACCGCTGTTTTATAATGTTTTTATACTGTTATATGAAAATTAATTATGTTAACCTGAATAACAATAAAATTAGATTGGGATTCATTTCCCTGCATGTTTTTGTGCAGACTGGTTTGCTGTTCCGTCAGTTCAATAATTTGTAGTTGCCCTGCTGGGGTGTGCCATATTGCATCATTCGTAATAATACCGGTATAAATTTTAATACGGGTATAAAAATGAATATCCTGATATTTGGGGTCTGCTGCATGATCACATCACACTGTTACACTGTCAAAGGAAGTTACGCGTTAGCATAGAAATGGCAAAACAAACATGGTGCGGGAAGCTGCAGTTCCGAAGTTAGACCGTCTACATCCAGTTGAGTGGAACTATTTAAGTTTCATTTTCTGTTTCTGTTTTTTGCTACTTTTAGGTTGAAAGACATTAAAAATCACCTTATGGTAAAAAAAAACAAAAATATTTTAGCAAATGAACATAGTATACATAGATACAGTATACTCTTTGACTGTGAAAACACAACTTCCTGGTTGATAACACTGTTTTATTTGCAAACATTTTCAATGCAGAGCAGCTAATAATGAAGAAACTGACGCCTTTGTCCAGTTAATAATTAATAGCAAAATCAACAATAGCTTCCTGTTTTAAGATGTGGACATCCGGTCCATTACAAGACCAAGGGTATCCTGAAGATAGCTTTCAGTCCCCATGACAGTTTCAGAACAGGTGATGTCCATTCAATGGAAATAATCAAAATGAGTCAGACTGGCTTGTCACCTTACCTTTAACAAGCAGGTACAGGCCTATTTACACAGGAGGACAGATTGGTTTTCAGTCAGGAAATGGACATGCATGTGCACATACTTCTGAAATGATGCCATCGCTGTGTCAGCAGTGTATCTCACCTATTCAGTTTGTGAGTGCTGAAACCTGTTTCCCCCACTAATTGTCTCAATATTCAGTGCAGATAAGCTGTGAGCCCCCTCAGGCACTTAGACTAAAAGAAATAAAACCCCAAAGTTGTTTGAAGTCCACAATCCCTCCTAGCTGAGGCCACAGTTATTTCCTTTAAGCTAGATTTAGATTAATCTTCTTCAATTAAGACTTAAGTGTTGTGCTGACATATTGACAGTGACCGTTGGATAGAAACATAACAATTAGAGAATTAGGCAGCTTTTGGTATAAGAAATTATGAGCTTATTTACTTTGAATAGATGGGAAAACAAAACCAAGGGAGTTTTAGAAAAAAGGACATTGAAGACAGCATGGAATATGCATTTTGATGGGATTTTGTTAAAGGGCATATCATCTTCGAACATGCATTAACCACAGAAGACCCAGGTTAGGGTTAGTTTAACACTTCTGACTGGACTTGGAGAAGGGGAGACTGTTGATAAGAACTTACCAGCTGTTCCCCTGAGCCACAGATCCTGGCATTTGATAGCAGTTCAATCAACGTGGCATTGCTGGTATTTGCAGTCTTATCAAGCGACAGATAATCACCTCATTGTCCATGCATGCATGTCCTGCCACTGCTCAAGATCAGAGGTGCAGAGGAACCAGCCCAACCTTCTCTGACCCTGAATGAAATACTGTATTCCACATATCTCGACTAATACAGTCAGGTATCTCAATATCTGCAGGCTGCTGTGGTATTTGGAGCAGGTGGGCAGCTCTGTTGCAGATGCTGACTGACATCCTCTTTTATCTTGTTTGGCCTCGCAGTGTGGGCTGCAAAAAATACGGGAGATGGAGAGTCACTCGATTCTCATCTGAACTGGTAGAAAATATCTTGCTCTGATTGAATACTGTGGGTTTTGACAGTGATTTACGGATGCAGTCACATTTTGCATGTCAAGGTTACAACCATTCACACACATTCACACACTGGCTGACATGCCTTCCCACACACTGACCTCACAGTTGGCACACATGTTGCACGTTACAGCGTTTATCAAAATGTCTCTGAGAGGACAGCTGTGGCCAGCAGCAGTCCTGTCACGCTCAGTGGGACAGTAACACATATGAGTGACAAGCAGGACTAAATAAACACCGATATATTTGACCATCTGGTTCTCTTTTAATATCTCAAACAGAGAAAACCATTTTCCTTTTCCATTTAAACACTATTACCGGCATTACCAGAGGACTGAACATGTGGCTTCCTCTACTTACAGGAGTAGCTGTGTGGTCTAGTGTCATTGAAAGAGAGATAGAAACCACATAGAGTCCAACATGCTGTGGAGGGGGGGGGGGGGGGTGTAACTGTTAGTCCCTCATGGTATGTGTCCACTGGATAAGGGATAAGGACCTGTACTTATATAGCACTTTTCTAGTTGCAAAGACCACTCAAAGCGCTTAACTAGTAGGTACACTAACCCTCTTCTCTAAGGGCCTATAGGAGACAGATACCTAGGGATAATTTAGAATCACCATTTAACCTAACATGCATGTGTTTGGATTGTGAGAGGAAACCGGAGCCCCCCGGAGTAAACCCACACAGCAGAGGGAGAATATGCAAACTCCACACAGAAAGGCTCCCACCCCCTGCCAGCCTGGGGATTCGAACCTGGAACCTTCGAGCTGTGAGGCAACAGTGCTAACCACTGTACCACTGTGCTGCCCTGCACTGTGCTACACTGTTCTGAATAGGAAGTGGAGAAACAATGGGTTTCTCCACTTCCTATTCAGTGTCTTTGTGAAACGCAAACCAAAGCATTGTCTCCAGTGTGGTGTACTGTTTCCTCTACTCCTCATTTGCACAAAGTTGATTTTTTTTAATGCAAATGAGGTCAGGTACCTAGCATGTGTCGACTGCAGCAGTGTCATCCTGAACATTTAAACCAGCAGTGGCTGATGACATATAACAACAGATTCATTAACTTCACCTGTTGTTTCTCATCTCAAATGTTGTCAGACACACTTTTTACTAGTTTGTTTTAAAGATATCAGCTATAGAGAACAGGCATTGACATCATGACGGCTGCATTCTGGGCCGTCGTTGCCATTGTTGTGGTCTGGCTTCTTTGTTTACTTGTAGTCTACGGCAACTGCTAACGGGGACAGACCTATGTGCAGTGGAATCCAACAAACAGAAAATTAAAATTCCTTATTCAGAGAAGCTGAATAAGGAAGCAAAGGAGCGCTATCTTCCAAAAATTAAAGAAATAAACAGGATCAATCTGTATGACCACAAGAAATGGACCACAGATCTTGACCAACTGCCTCAAGTCACGCTCTCGGATGTGTTTGCCTACCTGGTTTGTGGGGTGAGCCCAGCTGGTGTCCTGGTGCAGCAATAACAACCTGCAGCTGAACGCTCTGAAGACAGTGGAGATGATTGTAGACTTCAGGAAAGTCACTACTCCTCTGCCCCCCCTCACCCTCTCAGGCTCTCCCATCACCACTGCTGATTCCTTCCGCTTCCTAGGCACTACCATCACCAGGGACCTCAAATGGGAGCTGACCATCAGCTCACTCATCAAAAAAGCCCAGCAGAGGATGTTCTTCCTGCGGCAGCTGAGGAAGCTCAAGCTACCCACCAAGATGTTAGTGCAGTTCTACACAGCCATCATCGAGTCCATCCTCACCACCTCCATAACCGTGTGGTACGCAGGAGCCACTGCCAGGGACAGACTAAGGCTGCAGCGCGTCGTGCGCACTGCTGAGAAGGTGATCGGCTGCAAGCTCCCATCTCTCCAGGATCTGTACATCTCCAGGACCCGGAGGCGTGCTGGCCGGATCATAGCCGATCCCTCACACCCTGGTCACGTACTGTTTGCCCCCCTCCCCTCTGGTAGAAGACTTCGGTCCATCCAGACTAAAACCTCCCGTCACATGAACAGCTTCTTCCCCTCTGCCATTAGACTGCTGAACACTAAGTGACTCTCGTGCACCATGTACAGCAGCTCAACCAGACTCATGTCAATCATCACTGTTTTCTTCCTGCATTACCGACTGCACTATATAGTTCTCCACAGTATCTGCTGCTGGCTAATATATATTTTAACTGTTGACCAGTATCACTTAATCTTATCCTACACTTTATTACATGTATAGTTTATTTCTCTTATCTTATCATGTTTAATGTTGCAGCATTGTACCGAGACAAATTCCTAGTTTGTGTACTACATGAACAATGGCAATAAACCTGATTCTGATTCTGAGCGCATGCACTAGGGTTGCCAACCATCCCGTTTTAGCCAGGACATCCCATTTATTGGGCTAAATAAGTTTGTCCCAAGTGGAATGTGCATTGTCCTGCATATTGACTACACTAACCACTAGATGGCACTCTAGCATAGCAGATTGCTGTGCTGGTCACGCCTCGGTCACCCCTTGGGTCAAGGGTGACAATTAACCAATCACAGTTCCCATAGTGTGCATAGCTCGTATCTAGTTTAAACTGGCAAAGAAAACGTTTTGGTAATGCCTTTTGCCGTTTGGTCATTTTTGTGCCATGTAAACATGGATAAACCTGTGAAGAAGAAAAGACTGCAGCTACAACACACAATGTCTGTGAACTGTGACCTGTCATGTAAGGACTTCTCTCTGGCTGTGCAAAAGGACAAGGGGCTGCTGTCGTCAGTCAAGAGCAGCGAAAAATATTCATGGAAAAATAGATTTGGTGAGTAATGCTTTATGGATTTGAAATGGTTTTGGTTTTTATTTACTGGAAATGTCCACATTTATTTTTAGGGTTTTTTCACAAAACTTCACAAATTATATATATCCACTAGTGTTGTCAAAATATTGAAATAGCAATATATTTTGATTTGAGATATCTGAAGTATTCATTTTGTTCATTTTTGTTCCCATACGTTGGTACCAGCTGCAGCTTTTCCGGTGTCTTCTGTCAGTAAGATGACACACGGGCCTATTAATAAAAATCTGAAATTTCTCGGTATACAGTGTGGTATTGTTTCCATCCATCCATCCATCCATCCATCTTCTACCGCTTAATCCTTTTTGGGTCGCAGGGGCTGGAGCCTATCCCAGGGTATCTGGGCGAGAGGCAGGGTACACCCTGGACAGATCGCCAGTCCATTGCAGGGCCAACACAGGGTATTGTTTTTTTTCTTTTAGTATTAAGCATGACACTGGAGCAGTGGCCTAGAGGTAGAGCATCCGCCCCACAACTGGGAGACCAGGGTTCAAGTACAGGCCGGGTCGTGCCAAAGACCATATAAAAATGGAACTTCTTGCTGTCCAGCTTGGTGCTCAGCAAAAATGGAATGGAGGAGGGAAATGTTGGTTACCCAGCCATAGGGGGTCCACAAGGCAGTGTACTCCCTGTGCCGGTCCCAAGCCTGGATAAAATGGGCAGGGTTGTGTCAGGAAGGGCATCCGGCGTAAAAACCCTTGCCAAATCAACATGAGGATCATCACAATATAAGGAGGTGGTACACTGTGGTGACCCCGAAAGGGAGCAGCCGAATGACCAAAAAAAAAAAAATAGTATTAAACATGACATTGAATACCAGTATTTTTAAAGGTATTATCTGTCAGTGTGGTAGAGACTGAACCCAAATGCTGGATGTAAGTTTGACAGTTTTTTTTGTTTTTTTTTTTTATTAAGAGCTGGTCACCCTGATGCAGCTCGGCGGCTTAAAGTAAAATAAACTCAGCTCAGAAGCTGGAACAAAAAACTAAGGCAAACACAGATTAGGCATCGCGTGGCATGGCAGGATACAGGACTAGGAACAGAAGCATGTCTCTCACGCCGTATGACTACAGGAACCCCAGCAGAACAGAGGCGGAACAGAACTTAAATAGACAAGGGAGCAATCAAGACAACACAGCACAGGTGGGGAGACCAATCATGACTGACAACTGACACATGAGAAAAACAGAGGTGACAGGTACAGAAAACAGGACGGACGGGGCTGCGTACACAGTCACAAACAGGGGACACACAGAAACATGAACAGAGGATCAAGGAGACAAGACCATGATGATAATAATACTAATAATAATGATCAACTGAAAACCGGGCATGGACAAATCCTATAGGACATAAGAGACATGATAATGAAAGTAACATGGTAACCAAACTGAGCTGAGGCAGGGTAAAATAAAAGCACAAGAACAGAATCATGACTATAATAGTAAATAATAATAAATACAGAAAATCCCAAAATGCCGACTGAAGGTGAGGAGGTGAGCTGAGACGAGGACATGAGCTCAATCCACGGCTTGACATTATCAAGGTAAGAAAATCCCAGTATTATGACAACACTAATGTCCACAACATCGTGGCACCAAGCAATAGTAAAAACAATCTGTCCCTTATTTGGCTGTGAGAAAGCTGGCAACACTAGCATACACTCATGAGCAATTTAAGAACTATAAATTGTTAGAGACTCATGTTCAATTCACCAGTGGATGGGTCCAGCCACCTCAAATCTTCCAGGTAAGCGACCAGAAAACCGTTGTTTGCAGAAAGATAAGCAGTCATTGTTTCTACAGTTTTCTGCACTAGCATGTGTCTCTGTGTAACGGATGCCAACTAGTACTGTTCGGCGTAGAACGTTAGTAAACCTCCCTCCCAAAGCCTCATACAGTATCGGTAGCGCTGAGCTATCGGTCGGACCTTTAGCTCAGCGCGATCGTGCTGTGTCTCCCATGCTCGAACTGTGTAGTTGACTGAGAGGTCGCGGGTTCGTGTCCCGTGTGGGGCGAACTGCGCAGGATGATCTCTGTCACACTGGTGCCGTGAACCCGGCATGGGAGTGAGGTTTAAGGGGGAGAGTGTAACGGATGCCAACTAGTACTGTTCGGCGTAGAACGTTAGTAAACCTCCCTCCCAAAGCCTCATACAGTATCGGTAGCGCTGAGCTATCGGTCGGACCTTTAGCTCAGCGCGATCGTGCTGTGTCTCCCATGCTCGAACTGTGTAGTTGACTGAGAGGTCGCGGGTTCGTGTCCCGTGTGGGGCGAACTGCGCAGGATGATCTCTGTCACATCTGCAACTACAGGCATTTCTAAGTCACAGCAGTAAAATATTGGATTTACAGTATGTTCAAATTTGTCATATGATGCTTGACAAGGATATATAGTACACATTATTACACAACTGGACATGAAATACTAATCAAGCAATGTGATTTAATTAAGCCTGACGCTCCCGCTGGCGCACTGAAAAATTACCAGTATAATTAGCCACTATAGAAAGATAGTCATTCAGGACAGTGATGTTTTTTATAGTCACCTGAAAGAGGAGAAGCTGCTGACTCTAACGACACCAAACATTCTATGGACTTCAGTCCCCAGCTGATTTTAAATCCATGAGTAATGAAGGCAACAGCGTGGGCTCTGGGAATTCTCAGCCGGCTTGTTAAAAGTTAACAACAACTCCACGTGCATAAAAGTAATCTTTATATTGTGGGGGCATAGTGTGTGGGGTTTCTCAACCCAGAGAGAGCAGGAAGAAGGAGTAAACAATGGACCGATGGAGGAGGTGTCACCGGGGGGGTATCAGACGGGACAGTTAGGTCTATGTACCCCCCGGGAAGAGGAAGAATTACCGGAGCCGCAGAGAGAAGAAAGGTGTGAGAGCAGCACCAGTGCGGAAGTTCCGGATCTTGATGCATGGAATTAAAAATATAAAAGGGGAATGTACAGAGACCCGGGATCGCTGTTTTGATGTTATGTTGTTGGGGAGAGAATAAAGTCTTGTGTCGTTCAGCTCGTTGCCTCATCTATTCCTTTCTCCACACTGTTGACCCCAAGACGTGCCATGGAGAGCGAGACGGGCACTGCCCCAGAGACTACCTGGAGGGAGAGCACCAGCGCCGCATGCACTGTTTCAGTCAAGCTCCCGGACTTCTGACTTCATGACCCGACAGCGTGGTTTCTGTACATAGAAGACCAGTTCTCACTCCGCGGGATAACAATGGATGACACAAAATACTACTACGTGGTTGCTGCGCTGGACGTGTGTGCCACGCAACAAGCAACAAGCCTGCTCCAGGGGCCGCTGGCCCAGGGGAAATATGAGGCACTCAAGAGGATGCTTCTCCAGCACTCCAGCACTATACCCTTTCGGACAGTGAAAGGGCGGAGAGACTCCTAACATGTTCGGAGTTAGGGGACAGATCAGCTGTGGAACTAATGGACAGCATGCTGGCGCTGATGGGGAGAAATGACAAGTCTTTCCTGTTTGTCCACCTGTTCCTCAGGAACCTACCGGCTGCAGCGAGGGCAATCCTGGCCAACTCGCCATTGCTGGTGACTAAGGACTACCGCACACTGGTGCAGGAAGCGAATCACATCATTTTAGCAACCAGAACTCTCAGCATGAATGCAGTGGCACCGGCGTCCAGGAGGGACTCCAGTGAGGTCCAGGAGCCGTTGGTGGTAGCCGGAGCAGACGCCAGGAGACGCAGGAACGGGGCGATCTGCTTCTATCACTGCCGCTTTGGCTCAAACGCCCAGCAATGCTGGCAGCCATGCCAATTCAAGAAGTTGGGAAACGGCGGCCAGCAGTCAGTAGCGGTTGCAACCGCTGGCGACAGAAACAAGCTGCTTTATGTCACAGACACACGTTCAGGGAGACGGTTTCTGGTGGACTCCAGCTCCCAGAAGAGCCTCATCCTGCCGGTCAACGCAGACAGGGTGGCAGGAGGCAGTGGACCCAAGCTTACAGCTGCCAACGGATCTACCATCAGGACATTTGGTGAGTGGACACTGATGATATTCTTACACAGACACAACTTTCAGTGGAACTTTGTGGTAGACGCATGTTCCGCCCCCATTTTGGGCATAGATTTTTTATGTGCTTATGGGTTGTTAGTTGATGTTGCTAATAGGAGATTAGTGGATGCTGTCTCTTTTGCCTCTCTGCCCTGTACAGCTTGGGGAGCTGGGTCGACAACACTGGCTAATGTTATAGCTCCAGGGGGTAAGTACCAACAGTTACTCGCATAGTTCCCAGCACTCAGGGTCTCAAGACAGTTTTCCAGAGGCTGGAAGCACACGGGCTGATAGTTAACCCGGCGAAGTACCAGTTCGGTATGCCAGTGATTGATTTTTTGGGCCACTGCATTTCGCCAGAGGGCGCGATCCCGTTACCGGATAAGGTGCGCGCTGTGTCAGACTTTCCACATCCGCAGACCGTGAGAGCACTACAGGAGTTTTTGGGAATGGTAAATTTTTATAACCATTTCCTTTCCCGAGCAGCCCGGCTGATGCAGCCGTTGTATACCGTGCTTAAAAAAAAAGAAGCCTGAGGAAACTATCGACTGGACTCCCGAGCAAGACCAGGCTTTTGCAAACGCCAAAGCAGCGCTGGCGGATGCTGCATTGCTAGCCCACCCGGATCTGTCTGCACGGATAGCGCTCACGACAGATGCATCTGATGTTGCCATAGGGGCAGTGGTGGAGCAGTGCGTTGCAGGTTCGTGGCAGCCGTTAGCAATTTTTAGCTGAACCTTGTGCAAAAACGAATGCAAATACAGCACATTCGATAGAGAATTGCTGGCTCTCCACCTGGCGACGCGGCATTTCCAATTCTGGCTGGAGGGGTGCGAGTTCACCGCGTTCATGGACCATAAACCCCTGACGTATACGATGGCTAAGGTTTCGGAACCGTGGTTGGCCCAGCAGCAACAGCATTTGGCCACAATTTTGGAGTTTACTACCGACATCAACACGTTACCGGCAAGCTCAATGTCAAGCTCAACGTCATGGCCTGTTGTGCGCATTAATCGCCCCAGTCTATATGGGAATTGATTTTCCTGCCATGGGCGCGGAACAGGCCAGGGACGTGGACATTTGCGCACTCCAGTCTGCGCCAACTGGGTTAAGGCTGGAGAGCAGGGTGATGCAAGAAGGGTGCCCTCCCTTTCTCTGTGACGTCTCTACTGGCTGCCCGCGCCAGGTGGTTCTGAGCTCTTGGCACCGTCACATTTTTGAGTCCGTCCACTCCCTTTCACATCCGGGAGTGTGCGCTTCGGTGAAGCTAGTGGGGGCGAAATTCGTCTGGCCGTGCTTGCGCAAGGACATGAAAGAGTGGGCTGCAGCTTGCGTCGCGTGCCAATGGGCCAAAGTGCACAAGCACACCAGACCCCCCTCTTGAACCATTCCAAATCCCAGTTAGGAGGTTCGACCACGTCCATGTGGATTTGGTGGGACCCCTCCTGCCGTCGCAAGGTTTCACGCACCTTTTGACAGTCGTGGACTGCACCACGTGCTGGCCTGAAGTGATCCCGCTGGCGCCTACCACGTCTGCAGAAGTGGGTCACACTTTTTTGTTGGCTTGGGTCGTGCGTTTCGGATCGCCATCAGACATCACATCCGACAGGGGTCCACAGTTTGTTTCAGAACTTTGGTCTGTGATGGCCCAGATTCTGGGGGTTAAAATTCACCGCACTACCACATACAACCCCCAGGCTAACGGGTTATGCGAGCATTTTCATAGGTCACTTAAAGCAGCGCTCAGAGCTTCACTCACGGACTCAGATTGGGTCGACCACCTGCCCTGGGTTCTTTTAGGGCTGCACGCCGCACCTAAGGAGGATTTGACAGCCTCCCGGGCAGAACTTGTTTTTTCTCAGCCCCCACGGATCCCCAGAGAGTTTTTTTTTTTCCACAACATTTTTTATTGAACCTTTTTTTTTTTTTTTTTTACAAACATAACACAAACACTCAAACTCTAACACTAAACTACTTTAAAAAAAAATGTACTAAAAACACCAACAACCACTAACAAAGACAGGTCTTCAACAATGCTCCTCTGTTTAGTCTAGGCAATCCATTACATAAGTATACATATTATACATTCACCAGTTTGGAATTTACAAGGTCCACACACATCATTCACCTTCTTCTTCAAAAGTTATGTTTAAATTCTTTACATAATCAATGAAAGGTCTCCATATATTCTCAAACACAATTTCCTTTGATTTCAGTATGTATGTTATTCTTTCTAGTGGAAGGTTTGTTAACATCTGTCTTAACCACTGAGTCACATCTGGTCTATGAGTCTTTTTCCACAATAGTGCAATACATTTTTTGGCATTAAGCAAACTGAGGTCTATGAATGCTCTTTCACTTTTATTAAAGTTATGCTTTTCTGGATGCAGACCCAACAAAAACAATTTAGGATTCAATATGATTTGTTTTGAAATTATTTTTTCAATTGTTACCCTCACCTCTTCCCAAAACATTCTAATTTTTCTACATTCCCATAAACAATGAAATAAGGTGAAGAGGATGATGGAATAAAGGCAGCGTTGGATTTTTAAATAGCTTTATTATCACCCGCCTTCATCAGAACTCGGCTGCAGCCCATGGCTTGAGCAGGCTGCAGCTTCCTTCCTCCAGCTCTCCAAGAGGAGACACGTGTGTGTCTCAGCACAGTACAGAAATCAAGATGCAGTAGTCAGAGTGAGAGACAGAATCACAACTTGGCATAGCATTTATACCCAACTCAAACAATAGATCAAAGGACCTTCACAGCAGTCAATCTGGCATTTGCATATCAAAGGAACAGACAGGATGCATGAGCACAATGCATGGATAACACATGGATGATACATTAACTCAAAGCAGTGGCATGCATAACCGGCAGACTGTAGCAGAAACAACCAGAATGTGAGGTGATTGTCTTTGGCCTGTTGTGGGGGTTAAATCAAACCGCCACACTGCTCCCCCCCAGAGGGCACGGTAGGGGACCGTGACCTCGATGTTGCAGTTTGGGCAGCGAGCAGGGAAAAGCTCTGTGCAGGAGGAGGGGGAGGGGGGGTAGCAAATGCTGACCGGGCGCGGGAAAATCGTTCGAGTCGCGCCAAAAGTGTTTGCTGCTCCGCGATGTCCCGTCTGAACATGCGGAGATCAGAAGAAGAAAAAATTAGTCTCTGACTCCTCTCGTGGCCATGAAGAAAAGCAGGAGCGGCGGTAAGAAAAAAATAAAAGCAGAGGGACTGGCATGTTGACTTTAGGGCAGGCGCAACCCTAAAGCCTCGGGAACCGCAGACAGCTGAATTCCCCTTGTGTGCCGTCGCTAAGACCATAAAATCCAGTGAGCAAGCTGTGGGCCTCAGGTGTACAAGCAAGCCTGAAGGGCCAGTGTGCAGCAGAAGGAAGGCGGTCGGAAGAGCCGTATTTGTCCCGTGCGTGGTGCGCCGTCCTCGTCAACCCCGGTGCGCGTGCCGGGGCTCCGTGCGTGGGTGGGCCCGCTGGAGAGGAATTCAGGGTCGGAAACTTGGTGGAGATCGGCGCAGTTTGCGCCGAAAAACATCTCTGACGAGCCGTGGCTGCAGATTAGTCATGGTGCGTTCAGGTCCACGTGTGCTCCATCGGCCATGGGAGTCGCCCGCATGTGCTCTCATGTGGAGGAGCTGCGCGGCCGGTCCCGCGTGGATGTGCCGATCTCGGCGAGGGCGCGCCATGACATTCTCTGCCGCTTACCCAGTCTTGGTTGATGTCCTGAGAGCAGCTCGCCCGCCGTGGGCTCTGCGTCGAGGCCTCCCTGAAGCAGCAGGGAGGGCAGACCAGTCAGGCCGCTGTGACGGAGCATTCATGCCCGAGTGCTGCGTTCGCTGGCTGCTCGTTTTCTTCAGTCTCGGGTCGCCAGCGTGGCTGTTCAGATCAGAAGGTTGCGTTTGCACAAAACGTGGGTCACCAGTGAAGAGGATGATGGAATAAAGGCAGCGTTGGATTTTTAAATAGCTTTATTATCACCTGCCTTCATCAGAACTCGGCTGCAGCCCATGGCTTGAGCAGGCTGCAGCTTCCTTCCTCCAGCTCTCAAAGAGGAGACACGTGTGTGTCTCAGCACAGTACAGAAATCAAGATGCAGTAGTCAGAGTGAGAGACAGAATCACAACTTGGCACAGCATTTATACCCAACTCAAACAATAGATCAAAGGACCTTCACAGCAGTCAATCTGGCATTTGCATATCAAAGGAACAGACAGGATGCATGAGCACAGTGCATGGATAACACATGGATGATACATTAACTCAAAGCAGTGACATCCATAACCGGCAGACTGTAGCAGAAACAACCAGAATGTGAGGTGATTGTCTTTGGCCTGTTGTGGGGGTTAAATCAAACTGCCACATAAGGTTCCTTTACTTTCCATACATTTTGTGCACGTATCCGGTATGTTTTTGTTATATCTATTTAACTCCACCGGTGTAACATACATCCGCATTAACCATTTAAAATGTATCAGTTTAAGGCGTACATTTATTGATTTGGTTTGAGCTTCTGTACAAGCCAATTCCCATTATTCCTCTGAAATTTCAGTTTGCAGGTCTTCTTTCCAATAATTCAATCTTTTCTGTGAGTTTTCAGTTGAGGATAGTGTCAATGAGTTATAAAACTCTGAAATAATACCCTTTCTCTTACAATCTTTCATCAAAATTTTTTCCAAGGAAGAATAAGTAGGTCGGGTGAGAGCATTATTTTAATTTGATCGAATAAAATTCCTAAGCTGAAGATATTTAAAAAAATGTGTTCTACTAAGATTAAATTTGATCCTCAGTTCTTCAAAAGACATTATGTTATCTGAACATGATATAAATCTTGAATCTTTTGAATCCCTTTTCCCCAGAGAGTTTTTACTGGAAAATCACGCACCCAACGCTGATCCACCCGCGCAATTGTTGCACAGCTTGGGGGCTTTTAACGTACTGGGCCTGGCCCACCATTGCTTTCCCTGCACCTTCATCCCAAAAAGCTTGCAGAATGCCAGTTTTGTTTTCGTCAGGCATGATGCACACCAGACCCCGCTGCGTCCATTATACAACGGAACGTTCAGGGTGCTGGAACCTGGGGAGAAGCATTTTGTGTTAGACTTGGGGGGATGTAGGGAGATTGTCTGCATCAACAGGCTGAACCCTCCTTAGGTGTTGGCAGACGAGCAGGTGGTGTTGGTCCAAGCTCCCCAGCGTGGACGCCCACCTTTGGTGGCCCCGCAGGTTGATGATCCCTCAGCAGGGACCTGTGCTCGCGAAGATAATGTGTTTTCCCCCCTCCGTTTTTCTCTTCACAGACTGATGTGCCCTCCTGCACACCTCGCCAGCAGGGTGGTTTGACTAGACCGGCGACCACCCGCTACAGCTGCTATGGGTGCCACCTCAAGCCCAAAGGACGGGGGGTTAGTGCCCCTTCTGGGTGTTCGGGGGGGGGGGGTAGGGGCATAGTGTGGGGGGGCTTCTCAACCCAGAGAGCACAGGGGGAAGGAGGAAACAATGGACCGATGGAGGAGGTGTCACCGGGGGGTATCAGATGGGACAGTTAGGTCTATGCATCCCCCAGGGAGAGGAAGAATTACTGGAGCCGCAGAGAGAAGAAAGGTGTAAGAGCAGCACCGGTGTATGCCATGTTAATGTGCCACACATTTATTTCTGAAACAACAATGTATGATAGTCGGAAGTTGCCTCGCCTATTCCTTTCTCCACAATGTGTGTTTAAATCACAACTTACCTTCATGAAAATGCCGTGAACACAGGACCACGTGTGCAGGAATATTGTTGAAGCTGATGTCTTTCCTTCTGACCGCTGCAATCCATTCCATCTGACACCTCTTTGTTAGCTCGGAGACTGATTCTCTCCACTTTTCCTCAAAGTTGGAATGTTAAAAAAGCATATGCCGTTATCAATCTTTTTCCCACAGTAATCGTGAGAGCAGTTGTTGCATATGATAACGGAGCAAAACTTTCCCATTCTAACACTGCGTTGTATTCAGATGAATAATAATAACACACTGAAGCAAACCTTGCAAAAAAACTTCAAAAACTTCAGCTTAATCGTATTCGTCGCTCACTATTAAACAAAGACAGGCAGAACACTTTTCCTACAATTCCTTGTGATTTTTCCATTGGTGTCCTATGCGCCGTTTTCATCCGCGCTCAGGCCATACTCCTCCTCAGCTCTTACTTTGACAGCGTCTCAGCGGGCTTCCAGCTGTCAAGCTCTAAGGGACGGCTGGAGGCCAATTACCTCTCATCAGCTGAGGCGCTGTCAACCACTATTAAAGGGAGCGGTCCTGATTATTCAGCGCTGTGACTTCGCTTATGATCCATGCTCATCTCCCGGTGTGGATTAGGCTGGAGCCCCTACGTCCGGCTCCAGTCCTCCTCTTATCCTTCATCGTCATTTGTAAGTGTACCCTGTGTGTTATTTGTGTTTTGCCCCATGAGGCTCTTTTCCTTTGTTCCTGTTCCTTATCACTAATAAACAATGCAAACTCACCGGTTAGCCCTTGGCTCTTAGTTATGGCTCGCAAGAGCCATACGTAACAGTAGGTCACAGCCAGTGAGTTGCCGGCTGCCGTGAGTTTGCTAAATTGGACAGTTTTTCCTACCTGTCTGGGTACCGTGCTGAAGCATGCCATCGCGGAGGGCCCGCACTCCGAGTCAGAGTGACGTTCTCGCAGACGCCCTCGAGTGCGTCGACGAGATTCTCATCACCGCCTCCCTCCTCGACTTCAGCAGCGACGTGCACCGGTACCTGGACCAAGCTGAGGACATCCTCAATCATCTCCCCCGCTTCGCCGACCACCCTGAGGTAAGTGCGAGGAGATATGACATCGCTGCACAGCGCGAGATACTCCGTGGGCTGGAGGGAAATCCCACCAGGAAGCCGAAGAGGAGGAGACGTCACCCCTTGCTTCAGGATACCGCTCCTGCCTCCGTTCCGGCCCGGGAGTTGGCACCATCCAGAGGTCTTTCCCCATCGGGCATGACGTCACTCGGGATTCCCCCGGAGGAGCTGCAGCTGACAGCTATTAAGATCCGAGACCGAGTGGCTGCTGCTCGCTCCTCTGTTCATTCATCCATAATTATGAAGCATGTGGTGGCGGCAGTTAGACTGGTGGAGAGGAGTCCAGAGTTGCGTGAGTTCCCTGAGTTTGCCAACCTGCTCGCCTCTGTTTCTGCACAGGAACGGCGATTCCCGGATCTCACCTTCGCCTCGCCCCCTGCAAGAAACCGTTGTCACACCGGCTGTCAACCTCAGCGTGAATCCCGTCTGGATCCAGTTGCGGGCCACTGCAAGGGCTCAATTCCTTGCACAGCTGCCATTCCTGCGCCTCGTCAGAGGGGAATTTCCGCAGCCTCATCTCCCGGGCCATTTCCTGCTGTCCCGTCAGCGCTCCGTGCCCGGCTCATCTCGGCTGTTGCCCCCTCCCCCTCGTCGCCTATCCCGGCTGCTGTGTGTCTCGGGAGTCCTGTTTCAGTGAGTCCCGTCCTGGAACCTTCTCGATTGGCTCCTCATCATCCTCCCAGGGGGTCCTCTGTCACCGTCTGGCGGGGAAAGGGAAGAGCAACATCCGCCGCAGCAGGCACCATCCAGCCTCCAGGAGACAGGCAAGTCCAAACTCATTCACGTTCTCATTATTGTGATTTGCCTTGTCAGACTCCTGGGGGTGGAGTTCGGGGTTCGCAGCCCCCCAAGCTCCCACCACCTGCTGTGGCTTTAACTATTAATCCCGCATCCTCTGTGTCTCCCTCCGCTGAGCGGTCCTCAACGCCAGGCCAACGTCGCCGGATGAGGAGGGGGCCTGCGGTTCTGGAGAGCCTGGTTCCGGTCCCGCAGCCACGTCGTGGGCGGAGGAGGAGGGCGGACTGCAGCGTGGAACCTGCGCCGACGAGGAAGTGTCCCCGGGTCTCCACGGACGAGCGGTCCGGTCCAGTGGGTCGAGGGTCCCCTGCCACCACGCCGTGCAGGCCATCGGCGTGGGCATTGGTGTCGGAGGATCCTGAGGCTGCGGACACCATCATGCCAGCTGCGGAGCCCGACGTAGCTGAGTGGGAGGCTGATGACGACCTCCTACCGTCTGAGCCCGGATCTTCGCAGTCCTGGACGGTGTCAGAACCCGAGATCAGGCAAGTGCTCTGTATTGTCTTTCTCCTTTCCGTCCTAGAGCATTTTTGCCTGTCTCTTGGGGAGACGAGCCGGTGTAGCCGCCTGCTGCGTCCAAGCTTGTCTCGCTGGGTTCTGGCGCTGCCGGTGATCCTGATTCCGGTTCTTCTCTCTCTCCCGAGCCTTCTCCCAGGGTCGCCGGCGAGGAGCTGCTTTCGCCCACTGTGCCAGAGGTTCCAGGTTCGGGGTTGGAGGTCGGTTCTGGTGTGGCGCCGACCCAGTCGGGGTCCGTCGCGGGAGCAGCCGCGACCCAATCGGGGTCCGACGAGGGTGCAGCACCAGCGGTTTCCAGGTTCGGTGAGGGAGCTGCAGATCCCCTGCCACCGGACACTGGACCGGCTCATCTTCTCAACCCATCTCCACCGTCGTCATCATCTTCACCCTCATCTTCCCCCCAAGCCTTCTCCACCAGGTGCCGTATGGACCTCTCACTGTCGGCCCGGCTCGCCGTCGCTATTCCCCTCCACAGGGAAGCCGTTGCCTTTCTCTCCCCTGCGGTCCTGGTGGCTGAGCGATGCGGGTCGGCCGCCAGAAGGACTGCCGCGCCCATTCGGCTCTTTGGTCCGGCCACCCGACCCACTGGACTCTCTATTCAGCGGTCTGGTCCGGCTGCCCGAAGTACTGTTTTTCCTGGCCTGGGATTCGGGTAGGCCACCTGAATGCTTCCCGTCACCCCTGTTGGCGGTTTGGACGCTGGGTGCGGGGAGACCCCCGAACTGTATTATTTCTTCTGTTATTCCTGTGCCTTTAGTCCTTTGTGATTTTGTGAGTGTGCAGGTATATGATCTCTTGTAGCCCTATCGCGGTTAGCGTGGGTTTTTTTCCCCCCCCTCTCCTGTCGAGGGACGTTCCGTAGTTGCTGGATTACGTCTTAGGAGCCTTTGTTTTTCTTTTAGGTCTCCTGTGGTTGTTTTTCTTTGAGTCCTGTTTGCATTTTGTGGCATTTTATGGAGTATTGTGTTTTTTTTCCCCCTGTACTCTGTAATTGCTTCGTTTGTTCCCTGCCATTGTTGTTTTTTTTTTCTTTTTTCTCTCTCTGTCTGCATATTATTAGCATTTTATGGAGTACAGTGGTACCTCTACTTACGAAATTAATTGGTTTTGGAAGTAGTTTCGTAACCTGAAAATTCCGTAAGTAGAGACGCGTTTTCCATGTAAATGCCCTAATCTGTTCCAAGCCCCCCAAAATTCGGACATAAATTTTTTATAAATCATAAAAATGCATCAAAACATGTAACAAATACATGTTACAATTAGATTACTGCACAATAAACATAAAATGAGAGTTGTACATAATGTAAAAAACAAAGAATAAAGTAAAGAATAAAAATTATGTTCATTTACCTAACTGCTATCGTCGTCACCTTTTGCCTTCTTTGGTTCATGTTCTCTCTCAGCAGTGGTTTTTGCCTGACGTTTTGTAAAGAACCGATCCAAGGACGTTTGCTTTTGTCGGCTTTTAACAATCCTTCCAAAATGTGCAAGGCAAACATCATCATAGTGAGCGATAGCCCGACTAGTGAACACTTTTTCTGGGTGATTCTTTTCAACAAATTCCGAAACTTCATGGAATTTTCCTAAAATGTCTTTTATTCGGGCTGATGGAATAATGACTGCCTCCTCCTCCTCCTTGGGTCCATAGTGAATAAAAGTTAATACACACACGTAAAACTGTCCGAACACTTCGTGGCCAATGGGATGCCAGGAAGATGCTAGGCGATAGCCAATGGCAGAGCAGCTACAAGTATGTTTACGTTCGGTAAACTCTGGGAGCTGCGAGTAGCAGCGCGTACTGTATTTTTGCCTTTCGTATCCTGAAATTTCTTTCGTAACAAGAGGCAATATTTTCCCGTTGAGGCGTGTCGTAACCTGAAAATTCCGTATGTAGAGACGTTCGTAAATAGAGGTACCACTGTACTGTGTTTTTTTTCCCCGTACTCTGTAATTGCTTCATTATTCCCTGCCAGTGTTGTGTTTTTTTTTTCCCTCTCTCCCCTTTTCTCGATTCACGCCCTCCTGGCCTGCGCCCCATCCGCCCACCCTAGGTGGGGTGGGGGGGGCTTGGGTGTTACTGGCCGTTCTGAGCCCGGCCTTGAGAGGGAGGTCCTGTCATATGCGTCGTTTTCATCCGCGCTCAGGCCATACTCCTCCTCAGCTCTTAGTATGACAGCGTCTCAGCGGGCTTCCAGCTGTCAAGCTCTACGGGACGGCTGGAGGCCAATTACCTCTCATCAGCTGAGGCGCTGTCAACCACTATAAAAGGGAGCGGTCCTGATTATTCAGCGCTGTGACCTCGCTTATGATCCACGCTCGTCTCCCGGTGTGGATTAGGCTGGAGCCCCTACGTCCGGCTCCAGTCCTCCTCTCACCCTTTATCGTCATTTGTAAGTGTACCCTTTGTATTATTTGTGTTTTGCCCCACGAGGCTCTTTTCCTTTGTTCCTGTTCCTTTATCATTAATAAACAATGCAAACTCACCGGTTAGCCTTTCGCTCTTAGTTATGGCTCGCAAGAGCCATACATAACAATTGGGTGACGTCGCACGCCCATTCCTTATACATGTGTGTGAATCAGAGGGAGGCAGGGGTAACAGTGAAGATGCAAGGAGTAGAGGTCTTATAGAAAGAATATAGGCAGGGTGGAGTGGGTGGAGACGAGTATTGGGGGGATTTGTGACAGAGGGATAGCAGCTAGAGTGAAAGGGAAGATTTACAAGACGGTAGTGAGACCTGTTATGATGTATAGTTTGGAGACTGTGGCACTGACTAAACAGTCAGGAGGCAAAGGTGGAGGATGAAGATGCCAAGATTTTCTTTGGGATGACAAGAAGGGAGAGAGTTAGCGATAAGTATATCAGAGGAACAGCTCAGGTTGAGTGGTTTGGAGACAAAGTAAGAGAGACAAGGCTGAGATTGTTTGGACATGTGCAGAGGAGGGATAGTGGAGATACTGGACAAAGGATGTTGAAGATGGAGGAAAGAGGAAGACCACAGAGGAGATTCATGGATGTAGTGAAGGAGGACATGGAGAGGGTTGGTGTTACAGATGAAGATGAAGGGATAGGGTGAGATGGGGGCAGATGATCCGTTGTGGAGACCCCTAAAGGGAGAAACCAAAAGGAGAAGAAAGAGAAGAAAAATGTGACTTTTAATCCGAGACACAAAGCAAGCAAGTAGTCAGCATAACCACTTGTGGTCATTGTGTTAGGGCGGCGCCTCTGCAAGGTTACAACACTGAAATTTATCAAAGAAGCATTCCTCAATCACTCTTGACACCTGAGACACTAAAGGTCTTTTTCCTGCTGTTAAATAAGCCATGTCATGTTGAATGCTGCAGTATTAACAGTAAGCTTTGCAGGGCAGTGGGGTGATACCTGACAGTAACCTAAAGCCACACCAGGTTCTTCTCAGACTTCTGTGGCCCCACTGTCTGAGCTGCTCTGTAATTACTTTGACCAGTGAAAACTACCTGACTCACTTTGAAAGGGAGCATCCCTCACCCATGATGGGTACAGCTGTTATAATGTGGAGCGTACACCACTAAGAGGTCAAAATCTTCTTCTTCTTCTTCTTCTTCTTCTTCTTCTTCTTCTTCTTCTTCTTCTTCTTCTTCTTCTTCTTCTTCTTCTTCTTCTTCTTCTTCTCTTGGTTACTGGTAGATAGCAAACACCTGAAAGGTGCATACCACCACCCACTGTACAAGAGTGTGTATGTAACATTATGTCATCTGAGCCCGACCCCTAAATTCTATGATTTAATCCTGTGTTATTTAAAAAAGAAAAAAGAGCCCTTCTCGTGATTCTTATTGCCTCTCCATCTGTTCCCAGAATCCCAGTTAAATCCCATTCCCTACCGGCCTCTCGAACTTCATTTTCCATTATCTGTCTTTCATAACAGTAAGCTGAGTGAATGTACCTGGTTTGCTTGCTTTATGTCTCGGATTAAAAGTCACATTTGTCTTCTCTTTCTTCTCTTTTCGGTTTCTCCCTTTAGGAGTCTCCACTGTATGCACCCTTCGTTCATTCATTCATTCATTTCCGTATTTGTGACAGTGTAATAAGATGTGCTCGACATTTTCTTTTACTCCACATTCTCTACATTTATCACTTTTGCTTTTCCCTATGGTGAATAAAGTGCCGTTTACTACTTCTATTCCCGGAAACAGCCAAGGGGGAGCATTACTCACTGGACTGGTGTTAGCTATATCAATAGTGTGTAGTCCATACATTCTGGCTTTTCTTTCAATAGTCCACCCAAACCCGTGTCCCTGGAAATTAGAGTATTCCCAGCAGTCTTGTAATGTTGTTTTTGAAATATTCGCTTCGTCACTTCCTTTCGGCTTGACCCAGTATGATAATGCGAGTTTTTCTCTTCTCAAATTACAGCAGCCGATAGGAAGAGACTGAACAAACTGATCAAGAAAGCTAGCTCTGTCCTGGGGCAGCGCCTTGATCCAGTGGAGGAGATGGGAGAGAGAAGGATGGTGGCTAAACTGTCATCTCTGCTGGAGACCGAGTTCCACCCTATGCAGGAGCTCATTTCGCAGCAGACTACATCATCCTAGGTGCACAACCGAGAGGTTTCGCAGGCCCTTCCTACCTACGGCTGTCAGACTGTACAACCTAAGCAGGGCTGCTCGCAGAGATAGCAAAAAGATGTGACAACCTAATAGTTTTGAATGCAAAAGACGCAATAGACTTACACAATGGTCCCCTCTGGTATACAACTAGGAAAATACCGGTCGCTATGGAGGGTGACAATATGTATGGGTACATAATCATACCATGTAGGATAACTAAGTAGATGGTTATGCTGTTTCATTCCATCTAGCGACAATGCTCCGCACTATGTGTGTTTATATATTTACATATTTATTCCATCTAGCTACAATGCTCCGCACTGTGTGTGTTTATATATCTACATATTTATTCCATCTAGCTACAATGCTCCGCACTGTGTGTGTTTATATATCTACATATTTATTCCATCTAGCTACAATGCTCCGCACTGTGTGTGTTTATATACTCATACATTTATTCCATCTAGCTACAATGCTCCACACTGTGTGTGTTTATATATTTACATTGTGGAGTGTGTAAATGAAGAGGCATATTCATTTCAGACGATTTATTACACACTCACATCTCACAAGCAAAGAACAGACTGACTGGTCACATCAAGCATTCCTCTCTCTATATCAGGTCACACTTCACAATGTTCAAGGCACTTCCTCCTACACAGCATGACATCTACACTACACTTCATTCAACCCCCTGTCACCCACTTGGGAATTGTTCTCCCATGTGTATTCATTGTCTCTGTCTAAGGTGTGGAATAACCTGAGGCCCACACCGCCCCCCCAGCATCTTAGATAGAACAATAGAACATCAGTCCACATGCTGTTTCGGCTTCAGTCTCCTCCCATATCTGCTGTAACTGGGGTTTACTGCCTCCGTGGCGCTGCTGTGCCGGTGGGAGGCTGCTGGGGGGGTGTCCGACTGCGGGTGAGCCGTGGGGGGGGGGGGGGGTCACTCTGTCCGTGTGGCTGCTCTGATGAATCGTTCCCCTGGGGAGGTCTCCATGGGAGTCTTCCACGCCGAGGGGCCCTCGCCAACAGCACTTGCTCATCCGCCACTACAAAGGCGGGTTTGAGTCTGTCTATGCCAATTCTCTCCCGTCTACCCCCCAAGTCTAGCACAAAATGCTTATCCCCTGTTTCCAACACTCTGAACGGTCCATCATAGGGTGGGTGCAATGGAGGGCGGTGGGCGTCGTGTCTGGCGAACACGAATTCCGCGTTCTTCAAAGTTTTAGGCACGAAGGCAAGCGGAAAACTGTGGTGGGCAGGGCCTGGCAGCGTGCCTGTGTTTGCGCTACACTGCAGAAGCTGAGACGGGGAGCTGCCCGGCTCGGGATTGTCCGGTAGAAATTCCCCGGGCAGCCATAGGGGCTGCGCAAAAACCAGTTCTGCCGGGGAAGCTTCCAAAGCCTCGAGCTCGTGCAGCCTCGGGCTGCACGGTGGCGCAGTGGTTTAGCACTGGGGCAGCACAGTTTTACCCTCGGCCGGGGGATCGCGGGGATCATGAGATCGTGGGTTCGATCCCAGCCCCCGACCAACAGTGAGCTGTGTGGAGTTTGCAGGCTCTCCCCGTGTTGCGCGGGTTTACTCCGGGATTTCTCCGGTTTCCTCCCGCACACCAAAAACATGTAGGTTTAGGGCGCTCGCGCACGCAGCGACCAGCAGCCGGTGGCTTGTCACCAGACTGCAAACCAAATCTACCTACGGGTACAAATAAGTAACAAAAAAAAAAAAAAAAAAAAAAAGCCTCTTTTGGCGTGGAGCGCAACCCCAATAAAACCCACGGAGCCTGTCTACCCAATTGGCATCCATCAGCGAAGCCCTGAGTGCTGCTTTCAGTGATCTATGAAAACGCTCGCATAAACCATTGGCCTGTGGGCTGTACGCGGTTGTGCGATGAATTGCAGCACCCAGGCTGCAGGCCATCACGGACCAGTGGTTGGAAACAAATTGCGGGCCCCTGTCGGACGTAATGTCCAACGGGACTCCAAAACGCGCCACCCATGTTGTTAAAAAAGCGCGTGCTACGTCTGCGGACGTGGTTGCCACCTGTGGGACTGCTTCTGGCCAGCGTGTGGTGCGGTCCACCACTGTCAGGAGGTGCGTGCACCCCTGTGATGGCGGGAGGGGGCCCACGAGGTCCACGTACACATGGTCGAACCGCTTAGCGGGTACCGGAAACGGCTCCAAGGGAGCCTTCGTGTGTCTGTGTACCTTGGCTTGTTGGCACGCCACGCAGGCTGCAGCCCACTCTTTTACTTGTTTGCGTAGGCTCGGCCACACGAACTTCTCTCCCACCATTTTGACAGACGCGCGCACTCCTGGGTGCGCCAGAGTGTGAACCGACTCAAACACACAGCGGCGCCACGCGACGGGGACTACCGGACGCGGGCGTCCCATGGAGACATTGCAGATTAGGAGGGGGCCGCCATCTTGCAGCACCCTGCTCTCCAGCCTTAACCCTGTTGGTCCAGACTGGAGTGCGCGCACGTCTGCATCGCTAATCTGCTCCGCTGCCATGGCTGAGTAATCTATCCCCACGTAGACCGGGGCCACCACGGCACGCGAGAGGCAGTCTGCCACCACATTCAGTTTACCCGACACATGCTGAATATCGGTAGTAAACTCTGAGATCGCGGCCAGCTGTCTCTGCTGCCGGCCTGACCACAGTTCTGAAACCTTGGCCATCGCGAACGTTAGTGGCTTGTGGTCTACGAGCGCGGTGAAGCTGCGCCCTTCCAGCCAGAACTGGAAGTGGCGTATGGCCAGATGGAGAGCCAGCAACTCTCTGTCGAACGCGCTGTATTTATGTTCGCTGTCACGCAAAATTCTGCTGAAAAATGCGAGTGGCTGCTCAGCCCCGGCGACGCGCTGCTCCACGACTGCCCCTATGGCCACGTCTGAAGCATCGGTGGTGAGCGCTATCCGGGCCGTCGGGTCCGGATGTGCCAGCAGTGCGGCGTTTGCCAGGGCTGCTTTAACTTCCGAGAATGCCCGCTCTCGCTCCGGGGTCCATTCGATTCCATCTGCGGGTTTCTGTCTCTTGAGCGCGGCGTACAATGGTTGCATGAGCCGTGCCGTGCGGGAAGGAAATGGTTATAAAAGTTCACCATCCCCCAAAATTCCTGCAGCGCCCTGACCGTCTGAGGCCGGGGAAAACCTGCTTTTGTCGGGCAGCGGGATCGCTTCTTTCGGAGAGATGCGGTGCCCCAAAAAATCAATCTCTGTCACGCCGAACTGGCATTTTTCCGGGTTGATTATCAACCCGTGCTCCTCCAACCTCCGGAAAACCGTCCTGAGGTGGGTTTCGTGTTTGTCTTCGGACGTACTGGCTACCAGGATATCGTCCAGGTAGACGAACACGAACGGGAGGTCACGCAGCACTGCATCCATCATGTGCTGGAACATCTGTGCTGCGCCTTTTAACCCGAATGACATGCGCAGGAACTCGAATAAACCGAACGGAGTTATTACCGCTGTTTTGGGTACGTCCTCCACGCGCACTGGGACCTGGTGGTAACCGCGGACCAGGTCTATTTTAGAAAAAACGCGCGCTCCGGCGAGGTGGACGGAAAAATCCTGTATGTGGGGAATTGGGTAGCGGTCGTGTGCTGTGGCGTTGCTCAACCTGCGGAAATCACCGCACGGTCGCCACGCTACCTCAGCCTTAGGGACCATGTGTAGCGGGGATGCCCATGGGCTGTTTGATCACCTGATGATGCCCAACCTTTCCAGGTTGGTGAACTCCTCGCACGCTATGGCCAGTTTAGCTGCATCCAAGCGCCAAGGTCTTGCAAAAACGGGCGGCCCGGTAGTGGTGATAAAGTGCTCCACCCCGTGTTTAGCGATGGCCGCCGAAAACGTCAGGACCGTGAGTGCTGGGAACTGAGTGAGCAGTGCGTGGAACTTACCGCCTGGAGTTGTGACGTTGGCCTGTGCTGTTGGCTGGGTCACTCGAACTATACAGGGGAGAGAGTCAAAGGACAGTGCATTAACCAGGCGCCTGTTAGCAACATCCACAAGTAAACCATGTGCACACAGAAAATCAGCGCCCAGGAGCGGGCAACACAGTGCTGCTATGATAAAAGTCCACTCATACGAGCGGCCATGTAGAGATAAGGTCAGTGTTCTCTCACCGAACGTCTTAATGTCCAAGCCGTTTACTGCCACCATTCCGGGGCCGCTAGGTCCTGCCAGCCAGTCAGCAAAGGACGGCAGGATGACGCTCTTCTGGGCTCCGGTGTTGATGAGGAAGCGTCTCCCCGAGCGCGAGTCCGTCACGTAGAGCAGCTTGTTCTCTTCACCGGCGGTCGCAGCTGCTATTGACTGTCGGCCTTGGCGTTTCCTTAGTGCTTGAAGTGGCACGGTGGCGCGCATCTGCGCGCATTCCCTCCGAAGCGGCGGTGGTAGAAGCAGAGCGTGGCTTTCTGGTGCTCCTTGGCCCCCGTTGCCGCTACCATTGGTGGCTCCTCGCCTCCCCTGGTCGTCTCGCTGGGCTCCGCTGCTGCCGCGTTGACTGTGATCACCCTGGTGGTGAGGATGATCTGGTCTGCCTCCTGGGCTAGCGCACGGTAGTCTCGCGCGGCCAGCAACGGCGAATTGGCCAGAACCACTCTTGCTTCTGTTGGCAGGTTCCGGAGGAAAAGGTGGGCAAACAGAAAGTGCCTGTCGCCCGTGCCCATCAATGCCAGCATCTTCTCCATCAGGTCTACGGCCGACCCATCTCCTAACTCAGTTCGCACCAGGAGCCTCTCCGCTCTCTCACATTCTGAGAGCGTGCATCGCCGGATGAGCGCAGCCTTGAGCGCCTCATATTTGCTGCTGGCTGGTGGCTGATCAAGCAGGCTCGCTACCTGCTGGGCTGTGCAGGAGTCCAGCGCTGCTACCACATGGTAGAACTTGGTGTCGTCTGCTGTTACTCCCTGGAGGGCGAACTGGGCCTCGGTGTGGTGGAACCAAGAGCGCGGGTTGTGCTGCCAGAAATCCGGTAGCTTGACTGAAACTGCACACGCGTTGCTGGGGGTTCCAGTCCTGGCTGTCTGCGGGTTGGCTTCAGCGTCTCTGGGGCTTCCCAACCAGGCCGGCTCCGGGGTTCTTGCCTCGTGTTCCATAATACGTCTTCGGTCACCAGTGTGGAGTGTGTAAATGAAGAGGCATATTCATTTCAGACGATTTATTACACACTCACATCTCACAAGCAAAGAACAGACTCACTGGTCACATCAAGCATTCCTCTCTCTATCAAGTCACACATCACAAGGTTCAAGGCACTTCCTCCTACACGGCATGACATCTACACTACACTTCATTCAACCCCCTCTCACCCACTTGGGCATTGTTCTCCCATGTGTACTCATTGTCTCTGTCTAAGGTGTGAAATAACCTGAGGCCCACAACATATTTATTCCATCTAGCTACAATGCTCCGCACTGTGTGTTTATATATTCATATATTTATCCCATCTAGCTACAATGCTTCGCACTGTGTGTCTATATATTTATATTTATATGTACATATGTATACTGGCTGCTCTTGTTTTTTTTCTTGCCTTCTGATTGTTGCTCTGAGTGTTGCTATCCCTGTGCTGTTGCAATCCTGGAATTTCCCCATTGTGGGACTATTAAAGGCTTATCTTATCTTAAATCCATTGGCACTTCTCCTGTTTCTATTAAAACTGCATTTTGACGGCTCCACTGCACAGGCAAAGCACTCTATGCTGCATTCTGTCTATTTTTTCCAGAGTCATCTTTGCCGCTGCTCCATAAATCATGCATCCATAGTCTATTGTCGATCGCATCAGTGTGTCATGGTGGCTGCTGGGCTGTCATCAGCCCTGGCTGCGCACACACCTGCCGCCAATCACCAGCAGGCTTAAAAGCCGGCGTCGCTGTTGGCTCAGCACGGAGTCGTCTGCCTTCTTCGCCACGCTACGCGTCACGGATTCATCCTCGAGCCAGAGCATCCTCGTCAAGCCTCGTCACGTAAGAACCAAGATATCTTACCTTGTCAAAGTATTATCCCCTGTGCACAGGTGGACCTCCCTGGCGGCAGACTTGTCTCCCCAAGTAACGGAGCCTCTCCTCCTCCTCCTCGGAACTCCTCCACCTCACCACAGCACCAAGCGTCACGCTCACCAAGCCACAGTGAGCCGCAGGGCCAGCAAGAGTCTCCCAGCGTTACCTGCAAGTAAGCAGTACTTGTTATTACACCTCCGTACTGCGAACAGCACTAATCCACCTGTGCGTGTGTGTTTCCAGGGTTGCCAGGTCGCGGCGGGATTCCCTCAGCTCCAGCGGTTCCTCAGCATCGCACTCACTCACACCTTCACACACATTACACTCTTGATTTAATAAATAATTGTCTAAACGGTCTACTCGTGTCAGTGTCTGTCTCCTGGGTCAAGCAATCATGTCAGTACGACTCTGTCAAGACGACCCAGCAGACAGTGCGCTGTTGCGCCGTCTTAACACTCTTAGCGCCCGGGTAGACCTAATAGCCCATCAACAGACAGTTATTTTAAATCAGTTAACACTAATTAACAACCGGCTGGACCGCCTGGAAGGACACCAGGCGTTTCCCCCGGTCACCGGGGCGTCACCGGCCCCTGCTAATTTACCGGCTAGTCAGGCCCACCAACCTCCTTTACCTCGCCTCACTCCCGTACCTACCCCCACCCGCTTTAGCGGCAAACTCGGGGAGGCACAAGGTTTCCTGCTGCAGTGTGAAACAGTGTTTCAGCGTGTTCCCGGCGATTTTCCCTCAGATCATAGCAAGATAGGGTTTATTTCCTGTCTGCTCGAGGGAAGAGTGTTAGCTTGGGGATACGCGATTATGGCGAAACCCAGCTACACTCAGTTAACTTACCAACAAATTGTAGCAGATTTTTTTGAGACTTTTGACCACACGGATCGGGACGCGGTGTTAGCTGACCGCCTATTAAATCTTCAGCAGGGCAGTAAATCTGCAGCCGATTTCGCTGTGGACTTCCGGGTTTTAGCTGCAGAGGTGGGGTGGGGGGGACTCTGCTCTGTGTAGTATTTTCCTCTGCGGCCTTAGCTCAGAGCTGAGGGATGAGCTAGCAGCACGGGAAAAACCAGATAGACTAGGTGAATTAATCTCTCTAGCCGTTAGTGTTGACAACAGGCTGAAGGAGCGGGCAGCAGAACGTAGGGCTGCCAGCCGCTCGGTTAAACCATGCCCCCGCTCCTCTCGGCCATCCCTGCCGGCTCTGCCTCCGCTGGAGGGACTTCCGGTGCAGGAGGAGATGATTGTAGGACAGTTGGGTGTTTCGGCGGCTGAGAGACAGCGCCGAAGGGATCTGGGCCTGTGTTTTTACTGTGGTAGTGGGTCCCACGGGGTGGCTGAGTGTAACAATCCGTTAAAAGGGGAGGTCCGTGGGTCACAGTAGGGGGACTCATGGACGTAGACCAGAAAAAGCCCCTCACCCGTTGTCTCATAGCCATTAGACTAATCTACAAACATAGGGAACATACAACACACGCTCTTATTGACTCTGGGGCTGAGCAAAGCTTCATTTCTGAAGACCTGGCAACCCCTCTGGGCCTCAGCTGTCAACCCCTCCACCCGCCTGTCAACCTTTTCACGCTGTCTAAGACCCCGCTCACCACTGTTTCCCGCCAGACGGCCCCTGTTTCAGTGATTACCTCTGGGAACCATCGGGAAGATATCCGGTTCTGGGTGCTGCCCATCTCCATATCGCCTGTTATCCTGGGTTATCCATGGCTACGCCTTCACAACCCCACGTTTGATTGGCAGGCGGGGAACATCACAGCGTGGAGCTCCTTTTGCCTCAACGCCTGTCTCCAGTCTGCAGCGTGTGCCCCCTCTGTCTCAGTGACCCCTCCCACGCTCCCGCCCCCGGATCTATCCAGAGTACCAGAGGTCTACCACGATCTGGGAATGGTATTTAGTAAGTCACGGGTGCTGTCCCTTACCCCCCACCGGCCCTACGACTGTGCGATCAACCTCCGGGCGGGGGCCCCACTACCGGTGAGTCGATTATACAGCCTGTCAGCTCCGGAGCGGGAGGCCATGGACACGTACATTAAGGAGTCCCTCAGCTCCGGAATCATCCGTCCATCCTCTTCGGCGGTGGGGGCAGGATTCTTTTTTGTGGGAAAGAAGGACAGTTCCCTGCGCCCCTGCATCGACTTCCGGGGCCTTAATGAGATCACCATTAAGGACAAGTATACACTGCCCTTGATGAACGCGGCCTTTGACTCCCTCCAGGAGGCGTCATGGTTCACGAAGCTGGACCTTCGCAACGCCTATCATCTGGTGCCATCAGGGAGGGCGACGAAAGGAAGATGGCTTTCCGGATCCCAAGCGGCCACTTTGAATACCTTGTGATGCCGTTTGGGTTAACCAATGCTCCGGCCGTTTTCCGGCGTTTGATCAATGACGTCCTCCGGGACTTTCTGAATTCCTTCATGTTCGTGTATTTGGATGACATCCTGATCTTTTCACGCACGTTGGAGGAGCACCAGGTGCATATTCGACGGGTCCTGCAGCGCCTCCTGGAGAACCAGCTATTCGTCAAGGCCGAGAAGTGCGAATTCCACACGAATTCAACGTCCTTTTTGGGATTTATCATCCCCCAAAACCAAGTGCTCCCGGATCCAGCCAAGGACAAGGCGGTGGTGGATTGGCCCACTCCTACGTCCAGGAAGCAATTACAGGGGTTTTTGGGCTTTGCCAACTTTTACCGTCGGTTTGTGTCGAAGTTCGGGATCATCGCTCGCCCCCTGACCAGCCTTACGTCCCCTAAGACCCCCTTCCGCTGGAGCGAGGAGGCTGCCACAGCGTTCGGGAAGCTGAAGGAGGAGTTCGCCTCTGCCCGCGTTTTGACCCAGGTGGACCTGGACCTAAACCCGCACCAAACCGGACGCCCTCTCCAGGCAGTTCGAGGTAGAGTCGTCTGGGGACCATGACAAGACCATCCTGCCAGCGTCCTGTGTCGTGGGCGCCCTCGTGTGGGAGATCCGGGACAGAGTCAGGAAGGCACAGGAGAGTGAGCCCGACCCGGGTGGGGGTCCCCCGGGCCGTTTGTTCATCCCCTCGTCGGTCAGGGGTGAAGCTATCCAGTGGGGCCACACCTCCAAGTTGGCGTGCCACCTGGGAATCTCCCGCACCATCAATCTGCTCCAGAGAGCCTTCTGGTGGCCAGGACTGAGGAGGGATGTTACCAACTATGTCCGGGACTGCGCTCAGTGCGCCACCAGGAAATCGTCACCACCACCCCCCCCCCCCCCCCCCGGCAGGTCTTCTCCATCCTCTACCGATCCCTTCTCGCCCCTGGTCCCATGTGGCTCTGGATTTTGTGAAAAGCCTGCCCCCTTCGGACCATTTCACCATGGTGCTGACAATAGTGGATCGCTTTTCCAAGGCCGCCCATTTTGTACCACTCCGGAGGCTGCCTTCGGCCCGGGAGACGGTGGACCTTCTGGTTCAGCATGTGGTCCGCCTCCACGGCATCCCTGCAGACATCGTCTCGGATCGAGGCCCGCAATTCGTTTCCCAGGTCTGGAAGGCGTTCTGCACGACGTTGGGGGCCATGGCTAGCCTTTCCTCGGGGTATCACCCACAGAGTAATGGTCAGTGCGAGCGAGCCAACCAGGAGCTGGAGGCTGCGCTCCGCTGCGTCATCTCGTCTTGTTCCTCGTCCTGGAGTGCGTTCCTGCCCTGGATTGAATACGCACACAGCGCCACGGTGTCCTCAGCAACAGGAGTGTCTCCATTCAAGGCATCTTTGGGGTATGACCCCCCCCCCCCCGTTCCTGGAGGAGGAGAAGGAGGTGGTTGTCCCCTCTGTGCAGGCCCATGCCAAGCGTTGCCACCGGATCTGGACCATCACCCGCAAAGCTCTCCTCAAGACTGCGGAACGCAATATCCAGGTGGCCGACCGTCATAGGAGACCTGCTCCGGATTATCAGGTGGGTCAGCGCATTTGGCTATCCACGAAAAATATCAGTGTGCCGGCCGAGAAACGCAAGTTGACTAAGTGTTTCATCGGTCCATATGTGATTTCTTGGATCATTAACCCAGTGACTGTGTGCCGAGCTCTCCCCCCTTCCATGTGCATCTGCCCCTCTTTCCATGTCTCCCAGGAGAAGCCCTACATCTCCGACCCCCGGTGCCTGCCCCCCGCGGCGCCCCCCCCCCCCCCGAGGATGATCAACGACCACCCGGCTTGGGGGGTTACTGCCATCTTGGATGTCCGTCGGCGGGGCCGAGGTCTTCAGTATTTGGTGGACTGGGAAGGGTTTGGTCCTGAGCACCGTTCCTGGATTCGCCCAGCGTTGATTTTGGATAAACAACTCATCCGCGATTTCCATCGGGCGCATCCAGGTAAGATTGGGCAGGTGCCTGGAGGCACCTCTAGAGGGGGGAGTACTGTCATGGCGGCCACTGGGCTGTCATCAGCCCCGGCTGCGCACACACCTGCCGCCAATCACCAGCAGGCTTAAAAGCTGGCGTCGCTGTTGGCTCAGCACGGAGTCATCTGCCTTCTTCGCCACGCGACGCGTCACGGATTCATCCTCGAGCCAGAGCATCCATGATGCATCCTCGTCAAGCCTCGTCATGTAAGAACCAAGATATCTTACCTTGTCAAAGTATTATCCCCTGTGCACAGGTGGACCTCCCTGGCGGCGGACTTGTCTCCCCAAGTAACGGAGCCTCTCCTCCTCCTCCTCGGAACTCCTCCACCTCACCACAGCACCAAGCGTCACGCTCACCGAGCCACAGTGAGCCGCAGGGCCAGCAAGAGTCTCCCAGCGTTACCTGCAAGTAAGCAGTACTTGTTATTACACCTCCGTACTGCGAACAGCACTAATCCACCTGTGCTTGTGTGTTTCCAGGGTTGCCAGGTCGCGGCGGGATTCCCTCAGCTCCAGCGGTTCCTCAGCATCGCACTCACTCACACCTTCACACACATTACACTCTTGATTTAATAAATAATTGTCTAAACGGTCTACTCGTGTCAGTGTCTGTCTCCTGGGTCAAGCAATCATGTCACAGTGCTCTGTAAATGTCAATTAATGCCTTTTTATCTGCACCCCATTCATGTCCAGCTACAGCTTTTATGAGATTAACGACTTTTTTGCACTTTGTCTCCAGATTTTCAACATGAACTCTCCATGTGTATGCACTATCAAACCACAATACTGGATATTTGAACTCACTCACTTTCTGTATTGGTTGATTACACTGGTCAACACCAAATTTGTTGTCTTAAGTTTTTTTAGCTGATTTAGGACAATTTTGATGTGCTGAATCCCAAAATCACATTGGTTTTGTTCTATCAGGTCAACTTTTTGAATTATGGCCACATTTTTTTAATATGTTTTTGTTTACATGTATGGGTATTTTTGCTTTATATGATGCAGCGTGGTGGCGGAGTGTCATGAGCAGAGCCGGCTTGGCTTTCCCCGGCTCGGCCCTGATCTCTCTGGGGGTTTTGGGTCTGTTATATGTGTGCATACTGTGTTCCTTCCATACCCATAGCCACTGCTGGACCGACAGCTGTTAGTCAGCCTCTGTAACCTACCTTCTGTCACGCTGCTGACAGTCTGTCGGTCCAGCCACGCCCCTCGCTCTCCCTCACTCTTTCATCAGCTGTTCCCAGTCCCAGTAATTATCCTTCCCGTGCCTCGCCCAGGTGTTCTGAATTTGCCATGCCAACGGCTTTTGTACTACAGCAGCTCTTTGCTAGACAAACGCTGCTGGACCATTGTACGTGTTGGATGGTCATCTTCCCTATCTAACCATCACCTCACTAAGGACTGTTTTGTGTGTGCTCGCTGGAAGACTTGGATTTCTCGGACTGCCCCCCCCCATGCCGTGAGTAAGCTGCAGTGTGTCTTTTCGCTGCTGTGCTCCTTCGCTTTCTGCAGTGTTCCTCTGTGCAGCACAGCCCCTACGCCTTGGCTGTGTGCCCAGTTTATTCTCCAGTGTGTGTGTGTGTTGGGCGTCCTGTAGGACTCTTTAGCGTACCCGAGCTGTTGTGTCTTTTGTATGTGCCTTTTTGTGTTAATAAATGTGTGTTTGGTGTAACCCTGCGCTTAAGTCCATTTGTCCTTTTTCTCCTCCTCCATGCGCTGTTGAGAAGTGCATGGAGAGTTTATGACAGCGGAGTGGTTAGTACTGCGGAAGCACAGCAACTCACCCTTGGCCGGGGGATCCTGGGTTTGATTCCAGCCCCCGACCAACAGTGATCTGCGTGGGTTTACTCGGGGATTTCTCCGGTTTCCTCCCACATGCCAAAAACATGCAAGTCAGATTAATTGGCATCAAACTGGGGATTCTAAATTGTCCTTAGGTATGACTGTGAGAGTGAATGGTCGTCTGTCTCTCTGTGTTGGCCCTGCGATGGACTGGCGATCTGTCCAGGGTGTACCCTGCCTCTCGCCCAAAGATGCTGGGATAGTCTCCAGCCCCCCCGCGGCCCAAAAAGGATTAAGTGAAAGAAGATGGATGGATGGACGGATGATGCAAAATTCTTTTTTATGTCTTGAAATTCTCTGAATTTTGAACAATGATAATGTAACATTCAATTTACATGTACTTACCTTTATATAAAAGTAAGTACATGCACAGTACTAAGTAAGTACTAAGTAATTACAGGTTTTTACTTAGCACCTGACCGAGAGAAACAGATGTCATTTTCGGATTCAGCGGTGCAAAATTGTCTTAAATCAGTTGAAAAAACACAGACAACTTACACAAAATTTAATTTTGTAACCCTGTGTTATATAATGTTAATGGTTCTGTACTAGTTCTGCGTTTTTTTGTGAAAGTCATGTAGCAGGTTTTACTGTTTGAAAATTTAAATCCCCAGTCATATGACCACTTTTCCGCTTTCTACATTGCTTTCCTGATGTTTTTGAACACAAATTTCTCATTTCTTCCCCTCGTCCATATGGCTCCATCATCTGCATCTAGTGCTGTTTTGATGGATCCCTCTTGATCCTCAAACATGTCATTAATCATTATATTGAATAAAACTGGGCTTATCACACTCCCCTGAGGAACGCCATTTTCTATTTCAAAGTCATTAGAAACTTCTGATCCTCCTTTAACCCTAATTGTCCTGTGTGTTAAAAAAATCCATTATCCAATTATACATCCTACCACCAATGCCCATTTTCTTCAATTTGATAAGAAGCCCATCCCTCCACAGTGAGTCATAAGCCTTTTCAATGTCCAGATAAACTATAACCATTACTTCTTTCATTTTGAGAGTGTTTTCAATATCATTACTTACAGCCGTGGACAAAATTGTTGGTACCCCTCTGTTAATGAAAGAAAACCCCACAATGGTCACAGAAATAACTTGAATCTGACAAAAGTGGTAATAAATAAAAATTCTATGAAAATTAACCAATGAAAATTAGACAATGCTTTTGAATTGTGGTTCAACAGAATTACTTTAAAAAACAAAGTCATGAAACAGGCCTGGACAAAAATGATGGTACCCCTAGAAAAGATTGAAAATAATGTGACCATAAGGACATGTTCAACCAAGATGTGTCCTCTAATTAACATCACAGGTGTCTACAAACTTGTAATCAGTCAGTCGGCCTATTTAAAGGGTGACATGTAGTCACTGTGCTGTTTGGTGACATGGTGTGTTCCACACTGAACCAGAGGAAGCAAAGGAGAGAGTTGTCTCAGGAGATTAGAAAGAAAATTATAGACAAGCATGTTAAAGGTAAAGGCTATAAGATCATCTCCAAGCAGCTTGATGTTCCTGTAACTACAGTTGCACATATTATTAGGAAATTTAAGATCCACGGCACTGTACCCAACCTCCCTGGACGTGGCTGCAGGAGGAGACGGGTAATACGAATGGTAACAAAAGAGCCCAGAACAACCTCTAAACACATTCATGGTGAACTCCAAGGTCAAGGTACATCAGTGTCAGATTGCACCATCTGTCGTTGTTTGAGCCAAAGTGGACTTCATCGGAGACGACCAAGGAAGACACCACTGTTGAAAACAAATCATAAAAAAGCCAGACTGGAATTTGCCAAACTGCATGTTGACAAGCCACAAAGCTTCTGGGAGAATGTCCTATGGACAGATGAGACAAAACTGCAACTTTTCGGCAAGGCACATCAGCTCTATGTTCACAGACGCAAAAATGAAGCATACCAAGAAAAGAACACTGTCCCTACTGTGAAACATGGAGGAGGTTCTGTTATGTTCTGGGGCTGCTTTGCTGCATCTGGCACAGGGTGTCTTGAATCTGTGCACGGTACAATGAAATCTCAAGACTATCAAGGTATTCTAGAGAGAAATGTGCTGCCCAGTGTCAGAAAGCTTGGTCTCAGTCGCAGGTCATGGGTCTTGCAACAGGATAATGACCCAAAACACACAGCTAAAAACACCCAAGAATGGCTAAGCATGAAACATTGGACTATTCTAAAGTGGCCTTCTATGAGCCCTGATCTAAATCCTACTGAATATCTGTGGAAGGAGCTGAAACATGCTGTCTGGAGAAGGCACCCTTCAAACCTGAGACAACTGGAGCAGTTTGCTCATGAGGAGTGGGCCAAAATACCTGCTGAGAGGTGCAGAAGTCTCATTGACAGTTACAGAAATGGTTTGATTGCAGTGATTGCCTCAAAAGGTTGTGCAACAAAATATTAAGTTAAGGGTACCATCATTTTTGGATGATTTTAGGGCGGTGCGGTGGAGCAGTGGTTAGCACTGCGCCAGCACAGCAACTCACCCTTGGCCATGGGATCCCTGGTTCGATCCCAGCCCCTGACCAACAGTGATCTGTGTGGAGTTTGCATGTTCTCCCCGTATCTGCGTGGGTTTACTCCAGGATTTCTCCGGTTTCCTCCCACATGCCAAAAACATGCAGGTTAGGTTAATTGGAGACTCTAAAAGTGGCCCTAGGTGTGAATGTGTGTGTGAATGGTTAAGGGATAGCGCCGTACCGTGGCTGCTTCATCCATCCAGGTGGATACCCTCAATTTCCCCTTTGGAGATCAATAAAGTATACAAAATTTTTGTCCAGGCCGGTTTCATGAGTTTGTTTTTTTAAAATAATTCTGTTGAACCACAATTCAAAAGCATTGTCTGATTTTCATTGGTTAATTTTCAGAGAATTTTTATTTATTACCACTTTTGTCAGATTCAAGTTATTTCTGTGACCATCGTGGGTTTTTCTTTCATTAACAGAGGGGTATCAACAATTTTGTCCACGTGTGTACCATAACTAGAGCACCCACTGTGGATCTTCCTCTTCTAAAACCGTTCTGATAGTCGTTTATTAATCGTTTTTGCTCTAGTACATATGAGAGTCTGTAAACTAACACCTTCTCCATCCATTTCCCTAAATGTGACATTAATGCTATTGGCCTGTAGTTGCCTGGATGAGCTGGATCTTTCCCTGGCTTATTAAATGGTAAAATTGCAGCCTTTTTCCACCCACTTGAGATAACCCCCTCCTTCCATATTCTGTTAAACAATTTCAGCACCAGTTACATTGATTGCATAAGCAACTGCCGGAACATAGCATAGCTTAACTGATCATATCCTGGAGCTGTGTATCCACTATCTTACAAAGTTCTCTTAAGCTCTGACATTGTAAGCTCGAGGTCTAACGCAGTCATGTCCTCTTTCACTTCATTTTTTAAAAGTTTGCATTTTCTCTGAGTTTATGCTCCCTTTGCTGTCTATGACTCTCACCAAGATGTTCTCCTCTATGCACTGCAGCAAATACTCTACCTAGGACTTCTGCCTTTTCTTTGTCTGATACAGCCATCTTGTCCCCATCCACTAAAGCTGGAATTTTAACTGATACCCTTTTCCCACTCATTTTTTTAAACATACCCCAGACATCACCTAGTTCTGTTTTCCTACCAAGGGTGGAACAAAATTCTCTCCATGTTGACCTTTTCCTGTTTTTAATAATCCTTCGAACTACTGCCCTTTTCTTTTTGTACTCTATTAAGTTTTCACTAGTCATATTCTTCCTCAGCTCTCCGAATGCCTTGTTTCGCTCTTTTACTGCAATACTACATTCGTCATTCCACCAGGATATAACCTTCTTCCTACTAACTAACTAACTAACTAACCTGCACTTATATAGCGCTTTTCTAGTCACAAAGACCTGCTATTGCAGCATTCGGAATATGATTGGTTACCTGACTTGAACATTCCTCTATGCCACCTTCTAATGTTACCAAATGACACGATTGAACACAGTATTGCCTAAATTTTCCCCAATCTGCCTTGTCAAAACACCATCTTGTAAAACATCTTCACTCGTGTATACATACTTCAGTTTTAATGACTGTAAGTATTGGGAATTGATCCCTTCCTATAGTTGTCCTGTTCATAACCATCCATTCACAGGTGCTCACTAAAGAATCAGATACCAGAGTCAGATCAATACATGATAATGTGCCCCTATGCACATCCACCCTGGTACCTTCACCGCTGTTGAGACAAATTGGCAATCTTTCATCTAACATCTCTTCCACAACATTTCCATTGTTATCTGTATGTGTGCTTCCCCACAAGCTATTATGGGCATTAAAGTCTCCACACCATACCTCTTTCATATGCCCTTCCCCTGCCATAACACTGAAAATATCTGCTGTTAACTTCTTACTGTCGTGGTCTGAGCGCTGATATCGTCCACGCTCGGGTCATGCAGTATTTTGCTCCCATCTGGTGTGTGTTCCCTATGGCTCTCCAAGCCTTTATTCTGACAGCGTCGCGGCAGGGCTTCCAGCTGTCAAAGCCGGGTCACGTTGTGACTGCTGTTCAGCATCACTCCTAATCACTCTCTCCTCTGATTGGGTTATCTCGGGGATTTAAGGTAGCAGCTGAAGGCTAATCCTTGCTGCAATCTTGTCAGATGTTCGCTCGTGAACAACCCTTCATCTTTCATCTGTCATTGTAAGTGTTATTCCGAGACTCTGTGTTTCTTATCTGTGCCATTACCTTAGTTGTGTTTTAGCCCCCCGTGGCTCATTATTTTGTCGTCTGTCTTCAGTAATAAATTATGCAAACTCATCAGCGGCCTATAGTGCCTCATTTGCGGTCCGTGAGGACTGCACCATGACACTTACATGGGTTGTAATAATTAATCAGCTTAATATTTCCTTGTCCATTTGGCCTACATATTTCAATAATATTACACTCTATATCCTCAGGGGAGGGAATCACCCTATATGCCAGGCCATCTTTAATGAAAGTGGCACATCCTCCTCCATTTACAGTGTTAATTCTATCCTGTCTGATTGAACTGTATCCTGGAATAACAAAATCTAAGTGAGGTTGAAGTCATGTCTCCTGTACACACACTACCTGTGGAACAACTTCTAGTTCGTAAAGATACTTCTTGAGTTCTTTTCCGTTTGCTACAAGACTCCTCGCATTGTACTGTTGTATGTGTAGTACCATAATTAAGGTCTTGTTTCAGCATGTGCAGTCTCCCCAGTTTCAGCTTTCAATAAAGCATGAATCTGGTCGGCTGTATTATCGTTCACATCTAGGAAGCTTCCTGCTCTTTCCACAATGGTTTTGATTCTTTCACTTTTCTTCTGTGGCTGTGCAGCAACATTCATGGTGTGGCAGATAAAAGCTATAAAGTTTGTCCTCTTAACTATCAATGTGTCATCATCCATTTTGCATTTGTGAACACAAACATTCCTTGCAGCAGCACGATCCTGTGCTTGCGTGGGACCTGTTGATGGCTGGGCATGCATTTGAACTGAACTTCTTTGAGGAAGGCCTGCTGTGTTTCTGACTATTCCTGCCTCTCTAACTGTCTTTAGAGCCTCTGCATATGAGATTTTCTTAGTTATTCTGATTTCCTGGGCTTGTCTAGGTTCCCTCTGCACAACACATCCTCCATATGCAGCACTGTGCTCACCCCCGCAGTTACAACACTTTACATTGGCGTCCTTGTCACATTTATCATATTCGTGCTCCCCTCCACATCTAGCACATCTTAGCTTTCGCTTACATTGCTGAGCAGTGTGACCCATCCTTTGACATTTGTAGCACCTGAGTGGCTTTGGGACACATTCTCTGACACTGTAATACAGGTATCCTATTTGAACTGATTTAGGGAGTGTTTCCTCAAACTGAATCATGACAGACAGTGTGTCCTTCATTGAACCTTCTTTTTTAGTCTTTAGCCTTTTCACATCCTTCACCTTTCCTCCTTGGATCTCGTTTTTCACTTCTTCCATTGACATGCACAAAGGGACACCTGATATAACTCCCCTCAAGTTAGCTGTCGTGCCAGGAATATACGCCTTCATTTGTTCTCCGTTTAGACATGTCATTGCGAGTATTTTCTGTTGCTGTTGTTTACATGTGGCATGAATTAACAGCCGGTTATTATTCAAGAACTTTGCTAACTTAACTCTCCCAATTTCTTTCTCATTTGCTTTTGTTAGCTTAACTGGGTGATAGTGCCCCCCACCCTGATTGAACTCAATGACAACCTTCCAGTGATTCCCTACATCCTCAAACTGCCATCCATTTTGGCTAGTTCATGTTTTCTTCACATTGTTACTTCCTCCCCCATCACTCTCATCTGACTCCTAGGTCTTGTTGCCCCCTTAGCTGCTCTTTTCTGGCCCCCAGGCCTGGATAGCGTCCAGCCCACCTCATCTTTATCGTACCCGTCAGAGCTAGATGCTATAATGTTACAGACAGTGTACAGTTTTTGCTATCCGCCACAAACAAATCAATCCTACCGCCAGCCGAACACAGACGTAAATGCGGTCCCAGCCTTCTTCTTCTTCTTCTTCTTCTTCTTCTTCTTCTTCTTCTTCTTCAAACAGTCCAACTCGATCAGCTCTCACTTCTCTCTCCACAGGCCACTTCCTCTTGGCGGTACTCCTCCTCCCTGACTTCGCAGGGACCTTACCCCACTCTATCGTCGAGTTCAGCTCTCCTCTGCTATCAGCTTAAAACCCAGCAGTTCTCCTCACTCTATTGCTCTCCATTTATGTAGCGTCTCTTTGCTTAGTTTCTTCATCTTGAGCACGAAGTCTGCTTGTTCTGGCAACTCTGCTGGCGGCAACATGGAATTAAATCTTACTTTTCCCTTGACTTAGTTGACTTTTTAGTCTCAGTTAACCCCTTGGCATTCCAGCCAATTTCCCTAAATTTAGCACACACAAAGAAAATCAAATTCTTAATTCCGCAACTTTTTTTCTTGCAAATTTGTATCTTTTCTTGTGGTTTTGCAGCTTTTTTTCTCAAAAATGTATAATGTTTTCCTGTAAATTTGCTACTTTTTTTTCTTGGATATTTTAAACTTTTCTTTTAACCCCTTTGCATTCCAGCCAATTTCCCTAAATTTAGCATACGCAAAGAAAATCAAATTCTTTCTTCAGAGTGACAGTAGAAAATTTGAAACGTTCCACCAGCAGAGCACTGGAATTTTAAGAGGTAAAATACCATTTCAAGCTGTTCTAACATTTCCCTTGAGAGGCTAATGGGAAAATGCGCTGAAGAGAACAGCTCGACTTATATAACTGATTTAAAAACACTTTCAATACCTGACCTGGTAGCACAAAATGAGTTTTCACTATCCAGTGTTTATCCAGTGTTTTAGACTTATTCAAGTGCAGCTTATTCAATAGTCGTTTTTTCACAGACTTTGAGTGCGATTCTTTTCCACACCTTTTAGATGTTGAATAGAGGAATTAATGCATGGAAGTTCATTCATCCATCTTCTTCCGCTTAATCCTTTTCGGGTCGCGGGGTGGGGGGTGGGTGGGGGGAGGCTGGAGCTGCATGGAAGTTGCTGGACAAAATTCAAAACAACTCACATGTAACACATATAATCTACTGTGTGCATTTCCTTCAGTCAGGACAGTTAACTTTAACCCTAACTGTAACAAAATAAGATTTTTCCACATTGCACACAGAATGGTGGCCCATAGCATCTTTTTAACTGTATCTCTAGAAGCTTCTCTGAAGGATTTTAAAATTAAGACTGAAAATAAAATAAACCTGCTAGGATCGAAATCTTTCAGTTTTCTTTTTTCTTTTATTAAAAAAAAGTGAATCTATTTTTCTCTGCTATGTATATTCCTTTACTTGTAGTCATAAAAAACATGGGGACCTGTCATGATCTGAGCGCGACGGATTCCACAGCGCTCAGTCTCATTGTCTTTTGCTGTATTTGTATATTTGTTGTATTTTGGGGTTAGTTTCCTGTCCGTTTATCCTTGGTTGGTTTTCAAATATCTTGTATTGTGTCTTAGTTGTACTCATTCTCCTGTCATGTCCTGTCCTCTGAACACCAAGAAAACCAAAGAAATCATTGTCAACTTCAGGAGGACCAATACCGACCCAGCCCCCCTCTTTATTAACGGCAAGTGTGTGGAGAGGGTCCACACATTCCGGTTCCTCGGCGTCCTTATCTCCTCTGACATCTCCTGGACAGACAACATCTCGGCGATTATTATGAAGGCTCAGCAGCAGCTACACTTCCTGAGAGTCCTCAGGAAGTACGACCTCAACTCCACCCTGCTGCTGACCTTCTATCGCTCATCCATTGAGAGTCTGCTCACATACTGCATTACAGTGTGGTATGGGAATTGCACAATGGTAGACAGGGAGAGGTTGCAGAGGGTAGTAAAGGCAGCATAGAAGATCATCAGCCGCCCTCTCCCCTCCCTGACAGACATTTACACCGCCCGCTGCCTTAGGAGAGCACAATACATCATCAAGGACATCTACCACCCTGGAGCTGACCTGTTTGACCTGCTGCCCTCAGGGAGGCGCTACAGGTGCATCAGAGCCAGGACAAATAGACTTAAGAACAGTTTTTTTCCAAAAACCATCATGGCTCTGAATTCTCAGTCCAACCCTCCCTGACCCTCTCAGTATACCCCTAAACACAACACTGTGTAATTGGCATTTACGGTCCAGAATACTGTGCAGTCTTTTTAATATTTTTATTTTTATATTGTATATATAACTTATTTTTATCTTAGATTACGTACATTGTACACATTATACATTATTTATTGCAGGAATTTATTGTTTTTATGCTTTTTTATTTTTCTCTTTTACAGATGTTGCACTGAAGGAGATGCTTAAATCTCACTGTACATTTGTTTCTACAATGACAATAAAGGCTATCTATCTATCTATCTATCTATCTATCTATCTATCTATCTATCTATCTATCTATCTATCTATCTATCTATCTATCTATCTATCTCTATCTATCTATCTATGTTATCGTAGTCTTGTTATTTATATATTTGGCATTTTGCTTGTACCTTTCCTAAAGTCTTTATTTGTCGTCATTTTAGTTCTTGCTTTATATTTGTACTTTTGTGTTCTCTCTCTCTCGCTCTCTCCAGGGCTGCAGCTGTCAGTGGCACTTCCGGGTGTTGCTCTGTAGTGGGCTGTACCCCTGTCAAGCTGTCAGTCCCGTCTCCTCTCCTCTCATGACCCCCAGCTGATCCCTATGTTATAATCCTAAAACCCCTATGTTGTAATTCTAAAATCCCAATGTGGTTATCCTAAAACATTTTTAAAAAGTCTTCAGTTGATCCAAAATGCTGCAGCAAGTTTTAACAGGTACTAGAAAGAGAGATCATATCTCTCCGGGTCTGGCCTCCCTTCATTGGCTTCCCATAGAGTTTAGAATTAAGTTTAAAATCCTTCTTCTCACTTACAAAGCTCTAAACAATCAGGCCCCTTTTTATTTAAAAGATCTGATACTACCCTACCATCCTAACAGAGCACTACGCTCCCAAATTGCTGGATTACTTGTTATACCTAGAATCTCCAAAAGTACAATAGGAGGCAGAGCCTTCAGTTATCAAACTCCTCTCCTGTGGAACCAATCTGGATTCGAGAGTCAGACTCGATCTCTGTTTTTAAGAATAGGGTTAAAACCTTCCTTTTTGATATAGCCTATAATTAGGGAGGGATCATTTGTCTCTGAACCCTCCCTTAGTTATGCTGCTAATAGGTTTAGTCAGCCGGGGGACCTCCAACAATGCACTGGGCTTCACTCCTTTCTTCACTCTCAATGAAATATTTTTTTTATGCTGGTCATTAACATCTGTTTGTTCTCTCCCATAGACTGAGTTCCCATCATGCTCTTTGCTGTCTACATGTCTGGTCTTTTCTTCTTCTCTATCCCTTCACCCCCCAGCCAGTGGCAGCAGATGACTGCCTCTCCCTGAGCCTGGCTCTGCTGGAGGTTTCTTCCTGTTAAAAGGGAGTTTTTCCTCTCCACCATCGCCAAGCACTTGCTCACAGGGGATAGCCTGATTGCTGGGGTCTTTCTGCAATTGTGGGGGTTTCCCCTACAGTTGAAAGTGCTATGAGATGACTGTTGTTGTAAAATGGCACTATATAAATAAAGTTGAATTGAATTGAATCGAATCACTGTCACCCCCTGCCTGCTCACGTGATCCACACCTGGAATCATTTGCTATGATTGATCTCCTGACTTATTTAAGACTGATTTTTGCATTTACTCCTTGTCAGAGTCTCATCCCACTTCTCCCAACTCCCATCAGGACTCTCTTCCTGTCCTGACGTGTTTTCCTACGCTTTCCGCCGACTACTCTTTGTAAGTTTATGTTTTGTGTACTTTATGGATTTTGTGTTTCTTTTAATAAATACCACAAACTGCAGTTCAGCGCCTTGATTTTTCTCTCTGCCCCAAGGGGCAATTCATGACAGGATCACTATTACTTTCCAGTATCAATTACAACTACAATGTTTTATATTCTTAGAAATAGAATGTGGAGATAGAATATAGGCTTAATTGTCATTGTACGATTGTACAGTACAATGAAATTGTGGGTGCTCCACCAGGCTACTGCGCAATAAAGTAAGAGAGAAGGATTAGATAAAACACAGCTGCAGATCACATCATTAAAAACACAACTGAAATAAAAATGGCCCAGGATTGTGGAAATATACACCGGTATGGTAGTGGCTTCATGGATGGAACTACAGTATGTACATAAGAATGCAGAGTGCAGAACACACGATTGAACACACAATTGAGTAAAATGACCCAAAGATTATGGAAAATATATATAGTGCAGAGTGCAAAGACAGGTGAGTTAGAAAGCACTCTCAGTGATGTCAACTGGTCCATGCCATGCCAAAGGGGCAGTTGTCCAAGGGACTTAGCTGCCCTTAAGCTCTGCACAAAGCAATCACACTGTTAAAAGAGCATACCTCGACCTCTCCAGGTTCACTTCCACCTGCTCCCTACTCTCACTACAGATCACAATGTTGTCTGCAAACATCATGGTCTACAGAGACTCCTGCCTGACGTTGTCTGTCAGCCTGTCCATCACCATGGCAAACAAGAAGAGGCTCAGAGCCGATCCCTGATGTACCCCACCCCACCTCGAATCCATCTGCCACTCCTACAGCACACCTCACCACCGTCTTGCTGTCTCCATACATGTCCTGCACCACCCTCACATAACTCTCTGCCACTCCTGACTTTCTCATACAGTACCACAGTTCCTCTCTTGGGAGCCGATCATCTGCTTTATCATACTTATGGCCCTTTTCCACTAGTACCTACTCAGCCTGACTCCCCTCAATTCTACTCGGTTTGTAGGGTTTTTCATTAGTACCTAGTACCTGGTACCAGATACTTTTTTAGTACCTACTTAGCTGTGGTTCCAAGCGACCTGAGTCGAGCTGAAACTGTGACATCAACAGACTGCAGGCCACTGATTGGCCAGGGCGTAACATCACTGAATAAGTCATGAGAGCGACATCTTCACAATATTCAGACCTGCCACTTGTAAAATTTTGCAACAGTGAGCATAAGTTTTTATTATTTCTGTGATAATCAACAAGATAAATGGCTACACACAACTCAACACCATGGTGCAATGACAAGGTTCAGACTTTTCTGTGCTTGGTGGCTGACGAGAGAATCCAGAGGGAGCTAGACGGAGTGGCCCAAAATGAAAACGTATACCAGGAGGTCTCTGAGCTGATGGCCATTCATAGGTACCACTAAACATTAAAATCTTATTACCAGACCATCAAGGACCACAATGGCCAAAGTGTTTCAAACAGAAAAGACTGGAAGTGGTTCAACCAAATGGATGGCATTTACAGGTACCAACCGGCAAGCAACGGGAGGGAGAGTGGCCTTGACTTGGCCAGGGCATTGTTGGCAACCAACAATGTTAGACCATCCTCTAACATGTTTAACCAACATGTTAGAGGATGGTGAGCGCTTTGTGATTTTTTAATTTTTTTTTTTGTGATTTTAAGCATCTCTTACATTATTTATTACACATTATTTATCCTATTGGTGGCAACCTCACTTTGAGCAAACAAGGATACCAAGGATACCGTTGTCTCCTGTATGCAGACAAGGAGCTAGCTAGTTAGCTACCTAACTTGCTAGCTAGCCATCAACGCTAACTCCGTGTTCTGCTTGTATTTTGCTTTTGAGAGCAAAACATCAGCATGTCAACAACATAACGGGCCGACTTGCTAAAATGAACCCACCCACTTTGAGGTGGTACTCAGTTGTAATGGAAAACGAACAAAACCGTTTCAGGGCAAGTAGAGTCGAGGCGAGTTGAGCTGAGTAGGTGCTAGTGGAAAAGGGCCACTAGTGACTTCAATAAAAGTTAATCTTTGTCTTTTTCTATTATGACAGCCCATGATAGCTTCATTCAAAACAGAAAGCCTTCATCTTCTAAGCCTTCATCTTGCCTTCTGGACCCTATTCTTTCCAGGTTATTTAAAATTATTTTCCCAATTATTGGTAGCCGTATTCTTCTTATCATTAATTCTTCTTTAACTCTGGGTTATGTTCCACTGGCTTTTAAAACTGCTGTAATTAAACCTTTACTTAAAAAAACGACGCTCGATCCTGGAGTTTTGGCCAATTATCGACCAATCTCTAATTTGCCTTTCATTTCAAAAATCTTGGAAAGAGTTGTTGCTGTGCAATTATCTGACCATTTGCAGGGAGTTGGTTTGTTTGAGGTGTTTCAATCTGGGTTCAGATCTCATCACAGCACTGAAACTGCCTTAGTGAAGGTCTCTAATGACCTCCTGACTGCATCTGATAATGGACTTGTCTCTGTTCTTGTTCTTTTAGATCTCAGTGCAGCACTTTGACACTATCGATCATGCCATTCTACTTGATAGATTGGAACACTTTGTTGGACTCAGTGGAACTCCGTTGCAGTGGTTTAGATCTTATTTGTCTGATAGATTTCAGTTTGTCCATGTCAATGATGGATTTTCTTCCAGCTCTAAGCTCAGTCACGGAATTCCACAGGGATCTGTGTTGGGCCCTACTCTTTTTAGTCTATATATGCTCCCGTTGGGTAATATCATCAGGTTCAGGTTCAGGTTCAGGTTACTTTATTTGTACCCGTAGGTAGATTTGTTTTGCAGTCTGGTGACATCCATATTTACAAGCCACTAATTACATTCAACATAGACACAAACACAGGCACACATGAAGCTGACTATAAACATGATAAAAATACTCAAGGCTCCATCAATCAGGGTATAAAAAGACAAAGAGATGAGGGAGAAACCAGAGGTAAGAGAGAAGGGTCATATTAAAAGTTAAAAGTTAAAAACTAGTCAGAGGTTAAAAAACTCAAAGGTCTAAAACCCAATAAAATATTTAGAACCCAAGTGACATCATACAAAAATAAGTAAATATAAAATGAAGTTAATAAATAGGTACCTAAATTATGTACAATATATTTTTATAGCTTGTTCAACTCTTTGACAGCAGCAGGGACAAAGCTGTTTTTGTAGCGCTGGGTTCTACTTTTTGGGACAGCAAACCTCCGTCTTGAGGGAAGAAGCTGAAAGTGGCAGTGCAAAGGGGGGGGAGTCATCATTTAAAATGGAGGTAGCCATTCTCTGTACTTGTCTGGTGTACAGGGGTGTCAGGCTCAGCTGTGACTCACCAAGCAAACGACTGGACCATCTAACTACCTGATCCAAGGATTTCTTCTGTTTCAGTTTTATCTGACCAAACCATGACACTAAAGAAAAGGATAAAACAGATTCAATAAAAGCCCGATAAAACATTGTCATTACGGTTCAGTCAGTTTGGAAGCATGCAAGTTTCCTCAAACAATGCAAATGTTGCTGACCCTTTTTGCACACCCTTTCACAGTTCGCTTCAAAGTTTAAATTACTATCAATAATCGTCCCAAGATATTTGTATGATTGTACACATTCGGTGGTCTGGCCTTTTAGTATGGTGACTTTGTGCCTGGGAGTTTTCCTCCTAAAGTCAATAATCATATCTTTCATTTTTGTTGTATTCAGCTGCAGGTAGGAATCCTCACACCAGTGAACAAAATCATCAACTACTGGGCCGTGGCCACTCTCACCATCCTGGAGGAGACTGACAATGACTGAATCATCAGCATACTTTATAATGTGTCTGTTGTCATGTCTGCTCCGACACATGTTTGTGTACAGGATGAAGAGTAGTGGTGACAACACACACCCCTGAGGAGAGCCAGTAGAAGAGCACTTTAGGTCAGACAATGTACCATTGACCCTTACTCTCTGCGTCCTGTTGGTTAAGAAATCCAGAATCCAACCCACCAGATTATTGCTCAAATCAAATTGTTGCAGGAGCCTTTCAACTAAAATATGAGGTTGGATTGTATTAAAGGCGGAAGAAAAGTCCACAAATAAAAGCCTGGCATGTGTCCCATTAAAATCCAGACGTTTAAAAAGCATGTTAAACATAGTGACAGTGGCATCCTCCGTTCCTCTGTGAGGCCTATAGGCAAACTGCAGAGGATCCAATGCATGTTCAGTCTGCCTTAGGACCTCACATCTGACCAGTTTTTCAAAAATTTCATTAAAATTGAAGTCAAAGCAACTGGTCTAAAGTCGTTTACCGTTTTAGGACAGCTGGATTTTGGAACTGGAACAACCACAGCTTCTTTCCAGATCTTAGGCACATGTTGTGTCTGTAAGGACTTATTGAAAATGTAATGAAATATAGGACTCAGTTCATGTGCACAGGACTTTACCAAGCGCCCACATGTATTACCAGGGCCCTGACTTTTGTTCACTTTTACAGTGCAGAACTCCCTTTTAACATCCTGCACCTCAATATTAAAGTGCTGATTGTCTTTGAGTTTCTGTTTCAAATCTTGGATTTCTGTGCTGAAATCAAAGGAGTCAAAATGACCATAAAAAAAGCACATCAGTGGCCAACTGATCACATCAGAAAGCACTGTATACATTTTCACTGTTACGCAGATGACACACAACTATACCTGTCAATGAAGCCCAATGATTGTGATCAGTTGGCCAAGTTAGATGCCTGTCTTAAGGACATCAAAGCTTGGATGACTTGTAATTTTTTACTATTGAACTCTGATAAGACTGAAGTCATTGTTGTTGGCCCAAAACATCTTAGAATTTCCTTTTCAGATTATGCCCTTAATTTAGATGCGGCCACTCTCACTCTGAACAGTTGTGTGAGGAACCTTGGAGTGATTTTTGACCAGGATTTGTCCTCTAATTCACATATTAAAACTGTTTCTAGAACCGCCTTATATCATCTGCGCAATATTGCCAAGATCAGGAGCATCTTGTCTCTGGGTGATGCTGAGAAACTGATTCACGCCTTTGTCAGTTCGCAATTAGATTATTGTAATTCTCTATTATCTGGTTGTCCTAAAGTATCTTTAAAAAATCTTCGGTTGATTCAAAATGCTGCTGCTAGAGTTTTAACTGGTTCTAGAAAAAGAGATCATATTTCCCCGGTTCTGTCCTTCCTCCATTGGCTTCCCATTGAATTCAAAATCAAGTTTAAAATCCTTCTTCTTACTTTCAAAGCTCTTAACAATCTGGCCCTCCAATATATAAAAGATCTGATATTACCTTATCATCCTAATAGAGCATTACGCTCCCAAAATGCTGGCTTACTTGTGGTGCCCAGAATCTCCAAAAGTACGGTGGGAGGCAGAGCCTTCTGCTACCAAGCTCCTTCTCTCTTGAACCAGTTACCACTCTGGGCCCGGGAGTCAGACTCGGACTCTGTTTTTAAGAACAGGGTAAAATCCTTCCTTTTTAATATAGCTTTCGTTTAAGGAGGGTTTTTGTGTCTTTTAACCCCACTGTTGTTCTATTGTTATGTGATCCATACTGCTGGTTGACCTCCAATATTGTACTTGGCATCTTACTGCTATGTTCTTTATGTCTGTCCTTTCCATCCTCCCTATCCCCTCATCCCCAGCCAGTCGCAGCAGACAACTACCCCTCCCTGAGCCTGGTTCTACTAGAGGTTTCTTCCTTCCAAATGGGAGTTTTTCCTCTCCACTGTTGCTTAGTGCTTGCTCATAGGGGATCGTCTGATTGCTGGGTCTTTCTGTGACTGTGTGGTTTTTTCTGCACTGTGGCGCCACAAGACGGCTTTTGTTGTGATGTGGTGCATTATAAATAAAGCTGAATTGAATTGAATTGAAAAGGATTTGATGATAATTAATGATAATTAATTAAAGGGCAAGATAATGTCATCCCAAGTTCTTTTTTCGACATTAACAACAGCAACAGAGGAGAAACATAGTGCACTAAAAATTTCCTTGCTTTCATATTTTTGAAAAAAATCTAAACAAGAATCCTTATTCTGACAATAACACACTGCTCTACCTAATACCTCTATTCAGCCATATTTGTACATGCAATTGCAGCCACTTTTATTCAACAAGGGAAGCGTCACAGGATACTGTGGTGACTGGCAGCAATTCATGGGGGGCAACACCAAACCTCCTCTGCTGAAATCATGTTGGCATAGCAGCTTGTGTTTGGTCTCAGAGCAAAGGCCTATTAAAGATGGTATCTTAATGCAGGAATGCCATTTCCATTTGAGGCTGTATGTCAGCTGAAATACCAGGTGTCATTCTTCAGCTTGGTAGTGACCTTTCTTGTAATTTGTAGAGACCTTACCTTGAACTCAGCTTGAAAGCATCATCAAATACAGATGTGTGTGCAGCGCAGGTCAACAGTAAAAAAAAAGTAATGCATGCGCTGAAGAGATGTCAGAGGAGGAAAAGGTAACAATGTGGTCTGGTTGATGCCAACCTAGTTTAGAATTCACCGATGTACACAATCAGAGTGACCTCAAAATAAATAAATAAAAAGGAGATAAGGCCAAATTCCCTGTCAAGTTAAAGGTCAGTCATCCCAAGAAGATTTAAGTAGATCAGACAACACTGGTAAAGGGTGTTGTGCTCTGTGTTTAACAGCGCTTCACCGCTCCTTCGTGAAGGACAACAACAACTTTGATACACAGTTACCTTCCTGTAAACAGAGCAAGGCTTGACCTCCATACTTCCTTCATAGAATTTGTTGACAAAATAATGATATACAGACAAATTTGTTGGTGCCCTTCCACAAAAAGATGGTACCCTTAAATTTAATATTTTGTGGCACCATGTTTTGTTGCAGTGACTGCCAACGAGTGAGCTCTGTAGTTCACAATGAGATGTCTCCATGTGCCAACAAGCAGTTTGGCCCACTCTTCCCATGCAAACTGCTCAAACCGTCTCCACACTGCAATTTTCAGATCTTTCCATAGATTTCAATCAAACTGAAATCTGGGCTCATTGTGAGACAGTTAGGAATAGTCCAGTGTGTTTTTGCAGCCATTCTTGAATGCCTTATCTGGATATTTTGGGTCATTATCATCCTGTTGGCGGACCCATGATGTGCAATTTCTGACACTGGACAGCATGTTTCACTCCAAGATGCCTTGGTAGTCTTCAGACTTCACTGTCCCTTGCACAGATTCAAAGTTCCCCGTGACAGATGCAACAAAGCAGCCCTAAAATAAAACCAGACCCCCTCCATGCTTCACAGTAGGCATGGCATTCCTTTCAGGGTCTATCTGTCTGTTTGCACTGAGGCATCAGAACATTTGATGGCTTTATTCCTTCTGTAAACATAGAGCTGATGTGATTGTCCAAAAAGCTCCTGTCACATCAGTCCAAAGGACATTCTCCCCGAAACTTTGGGGCTTGTCGGCAAGCATTTTGGCTGGCTTTGTTATGTTTTCTGTCAGTAGTGGGGCCCTCTGGGTCTTCTTCCATGGAGCCCATTACCATTCAAAATGTGACCATGGTGTGATCAGAAAGTGATGTACCTTGACCTTGGAGGTCAGCTTGAATGATTTTGGATGGTTTCCTAGGCTCTTTTACTGCAATGTGCACTATTCTTCTGATTAACAAGGGTTTGCATTTCCTCTTGTATCCACATCCTGGGAGCTGGCTACAGTCCTACGGAATGGTAGATGGCATTCATTTATATAGCACTTTTATTTCATCTCTTGATGACCGCAGCAATTTACAGATCTGGCTATCCACCCATTCACACCCATTCACACATTGATGGCAGTGGCACTGCCATTTAAGGTGCTGGCCTGACCCATGAGGAGCAACTCCAGGTTCAGTGTCTTGCTGAAGGACACTTCAACATGCAGGCTGAAGAGAGCAAGAATCAAAATACTGACCCTCTGACTAGAGGTCGACCACATTCTACACCTGTGCTGCAGCCACCAAAGCCTTGTACTTTTTAATAATACTGGCAACTGTGGTCATAGGAACATGAAGCTGCTTGGTGATGGTCTTACAGCCTTTACATTTACATTTACCTTATTTGCACTATGGGTAGCATTAGGGAAGAAGATCATACAACTTGCAGTCGCTAGACACCCTCCTCATCAGCCGCCAACTGGGGATGAATACACAGTTTTGGTGGCTATTGGCAGGACTGCCATCCCCAGCGCCACCAGCGGCCTCAAGCCACTGGAGGGTGTCATGCCAAAGGCAAAAGCCAAGTTGCAAATGTGTAGATAGACCTATTTCAGACAAGGAGGCAGCAGCTTGAAACAAGCCAATACACAGTGCCACATGACCCAAATCAGGGCCAATCACCATCCTCTTCTTACAAGACTTTTACTTGGATGTCACGCTCTTTACATGCAGTCATGTCAGGAGACCCACTGGAAACCATGTCCCCCCCTTACTCTTAGAGCAAAGGAGGAGAAAAAGGAGATGTTGGGGGTGGGGGGTGTTGGCTCTCATTTACATTGCCTACTCTTCACATGGGATCTTGACCAAATGCAGGATGACGCATTTTCAGCTGCCATGCGAAGTTGGTGCAAGGCATCTCTTCGAGCACGGTTGGTAAGTCCCACCTTTGAGAGGAAGGACATCATGGACCGGCCTATAAAACCTCAGCATCCCACCTCGACTGGTAAAAATGACACTCCCAGCCTTTATCCTCACAGTCAGCTCGAAATGATTCATATCTCAACTTTTTATACTCAAAAGTTTCCTCCATATTCCCCTCCCAAGGCACCGTGAGCTCTACCAACAAGACTTGCTTTGCTCTTTCAGACCAAACCACAATATCGGGACGCAAGTTGGTCTGAACAATGTGGGAGGGGAAATGGAGGGCTGTTGAAAGGTCTGGCGTCAACTTCCAATCATTTGCTCCAGCCAACAATCCGGAATTCGTGGTTTTCTGGGTTTTCTGCGGAGGCTGAGTGCTACCTTTGTGGAACATAATGATGAAATCAGACTGCCCTACAGGTTCTCATTTGATTGCACTACACTGGCTTTCCACTATGTTTGTAACAATCTTGAGGACCTCATTGTGTCTCGATGTGTACATCTGCAGTGAATGACCACATGCAGACAAAACGTGATGGAGGGTTCCCCGCTCTTTGTGGCAACAAATGCAAATGTCTACTTCAGCATACCCCCAGAGTTTGAGATTAGCTGGAGTTGGCAATAGGTCATAAGTCGACCGCAGTAGAAAGGAAATGGCCAAGGGCTCCATTGACATGAGAGAAGCCCACATAAGTTTCCTAGGTTCGGCGAAGTCCCATGCTGTCTAGGCACAATATGGTCTGACCTGCCGCAATGGCCATGCGCCTCTCCTCTTCAGCTGAGTGGATCTCTTCAATAACCAACTCCCTTTGACCCTTGGGTCCCTCCTTTGAAAACCACCAGTGAGGGGTACAGCCAAGCTCTCCTCTACCTGACTGTGTGGCCCTGATGATTTTCTTGAAATGTAGAATGGCCTCTGCATCTTTAATGTCCTCTGCTGCAGTCCACTTGGTGCCTGATCTTACTTGTGGGTTCACATCTCTGATGACCTGGTCTAGTGAATCCCTCAATATCAGCTGGAGTCTTGTTTTGCCAGCCTTGAACTCCTCCACCAGAGATGGCAATGGTAGCTGAAGTTTTGCAGTTGAACTGTAGAGTCCCACAGTTGTAAAGCATGGAGGCATGCCAAGCCATCAACAGAGGTACTTGCTAATCTGCTGTTGGATGGATTCTACCCTGGATAATGTTATATCATACACCTGCAGTGGAAAACAAAAGCCTTGGAAGGAGGCCATATTGGAAACACTGTGATGACTCGCTCTGGGCCATTATCATCCACAGCTGCGCGCACATTGGCTCTTCGTCAGGACAGGACTATTTAACCCCACTCAGCCTGTTGGCCTGCATGGAGCTGTCTGTCTCCCTGGCTATGAAATGCATCTCCCGACTTCCTAGCCATCGCCTTCACGACGCTCTACCTCGCCACCTCAGCATTAACTCCCAAAGGATCTCTCCACAAACTCAAGTAAGCCAATCCCTTTACTCACCTGTTCTCCGCTACTCCCCTGTGCACAGGTGGAATCTCCTGGCGGCGGAATCATCTCCCTTGGCGGCGGTTTCCACCCTTTCCTCTCAATCATCTCCATGACTGCAACGATGCTGGGACAGTGGGCACTGTCTACCTGGCCAACGGGTGATCACCATCTGCCTGGAACAAGTAAGCCACAGTTACACCTAAGCGTGAGCCCAGCTAGCTCCTTGCTAATTGTGTGTCTTGCTCCGTCCGTAGGGCTGCCAGGCTGCACGGCGCTCTGCTCCCTCCCAGCTGCTCGGAGTCTCCGGCCAGCATTCACATACACAATATAACACATTCACGCATCCACACACGATACACTGGGGCAATAAAGATAATTGAATCCATTTCTGAGTCCGTGTCTATTCCCTGGGTCAGCCATTATGTCAGTACGGCTCCGTCAGAACGACCCAACGAACAGCGCGTTAGCACAGCGGTTTAACAACTTAGAGGCTTGTGTGGATCAAATTGCTTACCAGCAGCAGGTTATCTTGAACCAACTGACCCAAATTAACAGCCGGTTGGATCGTCTGGCAGGGTAGCAGGCGTTTCCACCGGCGCCCATCGGTACTACAGCTCCCGCTAGCTCCTCCATTAGCCAGCCTAGCCAAGCTACCCTGACCAGACTCACTCCTGTTACCACGCCCTCCCGCTTTAGCAGTAAACTAGGGGAGGCTTGTGTGTTTCTCCTCCAGTGTGAGATAGTTTTCCAGCGGGTACCAGGGGACTTTCCAACAGAGCATAGCCGGATAGATTATGTTACCAACCTTTTTGAAGGGCGAGCGCTAGCTTGGGCGTACGCTGTGATGGCTAGGGCAAGCTATGCTAGCTTAACCTATCGCCAGTTTGTTAGCGAGTTCAACGAGGTATTCGACTACTGTGACCGGAACAATGTACTCACCACCCGGTTGTTAAATCTTCGACAGGGGGGCAGGTCCGTGGCTGACTATGCCGTCGATATCCGGGTGGCAGCAGTGGAGGTGGGGTGGGAGGATGCCTCGTTGTGTAGCAGTTTCATCAGGAGCTTGAGCCCTAGCCTGCGGGATGAGTTGGCCCACTTAGATAAGCCGGAGAAGCTTACAGCGCTAATTTCCCTAGCCATCAATTTAGATAATAGGCTGAGGGAGCGGGCAGCGGAGTGGAGGAAGTCCGGTCGCTCGGGTGTCAGGGCTCTGCGCTCCCCCCAGACCCCGTTACTGGCCCTGCCTTCCCTTGAGTCAGCTGACACACAGGAGTCTATGGTTATGGGGCGAACCAATCTTTCCCAAGCAGAGAAACAGCGCCGTAGGGAGCTAGGCTTATGCACGTATTGTGGAAGTGAGGACCACAAGCTAGAAGCCTGCCCCATTCGGCCAAAAGAGGGGGTCCGTGCGTCGCAGTAGGGGGACTCATGGACCAACTTCGGCCAAATCCCCTCTCCAAATACACATTACCCATTAGATTCATACACAACAGGACTGAATTTTGCACACACGCCCTGGTTGACTCGAGAGCGGAGCAGAGCTTCATCTCGGGGGAACTGGCAACCTGATTGGGGCTTCCCTGCCATCCTTTGAAGGCCCCCCTTCGGCTCATCGCTCTGTCCAGGGCACCATTGGCGATAGTGACTAAACAAACGGCCCGTCTCAGTGATCATCTCCGGTAATCATCGAGAGGATCTCAGCTTGTTCGTGCTGCCGGTTGCCTCCTCCCCGGTCATCTTGGGTTATCCCTGGCTCCAGCTCCACAACTCTTCGTTTGACTGGCATGCAGGAAGCATGGTGTCATGGAGATCCTTCTGCCTCAGCGCTTGTCTCCAATTCGCCACATGTGCTCCCTCCACACCATTGGTCTCCCCCGTCTCGCCTCCTCCCGATCTGTCCAGGGTACCCCCTGAGTACCATGATCTGGGGGCAGTGTTTAGCAAGGCCAAGGCGCTGTCTCCCCCCCCACCACCACCACCGCCACCGGCCCTATGACTGTGCCATTAACCTCCGGGCTGGGGCCCCGCTGCCTTCGAGCCACCTTTACAGCCTGTCGGCGCCAGAGCAGGATGCTATGGAGGCCTATATTAAGGATTCCCTCAGCTTGGGCATTATGCGTCCATCGTCCTCGGCGGTGGGGGCTGGTTTCTTTGTGGTTGGGAAGAAGGATGGCTCCCTTAGGCCGTGCATAGACTTCCATGCCCTCAACGAGAGCACCATCAAGGACAAGTACAAGCTGCTTTTGATGGACACGGCTTTCGATTCTCTCCAGGGGGCCTCGATCTTTACAAAGCTGGACCTCCAGAACGCCTACCATCTGATGCGCATCAGGGAGGGGGATGAGTGGAAGACTGGTTTCCGGACCCCAAGCGGCCACTTTGAGTACCTGGTGATGCCGTTTAGGCTAACCAACGCTCCGGCCATCTTCCAGAGATTGATCAACGATGTCCTCCGTGACTTTCTGGGTTCTTTTGTCTTCATGTACCTCGACGATATCTTGATCTTCTCCCGATCCCTGGATGAGCACCGCGTTCACGTGAGACAGGTCTTGCAGCGCCTCCTGGAGAACGAGCTGTATGTTAAGGCTGAGAAGTGTGAGTTTCACACCTCCAAGACCTCATTTCTCGGCTTCACCATCGCCCATAACCAAATCATCACAGACCCTGACAAGGTGAAGGCCGCTGTGGACTAGCCTCCCCCCTCCTCTAGGAAGCAGCTGTAGCAATTTCTGGGTTTTGCCAACTTTTACCGGCGCTTTATCAACAACTACAGTGTCATCGCTCTTCCCCTCACCCGCCTCACCTCTCCGAAGATGCCTTTCCAGTGGACGGAGGAGGCTGCAGCCTCATTCACCAAGCTCAAGACCCAGTTGTCGTCCTCCCCCATCTTGACTCAGGTGGATTCTGCGCTACAGTGCTTGGTGGAGGTGGATGCCTTGGACTCCGGGGTGTGGGCCGTGTTATCTCAGTGTTCTCCAGTGGACGGCGAGGTCCGGCCCTGTGCGTTTTTCTCCTACCATCTGTCCCCAGCAGAGAGGAATTACGACATCGGGGATAGGGAGCTCCTGGCGGTTAAGCTCGCGCTGGAGGAGTGGCGTCACTGGCTGGAGGGGGCCGCCCAACCCTTCGTTGGCCTCCGTCGGTCTATGATGACCATGGAAGAGAATCCTAAACGTCTACTCTGCTGGAACAGCACCGCCTGTGGCTGAACAGGCCGATGCGCGAATGGCAGTCCCTGTCACACAGGTCGCACTTGTGGGTGGTCTCCCTGCTGCTGGAGCTGTGGCGGTTCTTCTTGCGAGTCCTTTTTTCATCTGCTGCAGCAGTCAGTCTCTCTTCACCCGCCTTGAGCTGTCTGGTCAGGGTGCCTCTCCATTTGGAGCGGTCCATTGCAAGGTCATCCCAGCACTCTGTGTTGATCTCCAGGGCCTTCATGTCTCTCTTGCAGACATCTCTAAAGCGCGGCTGTGGGTGGCCAACATCTCTCCTGCCAGTCGCCAGTTCTCCGTAGAGGACGTCTTTGGGGATTCTGCCATCCTCCATACGGTGAACGTGGCCTAGCCAGCTGAGCCTGCACTGCTTGAGTAGAGTGAACATGGAGGGAAGGCTGGCGCGGGACAGAACTTCTGTGTTGGGCACTTTTTCCTGCCAGGATATGTCCAGGATGCGGCGAATGCAGCGCAAGTGGAAGAAGTTCAGTCTCTTTTCCTGCCGGGCGTATGTTGTCCACGTCTCACTCCCATAGAGCAGTGTGCTGATGACGCAGGTGTTGTACACTGCCATCTTTGTCTTGACAGAGAGTTTGGGATTCTCCCACACTCGTGTGGTGAGGCGAGCGAGTGTGGAGGCTGATTTTCCAATCCTCTTGTCGATCTCTGTATCAAGGGAGAGGTTGCTGCTGATCGTGGACCCCAGGTACGTGAACTGATTCACGACCTCCAGCTCGTAGTCGTCGATGGTGATGGTTGGTGGTGCTTCCGTGCCTTGCGCCAAGACGTTAGTCTTCTTCAGGCTGATGGTAAGCCCGAAGTCCTTGCATGCCTGGGAGAAGCGGTCCATCAGGGTCTGAAGCTCCTGCTGTGTGTGGGTCGCGACTGCAGCGTCGTCTGCGAACAGCATGTCTCCGATTAGAGCCTCGCGTACTTTGGTTCTGGCTGTCAGGCGGGCGAGGTTGAAAAGCCTGCCGTCAGATCTTGTATGCAGGTAGATTCCCTCTGTTGCTGTGCTGAAGACATGCCTCAGGAGCATAGCAAAGAAAATCCCAAAGAGGGTTGGCGCAAGTACACAGCTCTGTTTCACTCCGCTGCGTATGTTGAACGGCTCTGAGATGTTGCCGTCGTGCTGCACTATCCCCTGCATGTTGGTGTGAAACGATTCGATGAGGCTTTGCAACTTTGGTGGGCATCCTATCTTTGGCAGGATCTTGAAAAGGCCCTCTCTGCTGACCAGATCGAACGCTTTGGTGAGGTCGATGAAGGCGACGTACAGGGGCATGTTCTGTTCTCTGCATTTCTCCTGGAGTTGGCGGATGGAGAATATCATGTCTACCGTCGATTGCTCAGCGCGGAAGCCACACTGAGACTCGGGGTAGACACGTTCGGCAAGCTTCTGTAGACGAACGAGAACAACTCGTGCGTAGACTTTGCCAACAACGCTGAGGAGGGAGATGCCCCTGTAGTTGTTGCAGTCACTTCTCTCCCCTTTGTTTTTGTAGAGGGTGATGATCTTGGCGTCCCTCATGTCCTGTGGTACGGCACCTTCCTTCCAGCACTGGCAGAGGACGTCATGCAATGGCAGCAGTAGGGTGGTCTTGCAGTGCTTGATCAGGTCGGGGGGTATGCCATCGTTGCCGGGTGCCTTGCCAGCGGCCAAGCTATCAATAGCCTTGCTGAGTTCGTCGATGGTTGGCTCGGCGTCAAGTTCGTCCATGGATGGCAGGCAATCGATGGCATCAAGGGCTGACGGTGTCACGGTGTTCTGTCTGGAGTAGAAGTCGGAGTAGTGCTCCACCCATCTCTCCATCTGCTTGTTCTTTTCTGTGATCATCTCCCCAGTGGAGGATTTGAGGGGGGCCGTCTTGCTCTGAGCCGGACCAAGTGCTTTCTTGATGCCATCGTACATACCACGGATGTTCCCTGTTATGGCAGCGGTTTGAATGTCTTGGCTGAGCTGAGTCCAGTACTCGTTGGCACAGTGCCGAGCAGTCTGCTGAACTTTGCTTCTTGCAGCCCTGAGAATCTGGAGATTCTTCTCGTTTGGGTACTTCTTGTACTCAGCAAGTGCTGAGCGCTTGGCTTCAATGACGGGGGTCATCTCGGTCAACTTGGTATCAAACCAGTCCTGTGACTTCGAGGTCTTCCTCCCAAAGGTAGCCAAGGCTGTGCAGTGGATGGTGTTTCGCAGCTCTTCCCACTTCTGCTTTGCTGATTCTCCTTCTTGTGGTACACCAAGTTCCTTCTCAAAGGTGGAGGCAAACCGCTCAACAAGTTCTGGTTGGGCCATCTTGCTGGTGTCAATCCGTGCCTTTCCAGGCTGTCTAGCACGATGAAATTTCTTCAGCTGCAGCTTGACCTTGCAACACACCAATGGTCTGTGTCGTAATCTGCACTCTGGAACGAACGGGTGATTAGCACGTTCTTCAGTGAGGTGCGCCTGGTCAGGATCAAGTCCAGCTGGTGCCAGTGCTTTGAGCGCGGATGTCGCCAGGAAACCTTGTGTTGGGGCTAGGTCTTGAAGAACGAGTTTGTGATGCACAGATCGTGATAAGTGCAGAACTCGAGCAGCCGCTGTCCATTGTCGTTCATTCTGCCCACGCCAAATGGTCCAAGACAGGAGGGCCAGGAGTTGTGGTCAGCACCCACTCTGGCATTGAAGTCTCCAAGGAGAATGAGTTGTTCAGAGTTGGGGATGATCCTGACAGTTGTTGCGAGATTCTCGTAGAACTCGTCTTTTGCCTCTGGTGTGGCTGTCAGTGTTGGGGCATACACACTGACGAGGGTGACTGGGCCTTGAGTGGTGTTGAGGCGGAGGGTGAGGAGTCGTGCAGAGCCATTGCTGCCCGGTTCTACCATCTTCAGCAAGGTGTTCTTCACTGTGAAGCCCACTCCGTGTTCCCTGTGTTCGTCACTGCTCTTTCCCTGCCAGTAGAACGTGTAGTCCTTCTCTCTCAGTGTGCCTGCGTCAGCCAGCCGTGTTTCCTGGAGACTGGCGATATCCACTTCCAGTCTCTTCAGCTCATTATTGATGATGGCAGTCTTCCTGGTGTTGTTGATGTCCTTGAGGTTAGCAGCGAGTCCTGTCATCATAGTGCGGACGTTCCAAGTTCCCAGTTTTAGAGTTGGTCTCTTTTGTTTTTTTGTCTTGCCTGGTGCGAAAGTTCTCAGTTCAGACTTCTCCTCATCCCCATACACCCAATAAGGAAAGCAGGCTGTGGTGGGACAACACCTTATTGGCTGTGGGCTGCCCAGCTTGAAGCGGGCGGTAGCTATCCAGTGAGATCCGATGATCCCTCCCAACATCGGGAAGAACCCCTGGCGCCGCGCTCTACGCCAATTGAGCGGTGGCTTATAACCGGTAACTGTCATTCCCCATGTTTTGTCTACGCCAAAGGCGAAGCTGGAGTGTCCTCTCCAGTGATCCGGTGTTCTACCTTCCAGCGTTGGGCGTTGGTAGGATTCAAGCCTGGGCAGAAAGATATGGAGGACAAGATGTTGCCCATGCAGCATGTCCCCCCTCTCCACGTCACTGATGAATCCAAAGGAACAGCAGGGCTGCTACAGTTTGGCACCAGTGCCGTCGCAGGAGCTGCCAGAACGATGTTGAGCACAACAGAGAACTGCCTTAGGGACTCCGACTCCAGATTTTTTCTCAGGGTTGACTCCCGAAGTCTTTCCCGTGACCGGGTGTGCCGCAAGGCAGCAGAGGTTTGAAATCAGGGTTTACCTTCCCCTAGATGGGCTACCTTCCCAGGTTGACGAGCCACCATCTACCCGCAGCATCTGGTTTTAAAGCGCCAGAGATCCCCCCTCGCCCCTCCTCCTATTAGTAAAAGCAGTTCCACCGGGCTTAGAGACTAAACCACATGGGCAGGCTAGGAGTTGGACTTAGTTGTCAGAGGCTTTTCGAGACGCATGCCATAAGGAGCATTTTATAAGCACTGGGAGCTTAACCCCAGTGCTGCTCCTGGCTATGACAACCTTGGAACCAAACATAAGAACCTGGACAAATCATAAGAACCTGGAGTACTTAAGGATGGCCAAGCGTCTGAACGCCCGCCGGGCCCGCTGGTCCTTATTCTTCTGACGTTTCAATTTTACCATCACCTATCACCCCGGGTCTAAGAACACCAAGCCTGATGCGCTGTCCAGGCAGTTCTCCCCTGACACAGTGGAGGCGCCCGTTCTCCCCATTCTCCCGCCTTCGTGTATCGTGGGCACCCTCTTGTGGGAGATCAAGGAGAGGGTCCTGAAGGCGCAGGAGGCTGAACTGGACCCGGGTGGGGGGCCAGCGGGCAAATGGTTCGTTCCATCTTCAGTTTGGGGCGAGGTTATCCACTGGGCTCACTCCTCCAGGCTGGCATGCCAACCGGGGGGTTTCCACATGGTCAAGATCCTCCAGAGGTCGTTTTGGTGGCCATCACTTTGGAAGGACGTCACCGATTACATCCGCGCCTGCCCCCAGTGTGCCACCGGCAAGACGCCTTCTTCTCCTCCGGCGGGGCTGCTTCAGCCACTTCCTGTTCCTGGCAGACCTTGGTCACGCATCGCCGTGGATTTCGTTACCGGCCTTCCCCCGTCAGATCAACACACCGTCGTGCTCACTATTGTGGATCGCTTCTCTAAGGCCGCCCACTTCATCCACCTACTGGGACTGCCCACGGCGAAGGAGACGGCAGATCTTCTGGTGCGGCACATCGTCAGGCTCCATGGCATACTGGTGGATATCGTCTCTGATCGAGGGCCGCAGTTTGTGTCTTAGGTCTGGAAGTCTTTCTGTAATGCTCTGGGGGCTACGGTGAGCCTGTCCTCTGGCTACCACCCCCAGAGTAACGGTCAATGCAAGCGAGCCAACCAGGAGCTGGAGGCTGCGCTGCGGTGTGTGGCCTCGTCTCACCCGGCCTCGTGGAGCGCCCAGCTCCCATGGGTCGAGTATGCCCACAACTCCACGGTGTTGTCAGTGATCGGCATGTCCCTGTTTGAGGCCTCTCTGGGCTACAACCCCCCGCTCTTTCCCGAAGAGGAGGGGGACATCGCCGTGCCTTCTGTCCAGGCTCATCTGAGACGCTGTCGAGAGGTTTGGAGGTTGGTGTGGATGGCGCTCCAATGCACTGCGGAGCGTAACTCCAGGGTCGCTAATCGCTGCAGGAGGCCGGCTCCAGCCTACCAGGTGGGTCAGCAGGTTTGGCTCTCGACACAACACATTAACCTGAAGGGTGAGAGGAGGAAATTATCGAAGCGATTCATTGGCCCATTTCCCATCACTCGGATTGGTAATCCTGTAGCTGTGCGCCTGTTTCTCCCCCCCTCCCTCCGCATCTGTCCCACTTTCCATGTGTCCCAGATCAAGCCTTTTTTTTCCCAGTCTTCTCTGTCCTCCTCCCTGGTCTCCACCTCCACCGGTTGTGATCGATGGCGACCCAGCGTGGAAGGTCACTTCCATCCTGGATGTCCACCGCTGGGGTCGTGGCATGCAGTACCTAGTGGACTGGGAGGGGTATGGCCCTGCGTGGCGCTCTTGGGTGCGTCCATCCTTCGTGTTGGACAAGCAACTCATCAGGGACTTTCATCGGACGCACCCAGGTAGGCTGGATCAGGTGCCAGGAGGCAACCTTTGAGGGGGCTCTGGGCCATTATCATCCACAGCTGCGCGCACACCGGCTCCTCGTCAGGACAGGACTATTTAACCCCACTCAGCCTGCTGGTGACATAATGTCGGACCCAGGGAACACACACACTCAGGCTCAAGTGCAATACAATTATCTTTATTGAATTACCAGCAGGTGTGTGGGTGCGTGTATGCGGAATGTGAGTGTATTGTGGGTGAACGAGCTGCAACCGGGGGCGAGACAGAGCGTCGTACAGCCTGGCAACCTTAGGGACAGAGCCAAACACAGATGTTAGAATCAGCCGTGTGACAGTGAATGGAAAACTGACTGGGCTTACTTGCAGGTGTTCTGGTGCTGGCGCCGGCTTGGGCTGTGGGCCTCCTTCCAGGGAGACAGCGTCTGCAGAGCGCACCCGGCGATGAGCCGTGCTGTGTGGTGTGGTGAGAGGAACGATTCCGCCGCCGCGGGGGAGAGAACCGCTGCCAAAGGGATCCACCTGTGCACAGGGGAGAGCCTGGGAGAAAAGGTAAGTTGGAATGTTGAGCTTACGTGCCAACGGAGAGTCCAAAAGATGATGCACAGGGCTGAGAGGAATCAGGTGTGAGCGGGACGAAGATCGTAGCAAAGCAGACGGCTCCGTGCCAAAGCTCCAGGCAGAGTGGGCTATATAGCCCGGGGCTGACTACCCACAGGTGTGCGCGCAGCTGATGCAGGTGACGGCCCAGAGTGAGTCATAACAGCTGGCCTGCACGGAGCCGTCTGTCTCCCTGGCTATGAAGCGCATCTCCCGACTTCCTAGCCATCCCCTTCACGACGCTCTACCTCGCCACCTCGGCATTAACTCCCGGAGGATCTCTCCACAAACTCAAGTAAGCCAATCTGTTATGGATGGCTCTCACGAGCCATCAATGAGACGCTGCAGGCAGCTGTGAGTTTGTACGTTTATTAAATAAAGACACTATGACAAAATAACAAGCCTTGTGGGGCAAAACACAAATAACGATAAGACATTTACATATAAACAGCAAGGGCAGAACCTGAACACTGGGAAGAACTGGCTTCAGGGTTAGGGAAGCCAGACTGGAAAGCAGGAGTAGGTTGCAGCCCTGAGTAAACAGAGCTGCTCCCTTAAATAGGGCTGAATAGATTAATCAGTAGATGAAGGGTCATCAGCTGATTGGAATCAGGCTGTTCAGCGGGGCTCCACTGACAGGCAGAAGCCCCGCCGAGACGGTGTCATAATAAACGTCTAGAAGCACGCCAGAGGAGAGAACGGAGGGCTACCGCACAGCCCGAGTGCCGACAGAGTCAGCACACGAACCATGACAGTTGCCCCCGTTCCCGACGCGGATTCTAGACGCGGTGTAACATCGGGCTCCCCACAACTGGGAGGCCAACAAGACCACCCCAGGGAGGGAGGAGGGGGGAAAAAAGGCCGAGGAGGGCTAGATCCTGGCGACAAGGGGGAAGACAGAAAATACCATCAGGAGGCACTACAGAGCATAGAAAAACACAAAAAACACTCCATAATGCACAAATAGACAAAATACTAGGCCAACTAAGGGATAACTAAGGGACAACTAAGCCTACAGGCCACAAACAGAAAACTCGGGTCTAAAGACCAAGATACACTGTTCCCGGAAAAAACAAAACATACCATCCCCCAACAGAGGAAGGGAGGGAGAGGAAAAAAAACACACTAGATGGTGTAGAAACCCTGCAGTTTAAATCCATACAAATAAACCGTTACAGGCAATGAAAGGACATCTCCCAGCCTACGGAAGAATCACAACAGTGGGAGGAAAAAAAACACACGCTAGGGAGCGGTGAGATACACAATTCATTAATAAAACACTAGCACATCCCAACAGGTCACAGAAGCACAGAAAAAAACAAACAAAAAAAACCCAGGGATGACGGCAGGCTAAGCACCACTGGCATGAAAGCCGACAGTTCGGGGGGCCGCCCTGCATCTAGTGTCCACATCGCTGGCAGTGGGGGGGAAGGAACAGTTTGAGCAGCCTACCTCAGTCCCAGGCCAGGAAACTCAGTACTTCTGGTGGCCGGGCCAGATCGCCAAACGCACGGGAAAGTTTGTCGGGTGGCCGACCCAGAACGCCAAACGGACGAGGCAGTCCTCCAGGCGGCCGACCCACATCACTCAGCCACCAGGACCGCAGGGGAGAAATTGAAGACGGCCTCCCTGGAGAGGGGGAAGACGAGGGAGAGCCGGGCCGAATATTGAGAACCCCAATGGCCCCCGGTGGAGATGAGCTGGGGGAAGGTTGATGGGCCAGTCCAGCGTCAGGCGGCAGAGGATCTGCAGCTCCCTCACCGACCTCGACCGACCGGCGCTGCGCCCCTGCTGGACCCCGATTGGGCCGGAGCAGCACCCATGACGGACCCCAATTGGGCCGGAGCAGCACCCGCGATGGACCCTGATTGGGTCGCGGCTGCACCCACGTCAAACCCCGATTGGGTCAATGCAGCACCCGCGATGGACCCCGACTGGGTCAGCGCAGCACCAGGAATGACCTCCAAACCCGAACCCGGAACCTCCAGCACAGTGACCAGGATTGACTCAGCACCGGTGACCCTGGGAGAAGGCTTAGGAGAAGAAGAAGTAACCGGGATCAGGATCACCGGTAGCGATAGAGCCCAGTGAGACGAGCTCGGATGCAGCGGACGGCTGCGCCTGACTCGTCTCCCCTAGAGACAGGCAAAAATGCTCTAGAATAGATAGAAGGAAGACAAAATAGTGCACTTGCCTGAACTCGAGTTCTGTCGCCGTCCAGGACTTCGACGATCCGGGTTCCGAAGGCAGAAGGATGTCCTCTGGCTCCCACTCAGCTACAGTGGGCCCCGCAGCTGGCATGATGATGTCCACAGCCTGAGGACCCTCCAAAGCTGATGACCACGCCAACAACCCGCATGGCATGGTGGCAGGAGATCCTCGACCTGCTGCGTCAGACCGCTCTTCCGTGGAGACCCGGGGACGCTTCAACGTCGGCGCAGGCTCCAAACTGCAGTCCGCTCTCCTCCTCTGCCCATGATGTGGTTGCGGGGCTGGAACCAGGTTATCCAAGGCCACAGGCTCTCTCCTCGTCTGGCGGCGTAGGCCTGGCGCCGCGGAACACTCAGGGGAAGGAGACACAAAGGTAGCAGGTCCATTACTAATTACTGCAGCAGGTGGAGGGAGTTCAGGGGACTGTGAACCCCAAACTCCGCCCCCAGGAATCAAGCAAGGCAATTCATCCAATGTGGGAACAGAATGAAAAGTTACTTGTCTGATCCGTAGGGGCCCGATGGAACCCGCTACAGTCGACTTTGTTCCTCCCTTTCCCCGCTGGATGGTGACGGAGGGCCTCCTGGAAGAAACGAGGAGGAGCCGCTCGCGATGGACCCACGACGGGCGTCGCCGAGGCAGGACTCCTAGTACTCACAGCAGCCGAGGAACACGTCGAGGAGAAGGGGATGACAGCCGAGGCGATCCGGGCACGAGGAGCTGACGGAACAGCAGGAAGAGATGACCTGGGGGGAGAGGCTGCAGGAATTCCCTCCAGACGAGACGTAGGAGAGGCAGCTGTCTGAGGGGTGGAGTCATTCCGATGACCCGGAACAGGATCTGGACGGGGTTCTTGCTGAGGCTTACTGTTAGCAGTGTGACGACGGTTACCGGCAGAGGGCGAGGCGAAGGAGAGGTTTGGGAAATGCCGCTCCTGTGCGGAAACAGAAGTGAGCAGGTCGGCGTACTCTAGATAGCCACTTAATGCCGGATTCCTCTCCACCAGCCTGACTGCCGCCGTCACATGCTTTATAATCTGTGTAGGGTGAATGATGGAATGAGCAGCAGCCACTCGGTCCCGGATGGAAACAGCTGTCAGTTGTAGCTTCTCCGGGGGAATCCTGACTGACGTTTCACTCCTTCGGGGATCACCCCTGGGCGGTGCAAACTCCTGGACAGGAACGAGGACAGGAATGGGATCCCGAAGCAAGGAGAGAGGATGCCTCCTCTTCGGCTTCCTGCCGGAGTTTCCCTCCAGCCCACAGAGTCTCTCCCGGTGCACAGCGATGTCTGCCTTCCTCGCCGTGACTTCCGGGTGGTTGGAGTAGTGGGGAAGGCGATTAATAATGTCCTCAGCGAGGTCCAGGTGCTGGCGTACATCGCTGGGAGTGTTGTAGAGGCCAGCAGTGAAGATAGTTCCATCAATGTTGTCCAGGGCCTCCACCAGCTCGTAGCCCAGGCTCCGAGCATGGCCCCTGCTTGACGACATACTCTCCCAGCTCATCGGTACCCAGACAGGGGAAACAACAAGTCCAATTAAACAAATTCACGCCCACCGGCGTCTCTTTGGGCTGCGACCTACTGTTATGGATGGCTCTCACGAGCCATCAATGAGACGCTGCAGGCAGCCGTGAGTTTGTACATTTATTAAATAAAGACACTATGACAAAATAACAAGCCTTGTGGGGCAAAACACAAATAACGACAAGACACTTACATATAAACAGCAAGGGCGGAACCTGAACGCTGGGAAGAACTGGCTTCGGGGTTAGGGAAGCCAGACTGGAAAGCAGGCGTAGGTCGCAGCCCTGAGCAAACAGAGCTGCTCCCTTAAATAGGGCTGAATAGGTTAATCAGCTGATGAAGGGTCATCAGCTGATTAGAATCAGGCTGTTCAGCGGGGCTTCACTGACAGCCGGAAGCCCCACCAAGACGCTGTCATAATAAACGTCTAGAAGCACACCAGAGGAGAGAACGGAGGGCTACCGCACAGCCGGAGTGCCGACAGAGTCAGCACACGAACCATGACACAATCCCTTTACTCACCTGTTCTCCGCTACTCCCTTGTGCACAGGCAGAATCTCCCGGCGGCAGAATTGTCTCCCTCGTTGGCGGTTTCCACCCTTTCCTCTCCACCATCTCCACGACTGCAATGATGCTGGGACAGTGGGCGCTGTCTACCTGGCCAACGGGTGATCACCATCTGCCTGGAACAAGTAAGCCACAGTTACACCTATGCGTGAGCCCAGCTAGCTCCTTGCTAATTGTGTGTCTTGCTCCGTCCATAGGGTTGCCAGGCTGCACGGCGCTCTGCTCCCTCCCAGCTGCTCGGAGTCTCCAGCCAGCACTCACATACACAACATAACACATTCACACATCCACACACGATACACTGGGTCAGTAAAGATAATTGAATCCATTTCTGAGTCTGTGTCTGTTCCCTGGGTCAACCATTATGTCAAACACCATGTTTTAAGTTTACCAGGAAGGTCGCACTTCTCGATTGCTATAAGTCCCTCGCGTGCTGCCTTCTGCACCTCTGCACCTCTGTGCCGATCTGTTTTTGGGGTTACGTATAAACGTCCCAGACTTTTGATTGGCTGCTCTTTGACCATGGGGATCTTTTCACCACCAATAAAGAAGCAGACAGCCTTGATCTTCCCCTTCACTATGGAAAGGCTAAGACTTTTTGTTGGCTTAGCCTTCATCCTCGCCCATGAAAACAGATCGTGAAATTGCTGGAGCAACCTATCTGTGTCAACTTTGGTTAGGACAAGGGTGGTGATGTCATCCATGAAAGCTCTTGCTGGTGGCAGGATAATTCCCTGGTCAGTTACCTCACCTTTCACTGTATTCACAGCACCACAGAGTATATCTCCATGGTCATCACGAAAAGCAATGATGAAATTACACAACCCATTATAATGCCAACTTTAAGGGCTTGCCACTCAGTGATATAATCCTTCATTGTGCACCGCATGAACGCAGAGCAAAAATGTCTCATTAGAATGTTGCTAACCTCCTCTGGGATATAGAAGAAGACCAGTGCTCTGTGGATTAGGTCTTGGGGTACGGAGCCATAGGTATTCACAAGATCAAGCCACACCACGTGAAGCTCTTTCTTGTTTCTCCTTGCAGACTGGATGGAGTTCCAGATCATTGCTGCATGCTCAAGGCAACCTGGAAAGCCACGTATGCCTGCCATCTGGACTGATGTATTTATGAACCTGTTGTTAATGAGGAAATCAGTGGTTCGTCTGGCAAGGACCTCAAAGAAAATCTTTCCTTCAACATTTAGAAAGGAGATAGGCTGAAAACTACAAACACCAACAGAATTTTGTTCCTTTGGGATCCAGATGCAATCTGGAAGGCACCAGTGTTGTGGCACCAGCCCCTCTCTCCATGCCCTTTGGGGCAGCACGGCAAGTTGTTCTAAGACTCTTGGGCAATTCTTATAGATCTTATATGAAAAGCCGTTCATGCCTGGGGCACTCTTTGCACGAGTCTTTCGAACAAACTCCCAAGTCTCTCTGAACCTATAATTAGACATGTTGAAAGCAGTCTTGGGTTCAGTAGATTTTGTAATGCCCTCTATATTGTTAAGAGGGATATCTTTCAGTGGGTCTGAGTAGGTCTTATGCAAGTGAGCCTGCAGCTCCTCCTTGGTGATGTTAAGGACACCATTCTTTGTTTCTGTAAAGAGTTTTTTAGCAAATGAATAGAGATTCTTGTAAAAGGCTTCCCTAGACTTGCTTTCTTCTCCAGTGCTTCCTCTGGTTTTCAGCTCAGGAGATAACAAGAATCTGTCTTTTAAGGTCATCCAGAAGCTCCTGAATACCTGGCCTTTCATGGTCAGCAGCCTCCTTCAGGTGATCTGTCAAGATGCACTGTCTTGATCTAATATGGCCTTTCTGGATTTGGCGTCTGTTGGGTCTTCTTTTGATGTATAAGTCCTTCTCACTACCACCTCACTGACTTTCTCTAGGCATCTATCATACATAAAGTTGCAGAATGAACTAAGCTGATTGGCTGTAGGACTCTTCAGTTGACAACGAAGGGAAGTTGACAATTCTTGGTCAAGTTGAGCCCACACTGAGCTCTCATTACCTTTTGGCCATTGGATTCTGGCTTTGTTTTTAATTACTTCTGGACGCTGCTATGTAAAAGCTATGGGTTCATGAGCACTGTGGTTTAATTCCTGGCTTTTGTTCCCATTAATCGCCTTACTGGCCTCGCTTACTATGGGTTTGTGTTGCTTACACCAGCGTGATTGATGTGTGCGCAACCCTCGCACGTTGCCAAAAGTCCTTCCACAGCTGCAAGATGTAGCCTGATTCAGGGCCGGGTAAATACCAGTGATGTCAGTCTGGTGGGTGATATATTCTCCCTCCCTGCTACAGTCACCCAGAGGGCATTGTTCGTTCATTCTTTTCGGAGTCAATAGCATCACCTAGTATGGGCAACTACCCCATGCCTGAGGTGGTTGCCGTCATTCTTTCAATGAAAGCATGCTTTCTCTTCAATTCAAAGTTTGAAGAGAACTGTGAAAGGGTGTGCAAAAAGGGTCAGCAACATTTGCATTGCTTGAGAAAACTTGCACGCTTCCAAGTTGACCGAACCATAATGACAATGTTTTATCGGGCTTTTATTGAATCTGTTTTATCCTTTTCTTTAGTGTCATGGTTTGGTCAGATAAAACTGAAACAGAGGAAATCCTTGGATCAGGTAGTTAGATGGTCCAGTCGTTTGCTTGGTGAGCCACAGCTGAGCCTGACATCCCTGTACACCAGACAAGTACAGAGGATGGCTACCTCCATTTTAAGTGATGACTCCCACCCTTTGCACTGCCATTTTCAGCTTCTTCCCTCAAGACGGAGGTTTGCTGTCCCAAAAAGTAGAACCCAGCGCTACAAAAACAGCTTTGTCCCTGCTGCTGTCAAAGAGTTGAACAAGCTGTAAAAAATATATTGCACATAATTTACACTACCGTTCAAAAGTTTGGGGTCACCCAGACAATTATTTTGTGTTTTCCATGAAAAGTCACACTTATTTACCACCACGAGTTGTAAAATGAATAGAAAATGTAGTCAAGACATTGACAAGGTTAGAAATAATGATTTGTATTTGAAATAATAATTTTTTCCTTCAAACTTTGCTTTCGTCAAAGGATCCTTCATTTGCAGCAATTACAGCATTGCAGACTTAACATGATTGCACAAGGGTTCTCTAATCATCCTTTAGCCTTCTGACGCAATGAGCAAACACATTGTACCATTAGAACACCGGAGTGATAGTTGCTGGAAATGGGCCTCTATACACCTATGTAGATATTGCATCAAAAACCAGACATTTGCAGCTATAATAGTCATTTACCACATTAGCAATGTATAGAGTGTATTTCTGATTAGTTTAAAGTTATCTTCATTGAAAAAAAGGGCTTTTCTTTCAAAAATAAGGAAATTTCTAAGTGACCCCAAACTTTTGAACGGTAGTGTAGGTACCTATTTATTAACTCCATTTTATATTTACTTACTTTTGTAGGATGTCACTTGGGTTCTAAATTTTTTATTGGGTTTTAGACCTTTGAGTTTTTAACCTCTTTGACTAGTTTTTAACTTTTAATATGACCCTTCTCTCTTACCTCTGGTTTTTCCTCCCATCTCTTTGTCTTTTTATACCCTGATTGATGGAGCCTTGAGTATTTTTATCATGTTTATAGTCAGCTTCATATGTGCCTGTGTTTGTGCCTATGTTGAATGTAATTTGTGGCTTGTATACATGGATGTCACCAGACTGCAAAACAAATCTACCTACGGGTACAAATAAAGTAATCTGAACCTGAACCTGAACCTGATTCTGACTTTCCAGGAAGTCACCTTGCTTTCCAAAGAGTCTTATTTTCGAGATCATACAACTTGCAATGTACGTAATGTACATAGACTGCTGTTGTTGTTTTTCCAGCCTTATTCCTTTTTCTTTTTTTATATTGTGCACACCACTAAAGAAAGAAATACCATTTCAATTCTCCTGTATGTCCTGTATGTATAGTAGTATTGACAAATAAAATCTTTGAATCTTGAATTTTTGAATTTATAATCTTTTTAAGCTCCTCAGACAGCTCTCTACTTATGATATGTTCAGACCAAACGTGAAGGGAATTTTTCGCGCAGTGCGAATACATGTAAAGTTAATGTAAACATGCGGAAGACACACAAATACGCGCATTCGCACGTTTGCATCCAAGAGATAGCACTAACTAGTATGGTATGTATAGCCAAAGCCCACTGCTGTATTTTCTAGATTTAGTGTTTTCTGGACTGCGTATTTTCGTGACTGCTGTTCATGTAGCGCCTGTTTGTGTTGCCAAAATTTGCAAAAATTGGCATAACAAAAGTGACTTTAAGTTAAAAACATTGTCGTCAGTGGCAATAAAAGAATTTGCTGCAAGAACCCCAGTAATTGTGTCCTGTGTGGCAATTCATTTCCTGGGCTACACAATTTTGGTATCAGGAGTGGGGTGCAGCTTAGGAGACATTCATTTTTACTAGCAACACTGTGGCTTTATAAAAAGCAAAAGAATTATATTTTTTTATTTGAGAAATACATCAGTGGTGAAGACTGCAGGTCAGGTTGTTGGTGTTCGAGTCTGAGAGGCCAGCCCATGATTGATGTAGTGATCCATGAGAGATGCTGTGGGATGATCCAGAGGGTGCTTCCCGACTAACGAAATTTATCCAGACCTGTGTAGAGGATTTCAGCACCGTTTCCAGCAGTGAACGATTGGAGTCAGCAGTGCTCCAAGCAAAAGACTGTTTTCACAGTATGCTTAAAAGAACGTTAAGACTGAACATTTGCATTCAGAGTGAACTCATAAAAGTGTCATTTCATGATGTTTAGAGGATCCGGTGATGAAGGACCTTTGAGTAATGACAATGGTAGACAAAACCAGGTTTCAGGGGGGGTGTCGGGAACAAATAGGCACCCCAGTGAAGAAATCTAGATGCAAATACAAGCGCTTACCAGATTAAGGGATGATCTAACAAGGTTAAATGATGAAACCAGGGCTCAGAAGAAAAACAGTAACTGTGCCCTTACATATTCATACATCTATTTTCCAAGAGAACGTCAGATCCAATTTACTGGAGAATATGGTAAAGATGGGAGGTCTTTGGAGGAGTTTATTGAAGAGGTTAAAAGGGTTTTAAGATCCAGAGAACACACAACTGAAGAGCAATGTGATTTTGTGCTTCCCTGTTGCGTGGTCCTGCATTAGAGGAGTCGAGACTATGTATGAGGGGTCAGTCAGTTAGGCCCAGTGATGCATTTGGTGAAAAACACAGTACCACTCAGCTTTTGCAGTCCTTTTACAACCATAAACAAGCAGAAGGAGAAGACCTATGTGATTATTCTCATGCATTATCCCAGATATTGAGCTCTATAGTGAGACAATCCATCAATGTGATACCTGAGGAGAGAACTATTCTCAGGGACCAGTTTATTGAGGGTCTGTGAGACACTGCCCTGAAACGTGAACTCAGAACTCTGGCCTATCTCTAACCAGAAAAATGGTTAGAGATAGGCCACACTCCAGCCTATTGGATGTGTGGAAGTCCTCTTCTGGGAACTGGAGGATAACAGGTCACAGCATTCTAGAGTTGTCAGGAACCATCAAGTTCAGTCTGAGACCTCAGAAGCCCAGTGCTCAGTGATGAAGACAGATAATGAACAACATACAGTATTAGGTGATGTTTAAAGGGCAGTTGCTCATCAAGAAAAACAGTTAGCTGAACTAAGCAAAACACTGGATAAACCAGCTAGTATGGTGAGTGAGATGTGTAGGCGCAGCTCACCTCAGACATTCAAAGAGCCCAAGTCACGGGTCAAGACACAGCCAAAGTTTACACCAGATGGTCAACCTATCTCTTTCAAGTGTAGGGGTATAGGACATATTGCTAGAAAGTGTCCACAAACTAAACCTGTTCAAGATGATACTACACCTGGTTCTTCTATAGCACAGGAAAAACTTGCACCCCCAGCTGTCATGAGCCAAACAATTCGAGGGGAAGCTGTTGGCTCACCTAAAAAACACTAGACAGAAGTACGATTTTAGATCGTGCAATAGGAGAATGTAAAACTGTTGAGGTGAAACTTTAATATACCTACTTGACACTGATAGCCAGGTCAATACTCTGAGTACAGGTCAGAGAGTTTCTTCAAAAAACACTGGTCAGGGAGGGACAATACTGTTCATTTGGCAATTGAATGGTTAAAGATCACTGCAGCTAATGGGTAAGATGTACCCTAAGTGGGCTATGTAGAGCTTGAAGTAGAGGCCATGGGTTTGACTATCCCTGAGAGAGGTTTTCTAATAGTCAGAGACACAGCACACTGTTCTTCTGTTCCAAGTCCCATAGGTATGAATGTGATTAAACAATGTAGAGAGCTTTTGCATGCAGAGTCCAATACCACAATGCAGGATGGACTTGACTCAAACTGGAGAAAGGCTTTCCAATGACTACTGACTGTTAGTGTAGCAGACTGACTCTCTTTTGGTAGAGTGGCTGGGAAAGATATTGTACATGTACCCACCGCATCTGCTGCTACTGTTATGGCTACAGGACTTAGGACTGTAGCAGAGAAAGAGCCCCTTACTGGTAATAGAGCCCACAATGGCACCTTTACATGGTGGTTTAGTTGTTGTACCAACCTTAGTGACATCAGAAAGACATTATTTTGCCTGTCCAAGTCATGAACTTGTCTGATGAAGACATCTGGTTAAAGCCAAGGACAAGACTAGGGGTGTTAACTGGTGTGGACAGTGTGAAAAGTGATGAGCACGACAGTACTGGCTACTCTATTGTACGGTGCTGAAACTTGGACTGTCTACAGAGTGCAGGTGAAGAAACTCCACGCGTACATGATGAGACACCTTCGAGCCATAATGAACATCTCATGGCAAGACAAGATAACCAACATAGAAATGTTGAAATGAGCTGGTCTACCATCAATGGTAGGTTCGGTTCCGGTTCCGCCGGACCGGCGGCGCCACACGAGTCGGCTGCCTGTTGCAACAGCCTTTTTTTTTTTTTTTTTATCTTCCTTCTTCTTTCTACACCTTTCACTCTGTATATATATCACGGACGCACGGATCGCCCCGGGGGTCTCCCGGGTCGGCGGACGGAGCCACGGTTTGCAGCGGGAGACGTTACAGCGGGGAGGAGCTAGTGCTAGCTAGCACTTGGCCGCCGCCCGGTGCTAATGGGAAACTCGACATACCGGGAGCTGTAGCGAAAACGAAGCGGGTGCCGGGCTGGAGTTTAGGCGGCGTGAAAGAAATATAAGACAGAATAATAAAGAGCGATGGCAAGAACCAAGCAGACCGCCCGTAAAATCTACTGGAGGAAGAAGCCCCCCAGGAGACAGCTAGCCACAGGGCTGCTCGGAGAGGCGCTCTGGCCACCGGCAGAGTGAAGAGGCCTCGCCGTCACAGGCCCGTGGCTCTGAGAGAGATCCGTCGCTACCAGAAATCCACGGAGCTGCTCATCCGTAAGCTGCCCGTCCAGCGCCTGGTGAGGGAGATCGCTCAGGACTTCAAGACCGTCCTGCGTTTCCTGAGCTTCGCCGTCATGGCTCTGCAGGAGACCAGCGAGACCCACCTGGTGGTCTCTTCTTCGCTAAGGGGGTCACCATCATGCCCAAAGACTTCCAGCTGGCCCGCTGCATCCGCGGAGAGAGAGCTTAGACTTTCTGCTGCACATCCACCAGCCATAATTCAATTCAATTCAATTCAATTCAATTCAATTCAACTTTATTTATATAGCGCCATTTCACAACAACAGTCATCTCATAGCACTATCAACTGTAGGGAGGACCCCCACAGTTGCAGAAAGACCCCAGCAATCAGGCGATCCCCTGTGAGCAAGCACTTGGCGACGGTGGAGAGGAAAAACTCCCTTTTAACAGGAAGAAACCTCCAGCAGAACCAGGCTCAGGGAGGGGCAGTCATCTGCTGCGACTGGCTGGGGGGTGAGGGGATAGAGAAGAAGAAAAGAACAGACATGTAGAGAGCAAACAGCACGATGGGGACTCAATCTATGGGAGAGAACAAACAAATGTTAATGACCAGCAAAAAAAAAAATATTTCATAGAGAGTGAGGAAAGGAGTGAGGCCCAGTGCATTACTGGAGGTCCCCCGGCTGACTAAACCTATTAGCAGCATAACTAAGGGAGGGTTCAGAAAACACATGATCCCTCCCTAATTGTAGGCTATATCAAAAAGGTAGGTTTTAGCCCTATTCTTAAAAACAGAGATCGAGTCTGACTCCCGAATCCAGATTGGCAGCTGATTCCACAGGAGAGGAGCTTGATAACTGAAGGCTCTGCCTCCCATTGTACTTTTGGAGATTCTAGGTATTACAAGTAAACCTGCATTTTGGGAGCGTAGTGCTCTGTTAGGATGATACGGTAGTATCAGATCTTTTAAATAAAAAGGAGCCTGATTGTTTAGAGCTTTGTAAGTAAGAAGAAGGATTTTAAACTTAATTCTAAACTCTATGGGAAGCCAATGAAGGGAGGCCAGAACCGGAGAGATATGATCTCTCTTTCTAGTACCTGTTAAAACTCTTGCTGCAGCATTTTGGATCAGCTGAAGACTTTTTAAAGATGTTTTAGGACAACCTGATAATAAAGAATTACAATAATCTAATCTCGAGCTAACAAAAGCGTGGATCAGCTTCTCAGCATCACTCTGAGACAAGATGCTCCTAATCTTGGCAATATTACGCAAATGATAGAAGGCAGTCTTAGAAACAAATTTAATATGTGAATTGAAGGACAAATCCTGATCAAAAATAACTCCAAGGTTCCTCACAGAGCTATTAAGAGAAAGAGTAACTGCATCCAAACTGAAAGTTTGATTTGGAAAGGAATTTCTAAGGTTTTTTGGACCAACAAGAATGACTTCAGTCTTATCTGAATTTAATAGCAGGAAATTACAAGTCATCCAAACTTTGATTTCCTTAAGACAGGCTTCTAACTTGGCTAATTGATTAGTATCATCTGGCTTCATTGACAGGTATAATTGTGTGTCATCTGCATAACAGTGAAAATGTATACAGTGCTTTCTAATAATGTTGCCTAATGGAAGCATATATAAACTAAAAAGAGTAGGGCCAAGCACAGATCCCTGTGGAACTCCATGACTAAGCTTTGAGCTGAGAGAAAACTCATCATTTACATGAACAAACTGGAACCTATCAGATAAATAAGATCTAAACCACTGCAACGAAGTTCCATTAAGTCCAACATAGTGTTCTAATCTATCAAGTAGAATATTATGATCAATAGTATCAAAAGCTGCACTAAGATCTAAAAGGACAAGTACAGAAACTAGTCCATTATCAGATGCAATGAGGAGGTCGTTAGTGACCTTCGCTAAGGCTGTTTCAGTGCTATGATGGATTCTAAACCCAGATTGAAACTCCTCAAATAAACCATTTCCCTGCAGGTGGTCAAATAATTGCATAGCAACAACTCTTTCTAAGATTTTTGAAATGAAAGGGAGATTAGAGATTGGTCTATAGTTAGCTAAAGCTCCTGGATCTAGCGTTGGCTTTTTGAGTAAGGGTTTAATTACAGCCGTTTTAAAAGCCTGCGGTACATGGCCTAAAGTTAATGAAGAATTGATTATATGAAGAATAAAGCTACCAATAAGTGGGAAGACTTCTTTAAAGCTATAATGCTCTGCACTGTGTGTCTATATATATACATTTATAGTAATATGGACATATGTTTACTAGATGTTGTTTTTTCTTGCCTTCTGATTGTTGCTCTGAGTGTTGCTATCCCTATGCTGTTGCAATCCTGGAATTTCCCCATTGTGGGACTAATAAAGGCTTATCTTATCTTATCTTATCTTATCTCTTATAATGGAGGACATGCTAATACAGATGAACCTGAGATGGCTCGGACATGTTGAGGGGATGGACCACCAGCGTCTCCCTCGGCAGTTACTCTACAGTTTTGCGAGGGCAAATGCAATCAGGGTAGACCAAGGCTCAGATTTAAAGACACTGTAAAAAGAAACTTGAAGAAGTTGGACATAGACAGGAGTTCCTGGCAGCAGAAGGCTAAGGACAGAGCTGTGTGGAGGAATCTGATCAGACCTAAATGAAACAGTCATTGTCGCCCATGACAGACTGCTATGATGATGATGACTGTGAAGTACATCCATCCATCCATCCATCCATCCATCTTCTACTGCTTTTTCGGAGGTCCGGGTCGCGGAGGCAGCAGTTCAAGCAGAGAAGCCCAGACTTCCCTCTCCCCATCCACCTGCTCCAGCTCTTCAGAGGGGATACCAAGGCGTTCCCAGACCAGCTGGGAGACATAGTTTCTCCACCGAGTCCTGGGTCTGCCCCGGGGTCTCCTCCCAGTGGGACGTGCCTGAAACACCTCAAGTGGGAGGCGTCCAGGAGGCATCCTAATCAGATGCCCATACCACCTCAACTGACTCCTTTCAATGTGGAGGAGCAGCGGTTCTACTCTGAGCCTCTCCCGGATGACTGAGCTCCTCACCCTATCTCTGAAGGTGAGTCCAGCAATCCTACGGAGAAAGCTCATTTCAGCCGCTTGTATCCGCGATCTCGTTCTTTCGGTCATTACCCAAAGCTCGTGACCATAGGTGAGAGTAGGAACGTAGGTTGACTGATAAATCGACAGCTTTGCCTTAGAACTAAGCTCCCTCTTCACCACAACAGACCGGTACAACGTCCGCATCACTGCAGATGCTGCTCCAATCCGTCTGTCGATCTCTCGCTCCATTCTCCCCTCACTCGTGAACAAGACCCCAAGATACTTAAACTCCTCCACTTGGGGCAGGAGCCTGTCGCCAACCCGGAGAGGACAATCCACCTTTTTCCGGCTGAGGACCATGGACTCGGACTTGGAGGTGCTGATTCTCATCCCAGCCGCTTCACACTCAGCCGCAAACCGTCCCAGCAAGAGCTGTAGGTCATTGCTGGATGAAGCCAACAGGACAACATCATCTGCAAACAACAGAGATGAGATCCTGTGGTCACCAAGCATGACACCCTCCATTCCCTGGCTGCGCCTAGAAATCCTGTCCATAAAAATTATGAACAGGATCGGTGACAAAGGGCAGCCCTGGCGGAGTCCAACTCTCACTGGGAATGACTCCGACTGAGTGTTGGCAATACGAACCAAACTCTCACAACGGTCGTACAGAGACCGAATAGATCGTAACAACAAGCCCGATACCCCATACTCCCGAAGCACCCCCCACAAAAATCCACGAGGGACGCGGTCAAATGCCTTCTCCAAGTCCACAAAACACATGTAAACTGGTTGGGCAAACTCCCACGAACCCTCGAGAATTCTCGAGAGGGTAAAGAGCTGGTCCGATGTGCCACGGCCAGGACGAAAACCACATTGCTCCTCCTGAATCCGAGGTTCGACCAACGGCCGGACTCTCCTCTCCAGTACCTTGGCATAGACCTTCCCAGGGAGGCTGAGGAGTGTGATCCCTCTAAAGTTGGAGCACACCCTCCGGTCCCCTTTTTTAAAGAGAGGAACCACCACCCCGGTTTGCCATGCCAAAGGCACTGCCCCCGACCTCCACGCAATGTTGCAGAGGCATGTCAACCATGACAACCCAACAACATCCAGGGCCTTGAGGTACTCGGGGCGAATCTTGTCCACCCCCGGGGCCCGGCCACCAAGGAGATTTTTAACCACCTTGGCGACCTCAGCCCCTGTGATAGGCGAGTCATCCCCCTCGTCCCCAAACCCTGCTTCCTCTGTGGAAGGCGTATCAGTGGGATTGAGGAGATCCTCGAAGTATTCCTTCCACTGCCCGACGATGTCCCCAGTCGAAGTCAACAGTGTCCCATCCACACCATACACAGTGTGGTCGGGGAGCTGCTTTCCCCTCCTGAGCCGCCGGACAGTTTGCCAGAATCTCTTAGAGGCCGACCAAAAGTCTTGTTCCATGGCCTCACCGAACTCCTCCCATACCCGGGTTTTTGCTTCAGCAACCACCCGAACTGCACTCCGCTTGGCCTGCCGGTACACCTCAGCTGCTTCGGGAGTCCCACAAGCCAACCAAGCTTGATAGGACTCCTTCTTCAGCTTAATGGCCCCCCTCACCACTGGTGTCCACCACTTGGTTCGGGGGTTGCCACCATGAGATGCACCGACCACCTTGCGGCCGCAGCTCTGGGCCGCCGCTTCAACAACAGAGGTGGAGAACATGGCCCATTCAGACTCCGTGTCTCCAGACTCCCTCGGAATGTGGTTGAAGTTCTTCCAGAGGTGGGAGTTGAAGACCTCCGGGACAGGGGCCTCAGCCAGACGCTCCCAGCACACCCTCACTATACGTTTGGGTCTTCCAGGTCTGAATGGCTTCCTCCCCTGCCATCGGATCCAACTCACCACCAGGTGGTGATCAGTTGACAGCTCTGCATCTCTCTTTACTTGGGTGTCCAAGACATACGGTTGCAGGTCTGATGACACGATAACAAAATCGATCATCGACCTGCGACCTAGAGTGTCCTGGTGCCAGGTGCACATATGGACACCCTTATGCTTGAACATGGTGTTTGTTATGGACAGACTGTGGTTAGCACAGAAGTCCAATAACTGAACACCACTCGGGTTCAGATCGGGCAGGCCGTTCCTCCAAATCACCCCCCTCCAGGTTTCACTGTCGTTGCCCACGTGCGCATTGAAGTCCCCCAGTAGGACAATGGAGTCTCCAAGAGGAGCACCCTCCAGCACCCCAGTCACAGACTCCAAAAAGGGTGGGTACTCTGAAACATCATTTGGTGCATAGGCACAAATGATGGTCAGGACCCGTTTCCCAACCCGAAGGCGCAGGGAAGCAACCCTTTCGTCCACCGGGGAAAACTCCAATATAGAGGCAGCAAGGTGGGGCGATACAAGAATACCCACCCCTGCTCGTCGCCTCTCGCCCGGGGCAACTCCAGAAAAGGCCAAGCTCCAGCCCCTCTCCAGGAGACTGGTTCCGGAACCACAGCTGTGTGTTGAGGTGAGGCCGACTATATCTAGCCGGTATCTCTCATCCTCGTACACCAGCTCAGGCTCCTTCCCCACCAGAGAGGTGACATTCCACGTACCAAAAGCCAGTTTAGAAAGCTTGGGATCAGTCCGCCAAGGTCTCCGCCTTTGACCGCCACCTGATCCACATAGCACCGGACCCCCATGATCCCTCCTGCAGGTGGTGAGCCCACTGGAGGGCGGACCCATGTAACTCCTTCGGGCTGAGCCCGGCCGGGTCCCATGGGTGGAAACCCGGCCACCAGACGCTAGCCTTCGAGCCCCCAGGCCTGGCTCCAGGGTGGGGCCCCGGTAACCCCATACCGGGCGGGGTACACTGAATCCTTGATATACAATTCATGAGAGTCTGTTGGATCGTTCTTAGTCTAGCCCTTCACCCAGGACCAGTTTGTCTTGGGAGATCCTATCAGAGGCAAATTGCCCCGGACAACATAGCTCCTGGGATCACTGGGGCACGCAAACCCCCCCACCACGATAAGGTGACGATCCATGAGGGGGCTGTGAAGTACAGTTCCAGAGAATCTCAGTAGATACAGATGAAGTCAGTCTCAGTAATCATCCTGAACCACCTAAAAATGTGAAGTACAGTTCCAGAGAATCTCAGTAGATACAGATGAAGTCAGTCTCAGTAATCATCCTGAACCACCTAAAAATGTCCAGTTCTTTGTAGAGCAGCTTAATGTGGGTGGTACCCCAGAGCAGAAAGCTCAGCTAGCCTTACTCCTAAAAAAATACTTGTTTATGTTTGCAACCGAAGACTTGGGTTACACCAAGAAAGTACAACATGAAATACACCTAACAGGTGACACAGCCATACAGATGAATCCCACACACAGTAGTGAAGTCAGAGAGCACATTGGTAAACTGTTGAAAATGAGTTATCAAAGAGAGTTCCAGTCCATACACTTCACCCATCGAGTTGGTCAGGAAAGCAGATAGTAGTTTGAGGCTCTGTGTGGATTTCAGGAAACTCATCACAAAGACTAGGCATGATGCTTTTCCACTTCCAAGGATTAATGAGAGTTTTGATGCACTGAGGGGAAAAATTCTTCTCAACCATTGATTTAGCGAGTGGGTATCACCAGGTAGCTATGCATGAGAGAGACAGGCCCAAGACAGCCTTCACTACACCATTTGGTCTCTATGAATATGTGAGGGTGCCTTTTGGAATCTGTAATGAGCCCATCACATTTCAGAGGCTTATGCAGGTTATTATGTGTGAGCTCATTTTTCAAATACTCCTGGTGTACCTAGATGACATTTTGGTTTTCTCAGACATTTGAACAGCATTTGGAGAGACTGGTCTTAAAGTTAGGTTAATTGGTATCAAACTGGGGATTCTAAACTGTCCTCAGGTATGACTGTGAGAGTGAATGGTTGTCTGTCTCTCTGTGTTGGCCCTGCAATGGACTGGCGATCTGTCCAGGGTGTACCCTGCCTCTTGCCCAAAGATGCTGGGATAGGCTCCAGCCGCCCCCCCCCCCCCCGCGACCTGAAAAGGATTAAGCAGAAGAAGATGGATGGATGGTCTTAAAGTGAAGTTGCAGAAGTGTGCTTGTTTTTTCCAGGAGTCAGTAAAGTTTCTGCGTCATCAAGTGTCAGCTGAGGGTGTTGCCACTGATTCATTCACGATTTTTGCTGTAAAATGCTGGAAGGTTTCAACCACTGTTAAGGAGCTTCAGTCATTTGTGGGATTCTGTAGTTATTACCGGAAATTCATTTAAGGATTCTCACAGATTGCTGGACCACTACATGACTTAGTCAACAAATGTTCAGGAGGAAAGAATACAGCTATTTCAGGTTGGTGGACTCCTGAGTGTAACTCAGCATTTGAACAGTTAAAGGAGAAACTTACTTCTGCTCCCATTTTGGGTTTCGCTGACTTCACACAGCTCTTCATAGTTGAGACAGATGCCAGCCAACATGGGTTGGATGCTGTATTTTATCAGCAACAGGGTGACATTAAGCGCATCATAGCTTATGCAAGCCGTAAGCTACATATGTCAAGCTGAGAAAAATAACCACAACTACAGTAGCATGAAGCTTGAATTTATTGCTTTAAAATGGACAGTGGCAGAGAAATTTAGAGGATACTTGCTGGGTTCCAAGTTTGTTGTGTTAACAGATAATGTCACAGTTTGAGGATGGAAATTACTGAGCATGTAATTTACAATATAAGCCTCCCGGGCCACAACAGCACAAACATTCACAGAGGCAGAAGATCAGTTAAATGCTTTACTGTACAAATCTTGAAATAATTTACAACACAGACAAGTTGAATAAAAACACAAAGGTTAAAAATTTGTAACAGCCTAAAAAGAGTAATATCACCTTGGGTTTAAAAATGTCCGAGAATTAATCCAGGGAGAAAAAAAAAATATTAGTCTGTGGGGGACCCATGCTGTAGAGTTCAGTAGTTTTCTCCACAAGTCCAACTAATATAAAAGTTGGAGTTACTCTTTACACTAAAGGGCAGAAAAAACCTTCAGCGTGTCCTACAGGGGGGTGGGGGCGTGTCCGCTGTCTGTCAGAGCAGGATCAAACGCTGCCGTCCTCACTTGCCTAGAAAGACGTGCCGTTTGTCAGGGTCCAAAATCCTTTGTACGCGTCCCTGGTGGGGAATCCTGGCACCAGAGGAAAAGAAGCAGGCAGGAGGAGAGAAGAGGGGTAGGCTCCTGCGGATCCGTCGCCTGGGATTACCTGCAGCACACAACGCAGCACAAACTCAACACCCCACAGATGCACCGGGCGGCTGGTAATCATTCACATGCACACAGACAATAAGCACATTTCTTCCACTTATCTGTGTACGAGCCTTTTCTCCACACAACTGCGTGTCCCTCGGCTGGATCCTCTGGCATCCTCGGTCCCAAGCTGCTGCTGTCAATCCCAGCACATGCTGCATTCATAAAATCCCACTCACGTGAGCCTCCCCTCAACTGCTGTCCTCTCCTTTCACCTAGCCTGCTCCATCAATCAATCAATCAAGTGGATCATAATTTATTATTAAAGAAACTACAAAATTGTGGTATTAGGGGGTAGCACTGTCCTGGTTAAGTAGTTACTTAAAGAATAGATATCAGTATGTATGTGTTGGTAAAAACTCACAGTTACTGAAGGTTACTTGTGGAGTCCCACAGGGTTCAGTTTTGGGGCCATTGTTATTCAATATGTATATAAATGATATATGTAAAGTCTCGGAAAAAACTGATTTAATATTGTTTGCCGATGACACTAATCTATTATGCAGTGGAAGCAATTTGGAACAACTTTTGGATACACTCGGAAAGGAATTAGGAAAGCTTAAACTGTGGTTTGATTCAAACAAATTAACGCTCAATTTAAGTAAGACAAAATTTATAGTTTTTAACAACCATCACAACAACTTCATATCTAAACTCAGTGTAAATGGTGTAGAGATTGAAAGGGTATCTGAAACTAAATTTCTTGGAGTAATAATTGATAATAAACTGTGTTGGAAGTCACATATTAATTATATTAAAGGTAAAATATCTAAATCAATCGCAATACTACACAGAGCGAAATATTTGCTGAATCAACCCACATTATATACTTTGTATCATTCATTAATACTCCCATACATGACATATTGTACTGAAGTATGGGGAAATACATATAAAACAAACATATATCCAGTCTTTATGCTTCAGAAGAGAGCTATTAGAATAATAAACAAAGCTGCTTACAGGGAACCAACAAACCCACTTTTTCTTAAATTAAAAGCTCTCAAGTTGAAAGATCTGGTTGACTTTAAAACTGCAGTAATAATGTTTAAAGTGAAGAATCTATCACTGCCCGCAAATATCCAAAAGTTGTTCCAAATAAGGGAGAAACAATATCATTTCAGAGGAACATGTATATTTCAAAAACCTTCAGTGAGAACTACCACTAAGCAACACTGTGTTTCAGTGCAAGGAGTCAGATTATGGAACGATTTTGGACCTGAATTAAAATCATGTACAACGCTTGGACAATTTAAACAAAAACTAAAGGAAGAAATACTCCAAACATACACTACCGTTGAAAAGTTTGGGGTCACTTAGAAATTTCCTTATTTTTGAAAGAAAAGCACTTTTTTTCAATGAAGATAACTTTAAACTAATCAGAAATACACTCTATACATTGCTAATGTGGTAAATGACTATTATAGCTGCAAATGTCTGGTTTTTGATGCAATATCTACATAGGTGTATAGAGGCCCATTTCCAGCAACTATCACTCCGGTGTTCTAATGGTACAATGTGTTTGCTCATTGCGTCAGAAGGCTAAAGGATGATTAGAAAACCCTTGTGCAATCATGTTAAGTCTGCAATGCTGTAATTGCTGCAAATGAAGGATCCTTTGACGAAAGCAAAGTTTGAAGGAAAAAATTATTATTTCAAATACAAATCATTATTTCTAACCTTGTCAATGTCTTGACTACATTTTCTATTCATTTTACAGCTCGTGGTGGTAAATAAGTGTGACTTTTCATGGAAAACACAAAATAATTGTCTGGGTGACCCCAAACTTTTGAACGGTAGTGTATATACAAGATGACATGTAAAATCACATAAGGATTGTCATATCCAGTCTGTGTTGTGTTGTTGCTTAGTTTTTTTTTTTTATCACATTTTGTCTTAGCTATGTTCTGAATTGTAATCGCTCTTGTTTTGTTTTTCTTTTGAATTCTTGGATGGAATATGGGTGGGCAATATAAGCTGCGGCTTCAGCCATCACCCATTTCGGATAATTTATGTTGAACTGTATAATCAGAGGAATTATTGTTTAATATGACCTTGTTGGATTTTTTTTCCTTTTGTTATATTATTCTGTTTCTTTTTAATCTTTACTTTTAATCTATCCGAAATAAATAAAGATTCATTCATTCATTCATTCATTCATTCAATCAATCAATCGAATCTACATCTCGATCTACGTCTCCATGTATGTTATCTAACCACAGTCATGCACCATCTTTTAATAGGTCCTGCTGCCAGGGAAGAGTTTGCAGCTGGAGCTCGCTGATTGGAATCAGTCAGCTCAGGTGTAGACAATAATCATTCACAACAACCTAAAACACAAGGAAAATAACAAACCCAATCAAGTTTCAAAGCATGCAAATAACTACAAATCCAACATGCAAGATATTAAAAGGCTGATGACACGTTTTTGATTTCATCTAATTTTGCAACACATAATATAATATGACTAAATAGGTTGGTCTGTGCAGTTCTAAGTCAAACAAGCTGTTTTTCACGCGAATATCCGACGTTTTCATGAGCGTCACGTCACCAATTGTGTCAGTGGCTGGAAAACCCCCCAGCCATGTTGTAACGTCATCGACAGAACACAGCGATTGGCTGCCCATTGTACACACAGGATGGAAGCGGTAGAAAACATCGATGATGGTTCCAGCACATGTAGTCTGGAATTGGTTTGTGTTGTCCAATCTTCAGACGATTATAGTTCCGAAGAATGGGATGACAATGAAGAATCTGGGGGCATCAGACCGTATAGGTTTGAGCCGTACCAAGCAGGCATTGTGCCTAGCGAGTCAGACTCAGAGAGTGAGAGTGGACAGGCACACATGCCTGCAGCAGCAGCGACAAACACACGGCAGGGGAACACTGAGTGTTACTCTTTTGTTACAGATATTGCAACAAATTATTTGTTCATAAATATGATTTATTTAAACCCGATTTTTCAATAAAATCATAGCAGTGTATTCTCTGTGGCTCAGGCATTGGGTTTATTATTCACCTATTAACAGGTGAAGCTAGGGAGATTTACATCCAACTCCCGAAAAATTAGTACTGGCGCCCCCCCAAGGATGTGTCCTTTCCCCACTGCTCTTCTCCCTCTACTCCAACGACTGCACCTCAGAGGACCCTTCGGTGAAGCTCCTGAAGTTTGCGGACGACACCACAGTCATTGGTTTGATCCGGGATGGTGATGAGTCTGCATACAGGCAGGAGGTGGAGCAGCTGATCCTCTGGTGCGGCCAGAACCATCTTGAACTTAACCCAGCCAAAACGGTGGAGATGACTGGGGATTTCAGGCGACACCCTCCTTCATTCCCCCCACTCACCATCCTCAACAGCACAGTGTCCACTGTGGACTCCTTCAAGTTTCTGGATACCACAATCTCCCGGAACCTGAAGTGGTCCTCCCATATAGACACTGTCCGGAAAAAGGCCCAGCAGAGGTTGTTTTTTCTGCGTCAGCTCAAGAAGTTTGATTTGCCTCAGGAGCTGCTGGTTGTCTTCTACACCGCTATCATCCAATCTGTCCTCTGCTTTTCCATCACTGTCTGGTTTGGATCTGCCACTAAACAGGACAAGACCAGACTGCAGCAGATCATTAAGTCTGCGGAGAGGATCATTGGTACCGACCTACCCTCCATTGAGAACTTATATCAGTCCATAACCAGGAAACGGGTGGGAAACATCTCTTCTGGTCGTCGTTACAGATCACTGAAGGTCAAAACCACCCGTCACAGGAACAGTTTCTTTCCTCAAGCCATCACTCTGATGAACTCCTAACATTCACCTAGTCCTACCTGTTGCTGTACTCATGACTTTTCATCCATTCTTACATTGCACATAACTCTCACACTGCTTTTTACTTCATTCACATTATATCACTGAATCTGAGTTCACATTGAAATACTGTGTGAATGTATATTTTTTCATATATTTCTGCAAAGTGTGGATAGTCTGAATAAATAAGCTGCATATATTCCTGTATATATTTGCATCCTTTTATAGAAACGTGGACAGACTGTAATTTACTGTACATACTCTGCTGTCATTGAATCCTTATTTAAATCTTATTTAAATCCTCCACCTGAACAACGAGAGCAAGTTTTTAGCCAAAGTCAAATTCCTTGTATGTGTTGTGCATACTTGGCCAATAAAGCTGATTCTGATTCTGATTCTGATTATCTTTTGAGTTCTTGTTGTTTTTGTTTTGTACATGTGTTTTATGTGCGTTTTGACCCACTTTCAGGTGGGCACTGTCCAAGATTCGCTGGTTTGACCACGCGCCCTCTCTCTTTGACAGTCAGCTGTTCATGGTTTGTGTGCATCATCTGCCGTGCTGTCAGCCAGCCAATATTGCCAACACTACCAAGACGTGTTAGCCACTCCACACAGCCATGGTTCTGTTGCGCCCTTTGAAGCAACGTTGGTCCTGGGGTGCAACTGTGGTTAACACGTCTCCTTTCCATGTTCGGTTGGGCGATGTCGGCCCCGAACACCAACTGTGGATGTTTCTGTTTATTTTTGTAAGTCTTTGTGGCTTATATTAATCATATATTCCATACCTACATATGTATAGACTTATTAGAGTGTTTAGTGATTACATATGTGGAATGACCTAACGCCTATGAACAGGGCAAGAGGTCTCAACCGCCAGCGAGGATCAAAGAGCAGACAGAGTCGCAGCGGTGGAGACCGGATCGATCTCCCTGACCACCCAGGGTCAGGTGGAGGAGACGGAGGACAATGGAGGGGGGATTATGATAAGACGGGATGTCAGCTTTGTTATGCAATGTCTTTTGTTGAGTGTGGGTATAAGTATGAAGGTCTGACTGCGTTCGACCTCTTATTCTGCTTCTGCACCGAGATGAGATGTTAGGGAGGTGAAGCTGATATTAAACTTTTATTTATAAAGCCATATCGCTTCTTTATTTCTAACTCCCTACACTGGTGACCAGATGTGAGGATGAAACAGAGACGTTCTCCCGCGATTAACTCATCAGAGGCAACCCAGGCAAGCGCCGGCGCCCATGCAGACCGGGGAACGGATGGAAGACGTTCCCCCACGGCAGAAGCTACAGAGAGGGCTCAACCGAGCACCATCCCCAGCCCCGCCGTGAGAGCAGAAGAAAGGCGCTCTCACCCGGTGGACACATCATGGACGGCCCACACAAGTGCCGTCACCGTCAAGCTGCCAGAATTCTTGCAAGAAGACCCGAGCTCGTGGTTCCAGCAAGCTGAGGCTCAGTTTGCACTGGCGGGCATAATGGCGGACAAGACGAAGTTCTACCACATCGTCGCCAAACTCGACGCTGCCACATCAAGATGTGCGCGGAGCATAATCCAACAGCCACCCACCCGTGACAAATACGGGGAACTTAAGGCGACCATCGTCGAGAACTTTGTCCCCTCAGCCGAGGAGAGAGCAGAGAAGATCCTGGTGATCTACGGCCACAGAGGATGCAGACCCAAGGCCCTCATGGAGGACATGCTGCAGCTCAAGGAAGAGGACAACGACAACTTCCTCTTCCAACACATCTTCCTCAGCACTCTGCCGCCACACATCAGAGGGACGCTGGTCAACATGCGGTGCAGCACCCAGCAAGGCTTCCGCGCGCTGGCCCGAGAAGCGCAGCGGCTCATCAACGCCTGCGGGGAACAGATGGCCACAGCAGCATCCGCAGATGTCAGCGCGGAAGCCCAGAGCAGCGGAGAACCACAGGCAACCGAGCAGAACCCGCCCACCAAATATCGGTTTAACAGAGAGCTGAGGAGAGCTAAATCTGTGTATTCTGAGAGACTCCAGCAGCAGTTCACTGCTAATGACTCGGCTTCTGTGTGGAGAGGACTGAGGCAAATCACCAACTATCGGCCTCAGGCTTCTAAAGGTCAGGATGACAAAGCCCTTTGTCAAAGACTGTCCCAACACTATGCCCGTTTTGACACCTCGTCAGCTGTGTCCAACTCACCCACTCCACCCAGCTCCACTGCCTCCTCAGCCCCTAATTCATCAAGAGCGGTCCCCCCTCCTCCTCCTCCTCCTCCCCCCCTCCCCTTGTCATCAGTGAGCAGGACGTGCACAGACAGTTCTCCAGACTGAACCCGCGCAAGGCCCCCGGGCCGGACAGTGTGTCTCCCTCCACCCTGAGACACTGTGCGAAAGAGCTGGCTCCTGTCTTCACAGACATTTTTAACACCTCCCTTAAGCAATGTCACGTGCCGACCTGCCTCAAATCCTCCACCATCATCCCTGTCCCCAAGAAGCCACGGATTACTGGACTTAACGACTGCAGACCTGTAGCGCTTACCTCTGTAGTCATGAAGTCCTTTGAGCGCCTGGTCCTGTCTCACCTCAAGTCCATCACCACACCCCTCCTAGACCCGCTGCAGTTTGCCTACCGTGCTAACAGGTCTGTGGACGACGCAGTCAACCTGGCCCTCCACTCCATCCTGCAGCACCTGGACTCCCCGGGAACCTACGCCAGGATTCTGTTTGTGGACTTCAGCTCCGCATTCAACACCATCCGCCCCGATCTGCTCCAGGACAAGCTGTCCCTGCTCAACGTGCCTGACTCCCTCTGCAGGTGGATCACCGACTTCCTGACGGACCGGAGACAGCATGTGCGGCTGGGGAAGTCTGTCTCAGACTCTGTTAGCATCAGCATTGGATCACCCCAGGGCTGTGTACTTTCCCCCCTACTCTTCTCCCTTTATACCAACTCCTGCACCTCCTCCCACCAGTCTGTTAAGCTGATTAAGTTTGCGGACGACACCACCCTCATCAGGCTCATCTCCAACGGTGACGAGTCCGCCTACAGGGAAGAGGTGGCCCAGCTGGTGTCCTGGTGCAGCCACAACAACCTGCAGCTGAATGCTCTGAAGACAGCGGAGATGATTGTGGACTTCAGGAAAGTCACATCCCCCCTGCCCCCCCCCTCACCATCACAGGCTCTCCCATCATCTTTGCAGATTCCTTCCGCTTCTTGGGCACCACCATCACCCGAGACCTCAAATGGGAGCCAACCATTAGCTCCCTCATCAAAAAGGCCCAGCAGAGGATGTTCTTTCTGCGGCAGCTGAGGAAGCTCAAGCTACCCACCAAGATGTTAGTGCAGTTCTACACGGCCATCATCGAGTCCATCCTCACCTCCTCCATAACTGTGTGGTACGCAGGAGCCACTGCCAGGGACAGACTAAGGCTGCAGCGCGTCGTGCGCACTGCTGAGAAGGTGATAGGCTGCAAGCTCCCATCTCTCCAGGACCTGTACATCTCCAGGACCCGGAGGCGTGCTGGCCGGATCATAGCCGATCCTTCACATCCTGGTCACGTGCTGTTTGCCCCCCTCCCCTCAGGTAGAAGGCTTCGGTCCATTCGGACTAAAACCTCCCGGCACATGAACAGCTTTTTCCCCTCTGCCATCAGACTGCTGAACACTAAGTGACTTTTGACTCTCGTGCACTATGTACAGCAGCTCAACCAGACTCATGTCAATCATCAGTTTTTCTGTTGCATTATTGACTGCACTATGTGATACTTCACATTATCTGCTACATGCTAATTTTTTAAAACTGCCTTGACTAGTACTACTCATTATTACTAGTATTATTATTATTATTACTTATTATTACTTATTTTTCTACACTTATTGCACGTTTCTAGTCCTTTAGTTTTTTAGTTTATCCCTTTTTCTCATTATGTTTTTAATGTTGCAGCATGGCACCGAGACAAATTCCTAGTTTGTGTATCACATGAACAATGGCAATAAATCTGATTCTGAATTCTGATTCTGATGGCGGCAACACAACCAAGGCGCAGCAAGCGGAACGACATCTGCTATTACCACCACCGTTTCGCCGAGAGGGCATACAAATGTGTGCCCCCCTGCAAATTCAAAAAGTTCGGGAAACACCAAAGCCGAGAACCGTTAACAGCCGCGGCTCTCGGCGAAAAAAATAAGCTACTTTATGTGACTGACGGACACACCGGGAGAAAGTTCCTGATCGACACCGGAGCCCAGCTGAGTTTTATCACCCCTTCCCACGCAGACCGGGCCATGGGTCCCCGGGGAAATGGAGCGATGGCAGCCAACAGCTCGATCATCGACACCTTCGGTGAAAGGAACCTGCATCTTTGCATCCACGGCCGCGACTATAGATTGACATTTATTGTAGCGGCGGTGAGTTTTAACTTGTTGGGCACTGACTTTTTGTGTGCACATGGGTTGTTAGTCGATCTAGCAAATAGGCGCTTGGTTAATGCACTGTCATTTGCTTCTATCCCCTGCTCAGCTCGAGTTTCTCCACCACCCGTGCAGGCCAGCGTCGCAACAGCAGGAGGTAAGTTTGACCAACTCCTCACCCAATTTCCAGCACTCACAGTTCCAAAATTTTCAGCGACAGTAGCGAAACACGGGGTTGAACACTTCATTCCCACAACAGGCCCACCCGTGTTTGCCAAAGCTCGGCGCTTAGACGCGACCAAGCTCGCCATAGCACGGGACGAGTTTGCCACCCTGGAAAAATTAGGCATTATTAGACGCTCGAAAAGCCCCTGGGCATCACCACTCCACATGGTCCCGAAACCGACGGTTCTTGGAGACCTTGCGGCGATCACTGCAGACTAAAAAATGTGACAGCGCATGACCGCTACCCAATTCCTCACATCGAAGATTTTTCACTACATCTGGCGGGTGCGCACATTTTTCTAAAATAGACCTGGTCCGCGGCTACCACCAAGTCCCCGTTCGAGCGGAAGACATTCCTAAAACGGCTGTAATAACCCCTTTCAGTCTTTTTGAATTTTTGCGGATGCCGTTCGGCCTCAAAGGCGCTGCTCAAACCTTTCAGCGTATGATGGACGCGGTATTACGCGACCTCCCCTTCGTGTTCGTCTACCTCGACGATATGCTGGTAGCCAGCCCGTCAGAGGAAGAACATGAACAACACCTCACTACAGTTTTTCAGAGACTAGAAGAGCACGGGTTAATAATCAACCCAGCCAAATGCAAATTCGGCGTGTCACAAATTGATTTTTTGGGACACAGAGTTTCACCAAAGGGGGCAGTCCCATTGCCAGACAAAGTCCGCGCGGTAAAAAATTTTCCACGACCACAAACGGTCAAATCGCTGCAAGAATTTTTGGGAATGGTGAATTTTTACAACCGTTTCCTCCCCCGCACAGCTCAACTCATGCAGCCCCTGTATGCCGTGCTCAGAAAACAAAAGCCTTCCAACGCGGTCGAATGGACCCCAGAGCGCGAACACGCCTTCGCGGAAGTAAAAAGTGCTCTAGCGAATGCCACATTGTTGGTTCACCCCGATCTCTCGGCCCGCATAGCGTTAACCACAGACGCTTCAGACCTGGCCATAGGGGCAGTCGTGGAGCAACATGTTGGCGGAACCTGGCAACCTTTAGCATTTTTTAGCAAATCTTTAAACCAAACCGAGCGTAAATACAGCACTTTTGACAGAGAGCTGCTAGCGCTTCATTTATCCATCCGCCACTTCCAGTTCTGGTTAGAAGGGCGGCGCTTCATGGCTTTTGTAGACCACAAACCGCTCACTTTTGCGATGGCTAAAATTTCAGAACCATGGTCAGGCAGGCAACAAAGACAGCTAGCTGCAATTTCAGAGTTCACCACAGACATTCGACATGTGGCAGGCAAACTTAACGTGGTAGCAGACTGCCTCTCTCGCGCTGTGACATTGCCAGAGCACGAGGAGACAGATTATACTACCTCAGCCGCAGAACTCTTCGCCAACGCGGACACGTACGCGGCCCCAATTCACGTAGGGATAGATTACGCAGCCATGGCAGAGGAACAAAGCAGCGACGCGGACGTGCGCGCGCTCCTGTCTGGAACAACAGGGTTAAGACTGGAGGAAAGGGGTTTACGTGACGGTGTACCCCCCCTAATCTGCGACGTTTCAACCGGCCGACCTCGCCCGGTAGTCCCAGCTGCATGGCGCCGCCGCATTTTCGACTCGGTTCACTCCCTCGCGCACCCAGGGGTGCACGCCTCGGTTAAAATGGTCGCAGAAAAGTTTGTTTGGCCGGGCCTACGCAAAAATGTAAAGGAATGGGCAAAAACTTGCATGTCTTGTCAGCGCGCCAAAATACACAAACACACAAAAGCTCCTCTAGAGCCTTTTCGAATCCCAGCCAGAAGATTTGACCACGTTCATGTCGACCTCGTTGGACCACTACCTTCGTCTCAGGGTTTCACACACCTGTTAACGATGATAGACCGTACTACGCGCTGGCCTGAGGCGGTCCCTTTGGCGTCAACCACAGCTGCGGAAGTCGCTCGCGTTTTTTTAACAAACTGGGTGGCATGTTTCGGCATCCCATCGGACATCACGTCCGATAGGGGGCCTCAATTTGTCTCAGAGCTTTGGTCAGCCATGGCCAGCAGCTTAGGGGCGACAATTCACCGCACCACCGCATATCACCCTCAGGCTAATGGGTTATGCGAGCGTTTTCACAGATCTTTAAAGGCCGCCCTCAGGGCCTCACTAACGGATAGAGATTGGGTGAATAAACTTCCCTGGGTTTTATTAGGGTTGCGTTCTGCGCCTAAAGAGGATCTAGATGCCTCCCCAGCAGAATTAGTTTTTGCACAACCTCTCAGACTCCCAGGTGAGTTTTTACCAGAGAACCCAGAGCCCGGGCATCTTCCAGCCCTGAGGCCTTTAGGCAGCACCGGACCGGACACTCTTCCCGGACCGGCACATCACTCTTTTCCACGGGTTTTTGTCCCCCAAGCTTTAAAAAACGCAGAGTTCATTTTTGTTAGGCACGAAGCTTTAAAATCAACCCTCCATCCACCATACGACGGACCATTCAGAGTGCTGGAACCTGGTGATAAGCATTTTGTGCTTGATTTAGGGGACAGAAAAGAAACAGTCAGCATTGACAGACTTAAACCTGCCTTCTTGTTGAGAGACGAACCTGCACGGGTGGCGAGAGCACCTCGGTGGGGTAGACCCCCCCAAGAAAAAAAACTCAGCCCCCCTGCAGGGAACAAATAACCACTCTCCTCCCCAAGCTGCAGATTCCTTACAGGAGGGTCCCACCACGACGCCAAAGCGGACCCACAGCAGATTCGGGAGAAGATTAAAACCCAGACGGCACAGGGACTGATACAAATTGACCAAGAGTTGTTAACTGTGTTATCAGATTGTGCTGTGACAGTTCTAAGGATGATTTGTGATATCACTATACTGTTGTTGTTACCACTGAATTCTCTACAGGAGCATGACTGCTGGAAAGACTTTTCCTCGTTTTCCCTGTCAAGAGGTTAACAGTATAATATGTCATAGAGATTATCTCAAACTATAAACTTAATTTGATTGTCCTTTTCTTAGTCGTTTGGGGGGGCCTGTGGCTTATATTAATCATATATTCCATACCTACATATGTATAGACTTATTAGAGTGTTTAGTGATTACATATGTGGAATGACCTAACGCCTATGAACAGGACAAGAGGTCTCAACCGCCAGCGAGGATCAAAGAGCAGACAGAGTCGCAGCGGTGGAGACCGGATCGATCTCCCTGACCACCCAGGGTCAGGTGGAGGAGACAGAGGACAATGGAGGGGGGATTATGATAAGGCGGGATGTCAGCTTTGATATGCAATGTCTTTTGTTGAGTGTGGGTATAAGTATGAAGGTCTGACTGCGTTCGACCTCTTATTCTGCTTCTGCTTCTGCAGGATGAAATAACAAGGATTTACGTGCAAGGTTCACCACAGCACATGTAATACAGAAAGACAGACAATTTCCAAAAAGGTGAAGACGTACAAAAACACAAACACACTTACTGATGGCGTTCGTGGGCCGGCATTGCCCAGCGAACGAATGAGAGGAGACGTGTTTTCCCCAGGTGCCCCCCAGAGCTGACATTGCTTCAAGGACGCACAAGAGCCACGGCAAACATGGAGTGACTAACATGTCGTGAGAGTGCTGAAAATACTGGCAGACAAACAGCACAGATGACATTGCTATGGACCAGCAGTGCGTGACTGGCAAACGGCCACTAAGTACACGCACCGCTGGTGATGGTGTGTGTCAGAAGTCTGAAATATAACCTCACAAATACAGAGTACAAAAAGGTATTAGACTGAGTCAAAGATCAGACTTAAGACACGCAGAGCCTTTTTAGTTTTTACTTGCACAAGGAGTATCAACACATACCTTTTACAGGGCGAGTGGGATACTGACGAGGCAGTCTCGTACAGTAACTTTTATAGGCAAAGATAAGACAGTGACAGCTTTACAACCCATTCTTTCCCCCCTCACAGGGGAGTATTGAAAAGAAACAGCACATACAGTTCGTAACCGGTCTGTGCTGATTCATTTCTTAACAGAGGAAAAAAATTTCCATATAAGGTATCATGAAGCTCACACAGTTCTCACAAAAGAGAAAAAATAAGAAGCACATGGTGTACAAGGGACAGGTCTTGATACAGCATAAAAACTTGCATATATCAACACACTTTTATCCCACATCATATGGACAAACAGAAGGGTGCATATGTCAACACTCTTTTATCACACATCATATGAATAAACAGAAGGGTGGTGCAGCTTAGTCACTAACCGTGATTATAAGACGAGACACAAATTGTGCTTATGACTAAAAAGAAAAAGCATCTCATGTAATATTATGAACATACATATAAGAATACCAATCTTTGTTTCATGAGTTATTAATAAAATGATAACCATTTACATACATATATACAATTTTCCAACATTTCCCTCCTGTTTATTATTTTATTAATCTTTTTAATCATAGGCAATTATCAGTACAATGTAACTTCAAAAGATTTTCTACATTGACCTCCTAATGCATTTATGTGGTGTATAGCTAGAGCACTGCCATACATTGGAAAAAGAGTACCCATTGGTTTTCCAAGAATCCATACCCATCATCATTTGGCCAGAAAACAGTAGGATTATTGCTACAGTTAAAAGTACAATTTTTCCTCTTTAAGGTGAATTTTCCAGCAGCAATATAGGGAAAGTGAAATACATTTCTACAAACAGAATCATAATATGACACTTCACAGGTCACTTCCTTAGTATCATTGCATCTTTGTGAAATACCCAGGTTGAAACTGTTTTTACTACAATTTTTGTGAAAGCAGATTGGTGAAGTAAACAGTGTAGGATTTACTTTCATTAAATGCTTCTTAACTGCAAGCAAAGAAGTTCCAATCCCAATAATATTAAATATTCTAATCTTAGACCCAGTGTAATCAGTAACAGTGACATTCAATCTATTAAGATACCTTTCTGACAAATTCCCCACCAACCAATGTCCAACATTATTGCTTGTATTAAACAGACTGAGACGAGAGTTCATCGCTATTGTCGCTCCGGGCGTTTTCTCTTCACTCAGTGGAACAGGGATCATGGGTATTGTAGTCAATCATGGGTATTGCAGTCTTGTGTAAATGGGGTAGCAATGAACACACATAGCAAGAAGTATCGATTCCCAGTCCTCTCACCAAAACCACCATTGTCTGGTACCATAGGTTATGCGTATTGTTCATTGTCCGTGCTTCGTGGGTTCCTTGTCCTTGAATCAGAAAGAGATTACCACCCCACTGCCAGGAGAAGTGCTGAACACAGAGTCATCAATAATTTTGGTGCCATGCTTCCACCTGAGAGAGTACCCCTCCGGGCCTCTTTCTTCACCAGGGTTGAGACGGCCTTGTCCTTAAAAGGACATGCCCCCTTTGTACTAGACTTACTCAGGGAAACAAGTTAGTTAGTTCACTTACAGGCACCCGTAGTCTTTTAGCGTGTGAAAGGTGAATCCGAGATGGTCATTCAGCAATACGTACTGCAGTGGGAGTGGGAGTGTCTAGTGTTGTCGGTGGTGGTTCTTTATGAAGACATAGTCTCCAGGTTATCCTTTTCTGTGGAGCAGAGAGAGCTTCTGACAGAATCAAAACATTCCCTGAGATGTTCACCAAGATCTGTGTATTTGTTAGGTGTGGTTAGTGGTGAGAGGTCAGGTAATACATAAGGATGGTGAAAAAGCACATTCAAAAGGTGATAATCCTGTCTTTGGGTCTAGTATAGAGTTAATGGTTAGTCTGACTAATTTCAGAGCTTCTGGCCAAGTAATACCCTTTCCATGTGTGGCTTTTGCCAGCATTTGTTTGATTGTACCGATACTATGAAATTTGATCTTACTTCTTACAGCTTGGATTAAGTCTTGAACTGTTTGTGCTGTAAAATGAGTTCCATTATCTGCGTAAATCAGTTCTGGAACCCCAAAAACGGAAAGGGCATCATTCAATAGAGTTTCACACACACAGATGCGGCATTTGCTGACGATGTGTGATGAATTCCTGTCCACTTTGTGAAGGTGTCAATCAACACCAACCAATATTGTAGCTTTCCATTGCTCCTTGAGCATTATTTTATAAACAAATGATGCACTTTTGGCATGTTTTTGTTACTTCTTTCAAAATATTAGGACAGTTTTTCCAACATCCTCATCATTGATTTCCCTCCTGTTGGCACATGATTGGCCATGTGCCACCAGGACAGCTCATCTGTATAATGTGGGTGGCAGAGCAAATTTTCATCAGACAAGCCAAATGTATATCTAATTATTTACACATGAAACATGAGGAAGGTCCATATTATTTTGACAGTCTTTTAAAACATCAACATTATTAATAAGACAGACGGTTCCTAAAAGACCAATAGCAGCACAGTGAGTAGCGTTATCAGCCAAGTGATTATCGCAGCTAGACAAGTCAGTGCCATTAGTGTGGGCAGGGCAGTGAATAACTGCCACAGAACATGGTAGCATCAGAACATTACATAGTTGCAACAATTACTGTCGATGTTTTGCTGGTTTTTCTGTGGAGGTGACAAACCCCCGCAGATTCAAAGTAACAGTATACAGGTGGCATGTGCTATAAGCATATTCACTGTCTGTACAGAATATAGATAAGTTACATTCAGGTTAGTAGCTCATTCAGCTGTTGGAGGTGATGCAGGTTGTGGAATTTTTACACAATCAGGACCCCAGACAACACCGTTACAGCATAAGCACACTTCTATTTTTTACAGAGCAAGCCTATCGCTCGCTTCTTCCTTTGCTAAGTAGAGAGAGAGAGAGAGCTGCTGTTCGCCCCCTCCTTCACAACATGGGAAATGTGTAGGATAATAGAGGGCATGATCTTATTATTTGTATTATCCCATAAATAATAAAAAGGTGGTCTGTATTGCCCAGCCTGTATTTGCAGCCATATGTTTATCCTGGGAACTACAGAAAATGAAATGAAAAGCACTTATGTAAATAAAATTGCATTTATTGATAATTTTTATGCATTATCTATTTTTCTGAGGATTGCTAATTATTTGCTAATTAATTTCTTTGATACCCCCTGTTTTGATACATGGAGGCTCACATGCAGCAAAGTTACAGGGTATTTGTTTGATTCTTTTACTGAAAGGAAGTGTGTTACCATTTTTAGTTTTAAATAAAATTTGCAGGTAGCCCAGTTCCTTCAAAGATGAGATCTCAATAATTATAGCTTCTTTTTGTGACATCTCTTGAAATAGTTTACAAATTTCATTTACGAAAAACAAAATAACTATCTGTGCATTTTTGATATACTTCAGCATTGATAAATAAGATCAGTTTGTCCACTTGAACACAGATGGGTTGAATTTGAAATATTGTGTCACATTCTTTCAGTCAAAGGAAAGGCGGACATTTTGCCTAATTTAGAATTTGATTTAATGTTTTACAAGGAATGTCCCTATTTCATACATTCCTTGGTAAATTATGGAGTGCAATGTAGTTCACCCTGACTCAGCTTGGCCACCGCTGAATCAGGAGAAGCACATCCCTCATTGCTGTCACATTTCTGAAATATATTGTTACTGCACCATTATGTGGTGAGTAATATCAGTATAAAATCATATAAACATTACATTTGTAAAGTCAAAGTCTTTTGAATCAGTACACCTTATGTTATCTACAATGTCATACAAAGTCATACTTGGCTTCAAAAAGTGCTTATCAATTTAAGGATTCTTTCTCCAAGACCTTTGTCTGATAATCCATATCCTCTGGCAGATCATATGCACAGACACATTAATTATCAATCTGTTTTGATCCTCTGTGCTCTAAATCATGTGATATAGGGTAAACATAAAATCTTCAGTGATTAGGCATTATTAAATGACATCATAATATGATCATAGTATGGCCTGTAGTCACATTGTCACACGTCAGTCCTTTTTTCTATAAAGTGCACTGTCATGTTTCAGTCAAGGACAAAGGTCAGTAATGCGTCAAAATTGCCTTTTTTTTTTTAAAAAAATGTAAACAGTTTATCACGTACGCAACATTAATCAAGACCCCACAGAGTTAAATTGAAAAAATAAAAACCCCAAACTTTGTAAAAGTACCCACATTTAGACCACTTTCTTCACAGATCAACCACACACACACACACACACACACACAAAGAATAGATAATAGATAAAACAACGTTCTCATTGTCCATTTTAACGTTATCCAGTTTTGCTGCCATTTAATCCATCCGTCTTTAAATATTATGGTCTAATTATTATGATTTTATTTGCTTCCTCCTTTTCCCAACCTCTTGGGCTTCTTGTGAAAGAGTGGAATACGGGCCCGCCGTAGGTCCCGGTTTGGGGTATGGGGGTGGATTTTCCAATAGTGGGGCCGTACTAACAGTACTAGTTTGAGTTTTCATTTGTTTCTGCTTTTCTCTGGCTTCATCAGCTTTCCGTTGGGAAGCCTCTGCCGCTTGTGACCACAAGATGGCACATTGGAGCTCCGCACTGGGTTTGCCTGTTTTAACAGGTTTATTAGACGTCATTTCAATGGTTGTTAACAATGCCTGGCATTCATCCACGTTCAACGTGGGCTTGAATGAGAAATCCTTTTTTCCATTTATTTAAGTATTTTTCTGGATCCTTTATTTTTCCCTTTTCATTTTGTCTGTTATTGTAATTTTTACAGTTGCGCGCACTATGTCCTGTTTTTTTCTTCTGTTTATTCGTCTGCCTATCTGGTCTTCTAACACAATTCCCCATTTTTAGATGGCCAGGGACGTTATCAGTACGCCGACTGTAACACTATTACCGCCCAATTTGGGGTGAATTCCTTCACCCTACTTATTTTAAAACCTGACCACCAAACAGTCGTGAATCGCCGTCACACTGTCTCCTGCACCCCTTTCTATTTTAAAACCTGGCCGGCCCGTAACTGTGAATCGCCGTCACGTTACTTCCTAAGACCACTGCATTCCTGCAGCGTTTTTTTTTTTTTTAAATTTAACCACTAGGAAAGTACAGGGCGCCGCCTTATACTACCATTACTCGCTCGTCAGCTGACCTGTGGTTCTTTAAAAATGGGAAATTGTGAATTGTTAGGCTCGGTTATTCTTCGTATATGTCTACTACAGTCAATCTGAAAAGGGAAAAATTTGTAACTTACTTTTTAGGCTCTATCAGTAAGGACAGCCGTCACCAGGTCGAGTCGGGGGGTAGAACATCACTGTCAGTGTTCCCTCAAGTCGGGTTTCCAAAGCTGATGGCTTCCATCAGACCGTGCACGGTTTTTTTCAATCTGCAGGACGTCCACTCCCGCTCCACCTGGATCTCAGCTGTCCCAGGTTTCGGCACCACCTATGTCAGAAGTCTGAAATATAACCTCGCAAATACAGAGTACAAAAAGGTATTAGACTGAGTCAAAGATCAGACTTAAGACACGCAGAGCCTTTTTAGTTTTTACTTGCACAAGGAGTATCAACACATACCTTTTACAGGGCGAGTGGGATACTGACGAGGCAGTCTCGTACAGTAACTTTTATAGGCAAAGATAAGACAGTGACAGCTTTACAACCCATTCTTTCCCCCCTCACAGGGGAGTATTGAAAAGAAACAGCACATACAGTTCGTAACCAGTTTGAGCTGATTCATTTCTTAACAGAGGAAAAACATTTCCATATAAGGTATCATGAAGCTCACACAGTTCTCACAAAAGAGAAAAAATAAGAAGCACAGGGTGTACAAGGGACAAGTCTTGATACAGCATAAAAACTTGCATATGTCAACACTCTTTTATCCCACATCATATGGACAAACAGAAGGGTGCATATGTCAACACTCTTTTATCACACATCATATGAATAAACAGAAGGGTGGTGCAGCTTAGTCACTAACCGTGATTATAAGACGAGACACAAATTGTGCTTATGACTAAAAAGAAAAAGCATCTCATGTAATATTATGAACATACATATAAGAATACCAATCTTTGTTTCATGAGTTATTAATAAAATGATAACCATTTATATACATATATACAATTTTCCAACAGTGTGATGAGAAGTACCTGGGCGAGGACCGGGAAAGATGATCAGCGGGAGTTTGAATCAGCTGGTGATCATGAGAGAGGGGATGTGGCCGGAACAGCGAAAGTCAGCATGCGATCACAGAAAGTAGGCCAAAGCTGCGTGTAAATTCATTAATCCTTCCCTTCCTCGTGCGCTCCTCCTGCGTAAAAGGAGCACACGAGGAGGCTTATGACAGTTGAAGCTGAAGTGTGTGATGTGGTCTTTCACGGCCTGCTGTTTATCTAAGCCTGCGACACAACACGAAGGCACAGCCATAAAATTAAAACAAGAAACCAGAGAAACTGTGAGCTACAAAGCTGCTGTCATTCCAGTCAACATCACGGAGTCCGTTCTGTCGCTTCCAACCAGCGGCTGCGGTTTTTTGATGATAACTATTTTATGCAGGCGCGGTTGTAAATATTATATTGATCATAGACAATGACTTTTGGGTTTACACAACATGCTAAAAAATGTCAAAATCGTGTCATCAGCCCTTTAAAGCAAATAGTAAAATTCAAACTAAACAGCCCTAGAGCTGCACTATGTTAAAGAAAATAAAATGCATACAAAACAACACTGAAGCTGCTTTCCTCACAATAACAATCCTCTTTGGCATCTCAAAACAGCTAAGTTAGGTGCTATAGAACAGAGATGGGTCGCTCATCTCTCAGTCTTTGATTATGAAGTCAGATATCACCCTGGCAGCAGTAATGCTGCTGCTGATGCCCTGTCTAGGCCGGATTTTCCTGGGGAGCCTGAAACAGATCCAAATTCAGAGTATGATTACTGCTTTGCTGTTTGTAATTTATTGAGGTGAGGGACAGTTCTTGAACTTGTCATGAAATGTCTGGAGTGCTACAGAGTGAGGCAGATCTGTGCAGTAGAGTCAGGTTCCGGTGAGTTAAACATGCAAGGCAACATTCACACTCTGCCTGGTTATACCAGAGATAACAGCTTTTCTGAACAGTGACACCACTTTCAGAGAGTTAAGAACTTTTTGGGATCAAAGGAGAAGGCCAAGCTCTAAGGAAAAGTTGGTCCTGTCTCGCCCAGTGAAAAGTTTGTCAAAACATTGGAACAGTATACAGGAGAAAGAGGGCTTGTTGTACAGGGTGGTATCAGATCCACGTCATGATCAGGTGTGGTAGTTACTTCTGCCTGCTTGTCTGAAGGATCAGGTCTTGGAGAGTGTTCACGATAACATGGGACACCAAGGCAAAAAGTGCACTGTAAACCTGTTAAAGAAGAGATCTTTCTGCGTAGGGTTATATGAGGATGTGGAAAACTGGGTTAAAAACTGTGAGAGATGTGTTTTAGCAAAGATGCCTCAGCCAAAGATCCATGCCCCAGTTCAACCTTTTCTGGCCTCCCATCCCTTAGAGGTTATAGCTGTTGATTTTACACTGCTAGAGCTAGCTTCTGATGGACGTGAAAATGTCCTTGTGGTCACTGACATGTTCACTAAGTTCACCAAGCTGATCCTACTAAGGAACAAAAAGTGGACACAACAGCTAAAGTTTTGCTGGGGGAATGATTCATGAAGTATGGAGTGCCTGAAAGACTGCACTCATACCAGGGAAGAAATTTTGAGAGTGGGGTTATAGCAGAATTGTGCAAACTATATGGTGTTAAAAAGGCCAGAATGACTCTTTACAGGCCACAGGGTAATGCTCAGTGCGAGAGATACAACAGAAAACTTCATGATTTACTAAGAACACTACCACCACAGAGAAAGAAGCGTTGGCCAGGGTACCTTCTGGAGTTAGCGTATGTCTACGAAGTCACTCCTCATTCCACGCCAGGATACACACCCTATTTCCTGCTCTTTGGTATGGAGCCTCATCTTCCAGTGGATGCTCTACTAGGGCCTGCAGGTTTCTCAGACAATAAGAAGGACTGGTTGTCAGTATATCAGGAGAGGCTCTGGCAGGCACACAAGCTAAAGAATACTCTGAGCAGAAAGCTGCCGAGAGGATTTCGTTGCAAAATGACAAAGTACACTCTCCTCCCGTTAACATTGGTCAGTTGGTGTTCTTGCATCATAGACCCTTAGGGAGACATAAGATCCAAGATGCTTGGGGTCCAACTGTTTACAAAGTCGTAGACATTCAGGAAACAACACACACCGTTGAACCATTTGAGGGCGGACCCATTAAGAGGGTCTATAGGTCAGATCTACGACCTTGTGCAACCCCAGTAACAAGACCCAGAATTAAGACTAAGTTGCAGCACAGCATTCAACCCATAACTGAAGAGGTACCAGAGACGGAGTTTGTGATTGTTGAGGAGGTCAGTCCTCTTCCTCCGCGAGAGCATCCACACCTGGCACCTGCAGTGTCAGATAGGGTTGGTTTTGCAGTGTCTACACACACAGTTTAGTTTATTGGTTTATTTGTCAGGGACCATGAACAGATGAAAACATTAAACAGGGTAAGGATGCTCTGTACCAGATTATAGCATTTTCACTAATTTCCATCTGTAGTCCCTGAGGCAGGCAGGAAGATATTAAAAGAAAAACATCACGTTACAGCCATGGACAAAATTGTTGGTACCCCTCTGTTAATGAAAGAAAACCCCACAATGGTCACAGAAATAACTTGAATCTGGCAAAAGTGGTAATAAATAAAAATTCTATGAAAATTAACCAATGAAAATCAGACAACGCTTTTGAATTGTGGTTCAACAGAATTACTTTAAAAAACAAAGTCATGAAACAGGCCTGGACAAAAATGATGGTACCCCTAGAAAAGATTGAAAATAATGTGACCATAGGGACATGTTCAACCAAGATGTGTCCTCTAATTAACATCACAGGTGTCTACAAACTTGTAATCAGTCAGTCGGCCTATTTAAAGAGTGACAAGTAGTCACTGTGCTGTTTGGTGACATGGTGTGTACCACACTGAACATGGACCAGAGGAAGCAAAGGAGAGAGTTGTCTCAGGAGATTAGAAAGAAAATTATAGACAAGCATGTTAAAGGTAAAAGCTATAAGACCATCTCCAAGCAGCTTGATGTTCCTGTGACTACAGCTGCACATATTATTCAGAAATTTAAGATCCACGGGACTGTAGCCAACCTCCCTGGACGTGGCCGCAGGAGGAAACTTGATGAAAAATGGAAGAGACAGATAATACGAATGGTAACAAAAGAGCCCAGGACAACCTCTAAACACATTCATGGTGAACTCCAAGGTCAAGGTACATCAGTGCCAGATCACACCATCCGTCGTTGTTTGAGTCAAAGTGGACTTCATGGGAGACGACCAAGGAGGACACCACTGTTGAAAACAAATCATAAAAACGCCAGACTGGAATTTGCCAAACTGCATGTTGACAAGCCACAAAGCTTCTGGGAGAGTGTCCTATGGACAGACGAGACAAAACTGGAACTTTTTGGCAAGGCACATCAGCTCTATGTTCACAGACGCAAAAATGAAGCATACCAAGAAAAGAACACTGTCCCTACTGTGAAACATAGAGGAGGTTCTGTTATGTTCTGAGGCTGCTTTGCTGCATCTGGCACAGGGTGTCTTGAATCTGTGCAGGGTACAATGAAATCTCAAGACTATCAAGGTATTCTAGAGAGAAATGTGCTGCCCAGTGTCAGAAAGCTTGGTCTCAGTCGCAGGTCATGGGTCTTGCAACAGGATAATGACCCAAAACACACAGCTAAAAACACCCAAGAATGGCTAAGAGCCAAATATTGGACTATTCTAAAGTGGCCTTCTATGAGCCCTGATCTAAATCCTATTGAACATCTGTGGAAGGAGCTGAAACATGCTGTCTGGAGAAGGCACCCTTCAAACCTGAGACAACTGGAGCAGTTTGCTCATGATGAGTGGGCCAAAATACCTGCTGAGAGGTGCAGAAGTCTCATTGACAGTTACAGAAATGGTTTGATTGCAGTGATTGCCTCAAAAGGTTGTGCAACAAAATATTAAGTTAAGGGTACCATCATTTTTGTCCAGGCCTGTTTCATGAGTTTGTTTTTTAAAATAATTCTGTTGAGCCACAATTCAAAAGCATTGTCTGATTTTCATTGGTTAATATTCATAGAATTTTTATTTATTACCACTTTTGTCAGATTCAAGTTATTTCTGTGAGCATTGTGGGTTTTTCTTTCATTAACAGAGGGGTACCAACAATTTTGTCCACGTGTGTATAAAAAGCAATTCAAGTTGGGTTTCAGAAACTGTTGACCCTGAAACAAGCAAGGAATAAGTTTAAAAGGTAAAAGGATAAGAGAGATGGCACACACAAAAACAATTTAAGAGTACAATTTCCAATCCCATTTAAGGGGGAGAGTCAATGCTGGCAGGCTTGATTACTTAAAATCCATTTTGTCTCTGTGGTAAAGTCTCTTTAATTTGTTTTGGTCTTCAAAGTAGTGGGGAGCTTGTTTCATCCCATTATAGCTTTGTATGAGAATGCTGATTGTCCAAAAGCAGTTTTACATAGGGGGATGCAACAATGCGACCTAGAGGAAGTCCTTATTACTCTGGTATTTTGTTCAGAAATCAGGTACACAAAAGTCTTAAGGGGCGGGGGTGCAGAACCATGGATAATTTTAAAGACCAACCGTATATTTGCATACATGATAATATTTTCAAAGCTTAACATCTTGTGTTTGGCAAGTATACCACAATGGTGATACTATTGTGTCTTCTTATCCAGAATTTTGATGGATTGTTTATACAGGGAGTCCAAGGGTTTCAGAGTCGTACTATCGGCTTGTGACCAACAAGAGGTGCAATAGGAGAAATGTGTCAAAATCATGGCATTCAGAAAGGTTTTTGATCCTTTTAGAGTAAGTGAGTTTCTGATTCAGTGAAAGTTTGCAAGGTTATATTTCAGAGTGTGGCTCATCCATTTTTTTTTTTTTTGTAACTTAAGATTTTTATTCATTTTTCATTATATATATTGCATTCAGATCACAGTCTACATTTAAAAAAAACAAAGGGGCTAGAGTAAAAAAGAAAAAAAAAAAAAAAGGGGGGGGGGACAAATGTTGGAGCATCAAGTTTTTAGTTTCCATCTCTTAATTCTTCTGGTTTTTCCAGCGTCTTTGGTTATTCTTTCAATATCTGTCTCGTTGTTGCACTTTGTAGTGTGTCCATTTTCGCCATTTTTTTTCCCACAGTCCTTCTTGCATTCTTTGTCGATATGTTAGTTTTTCCATCATACGTATGTCCTCAATAATGTCAGTCCATTGCTCTTGGTCAGGAAGAACTTCTGATCGCCATTTTTTTGTGATTGTTTTTTTACATGCAATCAACAAGATTTTAACTAGATATCTGTCCTCAGCCTGTATAACATTGTCTCTTTTAAGATCACATAGGTACATCAGGTTACAGTTCATTGGTATATTATATCCTAATATCCTCTGTATTGTCACATGTATAGATTTCCAGAATGATGAGATTTTGCAGCATTTCCAAAACATATGTGAGTGGTCTGCATTTTGAGCCCCACATCCCCTCCAGCATAAAGATTGGGTATTTGTATATTTTCCTTGAATCTGTGGTGTAATGAAAAAGCGAATCAGGTTTTTCCATCCAAATTCCCTCCATGTTCTTGAATTTGTTGATGTGTGTTGTGTTTTCCATATTTCCTGCCAGCTTTCTTCTGTTATGTTTAAATTGAGCTCTTTCTCCCATTTCTCCTTTATATAGTTACTTGAATGATTGTTTGCCATAAGTTTCTGATATAGCTTTGAAATAATTCTTGTTTTATTTCCTGTATATGAGCTTAAAATGAATTGTATAATCTCGCTCACATCTGTTTGGAGGTTATGCCTAATCTTCTTCATATAATAGTCTCTCATCTGCAGATATCTGAAGAATTCCGATCTTTCTAGTTTAAATTTTCTCCTGATGTTTACAAAGCTCCCGAGATCTTTTTTTCCGATATTGCCCCATGCTGTGATTCCCTTGTTCACCAGATTTTTGTATCCCCTATCTTGTTTTGCCGGTTCAAACTGACTGTCAAATGCTACCCATTTCAATAGTTTTATGTCTTCCTTTATATTATACTTTTGTACTATTTTATACCACAGTTCTAAAGTAAATTTAGTGATTGGGTCTATTTGTTTGATTTGCTTATATGCATCTTTATCTCCTATTATGCTTTGTACTGGGAGTCCCTCAATTTCCTTTTCCATTTATTTCCATTTTGCCTCATATCCCTCGTCGCACCAACATATGATATATCTTATTTGTGCCGAGTAGTAATATTCTTTTAGACTCGGTAGGCCCATGCCTCCTTTCTCTTTTGGTAACTGGAGAGTTTTATATTTCACTCTTGGTTTTTTACCTCCCCAAACAAATCTCGATATCATCCTGTCCCACTTTGAGAATTGGGCATCTGGAATCTCTGTTGGTAGAGCCTGGAAGAGGTAAAGTAATCTAGGTTGTATGCTGATTTTGACTGTCTCAATTTTTGAATTCAGATCCATATTTAAGATTGACCATCTATCAATATCTTTTTTTATTTCTTGTTCCAACCTATCATAGTTTGCTTTATAGATTTTGCTTAGATCTTTAGGTATGTTCACTCCAAGGTATTTTATTTCTTTTTGTTTCCAGTTTAGTTTGATCTTATCAGTTATCTGGTTTAGAGGGTTATAGTGGAATGTCAGTATTTGTGTTTTTGTTATGTTTATCTTGTATCCTGATAATTTTCCAAAATTTTCTATCAAGTTCATCATTTCCATTATTGATTCATCTGGTTGTTCAAGGTAAACTATAATATCGTCTGCAAATAGCCCAATCTTGTGTTCCGCCCCCTTTATTGTTACACCTTTTAATTTCTTATTTTGTCGTATCGCTTGAGCCAGTGGCTCTATGAACAGAGCAAACAAGGTGGGCGATAAGCAGCATCCCTGCCTAGTTGATCTTTGTATATTTACTTTGTCTGTTAAGCTACCGTTTATCTTGATTCTTGCCACAGGTTCTTGATACAGCGTCCTTATGCATTGTACTGATTTTTCGTTAAATCCAAAGCGTTCCAGCACACTATATAGGAATTTCCAGGTAACCCTGTCAAATGCTTTTTCTGCGTCTAAACTCATTATTACTGCGTTTTTCTTTTCTTTATGTATTTGATTAATTATATGTATTGTTCTCCTGATATTGTCATGTGTTTGGCGTCCCTCTATGAAACCAGTTTGATCATCTTCTATCAATTCCGTCAAGAATGTCTTTATTCGTTTACACATAATTGTTGTATATATTTTATAATCCACATTTAATAAAGAGATTGGCCTATAGTTTCCGCATTGTTCTCTATCTTTCCCTGGCTTTAAAATGACTGAAATAATGGCTTCGTTCCATGATGGAGGTATTTTGTTGTTGTTCAACGTCCAATTAAATGACTTTAGAAGCTGTGGCGTGAGTTCTTCTATAAACAGTTTATAAAACTCAGACAGGTATCCATCACTACCTGGTGATTTACCGTTTTTAAGTGACTTAATCACATCTCTAATCTCTTGTGTTGTTATTTCTGCTGTTAGCTTTTCATTTTGTTGATTTCCTATTGATGGCAAGTCCAATGTGCATAGAAATTTTTTAATATCTTTAGTATTTGTTTCTTCAGGTTGCGAGTATAGTTCTTGGTAGAAATTATGGAATATTTCTTCGATGTTTTCTGGGTTAACTGTGGTTTTATTTGTGGTGGGGTCTTTAATCTTATATACATTATTCATTGTTTGTTGTTTTCTTAACCGTTTTGCCAGCAGTTTTGTGGCTTTTGGTCCCGTTTCATAATATTTTTGCTTTAGATATCTATTTTTCCTTTCAATTTCATCCATTTGTGTTTCTTTTATCTTTATTTTTTCTTCTTTAATTTCTTGATATATTTTTGGGTCATTTGTGCTTTGATGTTTATGTTCTAATTCCCTCAGTCTCTCACATCTTTCTTCATATGCTTCCAGTTTAGTCTTATTTGCTTTTCCTGTTTCAACAATTAATTTACCTCTTAACACGGCTTTTAGTGCATCCCATAGTATTGTTGGGTCCACTTCTTCATTGTCATTCTCTTGGATATATTCATTTATGTTTACTTTTATTCTTTCTTTCATTTTATCATCATTTAACAGTCCTACATTAAGTTTCCATGTTGTTTGTCGTTTTCTATTGTTTAAATTTATTTCCATGTATATAGGATTATGATCTGATATTTCTGCCCCTCCAATCCAACAATTTCTCACCCTGTGTCTGTCACCTTCATTCATAAGGAAGTAATCTATTCTAGAGTGTACTTTATGGACTGCTGAATAATGTGTATAGTCTTTTTCGAGTGGGTGCAGGTCCCTCCAAATGTCTACCATACCCATTTCTGCCAGTGAGGTTCTTATGAACTTTGTTACATGTTTTTTTGTCTTCTTAACACTTGTTGTATCAATTTCATGATCCATGACAGCATTTAAGTCTCCTCCACAAATTAGGACTCCTTCACTGTGTGTTGCTATGAGATCAAACAGATGTTGAAAAAAACCCTTGTCACTTTCTGGTGGGGCATAGATGTTCACTACTGCGGCAGCACAGTTTACCCTTGGCCGGGGGATTGTGGGGATCGTGGGATCGTGGGTTCGATCCCAGCCCCCGACCAACAGTGATCTGTGTGGAGTTTGCATGTTCTTCCCGTGTTGCGTGGGTTTACTCCGGGATTTCTCCGGTTTCCTCCCACATGCCAAAAACATGCATGTTAGGTTAATTGGCTGTTCTAAATTGTCCCTAGATATCTGTTTCCTATAGGCCCTTAGAATAGAGGGTTAGTATTAATGAAAGCGCTTTGAGTGGTCTTTGTGACTAGAAAAGCGCTATATAAGTGCAGGTTAGTTAGTAGTTAGTAATGTGATCTGCATTCCATCTATTCTACCCTTTATTATTACATACCTGCCTTCTTTATCCTGGATTTCCTGTTCACATTCAAATTGTATTTTATTTGAGATTAGTATCATAACCCCCCTTTTAGTTCCTCCCTTAAATGAACTGTAGTAGTTCTTATAGCCAAATCTCTTTAGTTTCACATGTTCTGTCTTGCTCAAATGTGTCTCTTGCATAAATATAATTTCGGCTTTTTCCTTCTTGAATTTCCTTATTATTCTTTCCCTTTTAACAGGTGAGTTCAGACCATTCACGTTTAGTGTTATTATCTTAAGATTTTTACCCATAATCATGTTTTTCCATTTTTTTAACTTGTGCTCCTAGCCCCTTTAACAACAAAAATAACACATATTTATATAAAAACACATTAAAAAATCTCGACCTCCGTACTTTGGGCCTTTCTTCTGCCCACTGGTCCCTGTTGGTGGGTGGAGGGAATGTCCTCACCGAGTGTAGGGCCCTCCCTAGACCTGTATTTACTATCCAAGAAATAGTCATTAGCCTAGAAATGTCCAACAAATATCACTTAAACCTCTCCTAGCCATCTGTTTCTCTTTTACCTTGTCTTCTTGGCCTTCATTTCTTCTGTGTCTTTCTTAATCTTTGTTATAATCTAGGCTTTCAGTTGAAAGCCTTGTAGTCTTTCCTGGGCCCGCTGCTCCACGTCTCCCCCCGTCTTTTGCCGCTCACTCGCCTCCACATCCGGCTGTCGTGATGCGTTCAGGGCCGCCGCTGCTCCTACCGTTTCCTCCGGCACGTACACCTCAAGGCCCCGCTCCATCATGTCCTGTGCTGCCTCTCTGGCTGTGTTGTATGTCCTCATGCCGTTCTCCCAATGAATCCTCATCTTCGTTAGCGGCGTTTGGAATCTAATTTTTTTTTCTTTCAGCGTTTTTTTAATGTTGGCATATTTCTTCCGTTGCTGCACAATTTCTGCCGGGTAGTCATGATCAAAGAATATCTGCTTGTCGCCGATTCGTATCTTTTTTTTTCCACGCTCGTGTCAGGATTCTTTCCTTTACATCATATTTCAGAAAGTTTACCACAACTGACCTGGGTGTAGAGCGTGGGTTCGGGTTCTGTGCCGAGTCTCTGTGCACTCGTTGAATCTGCAGATCCGCTTCACTGGGCAGCTCAAGCTCTTTTTTTAAGAACTGATCCATGAATTTCGTCATCGAGTTGCCTTCAATGCCCTCCGGGATCCCGAAGATGCGTATATTGCCCCGTCTGGACCTGCTCTCCAAGTCGGTCACTTTCTCCTGCATCCTCTGCATTTGTGCCGTCAGGGTCTGCAGCTGTTCGCTTGCCTCGCTATTCCAATCTTCCAGCTCTGATATTTGGGCCTGCGCTTCTGTCATACACGCCCGCTGGGAGCGCAGCTCCTCCATGTTTTCTGCTAGCTTGCACTCCATTTCTCTTCGGAGGCCCATAATTTCCTCCTTAATCTCTTTTTTCAGCTCCTCCTTAAGAGCCGCTAAATCCTGTTGTAGCTGCCGTTTGAAGTCTCTCAACTCTTTACCCAAACTGGCGATGCCAGTGTTCATGGTATCAAGTGTGTCCTCCATTTTCTCTGCTGCAGTCACCTCGTTTTTTTGGGCCCCGTGTTCAGCGGTTTCTCCTGCGTTGTTGAAGAGGAATTCTTTAATTTTACTCTGCTTTTGTCCTTGTGCCCGGCTCCTTCGTGTTTTCATCCCTTAGTTTATTGATCCGCTTATGTCGAGTTGGCCATTTACCGATGATTTTTAATCCGGCTAGGGAGAGCTCTCTGTTTAAGCGTTATGTCTCTCCGCCATCTTGGCTCATCCATTTTATGTGCTTTTTAAAGCTGAGCATGGGATCTAATGTGACACCCAAATACTTAAACTCTGTTACATTTTCTATATTTGCTCCATTTACAGTTATAGTCGGATAGTGCGTATGATTTTGTTTGTTGGTAAAGTACATGGTAGCTGTTTTCCCTACGTTCAGAGTGAGGCATGACTGATTAAGCCATTTTGACACTTTCTCCATTGCTATCATTAACTTGTCAGCCACTTGTTTGGCATCCTTCCCATGTGGGTAGATCATCACTCTCTATATAATTCAAGAAATTTCTGTCTGTCTCATTTATTTAATTTTAATTTAAATGATTACTCTTATGTATGAGTGATAATATATAAAGACAACCGACTTTTACTTGTGTTCAGTTTCAGGCAACTCTACCACCTAAATTAGAGATTTTTTTTATTGAAAATGTGAATTTTTTATGTGAATGTGGAGGGTTCTCATAAATTATCAACTTTTTTCTTATGATTATTTTTATTCTTTTTTTAAATTATAGAGTAACAAAATTTTGAAACTTCATGAAAATTGAAACTTTATGAAAAAATTTTACTCATGGATTGATATTTTTTCTTAAATTTGTGACTTTTGTGTCATAAACTGGCATAATTTTTTCTTCTGTCTTTACACTTTTGTCTCAATTATTTTCCCTCCTCTTTTCATTGATTTTTTTCTTTAATTTTTGCAAATGAGCTACATTTCTGTGATTTTCTGACCTTTGTCTCCATAATTTGTTCATTTACATTTTCTTAATGAATTCAATAAATCTTTTAAATAACTTCCTGCGTTTACATTCTCAATGACTGTAATTGTACATACTATGTGAATATTTTTCTCCGTAAATTTGCAACTTTTGCCAAGAATTTGTAACTTTTATCTTTTAAATTCAAGGTTGTTTTTCTTGTAATTTTGCATGCTTTTCTCATGAATTTAGTACATATTTTAAATGAATGGCATTTGTCCCTATAAATTTGTTACATTTACATATTTTTATTGTATACATACTTGTGATGTTTTTTCTTGCAATTTTGTGGCTTTTTCTCCAAGTTTTGCACTTTTAAAAAATGTTAAGACTTTAAAATTATGATAAAATATTAAAATAAAATAGATGATAGATAAAATAAGAATGAATGAATGAATGAACTTCCGGAGTGGTGGCCTAGAGGTAGAGCATCCGCCCCATAACCAGGAGACGGGTTCAAATCCTGGCCGGGTCATGTGCCAAAGACCATGTAAAAAGTGGAACGTCCTTGTTGTGTGCAGAATGTGGTGTGCGTGTCTTGCTGTACTCGCCTGTGGGCTGCGGCGATACTGTATATAGTTCTGTGTGTTCCTTAGTAAAGGTCAGTTTGTTGCTTGACATAAGCAGAGTCCAGTCTCCCATTATTGCAGACATAACATTTTGGCGACGAGGAGAAACCATGGAGGCGTGTGGGCTACCTTCACCTCTACCACCATTTCTGGAGTATCCGGGACAGCCAGCGATCCTGTGGCTGGACTGGGCGGCCATGCTTGGGGGAAATGTTGCTGAGCTGGGCCTGGATAGACTCAGCGGGGACGGAGGACGAATGCTCCTGGTCCGCCGTTTCGGTGTAGAGACTCAGCAAATTTTCTGCATGTTGAGAGAGACGGAGGCTTATGTAAATGCGGCTGGGCGGCTGGCTGGAGATTTTGCCGAACATACAAGGGACAAGAAGCTGTGGGTAATGAAGCTGTTGGTGCCAAGAGCAGCTAAGATAGTTAGTTTGGAGGAGCTAAAGGCTCAGTCTGCGGCAATGGCGAGGTTAGCTATGAAGCTAGGTGTGTACCAAAACCAAGCTATAAGCTACCAGCTGGGTATCGAGGGAGGACTAGAGCCCCTGGTCACCAAAGATGGCAAGCCAGCCAAGGAGCTCAGCATGGTGCATGACCGTAGCGCTGGTGGTGAAGACGGCTCGGTGAGCCAAGACAGCATGGAGGGAGAGCAGTGACCGGACTTAACTGAGTTTTCCCTGCAGCTGGAGTCGGGGCAGTGGGAAGAGGGGCACAAGCATGCTGAGAGCCCCGGGAATGTCGACGGGAGCGATGCTGAAAGCCCAGGGAGACAGCAGCAACAGCCAAATGCAGAGGTAGCGCAGCGGAGCGCCTTGGACAAGGGTGCTGAGCGTAGTGGTGAGGCACCTGGGTCGACGAGCGATGCCGACGAGCTACAGTTTTCCCTGAGGTTTGGCCACAGGGGGCCGGAGTGTCTGGGGCTACAACAGTGGCAGCTGCAGCAGCTTTGAAGATGGTCGGGGGCGGACCAACAGGCATGGAGGGACTGCGTGCCGGGCAGCAGCACTGAGGGTCCAGACGAGAGAAGTGGTCGGTGGTAAGAGGAGACATTCTCGCTGGGGAGGTCAGCTTCGGCCCTTGAGGCAGGCGGCTTCCAGGGGTGCCCATGCCGTGGGGTTGCCCTGGGTCCCCAAGCTGGTTTTGCCTTTGGCTGCCTGAGGACAGTGGGATAACATGAACACTGTATTGTAAATATGTTTATAGGTTTGCATGAGTGTGTGTTGTCGTGTGGGATTATTTTGTGTATTCGGTGTAGAGACGGTAGTTTTAGTTGCTTTTGGGTGAATGTGTTAGGCCATTTCAGTTTGCTGTTCCAGTTATTTTCTTAGTGTGTGATTTGGGTCCTAAATTGGGGTGGGTCTGAATTGTGTGTATGTGCTTTGGACTTTTGTAAGGGGGAGGGAAATGTTGTGTGTAGAATGTGGTGTGTGTCTTGCCATACCTGCCTGCAGGATGACATCAGGCAGGCTGTGGCACCACTGTATATAGTTCTGGGTTTCCTTTATAAAGGTCAGTTCGTTGCTTGACATAAACAGAGTCCAGTCTCGCGTTATTGCAGACATAACGTTCCTGCCGTCCAGCTTGGTGCTCAGCGATAATGGAACAGAGGAGGGAAATGTTGGTTACCCAGCCACAGTGAGTGCACGAGTCAAGTGTGCTCCCTGCGCCAGTCCCAAGCCCAGATAAAAATGGGCAGGGTTGTGTCAGGAAGGGCATCGGATGTAAAAACTCAGCTTTAACTGTAAAAGGACCCACCTGTTGTGTGTGTGTGACCCTTAGGGCTTACCGTAGACGCCCTGTGTGGTGTGACATCAGGCGGACTACAGCACCACTGTATATAGTTCTGTGAGTGTTCAATAAAGGATGAGTTTGTTGCATGGCATAAGACAGATTCCAGATTCTGATTACCGACAACATTTTGACAATGAGAGAAAACCATGGAGGCGTATGGGCTACCTCCACCTCTGCCGTCGTTTCTGGAGTGCCCGGGAGAGCCAGCAATCCTGTGGCCGGACTGGATGGCCATGCTTGGGGGATACATCGCTGGGCCGGGCCTGGGTAGACTCGACAGAGACTGAGAACGGGCACTCCTGGTCCATCGTCTCGACGCGGAGGGTTGGAGAATTCTCGGCATGTTGGGAGAGACGGAGCTTTATGCTGATGCTGTCGGGCAGCTGGCTGGAGATTTTGCCGAACATATAAGGGACACGAAACGGTGGGTAGTGAGACTGTTGGCGCCAAGGGAAGGTGCGCGCCAAAACCAAGCTACAAGCTACTAGCTAAGTTTCGAGGGAGGACTGGAGCCATGAGTGGGGGAGCCCCCTGTCACCGAGAATGGCAAGTCAGCCGAGGAGCACAACACTGTGCATGACTGTAGCGCTGGTGGTGATGACGGCACGGCGAGCAATGGCAGCATGGAGGGAGAGCAGCGACCAGACTTAACTAAGTCTTCCCTGCAGCTGGAGTCCAGGGAGCAGGAGAGCGGGAGCAAGCATGCTGAAAGCCCCGGGAAACAACAGCGATAGCTGGGCACAGAGGCAGCACAGCGGAGCGCTTTGGACGAAGGTGCTGGGCGCAGTGGCGAGGAGCCTGGGTTGACAAGTGATGCTGACGAGAGTGATGTTGAGAACCCCGGGAGAGAGCAGCGACAGCCGGACGCAGAGGCAGTGCAGTGGAGCACCTTGGACAAGGGTGCTGGGCACAGCGGCGAGGCGCCTGGGTTGACGAGTGACGCCAACGAGTGGGCTACAGTCTTCCCTGAAGTTTGGCCACAGGGGGCCGGAGTGTCTGGGGCTACAACAGCGGCAGCTGCAGCAGCTCCGAAGACAGTCGGGGGCGGACCGACAGGCACGGAGGGACTGCGTGCCGGGCAGCAGCACTGCGGGTCCAGATGAGAGAAGCGGTCAGTGGTGAGAGGGGACATTCTCACCGGGGAGGTCAGCTTCGATTCCAGGGGCAGGTGGCTGCCAGGGGCACGCATGCCGTGGGGCTGCCCTGGGCCCCTGAGCCAGTTTTACCTTTGGCTGCCAGTGGACATTGGTGTAACATAAATGACTTTGTTATAAATATGTTCATATGGTGTGCATGTGAATGGTTGCTGTGATATGGGATAATTTTACGTACTTTAGGAATATGCTAATTTTAGTTGTTTTTTGAGTGAATGTGTTAGGCCATTCCAGCTCATTGTCTCAGTTATTTCCCTTAGTGCACATGATTCGGGTCCTAAATTGGGGTGGGTCTGAATTGTGTGTATGTGTTTTGAACTTTTGTAAGGGGGAGGGGAATGTTGTGTGTAGAGTGTGTGTGTGGCCCTTAGGGCTTGCCATAGCCGTCCTGTGTGGTGTGATGTCAGGTGGGTTACGGCGCCACTGTATATAGTTCTGTGAGTGTTCAATAAAGGGTGAGTTCGCTGCATGGCATAAGACAGACTCCAGACTCTGATTACCGACGTAACACCACCCCAACTGGGCGACTAATTGTGTCCTGTCAAAATAAAATACAGATGATGATGATGAACTTCCTTTTATTCCATTTTATTGTGCAGCGCTCTGTGACTATATGTCTGTGAAAAGCGCTTCATAAATAAACTTTACTCACTTGACACTCTGAGAAAAAGTTCCATGCCAGTGTCTCTTTAGCTTAGCCATTGCTAATGCTGCTCTGAGACATGTGCTGGCCCGCCAAATTCTGAGTGTTTTTTATTTTTTCCATGCAGCACTTCTTGCTGGTTGTGTGTCATGTCAAGGTCTTTCCTTCCATATTTGTTATAAATTCCAAAAAGGCCCAACATTTGAGCTAACTTTGAGCTAACTTCTTCCTAACTTCCAAAGCTGGCTGCAAATCACTGAGACAAACTAAGACTTCACTTGGCTGGGTGCTTACTTTGCACCATCTAGTGGACTGAAAATGCCGTTGATTAACTGATAACCCAAAAGTACATGTGTGCACATTTTTTTCAATAAAAGCTTGATGTCATGTCTGTAAAACGTGGAACAATGATGAGGCGAGTGGTGAACTACACAGGACTTTATTAATGACTCACAGTATATGTACAGACCCTCCCACTAGGCTGAGAGGTGGTCGAAGAGTCCTCCCCTCTTCCTCACGGCCCTCTTATACTCCGGGTGACGTCACCACCTGTGTCACACCATAATATGCCCTAATACCAACACAACACCCCCCCTTCAAAAATGGTCCAAAACACACATACAATTGAGACCCTCCCAATTTGGAGCCCGAATCACGCACTAAGATTAAACAGAAAATTTTCTGAAGGCTTATAACATTCACACAAAACAACTAAGGCTAGGGGGGAACAGGTGGACTACTGTCCCGCCCCCACATGGCTAGACGGATTATTCTGCCGTCTCTGCTATTACAAAAACCTGCTGTGTTCCTAATATAAGGCATAAAACAATCCCGTTATCACAATGAACATATATACAAACAAACTATACTCTTGTAAACACACTCAATAAACCATCAGAATCATTTTCATTTCAACACCATGGATAAGAACTAAAGTCTGGGCATTTCACACCACCAACATATATTAAACACATTGTCCCCCATTACCAGTCAGCCACAGTGGAGAGCCCACCTCCCGGAGACCCGTCAGGCGGGTCCCAACCAGAGCATCTTCTTCTCTTGGCTCCTGGAGATGATTCACATTGGTGCCGAAACATCTCTCTCTCATCATAGACGCGCCGCAGCTTGTTGGGGTGTCTCCATGTACCATCAGACAGCTGAAGGTAGTCGTCCTCCCGAGCACCCACCACCTGCAGCCGCCCCTGGTCCTCCTGCAGTTTCCACTTCTTGACGTAACACCACCTGCGCGACCTGCGCTACACCACCAGAGTGGTGTAGCGCAGCTCTCTCATCGAGATCGCGTGATAATTTGTCTGCCGCTTCACATTGTTGAGTTATCTCCACAGCCATGGCTAATGTCAGTTCACCAGAGTACGTGAGAAGTCTCGACCATGCTGACGAGCACAGTATGTGCTCCGCCAACTGGTCGCGGACCATCTCTTCCTCTAATTCACCAAACTGGCGGTCTCCAGCTAGCTGCCGCAGGTGCACTGACTAGCCGACCTGCTGGTGGCGCTGTCGAAACTGTATCCTCCTGACGATGACGTTTTCAGGCGCACGAAAATATCGCACCATTAGCTCAACCATGTTGTTGAAGCTATCGCTAACACCCAAGGTAGCAAGGATACGCTGTCCTTCCATACCTAAATTGTGGACCAAAATTGCCCGTGCCCATACCTTCTTCAGTTCACCAAGGTTTAGTGCCACCAAATAGTTCTGAAATGCGGTGAACCGCCTCACCCAAGGGACCGGAGGCTCTCCCGGAGACTCCAAAAACGGCCGAATTGAAGACACACCAGTATCCATAGCTTTATCCCCGTCGCCAAATGTTATGTCCGTAAAACGTGGAACAATGATGAGGCGAGTGGTGGACTACACAGAACTTTATTAATGACTCACAGTATATGTACAGACGCTCCCGCTAGGCTGAGAGGTGGTCGAAGAGACCACCCCTCTTCCTCACGGCCTTCTTATACTCCGGGTGACGTCACCACCCGTGTCACACCATAATATGTCCTAATACCAACACAACACTTGATCTATGCATTTATGGATCTATGCATTGTTACCAGTGCCAAGTACCGCGATCCATTACTGAATCGATCTTTCTTCCCACCCATCTAGGCTGGCAATTACTCTTGAGTAATTACAGGAGTCAGAGTGGGAGGGTGCCCTTACTTTGGTCCCTCAAAATGTTTCTGCACATCCCTGCGATTGTTGTAAAGAGAGAAGCTTTACTGTATGTTATGAAATTTTTCCATTATGCATCTTTTTTAAGCAGGAATGTGATTGTGTGTCTAAATATTCTAGTCCCCTGTTTTGCATAAAACCTACCATTCTGCTTTACCGTTGCTTTGGGGAATGGCACAAGTCTTGCACATGTTTAAGCGGACCATCTATACTGTTGTTGTTTGACTGATCATGGTGGGTCACCTGGACCGAGAATGCCAGGATCGTTTTTTTTTGTCCCAGTCCAGCCCTACCGAGGACATTGAGAGAATCAGAATCAGAATCAGAATTCGATTTATTGCCATTGTTCATGTAGTACACAAACTAGGAATTTGTCTCGGTGCCATGCTGCAACATTAAAAACATGATGAGATAAAGAGATAAACTAAAAAACTAAAGGACTAAAAACGTGCAATAAGTGTAGAAAAATAAGTAATAATAATAATAATAATAATAATAATAATAATAATAGTAATAATGAGTAATACTAGTCAAGGCAGTTTTAAATAAATTAGCAAGTAGCAGATAATATGGGGTACCACAGTGCAGTTGATAATGCAACAGAAAAACAGTGATGAATGTCATGAGTCTGGTTGAGCTGCTGTACATAGTGCAAGAGAGACAATAAGTCACTTAATGTTCAGCAGTCTGATGGCAGAGGGGAAAAAGCTATTCATGTGCCGGGAGGTTTTAGTCCGAATGGACCGAAGTCTTCTACCTGAGGGGAGGGGGGCAAACAGTACGTGACCAGGGTGTGAAGGATCGGCTATGATCCGGCCAGCACGCCTCCGGGTCCTGGAGATGTACAGGTCCTGGAGAGATGGGAGCTTGCAGCCGATCACCTTCTCAGCAGTGCGCACGACGCGCTGCAGCCTTAGTCTGTCCCTGGCAGTGGCTCCTGCATACCACACAGTTATGGAGGAGGTGAGGATGGACTCGATGATGGCCGTGTAGAACTGCACTAACATCTTGGTGGGTAGCTTGAGCTTCCTCAGCTGCCGCAGAAAGAACATCCTCTGCTGGGCCTTTTTGATGAGGGAGCTGATGGTTGGCTCCCATTTGAGGTCCTGGGTGATGGTGGTGCCCAAGAAGCGGAAGGAATCTGCAATGGTGATGGGAGAGCCTGTGATGGTGAGGGGGGGCAGGGGGGTTGTGACTTTCCTGAAGTCCACAATCATCTCCGCTGTCTTCAGAGCGTTCAGCTGCAGGTTATTGTGGCTGCACCAGGACACCAGCTGGGCCACCTCTTTCCTGTAGACGGACTCGTCGCCGTTGGAGATGAGCCCGATGAGGGTGGTGTCGTCCGCAAACTTAATCAGCTTAACAGACTGGTGGGAGGAGGTGCAGGAGTTGGTATAAAGGGAGAAGAGTAGGGGGGAAAGTACACAGCCCTGGGGTGATCCAATGCTGATGCTAACAGAGTCCGAGACAGACTTCCCCAGCCGCACATGCTGCCTCCGGTCCGTCAGGAAGTCGGTGATCCACCTGCAGAGGGAGTCAGGCACATCGAGCAGGGACAGCTTGTCCTGGAGCAGATCAGGGCGGATGGTGTTGAATGCGGAGCTGAAGTCCACAAACAGAATCCTGGCGTAGGTTCCCGGGGAGTCCAGGTGCTGCAGGATGGAGTGGAGGGCCAGGTTGACTGCGTCGTCCACAGACCTGTTAGCACGGTAGGCAAACTGCAGCGGGTCCAGGAGGGGAGTGGTGATGGACTTGAGGTGAGACAGGACCAGGCGCTCAAAGGACTTCATGACTACAGAGGTGAGCGCTACAGGTCTGTAGTCGTTAAGTCCAGTAATCCGTGGCTTCTTGGGGACAGGGATGATGGTGGAGGATTTGAGGCAGGTCGGCACGTGACATTGCTTAAGGGAGGTGTTAAAAATGTCTGTGAAGACAGGAGCCAGCTCTTTCGCATAGTGTCTCAGGGTGGAGGGAGACACACCGTCCGGCCCGGGGGCCTTGTGCGGGTTCAGTCTGGAGAACTGTCTGTGCACGTCCTGCTCACTGATGACAAGGGCAGGGGGGGAGGAGGAGGAGGAGGAGGAGGAGGAGGGGGGGACCGCTTTTGATGAGAACGCGGAGTTCGTGTTCGTCAGGCACGATGCCCACCGCCCTCCATTGCGCCCACCCTACGATGGCCCGTTCAGAGTGCTGGAAACAGGGGACAAGCATTTTTTGTTAGACTTGGGGGGTCGTCGGGAGAAAATATGCATAGACAGACTTAAGCCCGCCTTTGTTGTGGCGGACAAGCAAGTGCTGTTGGCTCGGGCCCCTCGGCGTGGAAGACCCCCACTGAGAACTCCCCAGGTAAACGATTCATCAGGACAGCCACATGGGCAAATCGAAGCTTCCTCCCCCCTCGACATGGCCCACCCGCAGCCAGACACCCCCCCAGCAGCCCCCCGCCGGCACAGTAGCGCCGCAGAGGCGATAAACCCCCGTTACAGCAGATATGGGAGGAGACTGAAGCCAAAAGGACGTGAGGACTGAGATTCGGTCTGAGATTCTGGGGGGGGGGGGGGGGGGGTGTAGAGACCGGGTGAATCATCTCAGACTGGATGCAGAGGGTAAAGAGAGGAGAACAATAGCTAGGGAGATCGTGGGGAGATAGCAGGGAGAAGAGGTTGGGGGGAGAAAGGATGAAGGTATTGTGATGTTAAATGTCATGCAATGTGATGTGAAATGTCATGCAAATGTGAGATGAGCGGTTGGGATAAAAGGGGAAACCATGGTGTATTGTGACATGCTTTTCCTGTGTATGACTGATGAGAGAGTTGAATAAAGTCGTCTGTCCATAAATCTGCCTCCGTTATTCACACTCTCCACAACACTGTGTTTTGTTTCTATGTATAGCCAAAGTGCACTGCCATTTGCTGCAAGAACCCCAGTAATTGTGTCCTGTGTGGCAACTCATTTCCTGGGCTACATTAAGGTAAATTTTCATAGTTTTTTTTTTTTTTTTTTTTTTTTTTTTTATTATGGGGGGACTTAACATTTGATAGGATCACTATGAGTTTTGGAGTGACCAGTGTTTTTTTTGTTTGTTTGTTTTTTTTAAATTACTATATTCTAAGGTTTTGAAAACCAAACAATTAAGAAACAGGACTGTCTGCTGCTTTTGTGGGGCCCTATGCAAAATTACTTTTTTTGCTTCATGGCAGTGCATCAGTCTGGTACACTTTAAGAAGAAAACAGGCTAGATTTGCCAATACAAAATTCAGATTAAAGATCTTATGTTGACTCAAGCAATTTAAACCTACAGAAAATAATACTAGTTCCTCACAGTAAATTTGAATATTATGATTTGTAATTTCCAGAATTATAATCATAATCATCAAATGAAACTAGGCATTTTTAAATTGAGTTCAATTATCTGGGCGATTGGCTGGTTTGTGTGCCATCAGAAGCTGTAGCGTGGAGTCATATGGCGATCATATTGGTTCACCTGGTGGCACTTGGGTTGAATTTAAAAGTGATGAAAGGCTGCCTGATTCCAACCAGGGTTGTTGAGTACTTGGGACTCACCTTGGATTCAATTGCCATGAGGGCATCTCTCACTCCAAGAGAAGATATACTATCAGGGAATGCATCAAGAGCTGTATCTCACAAAGGACTGTATCAGTGCAGCAGTGCCAGAGGATCTTGGGTCTCATTGCTGCAGTTGCCCAGGTGGTGCTACTGGGTCTTTTACACACTCGTCCCCTTCAACGGTGGTTCACATTCAGAAGGTGGTTTTGCCCAGAGACAAAAGGAGGAGGCTAGATCTTTCCAAAGGAGCCTCATGGTTCTCAGGTGGTGGAGACATTCCTCAGCAGTCTGAGATGGTATTCCCCTGAGCCAAGAGAGCTGCAGGGTGACCATTACAACTGGTGCCTCCCTAACAGGTTGGGGTGCAGTCTGGGAGGGCAGGTTTGTTTGGGGACATTGGGCTCTGGCTCAGCAGTCTTGACATATAATCATCTTGAGATGGAGGTGACTGCATCCAGATATAGTCGAGCAAATCTGGCTTTGGTTGGCCAGGTGGAAGCAGACCTGTTTGTGATGGCGGAGAACACCCACTGTGCTCTCCGGGCCTTGATGCATTGCCTGCCAGGTCCACTAGGTGCAGATGCTCTGAGTGTTGTCCAGCTTCCAGTGAAAATGTTTGCATTTCCACTCCTGCTTCTTCTGCCAGCTTTCCTCGCGAAGGTGTGGATACTGTCTGTTCAAGTGATTTGATGGACCTGAATTGGCCACAAAGACCATGGATGGTGGAGATCCACAAGCTGTTGGGGGGCCATCCTTGGCCTCTTCCAATCAGACGAGATGTGCTCTCACAGGAGCAGGGCAGGATTTAGCATCTGAATCCCCAGCTCCTGAGACTTCATGTATGGCCCTTGAATGGGAGCGATTGTGTAACTTGGTTAGGCAAGGAGGTTAGACACCGTGCAGGCTTCATGGCCCGTCCACCCAGCTGCAGTGCAGTGTGAAATGGAGAGTGTTTTTGAACTGGTGTCGGACCAAGGGTGAGAATCCCTTGACATGTCACATCTCTGTCATCTTGTTTTTTCCTCCAGTACCTCTTCGCCAAGGTTGGGTGGAATCAACTGCCGGGGGCTGCCTGGCAGCTGTGTCAACTGCTTATGAAGAATGTATATATGGCTTGTCAGCTGGGGCACATTCCTTGGCTCAGCAATTTTGGAGAGGCATGAGACAGAGCTGCCCATTTCGGCATCCTTGCTGCCCACTTGGGGTCTCCGGACAGTTCTCAGGGCTCTATGCTTGCCCCCTTTTGAGCCACTCTCCATTGCTAACTTTCATCTGATCTCTGGGAAGACTGCTTTGTCTGGCAGCTGTCTTGGCCAAGAGAGTCAGTGAATTGAATGCGGTCTCTGCGAACGCAGCATGTCTTTAAGTTTGATGGTGATTGGGTGGCCATATTGAATTACATAACTCGGTCAAAAGCGGACTTTGGACATATTTACACAATGAATGGTTCAGTCTTTTGACGCCGTTTTTTTGTACAGGAGTACGTTATCATCTTATCTTCAAAGTATATGAGCAAGAAATCAGTACAATGTAAAAAAAAAAAGAAATTCGTCACTTACCGGCGGCTAAGGGGACTCGCTCGCTGTCATGGTTGGACCGTTTTCGTCTATTGTGGTCGTTATTTTGCGTTCTGATGGTCATTTATGCTCTCTACTACATCTACAAAGTCTTATGATTATCCCACATAAATTTCGTTTGTATCCCATGGCTATTTTCCGTGTACGAAGCCGTCTAAGTGACGGTGCACAACGATGGATGGTTGCCATATTAGCTTTCTGAGCTAAAAGAAGGGAATACAGGAAAAGGAAATAAGGAGTTCTTCTTCTTTGGTGTATTACATGTCAGCCATGATTCCTCCAACGCATGTCTGCCACCTTCTGAACTGGCACAATCAGTACAAGTCATCAATATAGCTGAGGAGTACAGGGATGTCAGAAATAGTTGACAGGTGCAACACTACGCTCTGCCACTAGGGGCATGCAAAATCTCACACTCAAATAGTTAACTTGTATGCACTCAGTTAAGTACAATAAAGGAGCCAAACTCATCTGATTGTGTTTGTGTTTAGTGGCATGATTGGGACATGGTGCTCCTTCTGCCTTTGGGAAACGCTACCTCCATTTTCCTCAAGACTCATTTGGTATACGGTTGCCACGTGGTTACAGGTTCACTGAAATGAAATAAAATGTACGTTTACGAATGTAAACACTGTTTAATGAATGAAAATGAACCTATAATCATTCATTGTCCTTCGTCGATGGAGGCAGGCTTCTCCCAGTCGTTAGAATGAGGAAGAATGAGGGGATGCAAGGGGTATATGTAAGGTGTGCATCCACAGGTGTGATTAATTTGGTATAGTGCTTCTGTCCCGAGGATCATAGTCACGTGGTTACAGGTTCACTTTCATTCATAAAACCGCATTTATATCCGTAAATGTATGGTCTTGCCCTCGATGGCACATCATTGGACACCCCTGCTCTATGGACTACTATTGTGAATTAGCATGTATTACCATACAGAAATGATTAAAATTCTGTGGCGCACCGGTGCACCCGTCAGCCTCCCCCTTCTGGTGGTCAAGGGTTCTTTTGAGGAAAATATTCAGTTTGGATATTAGACATTCCAAAGGCTGTAACATGAAAGTGGTAAGAGATAATGGCTTACTGTCAATTAGAAAGATGTAGAATATGATCCAAAGTTTGAGATAGAAATAAATTTACACATCAAATTTGCATAATGCGATGGCAGCCATATTGAATTAGATAACTTTAGGTCAAAAGTGGACTTTGGACATATTTACACAAAGGATGGTTTTGGGTTTTTTTTGTCTTTGCTTTTCTTTTTGGCTTTTTGTTATCTTCAAAGTATATGAACGAGAAAATTAGTAGAATATACACAAACTAATAAAAAAAAGGGTCAAACCTACCGCTCGTTGTGTCTTCATTCATCCATTTTTGTCATCTACGGTCCTTATTTCGTCTTCTGCCAGTCATTTTCACTTTCTCTCCCACATCCAGAAACTGTCACATATATGTTATGAATTATTCCACCTCAATTTTGGTTACATTACACCGCCAAACCGGTGCTATTGTTCTCTGCCGTCATGTGCAGCTCCATCGATGGCAGACGAAAGTGTACACGCTTCAGACCGTCTTCTCCTGTCACAAAAGGTAAATATTTCCCTTCAGAAGTTAATCTCTTTTTAGAATCATAGTTGGCAAAATTTGGAGCAAACGCTTCCTCCGTGTGGAGATATATGTTGAGATGGAGCCTTTATTTACATTCTCTTCTTTGCGTTAATGGAAATGATGTTTGCGATGGCTTGTTGGGTGAAGTCCTCCAGAGAAGAGCAGTAAGCTATACGTGTCCAACATCTTGTGATGTGAAATGCTTCTTACAGCTGTGTTTTCTGTGCTTTTGGGACACATCACGTGACAGGCACAGAAGTGCACCAGGGACAGCAGGTGACGCTGATGTTTTATGAAAGTGGGATGTCAAAGGGTTAAGCAAAGTATCTGGTTTGTCCAATACATTTGTCTGTCCATATCAAATAAAATAAAATAAATAAGACTGAGACACAGCGTTACGTTTACTGAAGTAAATATGAGCCCCGAATGATTGAGGGGAACAGAACCTCTTCATCTTGATGCAGCGCAGCAAAATAAAATGTTAAAATCATTCAGATGTAGAAGATGCCTTACAAACGAGACTGAGTGTATTTTCTCAGGAAAGCTTTATTGAAGGTCACATCTTCTAACATCAAAGTTCTCAGCAGAAAAAGAGACAGATCCCACTTTCCTCACAGCTTTTATATCCCAGAGATACAAAACCCCCACATCACGTATCTCACACCTTCACCCCACCTAAGTTTGGTAAACACATGAACCACAGTCCCCGAGACTTGCTGGCGCTTCTGTTCTCCTCTCCACCTCGGGGCTCCTGCTGGGACATTGTCTTCCACCTCCGTCTTCCTCCAGCACCCACCTCCTAGCCGAGGTCCCTGCTGGGGCATTGTTCTTATGGACGTTTGATCTGCAGGGTCTGCACCGACATGCCTACTGGAAGCATGTGGGGGGAGATAGCGTACCATACAATCATGCCACATATGTGCCTTAAATATGCACCATACAGAAATGATTATGAACAAAATAAATTAGATTAACTTCATTCCTGTATACACCAGATGACCGCTGTGATCAGCGTTGCTTTTACAGAACTGATCGATTAAACAGCTCTCTTGAAAATGAGACCTCTTGTCTTAATGGGATTACCTGTATAAATAATAATAATAATAATAATAAGCCATCTCTATTGTTATTCAGTCAATCATGTACAGTAGAACGAAATTACGTTTCTCCTATATACAGTGTTAATCACATGTAGAATCAGTGGGGCTGGTGCTATGCAAGGCACTTCCACAAACAATTTCTCCTTCCCCCATTTTATTATGCTGAGCACCAAGATAGAAGGCAGGAAGTACCATTTTTATTTGGTCTTTGGTATGACCCGTTCGGGACTTGAACCCCCAACCTCCTGGTTGGAGGGCAGATGGTCTATCAACTAGGCCACCACTCCGGTTGATAAAATAAGGTTAATAATAAATAATCCTAGTGATTACAATAGGGATCTTGCCCACTGATGATGTCAGTGGCTGAGGCCCTAATAAACAGCGCGGCTAGTACCAGCAGCATAACACCAGTCCTGCACAGGAAGGAGAAGTCACCACAGACTCCCTTCTCCTGGACAGTGTGTTTTTGTGTCCCCATATCTGGCCAGTTCACTCCACAGTCATGTCGGTATTAACTTTACATTTTAGATATTACAGTGGCCAGGACTCATGGTGTGCTGTTTACAGCTAAAAAGGAATTTGCAGCATCCAGTAAATGCGCCATTACTGTGTGCCTGTAATGCTTGTCTGACGGTTTCAGCCCCAAACAACCCCCCGCACCGAAATTTTGAAGTTGTTGTGCAGTCGGAGCCGACAAAATTACGATCCAGTGATAAAGGGAAGAAGATTGATTAAAAAGAGAGCACAAATCAGCTGTTTCTGCTATGCTTGCTGTATCCTCCACCACAGATTACGATCCAGTGATAAAGGGAAGAAGACTGATTAAAAAGAGAGCACAAATCAGCTGTTTCTGCTATGCTTGCTGTATCCTCCACCACAGAACTGTCACATATGTCTCACTTCACTGAATTGAAATTCGGATGAAATGCGACATGACCGTTCAGACTGAGGTTGTTTTGGAAAATATAAGATAAGATAAGATAAGCCTTTATTAGTCCCACAATGGGGAAATTCCAGGATTGCAACAGCACAGGGATAGCAACACTCAGAGCAACAATCAGAAGGCAAGAAAAAACAACATCTAGTAAACATATGTCCATATTACTATAAATGTATATATATAGACACACAGTGCAGAGCATTATGGTTGGTTGGTGAATGTGCAGCAGAAAGTCTAAGCTCTCTCTCCGCGGATGCGGCGGGCCAGCTGGAAGTCTTTGGGCATGATGGTGACCCCCTTAGCGAAGAAGAGACCACCAGGTGGGCCTCGCTGGTCTCCTGCAGAGCCATGACGGCAAAGCTCAGGAAACGCAGGACGGTCTTGAAGTCCTGAGCGATCTCCCTCACCAGGCGCTGGACGGGCAGCTTACGGATGAGCAGCTCCGTGGATTTCTGGCAGCGACGGATCTCTCTCAGAGCCACGGGCCTGTGACGGCGAGGCCTCTTCACTCTGCCGGTGGCCGGAGCGCCTCTCCGAGCAGCCCTGGTGGCTAGCTGTCTCCTGGGGGGCTTCTTCCTCCAGTAGATTTTACGGGCGGTCTGCTTGGTTCTTACCATCGCTCTTTATTATTCTGTCTTATATTTCTTGCACGCCGCCTAAACTCCAGCCCGGCACCCGCGTCGTTTTCGCTACAGCTCCCGGTATGTCGAGTTTCCCATTAGCACCGGGCGGCGGCCAAGTGCTAGCTAGCACTAGCTCCTCCCCGCTGTAGCGTCTCCCGCTGCAAACCGTGGCTCCGTCCGCCGACCCGGGAGACCCCCGGGGCGATCCGTGCGTCCGTGATATATATACAGAGTGAAAGGTGTAGAAAGAAGAAGGAAGATAAAAAAAAAGGCTGTTGCAACGGGCAGCCTACTCGTGTGGCGCCACCGGTCCGGCGGAACCGGAATATCAGATACATATCCAAATTAGGACCACATATGAAAGTGGCCTGGGTCTGGTGTGAAAAAAATCAGATGTGTGCTGTTCAGACTGTCATTAAAAAAATCAGATATGGGTCACATTTGGGCAAAAATTTCTGAATTGAGTATTAAAACCTGCAGTGTGAACGTAGCCAAAGTGTGGCACAAATGTATGCTTTAGACCATCATAATAGGGCCCACTGTGTGGAAACACTTGCTAGAAATAATAATTTGCAGCAGCAGTTCAAGGTTTGAGGAAGTGTGGTAAAAAGCAACAATAAACATTCTACAGTTTAAAGACCAAAATTAAGACTAAATGAGTTGAAGCAAACCATTACTCTTCCTTGAAGTGAATGCTTTTAGTGTTGTAATCTGACCCCAAATCCCCATATTGCGATTAGCCTTACTCTGTAAATCTTTGCTGATAGAGATACATTTATTATCCCACTTCCCTCCAAAGAATCAGGAACAGATGTAGGGAAATGTTACTGTTGGCTAATGAGCACATCATGGCAGAGAAGAAAACAGAAAAGTAACTACTAAAGGTGTCCTAAAACCTGTAAATGGATACTGTGCATTCAGTAGTCACTAATGACTGAAATAAAAGGTGGTGGACAGGCAACATTGTGCTATCTGGGTCAAATATCCAACAATTCCATGCCAGCAGAGGCTCAGTCAGGCTTTTTAAAGAAGTGGAGTCCGAGAAAGGTGCCAGCTCACGATGGGGGAAATGTGTGGAAAAACAGCATTTGTTTAAGACCTCATCCGCCATTTAGATGAGTTAGCCTCGGCATTCCACTTTCATCAGGGAGTGAGTGTGAATTTAACACCATGCAACTGGAAACAACAGCCTAAGTAGTCCAATGCTCTTCAGAAAAGGTGGCTGCATTCTTTTTGGTTCATCATGTTACAGTGTAGCGGACGTGTGCCTTTAAGACATTAACCTTTGGCTGCAGCCTTTAGGTTCAAACTCAGAGGATGTAGAACAGAGCTGAGCTGATTTTAGTGTAAGCCAGTGGAAGTTGAATGTGCCGTGACAGGCCGTGGTCCCTGTTCTCTCGTCTTTCTAAAGACTTAAGCCCGAGGGTCTGGTTAATGCACTCTCCCTCACTCAAACAATTATATATGCAGCACACAAAGACCTTTTCACTCTCTCTGTGGATATAAGATCAATCACTCTCAAGTTAAACAAATCCTCCAAGCCGCCAATACAACACTGGAAATATTTGCCAAGAATTACATACAAGGTCTTCTACTAAATAATGCATTTTTCAATCACAGATAAAGCAAAGAGCTCTCAAGAACAAACTGAAACTAAGGTCTCTGAGTTTACCCACAGTTGTGTAAAGGTGAATGTTTAATGGGCTCAGGTACTTTGTCAAAACTTGAATTATTTAAAGCAGCAGTTTGCAAGATAAAAGGCATGTCATTGCTTTGGTTATCTCTGCACTGCTCTCAATTCAAACCCCTCCCAATAAAAAAATACACTGATTGTCAAGTATATGATAAATCTATACCTACACAAATCAACCTACTGCTACCTTCACAGTCAAGAGAAAAAAAGGATACATGAAGGCAAAGTAATTGTGAAGTTCTCTCCATCACTGAAATGGCTTACCAAGTTGACAGGTTTTGTTCTATTGTCACTGTCTCGTAGTCTCTGTTTTTCTAAATCTTTCTTTTAACCTCATTTAAACCATAGGTAGTTGTTGGCAGTGCTGGGATAGCAACTTCCCCCGGAAGAATTTAAATCCATCCATCCATCCATCTTCTACCGCTTTTGGATGGCGGAGGACACACTGTGAGAATCACATTCTTTGATTTCTCCAGTGCCTTTAACACTATCCAGCCACTGCTGCTGGGTGAGAAGCTGCAGGTGATGGGGTGATGGTGATAGTGATCTCCTGGATTACTGACTACCTGACAGGCAGGCCACAGTTTGTCCGCCTGAGCAGTGTCTTGTCTGATGTGGTGGTTAGTGATACAGAAGCTCCACAGGGAACTGTGCTTTCTCTTTTTCTCTTCACCTTATACACTACTGATTTTCAGTACAACACCGAGTCATGTCACCTTTAGAAATTCTCCAATAACTCGACTGTTGTTGGGTGTATAAGAGGGGGAGAGGAGGGGGAGTACAGGGCACTGGTAGACAGATTTGTGGAGTGGACCAAGCAGAATCACCTGAGGCTGAACATCAGCAAGACCAGAGGGATGGTGATTGACTTCAGGAAGAAGAGGACACCTTCATAGTCATTGCAGATTAAGGGGGAGGATGTGGAGGTAGTTGAGGACTACAGTTACCTGCGTGTCATGATCAGCAAGGGACTGGACTGGAAACCCAACACCTATGTTGCATACAAGAAGGGGATGAGCAGACTCTACTTCCTGGGGAAGCTGAGATCCTTCAATGTGTGCAACAGGATGCTGGAGCTTTTCTACCAGGCTATTGTCACCAGCGCCATCTTCTTTGCTGCTTTCTGTTGGGGTAGCAGTATCAGAGCCAGTGACACCAACAGACTTGACAAGATTATCAAGAAGGCTGGCTCTATAATTAGTCTCAGGCTGGAGACTTTTGAGACTGTGGTGGAGAGGAGGACACTAAACAAACTGGGATCCATCATGGACAATCCTGTTCACCCCCTCCACCACACACTGGACAGACAGCGGAGCACTTTCTCTAGCAGACTGCTACAGCTTCACTGCCGAACGGTTAGATACAGGAAATCTTTCCTGCCACATGCCATTTCACTGTACAATAACTCACTCTGATGTTGTACTCTGGTCATAACTATGCTGCCATACTGCACCTTACAGTCTAATTGGTGCCTCACATTTCACCCTGCGCCTGATAGTCCTGCATTGTACAGCTGGTATGATTCACGTGTCTATACGGGTCATCATTTATTCATCTACTATGTATATAAGTTATTTAAGCAATTTTACTTTCCAAGGGTAATGCCTTTGTCTGTTATGCTGTGTGTGTTTCTGTCGTTTTGGTCGTCTACTGTAATGCTGCTGTTACACTGTAATTTCCCAGTTTGGGATCAATAAAGTACATCTATCAGTCTACATCTATCTATCTTTTCCGGGGGTCCAGGTCACAGAGGCAGCAGCTCAAGCAGAGAAGCCCAGACTTCCCTCTCCTCAGCCACCTGCTCCAAGACGTTCCCAGGCTAGCTGGGAGACATAGTCTCTCCAGCGTGTCCTGGATCTGCCCTGGGGTCTCCTTCCAGTGGGATGATCCCGGAACACCTCAAGTGGGAGGCGTCCAGGAGGCATCCTGATCAGATGCCCAAACCACTTCAACTGGCTCCTTTCGATATGGAGGAGCAGCGGTTCTGCTGAGCCTCTCCCAGATGACTGAGCTCTAAGGGTGAGTCCAGCAATCCTATGGAGAAAGCTCATTTCAGCCACTTGGATCTGCAATCTCATTTTTTTTTATCATTATTCAAAGCTCATGACCATACACGAGTGTAGGAACATAGATTGACCAGTGAATCGACAGCTTTGCTTTGAAGCTCAGCTCCCTCTTCACCACAACAGACCGGTACAACATCTGCATCGCTGCAGATGCTGCTCCAATCCATCTGTCAGTCTCTCACTCCATTCTCCTCTCACTCGTGAATGAGACCCCAAGATACTTAAACTCCTCCACTTGGCTCAGGAGCTTGTCTCCGACCCAGAGAGGGCAATCCACCTTTTTCCGGCTGAGGACCATGGACTCGGACTTGGAGGTGCTGATTCTCATCCCAACCACTTCACACTCAGTAGCAAACTGTAGGTCATTGGTCGATGAAGCCAACAGGACAACATCAGCTGCAAACAGCGGAGATGAGATCCTGTGGTCACCGAACATGACACCCTCTGTTCCTTGGCTGTGCCTAGAAATCATGTTCATAAAAATTATGAACAGGATCAGTGACAAGGGGCAGCCCTGGCGGAGTCCAACTCTCACTGGAAACGAGTCCGACTGGGTTTTGGCAATACGAACCAAACTCTTGCAATGGTCATATAGGGACCAGGTAGCTTGTAGCAACAAGCCTAATACCCCATACTCCTGCAACGACCCCCACAAGAGACCATGAGGGATGCAATTGAATGCTTACTCCAAGTCCATAAAACACGTGGACTAGTTGTGCAAACTGTCACAAACCCTCGAGGACTCTCAAGAGACCAGGGGCCTCATGTCCAAAGACTTGCATGGATTTCCTACTGAAAGATGACGTACTTTTAAATCAAGAAAATGCCGTAAGCAAAAAAATCCAGATGCATGAAACCCTCCGTACGCAGGTATCCAAGCACATTTCCTTTGTACATTCCAGTCTGCTTGAAACTGAACACACGTGTGGAAATACCGGACTCCTCCCTTGTCACACCACCATTTGAATATGCAAATAGGTGTGCAAATAGATACATACAAGCCCTGCACATTTGATTCTCCTGTATCCAAGATCAAAAATAATGGATTTAATGGAATTTTATGGAATGTGAGTTGGAGGTGCTCCTGAATGAGGTAGAGGCACATAAAAACATTTTGGTTAGCACGCGGTCCTCCGGCATTAGCACTGGATACAGGTAATTCAATAGCCTGCTCACAGTCCTAGGAGATTAGTTTATTGTTTCCTTTATTCAGACAGGGATAAGAAAGAGATTTTTATTCAACTTTGACATATTTAGACTGACATCTGCAGTCATCCTCAGAAGCGTCAGCTGATCGCTGTGACTTGGAGTGTGTATAGCTCAGTGGTTATAGTGCCAGATTTCAAAGCAGAAGCTTGCTGGTATGAGACCAACTGTGATCTTTTTTAGGGACCACAATGGAAATAAGTGTGCGCACTTTCTTGTGTCATCCCATTGTTTTTAAATGTATGCTGTATCTTTTATGCAATGTTATTTTAAATGATGAATCAATCAATCAATCAATCAATCAGTCAGTCAGTCAATCAATCAACCAATTTGTGACCAGCTGGGTCGATCAGCTGGTTGAATTAAAGGAAAACAGTCACGAAAAAGAAGACAATATGAACCAATTTAGTGGGTAGCCACAGTCACCTGTCAGTTGAAAGCAGATCATATTAGACTCAGCAAGTATATATTTTATGTCCAAAATGCAAATCTCATCCTTTATAGTTATATACAACTTACATGGATTACACATACTGCTAAATGAATGAAATTTGCCGGGGAACGGGTGAGACTGTTGCATTTCAAACTTTACGCATGTGTTTATTGACATAACTACAGTCCACACAGAGGCCATTGGGGGCTTGGTAGAATGCTGTGAAACTGCAGTTTAATCAGCAAAAAAAGAAAGTCACTTACTCAGATCACTGAGTTGTAATGAAGCCTTGAAGATGGTGATATTTCAGAGCGCACAGGCGCATTCCACAAGGACTGCCCTTGGAAACCTAAACTGGCTGACAAGCCAGCCATCATCCTGAGAGAGAAAATCTTCTGTCTCTGTGTACCCCTTCTCTTCTCACTGTGCGATTTGCAGTATCCTCTAATCCTCTGTTGTTAGAGGCATTTTCTGCACTTCTTTGCACTTGCTTTTTTATCCACTCATCTAATTGCGCACACTTGGATGTTTGTTCATCATGTGTCTCTGGTGTGTACAATCATTTTCACGTCATTTTCAGTCTCCCGACATCACCTCTTAAGTGTCGCCAATGGACCAATAAGAGCAGAAACATACGTATGCCAGCCGTGAAGTTGGCGTGGGGCTGGCCATATTTCCACGGTCATTTCATTCTTGATACATCTGAAATTTTTCATGGAAAAGGATGTACACCATGGTTTTGTGCGTAAGTACCCTTTGTACATGAGGCCCCAGGACCAGGACCAGTTTGTCTCGGGAGACCCTACCAGAGGCAAATTGCCAAGGACAACATAGCTCCTGGGATCACTAGGGCATGCAAAACCCCACCACAATAAGGTAGCGATCCATGGGGGGCTGGAAGAATTTCTGTGGATACACTTATTGCCAAGTATATGATAAATCTATACCTACACAGATCTGTTCACACTCCGACAGGCAGCGAAAAGTAAGCTAGGAGCAGGAAGACAAAAGAAGAGGAAAACAGCAGCCTTGTGTGTAGCAGAATGGAATGTACGCACTCTGTTGGACAGATCAACATCACAGCGCCCAGAAAGACAGACCGCACTTGTGGCCCTGGAAATGAACAGGTACAATGTAGACATAGTTTCACTTAGTGAAACAAGACTGCCTGGATATGACAGCTTGGAAGACCATGGGTACATCTTCTTTTGGAGTAGAAGATCAACTCAAGAAAGGAGAGAAGCAGGAGTGGGCTTTGCAGTTAGAAAGGAGATAGCAGCAATGCTTGATGAGGAACCAGTGCCAATCAATGACAGAATAATGACTATGAGACTCCCACTACAGCAGAAGATGTATGCTACACTCATCAGTGTATATGCCCCAACAATGACCAACACAGAGAAGGTGAAGGAAGAGTTCTCAGTGATTTACATGAGACTATCAGATGTGTACCGACTGATGACAGGCTGATACTTGTTGGAGATTTTAATGCTAGAGTTGGTTCGGACACTGAGAAATGGTAGGGAGTGTTAGACAGTCATAGAGTAGGCAAGTGCAATGCTAATGGAGAAGTTCTACTTGCACTATGTTCAGAGTACAGCCTTGTGATAACCAACACTCTAAGCACACAAGGACACACACAAGAAGACATGGATGCACCCAAGATCCAAGCACTGGCACTTATTAGATAGACTACATCATAGTCAGGCAGAGAGACATAAGGGATGTATTGGACACCAGAGCAATGAGAGGCGCAGACTGTGGTACAGATCATGTTATGCTGAGATCTAGATTAAGGATTTGCAGGTGAAAACAGCACTGCAGGACGGGTGCGAAGCCACCACGGAAGCTAAACACTAGTGCACTGAAAGGCCAAAAGAAGCAGGAAGAACTTACACAGGAAATGGATGAAAACTTTAAAGACTGGGACAGCAACAACTCAGTGAATGACATAGAAGAGAAATGGGCAACACTGAAGGATACGGTGTATCAGACTGGAAGTGATGTATTAGGCCACCCTGAGAGGAAACATCAAGATTGGTTTGATGAGCATGATGAACACCTGAAGAAACTACAAAAAGCGAGGAATACAGCTAGGCAGGAAAACCTACAGTGTAGCACAAGGTCGAAGAAGAAGAAATACTCAAAGGGTCAGAGTGAGCTACAGATGTACACCAGAGAGATGAAGTCCAAATGGTGGGATGAAAAAGCAGAGGAACTTCAAACTGCAGCAGACAGGAAGGACATGAAAACATTCTTCACAGGTTTGAGAGAAATCTACGGCCCTAAACCAAGAGGATTGATCCAGTTAAAAGATATGGATGGTGAAACGGTTTTGCAGGAGAAAAACAAGATCCTTGACAGATTTGCAGACCACTTTGACCAACTACTAAACAACCCTGGAGATCTCACTGAAGAGGCTAAAGAAGCTCTAGTGCAGCGACCAGCTGTATCAAGTCTGGATGAACCACCAAATTTTGATGAACTAATGGCAGCTATCAGGACAACACAGGATGGTAAAGCTCCAGGAAGGGATGGAATTCCATCAGAAGTGTGGAAATTTGGTGGTGTTCAGCTGACCAACTGCCTGCACAAGCTCATCCAAGAGATATGGAATGCCCAGAAAGTACTTCAAGACTGGAAGGATGCAAGTATTGTGCCTTTGTTCAAGAAAGGTGACAGGAAAGATTGTGGAAATTACCGAGGTATATCACTGCTAGCCCCTGTTGGTAAGATTCTCTCATGTGTACTACTGAACAGACTCAATGAACACATCTCGTAGAATGTACTACCAGAAACCCAGTGCGGCTTCAACAGGTTCAAGAAAAGTGTATCAAACAGAACATTCCGCTTTATGTAGTCTCCATAGACTTCAGTAAAACCTTCGCTACTGTTTCGCGACAAGGACTTTGGCAGGTACTCAAGAAATATGGCTGTACAGAGAAGTTTGTCAGCCTCAACACTGGCTCAGCACTCCATACAGGTATGCAAGCAAACGTGGCAATGAGTGGTTCAGTATCTAAAGACTTTTCAGTAAGCAACAGGGTGAAACAAGGGTGTGTGCTGGCACCTACACTCTTCTCGCTATATCTGGCAGCCATGCTTGAGGAGGCCTTCAAAGACACTTCAGAAGGAGTATACATTCAAACAAGGAAAGAAGTAGACTTGTTCAGTGTGGCACAGTTTAAAGCCGAGTAAGACATCATTAAAGGTAGTAAGAGAAATGCTCTTTGCCGACAACAGTGCTCTAGTTGCACACAGTGTGGAAGATATGTAATCTTTAGTGGAGAAATTTGCAAGAGCAGCTAGCCAATTCAGCCTCAAAATCAACATCAAGAAGACAGAGTGCCTTTATCAACCACCGAAGTTCCAATTATCAACATCACTACCAGAAGAGATCAGCATTGGTACAGAGCCACTAGTCAAGTGCAAGACTTTCAAGTATCTAAGGAGTACTGTTTCAGAGAATGCTAGGCTGGAGGATGAACTATCTCTCAGAATGGGAAGAGCGAGCACTGTGTTTGGAAACTTGAGGGAGAGACTGTGGAACAGTCGACATGTGTCTGTGTGAAATGTAAAGTGTACAGAGCGACAGTACTGGCTACTATACTGTACGGTGCTGAAACTTGGACTGTCTACAGATTGCAGGTGAAGAAACTCCATGCGTACATGATGAGACACCTTCGAGCCATAATGAACATCTCATGGAAAGACAAGATAACCAACATAGAAGTGTTGAAATGAGCTGGTCTACCATCAGTGGAGGACATGCTAATACAGATGAACCTGAGATGGCTCGGACATGTTGAGAGGATGGACCACGAGTGTCTCCCTCAGCAGTTACTCTACTCACAGTTATGCGAGGGCAAACGCAATCAGGGTAGACCAAGGCTCAGATTTAAAGACACTGTAAAAAGAAACTTGAAGAAGCTGGACATAAACAGGAGTTCCTGGCAGCAGAAGGCTAAGGACAGAGCTGTGTGAAGGAATCTGATCAGACCTAAATGAAACAGTCATTGTCGCCCATGACAGACTGCTATGATGATGATGACACAAATTTCACACTGAAATCGGGTTTCATCCACAATATGAAGAAGGCTCTTTCTCTGAAGAGCAATCTGATCCTCCACCCCTGCTGCCCTCCTTCTGCCATGGGCTTGGGGCCCAGTCAGTGGCCTGGGATGTGGTGCTGACATTGACCCCAGGGCACAACTGGTCTGCTGGGTGATGCCTTGGGATATGTCTGTGGGGTCAAGTGAATCGATAAATGAGGAGGGGAACATGGGTTTATGAGTGAGTGAGTGAGTGAGCGTGAGCAAATGACAGTGTGTGACAGTGTGTGAGTGAGCGAGTGTGAGCAAGTGAGAGTGTGTGACACTGTGTGAGTTTGAGCAAATGAACTGTTAAAAGGGGTGCCAGACAGTCAGGTGTGGTACCTCCTGGCCCTGTGGGTTGCCTCTGGCATTGGGGGAGGAAGGGTTGGCTCCCCCTGCAGCTTCCCGCTGCTTGTTACCACCTCACATGGGCACCTGGTGGTTCCCAGGGCATATGTCTGGGACTCTAGGGGGAGAGTTCAGGTTTGCCTTATGGGGCGTGCCGCACCCCTCGCACCGGGCCCCCGGCCCCGGGCACCCGGATACCCGGCACCCCCTTGACCTCCCTTGTGGGGCACATGCCTGGTTGTCCTGGGGTTTAGTGGCCTTGGGGCATCGTGTCCTGCAGGGGTTATGAGTTGCCTGGGAAGTGTGGGGGGGGGGCAGCAGTGTCTTGCTTACTCATGGTCCTGGGGGGTGTTGGTGCAGCCTGCTACCCTCTCCCTTTTCTTTGTATGTTTCCTGGCAAGCCACACACACACACACACACGCACACACACACACACACACACACACACACACACATATTATCTGTTCTCTTCAGGTGCAGATATCAGGCCCATGTGGAGATCTTCTCAGAAGCAGCAACTGTTCCTTGTTTTCTCTTCATTTGCTTTTCTTTCTTTCTCTTCCCCCCACTCCTCGACCCCCTACCTCATCCGACTACTTCATATCCCTTCAAATTCCTCCCCCATTCCTCCCTGTCAGTTCCAGCATAAGTAAGAAAATATAAATAAAATGTGAAAGTTTTATATAGCAAGAGGAGAGTATAAATACTATTAATATACAGCATATATCAAATATGAGCAAAGCTCCTTTTGGCCTTACTGTTTGGCACAGTAAGGCAAGCAGATACTGTAATACTGTATTGCTTCTGGTTGCCAAGCTGCTCGATAAGACAGGTAGAAACAAAGTATTTCTGATATGTCTTTCTCTTTCTTTTAACATTTATTTAAATGGCCAGCTGGCAAACAATTTTTAGGTGTGCTAGTGCTATCTACGCGTATGTCAAGCTTCTAATTTTCTGCAACATACTGTATTTCCAGAAGACCAGACAAGGTGCAGAAGTAGTTCTGAGATATCTCAGTTTCACATATGTTGAGGTGCTTTTGTTGTTGTTTTTTTTTTCTCAGAATTAATTGCATATTGATAGGAATCTTATTTTGCTTTGTTTTATTCCAGGGAAAAAGTTCATGAATGGTTGGGGAATGTGACACATTTTCAAGAAAAAGGTCATAAATTTACAATAAAGAAGTGCATTTACAAGATAAAAAATTGCAAATTTACAAGAAAAAATGCTAATTTACAATAAAAAAAGCTTTATAATTATACACATTTTTGACCTTTTTCCTCATAAATTTCCAATTTTTCTGACCTTTTTCCTCATAAATTTCCAATTTTTCTCTCTAATTTGTGCTCTTTTTTTCATTATAAACTTGTACAGGTAATACTCTTCTTGACAATGTCTAATGTTTTTCTTGGAAATTTGCAATTATTTCCTTAAAAATCTGGGATGTTATAGATGTGTTACCTTTTTTTTTCTATTAACTGGAAATTTTTCTCATACATTTTATAAAATATCCTTGTATATTTGTGGCAATACACTCATTGACATACTCAACTGTACTGTATATGCTATCCTTGCACTCTTTATGGTGATGGGGACAGAGGGGATAGCAGGTTAATAAGGGATCCCCCTTTTGGATCATTTTGCTACCCTCTATCCCCCCTCAAATCGTTTACTGAGCGCCGCTCTCCGGCCAATTAAATCCTTTGGAAAATGACATCCACCTCCCCTGGGGTTTGAGGTGACCCCCCTCCTCCATTAATGGAAGACTGGAGTTTTTATTGAAAGTAAGCTCCTCTGCCGGGGTCAGGTCCTAGGTGGGGGTCCCATTTTTTTAGGTCTTTTTCCTGTGCTGATTCAGCCACCTGCTCCCAACCGGTTGGAGGTAAGATAAGGCAGAAAACAACAGCAAACTATAGTCTACAGTTGGCTGAAAAGTTAGTAAATACCCCCAGTCTACCCAGAGGAGTCTTTATGTCTAAACTGGGAATATGGGACTTTAGCTATCACTGCTGTCATCTCCCCATTCTTATCAGTCAGGCATGCTCTGGAAGCAAAACAACTCAAGGCTGAATCCAAGGCACGCTAGGATATATATGATGCTTCGCGTGCAAAGATGATTTACCTCCACTGGTCCACATTTACACTGTGTAAAATATCTTGCCTGGGTGATTTTTTTATAATGTAAAATGTTTTGTCAACAAAATATCAGTTTAGAAAAGTCTGGAAGGATTTCTAGAGTGATGCTTTCAGGTGGCTACTCATCACACAGAGAGGATAAATATTGTTTTTAATACACTTCTTGTCATTATTTATTGATAGTGAAAGCAGGAATATATACAACATCTACTGCAGCATCATACGCAAAAGCCATGGATTAATACAGCTGTATACTGTCTTCTTCCACAGCTACAGTGAAATGACATCCAAAACATATTCAGTAGTTTGGTGTTCACTTATATAGCACTTTTTCTTATCTCTAGATGACCAAAGCGCTTTACAGATCCTGCTATCCACCCATTCACACACACATTCATACACTGATGGCAGCGGACCTCCCATACACAGGTGCTGGCCTGACCCACCAGGAGCAACTGGGGGTTCAGTGTCTTGCTCAAGGACACTTCGACATGCAGACTGCAGACAGAGTGGGAATCAAACCCCTGACTCTCTGATCAGTAGTCGGCCATACTACACCTGCGCCACAGCCGCCCCATTTGTTGTTTAAACTTTTTAAAAATGAAAATGTGACCCCTTCCCCCACTGCGCAAATGGTATGGTCCCTCCTCTCACACATTCTCTCCCCGCACGGGCTCCAGCCGTGGCGCACACACACAAAGAGGTCCCTCTCTCCCTATCCCAACAGCAAAAGGTGAGGGGACAGGAGGCCACTGTAACTCAACAGGTAATACACTCATAATACTGTATGACACCAGCCTCAGCTGGAATATTCTGCAATGCTATGAATAGTTGTCTGTCTGAATTTATTCGGTAAGAGTATGATGCATACCTGAACATTTAGCTTTCAAAATACATGAGGTTTTCACCTGGTGTGGGGGTTAGAAAATAGGCTATTAATAGGCTATAAAAAGCCTATAACAGAAAATACTGCATCTTTGCTCATTTTATTTTTGATTTTTAATTTACAAGGAAAAAACTCACAAATTTATGAGAGTAAAGTCTCAAATGTACAAGAAAAAAGCCCCATATTAGCACTAAACACAAATTATGAGAAAAAGTTGATTTAAATGGGAAAAAAAACTTTCATATTTACAAGGAAAAAGTAATAAATTTTGAATAAAACTGCCATAAATTTAGGACAAAAACCTCAAACTGTCCAGACTAAAGTCACATCTCAGTAACTTCTTAACTACTTTGGGGTAACTACTCTTATGTATATTTGAGTGATAATATACAAAGATAACCTACATTTACTTGTGTACAGTTTCAGTTTTACTACCACCTAAATTAGAGATTTTTTTAATTGAAAATGTGGAAATTTATTATGTGAATTTGAAGAGTTCTCATGAATCACCTACTTTTTCTTATGATTATTTAATTCTTTTTTAATTATAGACCTTTTAAGAAACTTCATGAAATTTGAAACTTGGTGAGAAATTTTTGCTCATGGATTGACATTTTTTTGTGAATTTGTGACTTTTGCATCATAAACTGGCATCTTTTTTTCTTCCGTCTTTGCATTTTTGCCTCAATAATTTTCTGTCATCTTTCCACTGATTTTTTCCTTAATTTTTTTAATTATTGTAAATGAGCTACATTTCTCTTGTGATTTGACCTCTGTCTCAACAATTTATTAATTTTCTTTTTCTTAATGATTTCATTAAATCTTTAAAATAACTTCCTGTTTACGTTCTCAATGACCATCTTTACATGTGCACTAATAAAACCGGTTATGACTGGATTTCTGCTGTTATCTGATTATTCAAGTGGCCATGTAAACAGAATAATCCAATATAGGCCATGTAACTGGGGTCATTGTTTATTTGCCCAATAAACCATTTACTCCGTACATGTAAACACCAAAAGCCATTTATTATCTTTATTGGTTTACTCCAGTAATCAGTTTACTCATGACCATGTAAACAGGATCATTTTATTGCCAGGAATCGGTTTACTGTGAGCAACCAACTGGTCCAGTGGTGTAAAGACAATAACCTCTTCCTGATCATGGAAAAAACCAAGGAGATTGTGGTCGACTTCAGGAGAGGACACACACAGCATCCCCATCTGATCATTGATGGAGCAGCTGTGAAGAGGTGTCACGACCTGAACGCTATCTTTTCTCTGCGTTCAGGTTGTCCAGTTTCGCTCCTGCTCCGGGGTAGTCCGTGCCGGGTCTTCCATGGCCCGCTCTTTGACAGCGCCCAGCTGATTGCCAGCTGTCTAGTTCAGCTGCGCTGGGACAGCTGTCTCCTATTCCCAATCATCTCCCCCATTTAAGCGAGCAGCCGAGAGTTACTCGTCGCTGCGACCTCGCTATGGGAAGACGTTCCTTGTGTTTCCCACGACTGTTAGCTCCTACGACTAGCTTCAGTCCGCCGTTACCTCGGCGCTTCACCCAAAGTAAGTGTTGCGACTCGGCGTGTATTTTTCCCTCGCCGCCTCTCTAGCCTTTCTCCCTGGGTGGTATGTTACCCTTAGTTCTGTGTGTGTTTTAGCCCCACGTGGCTCTTTACTTTTCTGTTCGTTATTTTGTGTAGTGTGTGCTTTGTTAATAAACTACGCTAACTCACTGGTCGCCCTCGTATCTCCTTTCCTGGCTCGTGAGAGCCAGAGTTATGACAGTAGGTCGCAGCCATAGTGAGACGGCCGCGACCGTGAGTTGGCTGTAAGGACTCGACGCCTTTTTTTCTCTTCCTCTGGGTACGGGCGAGCCAGTATCATGTCTCCCTCCAAGAGACTCATGCGGCACCCAGGCCACGATCTCTCGGAGACTCTGGACCTTGTGGACGGAACGTTGTTCACCACGGACCTCTACGATGCCCCCAGCGAGATATGCTGGCGCCTGGAGCTCGCCGAGGGTATGCTTAACTGCTTTTCTCGCTACTTCCTTCTCCCCGAGGTTAAGGCAAGGAGGGCAGACATCTCTGTGGCCTGGGAGAGGCTCCGTAGGCTGGAGGAGAACTCCGGCAGGAAGCCGAGGACAGGACGCCTTCGCTCCTCGCTTCGGAATCCCGCTCCTGCCGCCGATCCAGTCCAGGAGTTCGCCTCACCCAGGGGTGATCCCCAGGATAGAGTGACGTCAACCGGGTTTCCCCCGGAGAAGATGAGAGTGACAGCGATGCGCATTGCGGATCGAGTGGCAGCCGCTTCTTCCGCCGCCGTTCCTCCCGTAGCCATGAAGGACGTGATTGCGGCGGTCAGGCTGGTCGAGAAGAACCCGGAGCTGAACGATTATCCGGAATACGCTGACCTGTTGGCTTCGCTCATCGCACAGGAGCGGCGTTTTCCCGACCTCACGTTCAGAAGACGTCGCTCCCAAATTCCCCACTCATCTCAGCAAGAGTCCCGTCCGGATCCCGCTCCAGGAAACCACACGAATTCCGCCTCCCAGCCTGCTGTTGCTCCCGTGTCTCGCCGAAGAAGTGAATCAGCTGCTCCCGCTCCTGGGCCTGCTCTCCCCGCTGTCCCGTCAGCTTTGGGCCCCCGGCTCTCCTCAGCTGTTTCACCCCCCTCTTCGTCATTCACTCCGGCTGCTGGGGGAAGCGCAAATTCATCTCCAGGTGTTCCAGGTCCCGATCCGGTGCGGGTAGCACCGCCTCATCTGTCCGGGGGGTTCCCCACTTCTATCCGGTTGGGAGAAGAGAGACTCGAGTCCCTTGTAGCGGGTTCCACCGGCCCTCCGGGAATCAGGCAAGTGTCCTTTCATTCTCCTAACATTATGAGTGAATTGCCTTGTTTGATTCCTGGGGGAGGAGTTCAGGGTTCACAGTCCCCTGAGCTCTCTCCTCCCGCTGCAAAAACTGAATATGAACCTGCGTCCTCTGTGTCTTTTCCCCTTGAGTGTGCCCCGGTGCCAGGTGTACACCGCTGCGCGAGGAGGAGGCGGCCTGCGGCCCTGGAGGGTTTTGCCCCAGCCCCGCAGCCACGTTATGGGCAGAGGAGAAGGTCGAACTGCCTGTTGGAGCCAGCGCCGACGATTAAGCGTCCCCGGGTCTCCACGGAGGAATGGTTCGGCCCAGCAGAGTCCAGATCTCCTGCCTCCACGCCAGGTGGGCTGTCGACGCGGTCTTCGGCGTTTGGAGGTCGTTTGACTGTGGAAACCATCATGCCGGCTGCGGAGCCATTCGCAGTCGAGTTGGAGCCGGAGGACGGAGTCCTGCACGCTGAGCCCGGAGCATCGAAGTCCTGGATGGCGGTAGAACCCGAGATCAGGCAAGTGCTCTATTTTGTTTTTCTCTTCTCTATTCTGGAGCATTATTGCCTGTCTCTCGGGGGGGGCGGGCCGGGTGCAGCCGTCTGCTGCGCTCGAGCCTGTTCCGCCGGGCTCTGCCGCTGCCGGTGATCCTGATCCCGGTTCCTTTTGTCCCTCTGAGCCTCTCCCCAGGGTCACCGGAGACGAACCTGCTCTGGGTGCCATCTCGGAGGTTCCGGTTCCCTGCACGGTGTTCGCCTCAGATGCTGCGCCCGGGAGTGCTGTCTCGGTCCAGCTGGAGTCCACCGGGAGTGTTTCGCCGGTCCAGCTGGAGTCCACCGGGAGTGTTTCACCGGTCCAGCTGGAGTCCACCGGGAGTGTTTCGCCGGTCCAGCTGGGGTCCACCGGGAGTGTTTCGCCGGTCCAGCTGGGGTCCACCGGGAGTGTTTCGCCGGTCCAGCTGGCGTCCACCGGGGGTGCTGCGCCGGTCCAGGTAACGGTTAGTGTGGGAGCTGGAGGATTGTGTTCGCCTGACGTCAGGCTGACTTCGTCCCTTGTCTCCATCATTTCTCCTCCTGCCGCTGTTGGGGTTCCTCTCACCCAGGCCAGTTTCCCCCTACCCTTGTTGCCATTAGATGGCAGGCTAACTTTGCCCCTGGCCTCCATCTCTTCTCCCCCTACTACTGTGGGGTTTTTTCTCACCTGGGTCAGTTTCCTCCTGCCTTTTCCCTCAGGGAGGAAGCTGCACCAAGACTTCTCCCTCAGCTCTCCGTGGTCTGAGGTCACGGGACGACCGCCTGGGAAGCCATCTGGCTGGTTCGGTGATCTGGGTCGGCCTCCGGAGAAACTGTGTCTCCTAGCCTGGGACTCGGGTAGGCCACCCGAACTGGTGTTGTGGTTCCTGGCCTGGTGGAGTTCGGGCCGCCCGCCGGACAAGCTGTCATCGCCTGCTCCGCTCCACCTGCTGATGTCCTGGAGGAATTGACTGACTGTTTGTTGCCTTGCGTTTGATTGTCCTCCCTAATTTAATACTTTTCAGGACATCAAAGAACTCTCTGCCCTAGAGTCCTTATTGTGGGGTTATCCCAGTTAAAATTTCCTTGGACTATTTTCTTTGTTTTATAATCCCAGTATGATCCTATTCTAATTTCTCCCTTAAGTAGCATTTGCTTCACATTGCCTGGCCTCATTCCGAGTAGTCTTGTTTTTCTGTATTTATATCCTCCTCCAGACTGTTTAGTGACACTTTTGTGCTAATATGTGTTTGAGGAGTTGTTCCTTTTGTATTTTTATCTTCATGCCAATTTGCAGTTCCAGGCTCTATTTTTGGATCTTATGCCCGGTTTGCATCCTTTGTATATTCTGTTTTGGTCGGGGTTTACTTGTGTAAGTCTATTTTAACCATATGTTCAGAGTTTTGTAGTTTTTGGCCTTCGGGACATGAGTTTTTTTTTTTTTATTGTCCTCACCCTAAGTTATTGTGAACTTTTTCCATGACTGTGTCGCTATGTTTCTGCATTTTGGTTCTTGTCGTTTCTCCCCACCTCCTGTGGTCACCTGCACAGACCGTCTGGCCTCTGCAGGGGAGGGGGTGATGGTTTTTTTGGGGGGGGGGGGTTTAAGATTATTATGGTATCTGACCCTATACTGTATCTAGGTTTTTTTTTCTTCCCTGCCTTCTTTTTCTGGTCCCTCCCTTTCTCCCAGATCTGGCCCCCACCGCCCTCCCTGGTCTTCCCTCGGGGGGGGGGGGGGGTAGGCCGCTCCAGGAGGCGCGGCTCGGGGGAGGAGTACTGTCACGACCTGAACGCTATCTTTTCTCTGCGTTCAGGTTGTCCAGTTTCGCTCCTGCTCCGGGGTAGTCCGTGCTGGGTCTTCCATGGCCCGCTCTTTGACAGCGCCCAGCTGATTGCCAGCTGTCTAGTTCAGCTGCGCTGGGACAGCTGTCTCCTATTCCCAATCATCTCCCCCATTTAAGCGAGCAGCCGAGAGTTACTCGTCGCTGCGACCTCGCTATGGGAAGACGTTCCTTGTGTTTCCCACGACTGTTAGCTCCTACGACTAGCTTCAGTCCGCCGTTACCTTGGCGCTTCACCCAAAGTAAGTGTTGCGACTCGGCGTGTATTTTTCCCTCGCCGCCTCTCTAGCCTTTCTCCCTGGGTGGTATGTTACCCTTAGTTCTGTGTGTGTTTTAGCCCCACGTGGCTCTTTACTTTTCTGTTCGTTATTTTGTGTAGTGTGTGCTTTGTTAATAAACTACGCTAACTCACTGGTCGCCCTCGTATCTCCTTTCCTGGCTCGTGAGAGCCAGAGTTATGACAAGAGGGTGAGCAGCACCAAGTTCCTGGGGGTGCATGTCTCTGAGGACCTCTCCTGGTCCAACAATACCACATCACTGGCCAAGAAGGATTCCTCTGCAAACTGAGGAGAGCACGAGTCCCACCTCCATCATGTGTTTTTTTCGACCGGGGCACCATTGAGAGCATCTTCACCAGCTGCATCATGGTGTGGTATGGAAGCTGCACCGCCTCCTGCCGTAAGATACTACAACACACTGAAAGCTGCCAGCAAGATCATTAGTGCCCCCCCCCCCAGACATCTACCTCACCTGCCTCACCTGCAGAGATCCATCAACATTGCAGGCGACACCTCCCACCCCTCACACTCCCTCCTCAGCCCCCTGCACTTGGGGAAAAGGTACCGGCGCCTCCAGGCCCGCTCCACAAGACTGCTCAACAGCTTTGTTCACCAGATCATCAGAACCCTGAACTCTGCCCCCCCCCCCTTCCCCAGACTGTAACGCACTCACTTCCATAATAACCACCTCAGCTTTTGGCACAGAAAGACTTGACATACCAACAGTAATACATTTGCTTTATCTTTTAAATTCAAGTTTGTTTTTCTTGTAATTTTGTATTTTGTTCTCTCGTGCATTTGGTACATATTTTAAATAAATGGTCATTTGTCCCTATAAATGTGTGACATTATTCTAATAAATTTGAAGCTTTTATTGTATATATGTTTGTGATGGTTTTTTTTTCCTTGTAATTGTGTAGCTTTTCCTCAAAGTTTTGCACCTTTGGAAATTTTTGAGACTTTAAAATTATGACAAAATATTTATGCAAAATAGATAAAGTAACTTTCTTTCTTTCTTTCTTTCTTTCTTTCTTTCTTTCTTTCTTTCTTCAAAACCACAGGGATTCACTTATTAAGGGCAAAAGTGGGATGATTCTGACCTCTGTTAGACCATTAAGTGTGGTGGTTGCATGTTGCTACTTAACAAATTGGACCAAAAATACCAGGGATGATTTTTTGTTGTCCCAGTCCAGCCCTGCTAAGACAGTGAGCAGACGTTTTTCTTCAGTGGTTGCATTGTCAATCAACCACTGTGCGCTGAGAGAGAAGCTGTTGTCATTTTGGTATCAGCAAAATATTAAATCCAAGCTGTCACTGTTTTTATTATCGTCACACACCATGTTCACTAACTAGAAGCCAGGGAGGAGATGTATGAAAGATGATAACTCGAACAAAATAATGTGTGCTTGCGTGTGTGCGTGCGTGTGCATGTGTGTGTGTGTTAAAAGGGTGGGTGTGTGGTGGAGCTCATTGGGTGCTCAGCACCCCTAAAGCTCTGATCCTAGATCTGCCCCTGATTGAAACCAATTAGTGCTCTAGTGACTCCAAATGAGAACAGGGACAAAAGTTTATTATTCATCAATAGCAAGAGAAGGTTATGAGAATATTGCCTGGTCAGACATATGTATTTTGCTTTTAACATTCGTATGACTATTCACCTGTCACTGTACTACAAGATACAGTTAAGATAAGATAAGATAAGATAAGATAAGATAAGATAAGATAAGATAAGCCTTTATTAGTCCCACAACGGGGAAATTCCAGGATTGCAACAGCACAGGGACAGCAACACTCAGAGCAACAATCAGAAGGCAAGAAAAAAAAAGCAAGCAAGCAAGAGCAACTAATATACATATGTACATATTACTATAAAATATATATATACACACACACAGACACACAGTGCAGAGCATTGTAGCTGGATGGAATAAATATATGAATATATAGACACAGTGCGGAGCATTGTAGCTAGATGGAATAAATATGTAGATATATAAACACCCACAGTACGGAGCATTGCAGCTAGGTGGAATAAATATGTAAATATATAAACACACACAGTGCGGAGCAATGTAGCTAGATGGAATAAATATGTAAATATATAAACACACACAGTGCAGGGAATTGTTGCTAGATGGGATGAAACAGCACAACCGTCTACTTAGTTATCCTACATGGTATGATTATGTGCCCATACATATTCTCACCCTCCATAGCAACCGGTATTTTCCTAGTTGTATGCCGGAGGGGACCATTGTGTAAGTCTATTGCATCTTTTGCATTCAAAAAACTATTAGTTTGTTACGTCTTTTTGCTATCTCTGTGAGCAGCCCTGCTTAGGTTGTACAGTCTGACAGCCGTTGGTAGGAAGGACCTGCGAAACCTCTCGGTTGTGCACCTGGGATGATGTAGTCTGCTGCTAAATGAGCTCCTCAGTGCATTCAGTATGTCTTGCATAGGGTGGAACTCGGACTCCAGCAGAGATGACAGTTTAGCCACCGTCCTTCTCTCTCCTATCTCCTCCACCGGATCAAGGCACTGCCCCAGGACAGAGCTAGCTTTCTTGATCAGTTTGTTCAGTCTCTTCCTATCGGCTGCAGTAATGCCACTGCCCCAGCAGACCACTCCAAAAGTGATGGCTGATGCCACCACCGTGTCATAGAATGTCTTCAGCAGCGCCCCTTGTACACCAAAAGACCTGAGTCTCCTCAGCAGGAACAGCCTGCGCTGTCCCTTCTTGTAGAGTGCGTCAGTATTGTGTGACCAGTCTAGTTTATTGTTCAGATGAACACCCAGGTACTTATAGGATGTCACCATCTCGATGTCTGTTCCCTGTATATTTACTGGTGCTGTGAGGGGTTGCCCATGCCTGCGGCAGTCCACCACCAGCTCCTTAGTTTTCCTCACGTTGATCTGGAGGCAGTTCCGATGGCACCAGTCCACGAAGTCCTGGATAAGCCCTCTGTACTCAGTTTCATCTCCATTGGAGATGAGGCCAACGATCGCAGAGTCATCAGAGAACTTCTGTAGATGGCAGTGTGTTGTGTTGTGTTGTGTGAGAAGTCCGCAGTATAAAGAGTGAACAGGAAGGGAGCCAGCACCGTTCCCTGGGGGGCCCCCGTGCTACCGATGATCGTGTCGGACACACAGTCCCGGGTTCTCACAAACTGAGGCCGGTTCGTGAGGTAGTCCAGGATCCATGATGACAGGTGCTGGTCCACCCCTGCGCGCAGCAGCCTGTCCTTCAGGATCATCGGTTGGATGGTGTTGAAAGCACTGGAGAAGTCAAAGAACATGATCCTCACCGCATTCCCAGGCTTCTCCAGGTGGGACAGAGAACGGTGAAGGAGGAAGATCACCGCATCCTCCACCCCAATGCCATGCTGGTAGGCGAACTGGAGTGGATCCATCGCTGGTTCCACCAGGGGGCGGAGGTGAGCAAGGAGCAGTCTCTCCAGGGTCTTCATCAAGTGGGACGTCAATGCCACCGGTCTGTAGCTGTTCAGCTCTTTGGGGTGGGAAGTTTTTGGTACAGGTACCACACAAGATGTTTTCCACAGCTGTGGTACCCTCCCCAGCTTCAGGCTCAGGTTGAAGATGTATGTCACAATCCCACACAGCTGGTCTGCACAGGACTTGAGGAGCTTTGCGCTGATGCCGTCCGGTCCCGACGCCTTCCTCGCCTTGATCTTCCTCAGCTCCGTCCTCACCTGGGTCCTGGTCAGGGTCAGGATGGGGGGCTGTGTGTTGGGAGTGGGGGGGTGTTGGTGGAGTGGGGAGTGGGCAGCAGGACTTGATTTCTTTAGAGGCAGCAGTGGTTGTTGTGCAGTCAGGGGGGAGGGCGGTTGGTCAAACCGTTGAAGTTGAAACTGACTCTTTCCATTTATTTACAGTATGCCCTTTTTTTCTGAATGATGAATTGTGCTTTGGTGTGTTAACTGAACTTTCTGCCCCGTCACAGTTTCTGCCAAAGATTAGTATTCAGGAGAAGTTACTGTCAGAGCACTGTGCCACAGATCTACAGCGCTATGGAAAAAGTATTTGTCCTCTTCCTGTTTTCCTACATTTTTACATGTTTGTCACGCTTGGATGTTTCAGATCATCAAACAAGTTTTAATGTTAGACAAAGACAACCCAAGTAAATACAAAATTCAGTATTTAAATGATGAGCTCTTTTATTAAGGAAAAAACCCTCCAATCATACTTCCTTACATGAAAAGTAGTTGCCCCCCCTTTGTTACATTATAAATTAACTGTCATGTGCCGAGCTGGTGGTTCCCAAGCTCAGGCTTCATGACGGTTTCCTGTTCCATATTATCTGTGTTTTATGCTACCTTTGGCTTTCCATATATTTCTGTGCCTCCTGCCTCTGGTAGCCACTCCCCCCTCTCCTGTCAGTTTCTGGCAGGTGATTCCAATCTGTCATCGTCTGTTCCTCTCCCTGCTCAGGTTCACACATTCACACACACTCACACACACACTCTCGCACACTATCATCCATACCTGCTCTCCATCAACTCTTCAATCACTGATTCGCACCGGTAGTCATGGTGATCATCAGGGCTGGTGTTACTTAAGCCCTGTTCGTCCTCCTGTGTATTGTCAGTGCATTGTATTGTCTTCTCCCTGCATACAGTAAGTTGTTCTGTTCAGCCTGCTCCTCGTGTTTGGACTTTTTCCCTTGGACTACGGTTGTTGTTGTTTTTTCCCAGAGCCCAGCTGCGCTCTGACACTTGTATGTAAGTCCTGTTTCCCGGTTTACATTTCTGGTTTTCCCCAGCGGCCAGTGTTACCCTGGGGCTTATGTGAACGGCTTTTTTCTAAGTCCAAACCTGACTCCGCTGAACTGTATTCACCTGTTGTGCAGCTAACCTTTATGGAATCCTATGTTGGACATTTGTTGTATGTTTGACTCCTTATTTATTAAAAACACTCTCTTCACCTGCAAGTGAGCTTGTCTTTTCCATTTGTGCGTGCGTAAAGCGCACGCTTATTACAGAATGCACCGACCAGCATAAAGAGCCCAGCGGTGGAGGAGTGTGTTTTCCTTTTTCCCTCGCCTTTTTCCCCTGTGTGATCCTTTCCTGGGTCTCTGCGCAATCATAGATGGGTTGGAGCGGCTGGCGATGTACCTCCTGAAGGATCTCCTGGCACAGGCGCAGGCCTCTTCCTCTCCGGGGACGGTCCAGAAGAACCAGGTCCATGCAGCATGGGTAATGAAGACGAACCCTGGCCTATGGAGTAACCCGGAGGCTCCCAACGTGCTCAGCCGCATCAACTCCTTGTCGATGGAGGATGTTTCAACGTCCGAGCCCGTCCATATTAAGAAGAGGCGTCTGCGCCGTAGGAAGTCCCCAGCTTCGCCTGCAACAGCTCAGCTTCCTTCTCCAGAATCGTGGCCTGCTCTGTCTGCTGAGGAGATGGAGGAGCACAGGCAGGTGTTGCTGGCGGAGACGGATCTCCTCTTGGAGGTGAAGCCGTGGCTCCTCCCGGATTTGGCATCAGAGTTGGGGGAGTGTTCTCCGAGGGAGCTGGATCTCCAGCCCGTGGCCAAGCGTGCTTCGATCCCGAAGCCTCCTCACCACTATGACAAATTTGACCTCGGGGAGACAGCAGACGTCATCACCTCCCAGGAATTCAGGCAAGTGCTTGTTCAATCATTTCTACTCTCACATGAAACTGCTTGTCTGATTCCTGATGAGTTGTTAATTGCTGTCACCGCGCCTCCATCTGTCTCTCCTGTTTCTCCCGAGTTCCTGCTGTTTCCGGAGGGAGTTCTCCGGGCGATGGAGGAGCATTCCCTGAGGGAGGCGGAACCCGAGCATGTGCTGGTCAAGGAATCATCTGCTCTCCCATGTTGTCACCATTCCTGGAGGTCTCGCCCAAAGGATTCCATCATCATCCAGTCAGCAACCCCTCCTTCACCGGATAAGGAGAATCCTGCTGCGGAGCCACTGGTTTCTCCCAAGGTGTCACCTGCACCCTTCTCCTCCACAGCTTTTATCTCCGCCAATGTGGGGGCTGCGGTTTTTCTCCCAAATTCGTCTACCTCTGTGCCTGTTTTGGAGGTTTCTCCTCTGCATATAGAGGAGCCCAGGGCCGCTGTGGACACGGGGGGAAAGAGAAGTGCTTCTGACGCCGCTGGAGACATCAAACACCAGAAGAACAGGCAAGTTCCTTTTCGTTCAATTTCTATTGTTGATGAACAATTTTGCCTGTTCCCTGGTCAAGAGACTCAGGGTCCGCAATCCCTTGAGTTCTCATCACCAGCGGCATGTGATGACCCCTCACCTGTTCTCTCCGTGTCGTCTTTGTGTGCTTCGGTGAGTTTGCCGGTTTCCAAACCGAGTCGCCAGGCAGAGGAATAGCCTGAGGCCCTGGAAGATCCTGTCCCAGGGTCGACGGAGAGGCAGCCTCCAGCCGCCATGCTGGATCAGCACCGGTGTGGGGAACATCGCCTGGGGGCCTTGAGATTGCGATCACCACCACACCTGCTGCAGGGGCCACTACAGCAGAGTCACCCACCCAGCTGGACCTCTATGAGGCCGGGCCCAAGACGTTGTTGTCATGATCGATGGAGTCCTGGATGGCGGTGGAGCTCGAGTCTAGGCAAGTGCTCCCATTTGTTTCTTTTCCCACAGTTTTGGAGCAATCTTGCCTGACTCTTGGTGAGGAGGGCCAGGGGCAGCTCGCCGCTGCACCTGGGCTCACCTCGCTGGACTCTGCCACTGCCGGCAACTCTGACCCTCTCTCTCTCTCTCTCTCTCTCTCTCATCTCTGAGTTCATTTCCAGGGTCGCCGGAGAGCGGCCAACACCACCTGAGGGTGCCAAGGATCCAAGTTCGCTGCCCAAGGTCGCTGTGTACCCAGCTTCCCTCGCTATGGAGACCACCGCAGGTGCTATGGTGCTCCAGCTGGAGCCCACCGTGGGTGCAGCTACGTCCCAGACCGGGTCCACCGCGGGTGCAGCTACGGCCCAGGCTGGGACCTCCAAGGGTGCTGCCGGCCAGCTTGAGGAGGCCGGGGCCTTCACTTCTCTTCCGGATGCCGTCGTGGTCCTCCATCCTCCACCATCAGTCACCGTGGGTGTTTCCCTCCTTCAGTTCAGCCACCGACCTTTAAGCCTTCCAGTGAGTAAGCTGCCTCCTCGCTCTCCCCTCCAGTCCTGGTGGCTTAACAATGCTGGCCGGCCGCCCGAAGGACTAAATCTACAGGTCTCATGGCCCGTTTGCTCCAGCAGGCCCCCGACGCTATTCAGTGGTCTGGGTGCGGGGCTTGGGACTTGGGCAGGTCACCAGATCGGTCTCAGCCCGCCACCCACTGGACCTGGGATTTTGGTTGGCCCCCTGAACTCTGGGATTCTTTGGCCTGGGGGGCTTAGTCTTTTGTCTCTGGGTTTTGGGGCGGTGCATATTAGTGTTTTTCTGTTGCAGCCTTGAGCAGAGTTGTTTTTTTGTTATTCCCTCCTAGCCTGTTTCCCCCACCACCCGCCCTGGGTAGTTTGTTCCAGTTCCGGTTGGGGGGGGGGGGCAGGTTGTCTCTGGTTTTGATGGTACTCTGGGTGTCTGGATTCCACCCCTTGAGAGGGAGGCTCTGTCATGAGCCGAGCTGGTGGTTCCCAAGCTCAGGCTTCATGACGGTTTCCTGTTCCATATTATCTGTGTTTTATGCTACCTTTGGCTTTCCATATATTTCTGTGCCTCCTGCCTCTGGTAGCCACTCCCCCCTCTCCTGTCAGTTTCTGACAGGTGATTCCAATCTGTCATTGTCTGTTCCTCTCCCTGCTCAGGTTCACACATTCACACACACTCACACACACACACACACACACACACACACACACACACACACACACACACTCTCACACACTATCATCCACACCTGCTCTCCATCAACTCTTCAATCACTGATTCACACCGGCAATCACGGTGATCATCAGGGCTGGTGCTACTTAAGCCCTGTCCGTCCTCCTGTGTATTGTCGGTGCATTGTATTGTCTTCTCCCTGCATACAGTAAGTTGTTCTGTTCAGCCTGCTCCTTGTGTTTGGACTTTTCCCCTTGGACTACGGTTGTTGTTGTTTTTTCCCAGAGCCCAGCTGCGCTCCGACACTTCTATGTAGGTCCTGCTTCCTGGTTTACATTTCTGGTTTTCCCCAGCGGCCAGTGTTACCCTGGGGCTTATGTGAACGGCTTTTCTCTAAGTCCAAACCTGACTCCGCTGAACTGTATTCACCTGTTGTGCAGCTAACCTTTATGGAATCCTATGTTGGACATTTGTTGTATGTTTGACTCCTTATTTATTAAAAACACTCTCTTCACCTGCAAGTGGGCTTGTCTTTTCCATTTGTGCGTGTGTAAAGCGCACGCTTATGACCTTAACTGTGATTAACCATATTTTTTTGAAAGCTGAGTTCAATTTCACTAGCCACACCCCGGACTGATTATTGCCAGACCTATTGAATCAAGAACTCACTTAAATAGAAACTGTCTGACAAAGTGAAGTAGGTTAAAAGATCTATACAGTGGGGCAAAAAAGTATTTAGTCAGCCACCAATTGCGCAAGTTCTCCCACTTAAAAGATGAGAGAGGTCTCCAAATTTCATCATAGGTATACCTCAACTATGAGAGACAAAATGAGAAAAAAAAAATCCAGAAAATCACATTGAAGGATTTTTAATGAATTAATTGGTAAATTCCTCAGTAAAATAAGTATTTGGTCACCTACAAACAAGCAAGATTTCTGGCTCTCACAGACCTGTAACTTCTTCTTTAAGAGGCTCCTCTGTCCTCCACTCGTTACCTGTATTAATGGCACCTGTTTAAACTCGTTATCAGTATAAAAGACACCTGTCCACAACCTCAAACAGTCAGACTCCAAACTCCACTATGGCCAAGACCAAAGAGCTGTCAAAGGACACCAGAAACAAAATTGTAGACCTGCACCAGGCTGGGAAGACTGAATCTGCAATAGGTAAGCAGCTTGGTGTGAAGAAATCAACTGTGAGAGCAATTATTAGAAAACGGAAGACATACAAGACCACTGATAATCTCCCTCGATCTGGGGCTCCGCGCAAGATCTCACCCCGTGGGGTCAAAATTATCACGAGAACGGTGAGCAAAAATCCCAGAACCACATGGGGGGACCTAGTGAATGACCTGCAGAGAGCTGGGACCAAAGTAACAAAGGCTACGTCAGAAACACACTACGCTGCCAGGGACTCAAATCCTGCAGTGCCAGACGTGTCCCCCTGCTTAAGCCAGTACATGTCCAGGCCCATCTGAAGTTTGCTAGAGAGCATTTGGATGATCCAGAAGAGGATTGGGAGAATGTCATATGGTCAGATGAAACCAAAATAGAACTTTTTGGTAAAAACTCAACTTGTCGTGTTTGGAGGAGAAAGAACACCATACCTACTGTGAAGCATGGGGGTGAAAACATAATACTTTGGGGCTGTTTTTCTGCAAAGGGACCAGGACGACTGATCCGTGTAAAGGAAAGAATGAATGGGGCCATGTATCGTGAGATTTTGAGTGAAAACCTCCTTCCATCAGCAAGGACATTGAAGATGAAACGTGGCTGGGTCTTTCAGCATGACAATGATCCCAAACACACCGCCCGGGCAACGAAGGAGTGGCTTTGTAAGAAGCATTTCAAGGTCCTGGAGTGGCCTAGCCAGTCTCCAGATCTCAACCCCATAGAAAATCTTTGGAGGGAGTTGAAAGTCCGTGTTGCCCAGCGACAGCCCCAAAACATCACTGCTCTAGAGGAGATCTGCATGGAGGAATGGGCCAAAATACCAGCAACAGTGTATGAAAACCTTGTGAAGACTTACAGAAAACGTTTGACCTCTGTCATTGCCAACAAAGGGTATATAACAAAGTATTGAGATGAACTTTTGTTACTGACCAAATACTTATTTTACCGAGGAATTTACCAATTAATTCTTTAAAAATCCTTCAATGTGATTTTCTGGATTTTTTTTTCTCATTTTGTCTCTCATAGTTGAGGTATACCTATGATGAAAATTGGAGACCTCTCTCATCTTTTAAGTGGGAGAACTTGCACAATTGGTGGCTGACTAAATACTTTTTTACCCCACTGTAAAAAACAACACATCATGTCGTGATCTAAAGAAATTCAAGAAAAGATGAGAAACAAAAACCCAGAACAACATTTAAAGAACTCCAGGCCTCACCTGCCTCAGTTTGGACGCTGGTCCATGATTCAACAATAAGGAAGAGACTGGGCAAAAATGGAATCTATGGGACAGTTCCAAGGGGAAAACCACTGCTGAATAAAAAGAATATCACACCAAGAGTCAAACATGGTGGTGGTAGTGTCATGGTCTGGGGCTGCTTTGCTGCTTCAGGATCTGGATGACTTGGAGTAATTGATAGAGCCATGAATTCTGCTCTCTACCAGAAAATCCTGAAGGTGAATGGCCGGCCATCAGTTCATGACCTCAAGCTCAACTCCTCCAATGTAGTGATGTGAATTCTGGCTCTTTTAAGAGATGTGGTTCTTACAGCTCCCAAGTGGTTCCTCAGATTTTTTTGTTGCTTAATTAATTACCGAAAATAATGTAAAATTATTGTAAAATGAATTACTAATGTACATAACATACATTATACCAAATGATTATTATTTATATATTTATTGTGCTCAAAATGGAACAGAGCGCTACAAAAAATAAATTTTTAATACACAAACATATATCCATCTCAATGTGCCTGAACAGGTTAATTGTAGAGCCTGCTTGATATGAGATTTTAACCTTGGAAACTCTACACTCTGCCTTTGTATCATCAATGTAATTGAAATGCATCCAGATTTTACTGCCTCTACAGTCACTCATTTTCTCACCTTTCCAGGTGTTGTCTCTATAGCCATTGTTCTCTCTGGTGTCTCCCTCCCTCCTGTTTATCTCTCTCGCTCTCTGTGTACAGTGTCTGTAACCCCCTCCCCCTCCTGCTCAGTGCAGAAACACAGACACCACCACACAGTATGTAGCTGAACAATCACGTGCAGCTTGAACAGGAAAAAAAAGAAAAAAAAACAAAGCACGAACCGGTTCTGGTCGTTCTCCTCAAAGAGCCAGCTCTAAAGGTGCGAATGCCCAAATTCACATCTTCTCCACATGTTCACATTAACTTTACAGGTATTCGCGTCGCAGGTTTGCATTTGGTCTGAATGCACCTGAAGAGCCGTTTTGTTTGCGACTGATACATCACCAGGGCTGGACTGGTAATGCCATACTGGGCATTCGCCCGGTAGGCCGATGCACCAGACCTTGTCTATACTTATCCATCAGTACTCTTCGAACAAACACTGCATCTGTAGTACTCTTTCTTGGCATGAAACAGTACTGCTGCTTACTGATTGTCACCTCTCCTCTTAGCCTGGCTTCAACAACTCTTTCCCATATCTTCATCATGCGGCTGTCACGATCTGAGCTTGGGGGGGAACCCGCCACCCCAAAACGGGTTTCGGACGATGTGTGAAGTGATTTGTGTTCTTGTGTTTTAGTTTGTGAAATAATAACAGACAAGAGCAGACTGTGATAGAGTTGGCACTAATAAATGTTAACCTCTTGCACTCCGTTGTACCGCGGGCGGGCAAGTCTCTGCGTCCTAGAGCGCACGAGGGTGCTCTCGTGCGCCCTCATGCGCTCTAGGACGCATGATGTAGATGGTGATGTAGGACATGATGTAGATGGTGATGGCGTCCAAGCGCGCATTGAAAATAAAAGCTGCAGACACAGCCGCAAACAGATTAGTTCATCTGATTGACCTCTCATTCGACTAATAAGAGCCTTGAATTGGGTTTCTGAAACCTTGAAGAACCAATGACTGAAAACCCAGCAAGAAGGACCCGCCTACCAACGCTGTGAATGCAGTGAGCCAATTGAAGCAGAGAAGTTCATGAGCTGTTTTTTTTTAAGGCTGGGTGAAGACAGACTGCTGCAGCGGATCAAAAAAGGACTCGCAGAAAGAACCGACACAGACCCAGCAGCACGGAGACCACCCACAAATGCAACCTGTGTGACAGCATTTGCGCATCGGCATGTTCGGCCACAGGCGGTGCTTATTTTGTTTTTGTTCCAGCAGAGTAGACGTTATGATTTTCTTCCATGGTCATCATAGACCGACGGAGGCTGACGACGAAGGCTGAGTGACACACACGCCTTCGCCAGTCTTTTTTTAATTACTACTGTTACTTGTTTTGAAAAATCGTTTGCCAAAAACCGCAATCATGGAAGCACAAAACCGCAATAATGGAATTATGTTTTGATCGGGTCGCGAGACCAGAACCACGAGCGGACCAGCGTTGCGTTTGTCTGACAATGAGGAGGAGAAGTTCGCCAGCTCCGCTGCTGCTGTGAAGAGGTAAGGTGAAGTCTGAAGTTCGTGCGCCGCGGTACACGGTTCGTTCGTCGCGTCCAGACCATGAACGCCGCCCCCTCCCCGGCTATTCTTCTGTAGCGAGGGGTGGTGGAAGCCACGGTGACTGAGCTGCTGTCCCACATCGCGACATGAGGCTAATCCGTCATGTAGCGATGGCTGATGTCCATCCTCTGTAGCAAGGGGGGGGACAACCCCCCTCCCACACACACAGACACAGCCCTGAGTGTGACCTTTCATTAGAGCCCAAAATGAAGCTTCTACATTGAAGCATTCAAAAGTTACAGACGTTTTTCCAAACTGTGCCATTTGGCACAATTTGGCACAGTTCCAAAACGCCTGGAAACTACCTGAGGAAAAAGCTGTGTAATATATTCATTTTTTGTGGTATTGCTACAAAATTTGGACCTCAGCTGGATAACACTTGGTTCTACATTTCTGTTGCATTTTCCAGCCCGGATCTGAAGCTGTGTGTTATTTGCAAGCATTTGTATCCAAAAAACCACCCAGGCTAAATTTATTTTCTTCAAGTTCACTATGTTTAGATGACTGTAACTCAGTGGCCGGAGCACTTAGAGAGATTATGACTGTTCTGCCAAAAAATTCAAAGTGTTTTCTTTTAAATAAGACCAACCCCATGAAGATGTTGCAAAGGGTTGAAGAACAGCTTTCAATTTACTTTGGGCACGTTATTTTTTGGCGTTTTTAGGGAAATTGACCGGATGATGATTCAATATAGAAGCATCATCTTGGGCTCTAATGAAAGATGACACTCAGGGCTGTGTGTGTGTGTGTGTGGGGGGGGGGGGTTGTCCCCCCCCTTGCTACAGAGGACGGACATCGGCCATCGCTACATGACGGAATAGTCATGTGGCGACCGCGGCGCAATCACCGCGGCTTCCCCCCCCTCGCTACAGAAGAGTAGCGGGGGGACGTTCACGGTCCGGATGCGGCACACGAACCGTGTATCACGGCGCACGAACTTCGGACTTTGTGCGCCGCACAGTTGTAATTTACTGATCGGTCAAAAGTAATTTTTGATTGCAATTTTCAGGGATAAAGAATAATTTCAGAATCAGAATCAGAATCAGAATCAGAATCAGAATCAGCTTTATTGGCCAAGTATGCACAACACATACAAGGAATTTGACTTTGGCTAAAAACTTATAACACTTACCTCTTCACAGCAGCAGTGTCCTGGCGAACTTCTCTTCCTCATTGTCAGACGAACGCGACGCTGGTCCCTTGTTACGGACTCGTGGTTCTGGTCTCGGCGACCCGGTCAAAACATAATTCCATTATTGCGGTTTTGCGCTTCCATGATTGCGGTTTTGGCGAATGATTTACGACCTTCGTCGTCGGCCTCCGTCGGTCTATGATGACCATGGAAGAGAATCCTAAATGTCTATTCTGCTGGAATTAAAAAAAAAGCACTGCCTGTGATTGAACAGGCCGATGCGCGAATGGCAGTCCCTGTCACACAGGTCGCACTTGTGGATGGTCTCCGTGCTGCTGGGTCTGTGACGGTTCTTCCTGCGGGTCCTTTTTTCATCTGCTGCAGCAGTCTGTCTTCACCCAGCCTTACAAAAAACAGCTTGCGAACTTCTGTGCTTCAATTGGCTCGCTGCATTCACAGCGTTGGTAGGCGGGTCCTTCTTGCTAGGTTTTCAGTCATTGGTTCTTCAAGGTTTCAGAAACCCAATTCAAGGATCTTATTAGTCGAATGAGAGGTCAATCAGATGAACTAATCTGTTCACGGCTGTGTCTGTATTGGAAGAACGGAAATGCAGCTTTTTTTTTCAGTGCGCGCTTGGACGCAGCGCCCTCGTGCGTCCTAGAGTGCACGAGGGTGCTCTCGTGCGCCCTCGTGCACCCTCGTGCGCTCTGGGATGCAGAGATGTGCCCGTCCGCAGTACACCGAAGTGCAAGAGGTTAAAAAAAAAAAGAGGCATTGCTGGCATTTAGAGAAAATAATTTGCATGTTCTGTTGAAAGGTGAGTCTGTTATCAATCATGGTCCCATGATACTTATATGACTCCACTCTTTCCATTTGTTGATTGTTTACTGATGGAGTGGGGATAATAGAAGGTGCTTTGTGGAAATCAGTAAGCATTTCTTTTGTTTTTGAGGTATCGAGATCTGGGCAGCGCGGTGGCGGAGTGGTTAGCACTGCGGCAGCACAGTAACTCACCCTTGGCCGGGGGATCCTGGGTTTGATCCCAGCCCCCGACCAACAGTGATCTGTGTGGAGTTTGCATGTTCTCCCCGTGTCTGTGTGGGTTTACTCCGGGATTTCTCTGGTTTCCTTCCACATGCCAAAAATATGCAAGTTAGGTTAATTGTCCTTTGGTATGACTGTGAGAGTGAATGGTTGTCTGTCTCTCTGTGTTGGCCCTGTGATGGACTGGCGATCTGTCCAGGGTGGACCCTGCCTCTTGCCCAAAGATGCTGGGATAGGCTCCAGCCCCCCCCCCCGCGACCCGAAAAGGATTAAGTGGAAGAAGATGGATGGATGGATGGATGGATGGATGGTATCAAGATCTAGGTGGTTAAGCTTGCACCATTCTATGAAGGTGTTCATTTCAGCCTGAAGTAAGTGTTGTGAGTTGGTGGTGTCCATGATCACCGTGTCATCAGAATATTTAATGTATGTTATGTCTGGGTGTGTGTCCTACAGTCATTTGTGTATAGTGTGTAAAGAACTGGTGATATTACAGATCCCTGTGGAACTCCTGTGGAGATTGCTATGGATGAGCCACTGTGACCATTGACAACTGATTTATCAGTTGAGTTGTAAATCATGAAGTAATGAATATGCGTTTCTTTCTGCACTCAGTAGGCCGTGCTAAACCTTCAAAGTTCTGCTACATAAGTTGTCCAGCTCCATCTCGCTGCTGACTGAAAAAAAGCCTTCAAACACAGTCTTGGCATTTCAGCATCACCAAATGTGAATGTTTGCACAACGTCTGGTTAAAGCAAATAAGCAATCTACTGTATGTCTGAGCTCTGCACGATATCAAAACACTGATTTCAGCTTGCGTGAGTCAGTGAACAAAGCAGGACTCCATCGGAGCATGTCTCTCGTGTGACCACTCGGTGTTTACACCTTTCATGTCCTGTTAATTACCTGCATGTCCCCAGAGCCGTTGGTTATATCCCCCATGACAGCTGGCATTAAACAACCATATTTCATAAATTGATCTTATCATTTAATCTCCTTAATTGCCTGTATTGCTTTGAGGATTACCTGCCTTGTTTGTGGGGATCCTTAATCTCAGGACTTCTAAACAAAAGACAGACATATGTAAAACAATGGCTGACATAAAAGAGGGTAGGACCCCCCCCCCCGCTGAGGGTCGAGGCATCTTTGCACAAGTTCTCCGCACGGAATACCAAGTGGCTGCTGGGAAAACCTTTGTTGTGCCATGGTAGGGAATAGGGGTATTTGCCTTAGATCTTCATGATTGCTTGTGGGCTGCGGCTACATACCATTTGCTGCAACTCTCAATCGCTTACTGCTACGGAATGCACAGACCAGCCCCGCTTTCAGCACTCACATTAATAATTTCTCAGCAGAGTGTGCAGCATATCATGAGAAAGAGGTGTTTATTTACTCTGAAATTAATCTTCATTGGGCAAAAAATAGAGAAGCTATTTTAGGTCATCCTTTATTTTCACTCATGGTTATGTCCAACTGTTTGTGTATTCTGCTGTGTGATATTAAAGATGACCCCAGTTTGCTAGACACAAGGGAGTGGACCTTATCAGTTTGTTGAGACAGCCTCCTTTATAGAAGATTTTATACTTTTATCCCCTGCACACGCAGCCTTTATGCCCAGTGCATTTAAAACCATCATTCGGGCTGTTCATGACCTGAGGGCCACTCAGCTATCTGCCTCGGAAGCTTATCATCCGTCAGATCGGTCAGATGACCGCAAGGGTTTTGCCACACTGTACATCATCTTTAGAGCTTACTTTTTGTTTAGTTTTTGCACATCTGCTTTTCATCAGGCCACTGCTTTGAGCTTTGATTTTTCACAGATTTTCACAGTATCGTGTCTCCATTTAAAATCCACTTAAGGCACTTAGCAGATTATCAGGTGGAAATGGAAATCATATGGGGGTTATGATTAAAAATGTGTGGTTTGCAGCAGACTTTTGATGAGGTATTGTTTCTAAGCAAGGCGAAACATGAACATGGCAGAACCACTGCAAAAATGCATAGACTGGAAGTAGATAGAATATTAGCTCTGTTTCTTGTTTGCTATTAAGACCCTAAATACAGATGTTCATTGCTTTATAGATGCATAACATATTATAAGCTGAAAAAATGACATGAACAGAGATATGATTATTTAGACAAAGAGTAATTAGCTCAATTAAATTCTGTTTAATTCAAATTTAACTGTTTTGGCCAACATATTAAAAACAAGGCAGTCACAGAGAGGACACATCCCCATGCTGGACCCTACTTGTTTTACAGTTGCAGAAACACAACTATACAGACACAGGAACAAACTTGTTTTTTCTTGGCACGGCCAGCCCGGTGGACCCGTCAGACTCACCACGCTAGCCATGCCCCCTGCTGTCAGATGGTCTCTGGAGGACAGAGTCCCAGGGGAGTGAGAACATGAGTGCTCCATCATACCGGTTAATGGTGTCTTTGGCCTCTTGATCCACTGTGTGAGTCTGTTGTTCACTGTCAGATGGTCTCTGATGTCCCCTACCATCAGAGACCATCCGCCGACCATCTGTAGGAGGCTGAAATTGCATATGTATGATAATACATATCACTATAGGTCCCATGGTAATTTGCAGCTCTGAACTCCTAACAGTCTCTTTTTTACAGGTGTTACGGTGGAGTAAGGTGCGATAATGGAGCCAGCTGAATGCAGAACAGTCTTCAGGTTCCTGTACTCAACAGGCCACACACCATGGGAGATGTTCAGTGAGATGAAAGAGACTTATGGGGAGGATGACCCATGGTGTGACGTAGTCGAGCATTGCATCAACAGTTCAAGTGTGGTCAGACATCGGTGGAAGCAACACTACATTCATTCCCAGTCGAACACAGTACGCCATTGATCAAGACACCATACGGCAAGTGGAGTTCACCATTTTGGAGGACTGAAAATTTTCAAAGAACACAACTGTCGCTGTTTGCCAACAAACACCAGCAATCATTAACTTCTGCCAGCAGAGCCAGACGTTTGCCAAAACGTCAGTAAAAGTCGATCCAAAAGCTGTAGTGTGAATCCACCTTAACCAAGTAGTTTTCAACAATGAAACAAAGTCCAACCAAACAAAGCATAGTCTTTTCAACACAATCTCATCCTTGTCAGTCCAAACGCTATAGAGTGAACTCAGCTTTAACTTAAGCTGACTTAGGTAAACTCTGCATAACTTAGCCCAGCGCTCAGGAACTTTTGCAAATTGAGCACCAACGATTATTTCAAAACACTGCCAAATTTTCAGCATGCTGAAAATTCTCAACAAATACAACTTTCACCAGCGTTTGCCAACAAACACCAACCACCATTAACTTTTATCAGCTTTTGCCAGCAGTGCCAGACATTTAATAAAATGTTAGTAAAAGTTGGTCCAAACGTTTTAGTGTGAATCCACACCAAAAAGCAGGTCCAGGATGGCAGGGAGCCTCCACAAACGCTGATCTTTATATGAGCGTCGCCTGATGCTGATGTCAGCTGACCTTCGCTGAGTAGTCTCAGCTTAAGTTAACCTAAGCTGACAACTGCTACACATACACTAGCCTAAGTTGGCAAAAGTTAGACAATGCTGAATGCAACACTGGCAAATGCTAGCAAAAGATTGTAAAAGTTCATAAAAGTTGGTGTGTGCTCACGAACGTAATTTCATCAACGTTTGGACTGATTTCTCTGATTTTTTTAAGCGTCAATAAAAGTCGGTCCAAATGTTATAGTGTGAACCCAGCTTTAGGATTTGGGAAAACCTGCATAAATATGCCCTATATTAACACTGCATATTGAAAAATATTATAATTAACTTGCACATAATAAATGTAATAACAAAGGCTCATATGTGATGAGCTCAGAATGAGACCCATATTGCTTGTCCTATAACTTTGTGGGTATCTTTGATCCCACTGAAATCTCTGACGAACCAATATTTAAATAACCATTATGGAAGAATTGCTTTCAGGGTCCCCTTACAGTTATTAAGTGTAATTTTCTGTTACAACTAGGGATAGATAAGCTGATACTACTTTTTCAAGTTCGATACCGATACTGTCACTCTGAGCATCAGCCGATGCAAACCCGATACCGTCTCTCTTATTTAAAACAACAAAAGTACAGAACATACTTTGGTAATGGCTGGTTGCATTTTGCACAGATATAAAAACATAAATCTAAAAGTCAAAGAATATATTACAAACTTGACTCAGTTCAGCAACACTACAGCTTTTTTTTTTTTTTAATCTTAAACTTTGTAACATTGGCAGCATTTCACTGGTCAGCCCCATGTAATCATGCATTCTGAAGTTTTAAGTGCAAGTTTATGCAAAACTTTAAAGCTGAGTATTTAAGTACACATTCAGATGAAATTCAAAGTGCCACTTTATGCATGAGGTAAAAATGCTGCAGATCTGAAAATAAAGGAACTAACTCTTTAAGTTGTATTTTTGTCATCTATTATTATTATCATAGAATAGAATAGAACAGACTACAATAGAATACAATGCAATACAATAAGCTTTATTGTCATTGTACAGTGGTACAACAAAATTGTATTTCATAATTATTCTCCTGGTTCTCAGTTTATTTAGTAGTGTTTCTGATATTATTTTCTGTCCATTCTTAGATTTTAAGCTTTGCTCTTATTTTGAAGTCATTCTTGTTCCATTTCCTGTAGCCTTATTGTTCTAGTCCTGCTTCCAGTTTACCACTACAATTTGCTATTTATGTTTCTTTTACCTACCTCTCATCAGCTGTAACTCTCTGCCGAAAGGTAAGCCCATGTTATGACTTTGTTCCTGTTGTTTTCCACGCTTCCATCTGGTTTGTACTTTCAGTTCGTTCTTTTGTTTACATTTCACTTTTAGAGTCTTCCAACCTCCCAGCTGGAAAAGCAGCAACTGCTGATGAACAACACACTTCCTTCTGCCCAGTTCTTGACAGAATTCAGCATACTCCTTTACCGTGATACTTTTGCAAGTGTTTTATCAAGTTGGTGGTGTTAAAACTGTAAACGCTGGTACCACATAGCAGCATACTGAGGTGAGTCCCACAGACAGGCTCCAGTGACATGCGACACTCTTTGCTTCTGTTTACGAAAGCCGCACACAGCGTGGCTGAGAACATGATCGCACTTTCATTTTAATATTATTAATGGATTGGATTGGTAAATTACTTTTAATCCTTACTAATACGGATCCAGCCATTTTGCCTGGATCAAACCTGATACCGATACGGCGGATCAGATCGGCTCATCCCTAGTTTCAACTGTCACAATTACTTGGTGAAGTGTAAGCCAAGTGCATTTGTTTGCCGCCAGACAGATAGGAAACCAGCAAACATTGAAGAATTTACCTGTTTTTGGAAGCATGATAAAACAGAAGTTAAAACAAAAAGACTTAATAGCTGAAGAGCAACAACACCAGGTTGCCATCACTGTTGCATCCCTTTATCTTTTAGTTCTCACCGAGTGTAAGTAGGTCCAGTGTTTATGTTAATGTCGTTTCTTGTCCTTGCTCATTCACTTTGCTGGTTTCTTCTTTCATTTCCTCTGTTTTCTTCGCTGGCTCTGACACAAGATCCTATCTAGTAATGCCAAGCTAGATAGCTTCATCTCATAGTTAGAGGCCAACACTGCTCCCTGTGATTGGCTATTGGGATGAAGGTCGTACCAATCCAGTTGTAGTCTTTTGTTCTAGGTAATGCAGGCCATCTCAGGCACTGAGGGACGTGACATTCATTCGGTCAGAGGTTGACAGACCATCAAAATTATTTTGGAAATGTTATTCTAAAGTTGAAATCTTACATAGATCTGACAAAAACCACCGTGCATTAGCTGGAGCTATTTTCCCCATGTCCACCTTGTTGGCTGATGATTTAACAGACTATATTAGAACTTCAATGTTTTTTAAAGCCTCCAGACTATTTTAAATTATTCTTATTAGAGCATTTACATGACAGATTGAATGATCATTTTAAAATGTTTGCTTTTCTCACACAAATGTTAAAGCACATGTATACGTATGAATGTCTGCACATGATTGCACTAAATAACAGAAACTACAATTGTTGAGATTTTTGAGTCTATACTAAAATATTGTGCAGATGTTGACAATGTTCTACGTCTCTCATATGGCTAAAACTAAACTGTTTTGTTTTATAGCTTTAAATATTTTTACCAACAGACAGATAATACATTTTAACCATGATAAAATATATATATTTTTTTTTTTAAATAGCACTGTGAAATGCATCACATAAACACACTGTCTGGTCTAGATTGTCTGAAAATAACACTTCAGGTCAATAGCTACATTTCCTGTTAGAGGTACATCTGAAGTCACATAGTTGGTCAGCAGACTTGTAACAGACAGCAGCGATAACGGGGTTCTGATAAATCCAGTGCTGACTGAAAGCAGTGAACCCTACACCTCTGGTTGCTGTCTGGACGTGGAGAGTCAGGGAGCGTGTTTGGCTGACCTTTCCCATCATTAATCATGTCGGCCAGGCTCAACTCTGCGTGTGTCTGATATACCACCCCAAACAACACCGTGCTGTAGTTAAGCTTCAAGTACAACACAGATAATTTCTAATCAATGTTTGCAAGCTCATGAGATATGAAAGGGCTACGAGATTGGCTAAGCCTTGAAGACTGCTGGATGACGCCTTTGCCTTTTAAATTGTTGTCAGTGTTGCCTGTGTGATCAATTTTCATACAGCGGGAGGTCTAATACTGATCTCTAAAATAAGACACAGACATTATTTGGAAATCATACAACATGTGTCATTAGCAATACTGGGAGATGTGGTATGTGAAACCTGATCCAGACAGGACACAGAACAGGAGGGTTTACCATTGGTTCCCTTTTCTTATAGAGTATTTACAAATCCCAATAATTGTAAATCAACTGATGAAGCCTCCCCCTACTGCTTCACAGACAGCTTCATATTTGCCCTTGGGCCATCATTGACATAGTACCAACCATCCAGTGTAACCTGAGCGTTTGTGACTTGGCCTGAGGAGAGAAGATTGAGTGCTGGGCTAAAAGAGGGATCAAACATCCCCTAACGGGGGACTTCATGCGAGAAAAGAGAAACTAGAGTGCTCGGAGACACCATGAAGATCAGGGCGGCCCTGATGGCAGAGCAGCCGGTTCCCAGCAAGGAGATTGGGTTTCCCCTACAACTTGTTGCCTGGTGCTATATAAACTCTGGCATGTTGTGTGGGGACACCCTACACCCTGGCTGAAAGGGTTCCTCATCCAAAGTTGTTCACGGCATCCTTTTTTCTGACCGCCCCATGCCCTCTTAACCCCTTCATTCCCTTTCCTCTGCACCATTCATCACTTGCTCACTACTCTCCTGATCTGTTTGCTAACTTGCATATGAATTATCTAGTCTTCAGACAGACTCGTGTAAGAATGCCAATCTCTTTGATTAAAATCGAATTGACTGTTACTGTTCTCTCTGCTGTTGAGGCACGCCAATGAGCCTCTGCTCTTTGGTTCTTCTATGTGACTCCAGGCTAGCTTCAGACAACACACAGGAAGGCGTGTTCAGATATTCCTGATTCAGAACACCAAGAGTATTTTTCTTATCTTTTCCTAAATCTTTTCAAGGAGAAAAGGTCTGCCCAGTCCTTCAGACCTCACTAACTGGCTTCCGTAGCACAAAGGGAATTTATCATTAAAGAAGCGATCAATATCTCTCATCCCCTCCAATATGGTGGGTCAGTACTGAGCTAAAAGAGAGGAAAGCAGAGTACCAGAGGAGCTAATTAGAGAGTGAATGTCAGCTAGCTTGTTAGCCCACATCCAGCTGTGGGAATGGTGCTAATGAGACATGCTGTACCAACACAGACAGGTTGTTATTGCAACACGGAAGATCACGGCACTTCCTAATCTCATATGCTTGTATATCTCATTCAAATAATGCATAATTAATGATTTTATTCCCTAATGGAGATTCATGTTGGAGAGCAAAGACATCTTTGCCTGCTACATGGACACAACATGGAAGATCATGTCTGATGCCTTGTAGGCACTTCAGAAATGCTCCCAACACCCTTGAGGCATGCATTTGGGTCTTCTTAGAAACAGAATTAATGCCACATTTATGTTTGAGTATCTAAATGCTGACATTTCACATGTGGTAAAAATAGCATGGTTGGCATGTTTTTTAATAGCTTTTTTATTGGTATTGTGCTGGCCACCAGCTGATGTGAGCAAAGAGGCATTTAATACCAAACTTCCACAAGTTGAAAGGTACCTCATTTGGTGATTAATCTAGTAATTACCAATTAGCTGAGGTAATGACTTGCATCCAGGCAAACTGCGGTGCAGCATGCCTGTTTCATCTTCATAAGAAAGAATGACGCTGTGAACAGAGGGGCACATTTTTACTGCTTTCTCCCATGGGATATCATTTGGCAGCAGGTCAGCCTTCATATCAGACTAAAAGTAATTCTTTCTTTCCCCCCTTCCTTTTCTGGTTTGTGGAGCTCATACTACAAACTCTCTTGGGAGAGGTTAAATAAAGATTTGTCCTAAACATCCAAAGGTTTTCCTTTCATTTAGTTAAAAGATATCTTAAGCATGACATTAGCTGTTTAAATCAGCCTAATCAGCCAAAATTTCAGTGATAAACTGTCCATCGGTGTATCTCAACCACTCTAAGCTCAGCAGGGAGCTCAGTAATGTTAAATTATTGTAAGGAGAAGTACTTATCTGGTTTAATGCTCCTTCAACTTAAACCCCTCCAGCCATGGCTTGAGTTCAGAGTATACTTCTGCTAGTTCAGAAACTAAGCTGAATGGCTGTGTCTCATAATTTGGGTTTAAACTTCATCCAAGCCTTTTTTTTGAAATTGGAATGTGTAACTTCAGTGCCTTTTCTTTTCAACACAACCTCCCAGACTGAAAACATTGAGCTAATTCAGAGGCAAATATGTGCACCTCTGTCAGCATCACCATCAACTTGTGCACCTCCCTCATTTTCATAGGCTCCTCACCAGGGTAAATATTTACAAATGTGCACTCACTAACATCTGCTGCAGTTTGTGTTCGAGCAGCATGGCGGGGCAGGGGAGATGAGGCTCATCATGAGCTCATGGGAACCAACACGCTCTCAGGTTCCACTCGCTCATCGAGAGGGTTCAAATGCCACAAACAACTGGTCCCAGATGCATGATGCAACACAGATGAAGAAAAGCTCTCTTGATCGCTCTGTGTAAGGACTAGATATATGGCCGCTGGCAGGATTTTCATAGTATTAAACAGATCAGCAGACAGGACTCATGAGAAATACAATATTTGTGGTCACTGAGTTAAAATTGAACAAAATAATACAATAGAAAATTAAAAACGGAGTTACAAGAAGATGAATGCTAGAACAAGGAGTCAGTGTACCCCGCCCGGTATGGGGTTAGCGGGGCCCCACCCTGGAGCCTGGCCTGGGGGAAGGGCTCGATGGCTAGTATCTGGTGGCCGGGTTTCTGCCCATGGGACCTGGCCGGGCTCAGCCTGAAGGAGTTACATGGATCCGCCCTCCAGTGGGCTCACCACCTGCAGGAGGGATCATGGGGGTCCAGTGCTATGTGGATCAAGTGGCGGTCAAAGGCAGAGACCTTGGCGGTCGGATCCCAAGCTTCCTAAACTGGCTTTTGGGATGTGGAATGTCACCTCTCTGGTGGGGGAGGTCCCTGAGCTGGTGCATGAGGTTGAGAGATACCGGCTAGCTATAGTCGCCATCACCTCAACACACAGCTCCGGTTCTGGAACCAGTCTGCTGGAGAGGGGCTGGAGCTTGACCTACTCTAGAGTTGCAACGACAGTGAAACCTGGAGGGGGGTGATTGGTAGGAACAGCCAGCCCGATCTGAACCCGAGTGGTGTTCAGTTATTGGACTTCTGTGCTAACCACAGTTTGTCCATAACAAACGCCATGTCCAAGCATAAGGGTGTCCATATGTGCACCTGGCACCAGGACATCCTAGATCGCAGGTCAATAATCGATTTTGTTATTGTGTCATCAGACCTGCTACCGTATGTCTTGGACACTCGGGTAAAGAGAGGTGCAGAGCTGTCAACTGATCACCACCTGGTGGTGAGTTGGATCAGATGGCAGGGGAGGATGCCATTCAGACCTGGTAGACCCAAACGTATAGTGAGAGTGTGGTGGGAACGTCTGGCCGAGGCCCCTGTCCAGGAGGTCTTCAACTCCCACCTCCGGAAGAACTTCAACCACATTCACAGGGAGTCTGGAGACATGGACTCTGAGTGGGCCATGTTCTCCACCTCCATTGTTGAAGCAATGGCCCAAAGCTACAGCCGCAAGGTTGTTGGGACATCTCGTGGTGGCAACCCCCGAACCAAGTGGTGGACACTAGTGGTGAGGGTGGCCATTAAGCTGAAGAAGGAGTCCTATCAAGCTTGGTTGACTTGTGGGACTCCTGAAGCAGCTGAGGTGTACCAGCAGGCCAAGCGGAGTGAAGCTCAGGTGGTTGCTGAAGCAAAAACTGGGGTATGGGAGGAATTCAGTGACGCCATAGAACAAGACTTTCGGCCGGCCTCAAAGAGATTCTGGCAAACTGTCCAGCAGTTCAGGAGGGGGATGCAGCTCCCTGTTCACGCTGTGTATGGTGCGGATGGGGCACTGCTGGCTTTGACTGGGGATATCATTGGGCGGCGGAAGGAGTACTTTGAGGATCTCCTCAATCCTACTGACACACCTTCCACAGAGGAAGGGGGTGGCCACTCCCAGACTGTCCTCACCTTAACCGGGTCAGTGGACACTCCGTCAGTGCTGATCACATGACCCAGGAACGACACACTCCGGCGGAAGAGGTGGTACTTTTTTGGGTTGAGGCGTAGCCTCGCCCGACGGATGGCCTGGAAGACCTCCCGCAGGTTCTGGAGTCCCCCTTGAAAGTCTGCAGCATGGACCAGGTCATCATCCAATTCAAAAGTTGCAGGTTCATTACACAGTCCAAATGGCATCACCTGGAACTGCCACAACCCATCGCCAATTGAGAACACTGTCTTGAGGCGGACCTCCGGTGACAGTGCTGCCTGCCAATACCCACTGCGGAGGTCCAGGGAGCTGAACCAGGACGAGCCTGCAACATAGTCCAAGGTGTCATCAATTCCAGGAAGGGGGTAAGAGTCTTTATGAGTGGCCTCACTGAAGAGCCTGTAGTCCACACAAAACCACCAGGTACCATCCTTCTTGCGGACCAGAACTGCTGGGGCAGCCCATGGCTCTGTGAGGGTTCGATGACTCCTGCTCGGTGCATCTCCTCAATCTTCTTTCGAGCTGCCAACCTTTAGGCCAGCAGTAGGCATTAAGGGCAGATGCAGATGGGGGGACCTCTCCTGTGTTGATCTCGTGGAGGACCATGTTGGTGTGGGTGCAGTCCTTGTCCCTGGCAGCAAAGACATCGACAAAGGCCTCTAACAGTCTCTTCAGTTGGACCTGTTGTTCCTCATCCAAGCTTTTACATCTCCTCTTGAAGAGGTCCTTGATGGCCTGTTGGGTCTCTCTAGACGACGGTTGAGATGACACTGCAGACATCGGTGTAGCTGGCCCCGTTGGCTGGGCTTGTTGCTCTGCAGAAGTTGGTGGCAGCGCTGACGCTTGGTGGGCCCCAGGGCCACTGTACTTGTGAAGAGCTAATGCTTCCGAGCCCAGGTAGAGGATGGCCCTGGGTACATCCACATCAGCTCTCCACTCATCCAGCAGGTCAAGGCCAATGATGCAGGGGTCCTGGATGTCAGCCAACCAGAATTGGTGTTGTGACAAGTGGCTGGTAACAGTGATCTGTAGTGCCTTCATCCCCAGGATCTGTGCTCACTCGTCGGTGACTGTGGTGATGTGATGCCTGGTGGGGACCCATGCTTGGAGCAAATGTCCGCTGGAGCCCGGCACAGTCCCTGGGTGGATGAGTGAAATGGTGGACCCTGTATTTATTAGGGCTCGGACGGAAATCCCTTCAAGGTTACAGTCCACATAGAGTCCGTGTACCTGGCCGAGGTGGCCCAGGCACTGAGTTGGTTGGTTGGGGATTTGAAAAGTCCCAGGCGGCAGCCTCCCCTCGATGCTGCGCTCTCTTAGTTTAATGGAGATGCCAGCGGTGGAACCCTGGGTGCTGGAGCTGGGCAGTTGCGGGCCACGTGGCTGGGAACCCCACACCGGTACCAGCTATTAGCATCCCTTCTCCTGAGATGGCAGTGTGGCGATGCAGCTGAGAGTGCCTGGTGAGCTGCTTCATGCTCCTCACCTTCGTCTTAGTCAGTCTGGTTCACCTGGTGCCCATGGTGATGGCAAAGTCCCTCAGGGCATAACACAGGTTCAACCCTCTCTGCTTCTTTCAAGGCCGCTGCCAAGGTGGTGGGAGCCAGGAGGCATAGGTGCTCACAGAGACGTTCAAGCTGAAGTCCTCGGATTAAAAACTGGGCGGTGAGCTCCTCCTGGACCTCCTTCGTGAACCCAGGGTGTCCTTGGCGGGTGTGCATACACAGATCAGGAACATATACCCCGAGACTCTCTCCAGCCCGTCTCTGCCGCTTAGCGAGTTGGTCTCTGGTGTTGTCAGCATAGATCTGGTGACCAAAGCGCTGCTGGATGGCTGCCTTTAATGACGCTCAGTCTTGGAGTTCAGACGACTGCAGATCTGTGAGTTCTTGCCGAGCTCCACCCTCAAGGGAGAGGGTGACATTGCATGCTGTCTTTTTGGGGGACCACGCATTCAGCCGTGCTGTCAGATGGACCTGTGTCAGGTAGATGTCTGCTGGCTCTTCTCCACTGTAGCGAGGAAGTTTCACTGTAGGTTTCCATGGGTTCTTGTAGAGCTGAGCAGGTCTCTCTCTCGCCATGTCTCTGTCTGCATTGGGCAGGCCGGTAGCCAGTGCTGGAGAGGGGTCTTGGTACCAAGGCTCCGCCAGCCGCTCCATCCGCTGCTCCGTGTGCCCCATCAGCTGTTCTGGATGCCGTTCTGCGTGCCACTCACGTGACTCAAGACGGTTCGCTTCCCTGTCGATCCCTGCCCTCAGTCGCAGTGGGATTGCCAGCTCATAGTTCTCCCGTTAGGAGCTCCCCGCCCTGCCTTGAAAAAGGCAGAAAACGGGGTACACTTCCTCCGTCTGGTAGGTCGCTCTTGTTCCAATGCCGGCATTCACCATGGAGCCCTGCTGTGGTGATTTGGTCTATGGCAGCTTCCATGCTGGCAATGAGACTGTTAATCTCTTGCTGATTTGCCATTCTTTTGAAATCCCACTTCTGACACCAATGTATGAGCAGTGGGTTTCAGGCAATAAAGAGGCGCCTTATTGCTCAATCAGCATTTTATTTTTACACACACTCAACACATCACACTGGCCAAGGTCATTAATTGAACCCATACTTTCAGTGATGGTTTTCTCCTACAATAACTCCCATAATCCTCCAGTCCTGGCCTCATTTAACCACTCCCCCTCCATTCGGCCAATCACGTCCCAGAGGGTGGCCAGGATGCCACAGTACCACCGTTCAGCTAACCAACATCTAACTTACGCCTGTTTCCCAAAGTGTTTGGATCAACATAGGACTGTGTTGGTTAAAACTGTTCGTTTCAACTATTTGGAGAATCTAAGAATACTTGGATCATATCCAAAGGCAATCGTCATGGTGAAGCGTATTTAAAGAAAGACTAATTCACTACGTGTAGCACATATGCGGAATCAAAAGCATGTAAAATAGGGGTGGTATAATTATTCCAAGCATGAAACATGGTCTACTTTAGTCAAATATATCATACCAAATAGGTTGCTGATGCCACTTTGTATCGCTGGTATTTAAATAAAGATGTCTGTCTAATCATGATACCATGATATGATGGAGAAAATGGTTAGGTAACTGAGTAGAAAATTCACAGTATAGCAGAGTTTGAGTCTCAGTCCCTTATTTGATTTTTTTTCTCCAAGAAGTAAAAAGTATTGTCACTCGAATTTCAACCCTATTGCAACATAATTTTTGTTATCATTTTAATTAAAGTAATCATAAATGGCTGTATCATCACAACACTTTAATCTGTTGTCTGCAGTGTATTGGAGCAGAGGTTTGGGAGGGACCTCTCTGTGTGTGCGACAGGGCTGCAGCGCCTGCAGGTACAGGAGAGAGAATGTGTGTGAGAGGAGGGACTATACCATTTGTGTGGCAGGGGTGTTTACGTTTTCATTTTTAAAAGGTTTAAATGACAAACTACTGAATATGGTTTGGATGTTATTTCAGCTTGTCAAAGACAAACTAAAATTTCATAATCACAACTTTTCTCACTCCAACTGTTAGGGTTGCTGAGTTTCAATTTAGGGGTGCTACAGCACCCCTAAAAAAAAGCCTAACGCCGCCCATGCTATATCCGCTAAAAACACTACTAATTGTGCATAGTGTATGGCCAATACATCACTAGCCCAGCTATGCATGCATCTGCTTGTATTGCTACCTAGAGATTTCCAAACTAGCTTGAAAAAAGCCTATAAAGTGTGGTAAGTCTAGGTTATCGTAGCTTTGAGGCAACACTGCACGTTGTATCTGTACAAATGTTGTTCTACCTGTATGATGTTGTCTGTATGCATAGCATGTCTCTTCTTAACGTTCTCCTCTCTCCTCTCACCCCTCCAACCAGTTGTGGCAGATGACTGCCCCTCCCTGAGCCTGGTTCTAGCTGAGGTTTCTTCCTATAATGGAGTTTTTCCTTCCCACTGTCACCTAGTGGTGCTCAGAGGGGATCGTTCGATCGTTTTGGTTTTCTCTGAAATACTTGCAGTACGATTCATGCGTCTAGCACCTTCAGATGGCTTTTGCTGTGATTAGGCACTATACAGATAAATTTGAATTGAATTGAACTTGCCCTGCCTCGCTGCTCAGTGTTTCCATCAGCGTGGCTGGGAATTCCCACACACCGTGTCCTGATTTACAAACATCACTATGGAAACGGCATCATCATCGATTAGTTAGTGCCTTCATTTAGTTTAGAGTTTTTGCTGCTAAAACTGACTACTAGAGTTTTGTATTTCTGTCACAATAATCTGCTTTGGGAGGCAGATATAGTTTTAAATGGGACCCAATAGCACAGGCAGGACTTCAGTGCAAAATGATTTATTGACACAACACAAAAGAGCAAACAAAAGGCGCAGCACGGGGGCTGAAAAATACTCAGGATTACAGACTAACAGGGCTCCAGCCCCCCTGCGATCTGAAAAGGATTAAGCGGAAGAAGATGAATGAATGAATGAATGAATGACTCACGGAATAACTTGGGACGCAGGATAACACAGGCTGAACACAGTGAGGAAAGATGCAATGACGCAACACAGAGCACAATCACAGACTCATGTATATATAGGGAGACCAATTATTGTAAATGCCAGACAGGTGGGAGCAATCAAGGGCTAAATCAATAACACACGGGATAACAGAATCAGGACAGGACAGGCTCTACTGACACTCAGAGAATACACAGAAGACATGACTATAGACATGCAGGACAACAAAACTAAACTGTAAAAATAAACAGGAATGGCAAAATATAATCAAATACAAAAAGACAACCATAAAACACAGACAACAGGGGAAGATACGACATGACGGATCAGGACGGACAGACAGATCAGGGAACACGGGGGCACAAAATAATAATGATAATCATAATAATAATACAGGCAGCATGGTGGCAGAGTGGTTAGCACTGCAGCAGCACAGCAACTCACCCTTGGCCGGGGGATCCTGGGTTCGATCCCAGCCCCTCGACCAACAGTGATCTATGTGGAGTTTGCATGTTCTCCCCATGTCTGCGTGGGTTTCCTCCGGGATTTCTCCGGTTTCCTCCCACATGCCAAAAACATGCAGGTCAGGTTAAATGGCATCAAACTGGGGATTCTAAATTGTCCTTAGGCATGACTGTGAGAGTGAATGGTTGTCTGTCTCTCTGTGTTGGTCCTGTGATGGACTGGCGATCTGTCCGGAGTGGACCCTGCCTCTCGCCCAAAGATGCTGGGATAGGCTCCAGCACCCCCGCAACCCAAAAAGTTTTAAGTGGGAGAAGATGGATGGAAAATAATAGTACTGTGAAAATGCAGACTAAGATAAACAGAAAGTGTGGGCACGGTCCCTGTCCGTGCCCCGATTGTGACATAATTCTCCCTTTAAGGGGTGGATTCCAGACACCCCCCCAAAAAAACAAATAAAGAAACACCAAGACAGGTGGGAGGAGGGGGCATGGCACGGTGGGAAAAACAAAACACAGAAATCTCATAATAAACCTAGGGAAGAGAATAAATGTCCATCAGGTGGTCAGCCAGAGTCCCATGTGTTATATATTAATTATGAATATTATTATTATTATTATTGTATGCTGTGGGTGACGGCTACACCTTTCCGGTTCCACTGCCACCCAGGGTATAAAAGGCCTACCCAGAAGAGGCACAGTCTCTTTACGACCAGTGCCTCTGCATTGACAGGAGTGCCTTCGTGTTGTGTGAATTCATTAATAAAGCTACGTTATACTGCACCTTCGGCTTCATCATTGGAGCACTGGTTATGGACGTAACATTAGGCGATGAGGATAAAACTATGGAAAAAGGAGTTTCTAGTATTTGGCCATTTTTGGAGCTCCCAGGCAAGACGCCAGTTCCCTGGGCGAGGTGGTTTGCAGCGTTCCAAAATTATTTGGTGGCATTGAACCTCAGCGAATTGGAGAAACTACGTGCACTAGCGATACTGGTCCATAATCTCGGCGTGGAAGGGCAATGTATTCTCAGCACAATGGGAGAGAGTGATAGTTTTGAGGTCGTGGTTGAGCTAATAGTATGCTACTTTTGTGCTCCTGAGAACATCATTGTCCGGCAGATCCAGTTCCAACAGCGACACCAGCATCCGGGAGAGTCGGTGCAATGGTATGTTACGGACCTGCACCAGCTGGCTGGAGAGTGCCAATTCGGGGCTTTGGAGGGAGAAATGGTCCGCGATCAGTTAGCAGAGCACACACTATGTTCTGCGTCACGGTCCAGGCTCCTCATGCACTCTGGTGAACTGACATTGACTGCAGCTGTGGAGATAGCTCAACAGTACGAAGCAGCAGATAAACTATCAAAGGACCTTGGTGAAAGAACAATGTTGAGGAAGTCTGACTCACAATCAGCGGTGCAGGCTGTGGACCTGGGTAGCAATGATAGCGCAGAAGATAAAGAAGACTATGCTACCGCTATTAAAATTAGGTCCGCCCCGGGGTCGCCCAGATGTTTGGGCTGTGGGTCTACCAGGCACCGATACAAGGTGAGAGAGTGTCTGGCGAGGGGCAAACGCTGTGGCAAGCGTGGACTCCTACATCATTTCGCCAGGGCCTGAAAAAAGTTTGAGTGAGGGGAACGGCGACACAAGACAAATTCCCCCGCCATGACTCCTATGGTTATTCACACCGTCTCCCCAAGCACAGACGGACGATTTATTGTGATGTGATACTGGACGGTACGGAAGTGCCATTGTTGGTGGACACAGGTGCAGCAGTGTCCGCGTTGAACTGGCCTGCTGTGAGGAGTTTGTTCCCATATTACCGTGTAAGAGGACTGTCAACGCCATATTGTGGCTATGGAGGTAACAGACTAGCCATCGTGGGTTTGTTGGAGCTGACGGCAAGGTACAAGTTGGCTGTGGTCTCAGATATCCAGTTCGCGGTGACTGTCAAGGGGTTGAACGTGATGGGCTGCGACCTGTTCTACGGACTGGGCTTTATAATCACCAGCGGTACCGGAGAGGAGTGTTCGGGCCGTGGTTTGTGGGACCGACCGGTTCTGTGCGTGGTGGACGATGCGGTATGGGATGAAGATTGGCCTAGTATTCTGGGAGATGGACAGGACCAAAACCACCCAGGGCTATCGCGGGGTGGTTCCGGTGCAAAGACCCAAGTTACCCTGGATGTGGGAACTGAGTGGCATGGTGGGATGCCTGCGACGGCTGGTGGAGCTGTGAGGACGGCTCCCTCTGCTTCTGGAGTTTGGCCTGGAGATACCGAGAAGCAAGAGGCTGCAACGGCTTCGCCGTCATTTAAAATGAAAGAGATTGGGGCAGGACTGGCTGGCACGGTGGACAGACGTGCCACACAGCAACACTGGAGGCCAAGTCGGGCTTCTCATGGGGTCGGTGGAGCGGTTCGACCCAGCGAGGAAGCCCGGTCTAGACGTCATGGACGTTTGAAGCCGAGTCGAGCTCTCCTGTGGGTCGCTGACATGGTTCGACCCAGGGCGGATGCTTGGCTAAGAGGAGTTCACGGCAAGAGGAAACAACAAGAGCACCAGGGACAGCTGCAGGTGGTGGCCGTCCGGAAGGACTGTTATCTTCAGATGTCCGATGGGTTGTGGAGACACCCCAATGAACTGAGACATGCCGGTGAGGAGAAGGAGGTGTCGGGGCACCGACATGGTTCATCTCCGGGAAGGAAGCGTAGAAGAAGCTCTGGTCGGAACCCGCCAGATGAGTCTCCGGGGGGTGGTCTCCCCATCGAGACTGTATGGTGGCAAGGGGACAGTGTGTTTTGGGGTTAACCTATTAACATGCTAATGTTTGAAATGTCAATGTGTGCACAGCCAGGGCTGCGTTATTGTTGTGTTAATAAGGTATATGCGTAAAAGTGGCTGGATTGAGTGCTCATTTAAATAAAAAGAATGTGGGCTACATTTATCGGGGGGTTTGTGCTGGATTTGTTAATAGGTGTGTATTGCCCGAGCCATGGAGGTAATATGTTTCACATTTACTCGCTGTGGGATTGTCCTGTGTGTGTGCAAAAAAATAAATAAATAAAAGGCTCAACACTGTTTGTATTGTTGCATTGACTTGCATGTGTAATCTGTGATTTGCCCAGATTGTGGGGTGAGGGTGTTGGGTGGGAGGCTGGCACAGCAGGGTGTGAATGCACATATTGTCTGTTTATTAAGTGTTTTGAAATAGCTTTGATTGTACATATGATTTGGGATTATGTTACATGTTATACTAGGAACACGGCAGCTTATTTTGTCCTGCGGACTGTTTTATATTAGAGACGGCAGAATAACTCGTCTGGCCGTGTGGAGGTGGAGCAGTGATCCACCTGTCCTCCTCTAGTTTTGGTTATTTGTGTGCATGGGTAGGCCCTGTTATTGTATTTATTGTTGGTGTGTGATTCGGGTTGAAATTTGGGTGGGCCTAAAGGTGCGTGTGTCTTGGACTTTCTTTCGGGGGGGGGGGGGGGGGGGGTCATGAGCTGAGCCGGCTTGGCTTTCACCAGCTCAGCCTCGATCTCTCTGTGGGTTTTGGTTTCATTGTTTATGTGCATTTTGTGTATTCTTGTACTGATTCCATTACCATAGCCACTGCCTGACCGGCAGCTGTTAGTCAGCGCCTCGGTGACCTACTTTCTCCCACGCTGCTGACAGTCTGTCGGTCCAACCACGCCCCCTCACTCTCCTTAATTCCATCAGCTGTTCCCAGCCCCGGTAATTATCTTTCCTGCGCCTCGCTCAGGTGTGTCCAATTTGTGTGGCCAGCGGCATTTGTATTTAAGCGTCTCTTCGCTAGACAAACGCCGCTGGGTCATTATACGAGTCACACTCTCGTTCTCCATGGTGTGACCGTCACATCGAGAAGGATTTGTTCGTGCTCCAGGGGAGAATTGGACTTTTTGGACTGCTCCTACTCGTGAGTAACTGTTAGCGTTTCTCTGTGCAATTAGCTGCTACGTGTTTCTGATAGCATTTCTCCCCGCAGCTCAACCGCTACACTTTGGCTGCCGCCCAGTTTACTTCCCTGCTTTAGTCGAGCCACCTAAGGTCTTCCTTGCTCTCCCGAACGCTTGTGTGTAAAGTGTATTATTTTTCCTGTGGCCACGGTACACAGTGGTCTGCCCACTGGCCACTTTGTGTCAGCCATTTTGTGCACATTATTACCTTCTTGTAAGTCTTTATGTTTTGAACTGTGTCGTGTCAATAAATGTGTGTGTGGTGAAACCCTGAGCGTAAATCCATCCATCCTTCTCCTCCTCCATGTTCTATGGCAGAGCGCACGGAGAGCTCATGACAGAATGACCCAGCCAGTCCAAAGGATTTAGCGGGTTACACCTACACACCTTTTTCATTTTTGTGAACTGTTTCTTCACCCACCGGTTTTTGAGGATTCATTATGCCTCAAGCTGATGAAGCAGTGTGGAGAAGACAGTGGAGCCGGGAGGACCGCCAAGCCATCGTGGCGATCGAGGGTTTGGCAGCCAGCGCATGCAGTTGTACCTCCCGGAAGGACAAGATGGACTGCTGGGGCGGAATAACCAACTTGGTGGAGTCGAGACCGTACCTGCGCCGTCATCCCCGGGTGATTGTTCTATCACTCCCTCCGCTGTCACCTCTGCCTCCACCTGTTTCCTCGCCATGCGTAGCGAGGCCGGCATCCACACGTAGAAGAATTCGGCGAGAGAAGCCCGGTCTTGTCTCCTGCGTGCACACGGAGGCGTTTCCCCACAATCACACCGGCAGACGAGGAGTGGGCGAATCTGCTCACCTTTGTCAACCGCCGGGTCGAGGAGGAGCGCCGTGAGAGGGAGGTCCGAGGACACACTTCCCTAGCTGTGAGGGTTCCACCCCCTATGCCTGCTCAACTCCCGGATTTGCCTTCAGACGAAGAGGGGGCGAATCTGCTCGCCGCAGTCAACAGCCGGGTCAAGGAGGAGCATCAGAGGACCAGGACTGCAACCACCATCACGCCTGCTGCGGGGACTGCCGCAGCAGAGTCATCCCCTGGACCAGACCCCCAGCTGACGGGATCCGGACAGTCACCGTCGACAGTGTCGGAGTCCTGGACAGCAGTAGAGCTTGAGCACAGGCAAGTTTTCTCTCCTGTAATTCAATTGCCTATGATTGAGAGATCTTGTTTGGCTCTTGGGGAGGAGAGTCGGGTGCGGCTCTAGGCTGCACCTGGGATTCCTTCGCCGGGCTCTGCTGCTGCCGGCGACCATAACTTCTCCTTCTCTCCCTTGCCTGTCGAGCCCCTCACTAGGGTCGCCGGAGAGGACCTACCATCACCGGGGTTGCCTACTGGCGACGACGGGACATTGGCGGCCCCAGAGGAGGTCCACGGGGGCACAGCACCGGGCATGATGACGGAGGCTATGCACCCCAAATTGCTGGAATCCTGGACGGCAGTGGAGCCCGAGTTCAGGCAAGTGTGCTCCATTATGTCAAAACCTCATATGTCAATGTCACACTGCCCGACTCATGGTGAGAAGGGCCAGGGGCAGCTCGTAGTAACCCTTGGGGCCACCTCACCAGGCTCTGCCGCTGCTGGCAACCCTGGCCCGGTCTCTTTTTCTCTCCCTCCGGGTTCGGAGTCCCCTGCCAGGGTCACTGGAGAGCAGCTGACTTCGCCGGAGGCCGCCGAGGATCAGGATCCAGCGCCAGGTGGCATTAGGAGCACCACCTCCCTCGCTGGGGAGGCCACCATGGGAGCAATGAGGCCCCTGATGGGGGTCACCGCTGGTGCAACAGTGAGCCAACCAGAGCCCATCGTGGGTGCAGCCATGTCCCAGACCGGGACCGTTGTGGGTGCAGCTGAGCCTCAGCCGGAGGTCACCGCAGGTGCAGCTGAGCCTCAGCCAGAGGTCACCGCGGGTGCAGCAAGGCTCCTGCTGGAGTCCATCATGGGTGCAGTGGAACTGGCCCAGTCGGGGTCCTCAGCGGATGCAGCGGAGTCGGCCCAGTCAGGTTCCACCTCAGGTGCAGTTGCGGACCACCCTTAGGACGCCGTGGTCCCCTTATCCCTGCCCTACGCCATGGAGGTCCCCTTTCTCCAGTCCTATTATCCACCAGTGAGCCTTCTGGTGGGCAGGTCGCTTCCTGCTTCACCCCTTCGGTCCTGGTGGCTAATCAACCCGGGCCGGCCGCCAGAGGAATTGACTCCCCGGGCCAGGTGGCTCATGTTTTCCGGCAGGCCGCCGGACTTGGTCCACTGGACCTTCTGCTGGGCCTGGGACTCTGGGCGGCCTCCTAAGCCCCAACAACCATGGACTTGGTGGGGTTAATTGTGGGCCCTGGGCGGGGCATTGTGTTCCCTCCTTTCTGTTCCCCCTACTGCCCACCCGGGTTTGTGTTGTTTGTTGTTGTTGCAACTGTTGGGTGGGGGGGGGGGGTCTTCTTGATGTTACCTTGGGTGTCTGGGAATCCACCCCTTAAAGGGGGGCCCTGTCATGAGCCAAGCCAGCTTGGCTTTCCCCGGCTCGGCCTTGATCTCTCTGTGGGTTTTGTTTTCATTGTTTATGTGTAGTTTGTGTATTCTTGTACTGATTCCATTACCATAGCCACTGCCTGACCGGCAGCTGTTAGTTAGCCTCGGTGACCTACTTTCTCCCACGCTGCTGACAGTCTGTCGGTCCAACCATGCCCCCTCACTCTCCTTAATTCCATCAGCTGTTCGCAGCCCTGGTAGTTATCTTTCCCGCGCCTCGCTCAGGTGTGCCCAGTTTGTGTGGCCAGCGGCGTTTGTATTTAAGCGGCTCTTCACTAGACAAACGCCGCTGGGTCATTATACGAGTCGCACTCTCATTCTCTGTGGTGTGACTGTCACGTCGAGAAGGATTTGTTCGTGCTCCAGGGGAGAATTGGACTTTTTGGACTGCTCCTACTCGTGAGTAACTGCTAGCGTTTCTCTGTGCGGTTAGCTGCTACGCGTTTCTGATAGCGTTTCTCCCCGCAGCTCAACCACTACGCTTTGGCTGCCGCCCAGTTTACTTCCCTGCTTTAGTCGAGCCACCAAAGGTCTTCCTCGCTCTCCCGAGCGCTTGAGTGTAAAGTGTATTATTTTTCCTGTGGCCACGGTACACAGTGGTCTGCCCGCTGGCCACTTTGTGTCAGCCATTTTGTGCACATTATTACCTTCTTGTAAGTCTTTATGTTTTGAACTGTGTCGTGTCAATAAATGTGTGTGTGGTGAAACCCTGTGCATAAATCCATCCATCCTTCTCCTCCTCCTTGCGCTATGGCAGAGCACACGGAGAGCTCATGACAGGGGAATGTTATACATTAATTATGATTATTATTATTGTTGTATGTTGTGGATGACGGCTACACCTTTCCGGTTCCGCCGCCACCCAGGGTATAAAAGGCCTACCCGGAAGAGGCACGGTCTCTATATGACCAGCGCCTCTGCCTTGACAGGAGCACCTTCATGTTGTGTGAGTTCATTAATAAAGCTACGTTATACTGCACCTTCAGCCTCATTAAAGGAGGTCTTGGTCAGAGCCAAGACAAATAATTTTTTCACACATAAGGAGTTGTTCAGAACTCCTTATAAGAACTCCTTCTACAAAGATATAGAGTGATGATAATCAAGTCAGTGGCGGTAATGCACCTGAAAGCTGGTTGCCAACCACCAATCAAATCTAAAAGAAGAAGAAGAATCATTGGAGAACTGGTTATGGACATAACACCATAACCAACAAAATGAAAAACATAATGGGTCTGGTGGCTTACCAAAGTCCAGAGGCTACAGGGCGGGTGAACATGTGGCATCAGGTGGCCTGCCAAAGTCCAAAGACCACCAGACGGGCGAACATGGTGCGTCAGGTGGCCTACCAAAGTCCATGGGCCACCAGACAGGAGAAAACACGTAAGTCTCTTGCTCAGAAAGTAACATACAACCATTTTGTTCTGAAAATACCACATGAGCCCTTTGCTCTGAAAATAACAATACAGGATTCACTTGCTCAGAAGAAAACAACATAGAGGTCTTAAACCCAGAGGATAACATAAACACCTCTTGCTCAAAAGAAAACATGGGGGTTTTAAACCCAGGAGATGACATGGAAATTTTAAACTCAGAAGATAATGACAACACCATAGAATCTGTAAGCTCAGCAGATGGTAACAGTGGAGCTCCTTGCACAGATAATAACAAAGAAGTCCCTCACTCTAGAAGTAACAGAGGAGTCTCTTGTTCTAGAGACAGTACTTGAGGGGCCTTCAGCGCAGGAGCCAACAGTAGCTGAGGAGTGGTGACCCCAGGTGACGAAGGTGGAACAGACTACTCTGCTTCTAGGATGTCGGGTGGACATCTCCTGACCTCTTGGATATCGGGTGGAGGTCCCATGACCTCTGACACGGCAGGTGGAGCATGGTCCTCCTGTGACTCCTTCCCTGACACGGCCACCTCGGGCAGGGGAGAAGAGCAGGGAGTGAGGGAGGCGTCCAAACAATTACCAGGAGCTAAGCAAGTCTTTACTAATATGGATGTTAAGAAAGTAAAGAAAAGTACTTGCCTGAGCTCCTGGTCCACTGCTTCTGGGGTGATTGCCTCTGAATGAGCCACAGAAGCCAGAGCATGCACCTCCTGCAGGACAGGAACGTGCTCCTTGGGAACGGCTGGAGCTGTGGTGTGCACCTCAGGGACAGCGGGAGCCGTCGTGCACACCACGGGAACAACAGGAGCTGTTTCGTGTGCCTCAGAAACAGCTGGAGCTGTAATGCACACCTCAGGGATGGCTGAAGCTGATGTGCACACCTTGGAGATGGCTGGAGATGTGACGTGCACACCGCGAGCAGCATGAGCTGTCTCGTGAGGAGCCGGCACTACTGGCACGGTAACAGGCAAAATTGCATGAGCGATGACAGGCGAAATCTTGCGTGGAACTGCAGGCATGGCGACAGACAAAACAGACAGGGCACGAGTGACATGGTTGTTGACCCAGTGACGAGGCACAGACTCCAAATTGATACAATAAAGTTTATTAACAACAATGTGAGTGAATTGTGGTGTGAGTGCAGGCTGAAACTGCCGGGAACTGAGCGAGACACCGTTCGGTCTGGCAACCCTGGAGACACACAGAGAGAGGTGGTTACTGAGCATCACGACTGGAGTTAAGCAGTTACCATGTAGCTTACCGTGGGAACAGATGGTGAAGTTCTCCGGCTCGGCGTTACAGCCGTGGCCAGGGAGACAGTGCTCTTCAGACGGTAGTATAGTCCCGACAGGAAAGTGTAGAGGTTGGTGGTGAGGAAAGGAAGCTGGTAAGTCCGCTGCCCGGGAGGAAGAGGAAGAGACTCCGCCGCCACGGACTTCGCCTGTGCACAGGGGACTAGTAGAAAGAGGTACTGTAAGTTGGCAATGGTGCTTACGTGGTGGGTTAGGTTGGATCTTCCCAGCGCAGGTGAGGGGTGGCTAGGCTGTGGCTCTGGTAGCTGAGACGATTCGGCGATGAAGCTCTCCTGGAGTGCAGTGAGACATCTCTGCACTGCCACTCCGGGCAGCTTGGACGATATAGGCCCAGCCTAATGAGGATCAGGTGTGTGTGCAGCTGCGGATAATGAGCAGAGCGGACCATGACAGTACCCCCCCCCCCCCCAAAGAGCGCCTCTTGGCAGTCGCTCCAGCCTACCTGGATGCGTCTGATGGAACTCCCTGATGAGATCTTTATCGAGCACACAGGCAGATGCACCCAGGACCTGGCCTCTGGACCATAGCCCTCCCAGTCCACCAGGTATTGCAGCCCATGGCCCTGGTGGCGGACATCCAGGATAGCAGTCACACCCCACGCCGGGCTGCCGTCGATTATCCTAGGGGGAGGTAGCAACCTGGGAGGAGAACGCAGGGGGCTGGAAGACTCAGGTTTAACTTGCAACACATGAAATGTGGGACATATGCGGAGGGAGGGGGAGATCCAGCTGTACTGACACAGGGTTGATGATGCGAGAGATGGCAAACGGCCCAATAAACCGCTGCTGCATCTTCCTGCGCTCAGCCTTCAGATTAATGTTCTTTGTAGACAGCCAAACCTGCTGACCCACCTGGTATGCCCGAGCTGGGGTCCTATGACAATTTGCCACAGCAGTGTTGCGTTCGGCTGTACGATGTAGCGCAGCCTAAGTCGCCCTCCATAGATGACGACAGCGTCTCATGTGCGCCCACACAGATGGCACGGCGATGTTGCCCTCCTCCTCGGGAAACAAAGGGGGAGAATACCCAAGAGAGGCTTGAAATAGGGACATACCTATGGCCGAAGAGACTGTCGAATTGTGGGCGTACTCGATCCAAGGTAGGAAGGAACTCCATGCCGTTGAATTGGAAGAAGCCACACACCGCAGCGCCACCTCCAGCTCCTGGTTGGCACGTTCGCACTGGCCATTGGACTGTGGATGGTATCCAGATGACAGGTTCACCTTGGCTCCAAGGGCATTGCAAAAAGACCTCCACACCTGGGAAATAAATTGGGGCCCCCGGTCCGAGACGATGTCCGTGGGGATCCCATGAAGTCTCACCACATGTTGGACCAACAGATCAGCTGTCTCCTTTGCCGTAGGCAGACCCGGAAGGGGAACAAAATGGGTCGCCTTGTCCACTAGGGTGAGAACCACAGTGTGATTGTTGGAAGGAGGGAGGCCGGTAACGAAGTCCAACGCCACATGGGACCAAGGCCTGCCAGGAACCGGAAGGGGGTGGAGCAACCCTGCCGGTGTGGACGATGGGGACTTCCCGGTGGCACACTGGGGACAGGCCTGTATGTACTCCCCGACATCCTTTTGAAGAGAGGGCCACCAGAACGAGTGTTGCAACAACTCCTCCATGCGTCGTCTTCCAGGATGGCAGGCGAACTTGGATGCATGGGCCCATTGGATGACATCACCCCGGATGGCCGATGGCACAAACAACTTCTCCGCTGGCCCCCCACCCGGGTCACTCTCCGACTCCTGGGCCCTCAGGACCCTCTCCTTAATCCCCCACGAGAGGGCACCCACGAAACAGGAGGTAGGAAGGATGGAATGGTCTTCAGCCTCCAGGGTGTCTGTGGCGAATTGCCTGGAGAGAGCGTCTGGTTTAGTATTCTTGGACCCAGGGCGGTATGTGATAGTAAAGTCGAATCGACCAAAGAAAAGAGACCAGCGGGCCTGACGGGCATTCAGGCGCTTGGCCATCCTAAGGTACTCCAAATTGCGATGGTCCATCCAAACCACGAACGGCTGCGAGGACCCCTCCAGCCAATGGCGCCACTCGTCGGAGAACGTTGAGAAAGGACTGCCCCCACACCAGAATCCGAGGCGTCCACCTCCACGAGGCACTGCAGGCTGGGATCCACCTGCACCAGGATCGGTGAATCAGAGAATTGCTTCTTCAGGTCTGCAAAGGCCACAGCCGCCTCCTCCGACCACTGGAAGGGAACCTTCGTGGATGTAAGGCGCATCAGGGGAAGGGCCCGGCTGCTGTAGTTCTTCATGAATCAGCAGTTGAAATTAGCAAATCCCAGGAACTGCTGGAGCTGCTTCCTTGAGGACGGGACCGGCCACTCCACCACCACCTTAATTTTACCTGGGTCTGGAAGGATCTCCTTATGAGAAATGATGAAGCCCAGGAAGGACGTCTTGGACGTATGAAACTCACATTTCTCAGCCTTGACGAATAACTGGTTCTCCAATAGCTGCTGAAGAACACGTCTCACGTGTACCCGGTGCTCCTCTGAGGAGTGGGAGAAGATCAGAATGTCATCCAGGTAAACAAACACAAACATGTTCAGAAAATCCCTCAGAACATCATTGATGAGCCGCTGAAACACAGCAGGCGCATTGGTCAGACCAAATGGCATCACCAGATATTCAAAGTGACCACTAGGGGTACGGAAACCTGTCTTCCACTCGTCCCCCTCACGGATCTGCACCAGATGGTAAGCGTTGCGCAGATCCAACTTGGTAAAGCAGGAAGCCCCCTGGAGAGAGTCAAAGGCAGAATTAAGCAACAGGAGGGTGTACTTATCCTTGGTAGTAATATTATTCAACTCCCTGAAATCGATGCATGGTCTCAATGAGCCGTCCTTTTTACCCACAAAGAAGAACCCCGCCCCCACCGCCGAAGAGGACAGGCGAATGATGCCTGAGCTCAGGGACTCCTTGATGTACGTGTCCATAGCCACCCGCTCTGGCGGGGAAAGGCTATACAGTCGGCTAGATGGGAGAGGAGCTCCCGGACGGAGGTTGATGGCACAATCATATGGTCGGTGGGGGGAAGGGACAGGGCCCGGGACTTGCTGAACACGGCACCGAGATCATGATATTCAGGAGGCACCTTAGACAAGTCGGGAGGGGGATCGGAGGGAGCCCCTAGGGTCACTGAAGGTGAGCATGCCGCTGACTGCAGACAGGCGTTGAGGCAAAATGAACTCAACGATTTAATACTACCAGCACTGCAATCAATTGTCGGGTTATGGAGGCATAGTCAGGGGTAGCCCAGCATGACCGGAGACGTCGAGACGGGCAACACAAAGGACAGTTCCTCTCGATGATTACCAGAGACTATAATGGAGACTGGAGCTGTCTGGTGGGATACTGTAGCCGTGGGGGTGTTAGACAACGCAATCAGCTGGAGAGGAGACTCAAGGGGAATGCAGCAAAGGTCTAAACGGGTTGCCAGGTCTCTCGACATAAAGTTTTGCTCAGCCCCAGAGTCGATTAAAGCCTGTGTAGGTATCTCTGTGTGTTTGTGTATGAATCTAATGGAAAGATGCAAACTGGATAGGGGATTAGACCGGGATAAGTCCGTGAGTCCCCCTACTCTGACGCACGGACTCCCCCTTTTGGCCGAAGCTGACATGACCCGACCTCATGCTCCCCACTCCCGCAATAAAGGCACAACCCAAGCTTGCGGCGACGCTGTTTCTCTGCCGCAGATAGCCTAGAATGTCCCACCGTCATAGGCTCCGCAGGTGCTGAGGGTGCAGAGGACGGTAAAGCCAATATTGAGGACTGAGGGGAATGGCGAGACGGTTCCCCGGACCGTCCATAGGACCTACGTTCTGCCGCTCGCTCCCTCAGTCTATTATCCAGACTAATGGCCAGAGAAATGAGCTCGGATAACCTAGTTGGTTTCTCTAAAGGGGCTAACTCATCCTGAAGGCTAGCACTGAGGCTCCTGATGAAAATACAGCAAAGAGAAGCATCCTCCCGACTTACTTCAGTAGCCGCCACCCGGAAGTCTACGGCATAATCTGCCACCGCCCTAGACCCCTGCCTTAGATTTAATAGGCGGGTGGTGAGAACTCTATCTCGATCAGAATGATCAAACACTTCATTAAATTCACTAATGAATTGGCCAAAAGTGAGACTAGCATAATTCGCCCTAGCCATTACCGCATAGGCCCAAGCTAGTGCTCTCCCCTCCAACAGATTAATAACATAACCGATCTTACTATGGTCGAAAGGGAAGTCCTCTGGCACCCACTGAAACACCACCTCGCACTGCATAACAAACCCCCTAGCTTCACCCAGCTTGCTATTGAAACAGCTGGGAGTTGGTACAGGAGTAAGCTGAACAGGAGGGCTCTGCCTGAGCTGGTTAGCTGGAATGCTAGCGGGAGTCGAGGAGCTGCTGGCGACAGGTAAGGCCTGAGAAAAGGGCTGAGAATTACTTAGTCTATCCAACCGATCTGTGACATGAGTTAGCTGGTTTAGAATGGTCTGCTGCTGATAAACCAACTGATCAATTTGAATCTTCACGCAGTTGACATGGCGCACCAAAGCACTGTCAGCTGGGTCGTTCTGGCGGAGATGTACTGACATGGTTGTTGACCCAGTGACGAGGCACAGACTCCAAATTGATACAATAAAGTTTATTAACAACAATGTGAGTGAACTGTGGTGTGAGTGCAGGCTGGAACTGCCGGGAACTGAGCGAGACACCGTTCGGCCTGGCAACCCTGGAGACACACAGAGAGGTGGTTACTGAGCGTCACGACTGGAGTTAAGCAGTTACCGTGTGGCTGACTGTGAGAACAGATGGTGAAGTTCTCTGGTTCGGCATTACGGCCGTGGCCAGGGAGACAGTGCTCTTCAGACGGTGGTATAGTCCCAACAGGAAAGTGTAGAGGTTGGTGGTGAGGAGAGGAAGCTGGTAAGTCCGCCGCCCGGGAGGAAGAGGAAGAGACTCCGCCGCCACGGACTCCGCCTGTGCACAGGGGACTAGTAGAAAGAGGTAAGTTGGTAATGGCGCTTACGTGGTGGGTTAGGTTGGATCTTCCTGGCGCAGGTGAGGGGTGGCTCGGCTGTGGTTCTGGTAGCTGAGACGATTCGGCGATGAAGCTCTCCCGGAGCACAGTGAGACATCTCCGCACTGCCACTCCGGGCAGCGTGGAAGATATAGGCCCAGCCTAATGAGGATCAGGTGTGCGTGCAGCTGCGGATAATGAGCAGAGCGGACCATGACAACGAGCTGGACTGTGTGCCATGGAGAGAGCTGGCGCTGGTGATGGCGCACGGCATTGAGAGGAGCAGTGTCTCCCAGAGTCCTTCTTCCATCCGGGCCCGCCGAATGCCAGTCTTGATCCCTGAAACTGCTCTCTCTCACTGGCGGAGATCTCCCAAGATGCCCGTGGTGCAGCAGGCTGCTGCTTGGGAGGTGGAGTAGGGACTGGAGATGGTGTATCGTTCACCATCCAACGATACATGTGGGGGAGGTTCAGGGCGGACATTAGCAGCTCAAGCAGATCTGGATAGCTCCACAGGCTAGGGGTTAACTTAATTACAGCAGCTGCTAGGTCCAGAAACCCCAGGGCTTCCTCCAGTGTGTGGGAGATGCGGGCATCCGAGACATAATCCTCCACAGTTTGTACTGCCCACACTTCATCTGCATCCAGTCCCAAACTTCAAAAGTCCATACCTGTTGGGTCATTCTGTTATAATAATCTGCTTTGGGAGGCAGATAAAGTTTTAAATGGGACCCAATAGTGCAGGCAGGACCTCAGTCCAAAATGATGCATTGACAAAACACAAAAGAACAAACAAAAGGTGCAGCACAGGGGCTGGAAAATATTCAGGATTACAGACTAACATGACTCACGGAATAACTTGGGACACAAGAGAACACAGACTGAACACGGGGAGGAAAGACGCAATGACCAAACACAGAGCACAATCACAGACTCACATATATAGGGAGACTAATTATTGTAAATGCCAGACAGGTGGGAGCAATCAAGGGCTAAATCAATAACACATGGGGAAACAGAGATTGGACGGGCAGGGCTCTACCGACATTCAGACAGAGAATACACAGAAGACATGACCACAGACATGCAGGACAACAATATCAAACTGTAAAATGAACGAAAAACAGGAATGGCAAAATATAATCAAATACAAAAAGACAACTATAAAACACAGACAAAAGGAGAAGACACGGCATGACAGACAAGGATCAGGGAACAAAGGGGCACAAAATAATAATATTGATAATCATACTAATAATATTGTGAAAAAGCAGACTAAGATAAACACAAAGCGTGGGCACGGTCCCTGGCCGTGCCCCGATTATGACAGTTCCACCATAATTTGACAGATATTTACCTCTCTCTGCTCTGCAATGGTGCACACACCTCACAAGGCCATACTCCCTTCTGCCCACTCATGTAAGTGATGTTTTACACCAGGGGTGTCCAGTCATGTGCCATGGAGGGCCAAGACCCTGCAGGTTTTCTCTTCTACCCAGTCTCTCCTTCAGGTGTTTTCACCTATCAGCAATCAGTGGGAAGAAATTCAGTGGAATCTGCTGTTGAAGACACTGGTTGGAGGTAACCGTGCGTGACCCGATCTGTATCCTGGTGAAAAAAGAGGCGCTGACCCTGGAGGGTATCCGTCAGTTCTACATCAATGTGGAGAAGGAGGAGTGGAAGCTGGACGCGTTGTGTGACCTGTATGAAACGCTGACAATCACGTCAGGTGAGCAGACAGCAGCCTCATTATCAGATACTTCCGATTAGCTGAATCAATCAATCAATTTCTTCATTTAACAGTAACTAGTGCATACCCATAGAAAGTCAAGTATTCTTGTCTGAAGACAGGTAGCCCAATTAGGCTTTACAGGCACAAATGTAGGCTGTGTTTGAAAGTGGAACACAAAGAGGACTAGCCTATATGTAGGCATCACACATGTTAGACTTTGACAAATATAAAAGGGACTGAACAGCACTAAGATTTATTTGATTGCATGAATATTAATTACAGAATTATTGAAAATGAACGGGACATCCAATATTAGCGACTGTTTAAGAACCCTTGTTTATTTTTTGTCAGATCACTTATTTGTGTGATCTTTTGACTTATATTCACAAGTGTTGTATCTTGCACTTTGGGGAATGGGAGTTGTTCAGTCATCATTATAATTGTTTTAGTTTATATGTGTAGTTTATAGTCTATCGTCAAAAAACTCATGTAGTACTATAACAGGACACGTTTACAAATATTTGAAACCCATTCTAGTGCATCCTTTTATATTTTAGCAATATTATAAGTATAAAACACCCAACATTATTATACACAGCAGAATGACCTGTTTGGCTGCAACTGTTGCATCAGTGTTGCCCATTTGTCAGTAAATATTTAAATAAAAATTATTTATTTCGTTATTTGGTCAAACCGTGCATGTGACTGCATATGATATGCAATTGATCTGGGCATTCTACTCCACAATCATGGTGGAATTATTATTAACTTTTAATTTTTAGATAGCCGTGCGAGCACACCGAGAGGAGTGCCATTGACGACGGCGAGTCGTGGTCCTGCAAAGGGACTCCTGTCTACCGCTGATCGGGCGGGGTGGGCTTGCTTCCCTGTGAGGGACCATGTTCCGCCCGCTGCTTCTCCAGCACTGGTGTTCTTTAAGCAGACCCCAGGTCCCTGCCGTCATTCCCCGAATTATCCTTTAGACGTACACAATCACTGCAACATTATTGTATAATTTTTTAGGCATTACATCTTCAGTATTCTCTCTTGTCAAATTTGTCGCTTTTGACTTCCTTTTTTGTTTGCAAAGCACTGTGGAGACTGACTGGTTGTGATGCTGCGTATTATCCAGCCAGCATAAGATAAGATAAGATAAGCCTTTATTAGTCCCACAATGGGGAAATTCCAGGATTGCAACAGCACAGGGATAGCAACACTCAGAGCAATAATTTAGAAGATAAGAAAATAAGAGCAGTGAATATACATACGTACACATAAATATATAAATATATATACACAGTGCGGAGCATTGTAGCTAGATGCAATAAACAGCATAACCATCTATTTAGTTACCCCACATAGTATGAATATGTACCCATACATATTGTTACCCTCCGTAGCGACTGATATTGTCCTAGTTGTGTACTGGAGGGGACCATTTGTGTAAGTCTGTTGCGTCTTTTGCATTCAATACTATTAGGTCATCACGTTTTTTTGCTACCTCTGCCAGCAGCCCTGCTTAGGTTATACAGTCTGACAGCCGTAGGTAGGAAGGACCTGCGAAACCTCTCAGTTGCGCACCTAGGATGATGTAGTCTACTGCTAAATGAGCTCCTCAGTGCATTCAGTATGTCCTGCATAGGGTGGGACTCGGACTCCAGCAGAGATGACAGTTTAGCCACCATCCTTCTCTCTCCCATCTTCTCCACTGGGTCAAGGCTTTGCCCCAGGACAGAGCTAGCTTTCTTGATCAGTTTGTTCAGTCTCTTCCTATCGGCTGCTGTGATGCCACTGCCCCAGCAGACCACTCCAAAAGTGATGGCTGATGCCACCACTGAATCGAAGAAGGTCTTCAGGAGCACCCCTTGTACACCAAAAGACCTGAGCCTCCTCAGTAGGAACAGCCTGCGCTGTCCCTTCTTGTAGAGTGCGTCGGTATTGTGTGACCAGTCTAGTTACCTCTGCCAGGCCGAAGGCCAGGAGGAGGTTATGTTTTTGCCGGGGTTTGTCTGTCTGTCTGTTTGTTTGTCTGTCTGTTGGTTAGCAAGATAACTCAAAAAGTTTTGGACGGATTTCGATGAAACTTTCAGGCGTTGTTGGAAATGGTACAAGGAAGAACTGATTAAATTTTGGGGATGATACGGATCACCGTCTTGATACAGGAATTTTTAAAAGGATTCTTTAACATTGTGAGATACGGCCATTTTCAACATGTGTGCAGGCGCAATAGAGGGCGCTGGTCGCCGTGTCTGACGAACACAAACTCTGCCTTCTTCAAAGTTTTAGGCACAAAAGCACGCTGAAAACTGTGGTGGGCAGGGCCCGCCAGCGTGCCAGTGTTTGTGCCACGCTGCAAAAGCTGACACGGGCGGCTGTCCGCCGCCGGATTATTTGGCACAAATTCCCTGGCCAGCCACAGGGGTTGCGCAAAAACCAGCTCTCTGCCGGGGAAGCTTCAAATCCACTTTTTTTCCGCGGAGCGCAAACCCAATAAAACCCACGCCAACCTGTCTACCCAATTTGCATCCGTCAAAACAGTGGTGGCCCGGGCCCGCCAGCATGCCTGTGTTTGCGCTACGCTGCAAATACTGAGACGGGCAGCTGTCCGCCGCCGGATTATTTGGCAGAAATTCCCCGGCCAGCCATAGGGGCTGCGCAAAAACCAGCTCTCTGCCGGGGAAGATTCAAAAACCTCTTTTTTTCCGCGGAGCGCAAACCCAATAAAACCCACAGCAACCTGTCTACGCAATTTGCATCCGTCACTGAATCAGAATCAGAATCAGAATCAGGTTTATTGCCATTGTTCATGTAGTACACAAACTAGGAATTTGTCTCGGTACAATGCTGCAACATTAAACATGATAAGATAAGAGAAATAAACTATACATGTAATAAAGTGTAGGATAAGATTAAGTGATACTGGTCAACAGTTAAAATATATATTAGCCAGCAGCAGATACTGTGGAGAACTATATAGTGCAGTCGGTAATGCAGGAAGAAAACAGTGATGATTGACATGAGTCTGGTTGAGCTGCTGTACATGGTGCACGAGAGTCACTTAGTGTTCAGCAGTCTAATGGCAGAGGGGAAGAAGCTGTTCATGTGACGGGAGGTTTTAGTCTGGATGGACCGAAGTCTTCTACCAGAGGGGAGGGGGGCAAACAGTACATGACCAGGGTGTGAGGGATCGGCTATGATCCGGCCAGCACGCCTCCGGGTCCTGGAGATGTACAGATCCTGGAGAGATGGGAGCTTGCAGCCGATCACCTTCTCAGCAGTGCGCACGACGCGCTGCAGCCTTAGTCTGTCCCTGGCAGTGGCTCCTGCGTACCACACGGTTATGGAGGTGGTGAGGATGGACTCGATGATGGCTGTGTAGAACTGCACTAACATCTTGGTGGGTAGCTTGAGCTTCCTCAGCTGCCGCAGGAAGAACATCCTCTGCTGGGCTTTTTTGATGAGTGAGCTGATGGTCAGCTCCCATTTGAGGTCCCTGGTGATGGTAGTGCCTAGGAAGCGGAAGGAATCAGCAGTGGTGATGGGAGAGCCTGAGAGGGTGAGGGGGGGCAGAGGAGTAGTGACTTTCCTGAAGTCTACAATCATCTCCACTGTCTTCAGAGCGTTCAGCTGCAGGTTGTTATTGCTGCACCAGGACGCCAGCTGGGCCACCTCTCTCCTGTAGGCGGACTCGTCGCCGTTGGAGATGAGCCCGATGAGGGTGGTGTCGTCCGCAAACTTGATCAACTTGACAGACTGGTGGCTGGAGGTGCAGGAGTTGGTGTAAAGGGAGAAGAGTAGGGGGGAAAGTACACAGCCCTGGGGTGATCCGGTGCTGATGCTAGTATAGTCTGAGACAGTCTTTCCCAGCCGCACATGCTGCCTCCGGTCCGTCAGGAAGTCGATGATCCACCTGCAGAGGGAGTCAGGCACGTTGAGCAGGGACAGCTTGTCCCGGAGCAGAGCGGGGTGGATGGTGTTGAATGCGGAGCTGAAGTCCACAAACAGGATCCTGGCGTAGGTTCCCGGGGAGTCCAGGTGCTGCAGGATGGAGTGGAGGGCCAGGTTGACTGCATCGTCTACAGACCTGTTGGCTCGGTAGGCAAACTGCAGCGGGTCCAGGAGAGGGGTGGTGATGGACTTGAGGTGGGACAGGACCAGGCGCTCAAAGGACTTCATGACTACAGAGGTGAGCGCTACAGGTCTGTAGTCATTAAGTCCAGTGATCCGTGGCTTCTTGGGGACAGGGATGATGGTGGAGGATTTGAGGCAGGACGGCACGTGGCATAACTTAAGGGAGGTGTTAAAAATGTCTGTGAATACAGGAGCCAACTGTTTCGCACAGAGTCTCAGGGTGGAGGGAGACACGCCGTCTGGGCCGGGGGCCTTGCGCGGGTTCAGTCTGGAGAACTGTTTGAGCACATCCTGCTCACTGATGATAAGGGGAGGGGGGGAGGTGGGGGGGGTGCCTTAAATGAAGTAGGGAATGTGGAGGCTGTGGAGCTGGAGGGAGGGGGGGAGTTGGACACAGATGACGAGGTGTCAAAACGGGCATAGTGTTGGGACAGTCTCTGACAAAGGGCTTTGTCATCCTGACCTTTAGGAGCCTGAGGCCGATAGTTGGTGATCTGCCTCAGTCCTCTCCACACGGAAGCCGAATCATTAGCAGTGAACTGCTGCTGGAGTCTCTCTGAGTACACAGATTTAGCCCTCTTCAGCTCTCTGTTAAACCGGTATTTAACCTCCCTGTAGCAGTCCCTGTCTCCACTTTTCAGCGCTGCTTCCTTCTCCTTCCTGATCTGTCTGAGCTTAGCTGTGAACCAGGGTTTGTCATTAGAGTAACTCACCCTGGTGCGTGATGGAAGAATGTTCTCTTCACAAAAGTGGATATATGAGTTCACAGTGTCCGTGTACTCATCCAGATCATGCGTGGCTCCTTTAAGCATGCCCCAGTCAGATATTTCCATGCACGTTTCCAGCTTCTCCTCAGCATCACTGGTCCGTATCTTCGTAGTGCTCACAACAGGTTTAGTGAGCTTCAATCTCTGTCTGTATGTGGGAATGAGGTGAACCATCACGTGATCAGATAATCCCAGCGCAGCTCGAGGGACAGCGCGATATGCGTCTTTCACTGTGGTGTAACAGTGATCCAGTGTGTTTAATCCTCTGGTGGGGCATTTAATAAACTGTTTGTAGCGGGGGAGATCGTGGCTCAGATTGCACTGATTAAAGTCGCCAGCCACAATAATCAGCGAGTCTGGAAAACTCCGCTCTGTGTGTTGAATGTGATCCGCGAGCACGCGCTGAGCTTCGCGCGTGTCCGCGTCGGGAGGGGCGTACACAGCGATCAGTATAAAAGAAGCAAACTCCCGTGGGGAATAAAAAGGCTTGCAGTTGATAACAAGAAATTCCAAGGCAGGAGAACAGTGTTTGGAAATTTCCGTTACATCAGAGCACCAGCTACAGTTGATGTAGAAGCAGACACCGCCTCCTGTGGTCTTGCCGGAAAGCTCTGTGTCACGATCAGCACGGAAGAGCTGGAAGCCGTCGAGGCGCAGCGCGCTGTCCGGTATATTTTCCCGGAGCCAGGTCTCAGTAAAGCAGAGGACAGCTGAGGAGGCGAGGTCCTTAAAACGCATCAGCAGTCTCAGTTCATCCACCTTGTTAGAGAGAGAGTTGGTATTGGACAGAAATATGCCAGGCAGCGCCGTTCGCGAGCCTCTCCTGCGAAGTCGTACGAGAGCGCCCGCTCGTCTTCCTCTCTTCCGCCGTCTCACTTTCCGAGCCAAACAATAAACCAGATCGGCGGCAGGGGCTAGAAAAACTGGGAGGAGGTCCGTGGGGGTCAAAGTCCTGATATTTAAAAGTTCTTCACGGGTATAAGTGCAAGCAGACACACAACTGACAAACAAAAACAAACAAAGAGCGCAGCGAAGCACCATGTCGACCGCTGTGGGCGCCATCTTGGATTAAAAAAGCCCTGAAGCCCTGAGTGCTGCTTTCAGTGATCTATGAAAACGCTTGCAGCCTGGGACTTTGCACATGGAGATGGACACAACACCAACACTTCAGTTTATTACCTCCGCCAAGGAGGTAATGCTTTTACTACTGAACCACTAATCCTATCATTGTGAATCCAATTGCTAGACATATGTTTTCATGGTCAAGGAATCTGAAAACGTACACACAAACACTGTACGGGGGGGAACTGTGGCGCTTGGCGGAGGTCTGCGCTCTCCGAGTGCTTTTCTAGTTTATTGTTCAAATGAACACCCAGGTACTTGTAGGATGTCACCATCTCAATGTCTGTTCCCTGGATGTTTACTGGTGCTGTGAGGGGTTGTCCTTGCCTGTGGCAGTCCACCACCAGCTCCTTAGTTTTCCTCGCGTTGATTTTTATTTTTTAATTTTTATTTATTTATTTATGCAGGGACACGCACAATATACATTGACCTTAAAGAGGAAAGATGCATTGTACCAGGTTATAGCACAAGTGCTAATTTCCACCTGTAGTCCCTGGGCAGGCTGGTGTTAGCATTAAAAAGCAGACATTTGCTAAAACTACAAGTAAGCATTGATAAAAAACTAAAACCAAACATTGATTAAAAAACTAAAACCAAGCATTGCTAAAAACTATCTGGAGGCACGATCTGGAGGCAGTTCGTGGTCGTGATGTCATGTATTATCCAATCAACACAGCCGTGATGCCATGTATTATCCAATCAGCACGGAGTCAATCCAAAACTCCACCCACACTTCCTGAAGCCATGGCATGAAGAGACAGAGTGGTGACAGAGCAGTGGCTAAACTTTTATTTATAAAAATGACATATTTTGACTGAACTCGGGGATGCATGCCCTCGTAACCTCAGCAAAGCACTTATAAAATCTGAGGTCAGCCTAACGAACAGTTTGGGAGATATCTGAGGAGCACACACACACGAGACACAGACAGATTTGCTGTATTTATAGAGAGATACAGTATTTTTCCTGCAAGTAACTGCTATAAAAGACTAAATTCAACAAGAGACATGTAACAGCATCAGCTAGGGTGACTAAACAGCCTTTTATTCAATAGGATACATTTGCACAGTAAAACGTTTTAAAAAGCAGAATGTTCTGCCTTCAACAACAAAGACAAGACAGTTGCAGCTCTAAAAGTCTGTAAAACAGGTGCAAAAACATCTAAATCCTGAAACAAATGTTTTGCAATATCCGTCTTCAACCTGTCTAGAACCTGAACATTTAACAGTCTCTTTCAGTGAACATATACACACTTGACAGGGCACATACACACAGGCCTGTATATCTCCGACAGGTGCATGCACTTTTCTTTTTTCTTTCATGCTTTACCCTGGGAACCTAACTGTATTCATATGGTGTTTTCATGAGCACAAGGAGGCCCAGTCAAATGCTAAGCTTTGATGGAGTGGACATATGGACATAAGAGACTGTTGGAAGGAAAGGCACCTGCTAGAACACACGCTAAGCTGTGTCCAGTGAAGTAATACCAGGGAAATGTCCCGTTTGCTCACATAAATCTCTCCTTTAAAATGGTGCACAACTCAGTTGCATTCATGGGTAAAGATGAGGATGTATATTTTGATTTATGCATCACGGTTTAGTTGTGGTGGTTTAAATTACATTACACATCCCCACTAGATGCAAATGTTGATAGACTCCTCAACTGATAGAAACAATGTGGTTGTAGTCACATTGTCCAATACTGTTGCAATCCTGCCCCAGTGCCCCAACAGTCAGAATTCTTTATTTTGAAGAGTCCTTATCACTCTATATATATTTATTTCTTCTTCTTTTAGATTTGACTGGCGGTTGGCAACCAGTTTATAGGTGCATCACCACCATGTACTTACAGGTACATCTCAAAAAATTAGAACATCATGAAAAAGTTCAATATTTTTTGTCACTCATTTCAGAAAGTGAAACCCATACATTATATAGATTCATTACACAGAGAGTGATATATTTCAAGTGTTTATTTGTTTTTATTTAGATGATTATGCTTACAGCCCATGAAAACCTCAAATTCAGTTTCTCAAAAAATCAGAATATTACATAAAATTAATTTTAAAAAAATAGTATTTTAATAGAAATGTTGGCCGACTGAAAAGTATGTCCATGTACCACTCAATACTTGGTCGGGGCTCCTTTTGGATTAATTACTGTATCAATGTGGCGTGGCATGGAGGTGATCAGCCTGTGGCACTGCTGAGGTGTTATGAAGGTCTAGGTTGCTTTGATAGTGACCTTCAGCTCGTCTGCATTGTTGGGTCTGGTGTCTCACCTTCCTCTTGACAATATTCCATAGATTCTCTGTGATGCCATGGTTATTAAACCAAGTTTTGATACTTTTGGCAGTGTGGGTGGGGTGGGGGGGGGTGCCAAGTCCTGCTGGAAAATGAAATCACCTTCTCCATAAAGCTTGTCAGCAGAGGGAAGCATGAAGTGCTCTAAAATTTCCTGGTAGACGACTGCGCTGACTTTGGTCTTGATAAAACACAGTGGACCAACACCAGCAGATGACCTCTGTTCAGATAAAAGTAAATTTTGCATTTCATTTGGAAATCAAAGTCCCAGAATCTGGAGAAAGAGTGGAGAAGCACAGAATCTAAGTTGCTTGAGGTTTAGTGTGACGTTTCCACAGTCAGTGATTATTTGAGGAACCATGTCATCTGCTGATGTTGGTCCACTGTCTTTTATCAAGACCAAAGTCAGCGCAGTCGTCTACCAGGAAATTTTAGAGCATTTCATGCTTCCCTCTGCTGACAAGCTTTATGGAGAAGCTGATTTCATTTTCCAGCAGGACTTGGCACCCCCCCCACCCACACTGCCAAAAGTATCAAAACCTGGTTTAATAACCATGGCATCACTGTGTTTGATTGGCCAGCAAACTCTCCTGACCTAAACCCCATAGAGAATCTATGGAGGATTGTCAAGAGGAAGATGAGAGACACCAGACCCAACAATGCAGACGAGCTGAAGGTCACTATCAAAACAACCTGGACCTTCATAGCACCTCAGCAGTACCACAGGCTGATCACTTCCATGCCACGCCACATTGATACAGTAATTAATCCAAAAGGAGCCCTGACCAAGTATTGAGTGTGTACATGGACATACTTTTCAGCTGGCCAACATTTCTATTTAAAAACTACATTTTAAATTAATTTTATGTAATATTCTAATTTTTTTTTGAGAAACTGAATTTGGGGTTTTCATGGGCTGTTAGCCATAATCATCAAAATTAAAATAAATAAACACTTGAAATATATCATTCCGTGTAATGAATCTATATAATATATGGGTTTCACTTTTTGAAATGAGTGACAAAATATATTGAACTTTTTCATGATATTCAAATTTTTTTGAGATGTACCTGTATATAGAGAGAGTGATATATATATATATATATATATATATATATATATATATATATACTGTATGTATGTATATATATATATATATATATATATATATATATATATATATATATATATATATATATATATATATATATTTCTCTTCTTCTTCTTCTTCTTTTAGATTTGATTGGTGATTGGCAACCAGCTTACAGGTGCATTATCACCACGTACTTCACTCTATATCATCACTCTGTCTGGTCAGGAGCTGTAGTCCTTCTATCATCATTGGTGTCCAATCAAACCTCATCGCTATCTTCAGACAGCACTCTTCTTCGTCTCCTTGTACTTCATTCTATATCATAACTGCCACGGCCAAGTTGGCGGCTGGCAACAAGCCCACAGGTGCATCACTGCCACTGACCTGACCATCATCACTCCACACCCCTGCACAAGGAGCCCCCACAAGGAGTTCCAAACAATTGTCTTTTTCTTCTTCTTCTTTCAGACCCGATTGGCAGCCGGCAACCAGCCCACAGGTGCATCACCCCCACGCACCTCACTCCACATCATCACTATCTGGTCAGGAGCTGTAGTCCATATCTGCGTCTCATCTCATTATTCTTCTTTTCGATTTGATTGGCGGCTGATCAACCAGCCCATGATGTCTGTGAACTTAAAGATCCCCAACTTAACAAGTCCTCAACTGCTTCCCAATGTAGCCCCTTAATGCCAAGATATTTTTCTGCTGCTTTCACAATGATTATGATTTTTTCTGTTTTCCTGGAAGTCTGCACAGTGCAGTTTATCACATCTACTACAAACAAGACAAAATTATTCTCCTTCATAACCAAAGAATCTTCCTTAATTCTGCTGCATGCACTGCAAACCTGCACACTTTCCCTGTTGGAGTCCACTCCCACTTTTTAGCTGGCACCTTTTTTGCAGCTTCTGCATACAGTATGTTAATCCCTGGAAGACTTTTACCTGCTGAATTTCTGCTGCTCTTCTGCTGGCTTCACAACCTCGATATGTAGAGCTATGTTCACCACCGCAGTTACAGCACTTTAATTTGGCTCCTCTTTCACACTTTCCATATTCATGTTCACCAGAGCATCTGGCACATCGTTGTCTATCTTTGCATATCGCTGATTTTCTGGAATCAGTCTATATGGTGTCTATATTGCATCATATAGACATCGTGTAGACATCATAGGAGAATCATCATCATCATCATAGCAGTCTGTCATGGGCGACAATGACTGTTTCATTTAGGTCTGATCAGATTCCTCCACACAGCTCTGTCCTTAGCCTTCCGCTGCCAGGAACTCCTGTCTATATCTAACTTCTTCAAGTTTATTTTTAGAGTGTCTTTAAATCTGAGCCTTGGTCTACCCTGATTGTGTTTCCCCTTGCATAACTGTGAGGAGAGTAACTGCCGAGGGAGATGCTGATGGTCCATCCTCTCAACATGTCCGAGCCATCTCAGGTTCATCTGTATTAGCATGTCTTCCATTGATGGTAGACCAGCTCGTTTCAGCACTTCTATGTTGGTTATCTTGTCTTTCCGTGAAATGTTCATTATGGCTCAAAGATGTCTCATCATGTACATGTGGAGTTTCTTTACCTGCACTTCATAGACAGTCCAAGTTTCAGCACCGTACAATAGAGTAGCCTGTACTGTCACTCTGTACACTTTGCATTTCACACGGATAGACACATGTCGATTGTTACACAGTCTCTCCCTCAAGATTCCAAACACAGCGCTTGCTTTTCCCACTCTGAAAAGATAGTTCATCCTCCAGCCTAGCATTCTCTGAAACAGTACTCCCTTAGATACTTGAAAGTCTCGCACTTGACTAGTGGCTCTGTACCAATGCTGATCTCTTCTGGTAGTGACGTTGATAATTGGAACTTTGGTGGTTGATAAAGGCACTCCGTCTTCTTGATGTTGATTTTGAGGCCGAATTTGCAAGCTGCTCTTGCAAATTTCTCCACTAAAGATTGCATATCTCTGCACTATGTGCAATTAGAGCACTGTCATCAGCAAAGAGCATTTCTCTTACTACCTTTATCGATGTCTTACTCTTGGCTTTAAACTGTGCCACATTGAACAAGTCTGCTTCTTTCCTTGTTTGAATGTATACTCCTTCTGAAGTGTCTTTGAAGGCCACCTCAAGCATGGCTGCCAGATATAGTGAGAAGAGTGTAGGCGCCAGCACACACCTTTGTTTCACCCCGTTGCTTACTAACTAACTAACTAACTAACCTGCACTTATATAGTGCTTTTCTAGTCACAAAGACCACTCAAAGCACTTTCACTAGTACTAACCCTCTATTCTAAGGGCCTATAGGAAACAGATATCTAGGGACAATTTAGAACAACCAATTAACCTAACATGCATGTCTTTGGATTGTGGGAGGAAACCGGAGCCCCCGGAGTAAACCCACGCAACACAGGGAGAACATGCAAACTCCATACAGAAAGGTTCCAACCCCTGCCAGCCTGGGGATTCGAACCAGGAACCTTCTAGCTGTAAGGCAACAGTGCTAACCACTGCACCACCGTGCTTACTGAAAAATCTTTAGATACTGAACCACTCATTGCCACGTTTGCTTGCATACCTGTATGGAGTGCCTCGATCAGGCTGACAAACTTCTCTGTACAGCCATATTTCTTGATTACCTGCCAAAGTCCGTGCCGCGAAACAGTATCCAAGGCTTTACTGAAGTCTATGAAGACTACATAAAGCAGCATGTTCTGTTTGATACACTTTTCTTGAACCTGTTTCAAGCAGAAAATCATGTCCATTGTGCTTCTTCCACTTCTAAAGCTGCACTGGGTTTCCGGTAGTACATTCTGCGAGATGTGTTCATTGAGTCTGTTCAGTAGTACACGTGAGAGAATTTTACCAACAGTGGCTAGCAGTGATATACCTCGGTAATTTCCCCAATCTTTCCTGTCACCTTTCTTGAACAAAGGCACAATACTTGCATCCTTCCAGTCTTGAGGTACTTTCTGGGCATCCCATATCTTTTGGATGAGCTTGTTCAGGTAGTTGATCAGCTGAACACAACCAAATTTCCACACATCTGCTGGAATTCCCTCCCTTCCTGGAGCTTTACCATCCTGTGTTGTCCTGATAGCTGCTATTAGTTTATCAAGATTTGATGGTTCATCCAGTCTTGATACACCTGGTCGCTGCACTAGAGAGATCTCCAGGGTTGTTTAGTAGTTGGTCAAAGTGGTCTGCAAATCTGTCAAGGATCTTGTCTTTCTCCTGCAAAACCGATTCACCATCCATAGCTTTTAGTTGGGTCAATCCTCTTGGTTTAGGGCCGTAGATTTCTCTCAAACCTGTGAAGAATGTTTTCATGTCCTTCCTGTCTGCTGCAGTTTGAAGTTCCTCCGCTTTTTCATCCCACCAGTAGGACTTCATCTCTCTGGTGTACATCTGTAGCTCACTCTGAGCCTTTGAGTATTTCTCCTTCTTCGACCTTGTGTTACACTGTAGGTTTTTCTGCCTAGCTGTATTCCTCGCTTCTAGTAGTTTCTTCAGATGTTCATCAAGCTCATCAAACCAATCTTGAGGTTTCTTCTCAGGGTGGCCTTATACATCACGCACAGTCTGATACATCGTATCCTTCAGTGTTGCTCATTTCTCTTCTATGTCATTCTCTGAGTTGTTGCTGTCCCAGTCTTTCAAGTTTTCGTCCATTTCCTGTGTAAGTCCTTCCTGCTTCTTTTGGCCTTTCAGTGCACTAGTGTTTAGCTTCCGTGGTGGCTTCGCACCCGTCCTGCAGTACTGTTTTCACCTGCAAATCCTTAATCTAGATCTCAGCAAAACATGATCAGTACCACAGTCCGCACCTCTCATTGCTCTGGTGTCCAATATATCCCTTATGTCTCTCTGCCTGACTATGATGTAGTCTAACAAGTGCCAGTGCTTGGATCTTGGGTGCATCCATGTCTTCTTGTGTGTGTCCTTGTGCTTAAATAGAGTGTTGGTGATCACAAGGTGTACTCTGAACATAGTGCAAGTAGAAGTTCTCCATCTCGGATCATTGGTACCGACCTACCCTCCATTGAGAACTTATATCGGTCCATAACCAGGAAACGGGCGGGAAACATCTGTGCTGACCCATCACACCCCGGCCACAAACTGTTTGAACTTCTATCTTCTGGTCGTCGTTACAGATCACTGAAGGTCAAAACCACCCATCACAGGAACAGTTTCTTTCCTCAAGTCATCACTCTGATGAACTCCTAACATTCACCTAGTCCTACCTGTTTGCTGTACTCATGACTTTTCATCCATTATTACATCGCACATAACTCTCACACTGCTTTTTACTTCATTCACATTATATCACTGAATCTGAGTCCACATTGAAATACTGTGTGATTGTATATTTTTTCATATATTTCTGCAAAGTGTGGTTAGTCTGAGTAAATAACTGCATATATTCCTGTATATATTTGCATCCTTTTATAGAAACGTGGACAGACTGTAATTTACTGTACATACTCTGTTGTCATTGAATCCTTATTTAAATCCTCCACCTGAACAACGAGAGCAAGTTTTTAGCCAAAGTCAAATTCCTTGTATGTGTTGTGCATACTTGGCCAATAAAGCTGATTCTGATTCTGATTCTGATTCTGATTAGCATTGCACTTGCCTACTCTATGACTGCCTAGCACTCCTTTCCATTTCTCAGTGTCCAAACCAACTCTAGCATTAAAATTTCCAACGAGTATCAGCCTGTCATCAGTCGGTACACGCCTGATAGTCTCACGTAAATCACTATAGAACTCTTCCTTCACCTCCTCTGTGTTGGTCATTGTTGGGGCATATACACTGATGCGTGTGGCATACATCTTCCGCTGTAGTGGAAGTCTCATAGTCATTATCCTGTCATTGATTGGCACCGGTTCCTCATCAAGCATTGCTGCTATCTCCTTTCTAAGTGCAAAGCCCACTCCTGCTTCTCTCCTTTCTTGAGTTGATTTCCCATTCCAAAAGAAGATGTACCCATGGTCTTCCAAGCTGTCATATCCAGGCAATCTTGTTTCACTAAGTGCAGCTATGTCTACATTGTACCTGTTCATTTCCAGGGCCACAAGCGTGGTCTGTCTTTCTGGGTGCTGTGATGTTGTTCTGTCCAACAGAGTGCGTACATTCCATTCTGCTACACACAAGGCTGCTGTTTTCCTCTTCTTTTTTCTTCCTGCTCCTAACTTACTTTTTGCTGCCTGTCGGAGTGTGAACAGATCAGCGCGGACCTTGTTAGCCCGGGTGACGTCCGAGCCGGTATGAGTTGCTTTCTGACTGATCATTTCATGAAACTGATTGCAAAGTATTTGAGTACCACTAGCTTTTGCTGGACTGGCAGCACATTCTTGGCAGATAAAGGTATTATCAGTGGCAAGGACAAGCCAAGACAAACTGACTCCAGTATCTGTTGCAGTGATTGACCAGATGATAGGTTTGTTTATCTCTGCTCTTTGTGTAGTGCATGTCACGATGCACCGACTGGCACAGTCCACCACAGACCTTGCGACAGATGTGTTTATCTGCCAGGATGTCCAGTCTCACCCCGTGTAACTGGGAGTGGTCCACCACAGACCTGTGGCAGATATTGTTTTTAGTTCTGCCAGGATGCCCTGCTTCACCCTCCACGCCCTCAGAAGGGCAGGGATGCTGGTTGAGTTGCCAACGGCCCAACCCATGAAACAGGTAGTACTGGTTTTCATGGTTAGCCGGTAGCAAGCAAGCCAATGCCTAACCTGACATAAACAACATATACTAATAAGACCAAGGATACAAAATGACTCAATAAATGGACAATAAGGAAAAACCTAAAAATACAGACAATTCATAAACAGAGTCCAAATACAACAGATCATAATAAACAAAGAAACAAACAGAAAAGGACTAACTAAAACTGGAGACTGGGCATAGGCGACTCTATACTATGGTGCCTATATGTTGTCATATAGAAATCATGTAGACGTCATAGGTAGAAACATCATAGGCAATCCTATGATCTTTTAACCAGTCCTGTTGTCTATATGACGGCATCGCAAGATCTATGATGCCTGAGATCATAGGAACTTCATAGAACATCATGCAGACATCATAGGAACATCATAGGTTGTCCTATGATCGTGACACTGACAGACACACTAACACACCGACAAGAGATTTCTTGAATTTAGGAGCATCATCGGCGACTCTATACTATGGTGTCTATGTGTCGTCATATAATCACGTAGACGTCATTGGTAGGAACATCATAAGCAATTCAATGATCTTTTAGCCAGTCCTATTATCTATATGACGGCATTGCGAGTCTTATGATGCCTGAGATCATAGGAACATCATAGGACACCGTGCAGACATCATAGGAACATCATAGGCGGTCCTATGATTGTGACACACTGACAGACACACTGACACACTGACAGATTTCTTGAATTTATAGAGTGAAGTGATCTGATTGGAGGAATGTAAAGTCTGACTTCACAGCTCATGTAGCCAATATACACCTTACTTGGCAGTCTTGTTTCATCAAATTTTAACATTACCGACACACATTTTTCACCATTTCTATTAGTTTTCAATCTTTGTACCTCTGTCACTTTTGCTCCAGTTAAGTTTTTCATTATTTCTTCAGTTGAGACAGCCGTTGAAATGCTCGATATCGCTCCTCTCATTGCCTTATTTCCTTCCAATACTGAACACTACATTTTTCCCCTCCATCTTATTGATTCTAATTGCTTTTCCTTGTTGAACACTATCTTTACATGTAACTAGTAACGAACCACTACAGAGAATTCTTGCATTTAAAACTTCTACAAGTAACCCATTAATTGCATTTATGAGCTTAATTGGGTTCCACTCGTTAAAAGATCAAGAGATTGCCTATGATGTTCCTATGATGTCTACATGATGTCTATATGACATCATATAGACACCATAGTATAGTCGCCTATGATGTTCCTATGACATCATGGTACCCGTGCATTACCGCACCTGTAAGCTGGTTGCCAACGCCAATCAAATCTAAAAGAAGAAGAATCTGTGTGTGTGTCACAGTGTCTAATCTGTGTGTGTCTGTGTGTGATCAAATGCAGGCATCACTTACACCTGCTTTCTACGGGCATGCAGAAATACTTGCTTATACTTGGTTTCTACGGGCATGCACAAGTATGCACGGGCATGCACAGGTAGGCACAGGCGTGCACAGGTAGGCACTAGTATTGTTCAATTGGCTACAAGGGATAACGCCAGATAAAGTGATGATATAGAGTGAAATACGTGCTGGTAATGCGCCTGTAAGCTGGTTGCCAACCTCCAATCAAATCTAAAAGAAGAAGAAAACTTCATGATATAAAACATATGTCAGGTGGATGGTATCGTGTATCAGAAGGAGCAGGCAGGGAGGACCCAATATGCAGGCAGTATCCAGGTCATGATGATTTATCAAAAATAGAAAACACGGGAGCACAGAACTTACACTACAATAAACTAAACACAGGCAGTGAGGAACCAGGAGACACACCACCACATCTATAACTGGGGACTTGATACCCTATAAACGTACCACTTTTGGACAATCTGTCTCTTCAGACAGGGCAGTAAAATACGGAATGACATTCCATCTACAATAACAGAACTACAAAAATATAATACATTCAAAACCCACCTGAAAAACTGGTTAAAAGCAAACCAACAATGTAGTCATTATTCCTAGTCTTTTTGCATTATTACACTGCGGTATTTATTTACATTTTTGTTGTGCTTTTACTATTGCCATTGGTGCTTTTGCTACTACTACCTTCTGTATTTTTTATGTTATTCACTCACTGCTTATTCTCCTTGATTAATAGATTTGTTCACTTTAGAATAAGAATATACTAGTGCATACCTGTGCATGCCCGTGCATGACTGCGCATGCCCGTAGATTTCTGCATACCCGTAGAAAGCAGGTGTAAGCAAGCACGTCACAACTCTTCTTCTTTTACATTTGATTGGCGGTTGGCAACCAGCTTACAGGTGCATTACTGCCACCTACCGGACTATGTTGTATCACTCTATATAGATTTGTTGTGTCTCCTGCATCCTACACTCGTTCAGTGATGCCTGCCTTTGATCTTTGATGATGTTATCGTGATGCCTATGATCTTTGATGATGTCATAGCGAGTCCTATGATCTTTGATGTGTCATAACCTTGGACTCAGGGGACACACGCACACGGGCTCGGGAAGATTTAATGCTTTTATTTACAGACAAGGGTGTATGAGTGCGTGAGTGGGAATGGAGATGTGGTGTGGGCGGACACCGTGCCAGGTGCGCGGAACAGCTCGCCATTCGACCAGGTAACCCTGAGGGGAGAGCAGAGCAGGAGGTTAGATGTAGCCGACCACACCGTGGGAATAATCTGTTACATTTGCTCACGTGCAGGGGAATGCGTGGCTGGCGTTGGCTTGACAGCTGTGTCCTGGAAGACAGCGCGGCTGTGCGCCCTTGACGCGTCGGAGCCATGCAGGTGGAGATGAGGCGAGGAGGAGGAAAAGCCGCCGCCTGGGAATCCACCTGTTCACAGGGGAAGGACTGAAGAGAAGGTAAGGGAATGATGAGTTGCTTACGTGTAGAGAGCGATGACGGTAGAGACCGGATCTGTCGCCGTGTAGAGGAGTAGATGCGAAGACGACTCCAGGCCGAAGCAGAGGGCAGAGGGGAAGATATAGCTCACCGCCGATGAGGCGCAGGTGTGCGCGCAGCTGGTGATAATGATCGGCGAGAGCCAGGTGTAACATGATGATGTCATAGTGAGTCCTATGATCTTTTAGCGAGTCCTATTATCGTAACATAGTGAGACCTATGATCTTTCATGATGTCATAGCGAGTCCTATGATCGTGAGTGATGCCTGCCTTTGATCTTTGATCAAATCAAAATCAAATCAAATCAAATCAAATCAACCTTTATTGTCATATTGCTGTACATACAACTGTAGTGTAGGCAAGATGAAATTGTGTTTCTCTCGACATCCATATAAGTAGAAGAACATGATTTAAGATACACTCACACATGTCTTCACCCCCCCACCCCCCACCCCCCCATCCGTTCACACATCCCTGAGACATACTTGAAAAAACTAACTAACTATAATATACAAATAATGCACATAATGTCCGTAGGTGCAGTAGTGAATATGAGAGATTCCAGGTCAACTGTTCAGCATCCTAACAGCTTGTGGAAGGAAGCTGTTGATCAGTCTGGTGGTTCTGCCTCTGATGCTCCGGAATCGTTTGCCAGATGGCAGAAGTTCAAAGTGTTTATGCAGAGGGTGAGAATGGTCCTTGACAATATTCAGTGCCCTGCTCCTACAACGGTTCTGAAAAAGTTCTTGGACAGAGGGGAGGGAGACTCCAATTACCCTCTCAGCTCCCTTGACTATCCTCTGCAGGGCTTTTTTGTCTGACATACTGCAGCTGGAGTACCATGTAGCAATGCAGTACGTCAGAACACTCTCCACCACACCTCTGTAGAAGGTCCTGAGGATGCAGATGGGGAGAGAGGCCTGTTTGAGTTTCCTCAAGAAGTGCAGTCTGCTGAGCCCGCTTCCTGATCCCCAAGGAATTCTTGCTCCAGGTCAGGTCCTGCGAGATCTGCACTCCGAGGAACTTGATGTTCTCCACTCTCTCCACTAAATGGCCGCCGATGCTGAGGGGGACGTGTTCAGGCTGTGACCGCCGGAAGTCGATAATCATCTCCTTCGTTTTGTCCACGTTGAGCACCAGATTGTTCTCCCTGCACCAGCCCTCCAGGTCTCTCACTTCTTCCCTGTACATTGATTCCTCATCCCTCTGAATAAGTCCCACCACCGTGGTGTCGTCTGCAAACTTAATAATCTGGGTCCCCTCGTGTCTGGATACACAGTCATGTGTTAGAAGTGTAAACAACAGTGGACTGAGTACGCAGCCTTGAGGGGATCCGGTGCTCAGCGTGACAGAGTTGGAGATGTTGTTTCCAACCCGGACAGACTGGAGCCTCTCAGTCAGGAAATCCGGGATCCAGAGACATGTGGCGGTGTTCAGACCAAGAAGGAGTAATTTCTCCATCAGTCTCTGGGGAATAATGGTGTTTGTTACAACCCGAGTGCCGGTTCTGTCCGCACTCGGATCTTATATCATCATTTCCAGGCTTTGACAGCAGTGGGTTCCTTCTAGCTCCCCGGGCTCTTATTGTGACAGCGCCCGGTGGAGCTCCCTGCTGTCTGAGTCAACAGCTGTGCTGCATTCAGGGTCATTAGTGTCCGGTGTTAAAAGCAGGCGCTGAATGCACCCCAATGCAGCAGTCTCTGTTATGATACGTTCTGTTATGCTTCCTGTTATGATATCGTCTGTTATTCTTCGTCTGTGATTCTACCGTCACATTGTCTGACGCATCGGGCATTCCCCGGCTCAGACGCTGTTCATTCATCGTCCTTTGTAAGTTATCCTGTGATTGTCCTACCCGCACTGTTGTGTGTATTATTCTCTGTTCCTGCACTTCCTAATAAAACATCACTGCAACTCAATGGTGACTGCTGGCGTCTTATGGTGGCTCGTGAGGGCCACCGTGACAATAGACTGCTGCCAGTACGTCCGGAGAGGGGTGTCGCGCCGAGACGCCATTCACCGTGAGTTTTGCAGTATTGGACTTTGTTCTTCCCAGTCTGGGTGTCAACTCTGGGAGCATGCCGTCTCCCAGGAGCCGCGCTCGGTGCTTGGGCAATGAGCTAGCCAGCACCCTGGAGTACGCCGACGGGACGCTCTTCACCGCTAGTCTCTATGACGACCCAAACCAAATTCGCTGGCACCTAGACTACGCTGAGGTTCTCCTTGACAATCTTCCTCGCTACGCCGACCACCCCGAAGTCAGCGAGAGGAGAAAGGACATCGCCGCACAGCGAGAGATACTCCGTGGGTTGGAGGGAAATCCCGGCAGGAAGCTGAAGAGGGGGAGACGTCACCCCTTGCTTCGGGATCTCGCTCCTGCCTCCGCTCTGGCCCGGGAGTTCGTGCCATCCAGAGGTCTTTCCCCATCGGGCATGACGTCACTCGGGTTTCCCCCTGAGGAGCTGCAGCTGACTGCTGTTAAGATCCGAGACCGAGTGACAGCTGCTCGCTCCACTGTTCATCCGCTCGGTCGACCTCAGCGAGAACCCCGTCCAGATCCTGTTCCGGGCCGCCGCAAGGGCTCAACCCCCCACACAGCTGCCATCCCTGCAATTCGTCAGAGAGGAATTCCCGCAGTCTCTCCCCCCAGGCCATCTTCCGCTCTCCTGCCAGTGTCCAGTGCCCGGCTCATCATGACTGTTGCCCCCTCCTCCTCGTCGCCTATCCTGGCTGCTGTGTGTCTCGGGAGTCCCGTTTCGGCAAGTCCCGTCCCGGAACCTTCTCGAGCGGCTCCCCGTCATCCTCCCAGGGGGTCCTCTGTCTCCATCCGGTGGGGAAAGGGAGGAGCAACGTCCGCTACAGCAGGCACCACTCAACCTTCAGGAGACAGGCAAGTCCAAGTTCATTCACACTCTTGTTATTGTGATTTGCTCTGTCAGACTCCTGGAGGTAGAGTTTGGGGTTCGCAGCACCCCGAGCTCCCACCACCTGCTGTGGATGAAATTACTAACCCCGCACCCTCTGTGTCTCCCTCCGCTGAGCGGTCCTCGACGCCAGGCCAATGTCGCTGGATGAGGAGGGGGCCTGCGATTCTGGACAGCCTGGTTCCGGTTCTGCAGCCACGTCGTGGGCAGAGGAGGAGGGCGGACTGCAGTGTGGAACCTGCGCCGAAGAGGAAGCGTCCCCGGGTCTCCACGGACGAGCGGTCCGGTCCAGTGGGTCAAGGGTCCCCTGCCACCACGCCGTGTGGGCTGTCGGCGTGGGCTTTGGTGCTGGAGGATCCAGGAGCTGCGCGTACCATCATGCCAGCTGCGGAGCCCACCGTAGCTGAGTGAGAGCCTGAAGACGACCTCCTGCCGTCAGAGCCCAGATCGTCAAAGTCCTGGACGGCGTCAGAACTCGAGATCAGGCAAGTGCTCTGTTTTGTCTTTCTTTACTCCATCTTAGAGCATTTTTGCCTGTCTCTTGGGGAGGCGAGCCGGGTGCGGCCACCCGCTACATTCGAGCTTGTCTCGCCGGGTTCTGGTGCTGCCGGTGATCCTGATCCCGGTTCTTTTCTCTCTCCCGAGCCTTCTCCCAGGGTCGCTGGCGCGGATCTGAATTCGCCCGCTGTGCCAGAGGTTTCGGGTTCGGGGTTGGAGGTCGGTCCTGGTGCGGCGCCTACCCAATCGGGGTCCTTCGCGGACGCAACCGAGACCCAATCGGGGTCCTTCGCGGGAGCAACCGCGACCCAATTGGGGTCCGACGAGGGTGCGGCACCAGCAGTTTCCAGGTTTGGTGAGGGAGCTGCAGATCCCCTGCTGCCGGATACTGGACGGGCTCATCTCCCTCATCTCAAAAAAACAACAACAAGATGGCGCCCACAGCGGCCGCCATGGTGTATCGCTGCCCTATAATTTTTATAATTTGTCTGTTTTTGTTCACTGATTGTGCATCTGCCGGTTCATACACCCGTGAAGAACTACTAAATATCAGGACTCTCACCCCCATGGACCTTCTTCCAGTTTTTTTAGCTCCTGCCGCTGATCTGATCCATTGTTTGGCCAAAAAAGCAAGACGGCGGAAAAGAGGGAAGAGAGGAGGGATTCTCGCTCGGCTACGAAAAAGAGGCTCGCGAACAGCCTTGCCTGGCATATTTCTATCCAATGCCAATTCTCTCCTGAACAAGGTAGAAGAATTAAGACTGCTGATGCGTTTCAAGGACCTCGCTTCCTCGTCTGTCATCTGCTTCTCTGAGACCTGGCTTAATGAGAACATTCCAGATAGCGCGATCAGCCTCGAGGGTTTCCAGCTGATTCGTGCAGATCGCGTCACAGAGCTGTCCGGTAAGTCTATCGGAGGAGGAGTGTGCTTCTATATTAACAACAGCTGGTGCTCTGATGTAACGGTGATTTCCAAACACTGTTCTCCCGCCCTGGAATTTCTTTTCATTAACTGCAAGCCATTTTATTCCCCGCGGGAGTTTGCCTCATTCATTCTCGTCGCTGTGTACGCCCCTCCTGACGCGGACACGCACGAAGCTCAGCGCGTGCTCGCAGATCACATCCAACTTACGGAGCGGAACTTTCCAGACTCCCTGGTTATTGTGGTGGGCGATTTTAACCAGAGCAATCTGAGTCACGAGCTCCCCCGCTACAAACAGTGTATTAAATGTCCAACCAGAGGAAATAACACGCTAGATCACTGTTATACTTCAGTAAAGGACGCATATCGCGCTGTTCCCCGCGCAGCGCTGGGACTATCTGATCACGTGATGGTTCACCTCATCCCCACATACAAACAAAGACTGAAACTCACTAAACCTGTTGTGACCACCACAAAGAAATTGACCAGTGAAGCTGGAGAGAAACTGAACACATGCATGGAAATAACTGACTGGGACATGTTTAAAAGAGCCACACATGATCTTAATGAGTACACATACACTGTGAACTCATATATCAACTTCTGTGAAGAGCACATTCTCCCATCGCGCACCAGGATAAGATATTCTAATGACAAGCCTTGGTTCACAGCTAAGCTCAGACGGATCAGGAAGGAGAAGGAAGCAGCGTTGAAAAGTGGAGACAGGGACTGCTACAGGGAGGTCAAATATCGGTTTAACAGAGAGCTGAGGAGAGCTAAATCTGTATATTCTGAGAGACTCCAGCAGCAGTTCACTGCTAATGACTCGGCTTCTGTGTGGAGAGGACTGAGGCAAATCACCAACTATCAGCCTCAGGCTTCTAAAGGTCAGGATGACAAAGCCCTTTGTCAAAGACTGTCCCAACACTATGCCCGTTTTGACACCTCGTCAGCTGTGTCCAACTCACCCACTCCACCCAGCTCCTCTGCCTCCTCAGCCCCTAATTCATTAAGAGCGGTCCCCCCCTCCTCCTCCTCCTCCTCCTCCTCCCCCCCTCCCCTTGTCATCAGTGAGCAGGACGTGCACAGACAGTTCTCCAGACTGAACCCGCGCAAGGCTCCCGGGCCGGACGGTGTGTCTCCCTCCACCCTGAGACACTGTGCGAAAGAGCTGGCTCCTGTCTTCACAGACATTTTTAACACCTCCCTTAAGCAATGTCACGTGCCGACCTGCCTCAAATCCTCCACCATCATCCCTGTCCCCAAGAAGCCACGGATTACTGGACTTAACGACTACAGACCTGTAGCGCTCACCTCTGTAGTCATGAAGTCCTTTGAGCGCCTGGTCCTGTCTCACCTCAAGTCCATCACCACACCCCTCCTAGACCCGCTGCAGTTTGCCTACTGTGCTAACAGGTCTGTGGACGACGCAGTCAACCTGGCCCTCCACTCCATCCTGCAGCACCTGGACTCCCCGGGAACCTACGCCAGGATTCTGTTTGTGGACTTCAGCTCCGCATTCAACACCATCCGCCCCGATCTGCTCCAGGACAAGCTGTCCCTGCTCAACGTGCCTGACTCCCTCTGCAGGTGGATCACCGACTTCCTGACGGACCGGAGACAGCATGTGCGGCTGGGGAAGTCTGTCTCAGACTCTGTTAGCATCAGCATTGGATCACCCCAGGGCTGTGTACTTTCCCCCCTACTCTTCTCCCTTTATACCAACTCCTGCACCTCCTCCCACAAGTCTGTTAAGCTGATTAAGTTTGCGGACGACACCACCCTCATCGGGCTCATCTCCAACGGTGACGAGTCCGCCTACAGGGATGAGGTGGCCCAGCTGGTGTCCTGGTGCAGCCACAACAACCTGCAGCTGAATGCTCTGAAGACAGCGGAGATGATTGTGGACTTCAGGAAAGTCACATCCCCCCTGCCCCCCCTCACCATCACAGGCTCTCCCATCACCTTTGCAGATTCCTTCTGCTTCTTGGGCACCACCATCACCCGAGACCTCAAATGGGAGCCAACCATCAGCTCCCTCATCAAAAAGGCCCAGCAGAGGATGTTCTTTCTGCGGCAGCTGAGGAAGCTCAAGCTACCCACCATGATGTTAGTGCAGTTCTACACGGCCATCATCGAGTCCATCCTCACCTCCTCCATAACTGTGTGGTACGCAGGAGCCACTGCCAGGGACAGACTAAGGCTGCAGTGCGTCGTGCGCACTGCTGAGAAGGTGATAGGCTGCAAGCTCCCATCTCTCCAGGACCTGTACATCTCCAGGACCCGGAGGCGTGCTGGCCGGATCATAGCCGATCCTTCACATCCTGGTCACGTGCTGTTTGCCCCCCTCCCCTCAGGTAGAAGGCTTCGGTCCATTCGGACTAAAACCTCCCGGCACATGAACAGCTTTTTCCCCTCTGCCATCAGACTGCTGAACACTAAGTGACTTTTGACTCTCGTGCACTATGTACAGCAGCTCAACCAGACTCATGTCAATCATCACTGTTTTTCTGTTGCATTATTGACTGCACTATGTGGTACTTCACATTATCTGCTACATGCTAATTTTTTAAAACTGCCTTGACTAGTACTACTCATTATTACTAGTATTATTATTATTATTACTTATTATTAGTTATTTTTCTACACTTATTGCACGTTTCTAGTCCTTTAGTTTTTTAGTTTATCCCTTTTTCTCATTATGTTTTTAATGTTGCAGCATGGCACCGAGACAAATTCCTAGTTTGTGTATCACATGAACAATGGCAATAAACCTGATTCTGATTCTGATTCTGATTCTGATTCTCCTTCATCACCATTGTCACCCTCCTTGTTCTCCTGAGGAGCGCAACCCATCTCCACCTGGGGCCGTTGGGGTTCCGAACGCTCTGCCTGGTTCTCCCTCGTCTTCCCCTTCTCTAGCGAGACCGCCGGCTACTTCCCCCCTACGGTTCTGGTGGGCAAGCGATGCGGGTCGGCCGCCTGAAGGACTGCCGTGCCCATTTGGCTCTCTGGGCCGGCCACCCGACCCATTGGACCCCTGTTTGACGACCTGGTCCGGCGGCCTGAAATTAACTGTTTCCGGGCATGGGACTGGGGTAGGCCGCCCGAACTGTCCTTTTCCCCCCTGCCTGCATTGTGGCCGCTTGATGCCGGACGGCCCCCCGAACTTTCTGCCTCCATGCCTCAGAGCCAGGACTGCAGTCATCCCGGGTTTTTTCATTGTATTCATGTATGTAAACTTTTGGGATGTGCGGAGGGGCCTGATATCTGTGATTTTGTATCTCACCTTTTTTTTTTCCCTTAGCTGTGATTGGTGTTTTTTTCCCCCTCCTCTGTCTAATGTCCATTTATTGTTTAAAACAGATGTATGTATTGTCTGTTGGGTTCTGTCCCTGTTACCCACACGTAAGGGAGTATTGGGTTTTTTTTTCTCTCTACCTGTCTCTGCAATGGCTTTGTTGGTCCCCTGTTATCATTTTGTTCTTTTTGACTCTCTCCCTCCTGCCGGCGCCCCATCCGCCCACCCTAGGGGGGTGGGGGTGGGGGGGGCTTGGGTGTTATTTGGCCGTTCAGGAGCTCGACCTTGAGGGGGAGGTACTGTTACAACCCGAGTGCCGGTTCCGTCCGCACTTGGATCTTATATCATCATTTCCAGGCTTTGACAGCAGTGGGTTCCTTCTAGCTCCCCGGGCTCTCATTGTGACAGCGCCCGGTGGAGCTCCCTGCTGTCAGAGTCAACAGCTGTGCTGCATTCGGGGTCATTAGTGACCGGTGTTAAAAGCGGGCGCTGAATGTACCCCGATGCAGCAGCCTCTTGTTATGATACGTTCTGTTATGCTTCCTGTTATGATATCGTCTGTTATTCTTCATCTGTGATTCTACCGTCACATCGTCTGACGCATCGCGCGTTCCCCGGCTCAGACGCTGTTCATTCATCGTCCTTTGTAAGTTATCCTGTGATTGTCCTACTCGCACTGTTGTGTGTATTATTCTCTGTTCCTGCACTCCCTAATAAAACATCACTGCAACTCACTGGTGACTGCTGGCGTCTTATGGTGGCTCGTGAGGGCCACCGTGACAGTGTTGAATGCTGAACTGAAATCAATGTACAGGAGTCTGGCATAGGTGTCTTTCTGGTCCAGGTGGGTGATGACAGAGTGCAGGGTGGTGACTATAGCATCCTCCATGGAGCGGTTTGAACGATATGCAAACTGGAGCAGGTCGTGTGATGCAGGGAGGCAGGCTTTAATGTGTGGTTTGACAAGCCGTTCAAAACACTTCATCAGAATTGGTGTCAGTGCAACAGGACGATAGTCATTCAAACAGGACACATCTGGTTTCTTTGCCACCGGTACAATGATAGAGGTCTTGAAGCATCTGGGAATGATGGCCTGACTCAGGGAGATGTTATAAATATCAGTCAGGACATCCGCCAACTCGCTTGTGCAGTCTTGGAGCACATGTCCAGGGATGTTGTCCGGACCTGCAGCTTTACGTGGGTTAACTCTGGTTAGGGTCCTCCGTGTGCCCGCTGTGTTGATGGTAAAAGCTGGTCCGATCGATGGTGGGGGTGGGCCAGCCCTCCCTCTGATTGTCGGGTTTGATGCTTCAAAACGTGCAAAGAAGTCGTTGAGCCTGTCTGGAAGCGAAGCGTCGTCATCATCGACCCCCTACCTAGACTTATAGCCCGTCAGTGTCCGAACTCCCTGCCACATCTGCTTGGTGTTCCTAGTGTCACAGAGGTGTCCCTGGATTTTCTCCGCATAGGCGCGCTTCGCCGCCTTAATTCCCTTTGAGAGCGCAGACCTGGCTGAGCGGAGGGCGATCCTGTCCTTCACTCTGAAGGCTGCATCTCTGGCTGTAAGCAGCGAGCGCACCTCTGCAGTCATCCAGGGCTTGTGGTTTCCCCGCATAGTGATGGTCTTCATTGTAGTGACATCCTCTGTGCACTTTGCAATGTAGCTGGTGACCGTTTCAGCATACTCCTTCACATCTGTCTTGTCTTCCTGGGAGGCTGCTATTTTGAAGACCTCCCAGTCTATGTGCAGAAAACAGTCTTTCAGTGCTGAGGTTGCACTCTCTGGCCAAATCCTGATTTGTTTCACTGCTGGCCTGCTGTGCTACAGGCAAAGCGCGGAGCGCATATGTTTTGATGGATGTTGCTGACACGGCTAATTATGGAAAAGTTAAAGAAGCTATTTTGAAGAAATTTGAAATCACATCTGACACTTATAGGAGGAGGTTTCGGTCCTTGGACATTTATCAGGACGAAACCCCTCGTGAACTTTATGTACGCTTGAAGGACCTGTTTTGCAAATGGATTAAACCAGAGACCCTAACTATAAAGGACATTTCTGAATTGTTGATTTTGGAACAGTTTTTGCGCATGGTGAACCCGGAACTGGGAGTCTGGGTGCAGGAGCGGGACCCGAAGACTGCAGGGGACGCTGCTCGTCTGGCGGAGGTTTTTCTGTCGGCCAGGTCTGGGAGCAGGAGAACTACTCTTGGCCGTGACAGATTTTTCACCACTCGGAGTGAGTTTAATGAGGGTGAAAAGGGTGGTCCAGCTCGAAATAGGTTGTATTCCAGGCCCAGTCAGATCACAAACAGCAAATTTGATAATAGCAAAAAGTCACGAGTTGTTGCAAATAAGGATATACGCTGTTATCAGTGCAATAAAATCGGTCACACCCAATACTCATGTCCTGCCATAAGGAATCAGAAACCGTCACTGTTATGTTCAGTTCCTAGACCCACTTGTTCAGCCTCAGTGCACAGTGGAGTATATAAAACAAAAGTGTTGCTTAATGGTCAGTGTGAAGAGGCCCTGTTAGATTCAGGATGTTTTCAAACAGTGGTGCTACCTAGTTTGGTCCCTAGGGATTTGTGGAATGACTCAGAAATAAATATCAGTTGTGTCCATGGGGATAAGAAACTGTACCCGACCGCTGAGGTTTATTTAACAGTAGGGGGTCAAACTTATCTCCTTCCTGTAGCTCTTGTGCCTGATTTGCCGTATCCCGTTATTCTTGGCAATGATGTTCCAACTTTGTTGGACATCATACAACAGGTTACAGAGGAACAAACGGAGGAGAGACAGGCAGGTGGCGCTGTTGAGCAGAGAGTAAATACACCTGTGGTGAAAAATTGTAATATGGTGACAACTAGGGCACAGAGGGCACAGAGGGATGTCAATGCTCTTCAGGAATTACCATTTTATGATTCTGAGATAGAGGCAGGCCCTATTAAGCAACTCAAATCCAAGGCTCAGAAGAGAAGAGATAAGGTGTTAGTGTCAGCAAAGAACTTGGGTGAAGAAACACCACAATTAAGCCAGTCAGTAGAGTTTGACATCCCTCCTGACATAGCTACATTGCAGAAAGCTGACCCAACACTTAAATCATGGTTTGATAAAGTCTCGGAGATTGAGGGTGTGAAACAGGGTAAAACTGATTGTTTGGCTGAGGCCTTGTATGTCATTAAAAAGGGCATTTTATATCAACAGCACGGTGAAGTTATGGCCATAGCTTTACCACAGGACCTCACACCAAAAATTATGGAACTGGGACATGTTATCCCTTGGGCAGGTCATCTAGCATTCCAAAAAACTCTACAGAGAATTGCTAGAAGGTTTGTGTGGCCGGGAATGTATACCCAGATAAAGGACTTCTGCACGACATGCTCAGTATGTCAGATTACAACATCTAGGGGAGTAGCACGTGCCCAACTGCAACCATTACCCATTATTGGAACACCATTCGACAGAATAGGGATGGATATAGTTGGCCCCCTAGAGAGAAGCTCCTCGGGTAATAAATACATTCTGGTGATTTGTGACTATGCGACTCGGTACCCATTTCTCCTGAAATCTGTTAAGGCTAGGCAGGTTGCCAACTGCCTGATCCAGTTGTTTTCAAGGGTAGGCATACCTAGAGAAGTTCTGACAGACTGTAGAACAAATTTCTTATCCAAACTGTTGCAGCAAGTGTATAAGCTGTTGGGGATTAAGGGTATTAAGACCACCCCTTATCACCCGCAGACTGATGGACTAGTGGAGCGATTCAATCAGACTCTTAAAAATATGCTGCAGAAATTTGTTTCTGAAACGGGCTCAGATTGGGATCAATGGGTACCTTATTTACTGTTTGCTTATCGGGAGGTGCCCCAGGCTTCAACGGGGTTCTCACCTTTTGAACTACTTTATGGTCGTCAGGTGAGGGGCCCACTGGATTTATTAAAGGAGCACTGGGAGAGTCCACCAAGTGATCAGGACAATGTGGTCTCTTATGTTATTAAAATGAGAGGGAAACCGGATCGAATGACTGCTTTGGCTCAGGAGCACATGAGGACGGCGCAGGCCAAACAAAAAACTTGGTATGACAAGAAGGCCAGAAAAAGGGTTTTTCACCCAGGACAACAAGTTTTGTTATTGCTGCCCTCGTGTGACAGTAAGCTGTTGGCTCGATGGCAGGGGCCATATGAAATTTCTAAAAAACTAAGTTCAGTGACATATGAACTATATATGCCTGACAGGAAGGTAAAATATCAGACCTTCCACATTAACTTATTGAAAGAGTTTCAGCAGTCTGGTCATCAGCAGCAGCGACCTGCTCTTCAGGAGACACATCAGCCCTTGATCTGTGCGACGGAAGTGGATGAGGAGAAGGAACAGTCCTTTCCCACAAATGTATCAGAGCCTTATTTATTTCAAGTGTCTCATCTGCAGGTGGATCAGCGGAGAGAGTTAGAGACACTATTGGATCCAGAATTGTTTCAGGAGAGACCTGGTTTCACCACATTGGTACGTCATAAGGTTTATTTGAAAGAGGAAACTGTTCCACGTAGAAAATCGTATAGGATCCCGGAACGATTGGTCCCAAAAATGAAAACAAAAATTGACTTGATGTTGCAGCTGGGAGTGATTGAGGAGTCAGTCAGTGAGTGGTGTAGCCCGCTTGTGCTGGTCCCCAAAAAGGACGGCTCATTAAGATTCTGCATTGATTTTAGATACCTTAACTCAGTATCTAAATTTGAGTCATACCCCATGCCCCGGATTGACGAATTATTAGAGAAAGTGGGCAAGGCTACATTTATTTCTACTTTGGACTTATGTAAGGGGTATTGGCAGGTGGCATTGGCCCCAGAAACAAGGGAACTTACAGCCTTTAAAACACCTTATGGCAGTTTCCAATTTAGGGTCATGCCATTTGGCCTTCAGGGGGTACCGGCAACGTTTCAGCGGCTGATGGACCAAGTATTGAGGAGAGTATCGAACTTTGCGGCTGCCTATTTGGATGACGTGGTCATTTATAGTCAGACCTGGGAAGAACATTTGACACGCCTTAGGCAGGTCCTTCAGCTAATTAAGAGGGCAGGACTGACAATCAACCCACGCAAATGTGCATTCGGACAACAGCAGGTGGAGTACCTGGGACATGTGGTTGGTCAGGGGGTTATTAGACCACGAATAGGTAAAGTGTATGCCATTCGGACCTACCCTGTACCCACCACTAAAAAGAAAGTACGTTCATTCATGGGAATGGTAGGATGGTATAGCAAGTTCATCCCCCACTTTGCTGAAAGAGCCGCAGTGTTGACTGACCTCACTAAGGCTTCAGCACCAAATAAAGTAAAATGGACAGAGGAGTGTGACAGAACGTTTGAGGATCTGAAGAGGGCTATTTCTGGGGAGAAGGTTCTCTACAGTCCGGACTTTGCTCGCCCGTTCATTTTACAGACTGATGCTTCAGGGGTTGGCGTTGGGGCAGTACTTCTCCAGGAGGAGAAGGGAGAGAGACACCCGGTGCTGTACTTGAGCCGTAAATTGTTGGACCGGGAGACAAGATATTCTACGGTTGAAAAAGAATGTCTTGCCATGAAATGGGCAATAGGGTCTCTAAAGTACTATTTACTAGGGCGTCATTTTTTGTTGGAGACAGATCATCGGGCCCTACAGTGGTTGGACAGAATGAAAGATGTGAACAGTCATCTTACAGGGTGGTATGTGTCCCTTCAGCCATATAATTTTACTGTTCGGTATGTGGCAGGGAAAACCAACCTTATAGCTGATAGCCTTTCTAGAGTACATGACTCATAGATTACTGTACTCTCGGGAAAGGGGGGAGGAAATGTGACGATGGGATGTCACCACTGTATGTCCTATTGTGTGATTATGTTATATTTGTATTGTTGTAAATGTCAGTATGTTTATTTGTTAAAGATCACACAGTGGTTTGGGATTTGTCTTTCTTAATTTGAATGCCCTTGAGAGATAATGATTATGATTAAGTATTTGGTAAAATAATTTATTTCACATACCTTTGCCAACATGCTTCCTGTGGGTGCCCAGGCAAAAGACTCTGCGAAGGGTTGAGGGCCTTATATAGGATACCAGCAGGGAGCAAACATGTATGGTAAGTTAGAGGGGTGGTTTAATATTTGTAAATAGGGGTTAAACTTATTTATTGAATTATTTATATTACTATTTATTGTATGTTATTTATATTTATATTGTGTATGCTTGGGGAAACTATTTATGTACTTTTAGATGCTAGTGGGTATGTGTTAAGAATAGGAATGATGATTGTTTTACCTGAGATTATGATAGGGGCTAATCACCTCTAATTATCTCGTCCATTATATAACAGGTGTGAGATATGGAGTAAGATGTTGTATTGCAGGTTGGATTGCATACATTGCTGATTGCAGAGTGTTTATTGTTCTGGATATGCTTCCTAATTGATGAAGTGCATTTTGTTGAAAGACTGTGTCAGATGATTTCCTGAGAGACTGGAGATAATTACTTGTAAGTTAATTAAATAAAACTGAAAATTGGAATAGAAGATCTTGCCTCGCTTTGCTACACCCATTTGTCACAAGGATGATCAAGGTAATTTGGCTTTTAACACTGATAAGAAGAAAGCCTGGAAGGATCATTACCAACAGTTACTGGACACTAAATTTGCCTGGGCAGTGGAGGACCCTCCCCCTACAGAGCCTGTGACAGGCCCTGCAGTACTAATGACACTGGAGATGATGGCTGAGGCTATGGAAAATATTTTGACCATTTGGAGTTGCAACTGAAATGTTGAAGGATTCCTTCGAAGTAGGGCTGCACAATTAATCGAATTTTGATCGTAATCATGATTTTGGCTCCCACAATTAAATTAACATGATTGTTGGCAATATTAACATTTAAAATGCAGGCTCTGCTGCATATCAAATCAAGCATTTTCTCAACCAACAGCCAGCCAACCACCAGGTGGTGAACGCACATTAGGGCAACATTAAGCTGCAGAACTGACAAGTGAGCACACCCTGTAGCGGCAGCCTTAAGTTTTCAATAGCAGACTGGTGTGATGGTGAAACACAAACTAGATGTCGGGAGCAGATGGTGACAGTACGGCAACACGTGGAAGCGAGGAGCTAGTTCCTTAAAAGGATCATCATCTGTTGTCTGGACATGTTTTGGATTCAGGGCAAGTGATGCTGACTAGAAAGAAATTATATGCAAAGAGTGCCATAGAGCTGTGTCTGCACTGCAGGACAACACAGCTAACTTATTCAACCACATGAAAAAACACCGGAAACACAAGTACGATAAATGCATGAAGGCTAAAGCAAATGTCACTTCACTAAATCACAGTCTGTGTCCGGTGCCGACCCAGGCTACCAACCATGCACAGAGCTTCACCATATCCATCCGCCTCCCGAAGACACGCTGAAGTAATTGATGCAATAGCATTTTATTTGGCCAAAGACATGTGTCCACTAGATACTCTATGAGCAACGAAGGCTTCAGAAACATGGTCAAAACACTGGATAACAAATATGTGATCCCATGTGATTCTCAAAAGTTGCATTATCTGCACTGTATGAAAAATACAGATGGATATCACAACTGTCAAGTACTTTGCAACTACGACTGACCAATGGTCAAGCAGAATAACAGAGCCCTACCTGTCCCTGAAAATTGACTACACTGATGGAGATTTTAAAATGAAGAGTTTTTCCCACAAGACCACACAGGAGAAGCCCATGGACTGAGGGAAGCGCAATCATCTTGGAGCCTGCAGGAGGAGGGATTAGTCTGCATAACAACAGACAGTGGATCTTATGTCATCAAGGCAGCTTCTCTAAATAAATGGACGAGGCTCCAGTGCTTTGGCCACAGGTTTCATCTAGCAATTGGAAAGTAGGATGACTAAAAAAAATATAGAATTTTATGCAATCTATGTTTTTCATAAAGTTAATGAATAATCATGATTATATTGATCAAAATAATCTCGATCATCATTTTGGTCATAATCATGCAGCCCTACTTCCAAGCCACCTGCTCAATCTTATACAACCTTGCTAACATCATCATTGTGCAGAAGATCCCAGATGAGTGGAACGAGAGCTACAGTATATCATCAGTGTGTTTAAAGGCAAGAAGCAGTTATAGTGGCCTGAAGCTGACTGAGCACTGCTTGAAAGTTATTGAGAGAGTCGTGGAAAAGCTGCTCCGCTCAGTTGTGGATATCAATGAAATGCAGTTTGGTTTTGTGCCTGGTAAGGGCACAAATGATGCAATCTTCATTCTGCATCATATCCAAGAGAAACACCTTGCTAAAGGGAAACATCTATACATTGCCTTTGTTGACCTAGAGAAGGCCTATGACCGGGTCCCTAGGGAAGTTCTGTGGTGGGCCATGAGGCACTTGGGTGTACCAGAATGGCTAGTTTCCACCATTCAAGCAATGTATGCCAGCCCCTCCAACAGAGTGCAAATAAACAGTGTCTACAGTGACAGCTTCAATGTCTGTGTAGGAGTCTATTAATGAACAGTAATGAGCTCTCTACTTTTCATTATTGTTCTCGAAGCTTTGTCTTAAGTGTCCCTGGGAGACACTATATGCTGATGATCTTGTTCTTATATCGGAGTCACTAGATTCACTCCTGGAGAAACTGAGTGCATGGAAGAATGGACTGCAGTCCAAGGGCCTCCGTGTTAATATGGGTGAAACTAAGATCATGTTCACAGCCCCTAACCTTGGATCCCTTAGAGGCTCTGGTGCATTCCCATGTGATGTGTGCCGAAAGGGCGTGGGTAGTAATGCCATCTATTGCCCTGGTTGTGTGTAGAATGTGGTGATTGTGTGTGGCCCTGAGGGCTTACCGTAGTGGCCCTGGTGGTGACATCAGGTGGGCTGCAGGACCAGTATATATATTGTGGTTCTCTCAATAAAGTAGAGTTCATTGCTTGGCATAAGACTGACTCCAGCCTCCAGTTATTCAGACATAGCATTTTGGCGACGAGAGAAAACTATGGGGGCGTACGGGCTACCTCCATCCTTATTACCATTTCTGGAGTACCCGGGAGAGCCAGTGATCCTGTGGCCGAAATGGGTGGCCATGTTCGAGGGCTACATTGCGACGCAGGGCCGAAGTAGACTTGACGGAGTATGAAGACAAACACTTCTGGCTCACCACCTTGGCGTGGAAGGTCGGAGAATTCTCTGCACATTGAGAGAGACGGGGTCTTATGCCAATGCTGTTGGGCAGCTGGCTGAATATTTCGCCAAACATACGAGGACCACGCAGCTGTGGGTAGAAGAGCTGTTGGCGCCAAAAAACTAAGCTAGCTAGCTCGGAGAAGCTAACGGCTCAGTCAGGGGCAATGGGGAAGTTAGTCACGAGGCTAGGTGTGTGCCAAAATCAAGCTACAAGCTACCAGCTGGACTTTGAGGCAGAACCGGGGCCACGAGTGGGGGGAGCCCCTGCTTACCAAAGACGGCGAGCCAGCCGAAGAGCTCAGCACGGTGTGTGACCATAACGCTGGTGTTGTTGACGGCATGGTGAGCAATGACAGCAGAAAAGGAGAGCAGCGAATGGAGTCACCCCTGCAGCTGGAGTCCAGGCAGTGGGACAGTGGGAGCAAGCAGGCTGGAAGCCCCAGGAAGCAGCAGTGACAGCCAGACACAGAGGCAGAGCAGCAGCGTGCCTTGGACGAGGGTGCGGGGCGCAGTGGCAAAGTGCCTGGGTCAGTGAGTGACGCCGACAAGAGTGATGCTGTGAGCCCCAGGAGTGAGCAACAACAGCTGGACATAGAGGCAGCACAGCGGAGTGCCTTGGACGAGGGTGCTGGGCACAGCGGCGAAGCGCCTGGGTCGACGGGTGACGCTGACGAGAGTGACACTGGGAGTCCCGAGAGAGAGCAGCGACAGCCAGGCGCAGAGGCAGTGCAGCGGAGCACCTTGGATGAGGGTGCTGGGAGCAACGGCCAGGCGCCTGGGTCAAGGAGCGGCGCCGATGAGCGAGTTTTGGTTTTCTCCGGAGTTTGGCCACAGGGGACCAGAGTGTTTGGGGTTACAATGGCAGCAGCTACAGCGGTGTTGAAGGCGGTCAGGAGCGGACCGACAGGCACGGAGGGACAGTGTGCCAGACAGCAGCACTGCAGGTCCAGAGGAGAGAAGCAGTCAGTGATGAGAAGAGACATTCTCGCTGGGGAGGTCGGTTTCGATCCCAGGGGCAGGTGGCGGCCAGGGGTACGCATGTCGTCGGGCTACCCTGGGCCTCCGAGCCAGGTTTACCTTTGGCTGCCTGTGGACATTGGAGTAACGTAAATTTTTCAATGTAAATATGTCTTTATGGTGTTTAATAATAATAGTAATAATAGGTTCATATGTGGTTTTTTTTTTTTTTTAGTCCAGGAGCATGGCCGTTGTTTAATATAAATGGACTTTTCAGTTTAATAGCACCAGAATAACCCACTTTGCCTTGTTGGGAGGAACAGCAGTCCACCTGTTCCCCATAGTTTTAGTTGTTTTGGGTGAATGTGTTAGGCCATTAGAGTTCACGGTTCCCTGTTATTTTCTTAGTGCATGATTCGGGTTCTAAATTGGGGTGGGTCTGAATTGTGTGTATGTGTTTTGGACTTTTGTAAGGGGGAAGGGAATATTGTGTGTAGAATATGGTGTGTGTGTGTGTGTGTGTGTTTGTGTGTGGCCCTGAGGGCTTGCCGTAGCAGCCCTGGTGGTGACGTCAGGAGAGCTGCAGGACCAGTATATATATATTGTGGTTCTCTCAATAAAGTAGAGTTCATTGCTTGGCATAAGACCGACTCCAGTCTCCCGTTATTCAGACATAACAGTTGCTTGCATTGGATTCATAAAAGACGTAGCAACTTCAAAGGAAGTCTAAGACCAAACCCTTCCTATAGATGTAGTAGATATCGTGGTATAGCCCGTCCTACCACTGGCAGACCTTGTGAACAGGTCACAGTGAATGAGGAAAGTGTGGAGGTGGTTGACTCCTTCTGCTACCTCGGTGATACCATTTGTGCTGGTGGGGGATGTGGAGCCGCTATGATCACTAGAGTGAGGGCTTCATGTGGCAAGTTCAGGGAGCTCCTGCCTTTGTTGTCATCAAGGGTCCTATCTCTCATCACCTGTGGAAGGATTTACAAAAATTGTATCAGAACTGCTATGCTATATGCTAGTGAGTGCTGGCCTCTAAAGGCGTCTGACATAGCAAGACTAGAAAGGAACAAAACAGCGATGCTTCATTGAATATGCAATGTGAAGCCTGGTGATCCCATTGGCACCCGACACCTTTGTGCAAGACTTGGCCTCACAGATCTTGAAACTTCCATCACATGTAGGTGCCTTCGATGGTTTGGACATGTCCAAAGAAGCACCTCATGGACAAATAAAATCTTAAGCTTTGAGTTAGTGGGGTGATGAGGCAGAGGCAGACCAAAGAAAACGTGGAAGGGCGCAGTTACCAAAGATCTGAGGCAGACTGGCCTAAAGGTGACAGGTGCGCAAGACCGCACAAAATGGAAGAAGGCTATCAAGCTCTACAGCGCCATGCAAACATCCAACCCATGGTAGTGGATTTTATGGACGTAAAAGGATAGTAAGTAAATCTACAGAGTACTTGTAGGTGGTCATAAAGTTGCGCTATCCTGTAGTCATGATGACACACAGCATTATTAACAGTTAACTGTATTCAAGTTGGTAGCATCAAAAAAGTAAGCATAAAACAAGTCCATGCAAAACAAAAACAAGTCCATGCAAATGTCTTCACTAATCATCATTTTGTCAGACAAACATTACAGGTGGATGCTGAAATGGTGGTGTGGTTTAACAGCATATATCAATGTAGGGCAGTGTGGCACCAACGCATCAGAGGGCAAAATCAGAACAGTTTGCTCATACCTTCTTCTTCTTCTTTTGGCTGCCCCCTTTAGGGGTCGCCACAGCAGATCATCCGTCTCCCTATCCTTTGCATCTTCCTCTGTAACACCAACCCTCTCCATGTCCTCCTTCACTACATCCATGAATCTTCTCTGTGGTTTTCCTCTTTTCCTCCTGCCTGGCAGCTCCAGCTTCAACATCCCTTGTTCAATATCTCTACTATCCCTCCTCTGCACATGTCCAAACCATCTCAGTCTTGCTTCTCTTCTGCCTCTTACTGAGGAGGCTGAAGAAGTTTGGCATGTCCTCCAGGATCCTCAACAACTTCTACAGCTGCATCATCGAGAGCATCCTGACCAACTGCATCACTGCGTGGTACGGCAGCACCACTGCCCTGGACCGCAAATGCCTGCAGAGAGTGGTGAAGACAGCGGAGAAGATCATCAGGACTCCACCCCCCTCTCTGCAGAGCATCTACCACCGCAGAGTCCAAAGGAGAGCTGACGCCATCCTCCTGAACCCCACCCACCCCCAGCACAGACTGTTCACACTTTTACCCTCAGGCCAGAGGTACAGAAGTGTGAAATGCAGGACAACCAGACTGAAGAACTCCTTCTTTCCCACTGCCATCAGACTCATGAACAGATAACTCCCAAAACTGTAACACAGCTTTGCATATAGGAACTCACACACTGGCTGCTAAATTTACACACTGCTCACCTGTATAGTAGATACTGTATAGTCTTACCCGTCTGATGTCCATATCATCTCTGCTGCTACTTATCATGCACAGTCTACTGATACTACCGTTACAGAAAGTAACACCAGATACTAAATTGTAATTTGTAATTATACACTGCTCGTTGCACAATGCTTATTTGCACACTGTACATAGTGTTATTAGTGCTCTGTGGAGTGTGTAAATGACGAGGCAGGTTTGTCTCAGGCAGTTTATTACACATCTCGCACATGAGCATAGTAGAAAGAGAGCATCTCAGACAAAACTCTTCTCTTAAATACTCAGGTCTTCCTACAGCCACTTCTACATATCAAAGGTCACATTGCATTCACATCAAAGGTCACATTGCATTCACATCCTTAATCCTTTAACATCCCCCTTGCAGTCTCTGACACACAAAGGATCCTCCTAGCAGTCTCTGACACACAAAAGATCATACTTTCACAACTTCCTGTTATCTCCAAGGAAACTCTGCTCTTTGTTCTTATCTAAGACGCTACTCATTATGTTTTCCCCATGTGCAGCTACACCACCCCCCCCGAGCATATTGGATCGAACAAAAGAATAACAGTCCGTATGCTGTGATAGAATCATTAAACATCAATCCACATGCTGCTTGGGCTTCAGTCTTCTCCCGTATCTGCTGTAACCAGGATTCACCGCCTCCGCGGCGCTGTCATGCTGGGGAGCTGCTGTTTGGGGGTGAAAAACTTTTGTCTGTCCCTGCGGGTGTTCTGGGGAAATTTTACTCTGGGAAGTTCCCCGTGGGGGTCTTCCACGCCGAGGGGCCCTCGCCAACAGCACTTGCTCGTCCGCCACCACAAAAGCGGGTTTGAGTCTGTTTATGCCAACCTTTTCCCTCCTACCCCCCAAATCTAGCAAAAAATGCTTGTCCCTTGTTTCCAGCACTCTGAACGGTCCATCATAAGGTGGGCGCAGTGGGGGGCAATGTGCATCGTGTCTGACAAAAACAAACTCCGCGTTTTTCAAAGTTTTAGGCACAAAAACGCGCGGAAAACTGTGGTGAACAGGGCCCGGCAGCGTGCCTGTGTCAATGCTATGCTGCAACAGCTGAGACGGGGAGCTGCCCGGTGCAGGATTATCTGGGAGAAACTCCCCGGGCAGCCGAAGTGGCTGCGCAAAAACGAATTCAGCCGGGGAAGCTTCCAAGTCCTCTTTAGGCGCAGAACGTAACCCCAATAAAACCCACGGTAGCTTGTCCACCCAATTTGCATCCGTCAGTGACGCCCTGAGAGCCGCTTTCAATGACCTATGAAAACGTTCGCATAACCCATTAGCCTGTGGATTGTACGCGGTTGTGCGGTGAATTGTGACACCCAGGCTGCGGGCCATTGTCGACCAAAGTTCGGAAACAAATTAAGGGCCTCTGTCGGACGTAATTTCCGACGGAACTCCAAAACGCGCCACCCATGCTGTTAAAAACGCACGCGCCACCTCCTCGGCTGTGGTTGACGCCAGTGGAACCACCTCAGGCCAGCGCGTGGTGCGGTCCACCATTGTCAGAATGTGCGTGTACCCCTGTGATGGCGGGAGGGGGCCCACTAGGTCCATGTGAACATGGTCGAACCTCTTAGCCGGGATGTGAAACGGCTCCAAGGGAGCTCTCGTGTGTCTGTGTACTTTGGCTCGTTGGCACGCCATGCAGGCTGCTGCCCACTCTTTCACTTGTTTATGAAAGGCTCGGCCACACAAATTTCTCTCCTACCATCTTGACCGACGCACGCACTCACAGGTGCGCTAAAGAATGAATCGAGTCAAAAACGCGGCGGCGCCCCGCGGCCGGTACCACGGGACGCAGTCGCCCAGTGGAGACGTCGCAGATTGGGGGGGCATACCGTCTTGCAGCACCCTGCTCTCCAGCCTTAACCCTGTTGGTCCAGACTGGAGCGCGCGCACATCCGCGTCACTGACCTGCTCCGCGGCCATGGCTGTGTAATCTATCCCCACGCAGACTGGGGCCGCCACGGCGCATGAGAGGCAGTCTGCCACTACATTCAGTTTACCTGACACATGCTGAATATCGGTAGTAAACTCTGAGATCGCGGCCAGCTGTCTCTACTGCCGGCCCGATCACGGTTCTGAAACCTTGGCCATCGCGAATGTTAATGGCTTGTGGTCAACGAACGCGGTGAAACAGCGTCCTTCCAGCCAGAACTGGAAATGGCGAATGGCCAAGTGGAGAGCCAGCAACTACCTGTCGAACGCGCTGTATTTATGTTCACTATCGCGCAAAGTCCTGCTGAAAAAGGCGAGTGGCTGCCAAGCCCCGGCTACACGCTGCTCCACGACTGCCCCTATGGCCACATCTGATGCGTCAGTAGTGAGCGCTATGCGGGCCGTTGGGTCTGGATGTGCCAACAACGCAGCGTTTGCCAGGGCTGCCTTGACTTCTGAGAACGCCCGCTCTCGCTCCGGGGACCATTCGATCTTATTCGCGGGTTTCTGTTTTTTGAGCGTGGCGTACAGTGGTTGCATGAGCTGCGCTGCGTAGGGGAGGAAACGGTTATAAAAATTCACCATTCCCAAAAACTCCTGTAACGCCCTGACCGTTTGCAGTCGGGGAAAATCTGCTACCGCGCGCCCTTTGTCAGGCAGCGGAACCGCTCCTTCGGGAGAGACGCGGTGCCCCAAAAAATCAATCTGCGGCACCCCAAACTGACACTTCGCTGGGTTGATTATTAAACTGTGCTCTCCCAACCTCCGGAAAACCGCCATGAGGTGGGTTTCGTGTTCATCTTCGGACGCGCTGGCTACCAAGATATCGTCCAGGTAGACGAATACGAAAGGGAGATCGCGCAGCACCGCATCCATCATGCGTTGGAACGTCTGTGCAGCCCCTTTAAGCCCAAATGGCATGCGCAAAAACTCGAATAGACCAAACGGAGTTATCACCGCTGTTTTGGGTATGTCCTCAGCGTGCACTGGGACTTGGTGGTAACCGCGGACCAAGTCTATTTTAGAAAAAACGCGTGCTCCTGCCAAGTGAACGGAAAAATCCTGGATGTGAGGAATTGGGTAGCGGTCGTGCGCTGTGGCGTTGTTCAACCTGCGGAAATCCCCGCAAGGTCGCCACGAACCATCAGCTTTAGGGACCATGTGTAGCGGGGAAGCCCATGGGCTGTTTGAACGCCTGATGATGCCCAACCTCTCCAGGTTGGCGAACTCCTCGCGCGCTATGGCCAGTTTAGCTGCATCCAAGCGCCAAGGTTTTGCAAAAACGGGCGGCCCGGTGGTGGTAATAAAATGTTCCACCCCGTGTTTAGCGACGGCTGCCGAAAATGTCGGGACCGTGAGTGCTGGGAACTGAGTGAGCAGTGTGTGGATCTTACCGCTTGCAGCTGTGACGTTGGCTTGTGCTGTTGGCTGGGACGCTCGAGCTGTACAGGGGATAGTATCAAAGGACAGTGCATTAACCAGGCGCCTGTTAGCGACATCAACCAACAAACCATGTGAGCACAAAAAAATCAGCCCCCAATATATTGAAATTCAATGCTGCTATGACAAAAGTCCACTCAAATGAATGGCCGTGTAGCGACAGAAGTAGAGTCCTCTCACCAAAGGTCTTAATCTCCGAGCCGTTTGCTGCTGCCATCTCGGGGCCGCTGGAACCTGCCAGCTGGTCGGCGTAGGACGGCATGATGAAACTCAACTGTGCGCCGGTGTCCACGAGGAAATGCCTCCCCGAGTGTGCGTCTGTCAAGTAGAGCAGCTTGTTCTCCTCCCCGAGGGCCGCAGCTGCTACCGACCCCCGGTCTTGGCATTTCCCGAATGCTTGAACTGGCACGGTGGTATACATTTGCGTTCCTTCTCTGCAAAGCGGCGGTGGTAGAAACAAAGGATGTCTCCTCCGCGTTCCTTGGCCCCCGCTGCTGCTGTCGTCGGTGGTTCTGCTACCGCCGTCAATGGCTCCTCGCCCTCTCCGGCCGTCGCGCCGAGCTCCGTCGCTGCCGCCGTGGTCGTGAGCTCTCTGCTGGCCATGATGATCCGGTGTGCTTCCGGGCCAGCGCACGGTAGTCCCGCTTGGCCAGCAACGGCGAATTGGCCAGGGCCGCTCTCGTCGCTGACGGAAGGTTCCGGAGAAAGAGGTGGGTAAAAATGAAGTGGTCGTCGTCCGAGCCCTTCAATCTCAGCATCCTCTCCATCAGGTCAATAGCCGTGCAATCTCCTAACCCGGTCCGCGTCAGGAGTCTCTCTGCTCTCTCCTCAACCGAGAGTGTGTAGTGCTGGATGAGTGGGGCTTTCAACGCGTCATATTTTTTGCTGGTTGGTGGCTGATCCAGCAGGCTCTTCACGTGCTGAGCCGTGTGGGTGTCGAGCTTTGCGACCACATGGTAGAATTTCGTGTCATCCACCGATATCCCCCGGAGGACGAACTGCGCCTCAACCAGGTGGAACCAGGAGCGCGGATTGTGCTGCCAAAAATTCGGTAGCTGGATTGTAAAGGCATACGCTTGGCTGGGGGCTCCCAACGAGGCTGGCTCCAGGGAACTCTCTTCGTGTTGCATGCTTCATCTTGGTTCACCAGTGTGGAGTGTGTAAATGACGAGGCAGGTTTGTCTCAGGCAGTTTATTACACATCTCACGCATGAGCATAGTAGAAAGAGAGCATCTCAGACAAAACTCTTCTCTTAAATACTCAGGTCTTCCTACAGCCACTTCTACATATCAAAGGTCACATTGCATTCACATCAAAGGTCACATTGCATTCACATCCTTAATCCTTTAACATCCCCCTCACAGTCTCTGACACACAAAGGATCCTCCTAGCAGTCTCTGACACACAAAAGATCTCACTTTCACAACTTCCCGTTATCTCCAAGGAAACTCTGCTCTTTGTTCTTATCTAAGATGCTACTCATTATGTTTTCCCCATGTGCAGCTACAGCTCATTAGTTTGAGTATTTAGTATTAAGGTGTGCTTAAGGAGTCCTAACTGCCTAACTGTGTGTTGGTGTGTGTGTTATTAGCATCCATTAGTGAAGTACGTGGCGGTAGTGTACCTGTAAGCTGGTTGCCAACCGCCAATCAAATCGAAAAGAAAAAGAAGGATTGAGTTACTGTAAGTTACTGTGTCATGACCTTGGAATTGTTGCTTCTGTACCCATTACCATGGCATTTATACGGAGAGCAAAGTAAAAATATCATTGCTCAGGAAATGTAGCATTTCTTAACCCCTTGCACTCTGGTCAATTTCCCTAAAAATGCCTAAAAATAACGTACCCAAAGTAAATCAAAAGCTGTTCTTCAACCCTTTGCAGCATCTTCATGGGGTTGGTCTTTTTAAAACAAAACAATTTGAATGTTTTGGCAAAATAGTCATTATCTCTCTAAGTGCTCCTGCCACTGAGTAACAGTCATCTAAACATACTGAACTTGAAGAAAATAAATTTCGCCTGGGTGTTTTTTTGGATACAAATGCTTGCAAATAACACACAGCTGTCAGATCCGGGCTGGAAAATGCAACAGAAATGTAGAACCAAGTGTTATCCAGCTGAGGTCAAAATTTTGTAACAATACCACAAAAAATGAATATATTACACAGCTTTTTCCTCAGGTTGTTCCCAGGCGTTTTTGAACTGTGCCAAATTGTGCCAAATGGCACAGTTTGGAAAAACGTCTGTAACTTCTGAATGATTCAATATAGAAGCTTCATCTTGGGCTCTAATGAAAGGTGAAGGGCTGTGTGTGTGTGTGTGTGGGGGGGGGGTGTTTATTCATTCATGAATGAATGAATGAACAAACAAGCCCCCACACACAAAGAAGCATGCCACGTAAAAAATGTGTGGCTTTTTTTAACAAGAAAAAATAACCTACAGTGCATTAAAAATTATACTAAAATATCTGTAATGTAGAAGATAACAACTCCCCCCCCCCCCGCTACAGAGGACGGACATCGCCCATCGCTACATGACGGACCGCAGGGACGGTGCGCCGTGGTCTACTACGCACAGTTGTACTACAATATCTGCAATAATATCTGCAATCCGCTACAGAAGAGTAGCGGGGGGGGGGGGGGCGTTCACGGTCCCGACGCGGCGCACGGTCCGTCATGTTGCGATGACGCACAGTTGTAATTTACCGATCGGTCAAAAGTCATTTTGATTACAATTTTCAGGGATAAAGAATAATTTAGCTTATAACACTTACCTGTCCACAACAGCAGTGTCGCTGGCGAACTTCTCTTCCTCATTGTCAGACAAACATGACGCTGGTCCGCTTGTTATGCACTCGTGGTTCTGGTCACGCGATCCGGTCAAACCATGATTCCATTATTGTGGTTTTGCGCTTCCATGATAGCGGTTTTGGCGAACGATTTTTCAAAACAAATAAGAACAGTAGTAAGAAAAAAAAGACTGGCGAACGCGTGTATGTCACCCAGCGGCTTACACAAAACAGATTTCACGCACGGGACGTACGCTTTCAATTGTCGAAGTTCTCTGCTTCAGTTGGCTCGCTGTATTCGCAACCGTTGGTAGGCGGGTCCTTCTTGCTAGGTTTTCAGTCATTGGTTCTTCAAGGTTTCAGAAACCCACTTCAAGGCTCTTATTAGTCAAATGAGAGGTCAATCAAATCTAAACCAATCAAAGCCCTCCTTTGGTTTTCTGTTCGCAGCTGTGTCTGCAGCTTTTTTTTTTCAGTGCGCCCTAGGACGCAGAGACGTGACCGCCCGCGGTATCCCGGAGTGCAAGATCTTAATTGTGCATATGATAATAAAACCTTTGAATCTTGAATCTTACTTTGTCTCCAAATCGCTCAATGTGAGCTGTCCCTCTGATATACTTATTTCTAATCTTGTGTCTCCTAGTCACTCCCAATGAAAATCTTAGCATCTTCAACTCTGCCACCTCCAGCTCCACCTCCTGTCTTTTTGTCAGCACCACTATCTCCAAACCATACATCATACAGATCTCACTACCGTCTTGTAAATCTTCCCTTTCACTCTTGCTGCTACCTTTCTGTCACAAATCACCCCTGACACTCGTTCCCACCCACTCCACCCTGCCTGGACTGTCTTCTTCACTTCACTTGTGCATTTTCCATTGCTTTGGATGGTTGACCCCAGGTATTTAAACTCATCTTCCTTCACTACCTCTACTCCTTCCATCTTTACCATTGCACCTGCTTTCCTCTCATTCACACTCATGTATTCTGTCTTGCTTTTACTAACTTTCATTCCTCTTCTCTCCAGAGTGTCCCTCTACCTCTCCAGGTTCTCTTCTACCTGCTCCCTACTCTCACTACAGATCACAATGTCATCTGCAAACATCATGGTCCATGGAGACTCCTGCCTGACCTCGTCTGTCAGCCTGTCCATTCCCATGGCAAACAAGAAGGGGCTCAGAGCTGATCTCTGATGTAATTCCACCCCCACCTTGAATCCATCTTTCACTCCGACAGCGCCCTTCACCACCATCTTGCTGTCCTCATACATGTTCTGCACCACCCTCACATACTTCTCTGCCACTCCTGACTCCTCACTTTCTCATTCAGTACCACAGTACCACACTCATACAGTACCACCTCTCTTGGCACCCTATCATAGATCCACAAAGACAGTGCAGCTCCTTCTGATCCTCTACACTTCTCCATCAGCACTCTTAGAGCAAACATTGCATCTGTAGTACTCTTTCTTGGCATAAAACCATACTGCTGCTCACTGATTGTCACCTCTCCTCTTAACCTGGCTTCAACAACTCTTTCCCATATCTTCATAGTGTGGCTGATCAACTTTATGCCTCTGTAGTTACTACAGCTCTGAGCATCACCTTTGTTCTTGAAAACTGGTACCAAAGCACTTCTTTTCCACTCCTCGGACATCCTCTCACTCTCCAAGAATGTGTTAAACAATCTGGTTAAAAAGTCTACTGCTATCTCTCCTAAACATCTCCATACCTCCACAGGTATGTCACCTGGACCAACTACCTTTCCATTCTTCATCCTCTTCAAAGCTGCCCTCACTTCCGCCTTGCTAATCCTCAGGACTTCCTTGTTCACTATCTTTCCTTGATCCATCTTCCTCTCTCTCTCATTTTCTTTATTCATCGGCTCTTCAAAGTACTCTTTCCACCTTCTCAACACACTGTCGTCATTTGTTAGTACATTACCATTTCTGTCCTTAATCAACCTAACCTGCTGTACATCCTTTCCAGCTCCATATCTCTGTCTAGCCAGTCGATACAAGTCCTTTTCTCTTTCCTTAGTGTCCAGCCTCTCATACAACTCACTATATGCCTTTTGCTTTGCCTTTGCCACCTCTCTCTTTCCCATGCGCCTAGATTCCAAATACTTCTGTCTACTTTCTTCATCTCCCTGACTATCCCTCTTTTAATTTGCTAACGTCTTCCTTTGGATACTTTCCTGTACCTCCTCATTCCATCACCAAGTCTCCTTGTCTTCCTTCCTCTGTTCACTGGATACACCACATACTGTTACAACCCGAGCGCTGGGCTCTGTCCGCGCTCGGGCTACGCACAGCTCGCTGCAGGCCTTGACAGCTGTGGGTTGTATTCTGGGCTCACCGGGCTCTTATTGTGAATGCGCTCGGTGGGGCTTCCGCCTGTCAAGGTTGGTCAGCTGTCTGTCATTACTGCTCGTTAGTGTTCGCCTTTATAAGGCGGGCACTGACGGCAGTTAGATCGCAGGAGTATCCCCAAGTGCAGGTTCAATAGATACAAGAACTCATTTATCCCGACGTCAGTAAAACTTTTAAACTCAGATAAATAGGTCAGGGACACTGATAACTCCTGTTCTTAATGACTGCTGTTATACAGTATATTTATGTATGTATATACACTACCGTTCAAAAGTTTGGGGTCACCCAGACAATTATTTTGTGTTTTCCATGAAAAGTCACACTTATTTACCACCATGAGTTGTAAAATCAATAGAAAATATAGTCAAGACATTGACAAGGTTAGAAATAATGATTTGTATTTGAAATAATAATTTTTTCCAGATATTCAACCTGCTCAAAGGAAGGTCAGTTTTATAGCTTCTCTAACCAGCTAAACTGTTTTCAGCTGTGCTAACATGATTGCACAAGGGTTTTCTAATCATCCATTAGCCTTCTGACGCAATGAGCAAACACATTGTACCGTTAGAACACTGGAGTGATAGTTGCTGGAAATGGGCCTCTACACACCTATGTAGATATTGGACCAAAAACCAGACATTTGCAGCTAGAATAGTCATTTACCACATTAGCAATGTATGAATGAATGAATGAATGAATGAATTTATTTATTTCGGATAGTACATTACAGGTTAAAAGAAACTGTATAATATAACAACAAGGTCAAATTAGACAAAGACTCCTTCTACTATACAATTCCACGTGAGTTATCCGAAATGGGTGATGGCTGAAGCCGCAGCTTATATTGCCCACCCATATTCCATCCAAGAATTCAAAGGAGAAAAAAGAGAAAGCAAGACAAGAGCGATTACAATTTAAAACAAAGCTAAGACAAAATGTGACTGAGAGAAAAAGAAAACTGAGCTAGTCTAAGTTAAGCGGTTACTATTCAAAAACAAATCTAAGACATAGTGTCACAGAGAAAAAAGAAAAAAAAAGAAAAACTAAGCTACAACACAACACAGGCTGGAAATGTCAAACCTTATGTGAGTTTACATGTCGTCTTGTAAATATGTTTGGAGTATTTCTTCCTTTAGTTTTTGTTTAAATTGTCCAAGCTTTGTACATGATTTTAATTCAGGTCCAAAATCGTTCCATAATCTGACACCTTGCACTGAAATACAGTGTTGCTTGGTGGTTGTTCTCACTGTAGGCTTTTGAAATATACATGTTCCTCTGAAGTGATATCGTTTCTCCCTTGTTTGGAACAACTTTTGGATATTTGCGGGCAGTGATAGATTCTTCACTTTGAACATTATTATTGCGGTTTTAAAGTCGATCAGATCTTTCAACTTGAGAGTTTTTTGTTTAAGAAAAAGTGGGTTTGTTGGTTCCCTGTAAGCTGCTTTGTTGATTATTCTAATAGCTCTCTTTTGAAGCATAAAGAGTGGATATATGTTTGTTTTATATGTATTTCCCCATACTTCATTACAGTATGTCATGTATGGGAGTATTAATGAATGATACAAGGTGTATAGTGTGGGTTGATTCAGCAAATTTTTCACTCTGTGTAATATTGCAATTGATTTGGATACTTTACCTTTTATATAATTAATATGTGGCTTCCAACACAGTTTGTTATCAATTATTACTCCAAGGAATTTAGTTTCGGACACCCTTTCAATCTCTACACCATTTACACTGAGTTTGGGTGCTGGGTAGTTGTGATGGTTGTTAAAGACTAAAAATTTTGTCTTGCTTAAATTGAGCGTTAATTTGTTTGAATCAAACCACAGTTTCAGCTTTCCTAATTCCTTTCCGAGTGTATCCAGAAGTTGTTCCAAATTGTTTCCACTGCATAGCAGGTTAGTGTCATCAGCAAACAATATTAAGTCCATTTTTTCTGAAACTTTACATATATCATTTATATAGATATTGAATAATAATGGTCCCAAAACTGAACCCTGTGGGACTCCACAGGTGACCTTCAGTAGCTCTGAGTTTTTGTTGTTAACACATGCAAACTGATATCTATTCTTTAAGTAACTTCTTAACCAGGACAGTGCTACCCCTCTAATACCACAATTTTGTAGTTTCTTTAATAATAGATTGTGATCTACTGTATCAAATGCTTTTTTAAGATCCAGGAATACTCCAACTGAATACTCTTTATTTTCAATGGCTGTTGATATTTTTTCTGTAAATTCCATTAAGGCATATGCTGTTGTCCTTTTGTGTCTGAACCCATATTGCTGCTCACACAATAAATCATTCTTCAGTATGAAGTTGTCAATTCTCTCATAGAATATTTTTTCAAGTATCTTGGAAAATTGCGGTAATAGTGAAATTGGTCTGTAGTTGGAGAGTTCCCCTCTGTCGCCTGTCTTGTAAATCGGAATTACTTTAGCTATTTTCATTGCATTGGGAAATATACCTGATTGGAGAGACAGGTTACAGATATACGTCAGTGGTTTCACTATGCATTCGATAACAGTTTTGACTAGTAGCATATCAATACCATCACAGTCAGTAGATGTTTTACTTTTGAACGATTTAACAATTTCAATGACCTCTCTTTCGACTGTGTTCTTTATGAAGATGGTGTCTTTTACAGCAGTGTTATTGCATATTGAATCACCTGTAGGCACCGTAGTGGGTATTTCTCGGGCCAGTTTAGGTCCAATGTTAACAAAAAAATTATTAAATTCATCTGCAGGTGAAGCTATATTCACATTCGGAGTCGATTTATTATTTTTTGGAATGTTAGTTGGGTAGCTGGTATTTCTGCTTTTATTTCCAAGGATACTGTTGATTATTGTCCATGTATTTTTAATATTGTCTTTGTTTTTTTCCAGTTCTTTACTGTAATAGTCTCTTTTACTACATCTTATTATATATGTTAACTTATTTTTGTATGTTTTATACCGCTGCTCTGCTTCTTTTGTCCTTTTCTTTATGAAAGCTTTATATAATAAATTTTTCTTTTTACACGCCTTTTGTAGTCCTTTGGTTAACCATGGTTTGTCAGTAAATTTGTGTTTAAGCTTTTTTTTAACTAATGGGCAGTTTTTTTCATAAAGAGTGGTTACAATGTTTATAAATGTGTCATAGGCTTCATTTACATCTGATACATAGACTTCTGTCCAGTCTTGCTTCAGCAAGTCCTCTTTAAAAGAACTGATTGCGTTTGGTGATTTGTGTCTGAACGATTTTGAGATTTTTTCTGGGTTGGGCCCCGTGTGGCCATGGATAAGTGCAAAGATTGGCAAGTGGTCGCTTATATCATTTATCAATAATCCACTTTCTATTTTCTTGTCGAGAACATTGACAAACAGGTTGTCAATAAGTGTAGCAGAGTGAGCTGTGATTCTACTGGGATGTGTTATTGTGGGATATAGACTCATGCTGTACATAGAGTTCATGAACTCTGTAACTACATTTTGTTGATGTGGATTAAGTAGATCAATATTGAAATCTCCACAAATTGCTACCATTTTCTTACTAGTAATATTATTGTACAGCTCGACTAATTTATCTCTGAATGTCTCAATGCAAGTTCCCGGCGTTCTGTATATGCAGCTTATGATTAGATTTTTTGTTTTGTCTAGGTCAATCTCAACAGTAACACATTCCAAAATCCCTGGTAGTGCTGAGGACATTTCATTTACAAGCTTACATCTATATAGGTCATCAATATACAGTGCAACACCACCACCCTTTTTTTGAGATCTGTTAATGTTAAACATCTGATATCCCTCTATTGCCATCAGGGGAGCCTGGTCTTCATTAAGCCAGGTTTCAGAGACTGCAATAGCTGTGAATTTTCTGTTTAGCTGTTTTAAATAGTTCTGAATCTGTGAGAAGTTTTTGTTAAGACTTCTGCTATTGAAGTGTATTATTGACAGTTTACCATCTAATTGCACTTGACTTTTGAATTGCTTTTCAGTGTAATATTCACAGTGGTTATGAATATTATTGAAAAAGTGGTTATCAGGATCAATATCATTCTCCATCTCTTGTGGTTTATGTTCAGCATAGTGGCATATTTTTAGAGTTTGAGTTTCCTCACTCTGTGTTTCATAGTCAGTGTTCATTTGTATTTATCTAAGTCAGTAGCATCTCTGATCATTATACTTTTTGCTTGCTCAGGTGTTCCATTTAGTTTAATCCAAATTCTACAATTTCTTGTCCAGGTTGTCTGTATCTTATTTTGTTTTTTTAGCATCCGTGCCTGCCGTGCTAATTCAGCGGGTTTTTTTGTCAGGTGTTCATTTAGGTAAACTTGAGTTTCCTTTAGTTTTCTGGCCTGCCTCAGTATGTCATTTTTCACTTTCATTTTCATGTATATTAGATATTAGAGTGTATTTCTGATTAGTTTAAAGCTATCTTCATTGAAAAAAACAGTGCTTTTCTTTCAAAAATAAGGAAATTTCTAAGTGACCCCAAACTTTTGAACGGTAGTGTACTTGTATTATTTATTGGGTTTTATTTCATTCATTATGTACTACATCCATTGTTTATGTGTGGATTGTGTGGTTGCAGCACGGGTGACAAGCCCAAGACAAATTTCCCCTTGAGGGACAATAAAGTTTATCTTATCTTATCAGATATCGTCAAACAATCCTCGTGAGGCCTTGTTAGACCTTCATGTCAGGTTTGTGTTCTTTCTTGTCTTGTCATAGTTTAGCTCGTAGTGGCTGGGGTTAGCTCTACGAGCCCTTGTATTGCCTAGTGTGTGTTTTTGCCCTTAGCGGCTCATAGCCTTGTGTCTTGTCTTGTTTTATTAATAAATTGCCATCATTGCAAAACTCACCGGTGGACTCTTGGCGTCTTATGGTGATCCGCGAGGGTCACCGCATGATACATACCTTTCTACCCGTTTGCCCTCAATACTTTTGCTGTATTTTCCCAGTCATCAGGTAATTCTTCCCTACTACCCAGAGAATGTATCAACTCCTTCCTGAACTCTGTGCGATCTTCTTCCTTCTGTAACTTCCCCCACTTAATCTTTGGCTCTGCCTTAACTGTTTTCCCCTTCTTGCTTTGCAAAGTCATCCTACAGACTACCATCTCATGCTGTCTAGCTACACTCTCCCCTGCCACAACCTTGCAGTCTCTTTCAGATTTCTCCTTCTACATAAGATGTAGTCCACATGTGTGCACCTTCCTCCATTCTTGTAAGTCACTCTATGTTCCTCTATCTTCTTGAAGTATATGTTCACCACAGCCATTTCTATCCTTTTAGCAAAATCCACAACCATCTGTCCTTCCACATTTCTCTCCTGAAGACCATACCTACCAAGGACCTTATCATCGCCTCTGTTCCCTTCACTTACAGTACTTGTTCATTAAAGTCTGCTCCAATCACCACTCTCTTTCCCCTGGGAACAGTCTCTACCACTTCATCCAACTTACTCCTGAATTCCTCTTTCTCTTCTACCTGACATCCAACTTGTAGGACATACACACTGACAACATTCAACATCACCTTCAACTTCTAGCTTCAAAGTCATGATTCTGTCTGACTCCCTCTTTACCTCCTGAACACTCTTCACATACTCTTCCTTCAAGATTACTCCTACTCCATTTCTCTTCCTATCTACACTATGGTAGAACAGTTTAAATCCACCTCCAATGCTCCTAGCCTTACTTCCCTTCCATCCCTTCCATCTTCCATCAGAAGAGGATCTTCAGGTCAAGGAACAGGGAGATGCTGAAGTCCGTACAGAGGGAGCTGAGGAGAAAGATCAGAGAAGGCAAGGACAGCTTCAGGAAGAAGATGGAGGACAAGCTGCAACAGAGCGACATCAGCGGGGTCTGGAGAAACCTCAAAACCATCTCGGGGCTCCAGAATACCTCCCCCCAGGCCACGGGGGGCAGGGAGTGGGCGAACAACCTGAATCTGTTTTTCAATAGATTTGACCAACCGCCCTCCCCCCTGACTGCACAACAACCACTGCTGCCTCTAAAGAAATCAAGTCCTGCTGCCCACTCCCCACTCCACCAACACCCCCCCACTCCCAACACACAGCCCCCCATCCTGACCCTGACCAGGACCCAGGTGAGGACGGAGCTGAGGAAGATCAAGGCGAGGAAGGCGCTGGGACCGGACGGCATCAGCGCAAAGCTCCTCAAGTCCTGTGCAGACCAGCTGTGTGGGATTGTGACGTATATCTTCAACATGAGCCTGAAACTGGGGAGGGTACCACAGCTGTGGAAAACATCTTGTGTGGTACCTGTACCAAAAACTTCCCACCCCAAAGACCTGAACAGCTACAGACCGGTGGCCTTGACGTCCCACTTGATGAAGACCCTGGAGAGACTGCTCCTTGCTCACCTCCGCCCCCTGGTGGAACCAGCGATGGATCCACTCCAGTTCGCCTACCAGCATGGCATTGGGGTGGAGGATGCGGTGATCTTCCTCCTTCACCGTTCTCTGTCCCACCTGGAGAAGCCCGGGAATATGGTGAGGATCATGTTCTTTGACTTCTCCAGTGCTTTCAACACCATCCAACCGATGATCCTGAAGGACAAGCTGCTGCGCGCAGGGGTGGACCAGCACCTGTCATCATGGATCCTGGACTACCTCACGAACCGGCCTCAGTTTGTGAGAACCCGGGACTGTGTGTCCGACACGATCATCAGTAGCACGGGGGCCCCCCAGGGAACGGTGCTGGCTCCCTTCCTGTTCACTCTTTATACTGCGGACTTCTCACACAACACAACACACTGCCATCTACAGAAGTTCTCTGATGACTCTGCGATCGTTGGCCTCATCTCCAATGGAGATGAAGCTGAGTACAGAGGGCTTATCCAGAACTTTGTGGACTGGTGCCATCGGAACTGCCTCCAGATCAACGCGAGGAAAACTAAGGAGCTGGTGGTGGACTGCCGCAGGCATGGGCAGCCCCTCACAGTACCAGTAAATATACAGGGAACAGACATCGAGATGGTGACATCCTATAAGTACCTGGGTATTCATCTGAACAATAAACTAGACTGGTCACACAATACTGATGCACTCTACAAGAAGGGACAGCGCAGGCTGTTCCTGCTGAGGAGACTCAGGTCTTTTGGTGTACAAGGGGCGCTGCTGAAGACATTCTATGACACGGTGGTGGCATCAGCCATCACTTTTGGAGTGGTCTGCTGGGGCAGTGGCATTACTGCAGCCGATAGGAAGAGACTGAACAAACTGATTAAGAAAGCTAGCTCTGTCCTGGGGCAGCGCCTTGATCCGATGGAGGAGATAGGAGAGAGAAGGACGGTGGCTAAACTGTCATCTCTGCTGGAGTCCGAGTTCCACCCTATGCAGGACATACTGAATGCACTGAGGAGCTCATTTAGCAGCAGACTACATCATCCCAGGTGCACAACCGAGAGGTTTCGTAGGTCCTTCCTACCAACGGCTGTCAGACTGTACAACCTAAGCAGGGCTGCTCGCAGAGATAGCAAAAAGACGTAACAAACTAATAGTTTTTTGAATGCAAAAGATGCAATAGACTTACACAATGGTCCCCTCCGGCATACAACTAGGAACTTACCGGTCGCTATGGAGGGTGAGAATATGTATGGGCACATAATCATACCATGTAGGATAACTAAGTAGATGGTTATGCTGTTTCATTCCATCTAGCAACAATGCTCTGCACTGTGTGTGTTTATATATTTACATATTTATTCCATCTAGCTACAATGCTCAGCACTGGGTGTGTTTATATATTTATATATCTACATATTATTCCATCTAGCTACATTGCTCCGCACTGTGTGTGTTTATATACTTGCATATTTATTCCACCTAGCTGCAATGCTCCGTACTGTGGGTGTTTATATATTTACATATTTATTCCATCTAGCTACAATGCTCTGCACTGTGTGTTCATATATTCATATATTTATTCCATCCAGCTACAATGCTCTGCACTGTGTGTCTGTGTGTGTGTGTATATATATATATTTTATAGTAATACGTACATATGTATATTAGCTGCTCTTGCTTGCTTGTTTTTTTCTTGCCTTCTGATTGTTGCTCTGAGTGTTGCTATCCCTGTGCTGTTGCAATCCTGGAATTTCCCCGTTGTGGGACTAATAAAGGCTTATCTTATCTTATCTTATCTTATCTTATATCTACCTTTCTTCTCTCCATCATAGCCAACTCTCTGTCTTTACCAGTCATAGTCCCTACATTTAACGTCCCTACTCTCACCTCCACGCTTCTACCTTTCCTTTTCTCTCTCTCCCTCCTAACATGCCTTCCCCCTCTCCTCCTCCTTGATCTTCGACCAACAGTAGCCCAATTTCCACTGGCGCCCTTTCGGTTAACAGCACCGGTGGCAGTCGTTGTTAACCCGGGCCTTGACCGATCTGGTATGAAAGTCTCATTTGTCATGATCCACATGTTTGATTTGGCTTTATGTCGGATGCCCTTCCTGACACAACCATCACCATTTACCTGGGCTTGGGACCGGCACTAGGAGTACACTGGCTTGTGCACCCCCGTGGCTGGGTTTTTGCTCATTAAAGACCACTGGATTTAAATACAGGGTTGGAATGTGAGTTCAGTGCTTGCTGCTGGATGCAACATGCTAACGTAATTTTTTTTTTTAACTTGTCAAGTCTTCCTTTTACAGAGGAAAAACAGATTCAAACTTTATATAGACATTGTAAAACAATGACTCTTGAAGTAAAACTTTAGACATGGCTGTAATGAGTCAAACCTCAAGTGACATTGTTACACTGAAAGCAACATGAAAGTACATGCCTTAGTATTGGTCACACTTGATTCATTCACTAAAAGTAAATGATTCATTACTGGATTGGAGCAAATATAACTGAAGCTCTAAGATGTGCATAAACACAACCCACATTGCTCACATATATATCATGGCTATATTCATCTGGTAGAGGAGGAAGATGGTGAGCAATAAAGGCTATGAATGATGAATAACAGTCTATGCTGCAAATAACACAGACAGCCTGTCACGCCGCGCCGTTCATCAGCGGCGCCACCTGCTCACACACCTGATCCTCATCAGCGGCGAGGGATAAAAGCCGCCTCGCCCGGAGGCTCGGCCTGAAGCCGTCAGACTTCGTTTCCTCACCGCCGTGAGCATACCTTTCTTCACCATCGCTATTTTGGGTAAGAACCCTTACCTCCTTCTCCAGTCTGCTCCCCTGTGCACAGGTGGATTCCCCGGCGGCGGACATCTCCGTTCCATCGCCCATCCTTCGCCGCTGCACGGAGCTCTCCAGGTGGCTGTCTCCCGGGCTACGTTCCCCTTGCTGTGCCAGCTATTCTGACAACCCAAGTAAGATCTTCTCTTGCCATAATTCATCCTGTGTTGGTGTATGCCCATCACCCTCTCCCTGTGCTCTCTCCATAGGGTTGCTCGGCCGAACGGTCATCTGCCTCTGTGCCTGAAGCAGACGCCACCACCAACACATCTGCATCCCGCAGACACACACTCATTCACCCCTGCTGTTAATAAACTCTTTGAACTACTCTAAGCCTGTGTGTGTGCGTCTCCTGAGCCGTGCGTTATGTCAGTACGGCTTCAGCAGAGCGGCTCGGCGGACGGCGGGCTCGCACACCGGTTTACCACTCTCGAGGCTAGAGTGGATCAGATTGCTTATCAACAGCAGGTTATCCTGAATCAATTATTAAACTTAACTAACCGGTTGGGCCGCTTAGATCCTCAACAGCCGTTCCCCCCGGCTCGTCAGGGTGGCGCGGCTCCTGCTGTTCCAGCGGCCGTCCAGCCGGCTCCAGTGGCACCGGTTCGGCTCACACCGATTCCGACCCCCACCCGCTTTAGCGGTAAGCTCGGCGGAGCGCGGGGGTTCATTATGCAGTGTGAGTCCGTGTTCCACCGTGTGCCCGGAGATTTTCCCTCGGATCACAGTCGGATTGGTTACATAGGGAATCTTCTGGAGGGGCGTGCGTTAACTTGGACCTACGCCGTAATGGCGAGGCCCAGTTATGCCACCCTCACCTATGACCAGTTCGTGAGGCGCTTTCTGGAGGTCTTTGACCATTCTCAAACCGAGACGGTCCAGGTCGATCGGCTTCTCGCTCTCCAGCAGGGAGGCCGGTCGGCAGCGGACTACTCGGTCGACTTCCGGGTAGCGGCGGAGGAATTGGGCTGGGAGGAACGCTCCCTCTGTGGCCTGTTCCTCCGCAGCCTCAATAGTGATCTGAGGGATGAACTGGCTGGACGGGATATCCCTGGGACGCTAGCGGAGCTGACATCCTTAGCGATAAGTTTGGATAACAGGTTGCGCGAGCGCTCCTCGGGGCGGAAGTCTTCTTCTTCTCGCCCTCGTGGAGTCTCGCCGCACCTGTTCCAAGCTCGCCCCCTGGCGGCGCCGCCAGCATCGTGCCCCGAGGAGCCGGAGCCGATGGTGATGGGCTGGACCAAGCTTTCCCCTGCGGAGAAACAACGCCGCCGTGAGTTGGGCCTCTGCATGTATTGCGGAGGTGACCAACACACTGTGGAGCATTGCCCGCGGAAAGCCAGTCGGCGGGGTCCGCGAATCGCTGTAGGGAGCCTCGCGGATCCCAACCGGTTAGACACTCTCACTCAATTAAAGCTGCCCATCCGTTTTTGCCACAATCCCACTGGGCACCTCACCCACGCACTGGTGGATTCGGGCGCAGAGGGCAGCTTCATTTCACAAGGCCTGGCAACCCGATTGGGCATCCGCTGTCAGGCGCTCAAACACCCCATCTCCCTGGTCCATCTCTCCCGTGCCTCCCTTGGGAGAGTTACCCATCAAACCATTCCTGTCCCAGTCATCATCTCAGGGAACCACCGGGAGGAAATGGTTTTCTACGTCCTGCCCAACTCTGTGTCGCCCGTCATCCTGGGGTATCCCTGGCTACGCCTCCACAATCCTGTCCTGGACTGGAGGTCAGCTGGGGTGTCGGCGTGGAGTACCTTCTGCATGGGCACATGCCTTCAGCCCGCTGCCTGCTCCCCGTCCGCGGCTCCTCCTGTGGCGGATACAGCACCCCCGGACCTGTCACTGGTGCCCCCAGAATTTCACGACCTGGGTATGGTATTCAGCAAGTCGAAAGCTATGTCTCTTCCCCCGCATCGACCATATGACTGTGCCATCAATCTCCGCCAGGGGGCCCCCCTGCCATCTGGTCGGCTCTACAGCCTGTCGGCGCCGGAGAAGGAGACTATGAATACGTACCTGAAGGAATCACTGAGCGCTGGGATTATCCGCCCATCGTCATCACCCGTGGGGGCGGGGTTTTTCTTTGTAGGGAAGAAGGACGGTTCCCTCCGTCCCTGTATTGACTACCGAGCTCTTAATGACATCACTGAGAGGGACCGTTACACCCTGCCCCTCATGGACACTGCCTTCCACTCCCTCCAGGGGGCGACCTGGTTTACCAAGCTGGATCTCCGCAGCGCTTACCACCTCGTCCGGATCCGGGAGGGAGATGAATGGAAAACAGCCTTCCGTACCCCGAACGGCCACTTTGAGTATCTCGTCATGCCGTTTGGGCTGACCAACGCTCCTGCCGTCTTTCAGCGCCTCATCAATGACGTCCTCCGGGATTTCATCGGCCTCTTCGTGTTCGTCTACCTGGACGACATTCTGATCTTCTCTCAGTCCAGAGACGAGCACCGGGTCCATGTGAGGCGGGTCCTTCAAAGACTGCTGGAGAATCATTTGTACGTGAAGGCTGAGAAGTGCGAGTTTTACGCTAGGACCACATCCTTCCTGGGATTCATCATCGCCCAAGACCAGGTGCTCCCGGACCCAGAGAAGGTGAAGGCGGTGGTGGAGTGGCCTACTCCCGCATCTCGGAAGCAGGTGCAACAGTTTGTTGGCTTCGCCAATTTTTACCGCCGTTTTGTCCCGAATTTCAGCTGGATCGTCGGACCACTGACCCGCCTCACGTCCCCGAAGGTCCCGTTCCGGTGGACCGAAGAGGTCGATACTGCCTTTAAGGCGCTGAAGGCGGAGTTCTCCTCTCCCCGGGTCCTTCGCCAGGTTGACCCCGCGCTGCAGTGCATTGTGGAGGTGGACGCATCGGACACGGGAGTGGGAGCAGTGTTATCCCAGCAATCACCGGACGATGGCGCCAAGCAACCGTGCGCCTTCTTCTCCCGGCGCCTGTCCCCGGCGGAGAGGAACTATGATGTGGGGGACAGAGAGCTCCTGGCCATTAAACTCGCCCTACAGGAGTGGCGCCACTGGCTAGAGGGGGCGGACCTGCCGTTTGTGGTCTTGACGGACCATAAGAATTTAGAGTACCTACGATCTGCCAAGCGCCTGAATGCCCGCCAGGCGCGCTGGTCTCTGTTCTTCGCCAGGTTCCGGTTCTCTATCACCTTCAGGCCAGGCTCCAAGAACGGCCTGCCTGACGCCCTCTCTAGACAGTTCACCCCCGTGGGGGCTGAGGAGACGCCCCACACTATCCTGCCCAGGTCGTGCGTCGTGGGAGCTGTCTCTTGGGACATTGTGGACAAGATCCGGAAGGCACAGGAGGTGGAACCTGATCCTGGCGGCGGACCGGAGGGAAGACTGTTCGTTCCGTCTACGGTCCGAGGAGAGGTCATCCACTGGCTCCACACCTCCCGGCTCACCTGTCATCCCGGCACCTCTCGGATGATCAGCCTCCTCCAACGGTCCTTTTGGTGGCCGGGCCTGCGGAGGGATGCAGCCCGCTACGCCCGGGCTTGTCCAATTTGTGCCACCAGCAAGTCGGGAAACGCCCCTTCAGCGGGTCTGCTCCAGCCTCTGCCCGTCCCTGGCAGGCCATGGTCGCACATCGCACTGGATTTCGTCACCGGGCTCCTAGCTTCCAACTCATTCGACACCATCCTGACCGTCGTGGACTGTTTCTCCAAGGCGGCACACTTCATCCCCCTGCGAGGTCCCCCCCCTTCATCCCCCTGCGAGATTTCCAAACCTCGGATGAAAATTGGGGGCCCCGGTCCGAGACCACGTCCACCGGGCTCCCAGTTTCCAACTCATTCGACACCATCCTGACCGTCGTGGACTGTTTCTCCAAGGCGGCACACTTCATCCCCCTGCGAGGTCTCCCTACCGCCCTGGAGACGGCGGGCTTCCTCGTCCAACACGTGGTCAGGCTGCATGGGATCCCGGTGGACGTGGTCTCGGACCGGGGCCCCCAATTTTCATCCGAGGTTTGGAAATCCTTTTGTAACGCCATCGGAGCCAAGGTGAGCCTCTCCTCCGGCCATCACCCCCAGTCTAACGGGCAGTGTGAGAGGACCAATCAGGAGCTGGAGGCTGCGCTCCGCTGTGTTGCAAGATCCAAGCCGACATCATGGAGCAACCATCTCGCCTGGGTGGAGTACGCCCACAACACCGCCCGCTCTTCTGCAACGGGGATGTCCCCCTTCAAGGCGTCCCTGGGTTACGACCCCCCGCTGCTTCCAGCGCAGGAGAGCGAGGTAACTGTTCCGTCAGTTAGGGCGCACCTTAGGCAGTTCCGCTCCACCTGGGCCGCCGCGCGTCATGCGCTTTTACGCACAGCGGAGCGCAACAAGACCGTGGCGGACCGGCGTAGAAGACCTGCCCCGGCGTACAGAGTTGGGCAACTTGTCTACGTTTCCACCCAGGACGTCACCCTAAAAGGCGAGAGGAGGAAGCTGGCACAGCGCTTCATGGGTCCCTTCCCCATCACCCGGATCATCAACCCGGTGGCTGTGCGCGTGGCTATTCCCCCCTCCCTCCGCATCCATTCCACCTTCCACGTATCTAAGGTGAAGCTGGCAGTCACCGACCCCCTTTGCCCTCCTCCTGCAGCGCAACCCGCGCCCCGGATGATTGGTGGCCACCCGGCCTGGTCCGTCTCCTCCATCCTGGACTCCCGGCGCCGGGGTCGTGGGTTGCAATACTTGGTGGACTGGGAGGGCTATGGGCCCGAGCATCGACAATGGGTGCCCCCGTCGTTTGTGTTGGACCCATCGCTCATCGCGGACTTCCACCGAGCGCACCTGGATAAGCCATCGCCAGGAGGCGCTGCTAGAGGGGGGAGTACTGTCACGCCGCGCCGTTCATCAGCGGCGCCACCTGCTCACACACCTGATCCTCATCAGCGGCGAGGGATAAAAGCCGCCTCGCCCGGAGGCTCGGCCTGAAGCCGTCAGACTTCGTTTCCTCACCGCCGTGAGCATACCTTTCTTCACCATCGCTATTTTGGGTAAGAACCCTTACCTCCTTCTCCAGTCTGCTCCCCTGTGCACAGGTGGATTCCCCGGCGGCGGACATCTCCGTTCCATCGCCCATCCTTCGCCGCTGCACGGAGCTCTCCAGGTGGCTGTCTCCCGGGCTACGTTCCCCTTGCTGTGCCAGCTATCCTGACAACCCAAGTAAGATCTTCTCTTGCCATAATTCATCCTGTGTTGGTGTATGCCCGTCACCCTCTCCCTGTGCTCTCTCCATAGGGTTGCTCGGCCGAACGGTCATCTGCCTCTGTGCCTGAAGCAGACGCCACCACCAACACATCTGCATCCCGCAGACACACACTCATTCACCCCTGCTGTTAATAAACTCTTTGAACTACTCTAAGCCTGTGTGTGTGCGTCTCCTGAGCCGTGCGTTATGTCACAGCCCAAAGAGAGCAATGGTGCCAGGCTTTGTGTCTTGTGCCAGTGGAGTCTTTAGTTTTTGGGCTGCACGGTGGCGCAGTGGTTAGCACTGCGGCAGCACAGTTTACCCTTGGCCGGGGGATTGTGGGGATCGTGGGATCGTGGGTTTGATCCCAGCCCCCGACCAACAGTGATCTGTGTGGAGTTTGCATGTTCTCCCCGTGTTGCGTGGGTTTACTCCGGGATTTCTCCGGTTTCCTCCCACATGCCAAAAACATGCATGTTAGGTTAATTGGCTGCTCTAAATTGTCCCTAGATATCTGTTTCCTATAGGCCCTTAGAATAGAGGGTTAGTATTAATGAAAGCGCTTTGAGTGGTCTTTGTGACTAGAAAAGCGCTATATAAGTGCAGGTTAGTTAGTTAGTTAGTTAGTTAGTTTTTCTCGGCGCATCGTCTGTTTTTTGCTGTGCATCCTCATAAGAGGGGACTCATTTAAAGTGGGTGAGGCACGGCGCAAAATTCGGTGCATTATTATTATGCTGCATTTTCTGTCAATGTGCCTTTGACAAAAAACAGGTCTAAAGTCAGTGGTGCATTATCATTCCCTATTTGAGCAGTGCATTTAAAAGGCATGGGGACGCATGGTCAAAGCAGGTTTAGATCTTCTCAATGTCTGTTATCTTTATGAACTTTTTTTTTTTTAAAGTTTGTCATCACCTAATCCATTACCTGATCTCTCCTTTTATTTTTTATGTGCGAAAAACAGAATATATTTTGTTCTCATTTACATTCAGCTTTAATTATGGATTTACAGAACAAGCATACACATTAAGCATTTATTGTTTTATTCTCTCCTTTAGAGTGGATTCACACTACAACGTTTGGACCAACTTTTACTGATGTTTTGGCAAACGTTTGGCTCTGCTGGCAAAAGGTGGTAAAAGTTAATGATAGTTGTTGTTTGTTGGCAAACGCTGGCGAAAGCTGTGCTCTTTAAAAATTTTCAGCCTGCTGAAAGTTTGCCGACGTTTGGAAATACATGTTGGTGAAAGTTGTGCCCAGTTTGTAAAAGTTCCTGAGTGCTGGGCTAAGTTATGCAGAATTCGCCTAAGTCAGCCTAAGTTAAAGATGGGTTCACACTATAGTAGTAGTAGATTAGTTTATTTGACAGGGACAGTGCAATAGTGTCTGGACCAACTTTAACAGATGTTTTGAAAAATCAGAGAAATTAGTCCAGACATTGGTGAAATTACATTCGTGAGCAGGTTTTTTTTAATCCAGCGCACACCAACTTTCACAAACTTTTGCTAGCATTTGCCAGCGTTGTATTCAGCGTTGGCAAACTTTTGCAAACTTAGGCTAGTGTATGTTTAGCTGTTGCCAACTTAGGTTAACTTAAGCAAACAAATACTCAGCACAAGTCAGCTGACATCGGTGTCAGGTGATGCTCATATAAAGATTAGCGTTTGTGGAGGCTTCCTGCCATTCTGGACCTGCTTTTGGAGTGAACATATCTCCCTTGGGCATCCGTTTCAGTATTTATTTTTGTTTTATATTCCTATGTAGCTGTTTCTGCATGCCCTTTACCCTTGTTTGTTCATTCATTCATTCATTCATTCATTCATTCATTCATTCATTCCTCTAAAAAGAATACAATAATGTCTGTACAGACTCCAACAGTAAGTCCACAATTAAAATATGAATGTGGATGGAATAAAAAACTATTTAGTGTATCATCATATAATTAAAATGAGGGTGATTATGTTTTCACTGTTACAACTCTCTACATTAAAATAACATAAAATCCTGTTAAATGTCATTTACTTTTTGACACCACATCAACCCTGTTTGATTCCCCACAATGGAAGCTGAACCAATAAATCCTGGAGAATGATTACGCACGGAGCAGAAAATTAAGAACAGTAAATTTCTCAATGAGGAGATTTTTTTTTCTTTTGGGCTGTCACATTTTTTGGGAGAATATATCTCTATTTTCTTTCTTTTTTAAAATTCCCCCTTCTCTCCATTTCTCTTTCATCTGTGTATGTCTGAAGCGAGTTTCGGTCTAAAAACATCTGCTTCCACCTGTCATGAAGTGGTGCTCGGGGGGAGCACCGGGCGCACGTTTCAGGTTTTTTTTTATTATTGTTTGTACTTTTGTATCTCTGTTTATTTTGTATTTAGTATGGTTTGGTATATTTGGTATTTGAGATGGTCCTTTTGTTTCTGTTCCTAGATTCTGGTTATTTTATCTTAGTGTGGTTATTTGAGGTATTTACAGACGTGGACAAAATTGTTGGTACCCCTCTGTTAATGAAAGAAACGTCTTTCATCCAGACGGCCGATTTGGAAAAACCCTCCCCCAGCTGACTTTACCATCCAGACAGCTTGGCAAGAGGAATGGGAGACCAAGGAGGTCCCAAACAAACAGCTGGTGATAAACCCCAACCAACAGGTCCCGGGCACCAACCTCCCAAGGAGACAGTGGTCTACACTCAATCGCTTCAGGACTGGACATGGCCCCTGCTTGGCCAGCCTTCACAGATGGGGCAGTAGCCCTAGCCCACTGTGCGCATGTGGAGAGGAGCAAACAATGGAACACATCATAGAGGTTTGCCCGCTCCAAAGACTGGAAGGAGGATTACACACCCTCCATACAGCAAACCAGGAGGCAACTGCTTGGCTTAAGGACTTTGCATTCGCTAAATAAATAAATGAAAGAAAAACCCACAATGGTCACAGAAATAACTTGAATCTGACAAAAGTGGTAATAAATAAAAATTCTATGAAAATTAACCAATGAAAATCAGACAATGCTTTTGAATTGTGGTTCGACAGAATTATTTAAAAAAAAACCCTCATGAAACAGGCCTGGACAAAAATGATGGTACCCCTAGAAAAGATTGAAAATAATGTGACCATAGGGACATGTTCAACCAAGATGTGTCCTCTAATTAACATCACAGGTGTCTACAAACTTGTAATCAGTCAGTCGACCTGTTTAAAGGGTGAGTAGTCACTGTGCTGTTTGGTGACATGGTGTGTACCACACTAAACATGGACCAAAGGAAGCAAAGGAGAGAGTTGTCTCAGGAGAGTAGAAAGAAAATTATAGACAAGCATGTTAAAGGTAAAGGCTATAAGACCATCTCCAAGCAGCTTGATGTTCCTGTGGCTACAGTTGCACATATTATTCAGAAATTTAAGATCCACGGGACTGTAGCCAACGTCCCTGGACGTGGCCGCAGGAGGACACGGATAATACGAATGGTAACAAAAGAGCCCCGAACAACCTCTCAACATATTCATGGTGAACTCCAAGGTCAAGGTACATCAGTGTCAGATCGCACCATCCGTCGTTGTTTGAGCCAAAGGGGACTTCATGGGAGATGATCAAGGAGGACACCACTGTTGAAAACAAATCATAAAAAGGTCAGACTGGAATTTGCCAAACTGCATGTTGACAAGTGACAAAGCTTCTGGGAGGGTGTCCTATGGACAGACGAGACAAAACTGGAACTTTTTGGCAAGGCACATCAGCTCTGTGTTCACAGACGCAAAAATGAAGCATACTGTGGCAACCTGGGGAGTGCATAATGGTTTACCACCTTAGACAGGAACAAAGGACGCAAAGTTAACCTTTTGTGAGTGAGAAGTTTCTAGATGCCCTAGTAAGATAACAGGGAGGTGTCAAGGATGAATGGACTGACTGCAGTTGGACAGGGGGATTATCTTTTGTGTGTGAGAAGAGTCTAGAAGGATGTCATGTTATTTAAGGGAAGAGTTCCTACTTGTATGCCATTCTATCTATGCTCCTTGTGTGAGTCGTGTAATAAACCGCTTGAATCAAATCAGCCTCATTATTTACACGCTCCACACTGGTGACCCAAGATGAATCATGGAATACGACGGAAGATCCCCGGAGCCAACCTCGACTGGAACCCCCAGCTTTGCGTGCGCTGTAGCGATCAAACTACCTGATTTTTGGCAGCACAACCCGCGCTCCTGGTTCCACCTAACCGAGGCGCAGTTCGCCCTCCGAGGGATATCGGCGGATGATACGAAATTCCACTATGTGGTCGCAGCGCTCGATGCCAGCACGGCTCAGCACATCGAGAGCCTGTTCGATCAGCCACCAGCCAACGGCAAATATGACACGCTGAAGGCTGCCCTCATCCAGCACTACATGCTCTCGGATGGTGAGAGAGCAGAGAGGCTTCTGACACGGACCGAGTTGGGAGACGGTTCGGCCGTGGACATGATGGAGAAGATGCTGAGGTTAAAGGGCACGGACGACGACCACTTCATCTTCACCCACATTTTCCTCAGGAACCTTCCGACAGCAGCGAGAGCGGCCCTGGCCAATTCGTCGTTGCTGGCCAAACGGGACTATCGTGCGCTAGCCCGAGAGGCAGACCGGATCATCGTCGCCACCAAGGCTTTTGTGACCATTGCGGCAGCGACGGAGCTCGGCACGTCGACACGAGGAGGCGAGGAGCCGCCAACGGCAGCAGCAGAACCACCGACGGCAGCAGCAGCGGGGGCCAAGGAACATGGAGGTGACATGCTTTGCTTCTACCATCGCCGCTTTGCAGAGAGGGCACGCAAATGTATACCACCGTGCCAGTTCAAGCGCTCGGGAAACGCCAAGACCAGGGGTCGGTAGCAGCCGCGACCCTCGGGGAGGAGAACAAGCTGCTCTATTTGACGGATGCACGCTCGGGGAGGCATTTCCTCGTGGACACCGGCGCACAGAGGAGTTTCATCCGGCCGACCTACACTGACCGGCTGGCAGGAACCAGCGGCCCCGAGATGGCAGCAGCAAACGGCTCAGACATTAAGACCTTTGGTGAGAGGACTCTGCTCTTGTCTCTACACGGTCGTACATTTGAATGGACTTTTGTTGTAGCAGCATTGGATTACCATATACTGGGGGCTGATTTTCTATGTGCACATGGGTTGTTGGTAGATGTCGCTAACAGGCGCCTGGTTAATGTCTTTTGACTCTCTCCCCTGTATAGCTCGAGTGACCCGGCCAACAGCACAAGCCAACGTCACAGCAGCATGCGGTAAGTTCCACACACTGCTCGCTCAGTTCCCAGCACTCACAGTCCCGACGTTTTCAGCAGCTATCGCTAAACATGGAGTGGAGCATTTTATCACCACCACTGGGGCGCCCGTTTTTGCAAGACCTCGGCGCTTGGACGCAGCTAAACTGGCCATAGCGCGCGAGGAGTTCGCTAACCTAGAGAGGTTAGGCATCATCAGGCGCTCAAACAGCCCATGGGCTTCCCCGCTACACATGGTCCCTAAAGCTGAAGGTTCGTGGCGACCTTGCGGCGATTTCCGCAGGTTAAGCAACGCTACAGCGCATGACTGCTACCCAATTCCCCACATTCAGGATTTTTCCGCTCACCTCGCAGGAGCGCGCATTTTTTTCTAAGATAGATTTGGTCCGTGGTTACCACCAAGTCCCAGTGCGCGCTGAGGACATACCCAAAACAGCGGTAATAACTCCGTTTGGTTTATTTGAGTTCCTGCGCATGCCGTTTGGGCTTAAAGGGGCAGCACAGACGTTCCAACGCATGATGGATGCAGTGCTGCGCGATCTCCCTTTCGTGTTCGTCTATCTGGACGATATCTTGGTAGCCAGCGCGTCCGAAGACGAATACAAAACCCACCTCACGACGGTTTTCCGTAGGTTGGAAGAGCACGGTTTAATAATCAACCCAGCAAAATGTCAGTTCGGGGTGACGGGGATTGATTTTTTAGGGCACCGCGTCTCTCCCGAAGGAGCGGTTCCGCTGCCTGACAAAGTGCGCGCAGTGACAGATTTTTCCCGACCACAAACGGTCAGGGCGCTACAAGAATTTTTGGGAATGGTGAACTTTTATAACCGTTTCCTTCCCCGCGCAGCGCAGCTCATGCAGCCATTGTATGCTGCGCTCAAAAAACAGAAACCCGCGAATAAGGTCGAATGGACCCCGGAACGAGAGCAGGCGTTCTCAGAAGTTAAAGCAGCCCTGGCAAACACCGCATTGTTGGCACATCCAGACCCAACGGCCCGCATAGCCCTCACCACTGACACCTCAGATGTGGCCATAGGGGCTGTCGTGGAGCAGCGTGTCGCCGGGGCTTGGCAGCCGCTTGCCTTTTTCAGCAGAACCTTGCGCGACAATGAACGTAAATACAGCGCGTTCGACAGAGAGTTGCTGGCTCTCCACCTGGCCATTCGCCATTTCCAGTTCTGGCTGGAAGGGCGCAATTTTACTGCGTTCGTTGACCATAAGCCACTAACATTCGCGATGGCCAAAGTTTCAGAACCTTGGTCGGGCCGGCAGCAGAGGCAGCTGGCCGCGATCTCAGAGTTTACTACTGATATTCAGCATGTGTCGGGCAAACTGAATGTAGTGGCAGACTGCCTCTCGCGCGCCATTGTGGCCCCGGTCTGTGTAGGGTTGGATTATGCAGCCATGGCCGCGGAGCAGGCTAGTGACGTGGACGTGCGCGCGCTCCAGTCTGGACCAACAGGGTTAAGGCTGGAGAAGAGGACGCTGCTTAACGGCATTCCCCCCTTAATCTGTGACGTCTCCACGGGTCGCCCACGGCCTGTGGTTCTGGCCGCGTGGCGCCGCCGCATGTTTGAGTCGGTTCACACTTTGGCACACCCAGGGGTGCGCGCGTCGGTCAAAATGGTAGGAGAAAATATGTGTTGCCGGGCCTTCGCAAACAAGTGAAAGAGTGGGCGGCAGCCTGCGTGGCGTGCCAACGAGCCAAGGTTCACAGACACACGAAGGCTCCTTTGGAGCCATTTCGCATCCCGGCTAAGAGGTTCGACCATGTCCACGTGGACCTCGTAGGCCCCCTTCCGCCATCACAGGGTTACACGCATCTCCTGACAATGGTGGACCGCACCACGCGCTGGCCAGAAGCGGTTCTGCTTGCGGCAACCACAGCCGAGGAGGTGGCGCGCGCGTTTTTAACAGCATGGGTGGCGCGTTTTGGAGTTCCGTCCGACATTATGTCCGACAGAGGTTCTCAATTTGTTTCTGAACTCTGGTCAACCATGGCCCGCAGCCTAGGTGTCTCAATTCACCGCACAACCACGTACAACCCGCAGGCTAATGGGTTATGCCAACGTTTTCATAGGTCATTAAAAGCGGCTCTGAGGGCTTCACTGACGGATGCAAATTGGGTAGACAGGCTACCAGGGGTTTTATTGGGGTTACGTTCTGTGCCTAAAGAGGATCTGGAAGCTTCCCCGGCAGAACTCGTTTTTGCACAACCACTCCGGCTGCCTGGGGAGTTTCTGCTAGATAATCCTGCGCTGGGCAGCTCCCCGTCTCAGCTGCTGCAGCGTTGCATAGACTCAAGCACGCTGCCGGGCCCTGCCCACCACAGTTTTCCGCGCATTTTTGTGCCTAAAGCTTTGAAAAATGCAGAGTTCGTGTTTGTCAGACACGATGCCCACCGCCCCCCACTGCGCCCACCTTATGATGGACCGTTTAGTGTGCTGGAAACAGGGGACAAGCATTTTTTGCTAGATTTGGGAGGTAGGAGGGAAAAAATTGGCATAGACAGACTCAAACCTGTTTCCGTTGTGGCTGACGAGCAAGTGCTGTTGGCGAGGGCCCCTCGGCGTGGAAGACCCCACAGGGCACTTCCCAGAGAAAAGATTCTCCAGAGCATCCACACGGACAGTCAAAAAGTTTTCACCCCCAGACATCAGCCCCCCAGCATGGCAGCGCCACGGAGGCAGCGAATCCGGGCTACAGCAGATACGGCAGAAGACTGAAGCCCAAGCAGCATGCGGACTGATGTTGATTGTTCTATAGCATGTGGACTGATGTTAATGGTTTTATCACAGCATGTGGACTGTTACCCTTTTGTCCTATCTAAGTTGCTGGGGGTGGTGGTGTGGCAACCTGGGAGTGCATAATGGTTTACCACCTTAGACAGGAACAAAGGACGCAAAGTTAACCTTTTGTGTGTGAGAAGTTTCTAGATGCCCTAGTAAGATAACAGGGAGGTGTCAAGGATGAATGGACTGACTGCAGTCGGATGGGGGGATTATCTTTTGTGTGTGAGAAGAGTCTAGACGGGGATTATCTTTTGTGTGTGAGAAGAGTCTAGAAGGATGTCATGTTATTTAAGGGAAGAGTTCCTACTTGTATGCCATTCTGTCTGTGCTCCTTGTGTGAGTCGTGTAATAAACCGTTTGAACCAAATCAGCCTCATTATTTACACGCTCCACAATACCAAGAAAAGAACACTGTCCCTGCTGTGAAACATGGAGGAGGTTCTGTTATGTTCTGGGGCTGCTTTGCTGCATCTGGCACAGGGTGTTTTCAATCTGTGCAGGGTACAATGGAATCTCAAGACTATCAAGGTATTCTAGAGAGAAATGTGCTGCCCTGTGTCAGACAGCTTGGTCTCAGTCGCAGGTCATGGGTCTTGCAACAGGATAATGACCCATAACACACAGCTAAAAACACCCAAGAATGGCTAAGAGCCAAACATTGGACTATTCTAAAGTGGCCTTCTATGAGCCCTGATCTAAATTCTATTGAACATCTGTGGAAGGAGCTGAAACATGCCGTCTGGAGAAGGCACCCTTCAAACCTGAGACAACTGGAGCAGTTTGCTCATGAGGAGTGGGCCAAAATACCTGCTGAGAGGTGCAGAAGTCTCATTGACAGTTACAGAAATCGTTCGATTGCAGTGATTGCCTCAAAAGGTTGTGCAACAAAATATTAAATTAAGGGTACCATCATTTTTGTCCAGGCCTGTTTCATGAGTTTGTTTTTTAAAGTAATTCTGTTGAACCACAATTCAAAAGCATTGTCTGATTTTCATTGGTTAATTTTCATAGACTTTTTATTTATTACCACTTTTGTCAGAGTCAAGTTATTTCTGTGACCATTGTGGGCTTTTCTTTCAGTAACAGAGGAGTACCAACAATTTTGTCCACATCTGTAGGTATTATCGTGCATTCCAGTTTATTTTCCTGTGTTTATATTTGTCCTTGCCTTAAGATCTCCGTTAGTACTCTCCATATTTATTAGTTTTGCACTATTAGCCTTCCTCAGTTTGCATCCTCCCCCTCTCCTCTGTTCTGTTGTTTAAGTGTACTAGTGCATGCCCATAGAAAGCAAGTATTCCTGTCTGAAACAGGTAGCCCAATCAAGCTTTTCAGGCCCAAATGTAGGCTGTGTTTGAAAATGGAGTACAGAGGTGTAGCCTATATGTAGGCAAACACATGTTAGACTTTGACAAATATGAAAGGGACTGAACAGAGATTGATTTCATTGTGTGAATATTAATTACAGAATAAATGAAAATGAATGGGACAGCCAATGTTAGCCACTGTTTAAGAACTGCTTGTTTATTTTTTTTTTTGTCAGATCACTTATTTGTGTGATCTTTTATGAGTTATATTGATAAATGCTGTATGTTGCACTTTGGGGAATGGGAGTTGTTCAGTCACCATTATAATTTAGTTTATATGGGTAGTTTACAGTCTATCGTCAATAAAGTCATGCAGTACTATGACAGGACACATTTGCTGATTCATTATATAGTACACTATATGGGGAAGGAGTGAACATTTCAAACACAGCACCAGTCCCCACTGACGCTCTGCCCAGTCTGCTCACGCACCTCGTGTTCTCCATATATGGTGAATTATCCTTTAGACCTACACAATCATGGCAACTTTATGGTATAATTATTTTAAGCATTAAATCTTCATTGTTATGTTTGCAGCCCCCCACCCCCACCCTGCACTTTGTGTTCTCTATGGCGAATATATCGATTAGACCTACGCAACTTTATGGCATATATTTTGACTGATCAGGTCCATACTCGTGGATGCATGGATGCCCCCCCATGGATGCACACCTCAGCAGCAAAGCACTTCTAAAATCTTTGTTTGTGAAGCATTGTGGTGACTGCAGGGATGGCAACAGGAAATTCTGATTTCAGCTGAAATCTAATTTGGTTGATTGACTTACGGGGGGGCGCAGCCCCCCTGAAGCTGGGACGTTTTCAGTAAAATAGAAGTAATTTAGACTGAAAAAAATGATTAAAAAAATGAAATACTAGACTTAGATAAATCATTAAATTTAATGAAAAGTTAACTTACTTTTTCTTCAATGTTGTCTCACTGTCTTTAGTCCAACATATTTAACAGTTCTATTAGAGTTTTTTACACTATTTACACTGGTCACCAAGTCACTTCTAATGTGAAACTTTCTCCCTTTTGGCAGCAAGCTGTGTCAGTCTCTGAACTTTGAACTTCATCTCCTTTTCTGGTTTCTTCAGAAACTGTCCATTTGTTACCTCATTGAACTTTGAGCCAATTTTCACCTTTACTGTCACTTCGGTCCCCGAAGCTCCTGGGTTTTTATGATTTTTAAGTACCAGAACTGTGCTTACATGACATAAAACAAACAGCTGAATGCCACTTATTACTGTATAATATTGACTTATGTTCCAAGAAGATAGCATTCCTAAACTAGAAAAGCACTCAGAGCGCATCCCTCCGCCAAGGCTCCTTCCGTTTGTCATGGATCAACTCCAAAATGTAATGGGTTTGTGTGTAGGCCTATAGCCACTTGTGGTGAAAATTGCATCAAAGTCAGTCCATCAGTTTTGGAGTATTGTTGCTAACACAATGTGAGAAGATAAGATAAGATAAGATAAGATATGCCTTTATTAGTCCCACAACGGGGAAATTCCAGGATTGCAACAGCACAGGGATAGCAACACTCAGAGTAACAATCAGAAGGCAAGAAAAAAAAAAAAAAAAAAAAACAAGCAAGCAAGAGCAGCTAATATACATATGTACATATTACTATAAAATATATATATACACACACACACACACACACACACACACAGACACACAGTGCAGAGCATTGTAGCTGGATGGAATAAATATATGAATATATGAACACCCAGTGCAGAGCATTGTAGCTAGATGGAATAAATATGTAAATATATAAACACCACAGTACGGAGCATTGCAGCTAGGTGGAATAAATATGCAAGTATATAAACACACACAGTGCGGAGCAATGTAGCTAGATGGAATAATATGTAGATATATAAAAACACAGTGCGGAGCATTGTAGCTAGATGGAATAAATATATAGATATATAAATATAAACACACCCAGTGCTGAGCATTGCTGCCTTGGCTGAGGTATGCATTCTCAGATCACCACCAAAATATAATGGGTTCCTCTCTAGCCCAAGAACCACCTCTGGTGAAAATTTTATCCAAATCCATCCAGTAGTTTTTGTGTAATCCTGCTGCACAAATACAAAAAAGCCCTTGGTGGAGGTATGCACTCTCAGATCATCACCAAAATCTAATCATCTGTTCCCCGTGCCATTGCACACCTTTCCTGAAAATCTCATGAAAATCCGTCCATCACTTTTCCTTGCTAACAAACAGACAGACAAGCCAACGCCGATGAAAACATAACCTCCTTGGCGGAGGTAAATATTCCAACAAGCATTATCCATCACATGCTTTAACACTTGATCAAATCAAAATCAGTTAATTTTATCTATTCCATAATAGAAATAAAATTCCAACATACCATTACTTTTTATAATTTCAGCATTCATTTCAGATCACCAGTTTCAATCTCCATTGAGTCTTGAGCAGCTCATTTTCCTCCTCCGCGCAGCCCAGCTCATACAGCCTTGTACGCTGCACTCAAACGGAAACCGGTGGACAGAGTCGACTGGACTCCTGAACGGGAGCAGGCGTTCTGAGGTTAAAACAGCACTCATTACCCACGTCTCGGACATGGGCATAGCGGCTGTCGTGGAGCAATGCGTTGCCGGTTCTTGGCAGCCGCTCACCTTTTTTTAAGCAGGTCTTTGCACGACAGTGAGCGTAAACACAGCGTGTTCAACAGAGAGTTAATGGCTCTCTACCTGGCATACGCCACTTCTGGTTCTGGCTGAAAGGGCACACTTTCACTGCGTTCGTGGACCATAAGCCGCTAACGTACTTAATGTACATATAATATACAAATAAAGCGGAATTCGGTGAATTACCGGAAAAATCACATCCCTGAGAACAAGCCGAAATGAATTTTTGACAAAGCATACGAGCCATTTGATTGGTCCAATCGTTTGCAACTATCCAATCGCAGGGCTGTTTACAATACAGCAGTAGCTTGAGTACATCTGGGTTATTGTGAGACTTCGGGGAAGCGCCGAGCGCGTATGTTTTTTTTTTCCAAACTTTATTGAGAACAAGGTAAAGGTACAAAATTATGACAGATGATAAAATCGGCGGAAATCCGCGGATCGGCGGAAAGTTGCCATCCCTGTGACTGACAGGTTGTGATGCTGAGTTATCCAATCAGCATGGCCATGATGCGGCGTATTCTCCACTGAGCACGGAGTCAATCCGAAACCCCGCCCACACTTCTTGAAGCCATGGGGGTGAAGACAGAGCGGTCACACAGTGGTGGCTAAACTTTTATTGATAAAAATGACACATTTTGACTGAGTGACTCCATATTCAGGGATGCAGACCCTCATAGCTTCAGCAAAGCACGTTTAAAATCTTAGGTCAGTGTGACGAACGGTCTGAGATATCTGAGGAACACACACACAGACACAGAAACAGACAGGACACCTTGATTTTATAGATTTTTTAGTTTGCCTCTTACTGCTATCTGGTCTGAGCTTAGTTATTTTTCTTAGTGTATTCTGGTTCATGTATTTGTTCTTGATTTTCATTAATCACAGTTTGTGCCTTTATTTTGACAGTCACTCTTGTTTACTTCCTGCTGTCAACCTCTGTTCGCGCGGTCACACCTGTCACTGTTTGACCTGATTATTCCTCGCTCATGTACGCACGCCTGTTAATCATTGGTCCATTTCCCTGTGCCTATTTAGGACGGCTGCAATGCCGACTCGTTGCAGCGTCGTACTGTACAGCGTCGTACTTATTTTGTCTCTCATAGTTGAGGTATACCTATGATGAAAATTGGAGACCTCTCTCATCTTTTAAGTGGGAGAACTTGCACAATTGGTGGCTGACTAAATACTTTTTTACCCCACTGTATATATACACACAGACACACAGTGTAGAGCATTGTAGCTGGATGGGATAAATATATGAGTATATAAACACACAGTACGGAGCATTGCAGCTAGGTGGAAAAAATATGTAAATATATAAACACACACAGTGCAGAGCAATGTAGCTAGATGGAATAATATGTAGATATACAGTATAAACACACAGTGCGGAGCATTGTAGCTAGATGGAATGAATATATAGATATATAAATATAAACATAAACATAAACACACCCAGTGCGGAGCATTGTAGCTAGATGGAATAAATATGTAAATGTATAAACACACACAGTTCAGAGCATTGTTGCTAGATGGGATGAAACAGCACAACCATCTACTTAGTTATCCTACATGGTATGATTATGTGCCCATACATATTCTCACCCTCCATAGCGACCAGTATTTTCCTAGTTGTATGCCGGAGGGGACCATTGTGTAAGTCTATTGCATCTTTTGCATTCAAAAAACTATTAGGTTGTTACATCTTTTTGCTATCTCTGCGAGCAGCCCTGCTTAGGTTGTACAGTCTGACAGCCGTTGGTAGGAAGGACCTGTGAAACCTCTCGGTTGTGCACCTGGGATGATGTAGTCTGCTGCTAAATGAGCTCCTCAGTGCATTCAGTATGTCCTGCATAGGGTGGACCTCGGACTCCAGCAGAGATGACAGTTTAGCCACCGTCCTTCTCTCTCCTATCTCCTCCACTGGATCAAGGCACTGCCCCAGGACGGAGCTAGCTTTCTTGATCAGTTTGTTCAGTCTCTTCCTATCGGCTGCAGTAATGCCACTGCCCCAGCAGACCACTCCAAAAGTGATGGCTGATGCCACCACCGTGTCATAGAATGTCTTCAGCAGCGCCCCTTGTACACCAAAAGACCTGAGTCTCCTCAGTAGGAACAGCCTGCGCTGTCCCTTCTTGTAGAGTGCGTCAGTATTGTGTGACCAGTCTAGTTTATTGTTCAGATGAACACCCAGGTACTTGTAGGATGTCACCATCTCAATGTCTGTTCCCTGTATATTTACTGGTGCTGTGAGGGGTTGTCCTTGCCTGCGGCAGTCCACCACCAGCTCCTTAGTTTTCCTCGCGTTGATCTGGAGGCAGTTCCGATGGCACCAGTCCACGAAGTCCTGGATAAGCCCTCTGTACTCAGCTTCATCTCCATTGGAGATGAGGCCAACGATCAGAATCAGAATCAGAATCAGAATCAGAATCAGCTTTATTGGCCAAGTATGCACAACACATACAAGGAATTTGACTTTGGCTAAAAACTTGCTCTCGTTGTTCAGGTGAAGGATTTAAATAAGGATTCAATGACAACCACAGTATGTACAGTAAATTACAGTCTGTCCACGTTTCTATAAAAGGATGCAAATATATGCAGGAATGTATGCAGTTATTTACTCGGACTAACCACACTTTGCAGAAATATATGAAAAAATATACAATCACACAGTATTTCAATGTGGACTCAGATTCAGTGATATAATGTGAATGAAGTAAAAAGCAGTGTGAGAGTTATGTGCAATGTAATAATGGATGAAAAGTCATGAGTACAGCAACAGGTAGGACTAGGTGAATGTTAGGAGTTCATCAGAGTGATGGCTTGAGGAAAGAAACTGTTCCTGTGACGGGTGGTTTTGACCTTCAGTGATCTGTAACGACGACCAGAAGATAGAAGTTCAAACAGTTTGTGGCCGGGGTGTGATGGGTCAGCACAGATGTTTCCCGCCCGTTTCCTGGTTATGGACCGATATAAGTTCTCAATGGAGGGTAGGTCGGTACCAATGATCCTCTCCGCAGACTTAATGATCCGCTGCAGTCTGGTCTTGTCCTGTTTAGTGGCAGATCCAAACCAGACAGTGATGGAAAAGCAGAGGACAGATTGGATGATGGCGGTGTAGAAGACAACCAGCAGCTCCTGAGGCAAATCAAACTTCTTGAGCTGACGCAGAAAAAACAACCTCTGCTGGGCCTTTTTCCGGACAGTGTCAATATGGGAGGACCACTTCAGGTTCCGGGAGATTGTGGTACCCAGAAACTTGAAGGAGTCCACAGTGGACACTGTGCTGTTGAGGATGATGAGTGGGGGGAATGAAGGGGGGTGTCGCCTGAAATCCACAGTCATCTCCACCGTTTTGGCTGGGTTAAGTTCAAGATGGTTCTGGCTGCACCAGAGGATCAGCTGCTCCACCTCCCGCCTGTATGCAGACTCATCATCATCCCGGATCAAACCGATGACTGTGGTGTCGTCCGCAAACTTCAGGAGCTTCACCGAAGGGTCCTCTGAGGTGCAGTCGTTGGAGTAGAGGGAGAAGAGGAGTGGGGAAAGGACACATCCTTGGGGGGCGCCAGTACTAATTTTTCGGGAGCTGGATGTAAATCTCCCTAGCTTCGCAGAGTCGCAGAGTCATCAGAGAACTTCTGTAGATGGCAGTGTGTTGTGTTGTGTGAGAAGTCCGCAGTATAAAGAGTGAACAGGAAGGGAGCCAACACCGTTCCCTAGGGGGCCCCCGTGCTACCGATGATCATGTCGGACACACAGTCCCGGGTTCTCACAAACTGAGGCCAGTTCGTGAGGTAGTCCAGGATCCATGATGACAGGTGCTGGTCCACCCCTGCGTGCAGCAGCTTGTCCTTCAGGATCATCGGTTGGATGGTGTTGAAAGCACTGGAGAAGTCAAAGAACATGATCCTCACCACATTCCCGGGCTTCTCCAGGTGGGACAGAGAACGGTGAAGGAGGAAGATCACCGCATCCTCCACCCCAATGCCATGCTGGTAGGCGAACTGGAGTGGATCCATCGCTGGTTCCACCAGGGGGCGGAGGTGAGCAAGGAACAGTCTCTCCAGGGTCTTCATCAAGTGGGACGTCAAGGCCACCGGTCTGTAGCTGTTCAGCTCTTTGGGGTGGGAAGTTTTTGGTACAGGTACCACACAAGATGTTTTCCACAGCTGTGGTACTCTCCCCAGCTTCAGGCTCAGGTTGAAGATGTACGTCACAATCCCACACAGCTGGTCTGCACAGGACTTGAGGAGCTTTGCGCTGATGCCGTCCGGTCCCGACGCCTCCCTTGCCTTGATCTTCCTCAGCTCCGTCCTCACCTGGGTCCTGGTCAGGGTCAGGATGGGGGGGCTGTGTGTTGGGAGGGGGGGGGGGGTGTTGGTGGAGTGGGGAGTGGGCAGCAGGACTTTAATCTCAGGGTTGATCCAGGGTTTGTTGTTTGAGCAACACCGTATGGTCTTGGTGGGAACGGATTTGTCCGCACAGAAGCTGAGGTAGTCCGTGAAGGTGTGAATGAGGCCATCGATGTCCTCACCATGTGGATCGCAGAGCTGCTTCCAGGCGGTGGCTTCAAAACAGCCCTTTAGAGTGTCCATTGCCTCCTCAGACCATAACATCACTGTGCGCATGGCCGGGGGTTGTCTGTGCACTAGGGGTTTGTACACCGGCCGGAGATGAACCAAGTTGTGATCCGATCTCCCGAGTTGGGGGAGTTGTGATGAGGTGTACGCCTCCTTAGTGTTTGCGTAGAATAAGTCCAGTGTTTTATTGTCTCTAGTGTGGCATGTGACATACTGGGTAAACGTGGGTAGAACGGGAGACAGTGAAACATGGTTGAAATCGCCTGAGATGAGGAGAAGAGCATCTGGGTGTTCTGTCTGCAGCCTGCTGGTTACTGAATGGATGACGTCACGTGCTGTCCCAGCATTCGCCGTCGGATTTGCATAAATAACAATGCAGATCACGTGTGAGTGTTCTCTCGGGAGATATGTAGGCCGCATGCTAACAGCTAGCAACTCAATGTCTTTGCTGCAGTGACGTTGTTTAACAGTGATATGTCCCGGTCTGCACCAGTTGTTGTTAACACACATTATCACTCCACCGCCCCTTGCTTTGCCACTGTCTGGTGTTCGGTCTGCCCGTATCATGTGGAAACCCTCCAGCTCAATGTTAGCATCTGCTACTAGTTCAGTTAGCCACGTCTCAGAAAACAAAAGGAGAGAGCACTCCCGGTATGTGCTATCGTAACGGCAGATAGCCGCTAGCTCATCTACCTTTCCCAGTATAGAGCGTACATTCCCCATAATAACGGATGGGAAGGTGGATCTGTACCTTATACTCCTTGTCTGCCGTCTAACACCAGCCCGACAACCACGTCGTTTTCGCCTTATTTCTCTCGGTACGTTGAGTTTTTTCGTTAGCACCGAGTGGCGATTGAGTGCAAGCAGCTGTTCCCTGCTGTACCGTCTCCTGCTGTAAACAGTGGCTCCGTCCACCGGCTCGGGAGGCATTTTGGGGCGATCTGTGTGTCCGTGATGTATAAAGTGTGTAAAGAAAGAAAGAAAAAAAAGCAGAATTCAGCCGCTGTTGCAAAAGGCAGCCGACTCGTGTGGCGCTGGAAGTTTTTTTTTGCAGGCAAAATGCAAAAATGCAGGCAAAAAGTTTGTAAAAGTTCATAAAAGTTGGTGTATGCTGGATTTAAAAAAAAACCTGCTCACAAATGTAATTTTACCAACATTTGGACTGATTTCTCTGATTTTTCAAAACATCTGTAAGAGTCAGTCCAAACGCTATAGTGTGAATCCAGCTTAAGTGAACAGAATGTGGGTCAGGCTCTCTCTTTTTTAAAATTTAACCACCGGACTTTTCCGCGGGCTGTTGCACAGTGGGACAAGGAAATACTCGTCACCCACCTGCCTGCCAAGACACAACCAGTTGGAATGCGCAGTCCCAATTTATGCATTGTTGTGGATTTTTACTTGTTAATAAAAAAAAAGTCCCTTATAAATCTGGTGAAGAAATTATGAAATTATGAAAAATGAAACAGCTGGATGCCTTTTTCTCTATATTTATTATCTTTTGCAAAAGGGAAGATTTCAGCAGAAATGACAGTCAGCAGGTTCCACAGAAATGTTCAAAAACAAAACAATGTGTGCAGGTTTTTATAGGCGGCTGCAGTTGTTATGATAAGAAAGGTGGGGAACTCTCAGCCTCTGGGATTCTAACCCTGAAGCTCAGTTCTGTGTCCGGAACAGGAAGGAACTTGATAAAGGTTGTTCTGAGAACTAAATATCATAGAATAAAATTATGATGTAAAGGATTAAATATGATGAGAAAGAAATCTTTCACAGTATCATTATCTGATTTATGATAGTTGTGTTATTTTTCGTCTCATTCATTGTCATTCCTTTAAAAGAAGGACTGAAAATAGATAGATGTACTTTATCTATCTATTCAACATTTGATCTCATGCACAGACATCCCATATTTTCTTAAGTTAAAATAAAACAATTTGGCACTCAGCAGAGGGAACATTAACTGACTTGACTGCCTTTCTAGGATATGTAGTAGGAATGGCTTGCTCTTCCTCGAATTAATGGAGGAGTTCACATAACAGCCGTGGTGGGTGGGCCCAGTCTTCTGCAGTGTGTTGTCACATCTCCCTTGTCCCATGATAATAATTGAAGAAATTTTTACAACTTTGTTCATCCGTCATCATGGACAAAGAGAAAGACTGAAAACCTTGGATGGCACAGCTCTCATCGGGGCGTAATGATGATAATTTGTTTTTGAGGGTTGTGGACTAATTTATTTGTTCCAAATGCCAGTCTTGGTGATGTTAATTTTATCCGGTAAACATAATAAATTACACTGTATTGTTTAAAGCCTGTTTTACAATGAGCAAGTCTGTCAGTGTTTGCGGGGAGAGAAGTCATTTTCATTCATTATTCTGATTGTTTGCCAGTTCCACGAACTCCATTAATTGCCCTGGATCTAATTTCCTCACGTGCAGGTTAGTTTTAAACTCTAAAGGCAGAAACATGAAGTTAAACATAAAAAAATCCCTCCTCCACAAGTTTGCCCCTGTGGTCAAAGATGCAATTTTTTCTCGGTAAATCATCTATAAAGTGGCCACTAAGGCAATACACAATCTTCCATTCTGTTGGTGCAGGTAGTACCTGCTGTTTGGTATGGTAGTAAATCAGGCCAGCAGTGTGGAAATCCACTTTTTGTCCAAGCAGGCAGGGTCTTCAGCACAAAATGGACTTGTCTCACATTTAAATGCTGCCATAGTAGTATTACCTTATTGTGCACCCCTGTCTATTAAAGGAGAGAAGAAGAAAGACCATAATTGGTTTATTGCATATTATACCCAAAACACACCTCTGAATAATCAAGAGCATTAAGACAGCTCCTTTGCACTTTCCCCCTGGGGCAGAATTTGATTTTGTTCTGCTGTAATATGGACTTGAACATGCCCATAAATGCACTCTGCGCCTTTGACAATAGAATGTTGACTTGGTTGTCATAATGGACCTCTTACACAATGTGTAGAGTAACGTGTTTATGCATTCCAATCCACCTGCATTTCCAGTTCCGCTTCCATTATATTTGCCTATTCCCTGGTGCTTTTTGTCAATAAATCAATTTAATCACTTTCACTTATCTTTGCACATGTAATGATCCGCACTGTGTGCCTCTGTTTACTAATCATTATCCTCAGCTGCGCTGGCTCTCACACCTGCACCCTCCAATTAGGCAGCCTTTATCAGGAGTGGATCCCTGCACTCCTGCACGGAGGCGTCAATGCTCCTTGGGTGAAGTTCTCCTTGTTTTGACTCACCCTGCTTTTCTGCTGGGAGTCACGCCTCCCTTCCTCGCATCAACTCTGCACCAGCTGATCTGGGAGCCTCGCCTCCCCAACTCAACCGTAAGATTATTCCTACTGGAATCTACACCTTCTACTCCTGCTTCTCTCCTCCTCTCTCCCCTGTGCACAGGTGGATCTCCATCTTGGCGGCAGACTCACTTCTGTTCCAAGCGGTGGACTGGATTCTCTTTCAAGCTGGAGGCTGCTTCCACCCCCTTGCTCAGTAAGTGCCTCCACTCATCGGACTCATGCTCCCTCTCATCCCTCAGCCATGGCTGCACCTGCTCCTTCCCCCTCATCACAGACACTGCATCTCCTGAGCGGGACTCTGGTCACCTGTATGTGGACTGAGTTACTCTTCGGCACTTCAATTACTCCTGAGCTTCATAAGATTGTTTATTATTCAGCTCATTACCCTCAGCGGTTGAACTGCTATTAATTCCCTCTCTCCTCTCTTCCCGCAGGGTTGCCAGTTCCCTCCCACTCTGCTCTCACCTCCATTCATTCACATCCACACACTCATACACTTTATTAATAAAGATCATTGTATTTATAATCAAGTCCTTGTCTGCGTTTGGGTTTTCGTGCATCATGTCAGTACGTCTCCGTGTTGAAAACCCAGCAGACAGTGCTTGTGCACAATGCCTTAACAACATGGAGGCTCGATTAGATCAGCTCACTTATCAGCAGCAGGTGATCCTTAATCAATTGACACAGATTCATTCCCGGCTCGACCAGCTTACCCTGGCACGGTCCTCTCACTCCGTGCCCAGGGGGTCGGCTGGGCCATCACATCCCATCCCTCCTTCCGCGCAGCCCACAAGACTCACACCAGTTCCCATGCCTACTCGTTTCAACGGTAAGCTGGGAGAGGTTCATGGGTTTTTGCTTCAGTGCAATCTGGTGTTTCAGCGGGTACCGGGGGATTTTCCCACTAATCACAGCCAGATCAGTTATCTTGTTAATTTATTGGAGGGACGGGCACTCACCTGGGGTTCAGCCGGGATGGCCTGCCCTGATTATGCCACTTACACATATGATTGATTCATTTCTGAATTTTCGGAGGTTTTTGATCATTCTGACCAGGATAGTGTTTTGACCTCCCATCTCCTTAACCTCCAGCAGGGAGCCAGGTCTGCTGCTGACTACTTGGTTGACTTCCAGGTTGTCGCTGCGGAGGTGGGGTGGGAGGATGCCTCTCTTTGTAGCATTTTTACATGTAGCCTCAGCCCGAGTCTCAGAGATGAACTGGCCCGTTTAGAAAAACCTTCCTCTTTACATGATTTAATTTCCCTGGCTATTAGCATTGATAACCACCTAAGGGAACGTGCGAGCGAGCGTCATGGTGCTAATCACTCGGACTCGCAGTCTCGCCCTCCCTCTCAGTCTCCACTCCTTGCCCTCCCTCCCCTGGAACCCGAGGAGCCCGAGGAGCCTATGCTGGTGGGTCGCTCCAAGTTGCCTCTTGCGGAATGACAACACCACTGGGCCCTCGGGCTATGCAGTTATTGTGCCAGTGCTGAGCATGAGATCACCTCTTGTCCGAATCTGCCAAGGGTGGGGGGTGGGGGGGTAACGGACACAATAACAACTAAATCCCTTACTCGACTGATTTTACCCATTCACTTTCAACATAACCACATTGAAATCACTACTAAGGTTCTCACCGATTCAGGCGCAGAGCAGAGCTTTATTTCTGAGAGCCTGGCAGCCCGGCTTAAACTCCCCTGTCACAAACTCAAGACGCCTTTGAAGCTGATTGCCCTTTCTAATGTGCCCCTTATGACTGTCTCCAAGCATACTGCCCCCGTCTCAATCTTGGTCTCAGGTAATCATCGGAAGCACATCAGTTTTTTTGTGTTACCAGTCTCTGCCTCCCCTGTTATTTTGGGTTACCCCTGACTCAGGCTCCATAACCCTGTTGTTGATTGGCGGACAGGCAGCATCATTTCATGGAGTACTTTTTGTCTTAATACATGTCTACAATCAGTAGTCTGTTCTCCCTTGGTGCCCATTTCTGCTCCATCTACACACATGCCCGATCTCTCCCTGGTTCCCCTGGAGTACCATGACCTCACTCCAGTATTCAGCAAGACCAAAGCTCTCTCTCTGCCCCCCCACTGCCCGTCCAGCCCCTTTGCCCTCCAGCCGTCTTTATAGCCTTTCTGCCCGGGAGCGTGAAGCAATGGACAAGTACATTAAGGAATCTTGAAGCTTGGGCATTATTAGGCCTTTGTCGTCAGCGGTGGGGTGGGATTTTTTTTGTTGGCAAAAAGGACAGCTCCTTCCGACCCTGCATTGATTTTAGGGAGCTTAACAACATCACTGTGAAGGACAAGTACACTCTGCCCCTTATTATTTCTTCATTTTGATTCTCTCCAGGGATCTACTGTCTTCACGAAGCTAGACCTACGCAATACCTACCACCTGGTCTGGATTAAGGAAGGGGACGAGTGGAAGACTGCCTTCCGGACTCCGAATGGCCATTTTGAGTATCTTGTCATGCCGTTTGGACTCACCAATGCGTTGACTGTGATCCAGCGGCTTATTAACGACGTGCTGAGGGACTTCCTGGGTTCGTTTGTCTTTGTTAACTTAGATGACATCCTCATTTTTTCTCGTTCTCTCGAGGAACATCGAGTACATGTTTGTAGGGTCATTCAGCGGCTGCTGGAGAATCAGCTATACGTCAAGGCAGAAAAGTGTGAGTTCCAATTGGCGTCTACCACCTTCCTGGGATTCATCATCGGCTACAAGGAGATCCAAGCTGATCCCGGTAAGCTTAAAGCTGTTGTGGAGTGGCTGGTCCCCTCTTCCCGTAAGCAGCTACAGCAGTTCCTGGGTTTTGCCAATTTTTACCGTCACTTTATTCGTGACTATAGTTTGAAGGCCTTGCCACTCACCCGCCTCACCTCCACTAAGGTCCCCTTCCATTGGTCCGATGAGGCGGAGGTGGCATTTTCTAAACTAAAAACTGCTTTCTCTTCTCCCCCAATCCTGGCCCAGGTAGATCCATCCCTGCAATTCCTGCTGGAGGTAGACGCCTCGGATTTCGGAGTTGGGGCAGTGTTGTCTCAGTGCTCCCCCTTGGACAACAAGATCCATCCTTGTGCCTTCTTCTCCAGACGCCTGTCCCCGTCCAAGAGGAGCTATGATGTTGGGGATCAGGAATTACTGGCCATGAAGCTAGCCTTGGAGGAGTGGCGCCATTGGCTGGAGGGGGCTTCGCTGCCATTTGTGGTTTGGACCGACCACAAGAACTTGGAATACCTGAGAAGGGCCAAGCGGCTGAATTCCAGGCAAGCCCACTGGTCTCTGTTCTTCAGTAGATTCAATTTTACCATCACCTATTGCCCGGGTTCCAAGAACACTAAACCTGATTCGCTCTCCAGACAGTTCTCCCCTGATACTGCCACGCCGAAGCTGCACTCCATTGTCTCCCCCTCATGCGTTGTCAGCGCACTTTCTTGGGAGATCAAGGAGAAAGTTAAGAGAGCGCAGGGAGCGGAACCCAACCCAGGCGGGGGGTCCAGCGGGGTGGCTCAATGTCCCTTCCACAGTGTGTGGTGAGGTCATTGACTGGTTGCATTCGTCCAAGATTACGTGTCACCACAGGATGGCTCGCACCTTGTCCCAGATTCAGAGGACCTTCTGGTGGCCGTCTATGAGAAAGGATGTCAACGACTTTGTTCGGTTCTGCCCCCAGTACGCCACAAGGAAATTGTCCTCCTCTTCCCCTTCGGGACTGTTGCACCCCCTTCCCATCCCCAGCAGACCTTGGTCCCACGTTGCCATGGATTTTGTGACGGGTCTTCCTCCCTCCTTGGGTCACACTGCGATTCTCACAATTGTGGACAGATTTTTGAAGGCAGCTCACTTCGTCCATCTTCTTAAGCTTCCTTCGGCCAAGGAGACAGGTTCAGGTTCAGGTTACTTTATTTGTACCCGTAGGTAGATTTGTTTTGCAGTCAGGCGACATCCTTTTAGACACATATTTACAAACCACAATTACATTCAACGTGAATGGTTGTCTGTCTCTCTGTGTTGGCCCTGTGATGGACTGGCGATCTGTCCAGGGTGTGCCCTGCCTCTCGCCCAAAGATGCTGGGATAGGCTCCAGCACCCCCCCCCCCCCGCGACCCGAAAATGATTAAGCGGAAGAAGATGAATGAATGAATGAACACAAACACAGGCACACATGAAACTGACTATAAACACGATGAAAGTACTCAAGGCTCCACCAATCAGGACATAAGACAAAGAGATAAGAGAAAAAACAGAGAGAAGAGAGAAGGGTCATATTAAAAAAAGTTAAAAACTAAGTCAAAGAGATTAAAAACTCAATAAAAGTCTAAAACCCAATAAAAGATTTAAAACCCAAACAAAAAACCTACAAAAATAAATAAATGTAAAATAAAAATTAATAAATAGATAGCTAAATTATGTGCAATATATTGCTACATCTTGTTCAACTCTTTGACAGCAGCAGGAACGAAGCTGTTTTTGTAGCACTGGGTTTTACATTTTGGGACAACAAACCTCCGTCTGGAGGGAAGCTGAAAGTGGCAGTGCAAAGGGTGGGAGTTGTGGGCGACCCTCACAGCCTACGGACAAGCAGAGCGCTCAGCTGGAGCAATTAGCAGAACAATGACTGATATCAATAGGCAGCCTCTCTTTGTCTAGCTCCTTCCTGCCAGTAATCTGCTTTTGATATGTGTGACTCAAATGCAGGTGTTCATGACTTCCTGCTCTGTACTGTAATGCAAATGTCTTCCTGTCAGTAATCCTCCTATTGATGTATGTGACTCTCAAATGCAAATGTCCATGCTTACTGCTGTGAATGTATTGTCTGTAGCTGGGTATTTAAGTGAACTGCTTATGGCTCACTCTCTCTCTCTGACCACTGCTTCTGACTACACTCATTGCTGTTTGCTGAGGGCTCGCTCCAGTGCGCATCTCACAGCACTGGAGCGGCTCTCGTGATGGCGGATGAATAAACACTCTTTTAAACTCCAGTTCGCCGCTTATTATTTCATGCCGCCACACTGGTGACCCCGCAAGAAAAGAACACGCTGGCAGCCCCCAGCGGTGACTCTCCGACGACAAGCGAACGCAGCAGCCTGACGCAAATGGACTGCCCTCCCATCGGCTACAGGGAGACCTCGACGCAGAACCAACAACAGGCGAACTCCCTCGGAGATCATCCACAACCGGGAAAGCTGCAGAAAGCATCATTCTGCAACCCTCGCCTGAGATTCTAGATCTCCACGCTGAGACCTGCCGAGGGACAAAGCTCATCTGCTCCCTCTCATCGCGCTGTGGATCCCAGAGACAGAGAATCGCTCACATCCTCTGCATCTACACGAGCGCGCACGCACCATGACCCGACACGAGCGACGACCAACAGCCCAAACAGGAGGGCCATCGGCGCCGACGACGTTGATCTCCATCAAGCTCCCTGACCCTGATTCGCCTCGCGACAGTGGACCTACCATGCACAGAAGCCCCGCATCAAAACAGCGCAGCTGGAAGGTACGTGGCTGCAGCGCGCGCCGCGCACCAGAGACAAGCTGGCTCTACGGACTTATACATCATCCCCCGCTGCTGCACACGGCTCTTCAGGACTGCTCACACACCTGAAGCACACACGCAGCCCACACACAGGATTTTGTATGGGTTTCAGCCACGGCGCACAACGGGAATCCAGCCGTCAGCTGTCCCCGAGGGCTTTAGGGCCGCGCACGCACCTAAAGCCAAAACGCCAAGTCCCTCACACAGCTTCAGCTCCTGTTTTTCTTCATGGCCAGACTGAATCGCGAGAGGAATCAGAGACTAATTTTTCTTCTCACAGCCGCTGTGGATCTCCGCACGTTCAACGGGACAGCCCCTCAACACCGTGGATCCACATGCAATTTTTGTGCGGCCCAGACAATTTCGCCGTCCCGGGCCGGCACTTGCTACCCCCACCCTCCTCCCTCCCCCTCCTCCGGCACAGACTTTCCTCACAGCTCGATACCAAAGCCGGATGATCGAGGCCTCAGCCCCCTGCTGAGCCCTTTGGGGGGGAGTAGTGTGGGCGACCCCCACAGCCTACGGACAAGCAGAGCGCTCAGCTGGAGCAATTAGCAGAACAATGACTGATATCAATAGGCAGCCTCTCTTTGTCTAGCTCCTTCCTGCCAGTAATCTGCTTTTGATATGTGTGACTCAAATGCAGGTGTTCATGACTTCCTGCTCTGTACTGTAATGCAAATGTCTTCCTGTCAGTAATCCTCCTATTGATGTATGTGATTCTCAAATGCAAATGTCCATGCTTACTGCTGTGAATGTATTGTCTGTAGCTGGGTATTTAAGTGAACTGCTTATGGCTCACTCTCTCTCTCTGACCACTGCTTCTGACTACACGCATTGCTGTTTGCTGAGGGCTCGCTCCAGTGCGCATCTCACAGCACTGGAGCGGCTCTCGTGATGGCGGATGAATAAACACTCTTTTAAACTCCAGTTCGCCGCTTATTATTTCATGCCGCCACAGGAGTCATCATTTAAAATGGAGGTAGCAATCCTCTGTGCCTGTCTGGTGTACAGAGATGTCAGGCTCAGCTATGACTCACCAAGCAAACGACTGGACCATCTAACTACCTGGTCTAAGGATTTCCTCTGTTTCAGTTTTATCTGACCAAACCATGACACTAAAGAAAAGGATAAAACAGATTCAATAAAAGCCCAATAAAACATTGTCATTATGGTTCGGTCAATTTGGAAGTGTGCGAGTTTCCTTAAACAATGCAAATGTTGCTGACCCTTTTTGCACACCCTTTCACAGGTCTCTTCAAAGTTTAAATTATTATCAAGAATCGTCCCAAGATATTTGTAGGATTGCACACATTCAGTGGTCTGGCCTTTTAGTACAGTGACTGACAAGAGACAGCCGACTTGTTGGTTCTGCATGTGGTACGCCGACACGGGATTTCATTGGACGTCGTGTCGCACCAGGGGCCCCAGTTTGTGTCCCAGGTGTGGCGGTCCTTCTGCAGAGCCATTGGGGTAACAGTCAGCTTGTCTTCAGGATATCATCCGCGGAGCAATGGCCAGTGTGAGCACGCAAATCAAGAGTTGGAGGTGGCTCTGAGGTGTGTTACGGCCTCTAACCCTGCTTCATGAAGTTCACACTTACCTTGGATCGAGTATGCTCATAACTCGGCCATCTCTACAGCCACGGGCTTCTCCCCTTTTGAGGTGTCATTGGGCTACAACCCTCCGCTGGTCCTGGAAGAAGAGAAGGAGATCGCAGTTCCATCTGTGCAAGCCCACATCAAACAATGTCACCGGGTTTGGAGGTCTGCCAAGGCCGCTCTTCAACGCACCGCAGGGTGCAATTCGGAGATCGCCAACCATCGTAGGACCCCAGCTCCACCCTACCGGGTCGGACAAAAGGTATGGCTGTCTACTAAAAACATCAACTTAAAAGCCGAGTCCAAGAAACTTTCTCCCCGTTTTATTGGTCCTTTCCTCATTTCTCAAATGATTAACCCAGTTGCTGTACGCCTGTCTCTCCCCCCTACCATTCGCATTTGTCCTACCTTTCATATCTCCCAGGTGAAGCCGGTCTCTTCAAGTCCTCTCTGTCCTCCACCCAAGCCACCGCCCCCTCCAGTTATGATCGAGGGGGCCTTGCCCACAAGGTCAATCGCCTCTTGGACGTATAATGCCGGGGCTGGGGTCTCCAGTACCTGGTGGACCAGGCTGGGTATGGACCGGAGAGGTCCTGGGTTCGGTCATCCCTCATCACTGATAGACAACTCATCAGGGACTTCCATCAGGCTCACCTGGGCAGGTTGAGCCGGCCGCCAGGAGGCATCCCTTGGGGGGGGGGGGGTACTGTAGTGATCCGCATTGTGTGCCTCTGTTTACTAATCATTATCCTCAGCTGCGCTGGCTCTCACACCTGCACCCTCCAATTAGGCAGCCTTTATCAGGTGTGGATCCCTGCACTCCTGCATGGAGACGTCAACGCTCCTTGGGTGAAGTTCTCCTCGTTTTGACTCGTCCTGCTTTTCTGCTGGGAGTTATGCCTCCCTTCCTCGCATCAACTCTGCACCAGCTGATCTGGGAACTTTGCCTCCCCAACTCAACTGTAAGATTATGCCTACTGGAATCTACACCTTCTACTCCTGCTTCTCTCCTCCTCTCTCCCCTGTGCACAGGTGGATCTCCATCTTGGCGGTGGACTCACCTCTGTTCCAGGAGGCGGACCGGATTCTCTCTCGAGCTGGAAGCCGCTTCCACCCCCTTGCTCAGTAAGTGCCTCCACTCATCGGACTCACTCTCCTTCTCATCCCTCAGCTGTGGCTGCACCTGCTCCTTCCCCCTCATCACAGACACTGCACCTCCTGAGCGGGACTCTGGTCATTACCATCAGCGGTTGAACTGCTATTAATTTCCTCTCTCCTCTCTTCCCGCAGGGTTGCCAGTTCCCTCCCACTCTGCTCTCACCTCCATTCATTCACATCCACGCACTCACGCACTTATACACTTTATTAATAAAGATCATTGTGATTTATAATCAAGTCTGTGTCTGCATTTGGGTTTTTGTGCATCATGTCAGCACATACTGGAAATAGTGTGCAGGCAGATCGTTTTTTCTTTATAAAGTTTGTGTTTCACATTTTAATCATTTTTGTAACCATACTGAGCCATTTAATAGTTCCCCAGTTAGCTTAGCAGCTAGCAGCTAGCAGCTATCGTGTTTGTTCATGTCTGCCATTCCAAATACCACTGCATGGGCTGTAATAGACCTGTGAAACTCACTGAAACATGTCCGAATCTCAGTTGTTACTTGACTTATTTTAATATTACTTTGTGTATGCAGAATCACTTTGTTATTGATGTTACCATTACTGTTATTGATATGAAGAGTTTGTTTGCAAAAACAGGTAAGTCCAATTGGTTTCATAATGGGAAAAACAACTTTTTCATCTGTTGGTTTATATGTGTTAGTATTTCCAATTCAGCTTCTAAGACATGGTCACTTGGAATATGAGTATCTCAGACATAATAAAGCAAAAAATTGAACATCAACTCATTGTTATTTTTTGGCAATTTATAATTACAAAAACAGATAAGTCCACAACACATACTTCTGCAAAAACAGGCATGTCCCAAAAACCATGCTAGTTTGTCTGGTGAACCCATCACTAGTTCATCTGCTTCATCAAAATTATCCATATTTGACATAAAATGCAACAAAATTGTAAAAAAAAAAAAAAAAAAAAAAAAACTGGCAGGGAAATCATGCAAAGCGAGCAGACCCAAGTAGGGGTCTCTGCAGAACGCTGCCACAGCAGATATACATGATTGGCTGGTCTCAACATCTAGACACATGGTTGACTGATCCTTGCTGCACCATTGAGTCACGTCACCCAAACACCAAGCACTGATTTGCCATGTGTGGAGTTATCTGTTTTTGTTTTTTTTTTTAAAAAAAAACAGGGTCCCTTTGTTTATCGGCTTTTGAAAAAAAAACATGAACTTCATAGCCTATATAATGGCGGATGTAGTAGATTTTTAGAAAAAAAGCAATTTGAACTTCTATAAGTAAGTAATGTGAGCAGCTGTTTGTTGTACAGAGGGAAATTTTCTTGGAAGTGCCATTTATCGGTTTTTGCAAACAAACTCTTCATATTACCCTAGTTAGCTTCCAGTTGCTAGTGTGTTATTTATTCTTGTAATAAACTTTGACTCACTCCTAGTAACACTGCATGGACTCAAATGAATGTGAATGAGCTCATGTAAAGATTTTGCATAATACCTGTCCAGCACAGGTCTACTACAGCCCATGTGGTGGAATTTGGAATGGAAGAGACATAGACAAATACGATTGCTGCTAGCCGCGAAGCTAACTGGGGAACTATTAAACAGCCCAGTATGGTTACAAAAATGATCAAAATGTGAAACACGAACTTTATAAAGAAAAAACGATCTGCCTGCACACTATTTCCAGTATGGACAATGATAAGTGAAAGTGATAAAATTGATTTATTGTCAAGAAAGCACCAGGAAATGGGAAAAAAAATAATGGAAACGGAACCAGAAATGCGATTGAACTGGAATGTGGAACTACGTTACTCTACATTGTGCAAGACGTCCATAGGGCCCAAAGTGTAGGAAAATTAGAGTTTTTGGTTAGGAGTATTTATTGAGGTGTGTATTTTATGTTTTTTTCCCCATGTTCCAAAGGTCATGGACTTCAGGGCTCCCACCTTTACCTCCTCTGGACAATACATTATAAAAACGTCTTTATAGCCAAGGTATTTCCCACACTGCTGAGCTGGGACCCCTGGCACCAAGGACTTATAAAATTAAGCCATGGTTGGACCCCTCAACCAGTGGGTCAGACAGTGTACCAAAATGCCTTTACCACCTCCTGCATGCCCTGCATCAATAAAACCTGAGTGAGCGTGCTGCACAGCCGTCACAGCTGCAATGACCATATTTTTTATGAGTTGTGGCATGACACTATGCCCCCTGTGAGCTGTAATGAGCCTGTCTACCACTGCCTGCTTACTGCATCAGGTAAGGGTGGTAATACTTTGTCTTTATTGCGTATGCTACTTCATATCAGGTTACTCCACCATTAAACTGAAAGATGGCAATTAGGTGTGGATGGAGCAGGCTGTCGGCAACTGCGCTAATCTATTGTTGACCAAACGTAAATGCAAATGAACCATGGAAACTGGCTTGATGGATGATTCGAGATGGTGGCTTAAGTGCATGTGTTTTTCTTCCTTGCAATAATAATAACAGAAGCGTGGTAATAAAGAATCAGTCACTGAAAAAGGAAAAATGGGAACTTCAGCTTCATTTTGCGTTGATAATTTCTAACAGAAGAGAGATATAGTTGGTTGTTGGTCATTTTTTGTTCATTTGTTATTATCCACGAGTTCTGACCAAGCAGTTAGATTGGACCGTGGGAATTCCAGGAGTGCTGATACTTCACAGTAACACCACTGGGGAATTAAACAGGATATGTATTACTCCACTTCACTTCAACCAATCCTTGATTACAGTAACTGGTGCTTCCTTCTTGTAATTCAGAATTCTTATTAAATATAATGCCTTGTACTGTACCTTCTTTTCATATTGCATTTTGGTAAATGAGCTGTACTACAGTGTGTTTTTGCTCTGGATTCAGGTATCACAGTATAATGCGTGCTTCTGACTCTACTTCAACTGAAGATGCTAAGCATATGATGGCAGAGACAACATAAAGAAAGCTGAGATACTTGATGGCTGAAAAGGTCACAGGCCACCACTCATCAGTCACTGCAAATATGCAGTCCCCTGTCAGTAAGATGGACAAGCTGAGCTTGGATTTATCATCCTGATCAGCTCCTCTGAATACCTGCATGAAAATAATAACATCTGGCTTCATGCAGGAATCCCAAGTTAGCAGCTTGCTAACTCAGTGGCTACCAAAGCAAGGGCTGTGGAAGAAGACTGTGCTCATTGTTCATGTTGCTAAGGAAAACTTAAGTGCCAGGGTAGCAGAACTTTTCATTTTTTACAGAAAAAACTGACCTTGAGCACAGACGCAGACCCACTTGAAGGTCATTGTGCATGAGTTTGCCGAACACTGGAGCAGTTGCCCAGGAGGAGTAACAATTTTTGTGAAATCATAAATGCCCAGCTCTCCTGACCTCTGACAATGACCCTGACTGTGAACTCAACCTGGATGCAATCAAACCTGAGGATGATTGTGTGTCAGTTTGTTGAAAAGTAGGGCATTTGACTAGGAGGAGTATTGATTTTTCTGAAATCACAAAAGTGCTGAGATCTCATGTTTAGTGACCAAATGCCTAGGAGTTTAGTGGTTTAGTGGTCAAATGCCTAGGAGCAGTAGTGATTCCCATAACACACCATAATATTAGGGGTAGGATCTGGCGTGCATTTTGGCTCATCCCAACCTTCTCCCAACTTGGATCAGAGAGGTCTATAAATACTTCACCTTACTTCTGCTGCTTTTCAACAACATTTTAACACAGCTGGGCCATAATGAGCTGCTTGGAAAATGGATTGCTTAAAACTATAAAACAACTAGAAAAGCACTCAGAGAGTACATACCTCCACCAAGGCTCTTTCCGTCCCTCATGGATCACCTCCAAAATGTAATAGGTCTGTGTGTAGGCCTAGAGCAACTTCTGGTGAAAACTGCATCAAAGTCTGTCCATTAGTTTTGGAGTATTGTTGCTGACACCATGTGAGAGGTTAAGAGCCTTGGCTGAGGTATGCATTCTCAGATCATCACCAAAATGGAATTGCTTCTTTCTATAGCCCAACAACCACCTCTGGTGAAAATTTCATCCAAATCCATGAAGTAGTTTTTGTGTAATCCTGCTGGACAAATACAAACAAAGCCCTTGGTGGAGGTATGTACTCACAGATCATCACCAAAATCTAATCACCTGTTCCCGGTGACAATACACACCTTTCCTGAGAATTTCATCAAAATCCATTCATAACTTTTTGAGTTCTGTTGCTAACAGACAAACCAGCAAACCAATGCCGGCAAAATCATTGCCTCCTTGGTGGAGGCAATAACTTCCATGCACATGCATAGAAATGGGTTAAGTCTTATTGAGGAGTAAATTATACTGTTTTTAATGAATATAACACTGTATGTTTTATGGTATACATTACCCGCATCCCTCTATACCCCATGACAGGCTTTAAAGCATGAAAAATGAGGCAGTACAGTATATAAACCAACATGCTGCCTGACAGCTATAATCTATAAAAGTCATTGTTAGCAGACACCAGAGGGAATTGTATACTATATCTTTTGTGAAGAAGGAAGGAAAATGTTGAAACGGACTTGCTGGCCAGTACATTGGAGGATTTAAGGGGGAGGCTCCACTCTCCCTCATCCCGTTTAAAGTCACTAGGTAGAGTGTGTTGCCCTCCGACTTGTATACAGCATGACAGTGAACGTCATGAAATGGTCTGAGCTGTCCATTAACTAATGTCACGTCCGCTCTGATGAGCTGTGCTGTCCGAAACAGCTTAAAAACCTTCACGGCTCAAAAATAGTGGGGGATCTTTTAAATGCGTAAATGTAGAGGCACTGGGAGGCGGGTCATGTGACTGAGATGTCATTGTCAATATGAGGTGAGCCAACCTTAAACGGTGCCCTACAGGGTGAAAGTTTAACCTCCCTAAGTTTTTCACTGTTAATGTGAGTAAGCATCTCTAGACACACTGTTCATCACTTTTATGAGGGTCAAGTGGCTACGGCTGTTCTGAGGAGGCGGTGGAGGAAGTGGTTAATGACTCCATGTTTACTCAGGGACTCAAAGCGAGACCACTGACTCTGTTCATGCGCTCTGGGCACCACCCTTACCCTGACAGCAATTGTTTGTAGCATATTAACCTGAATCACTGCAGCTTTTTAAAAATATATTCACTTTGTTAAAGTGACGGCATTATGTCATTAAGACAGGTCAATTTTAGGTCAGTGAGTTAAACGATTAGCACTAGTCCATTCTCACTTCAGGAGTGTAATATGCTGCAGTTCAGTGGAGGGGCTTTACATCAGTATATTTTATGTATCTCAGTATGTATAGGAGCAAGTTTAAAGCAGACCCACAATCTTTTCCTAATCCTAACCAAGCATTTTCAGTGCCTAAACCTAAGAAAGTGTTAGTCGTACATAACCAGTGAGCCAAAGTGAAAACAAATCAAACATCCTCATTCTGGGCACGACCACTGAGTCACTGCTATCAGCATTTCAGGAAAGCAGGGTACCCCCTGGTAAATGACCTGTGACCCTTTAGCTTTATAATACACTTCTTTGTAATACCACTTCAACTACAGTGGTGTGAAAAAGTGTTTGCCCCCTTCCTGATTTCTCATTTTTTTTCTGTTTGTCACACTTAAATGTTTCAGATCATCAAACAAATTTAAATATTAGACAAAGATAACACAAGTAAACACAAGATGCAGTTTTTAAATGAAGGTGTTTATTATTAAGGGTAAATAAAAAATTCAAACCTACATGGCCCTGTGTGAAAAAGTGATTGCCACCCCATCAGAACATAAATTAACTGTGGTTTATCACATCTTTGGAAAGCTGAGTTTAATTTCTCTAGCCACACCCAGGCCTGATTACTGCCACACCTGTTCTCAATCAAGAAATCACTTAAATAGGACCTGCCTGACAAAATGAAGTAGACCAAAAGATCCTCAAAAGCTAGACATCATGCTGCAATCCAAAGAAATTCAGGAACAAATGAGAAACAAAGTAATTGAGATCTATCAATCTGGAAAAGGTTATAAAGCCATTTCTAAGCTTTGGGACTCCAGCAAACCGCAGTGAGAGCCATTATCCACAAATGGCAAAAACACTGAACAGTGGTGAACCTTCCCAGGAGTGTCCGACCAACCAAAATTACCCCAAGAGCACAGTGACGATTCATCCAAGAGGTCACCAAAGACCCCACAACAACATCCAAAGAACTGCAGGCCTCACTTGCCTCAGTTAAGGTCAGTGTCCATGACTCCACCATATGAAAGAGACTGGGCAAAAATTGCCTGCATGACAAGACGAAAACCACTGCTGAGCAAAAAGAACAAAAAGACTTGTCTCAGTTTTGCCAGAAAACATCTTGATGATCCCCAAGACTTTTGGGAAAATACTGTTGACTGACGAGACAAAAGTTGAACTTTTTGGAAGGTGTGTGTCACATTACATCCGGCATAAAAGTAACAGCATTTCAGAAAAGGAACATCATACCAACAGTAAACTATGGTGGTGGTAGTGTGATGGTCTGGGGCTGTTTTGCTGCTTCAGGACCTGGAAGACTTGTTGTAGTAAATGGAACCATGAATTCTGCTGTCTACCAAAAAATCCTAAAGGAAAATGTCCGGCCATCTGTTTGTGACCTCAAGCTGAAACGCACTTGGGTTCTGCAGCAGGACAATGATCCAAAACACATCAGCAAGTCGACGTCTGAATGGCTTAAGAAAAACAAAATGAAGACTTTGGAGTGGCCTAGTCAAAGTCCTGACCTGAATCCGACTGAGATGCTGTGGCATGACCTTAAAAAGGCGGTTCATGCTCAAAAACCTTCCAATGTGGCTGAATTACAACAATTCTGCAAAGATGAGTGGACCAAAATTCCTCCACAGCGCTATAAAAGACCCACTGCCAGTTATTGCAAACGCATGATAGCAGTTGTTGCTGCTAAGGGTGGCCCAACCAGTTATTAGGTTTAGGGGGCAATCACTTTTTCACACAGGGCCATGTAGGTTTGGATTTTTTTTCCCCTTAATAATAAACACCTTCATTTAAAAACTGCATTTTATGTTTACTTGTGTTTGTCTAATATTTAAATTTGTCTGATGATCTGAAACATTTAAATGTGACAAACATAGAAAAAAATGAGAAATCAGGAAGGGGGCAAACACTTTTTCACACCACTGTATATCTGAAACTAAGAAGAAATATGCCAAGCAGTGATATCTACTTTTAAACAGCCACAAAGACCTCATGAGGCAGACCCGGTGGTGGTGGAACTCATTAGTAAGTCATGCAGGAAGCAAAAAATTTGCACCCCGTGGTTTTTACCTTTTCACCCTCTTTTTGAGCTGCAGCTTCCTGTATTTGCTTTTAATTTCACTTTGTGGTTATGATTATATTAGGCACTGAAACAGTTTGGTTACAGGCAGGATTAAGGTTTGGTAGTGTGTAGTCAAGCCCTCGTCAAGACCAGAGTCTTCCAAGACCAAGACCTGCATACACAGTGGCCATGGTCTCGACTTGGTCTGGGTCTTGGGAGATTGTGGTCTCAGTCTGGTCTTGATCTTGTCTTGTGTTAGGACTGTTGCCTCACAGCTAGAACGTTCAGGGTTCATTTCTTGTGGTCTGTTTGGACCGTTCCTGTGTGGAATTTGCATATTCTAATTGTGTCTGCCTGGCTTTCCCCTCGGTGCTCCTTCCTCTCAAGATCCAAGCAAATGTTTGTTGGATGTGTCAGATCAGGAGAAAAATCTTGTGAATGAATGTAACTTAGAAACAAAAGTACACTCGTTCATTTATTCATTCATGCTCCACTGAACCTGGAAAAATGCTCACAGCTCACTACTGTAAATTCTCCCAACACATAACATTTTCGGTGCTAAGTTGATTTAGACAGGGCTGTGTAAGGGAGTCATAATTAAAGGTGGGTAGTAATGATTTATATTTACTCAAGCAGGGTAAGCCGGGGAAAAAAGTCATAATTTTTTACAGTTATCAAATAAATGTGGTTAATATAGTTTTATTTCACACAAATATTCTCCGTGTGCTTTTGGACATCTCCTCTTTCAAATAATTTAATTGCTTTTATTTTATGTTACATACTTGTAATGGAAAACTGTATATGTTTTCATCTAAATGTATGAGGTATTATATTGTACCAGTGATAAATAAGATACGCAGTACAATCACTGATAAAATAAATGCTCACAGTATGCTCTTCATTTCGTATTCAGAAGTTTCTATTGGCTAAATATGACACTGTGTGAACACTTGTAAACTGTTAAGTTTAAGTAATTGCCAATGCTTTTTTTTACTGAAATGAAATGACTGTAAATTGTTTTTTTCTTTCATTCTTCCTTTTCTTTCTCTTTTTTGGTATTATATTTTTAATATTGATTATTAATGAAGGAAAATAATAAAATTTGTGTGGCTTCCATGTCGGCAACCTTTAAAAGGTCTTTATGGTCGTCTTCCTAACCATAGATTTTAATGTCTTCTTTTAATCCATTTGCATGTTATATATACACATATAGCACACAAACATGCATTATTTTATTATATGAACTTCACGGTCTAAATAAAACATGCTTCTCTATAAATAGTTGTGTAACTTTTTACCCCACTGCCAAAGGAAATTGTTACGTATCCCAGGGTAAGTTGTTACAGTAGGTGGAAAGTTGATAAATTCACAAGACAAAATGCTTCTTTCCATAGTTTTTTTGTGTTATTCAGACTGTACTTTTGCTTCTGCTGGTCTCCGTAATAAAGCTACAAGTACATACTTCTGCATATGACAAACAGAGGGAGACAGCAGGACGATACAGACCAGTTTTGTTTTATTCCCGCCATGTCTTCTGTCAGCTGTTATAAAGGTGGAAATATGTCACGTCGACATGTGGCTGACATACAGACATGCGCAGTAAACATATTTTCTACCCAAGCTTCGGAATAAGTGTCATATGTGCACCAATAGGAATAACAATTGGCATAACCCACCCGTCTCAACTGGAAGGAAATTTTGATCCGAATGAGTGTGATCGGGTCAGAATATTCAGATTGGCGTGTTTACATGAAGCATTTTTATTCTGATCAGGCTTTTAATCCGGTTACTTGTGTCCATGTAAACATGTCCTATGACATTCGTATGGTTGCCGTATGATGAAGGGTTTTCATGGGGCGTTCTTGGACAAGACCATCAACCTGGCCATGAGCTTATGAATGCTGGATTCTCCTATGACCACCTTAAGAAGACTGTACAAAATGGTCCAAAAATTGTTTTACAGTGTTCACAGCCATTTATAAGGATATTTGTGACTGTAGCTTTAAATAAAGTGAAAAAAGTGATCTAGAACCTGCATCCTGACCCAGATCACCTCCAAAATGTAGAGGGTTCATTTGTAGCCCAAAGGCCACTTTTGAGGAAAGTTTCATCAAAATCCATCCAGTAGTTTTGGCGTCATCCTGCACAAAACAGACAGACAGACCCCTTTTGGATGTATGTGGTCTCTGAGTGCCCTCTACTTCAAACTGTAAACAAAACACTTATACTTTGGTACCCTGCTTTATACTGTATGTCCACACAGATAAAGATGTCACACTTAAATAAGGCTTGAAAATCAAATTTTTTGCGGAAAACAGAGGGAAAGGTGCACGAACTCATGGTGGAATATTGAAGCCATCCCTTATTGAAACAGAATATACACACGTGGACAAAATTGTTGGTACCCCTCTGTTAATGAAAGAAAAACCCACAATGGTCACAGAAATAACTTGAATCTGACAAAAGTGGTAATAAATAAAAAATTCTATGAAAATTAACCAATGAAAATCAAACAATGCTTTTGAATTGTGGTTCAACAGAATTATTTTAAAAAATAAACTCATGAAACAGGCCTGGACAAAAATGATGGTACCCTTAACTTAATATTTTGTTGCACAACCTTTTGAGGCAATCACTGCAATCAAACCATTTCTGTAACTGTCAATGAGACTTGTGCACCTCTCAGCAGGTATTCTGGCCCACTCCTCATGAGCAAACTGCTCCAGTTGTCTCAGGTTTGAAGGGTGCCTTCTCCAGACGGCATGTTTCAGCTCCTTCCACAGATGTTCAATAGGATTTAGATCAGGGCTCATAGAAGGCCACTTTAGAATAGTCCAATGTTTGGCTCTTAGCCATTCTTGGGTGTTTTTAGCTGTGTGTTTTGGGTCATTATCCTGTTGCAAGATCCATGACCTGCGACTGAGACCAAGCTGTCTGACACTGGGCAGCACATTTCTCTCTAGAATACCTTGGTAGTCTTGAGATTTCATTGTACCCTGCACAGATTCAAGACACCCTGTGCAAGATGCAGCAAAGCAGCCCCAGAACATAACAGAACCTCCTCCATGTTTCACAGTAGGGACCGTGTTCATTTCTTGGTATGCTTCATTTTTGCGTCTGTGAACATAGAGCTGATGTGCCTTGCCAAAAAGTTCCAGCTTTGTCTCATCTGTCCATAGGACATTCTCCCAGAAGCGTTGTGGCTTGTCAACATGCAGTTTGGCAAATTCCAGTCTGGCTTTTTTATGATTTGTTTTCAACAGTGGTGTCCTCCTTGGTCGTCTCCCATGAAGTCCACTTTGGCTCAAACAATGACGGATGGTGCGATCTGACACTGATGTACCTTAACCTTGGAGTTCACCATGAATGTGTTTAGAGGTTGTTCTGGGCTCTTTTCTTACCATTTGTATTATCTGTCTCCTCCTGCGGCCACATCCAGGGAGGTTGGCTACAGTCCCGTGCATCTTATAGCTTTTACCTTTAACATGCTTGTCTATCTTTCTAATCTCCTGAGACAACTCTCTCCTTTGCTTCCTCTGGTCCATGTTTAGTGTGGTACACACCATGTCACCAAACAGCACAGTGACTACTTGTCACCCTATAAATAGGCCGACTGATTACAAGTTTTTAGACACCTGTGATGTTAATTAGAGGACACATCTTGGTTGAACATGTCCCTATGGTCACATTATTTTCAATCTTTTCTAGGGGTACCATCATTTTTGTCCAGGCCTGTTTCATGAGTTTGTTTTTTAAAGTAATTCTGTTGAACCACAATTCAAAAGCATTGTCTTATTTTCATTGGTTAATTTTCATAGAATTTTTATTTATTACCACTTTTGTCAGATTCAAGTTATTTCTGTGACCATTGTGGGTTTTTCTTTCATTTTCAGAGAGGTACCAACAATTTTGTCCACGGCTATATGTAACAAATTCAAATCTTAAATGCATATCATGATGATTTGTTCTGTAAATAGTTTATTTGATCATACCTAAAACATTTATAAGCTTTTTTACATAATTACAAAATGTTATTAAATATTAACACGGCAGCAGTCCATGTTCCCAGCAGTCTACGTTCCTACCCTCACCTATATTCATGAGTTTTGAGTAATGACCAAAAGAATGAGATCGCTGATACAAGTGGCTGAAATAAGCTTTCTCCATAGGATTGCTGGACTCACCCTTAGAGATAGGGTGAGGAGCTCAGTCATCCGGGAAAGGCTCAGAGTAGAACCGCTGCTCCTCCATATCAAAAGGAGCCAGTCAAGGTGGTTTGAGCGTCTGATCAGGATGCCTCTTGAACGCCTCCCACCTGAGGTGTTTCAGGCACGTCCAACTGGGAGGAAACCCCGGGGCAGACCTAGGACACACTGGAGAGACTATGTCTCCCAGCTGGCCTGGGAATGTCTTGGTATCCTTCTCTGAAGAGCTGGAGCAGGTGGCTGGAGAGAGGGCTTCTCTGCTTGAGTTGCTGCCTCAGTAACCCGGACTGCCAGAAAAGCGGTAGAAAATGGATGGATGGATGACAGCAATCCACGGTGTTACACTGCAACAATGTGCCAGTGGTCTCTATGTAACAACCTGCCCCATCCTCACCATTTAGTTTTGACAACACCAGGAAGGAACCCTGAATGACTTACCGTGAAAATCGACACGTGGCCATGTGACCAGATAGGTCTAGTTTCATGAGCAAAACATGTTGTCCATGAGATCACTGTGGTCTGACGACTATGAAGAAGACAACAGTTTTTCAAAAAAAATCCCTCAGAAGGCTCCTAATTCATGTATCTGTCCCCCTTCATGTACTAAGATCCATATGCATGGCCCATGTGCAGCAGGAAGTTGCGATTGCGTCAATTCACATGAAATCAAGCAATCAGTGCAACTATTGCACGACCTTGCAACTTTGTCCAATCACCGTAACTTTCCTGCAATTTTGGCCAATCCTCATCAACTTCCGCCAACTTCAACAATCAAATTTGTCTCTCACTGGCACCCAAATGCTCAGTCTAACCAATCAAATGCATCGCTGCCCCCGTTCACTTCCGTGTTTACAGTGAGTATTAACAGAACACATAAGCAAAAACAAAGTGTGTGACTTAAAAAAAACCCACTCACCCGTGAGGTTTGCAACACTGTCCCTTCCTCCATCTCCCCCAGCCTGCTGGTGGACGTCTCGCCACGTCTCTGTCCTGACTGCATGTACGAAGCGCTGGGTTTGTGTTGAAAAATGTCCGCCTGCCCCAAAAGCACCCCGTCGCCATCAAAATCCATCCAAATGGATCCAAATGCCGTCACAAACAAACCAGCAAATCTAACACTACATCCAGTGTTTGAACATTTTACACATGTTTAGAGGTAAAATCATTACTACGCCTTATCAATGAGCTTTAAAGTCCTCGGACGGTGACTTTTTTTATTGAACCAATAAACTGATTGTATGAAAATATTCCATTCTGGCCATTCCCGTGATTTAATATGTGTCACCAGCCTCCATAAATGACTTTATTTGGTAATAGCCCATCTTTCACTTAGTGATGCTGCAGTACCGCCATCTGTCGATAGGGGCGGGCAGCAGTGACGTCAGCACAGGAAGAAGTGAGGGTGATATTGCCTGCCTGTGCTGTGAGCCTCATCAGAGAAACATTCCCATCGGATCACTACAAGGGATTTTGCCTACCAAGATTAGATTTGTGAAAAATGATATTTAAATAAAGTTTTGTAAAATCATATATTGAGTTTATTAATGTTCATTGTAGAGGAGCTTGGAATAACGAGGCGATGTGACTTATAAACCAAAGTTTATTATCAGCTTCGCTCCTCTAACAAGTCTCATCTAGTGCGGACGGAAGGGACAGCGCAGGCTGTTCCTACTGAGGAGACTCAGGTCTTTTGGTGTACAAGGGGCGCTGCTGAAGACATTCTATGACACGGTGGTGGCATCAGCCATCACTTTTGGAGTGGTCTGCTGGGGCAGTGGCATTACCAAGATGGCGCCCACAGCGGTCGACATGGTGCTTCGCTGCGCTCTTTGTTTGTTTTTGTTTGTCAATTGTGTGTCTGCTTGCACTTATACCCGTGAAGAACTTCTAAATATCAGGACTTTCACCCCCACGGACCTCCTCCCAGTTTTTCTAGCCCCTGCCGCCGATCTGGTTTACTGTTGGGCTCGGAAAGTGAGATAGCGAAAGAGAGGTAGACGAGCGGGCGCTCTCGTGCGGCTTCGCAGGAGAGGCTCGCGAACGGCGCTGCCTGGCATATTTCTGTCCAATACCAACTCTCTCTCTAACAAGGTAGATGAACTGAGACTGCTGATGCGTTTTAAGGACCTCGCCTCCTCAGCTGTCCTCTGCTTTACTGAGACCTGGCTCCGGGAAAATATACCGGACAGCGCGCTGCGCCTCGACGGCTTTCAGCTCTTCCGTGCTGATCGTGACACAGAGCTTTCCGGCAAGACCACAGGAGGCGGAGTCTGATTCTACATCAACTGCAGCTGGTGCTCTGATGTAACGGTAATTTCCAAACACTGTTCTCCTGCCTTGGAATTTCTTGTTATCAATTGCAAGCCTTTCTATTTTCCGCGGGAGTTTGCTTCTTTTATAATGATCGCTGTGTACGCCCCTCCCGACGCGGACACGCGCGAAGCTCAGCGCGTGCTCGCGGATCACATTCAACACACAGAGCGGAGTTTTCCAGACTCGCTGATTATTGTGGCTGGCGACTTTAATCAGTGCAATCTGAGCCACGATCTCCCCCGCTACAAACAGTTTATTAAATGCCCCACCAGAGGATTAAACACACTGGATCACTGTTACACCACAGTGAAAGACGCATATCGCGCTGTCCCTCAAGCTGCGCTGGGATTATCTGATCACGTGATGGTTCACCTCATTCCCACATACAGACAGAGACTGAAGCTCACTAAACCTGTTGTGAGCACTACGAAGAAACGGACCAGTGATGCTGAGGAGAAGCTGGAAACGTGCATGGAAATATCTGACTGGGGCATGTTTAAAGGAGCCACGCATGATCTGGATGAGTACACGGACACTGTGAACTCATATATCCACTTTTTTGTGAAGAGAACATTCTTCCATCACGCACCAGGGTGAGTTACTCTAATGACAAACCCTGGTTCACAGCTAAGCTCAGACAGATCAGGAAGGAGAAGGAAGCAGCGCTGAAAAGTGGAGACAGGGACTGCTACAGGGAGGTTAAATACCGGTTTAACAGAGAGCTGAAGAGGACTAAATCTCTATACTCAGAGAGACTCCAGCAGCAGTTCACTGCTAATGATTCGGCTTCCGTGTGGAGAGGACTGAGGCAAATCACCAACTATCGACCTAAGGCTCCTAAAGGTCAGGATGACAAAGCCCTTTGTCAAAGACTGTCCCAACACTATGCCCGTTTTGACACCTCGTCATCTGTGTCCAACTCCCCCCCTCCCTCCAGCTCCACAGCCTCCACATTCCCTACTTCATTTAAGGCACCCCCCCCTCCTCCCCCCTCCCCTTATCATCAGTGAGCAGGATGTGCTCAAACAGTTCTCCAGACTGAACCCGCGCAAGGCCCCCGGCCCAGACGGCGTGTCTCCCTCCACCCTGAGACTCTGTGCGAAACAGCTGGCTCCTGTCTTCACAGACATTTTTAACACCTCCCTTAAGTTATGCCACGTGCCGTCCTGCCTCAAATCCTCCACCATCATCCCTGTCCCCAAGAAGCCGCGGATCACTGGACTTAATGACTACAGACCTGTAGCGCTCACCTCTGTAGTCATGAAGTCCTTTGAGCGCCTGGTCCTGTCCCACCTCAAGTCCATCACCACCCCTCTCCTGGACCCGCTGCAGTTTGCCTACCGAGCCAACAGGTCTGTAGACGACGCAGTCAACCTGGCCCTCCACTCCATCCTGCAGCACCTGGACTCCCCGGGAACCTACGCCAGGATCCTGTTTGTGGACTTCAGCTCCGCATTCAACACCATCCGCCCCGCTCTGCTCCGGGACAAGCTGTCCCTGCTCAACGTGCCTGACTCCCTCTGCAGGTGGATCATCGACTTCCTGACGGACCGGAGGCAGCATGTGCAGCTGGGAAAGACTGTCTCAGACTATACTAGCATCAGCACCGGATCACCCCAGGGCTGTGTACTTTCCCCCCTACTCTTCTCCCTTTACACCAACTCCTGCACCTCCAGCCACCAGTCTGTCAAGTTGATCAAGTTTGCGGACGACACCACCCTCATCGGGCTCATCTCCAACGGCGACGAGTCCGCCTACAGGAGAGAGGTGGCCCAGCTGGCGTCCTGGTGCAGCAATAACAACCTGCAGCTGAACGCTCTGAAGACAGTGGAGATGATTGTAGACTTCAGGAAAGTCACTACTCCTCTGCCCCCCCTCACCCTCTCAGGCTCTCCCATCACCACTGCTGATTCCTTCCGCTTCCTAGGCACTACCATCACCAGGGACCTCAAATGGGAGCCGACCATCAGCTCACTCATCAAAAAAGCCCAGCAGAGGATGTTCTTCCTGCGGCAGCTGAGGAAGCTCAAGCTACCCACCAAGATGTTAGTGCAGTTCTACACAGCCATCATCGAGTCCATCCTCACCACCTCCATAACCGTGTGGTACGCAGGAGCCACTGCCAGGGACAGACTAAGGCTGCAGCGCGTCGTGCGCACTGCTGAGAAGGTGATCGGCTGCAAGCTCCCATCTCTCCTGGATCTGTACATCTCCAGGACCCGGAGGCGTGCTGGCCGGATCATAGCCGATCCCTCACACTCTGGTCACGTACTGTTTGCCCCCCTCCCCTCTGGTAGAAGACTTCGGTCCATCCAGACTAAAACCTCCCGTCACATGAACAGCTTCTTCCCCTCTGCCATCAGACTGCTGAACACTAAGTGACTTATTGACTCTCGTGCACTATGTACAGCAGCTCAACCAGACTCATGTCAATCATCACTGTTTTCTTCCTGCATTACCGACTGCACTATATAGTTCTCCACAGTATCTGCTGCTGGCTAATATATTTTAACTGTTGACCAGTATCACTTAATCTTATCCTACACTTTATTACATGTATAGTTTATTTCTTTTTTCTTATCATGTTTAATGTTGCAGCATTGTACCGAGACAAATTCCTAGTTTGTGTACTACATGAACAATGGCAATAAACCTGATTCTGATTCTGATTCTGATTACTGCAGCCAATAGGAAGAGACTGAACAAACTGATTAAGAAAGTCCTGTGTCCTGGGGCAGCGCCTTGATCCGGTGGAGGAGATAGGAGAGAGAAGGACGGTGGCTAAACTGTCATCTCTGCTGGAGTCCGAGTTCCACCCTATGCAAGACATACTGAATGCACTGAGGAGCTCATTTAGCAGCAGACTACATCATCCCAGGTGCACAACCGAGAGGTTTTGTAGGTCCTTCCTACCAACGGCTGTCAGACTGTACAACCTAAGCAGGGCTGCTCGCAGAGATAGCAAAAAGATGTAACAAACTAATAGTTTTTTGAATGCAAAAGATGCAATAGACTTACACAATGGTCCCCTCCGGCATACAACTAGGAAAATACCGGTCACTATGGAGGGTGAGAATATGTATGGGCACATAATCATACCATGTAGGATAACTAAGTAGACGGTTGTGCTGTTTCATCCCATCTAGCAACAATGCTCTGCACTGTGTGTGTTTATATATTTACATATTTATTCCATCTAGCTACAATGCTCCGCACTGGGTGTGTTTATATTTATACATCTCTATATTTATTCCATCTAGCTACAATGCTCCGCACTGTGTTTTTATATATCTACATATTATTCCATCTAGCTACATTGCTCCGCACTGTGTGTGTTTATATACTTGCATATTTATTCCACCTAGCTGCAATGCTCCGTACTGTGGGTGTTTATATATTTACATATTTATTCCATCTAGCTACAATGCTCTGCACTGTGTGTTTATATATTCATATATTTATTCCATCCAGCTACAATGCTCTGCACTGTGTGTCTGTGTGTGTGTGTGTATATATATATTTTATAGTAATATGTACATATGTATATTAGCTGCTCTTGCTTGCTTGTTTTTTTCTTGCCTTCTGATTGTTGCTCTGAGTGTTGCTATCCCTGTGCTGTTGCAATCCTGGAATTTCCCCGTTGTGGGACTAATAAAGGCTTATCTTATCTTATCTTAGTGCAGCAGCAGAAGAAGTAAGAGAGGGAACACATTCGGCTCTGTGTACTTATACTCACACACAACAAAAGACATGCATATCAAAGCTGACATCCCCCATTAACTTAATTCCCCTCCTTTTTCTCTGTACCCCTCCACCTGGCCCTGGGAGGTCAGGGCGACCTATCTGGTCTCCACCACAGTGCCTTGGATGCTCTTTGATCTTCACTGGCGGTTGAGACCCTTTGTCCTGTTCTGAGGTGTGAAGTCGCTTTACATATGTAATCACCAAACATTCTCACATGCTTATACATATGTAAGTTATGGGATATATGATTAATATAGACCACAGCCCCCCCCAAACGACTAAGAAAAGGACAATAGAAAAATTCACAGTTTAAGATAATTATTATGACATACTAACTGCTACACCTCTTGACAAAGAAGAAACTTTCCAGCAGCTATGCTCCTGTAGAGAATTCAGTGGTAATCATAACAGCATAGTAATATCACAAGTCCGTCCTAAACTGTTACAGCACAATTAGTGAACAACTTTTGAGTAGTTTGCATCAGTCCCTGTGCCGTCTGTGCTAAAATCTTCTTCCGAATCTGCTGTGGGTCCATTCGGGCGTCCTGGTGGGACCTTCCTGTAAGGAATCTGCAGCTTGGGAAGGAGAGTGATTATTTGTTCCCTGCAGGGGGGCTGAGTCTTTTCTCTTGGGGGGTCTACCTCGCCGAGGTGCTCTCACCAACCGTGCAGGCTCGTCTCTCAACAAGAAGGCAGGTTTAAGTCTGTCAATGCTAACTGTTTCTTTTCTGTCCCCAAAATCAAGCACAAAATGCTTATCACCAGGTTCCAGCACTCTGAAAGGTCCATCGTATGGTGGGCGGAAGGTTGGTTTTAAAGCTTCATGCCTAACAAAAACGAATTCAGCGTTTTTTAAAGCTTGGGGGACAAAAACCCGTGGAAAAGAGTGATGTGCCGGCCCGGGGAGAGAGTCCGGTCCGTTGCTGCCTAAAAACCTCGGGGCTGGAAGATGCCCAGGCTCTGGGTTCTCTGGTAAAAATTCACCTGGGAGCCTGAGAGGTTGTGCAAAAACTAATTCTGCTGGGGAGGCATCTAGATCCTCTTTAGGTGCAGCATGCAACCCCAATAAAACCCAAGGAAGTTTATTTACCCAATTTGTATCCGTTAGTGAGGCTCTGAGGGCGGCCTTTAAAGATCTGTGAAAACGCTCGCATAACCCATTAGCCTGAGGGTGATAAGCGGTGGTGCGGTGAATTGTCGCTCCTAAGCTGCTGGCCATGGCTGACCAAAGCTCCGAGACAAATTGAGGCCCCCTATCAGACGTGATGTCCGATGGGACGCCGAAACGTGCCACCCAGTTTGTCAAAAAAACGCGAGCGACTTCCTCCGCTGTGGTTGACACCAGAGGGACCGCCTCCGGCCAGCGCGTAATACGGTCTATCATTGTTAACAGATGTGTGAAACCTTGGGAGGAAGGTAGTGGTCCCACGAGGTCGACATGAACGTGGTCGAACCTTCTAGCAGGGATTCGCAAAGGCTCTAGAGGGGCTTTTGTGTGTTTGTGCATTTTGGCGCGCTGACAAGAAATGCAAGTCTTTGCCCATTCTTTTACGTTTTTGCGCAGGCCAGGCCACACAAACTTTTCGGCGACCATTTTAACCGAAGCGCGCACACCTGGGTGTGCGAGGGAGTGAATTGAGTTGAAAATACGGCGGCGCCATGCAGCTGGGACTACCGGGCGAGGTCGGCCGGTTGAGATGTCGCATATTGGGGGGGCACACCGTCGCGTAAACCCCTTTCCTCCAGCCTTAATCCTGTTGGTCCAGACAGGAGTGCGCGCACGTCCGCGTCACTGCTTTGCTCCTCCGCCATGGCTGCATAATCTATCCCTACGTGGATTGGGGCTGCGTATGTGTCCCCGTTGGCGAAGAGTTCTGCGGCTGAGGTAGTATAATCTGTCTCCTCGCGCTCTGGCGATGTCACAGCGCGAGAGAGGCAGTCTGCTACCACGTTAAGTTTGCCTGCCACATGTCGAATGTCTGTGGTGAACTCTGAAATCGCAGCTAGCTGTCTTTGTTGCCTGCCTGACCACGGTTCAGAAATTTTAGCCATCGCAAAGGTGAGCGGTTTGTGGTCTACAAAAGCCGTGAAATGCCGCCCCTCCAACCAGAACTGGAAGTGACGGATGGATAAATGAAGCGCTAGCAGCTCCCTGTCAAAGGTGCTGTATTTACGCTCAGTTTGGTTTAGCGATTTGCTGAAAAATGCCAAAGGTTGCCAGGTTCCGCCGACGTGTTGTTCTACAACCGCCCCTATGGCCAGGTCTGAAGCGTCTGTGGTTAGCGCAATGCGGGCCGAGGGTTCAGGGTGAACCAACAATGTGGCATTAGCTAGGGCACTTTTTGCTTCCGCGAAGGCGCGTTCGCGCTCCGGGGTCCATTCGACCGCGTTGGAAGGTTTTTGTTTTCTGAGCGCGTCATATAGGGGCTGCATGAGCTGAGCTGCACGGGGGATGAAACGGTTGTAAAAATTAACCATTCCCAAAAATTCTTGCAGCGATTTGACCGTTTGTGGCCGTGGGAAACTTTTTACTGCGTGAACTTTGTCTGGCAGTGGGACTGCCCCCTTCGGTGAAACTCTGTGTCCCAAAAAATCAATTTGTGACACGCCGAATTTGCATTTGGCTGGATTGATTATTAACCCGTGCTCTTCTAGTCTCTGAAAAACCATAGTGAGATGCTGTTCGTGTTCTTCCTCAGACGAGCTGGCTACCAGCATATTGTCGAGGTAGACGAACACGAAAGGGAGGTCGCGTAATACTGCGTCCATCATCCGCTGAAAGGTTTGAGCAGCGCCTTTGAGGCCAAAAGGCATCCGCAAAAATTCAAAAAGACTGAAGGGGGTTATTACAGCTGTTTTAGGAATGTCTTCCGCTCTAACGGGGACTTGATGATAGCCGTGGACCAGGTCTATTTTTGAAAAAATGCGCGCACCCGCCAGATGTAGTGAAAAATCTTGGATGTGAGGAATAGGGTAGCGGTCATGCGCTGTCGCATTGTTTAATCTGCGGTAATCGCCGCACGGTCTCCAAGAACCGTCGGATTTCGGGACCATGTGAAGTGGTGACGCCCAGGGGCTTTTTGAGCGCCTGATAATGCCTAGTTTTTCAAGGGTGGTAAACTCGTGCTGAGCAGGGAATAGAAGCAAAGGACAATGCATTAACCAAGCGTCTGTTCGCTAGATCGACTAATAACCCATGTGCACACAAAAAATCTGCGCCCAACAAGTTAAAACTCACCGCCGCTACAACAAATGTCCATCTGTAGTTGCAGCCATGGATGCGGAGGGGCAGGTTCCTTTCGCCAAAAGTGTCGATGATGGAGCCGTTGGCTGCCACCGCTCCATTGCCCCGGGGGCCCATGGCCCAGTCTGCTTGGGAGGGCATGATAAAACTCAGTTGAGCTCCCGTGTCAATGAGGAACTGCTTGCCGGTGTGTCCGTCCGTCACATATAGAAGCTTGCTTTTGTCGCCGAGAACCGCTGCTGTTAACGGTTCTCGGCTTTGGCGTTTCCCGAAATCGTGAATTTGCAGGGGGGGAACGCACTTGTAGGCCTTCTCGGCGAAGCGGTGGTGGTAATAACAGACGTCGCTCCGTCTGTTACGTCTTGGCCGTGTCGCTGTCACGGCGGGCGGATTCTGCTCCGTGGTTCGTGGCTCCCCGTGGCTCCGGACATCAGCGTTGAGGTCTGCGGATGCTGCTGTGGGTGTCTGTTCCTTGCAGGTGTTGACGAGTCGCTGCGCTTCACGAGCCAGCGTGCGGAAGTCTTGCTGGGTACTGCATCGCATGTTGGCAAGTGTCCCTCTCATGTGTGGCGGCAGCGTACTGAGGAATATAAATTGGAAGAGGAAATTGTCATTGTCCTCTTCTTTGAGTTGCAGCAAGTCCTCCATGAGGGCCTTGGGTCTGCATCCTCTGTGGCCGTAGACCGCCAGGATCCTCTCGGCTCTCTCCTCGGCAGAGGGGACGAAATTCGCCATGATGGTCGCTTTCAGTTCTCTGTATTTGTCCTGGGCCGGCGGCCGCTGGATGATGCTCCGCGCACATCTCGAAGTGGCGGCATCGAGTTTGGCGACGATGTGATAGAACTTTGTATGGTCAGCCGTGATGCCCGCAAGTGCAAACTGGGCTTCAGCTTGCAGAAACCACGAGGCGGGGTCTTCCTGCCAGAAGTCCGGCAGCTTGACGGTGACGGCATTTGTGTGGACCGTCACTGATGTGTCCGCAGGGTGAGAGTGCCTTCCTTCGGCTCTCGCAGCGGCGCTGGTGCTCGGTTGAGCCCTCTCTATCACTTCTGCCGTGGGGGAACGTCGTTCATCTGTTCCCCTGTCTGCATGGGCGCCGGCGTCTGCCTGGGTCGCCACAGATGAGTCGATCGCGGGGGAACACCTCTGGTCCATCCTCGCGTCAGGGTCACCAGTGTAGAGGAGCTTGAAATAACGAGGCGATGTGACTTATAAACCAAAGTTTATTATCAGCTTCGCTCCTCTAACAAGTCTCATCTAGTGCAGCAGCAGAAGAAGTAAGAGAGCGAACACATTCAGCTCTGTGTACTTATACTCACACACAACAAAAGACATGCATATCAAAGCTGACATCCCCCATTAACTTAATTCCCCTCCTTTGTCTCCGTACCCCTCCACCTGGCCCTGGGAGGTCAGGGCGACCTATCTGGTCTCCACCACAGTGCCTCGGATGCTCTTTGATCTTCACTGGCGGTTGAGACCCTTTGTCCTGTTCTGAGGTGTGAAGTCGCTTTACATATGTAATCACCAAACATTCTCACATGCTTATACATATGTAGGTTATGGGATATATGATTAATATAGACCACATTCATGTCAATTTTATAATTCTAATATTTCAGCATTCATCAAAGTCGCATGTCATATACATTTGATTAATTTTTCTACCATTTTATGGTATAAAATTCGGGTTCCATTTTTAAAAGCACATTTCTCTTAAAATCTTAGGCTTATATTTGTTTGTCTTAGCAAAATATGTTGCTTCCCTAACAATTGAAAGCTGAACTTTCATTGCTAATTGCAAATTTCTTCTACTTTTACATGTTTGATCTTGAAAATCTAGATACATGTTACTCAACAGCATCAGCTTTGATGGGACGCTGAAATTTGGCACTCATTGTGGCGGGAACTCTGGCTTGTACATAGTGCCACTGCTCCCATAAGTGGGTTGGATCAACCAAGGTTTTGTTGAACAGAGTATTCATCAGATCATCCACATATTCTGAAAAAAAAATATATTCAATAAAAATTAGACATCCATTTGACTACAGTATGAAATACAAATTTGACCCAAATTAACATAATTTGATAAAAGTTATGAAATGTGAAAGTTGAATGAAGACCAACCCTCCACCCACTGTAAATATCATATACAAGCCTAGAAAATGATACTAATATTTCTTATACTCACCGAAAGTTGGATTAACTTTCTTTGCTTGCAGTTTATATCCGCCTTTTTTGAATTTTGGGTACCTGATGATGAAGACCGGCTCACCATCACGATTCTGTGCCTGCTTGCGGCCTGCATTTTCATTAAAGTGCATTGCAGCTAAACAAAGTCTGTAATTACAATATTATCACAATGATTTATTTTTGGACATATAAGTGATCTATCAGCAGAAACTCTATGTAATTGGCACTGTTATTATAATTGCATTTCATATTTTTGGTCACATATTGCATCTCCTCACCTTGTCAACATTCCAAGGAATGAGAAGTGTACACTCTTTGGTGCAAAATGAATAATCAGACTGTGGAAAGCCTCCACATTTGAAGTTTGCTGCCCTGGACTCAGCTTTCGCACATCCCTGAGGACCCGTGTTTTGTTGATCATATCAACAACTTTTTCACAGCCCTTTGTGCCTGAAATAAATAAATTGTAGGTGTGAGATATGTCACCAAAAATGATGAAAATCAATGGGATAATAATTTTTATATATATACGTATATAATACATGCACTGTTGTTTCATTGTGTGAAACTGTTTTTTGTGTTAGGTTGCAGTCTATTAGGAGCTGGGGGATCGTATGTAGTGCTCGCATCTTTGTACTTGGGTTGATGCGCAGGGAGCAGAGCAGCGCGCCGTTCAGCTGGAAAAAAGCAGAGGACAAGGGTAACGGGCACCACACCGAGACAGGGATAATCAGTGATAATGTTGCTTACTTGCAGGGACAGGCGGCTGGTGTCGGCAGGTGATGAGCCCGGGAGACAACATCCTGCAGGTGGGCTAAATAGCCCGCTGCTGACGAGGCGCAGGTGTGCGCGCAGCTGAAGCCGCTGATGAGCGGCGAGTCGTGACACAAATTGCATCTTATTCTCGAAATCGCTGTCAACGAAATGTCTACTGCACATGTTGGGTGATTTACCGACATCATTCCAATTTTTTCGCGTTTTCTGAACGAATTTCACCCATGCCGTTCTGATTTTCCCAGGGACGGAAAATTCAAAAACACTCACCGCATGCTCCTCTGGTATACCGTCGCACCCGTAGACAACACAACGCCAAACCATAATTAATTCGATTACTGAAATCCTAATCTTAATAAATAATCTATTTGTAATCCACAAGTACTCCGAGAAATATCCTTAATCGCCGATTTTAAAACGTAAACAACAAGCAATGTCCGCCGAGCGTGTGCATGTCTCTTCCTGAAATGACGTCACACAGTCAGTGGCCATCTTAGCCGCTGATCGCTTGGCTGAGTCAGACAGCTCTCAAGGACAGCATACTTCAAGAGCGCATTGTCACCTTATGCGACATTTGTTGACACCAAAACATGTGCGGTTCAAATTAGCTCGTCTCACACAAAAATTTAAGATATGATTTATCGATATTGAATTTTCGTCCGGCCGACGCCTTTAAAGCTATGAATCTCCGGTCTGGACGGGCAAACACCCCCCGGTAAATGAAAGATGTGTGTCTGAAGAGACAAGTGTGTGTGTGTGTGTGTGTGTGTGTGCGTCAAGAGGCGCAGCAGATAGACAGGTAGGAGTAAGGCACAGAAAGAGAGAGAATATTGCCTGTAATTTTTTTTTTTTTTCCAGAAAAACGCAGACTCCAATAGACAATACAGACTAACAGAACAAGTTATTTATTTTTTCCTCTCGGCTCAGTACCGAGTGGTTGGGGACCGTAGGGAGTTTTCAAATGAAGGTGCTGCCAGTAATTTCCAAATCTCTACTCTTTAACATGCATTCAATGCAGTTTAGCTGGAATGGTTATTGTGTTAAAGTCTGTATTTGCTGGTGCACTAAAGAGTTTTTCTGTATAGCAGAAGTTTCTGCTTAATTTACAAATCACTGTAATAGGAAATTTTTGACAATCCTGTGCTTTTCTTGTATTGTTATATATGATATCACTGCAGTAAAGTGGAAAAAAAACCCATCTGCTTTAAAATTTGTAATTCTTCCCACAACTTTTAGGGCAAAAAAAACCCCTCCAAAAACATTGCAACTTTTATCACAACTTTTTAAAAAAGCTCCTGTGAATTCAGGTTTTTTGGGCCGCAACAATCATAAAAACATCCCATGAAATCCTGGATGGACTGTAGAGTGTATTGCACATGCGCGAGTCTAAAATTAAAAAGGCCATGCACATGCAATGAGAGCAGGAAAGGGTGTAAAAACTTGCCCTTTGTAACATTTTGCCCCAACTTACCCTACATGTACTGCAGTAATTTTTTTGACAAAACTGTAGTTTAGTGAATGGTATTATTGCAGCATACTTTACTCTGGAGTAAGTTTATGAAGAAAAAGTGGGACGTTGGATTGTACTCTGAGATGTGAGTTTTTACTTTGATACGCTGATGATCTAAAAGTAAAACTGCATGCAGCGAGATGGTGGAGGGTGTAAAAAGTTAATTCTGTCGGGCAGAATTAGGTCTTCTATTGTCAGTGCGGCTGTTCATGACAAATATGAACTTAGTACCATAACATGGAATAAAAAATGTCTCAGCTTTATCACAGAAGAGCAGAAAAGGAAAAAAGGGGAAAAAGCTCATTTTTAGGAAAAGACAAATTTATGGAGGAAAAGGACATGCATTTACAACAAAGATACTGTATCTCAAATCTATGAGAATTCTTACCATTTGGAGAGAAATTATAAAAGAAAGATAAAAAAAAAATCTCAACCTTATAACAGAAGGTTATTAAATTTTCCAGAAAAAAGCAGACATTTATGAAAAAAGGGAATTTAAAAGAAAAATGTTACAAGTTGATATGAGGACAGTTGTTAATATTCACATAATCTTTTTAATGCATACATTTCTACTCTTACTGAAGTGGTTTTTTTTGGTGACAACTCTGACTCATACTTGAGTAATTAATGGTAACAGTAGCAATGCTTTACAAGAGTACAGTTTCTGGCTGCTCTTCCTACCTCTGATCATTATCAGCACTTGTGCTCCAAAAGGTGTTTGTGTGTCTGACTTGTAACTGAACCAACTGAAACCTGTGATAGTTTAAAGTGTAGTGACTGTTTCATGTCACACAGGTGTTTTGTTGTCATGTGTCAAACCAGGAGAGGAACTGGCCGTTTTGATAGACGGCAGGCTCATTCCAGCCATCCAGCTCATTTGACAGCACCACAGCACTGTATGCGGTTTTAAATGAGCAGCACTTGAAACATGCAGAGAAGGGCCTCTTTGACAGACAAGCTGTAGGGCCAGACTCGCTAGCTGACAGTGCAAAGGGATAGAGGTCAGGTTCTGGGTACCTATGCCTCTTTTATTTCCTCCAGGGTGAAGCGTCAGTCCCCTCCTGCTTCCTCGCCTCAGGCCAAGAGACCCCTGATGAGACCCAGAGGGAGGTCAAGCCACAGCTCAGACATAAAAACTGCTGCACAAATTCTACACATACCAAAGTCAGAGCACCCATAGCAGGACAGCACCAAAGCACTCACTCCCCTCCTGCCACACAGCACAGAGGTTATGTCTGGTCAGATGAAGTTTTCCTTTCCAGGCTTGATCTATAAATTGGCAGCGTGTGTGTATGAGCATAGAGATTCTGCCCAGAAATGCTCTGAAGCAGGAAGACTTAAGGATCTCTTGTTTGACAAGTGTTGCGTAATTGACACATGAAGTCTTTGTTTCTTTAACACTCAAGGATTTCCTCTGGTGCTGATCCCCCAAACCGAATCAGTTCCAGATCGACCAACCAGAATATCCTGCCTGTGGGACGCACATTCATCCACTGTAATGACAGATTTGTTGTGAGTTTCATCAATGTCAGCCATGGCTCATTTAGCCTTCCACCAGGCAATGACCTTCTTTCGGTGTCTGTCTTTCCAAAGTGAATGAAGGAGCACAAACAAAAAGAACAAAAAGGCTTAGAGTGAAGGAAGATGAATAAAGTTGTTTGTTCTGTGAGTACTGGGCCATACAGTGCACGTCTTTGTGTGTGACCTGAAGGAGAGGCCAGAAGAATGACAGATGCACAGGTGTGGCTGCTGCCGATGAGCAACGCTGCCAAGGCTGAAAAGACAGATAATAGTTGACTTCAGGAAGGATGCCAGTAAAGAAAGAACACCAAAGTTTTAATGTGAGATTTCTTACCATTCCTGCAAATTTTGTGTGCGCACAAAGGAACGGAACATTACAATGTACAATACAGTCATGTGAAAAAATTAGGACACCCTATGAAAGCTTGTGTGTGTGTGTTTACCATATTTGGACATATGGATATTTAACATTAATTTTAAAAATACTGGGAGATTCAAGTAATATAACCAAACAATTAAAATTGAAGAAAAGCCTTTTTAAAGGGCTTATATCATGCTATTTTAAGCCTTTCAGAGTAAACTATATGCATGTATGTGATAGTATATTACCTTTGGTACACTGGAGAATGAATTTCTTATGAAATATGAATTATTTTTGCGAGCTACTTTTCCAACCCGGAAGTAAGATGCCTCAATCTCTGAGGTTCAGCCTCTCCTTCTTGTGGCTGCCGCCCATTTCATGACGTAACCTCTGAGCCGGCTGCTGCAGCGTGTCGCTGGGTTCCACCCACGAAAACTTAGAAGACATTGTCTTACGTAAAAAAGCAAACAGTTGTTGTCACTGAGCAGATTAGGTGCGAGAGGAACTACTTCTTCACAGCGTCAATGCTAAAGTGAAAGAGTTTTGCCGATCACCACTCCGTTAGCTGCGTGGAGAAAGTGGGTGTGTGTGTTAGCCTGGGGGCGGTGCTGGCAGCACAGGCACTTCCTGGAGTGGGCGGCTCACCCACGTTCATACGTATGAACGTGGGGACCCAGTCATTATCAGGGACAGGGCGGAGCAGCAGCTCAGAGAGCAGGGTTGAGGAGGAATATTCAGAGATGCGTGAATGGAACAAAATACCAGTTTGGGGTGTTTTTGGTGAGGAATTAACATTATGCTTAAAAGCTCAAAAAAGTTGATTTTGCATGATATAGGCCTTTTAAAATTTTCTGTAAAATGTAATTCTAAAAACATGCAATTTCTGGTGAGAAATAAATTAGGCTACCCCCACATTTATTCACACTTAAAATTGTTAAAATCACACACAGGTGTATCACATCAGGTGCACATCATTACTTAGCATTTTGAAGGAGGCTTGTCCTATTTAATCCTCAGACATTTAGTTTGGTGCGCTCCTGACTGATGAAGTGAGAGTGAACACCATGGTGAGATCGAAAGAGCTGTCTGAGGCCTTCAGAAAGAAGACTGTAGCAGATTACGAGTCTGGTAAGGGATTTAAAAAGATCTCAAAAGAATTTGAAATCAGTCATTCCGCTGTCCAGAAAAAAGTCTACAAGTGGAGGACATTCAAAATAACTGCCAACATGCCCAGGTTTTGCCATCCAAGCAAGTTCACCCCGAGAGCAGACTGCAAGATGCTAAAAGAAGTCTCCAAAAGCCCTACAATGTCATCATGGGACCTACAGCAGGCTTTTGCTACTGTTGATATGAAAGTGCATGCCTCTACAATCAGAAAGAAACTGCACAAGTTTAACTTGCATGGGAGGTGTGCAAGGAGGAAACCTTTGCTCTCTAAGAGAAACATGAAGGTCAGACTGAAGTTTGCCAGAGAGAACGTAGACAAAGACCAGGACTTTTGAAATAATGTTCTTTGGACAGATGAGTCTAAAATTGAATTATTTGGACACCAGAACAGAGAACGTGTTTGGCGTAGACCAAATACAGCATTCCAGGAAAAGAACCTCATGTCATGTGCAGGGCTGATGTTCAGCCCCGCCCATGATTTGTGGCTGTAGTTCCTGATTTATTTTAAATTGGTTCCAGCTGGCAGGTGATTAGAGCCTGAACCGGGCTCCCTGCCAGCCTACAGTCATACCTCTCTCTCTCTCTCTCCTTGCCAGACACTCACCGGCTGTTTGTCATCACCACACACATTTACACACATGCACGCACACACTCATACACAGACTCCCGCCGCACACCTGTACCCACTTGTCACTCATTAGTCTGTCTGGTATTTATTAGGTGACAGTGGCGGCATTCAGTGTCGCGGCATAAGTCAGCACTACACAGTTTCAGTGAGTTGTCTACCAGTCTTTGGCTACACTAGTTTATGTTGAGGTTTTGGAGCTGTTGGTTTCCCTTTTCCCTTTGGACTACTTCAGTGTTGTTTTTTCCCAGAGCCCACTGAGCTCCAACGCCCTATGTAAGTCTTCCTCTATGTTATTATTTGCCCCTCTTTGTCCGCTGCCCGGTTCCACCCTGAGAGTGCGTGGGGTCCCTCCTTCAGCCAACTGAGCTCGGACCTCCAGCACTTTGTGTGCCAGACTGTGTTTTTCCACTGAACATTTCTTGTATTTTGTGTTACCCCATTCTGTTAATAAACACATTCTTTTCACCTGCATTTTGGGCTTGAACTAATTCAAATGTTTGCTGTGTTGTTACGCAGCGAACATGACAGTACGCCGCGACCAGAAAGTGAGCCCAAGCAGTGAAGAGGCGTGTTGTTTTCATTTTTGTGTGTTTTTTCCCTACCTGAGCGGAGCATGATGTCCCCGATGAGCCGTTTCCACACCGGCAGAAGTGGACGAGCAGCACGAAATCCCAGCGTAGAGGCGGAGTGGGTAGCTGTGGTTATCCAGGAGTTCCTGTACGATACCGATGACGCCTACGGTCCCAGAGAAAGATTGGACTGCCTGAACGGGGTGTTGAGCATTCTGGAGGCTCACCCTGGCCTCTGGAATTACCCTCAATATGCCGAACTGTTGTCCTCCGTCTGCACGCTCGAATGGGTTTTCCCTGACCTGAGGAGACAGGCGTTCCGCACTAAGCCCAAGCAGAGCTGCTGTTCTCAGCCAGCAGCCATCTTTTCCTCCACTCCATCTCTAGCTCCAACATGGCCGCCGCCAGGTCAGCAGTGTCGACCTCGTCCAGCCCAGGACTCCCAGAGGAATTAACCATCCCCGCCAACTGCTTCTTTCCCTACACCGAGCCCGGTTATCCCCGCAGTAGATTCTCATCCACGTGTCTCTCTCCAAGCAGTTCCGTCTACAAATTCCTCCTCCACATCCACTGCAAGGTCCTCTTCCTTGGTGAATCCGCAGACGGTAGAGGGGCGCTTGTTTTCCTCGCCAGTGGCTCCCGTTCCTGAGGTGAGAGGGACAGATCCTAAACTGTCTATAGAGGGGCCGAACACCGCCTTTCCTGAATGAAAGGATGACGATGCCCAAACAGTAGCAGCCAACATCATTACCCAGGGAGACAGGCAAGTTAATTTTCATTTTACTCTTATAAATAATGAAATGTCTAGCCTGATTCCCGGTAGGGCGACTCAGGGAAAGCAGTCCCCTGAGTTTTTCCCACCTGCTGCTGTTCTGAACTGCTCACCAGCCCTCTCCCTGCTCGCTCCTGTTTCCTCTGAGTGCACGCCAGTGCTGGAACCATACCATCGGGACCAGGAGGAGCCAGAGGTGCGGGAGGATTGTCCCCCCGCAGCAATGGTGAGCCAGACCCCAGCCGCCATACCGGAGGAGTCGCCAGCATGGATTACGGTGGCTGAGACAACTAAGGCTGTACAGACCATCATGTCTGCTGTGGAGCCCACCGCAGCAGTGTCAGCGCCCGAGCTGCACCTCCAGGAGGCCGAGCCAGTGGGAGTATCGCCCGGATCGTCGGAGTCCTGGACGACGATGGAGCTCAAGCTAAGGCAAGTGCTCTCCTTTGTTTTTCTCCTTTCAATTATTGAGCATTTTTGCCTAGCTCATGGTGAGGAGAGCCAGACGCAGCCGACCGCTGCATCTGAGCTCGCCTCGCTGGGCTCTGCCACTGCTGGCAACCCTGACCCCCTTTGTTCTCTGTCCAAGTCCTCTTCCAGGGTCGCCGGAGAGAGTCCAATGCCTCCGGACGAGTCCAAGAGTCCAGGCTCGCCACTGGAGGTAACCATGGCTGCTGCTGTTCCCGGTGAAGATGACCGGAATCCTGCTCCCCTCCTGCCTGAGGCCGTCATCTGGGTTCTGCCTCAGTTCAAGCCTCTGTGGGTGCTCTGCTCCGGCCTTGGTCCGCCGTGGGCACCGTGCCTCAGCCCGGGGTCCACCAAGGGTGCAGCATTGGCCCAGCCGGGTCCCGCCGCGGGTGCAGCAGGGGCCCAGCTGGGTTCCATCGAGGGTGCAACCATGGCTCGGTCGAGGTCCACCGTGAGTGCAGCAGGGGTCCAGCCGGACTCCACCGTGGGTGCAACCATGGTTTGGTCGGGGTCCACCGTGGGTGCGACGCAGGCCCAGTCAGGGCTCACTACAGGAGCAATGAGGTCCCAGGAAGGGGCCACCGCTGGTGTAACATTGTCCCAGGCTTGGACCACCGTGGGTGCAGCCATGGCCCAGTCCGGGTCCACCGCGGATGCGACAAAGTTCCCGCTCCACGTTGGGACCACCGAGGGTGCTGCCAGCCAGCTCAAGGACACCAGGGTCTCTTTCTCCCTTCCAGAGGCCTGGTGGGTGATCCTTCTTTTCCTGCTGGGCACTGTAGTGGTCCATTGGGTCCTGCCACCAGTAACAGCAGGGGTCTCCCTTCCCTGGTCCGGCCGCCCACCTCCAAGCTTCCCGGTGGGTAGGCCACTTTCTTGTTCACCCCTCTGGCCCTGGTTGCTCAATGATGCGGGCTAGCCGCCTGAAGGACTGGGTGTCCCGGTGGGGGGCCACCTTCTGGCCCATTTCACCTGACCTGGGACTTTGGTCGGCCCCCTGAACTTGGGGCCTCTTGGGATTTTGGGGTGGGTTAGTCTTAGTTTTGGGGTTGGGATTTTTGTGCTTCTTTGTGTTGTTTTGTGTATGATTTCTCCTTGGTTGAATCCCTCCTGACCTGTTCCCCCACCTCCCACCCTGGTTAGTTGTGTTGGCCTTCTGGATGGGGGGGGGGCAGGTTTTCTCTTGTGTTTTGTTTCCTTTTCGTTGATGGCACTGTGGGTGTCTGGTATCCACCCCTTGAGGGAGGCTCTGTCATGTGCTGATGTTCAGCCCCGCCCATGATTTGTGGCTGTAGTTCCTGATTTATTGTTAATTGGTTCCAGCTGGCAGGTGATTAAAGCCTGAGCCAGGCTCCCTGCCAGCCTGCAGTCACACCTCTCTCTCTCTCTCTCTCTCTCTCTCTCTCTCTCTCTCCTTGCCAGACACTCACCGGCTGTTTGTCATCACCTCACACATTTACACACATGCACGCACGCATTCATACACAGACTCCCGCCACACATCTGTACCCACTTGTCACTCATTAGTCTGTCTGGTATTTATTGGGTGACAGTGGCGGCATTCAGTGTCACAGCATAAGTCAGCACTACACAGTTTCAGTGAGTTGTCTACCAGTCTTTGGCTACACTAGTTTATGTTGAGGTTTTGGAGCTGTTGGTTTCTCTTTTCCCTTTGGACTATTTTGGTGTTGTTTTTTTCCTAGAGCCCGCTGAGCTCCGACACCCTATGTAAGTCTTCCTCTATGTTATTATTTGCCCCCCCTTGTCCGCTGCCCAGTTCCACCCTGAGAGTGCTTGGGGTCCCTCCTTCAGCCAACTGAGCTCGGACCTCCAGCGCTTTGTGTGCCAGACTGTGTTTTTCCACTGAACATTTCTTGTATTTTGTGTTACCCCATTCTGTTAATAAACACATTCTCTTCACCTGCTGGTTCCAAGGTTGTCATAGCCAGGAGTGGATCTGGGGTTAAGCTCCTAGTGCTCATAAAATGCTCCTTACGGCGTGCGTCTCAAAAAGTCTCTGACAACTAAGTCCAACTCCTAGCCTGCCCGTGTGGTTTAGTCTCTAAGCCCGGCGGAACTGCTTTTACTAATAGGAGAAGGGGCGAGGGCGGATCTCTGGCGCCTTAAAACCAGATGCTTCGGGTAGATGGTGGCTCGTCAACTTGGGAAGGTAGCCCATCTAGGGGAAGGTAAACCCTGATTTCAAACCACCGCTGCCTTGCGGCACACCCAGTCACGGGAAAGGCTTCGGGAGTCAACCCTGAGGAAAAATCCGGAGTCGGAGCCCCTAGGGCAGTTCTCTGTTGTGCTCAACATCGTTCTGGCAGCTCCTGCGACGGCGCTGGTGCCAAACTATAGCAGCCCTGCTGTTCCTTTGGATTCATCAGTGACGTGGAGAGGGGGGACATGCTGCATGGGTAACATCTTGTCCTCCATATTTTCCTGCCCAGGCTTGAATCCTACCAACGCCCAACGCTGGAAGGTAGAACACCGGTGCGCATCGGCCTGTTCAGCCACAGGCGGTGCTGTTCCAGCAGAGTAGACGTTTAGGATTCTCTTCCATGGTCATCATAGACCGACGGAGACCGACAACTAGCGACAACTTCACCTGCATTTTGGGCTCAAACTAATTCAATTGTTTGCTGCGTTATTACGCGGCAAACATGACACCTCATACCAACTGTGAAGCATGGAGGTGGAAGTGTCATGGTTTAGGGATGCTTTGCTGCAGCAGGACCTGGCCAGCTCACCATCATAGAATCCACCATGAATTCTATCATGTATCAGAGGGTGCATGAGGACCACATGAGACCATCTGCAAAAAAATTAAAGCTGAAGTGGAACTGGACCCTGCAACATGACAGTGACCCAAAACATACCAGTAAATCCACCAAGGACTGGCTAAAAAATAAGAAATGGAGAGTCCTGGAATGGCCGAGTCAAAGCTGAGATTTTAATCCCAATGAGATGCTGTGGGGTGACTTGAAACGGGCTGTACATGCAAGAAACCCTTAAAACATCTCACAGCTGAAAGAATTCTGCGTTGAGGAGTGGGGTAAACTTTCCTCAGACCAATGCCAGAGACTGGTAGATGGCTATAAGAAGCATCTCACTGAAGTTATTTCAGCCAAAGGGGGTAACACTAGCTATTAGGTGGTAGGGTGTCTTTACTTTTTCCTCATTTAGAATATGCATTTCTGTTGATATCTTTTGTTTAATGAGTAAAACAGGGTTAATTTTTGTGATTTACCTGCAATTAAATCACCTTCTTTTCCAGAGATAAGCAAAAGCAAGATTAGACATCAATATGTGAACATTAAAGAACTGGACATTTAAAGGAAACCAGTACTGGTCATTATAACAACATTAATTGTGCTTTAGGTATTACTTATAAACCAAAAATGCATTTATTCAGTAAAAATAACCCCCTAGAGCAGGAGTTCTTAACCTTTTTGACCTCGGGGCCCAAATTTTCCTGTAAAAAGTGGCCCATGGTCCATTCAGGTATTAACATTGTATTGGTTTAATAAACTGATCTCACGCCTGGTTTGATTTGTATTCTATGACTAAATCAAATCCACTTAAAGCTTAACAAGTTAAAACCTTGTCATAAAAGGCATGATACAGTGTGATCATCCCATGTATTTATTATTCGTATGTAAATCTGCACATACAACAAGATGCCAAACAGTCGTCAATTCATGGAACAAATCAAGCTGCTACAAGAATAGAAATTAAATAGAGTGTAAATAAAGTTTAAATAAAGTGCAAATGAAGAAGTAAAGCCTTTTAATCTGTGAATGAATTTGATTCATTTTTCATTCATTCATTCATTTTTGCCTGGTAGAACAATAATATTCACAGCAGTCCAAGCTACAACTCCCTTTTTATATTCATCTCTTACAAACAGGCTGTAGCAATTCATGAAAGACATCAAGCTGCTACAAGAACAAATTTAAAGGCTCAAGTAAGGCTTATTAACACAAAAAATAGATTAAAATAGATTAATAATAGAAGTTTAACTTAAATAAACTGTAAATAAATTTTAAATAAAGTGCAAATGAAAATAAAGCTTTATAACCTGTGAATGAATTTGATTCATTTTTTCATTCATTCATTTTTGCATGGCATGCTGTGTGTCTGAGGCAATGTCCATGATACCATGTGTTATGTATGGAAATACCTGGGTGAAGGATGAGGCAAGATGGACTTGGTGAACACAGCTTTACTGAAGGAACTATGTACAGAGCAGTACACAGTGTGCACCAGTGCAGGCATCCAGCAAAGAGGCTGTAAGATAGCACCCCTGCCTTAAATAGGGCAGTGTGGTGATGTGACTGGAAGTGCACGTCACCACACTGCACTTCACAATAAAGGTGCCAAATATTATATATAACATTTCATCCCCCCTTTAGAAAAGATTTGAAAAAACCCCAAAAACATTTAAATAGACCTGACTGCGGTATCCAGAAGTATGAATACAGCAGGGCAGTGACGTGACGGGAAGTGCACGTCACCACGCTGTGCTTCACAATAAAGGTGCCAAATATTATATATAACACCGTGACTCACCATATCGTTTTAAAGTGGGATGGTCAGCAGCCTCTCCGATTATCTCACGGCACATATCCACAGCAGCACGCAGCCGCTCTGCTATGGTGAATGCCTACTCTATGCCACACATCTGGCTACCAGGTAGCTCGCTTTCAGAGCACATTCAGAGTTACCAGTCACTGACACGACAGCCCGTTTCTGCATCTGTAGCCCATGTTCTTTTCTCTTGAAAGGTTCTACCAGCTTTCCCACAAGCGTTGGATGCTTTGTTTCTAAGTGGCACTTTAATTTTGAAGGCTTCAGGGCTTCCACTGATAGCATTAGCCCACACTCCACACACTGGGCTCTTGGCTCTGCCTCATTTCTGACATGATTAGGGACCCAGGAGACAGACGCTGACATGAGTAGATTGTTTGACAATTATTTATTAATTAAAGTGATGTGTGTTGCGTGTGTGAATGAGTGAGTGAGTGCGTGGCTGTCTGGTCACTGGAGCTGAGCAATTCCTGCTGCGACCTGGCAACCCTGGAACACACAAGCACAGGGGATTATTTACAGTTCACATGAACGGGAAGCTGAAGCTTGTGCTGCTTACTTGCAGGCGCCGCAGAGAGAATCTTGCTGGCTCCGTGTCCCGGTGCAGCGTGGTGCGCGTGGTGCTCGACGCTGAGGTGGTGAGGAAGAACTCCGAGGAGGAGGAGATGGCGTCCCGTTGACAGGGAAGATAAGTCCGCCGCCAGGGAGGTCCACCTGTGCACAGGGGAGAACACTAGGAAGGGATGAGTGATGAGGTATCTTACGTGACGTGACTTGGCGTGGCGACTTGGTTCTAACTCTGGCTTGAGGTCGTATCCTAGATGCGTTGCGAGGCAAAGGCGACAGACGACTCTGTGCAGAGCAGTCCGAGATCCTGGCTTTTAAAGGCCGCTGATTACCAACAGCCGGTGTGTGCGCAGCTGAGGATGATGACGGCCCAGCGGCCGCCATGACAGTACTCCCCCCTCTAGAGGTGCCTCCAGGCACCTGCCCAATCCTACCTGGATGCACCCGATGAAAATCGCGGATCAGCTGCTTGTCAAGGATCAACGCTGGGTGAATCCAGGAGCGATGCTCAGGGCCAAAACCCTCCCAGTCCACCAAATACTGAAGACCCCGACCCCACCGGCGGACATCCAAGATGGCAGTCACCCCTCAAGCCGGATGGTCGTCGATCATCCTCGGGGGGGAAGGAGCCACGGGGGGCGGGCACAGAGGATCGGCGATGTGGGGCTTGACCTGGGAGATGTGAAAGGTAGGGCAGATGCGTATAGAAGAGGGAAGAGCAAGGCGCACAGACACAGGGTTGATAATACGTGAAATTACAAAAGGTCCAATGAAGCGCTTGGTCAGCTTGCGCTTCTCGGCCGGCACATTGACATTCTTAGTGGACAACCAGACCTTCTGACCCACCTTTTAGTCCGGGGCGGGCCTCCTGTGGCGGTTGGCCACCTGGATATTACGTTCTGTGGTCCTAAGGAGGGCTCTGCGGGCGATGGTCCAGATTCGCCGACACCGCCTAGCGTGAACCTGCACCGAAGGGAACAGTTTTGGATCATACCCCAGAGACGCTTTAAAAGGGGACAACCCAGTAGCAGAGGACACCGTGGTGTTGTGTGCGTACTTGATCCAGGGTAGAAACGTGCTCCAAGAAGAGGAGCAGGAAGAGATGACACAGCGAAGCGCAGCCTCCAGCTCCTGATTGGCCCGCTCGCACTGACCATTGCTCTGCGGGTGGTACCCAGAAGAGAGACTAGCCGTGGCCCCCAGCACCGTGCAGAATGCCTTCCAGACCTGGGACACAAACTGTGGGCCTCGATCCGATCCGATATCGGCCGGGATACCATGAAGACGGACCACATGTTGCACTAGAAGGTCCGCCATCTCCCGCGCCGAAGGCAACCCCTGGAGAGGCACAAAATGAGCTGCCTTGGAGAAACGGTCCACTATCGTTAGGACTGATGTGAAATGACCAGAAGGGGGCAGACCTGTCACGAAGTCCAAGGCTACGTGGGACCAGGGGCAAGAAGGGACTGGTAGAGGGTGAAGAAGACCCGCCGGGGGGGAAGATGATGATTTCCCGGTGGCGCACTGGGCGCAGGCCCGGACATAGTTGTTGACATCCCTCCTCAATCCTGGCCACCAGAAGGCTCTCTGGAGAAGGTCGATGGTGCGGGCAACTCCTGGATGACACGCCAGCTTGGACGCGTGACCCCATTGAATAACCTCACTTCTGACAGAGAGGGGAACGAACAAGCAGCCCGGGGGACCCCCATCCGGGTCGGGCTTTGTCTCCTGCGCTCTCCTGACCTTGTCCCGGATCTCCCATGACAGGGCACCCACCACACAAGAGGACGGCAGGATAGTCTCCTCCTGCTCCCTGGTGGACTGCGCATCATACTGTCTCGAGAGGGCGTCAGGCTTGCCATTCTTGCTCCCCGGCCAGTAAGTGATGGTAAAATTGAACCGGCCGAAAAAAAGAGACCAGCGGGCCTGGCGAGCGTTCAACCGTTTGGCCGTCCGGAGGTACTCAAGGTTTCTATGATCCGTCCAGACGACGAATGGCTGGGCAGCCCCCTCCAGCCAGTGCCTCCACTCCTCCAGGGCGAGCTTCACGGCCAGCAGCTCCCTGTCACCGATACAGTAATTCCTCTCTGCGGGCGTCAGGCGGTGGGAGAAGTAAGCACACGGCCGGATCCTTCCATCCACCGGAGAGCATTGGGAGAGAACCGCCCCAACTCCCAAATCCGAGGCATCAACCTCCACAAGGCACTGCAAAGCCGGATCCACCTGGGTCAGGACGTGGGCCGAAGCGAACTCCTCCTTCAACCTCCCGAACACTGTGGCAGCCTCCTCGTTCCAACGAAAAGGAATCTTGGGAGATGTGAGAGCGGTCAAAGGGCAGGCGATGTTCCCAAAGTTTGGCACGAACCTGGGGTAGAAATTGGCAAAACCCAGGAACCCCTGCAACTGTTTCCTGGACGTGGGCGTGGGCCAATCCACCACTGCCTTGACCTTGGCCGGGTCGGGAAGTACCTGATTACGGGCAATAATGAAACCAAGGAAAGAGGTCTTGTCAGTGTTTGGTGTGAAACTCACACTTGTCAGCTTTGACAAACAGCTGGTTCTCCAGGAGGTGCTGCAGGACCCGTCGCACATGCACCTGGTGCTCCTCCAACGTGCGTGAGAAGATGAGGATGTCATCGAGGTAGACAAACACGAAGGAGTTAAGGAAATCCCAGAGGACGTCATTAATCAAACGCTGGAAGACGGCCGGAGCATTGGTTAACCCAAACGGCATCACCAGGTACTCAAAATGGCCGCTTGGGGTCCGGAACGCCGTCTTCCACTCATCGCCCTCCCTGATGCGCACCAGGCGGTATGCGTTACGCAGGTCCAGCTTCGTAAACCAAGACGCCCCCTGGAGGGAGTCAAAAGCCGTGTTCATCAGCGGCAGCGTGTATTTGTCCTTGATGGTGATCTCGTTGAGCCCTCGGAAGTCGATGCAGGGATGCAGCGAACCATCCTTCTTTCCAACGAAGAAGAAACCTGCACCCACCGCCGAAGACGAAGGGCGAATGATCCCAGAGCTAAGGGACTCCTTAATATAAGTGTCCATAGCCTCGCGCTCCGGGGCAGACAGGCTATATAGACGACTTGCTGGGAGAGGGGCCCCCGCCCTGAGGTTGATCGCACAGTCGTAAGGACGGTGGGGGGGAAGGGACAGCGCCCGTGACTTGCTGAACACCGCTCCCAGATCGTGGTAGACTTCTGGTACCATGGACAGGCCCGGGGGTGGCGTCGAAGGAGAAGGCACCGACACCGAGGGAGCACACGCTGCGGACTGGAGGCAGGCACTCAAACAAAAGGAACACCACGCGATGATACTTCCCGCTTGCCAATCAAAAGTGGGGTTGTGGAGCCGTAGCCATGGGTACCCCAGGATCACAGGTGAAGAGGAGATGGGTAATATCAAAAAACGAATCTCCTCCCGGTGGTTTCCGAAGACTATCACTGACACGGGAACCGTCTGGTGGGAAACAGAAGTCAGTGACGTCTTGGATAACGTGACGAGATTGACAGGTGGGCAAAGAGGTTGACAGCTGAGGCCCATCTGGGTTGCCAGGTCTCTGGAGATGAAGTTCTGCTCAGCTCCAGAATCAACTAGGGCATGTGTAGTATGTTCCTTGTGTTTATAAAGAAGCCTAATGGGGACACGACAACTAGTGAGGGGCTTTTTCTGTTTAATGTCCGTGAATCCCCCTACAGTGAAACACGGACCTCCCCTTTTAACCAATTTGGACATTCGGCAACCCTGTGAGACCCATTGCCACAATAAAAACGTAGGCCCAGATCTCTGCGGCGCTGTCTCTCAGCCGCTGAAACTCCCGATTGTCCGATAACCATATCCTCCAGCTCCGGAAGTTCCTCTGACGAGGGCAGAGCGAGGAGAGGTGACCTAGCGGAGCGAGGGCGGGGTTTACTCGAACGGCTAACAGTCCTCCATTCGGCCGCTCGCTCCCTCAGCCTACTGTCCAAACTAATAGTGAGGGAAATTAACTCCCCTAACCTGTCTGGTTTATCCCGTGCCGCTAATTCATCCTTCAGCTCCAAACTAAGGCTGCAGAGGAAAATACCACAAAGCGCTGGCTCCCCCCACCCGACCTCAGCGGCTAATACCCAGAAATCTATGGCGTAATAGGCGGCAGATCTACCGCCCTGCCGAAGGCTTAGCAGCCAATCAGTTAGCACCGCGCCCCGGTCTGTATGATCAAACACCGCCAAAAATTCTGCCACGAACTGCTGGTAAGTCAAAAGGGAAAAGTTGGGTTTAGCCATAATAGTGTAGGCCCAATCTAATGCCCTCCCCCCGAGCAGATTGGAGATGTACCCAATTTTGCTTTCATCGGTGGTGAAATCTCCCGGGACGCGGTGGAAAAACTGATTCACACTGGAGCAAAAAGCCTCGTGCTTCCCCGAGTTTTCCACTGAAGCGGGCGGGGGTAGGCACGGGAGTGAGACGAGGTAATGATGGCTGGTAAGTTTGGCTAGTAGAAGAGGCTACAGGGGCTGGTGAAGCTCTGGCAGTCGGGGGGAACGCCTGGCGTCCTTCCAGGCGATCCAGCCGGCTGTTAACCTGAGTTAACTGGTTCAAAATAACTGTCTGTTGGTGAGCAATCAAATCTACTCGGGCACTAAGAGTGTTAATACAGCACGCCAGCGCGCTGTCAGCTGGGTCATCTTGACGGAGTCGAACTGACATGATTAGGGACCCAGGAGACAGACGCTGACACGAGTAGATTGTTTGACAATTATTTATTAATTAAAGTGATGAGTGTTGCGTGTGTGAATGAGTGAGTGAGTGCGTGGCTGTCTGGTCACTGGAGCTGAGCGATTCCTGCTGCGACCTGGCAACCCTGGAACACACAAGCACAGGGGATTATTACAGTTCACATGAACGGGAAGCTGAAGCTTGTGCTGCTTACTTGCAGGCGCCACAGAAAGAATCTTGCTGGCTCCGTGTCCCGGTGCAGCGTGGTGCGCGTGGTGCTCGACGCTGAGGTGGTGAGGAAGAACTCCGAGGAGGAGGAGATGGCGTCCCGTTGACAGGGAAGGTAAGTCCGCCGCCAGGGAGGTCCACCTGTGCACAGGGGAGAACACTAGGAAGGGATGAGTGAAGAGGTTTCTTACGTGATGTGGCTTGGCGTGGCGACTTGGTTCTGACTCTGGCTTGAGGTCGTATCCTAGACGCGTTGCGAGGCAAAGGCGACAGACGACTCCGTGCAGAGCAGTCCTAGATCCTGGCTTTTAAAGTCTGCTGATTACCAACAGCTGGTGTGTGCGCAGCTGAGGATGATGACGGCCCAGTGGCCGCCATGACAATTTCCTCCATTCACAAAACTGTACCTAATGAAGTCAGGATTGTACTTGTGCAAAATTTTACCCTTTTGGGCAGGTTTATCCCCAGCCCCCGACCAACAGTGATCTGTGTGGAGTTTGCATGTTCTCCCCGTGTCTGCATGGGTTTACTCCGGGATTTCTCCGGTTTCATCCCACATGCCAAAAACATGCAAGTTAGGTTAATTGGCATCAAAACTGGGGATTCTAACTTGTCCTTAGGTATGACTGTGAGAGTGAATGGTTGTCTGTCTCTCTGTGTTCGCCCTGCGATAGACTGGTGATCTGTCCAGGGTGTACCTTGCCTCTTGCCCAAAGAGGCTGGGATAGGCTCCAGCCCCCCCGCGACCCGAAAAGGATTAAGCGGAAGAAGATGGATGAATGGCAGGTTTACCATCATCTTTGCCGTCATTTTTTCTTTCTAAAAACTTTTCTATAACTTTCTCTTGTGGTTAACGGCTGGCTGAGTGTCTTCTGTTTATATTGGAGCCTGTAAACAACTGATTTACGCATTACCGCCAACAGTTGGTGGGAAGCTGTATTGCAGCTGAGTGTCTCATGGACGTCAGTATAATCAATAATATCTCTGGTGTCGTCAATTGCCCGCACGTGTAAAACTGAAAGTTTTTTGCAGCACTCTAGGTGGCGCTCCTGTGGTTAAGAATCACTGCCCTAGAGTCAGTATATTGAATAGTTTTATCCCATGAAAGGTTAATTGGCATCAAAAACTGGGGATTCTAAATTATCCTTAGGTATGACTGTGAGAGTGAATGGTTGTCTGTCTCTCTGTGTTGGCCCTGCAATGGATGTAAGCAGCTTTGTTTATTATTCTAATAGCTCTCTTCTGAAGCATAAAGACTGGATATATGTTTGTTTTATATGTATTTCCCCATACTTCAGTACAATATGTCATGTATGGGAGTATTAATGAATGATACAAGGTATATGGTGTGGGTTGATTCAGTAAATATTTCACTCTATTCAATTCAATTCAATTCAACTTTATTTATATAGCGCCATTTCACAACAACAGTCATCTCATAGCACTATCAACTGTAGGGAGGACCCCCACAGTTGCAGAAAGACCCCAGCAATCAGGCGAATACTACACTCTGTGTAGTATTGCAATTGATTTGGATATTTTACCTTTAATATAATTAATATGTGACTTCCAACACAGTTAATTATCAATTATTACTCCAAGAAATTTAGTTTCGGATACCATTTCAATCTCTACACCATTTACACTGAGTTTAGATACTAAGTTGTCGTGATGGATGTTAAAAACTATAAATTTTGTCTTACTTAAATTGAGCGTTAATTTGTTTGAATCAAACCACAGTTTAAGCTCTCCTAATTCCTTTCCGAGTGTATCCAAAAGTTGTTCCAAATTGCTTCCACTGCATAATAAATTAGTGTCATCAGCAAACAATATTAAATCCATTTTTTCCGAAACTTTACATACAGCTGTGGACAAAATTGTTGGTACCCCTCTGTTAATGGAAGAAAAACCCACAATGGTCACAGAAATAACTTGAATCTGACAAAAGTGGTAATAAATAAAAATTCTATGAAAATTAACCAATGAAAATCAGACAACGCTTTTGAATTGTGGTTCAACAGAATTATTTTAAAAAATAAACTCATGAAACAGGCCTGGACAAAAATGATGGTACCCCTAGAAAAGATTGAAAATAATGTGACCACAGGGACATGTTCAACCAAGATGTGTCCTCTAATTAACATCACAGGTGTCTACAAACTTGTAATCAGTCAGTCGGCCTATTTAAAGGGTGACAAGTAGTCACTGTGTTGTTTGTTGACATGGTGTGTACCACACCAAACATGGACCAGATGAAGCAAAGGAGAGAGTTGTCTCAGGAGATTAGAAAGAAAATTATAGACAATCATGTTAAAGGTAGAGGCTATAAGACCATCTCCAAGCAGCTTGATGTTCCTGTGGCTACAGTTGCACATATTATTGAGAAATTTAAGATCCACGGGACTGTAGCCAACGTCCCTGGACGTGGCCACAGGAGGAGACGGATAATACGAATGGTAACAAAAGAGCCCAGAACAACCTCTAAACACATTCAAGGTGAACTCCAAGGTCAAGGTACATCAGTGTCAGATCACACCATCCGTCGTTGTTTGAGCCAAAGTGAACTTCATGGGAGACGACCAAGGAGGACACCACTGTTGAAAACAAATCATAAAAAAGCCAGACTGGGATTTGCCAAACTGCATGCTGACAAGCCACAAAGCTTCTGGGAGAATGTCCTATGGACAGACGAGACAAAACTGCAACTTTTTGGCAAAGCACATCAGCTCTATGTTCACAGACGCAAAAATGAAGCATACCAAGAAAAGAACACTGTCCCTACTGTGAAACATGGAGGAAGTTCTGTCATGTTCTGGGGCTGCTTTGCTGCATCTGGCACAGGGTGTCTTGAATCTGTGCAGGGTACAATGAAATCTCAAGACTATCAAGGTATTCTAGAGAGAAATATGCTGCCCAGTGTCAGACAGCTTGGTCTCAGTTGCAGGTCATGGGTCTTGCAACAGGATAATGACCCAAAACACACAGCTAAAAACACCCAAGAATGGCTAAGAGCGAAACATTGGACTATTCTAAAGTGGCCTTCTATGAGCCCTGATCTAAATCCTATTGAACATCTGTGGAAGTTGCTGAAACATGCCGTCTGGAGAAAGCACACTTCAAACCTGAGACAACTGGAGCACTTTGCTCATGAGGAGTGGGCCAAAATACCTGCTAAGAGGTGCAGAAGTCTCACTGACAGTTACAGAAATCGGTTGATTGCAGTGATTGCCTCAAAAGGTTGTGCAACAAAATATTAAGGGTACCATCATTTTTGTCCAGGCCTGTTTCATGAGTTTGTTTTTTAAAATAATTCTGTTGAACCACAATTCAAAAGCATTGTCTGATTTTCATTGGTTAATTTTCATAGAATTTTTATTTATTATCACTTTTGTCAGATTCAAGTTATTTCTGTGACCATTGTGGGTTTTTCTTTCATTAACAGAGGGGTACCAACAATTTTGTCCACATCTGTATATCATTTATATACATATTGAATAACAATGGTCCCAAAACTGAACCCTGTGGGACTCCACAAGTAACCTTCAGTAACTGTGAGTTTTTGTTACCAACACATACATACTGATATCTATTCTTTAAGTAACTACATAACCAGGACAGTGCTAGCCCCTAATACCACAATTTTGTAGTTTTTTTAATAATAAATTATGATCAACTGTATCAAATGCTTTTTTAAGATCCAGGAATACCCCATCTGAATACTCTTTATTTTCAATGGCAGTTGATATTTTTTCTATAAATTCCATTAGAGCAAATGCAGTTGTCCTCTTGTGTCTGAACCCATATTGCTGCTCACACAATAAATTATTCTTCAGTATGAAGTTGTCAGTTCTCTCATAGAATATTTTTACAAGTATCTTGGAAAATTGTGGCAATAGTGAAATTGGTCTATAGTTTGAGAATTCCCCTCTGTCACCCGTCTTGTATATCGGAATTACTTTAGCTACTTTGATTGCATTGGGAAATATACCTGTTTGGAGAGACAGGTTACAGATACATCAGTGGCTTCACTAAGCATTCAATGGTAGTTTTGACTAAGAGCTTGTCAATACCATCACAGTCCGTAGATGTTTTACTTTTAAACGATTTAACAATTTCAATGACCTCTCTCTCGTCTGTGTTCTTTATGAAAATGGAGTCTTTTATAGCAGTGTTTTTGCTTATTGTATCACCTGTGGGTGCCGTAATGGGTATTTCTCAAGCCAAATTAGGACCAATGTTAACAAAAAAGTTTTTAAATTCATCTGCAGGTGAAGCTGCATTCACACTGTGAGTCGTTTTATTATTTTTTGAAAAACTGGTTGGGTAGCTTGTATTTCTGTTTTTATTTCCAAGAATATTGTTAAGTATTGTCCATGTACACTACCGTTCAAAAGTTTGGGGTCACTTAGAAATTTCCTTATTTTTGAAAGAAAAGCACTTTTTTTCAATGAAGATAACTTTAAACTAATCAGAAATACACTCTATACATTGCTAATGTGGTAAATGACTATTCTAGCTGCAAATGTCTGGTTTTTGGTGCAATATCTACATAGGTGTATAGAGGCCCATTTCCAGCAACTATCACTCCAGTGTTCTAATGGTACAGTGTGTTTGCTCATTGCGTCAGAAGGCTAATGGATGATTAGAAAACCCTTGTGCAATCATGTTAGGTCTGCAATGCTGTAATTGCTGCAAATGGAGGATTCTTTGACGAAAGCAAAGTTTGATGGAAAAAATTATTATTTCAAATACAAATCATTATTTCTAACATTGTCAATGTCTTGACTATATTTTCTATTCATTTTACAACTCATGGTGGTAAATAAGTGTGACTTTTCATGGAAAACACAAAATAATCGTCTGGGTGACCCCAAACTTTTGAACAGTAGTGTATTTTTAATATTGTCTCTGTTTTTCTCCAGTTCTTTACTGTAATAGTCTCTTTTACTACATCTTATTATATATGTTCACTTATTACCTCCATCAAGGAGGTTATGTTTTCATCGGCATTGGTTTGTCTGTCTGTTTGTTTGTTTGTTAGCAAGATAACTCAAAAAGTTATGGACGGATTTTCATGAAATTTTCAGAGACTGTCAGAAATTGGCTATCCTACAGATGATTAGATTTTGGTGGTGATCCGGATCACCGTCTGGATCCAGGAATTTTTTAAAGGATTCTTTTTTTTTAATTTAGCATTAAAAAAGCATCACAGTACGTATAGCTAATATATGCCACTTGTGAATGGCATTTTTTTCATGGTCAAGGAATCTATAAAGTTAGACAAAATAAATGTAGGATTAATATTTATGATGTTAAACACTGTATGGGGGGAACTGTGGCACTTGGCGAAGGTCTGCGCTCTCTGAGTGCTTTTCTAGTTTTTGTATGTTTTATACTGCTGCTCTGCTTCTTTTGTCCTTTTCTTTAAGAAAAAATATTTTTTTCTTTTTACACACCTTTTGTAATCCTTTGGTTAGCCATGGCTTATCGACAAATTTATGTTTCAGCTTTTTCTTTACTAATAGACAATTTTTTTCATAAAGAGTGGTTACAATGTTCATAAATGTGTCATAGGCTTCATTTACATCTGATACATAGACTTTTGTCCAGTCCTGCTTCAGCAAGTCTTCTTTAAAAGAACTGATTGCATTTTGTGATTTGTATCTGAACGATTTTAAAAATTTTTCTGTATTGGCCCCCGTGTGGCCATGGATAAGTGCAAAGGTTGGCAAATGGTCACTTATATCATTTATCAATACTCCACTTTCTATTTTCTTATCAATAATATTAACAAACAGGTTGTCAATAAGTGTAGCAGTGTGAACTGGGATTCTACTGAGATGATGATGATCCTCCTCATCACCTATAAAGCTCTTCATAACCTCGCCCCTCATACCTAACAGACCTTCTGTCTCATCATTCTCCCACTCGTCTCCTCCGCTCTGCTGACGCTCACCTTCTTACCCCCATCACCAAGACAAAATTCCGCACCCTGGGTGATAGATCATTCGCCATCGCCGCACCAACCCTCTGGAATTCCTTGCCCCTTCACATCCAGTCTGCCAACACACTTGCTTCTTTTAAAAGTCAACTCAAAACCCATCTTTTCAAATCTACCTATAAAAACTGACTGCCTCTTCTACCTATGTGTACCTACCTTGTCTGTTTACCCGTTCTCTGTATGTTTGTCCCTATGCTGCTTTGTAAAGCGTCTTTGAGTATTTAGAAAAGCGCTATATAAGACTGATGTATTATTATTATTTATTATTATGTGTTATTGTGGGATATAGACTCATACTGTACATAGAATTCATGACCTCTGTAATTACATTTTGTTGATATGGATTTAGTAAATCAATATTGAAATCTCCACAAATTACTACCATTTTCTTACTAGTAATATTATTGTACAGCTCGACTAATTTATCTCTGAATGTCTTAATGCAAGTTCCCAGCGTTCTATATATACAACTTATAATTAGATTTTTTGTTTTATCTTGGTCAAGCTCAACAGTAACACATTCCAAAATTCCTGGTAGTGCAAAGGACATTCCATTTACAAGCTTACACCTATACAGGTCATCAATATACAGTGCAACACCACCACCCTCTTTTTGAGATCTGTTAATATGAAACATCTGATATCCCTCTATTGCCATAAGGGGAGCCTGCTCTTCATTAAGCCAAGTTTCAGAGACTGCGATAGCTGTAAATTTTCTGTCTAGCTGTTTTAAATAGTCCTGAATCTGTGGAAAGTTTTTGTTAAGACTTCTGCTGTTGAAGTGTATTATTGATAGTTTACCATCTAGTTGCACTTGACTTTTGAATTGCTTTTCAGTGTAATATTCACAATGATTATGAATATTATTGAAAAAGTGGTTATCAGGATCAATATCATTCTCCATCTCTTGTAGTTTATGTTCAGCATAATGGCATATTTTCAGAGTTTGAATTTCCTCTCTGTGTGTCAAATGACTTCCTCCAACTGGGGATAATTGATGTCTACTGAAGTCAGTCATATGTTTTTTTGTTTGTTTTGTTTTGTTTTTTTTTAAAGTACATTGACATGGTATGTCAAAAGAACTATTCTTGCCGTATGTGTGGATATGGATTATCATAGTCTCTTAATTTTCTTAATCAGTGTTCATCTATATTTATTTAAGTCAGTAAGATCTCTGATTATTATACTCTTTGCTTCCTCAGGTATTCCATTTAGTTTAGTTATTGTCATATCCGGCTCTAGGGAGCCGGGCAATCAGAGCCAGGGACAAGCCAGTGAGTCGTGATATTTTATTCAGGGTAAAGGGGAAGGGATGAGGAGAGCACAGATACTCATGCAGACGTACACTCACAGGTTGCACAGCGCAGAGGTAAGCAGCTCGTACCGGACGTGGGGGTAGCAAGACGTACATCCTCACAGCGGAATACAAACACAGGAATGCTGCAAGAGGAGTATAAGCTGACACCAGACGAAGGGGCTTCAGCTTAGCAATGTGTTTATGTCGCAGCCCCGAGTCATCGAGGCTGCTCCTATTTATCCTCATTGGCAGCGCCCCAGCTGATGAAGACTAATTGGCCCCAGCCGTCCATAATGCTGCCAGCTGGGGGCCAGCTGAGACGCTGCTCAATGGGAAGCAGGGATGAGGGAAAACATGGGCTGAGTGCAGAGACGGCATCTCAACCCATGGTGACAGAGCCCCTCCCTCAAGGTCGGGCTCCTGAACGACCAGGAACATCCCAGCCCCCCCCCCCCCACCACCTAGGGTGGGAGGAAGGGAGGCGGACCGGAGGGGAAGAAGCCAAGGGAAGGACAACACCAATGGGGCAATGTAGGGTAGCGGGAAAGAAAAACCCAAATACAATACTGACAAAACAGAATAATTAACCCAGGTACAGATGGGGAGAAGAACTGGGTCAGCACGCCGGTTACATACTACCCAGAGAGTACCAACCATGCGTGACCCAGAGCAAGGAAAAAAAGAACAACCAAAAAGGTACAGGGCAAAAAATGCTGAGTACGGTTAAATAAAGGGGAACCTATACACAGCGCTAATTTAAGTACACACACAGTCACCAAGAAAAGTGAGGGTGACTGGAACAAATGACAATTATAGAGCATGGTGTTACGGAAAACAAGGCACATGACTCTATAATGAACCAACAGGACAAAAAAGAAATACTGAGTGCAGGCAAAGAAAAACCCACACACACGAATATATAAATACCCAGTCACCTAAAGAAATGAAAGTGACTGGAATAAATGGATAACTGCAGAGCATGGTGTTACGGAAAACAAAACATAACTCTACAATACAAAAAACGAGGCTAAAAACATGGCACAAAAAGTAAAATGCTGAGCATGAGCGATGGAAAACACAGTACTATAAAAACGAATCCACCAACAGAACAACACATTACACCCGAGTGACCTTAATAACAAAAGAAAAAGTGACACCCGAGGTGAATGGCAGGCAGAGTCCAAAAATGGCCGAGATGGCTCCGGAGATCTCCCCGCCCATTGTCCAGCTGGCGAATCAGGGAAAGAGAAGTGTTCGGACGGCGAACTCTGGACCCAGATCCCAGGAATCCAGTCCACCGGCAGCCGAACCAGGCTGCCCAGAGGGAAACACAGACCAGTGGGGGGAACCAGATCACTGAACCGAAAGTTCTGTGGGTCGGGTCGTCGACCCGCACCACTCAACCACCAGGACCGTTGAGACGGGCGAAGGATCAGAGCGGATCCCGGTGGAAGAGGCTCAGGGGAGAGCCGATGACGAGGGCGGCGGGCGTCAGGCCGCAGGAAAACGGCCACCTCCTCACCGGACCTGGACAATACTGGGGCAGCACCCACGTCGGACCCCGATCGGGCCTCAGGCGAACCCACGTTGGACCCCGACTGGGTCTCGGGCAAACCCACGTTGAATACTGCACCAGAACCGACCTCCAACGTTGAACCCGGACCCTCCAGCACCACGAGGAACAGCAACTCCTTGCCGGTGACCCTGGAAGAAGGCTCAGAAGAGAAAACAGAACCGGGATCAGGATCACCAGCAGCGCCAGAACCCGGCGAGACGAGCTCAGACGCAGCGGACGGCTGCACCCTGCTCGTCTCCCCTGGAGATAGGCTGAAGTGCTCGAGGATAAAAAGAGAAAAGAAAGGAGAGCACTCGCCTGATCTCGGGTTCTGACGCCGTCCAGGACTGCGAAGATCCAGGATCCGTCATCAGGAGGTCGTTGTCAGGCTCCCATCTAGCCGCGTCGGGCCCCGCAGCCAGCACGATGGTCAGCGCAGCTTGAGATCCCTCCAGCTCAGGTAACCCCGCCGACGATCCACTCGGCGTGAAGCCAGAAGAATCTCGTCCCGCTGGACCGAACCGCTCCTCCGTGGAGACCCGGGGACGCTCAATCGTCGGCGTAGACTCCACGCAGCAGTCAGTCCCCCTCCTCCGTCCGCAATGTAGCTGCGGAACCACAGGCCCTCTCCATATCCCACCACGTTGACCCGGAGCCGGGGACCGCTCGGCGGAGAGAGACACAGAGGATGCGGGATTAGGAATACAAGTTAAAGCAGGTGGGGAGAGTTCAGGGAGCTGCGAACCCTGAACTTCTCCTCCAGGGATGTGACAGAGCAAATCATTAAGCAGGTGTGAAAAAACAATGACTTGCCTGCCCCCTGGAGGTTGAGTATCGCCTGCTGTAGTGGATTCTGCTTCTTCCTCTCCCCGCCCGGCGATAACGGAGGACCCCCCGGGAGTTCGTCTGAGGGTCGCTCGCGTTGTCTCCAGCAGAGAGCTCACCAGGCCGGAATTCCAGGCACACACAGCAGTCAGGAAGCGCGTCGAGGAGGAGGGGGAAACAGCCGGGGTGAGCCAGCCCGAATGTCCAGGAATGACAGCGGGGGAACGAGGCTCAGGGGACGAGGCTGTAGAATCTCCACACAGACGAGGCGAAGAGGTGACAGCTGCGTGGGAGGAACTGTCCTGACGATGGCTCAGAACTGGATCCGGACGAGGTTCATGCAGAGGTGACTCGGCGATGTGATGGCGGCTATTCCCGGGGAACGAAGCGAGGGGGAAACCCAGGATTCGCCGCTCCAGATTGGAGATCGAGGCGAGGAAGGCGCCGAGCACGGGAAAGCTTCGTAGCCCTGAAGTCCTCTCCATCAACCTCACTGCCGCCGCCACATGCCTGAAGGTGGTGACAGGAAACACAGTAGAGCTCGCGACAGCCACTCGACCCCGGACATAACTGCTGTCAGCTGCGGCTCCTTGAAGGGAATCCCGAGTGACGTGGCGCAGGTCGGGGGAAGTCCTCTGGTTGGCGCGAACTCCCGGACTGGAATAGCGGCAGGAATGGGACTCCGAAGCGGGGAAAGACGTCGCCCACTTCGACTCCCTGCCGGGATTTCCATCCACCCCGTGGAGCTTCTCTCGCTGTGTACCTGCAGCGTCTATCCTGGCACTGTCCTCCAGATGGTACAGAGAGTGAGGGTGACAGTCCAGGAGTTCCTCAGCACGGCCCGGATGCCAGCGTCTCGCGTTGGAGGCGTCGTGCAGGGTGAAGAGCGTCCCGTCGACAGCCTCCGAGATGGACCTCAGCTCGTCGCCCTGGCGCCGGAAGTGACTCCTGGGAAACGGCATGCTAGCAGCGCTGACACCCGGACAGAAAGGTACATTTCCACAGCGACTCACGGCCGCCGGCAACTCTTCTGGCTGCGACATACTGTCCTATCCGGCTCTAGGGAGCCGGGCAATCAGAGCCAGGGACAAGCCAGTGAGTCGTGATATTTTATTCAGGGTAAAGGGGAAGGGATGAGGAGAGCACAGATACTCATGCAGACGTACACTCACAGGTTGCACAGCGCAGAGGTAAGCAGCTCGTACCGGACGTGGGGGTAACAAGACGTACATACTCACAGCGGGATACAAACACAGGAATGCTGCAAGAGGAGTATAAGCTGACACCAGACGAAGGGGCTTCAGCTTAGCAATGTGTTTATGTCGCAGCCCCGAGTCATCGAGGCTGCTCCTATTTATCCTCATTGGCAGCGCCCCAGCTGATGAAGACTAATTGGCCCCAGCCGTCCATAATGCTGCCAGCTGGGGGCCAGCTGAGACGCTGCTCAATGGGAAGCAGGGATGAGGGAAAACATGGGCTGAGTGCCGAGACGGCATCTCAACCCATGGTGACAGTTATATCTTTTCGGATATAGTCATCTTTTTAGATATTAGTGGATGTGTTGAGTTATTTTGAGGGGACAGCAAATTTACACTGTTATACAAGCTGTACACTGACTACATTGTATCAAAGTGTCATATTGTAGCGAACTCAATATGAGCACCCTACTTGGCTTGCCAAGTGGGTTGACCCTATTGGCGACACAGGTAGGGTGCGGGACTCCGGAGCGGGAGGCGTGAGTTCGAATCTCCCGGTGGGACGTCGCCATGTCGAGCAGCACGTTACAATATTTTCAGTGTTGTCCCATGAAAAGATATAATAAAATATTTACAAAAATTTGAGGGGTGCACTCACTTTTGTGAGATACTGTATATATACAACAGCATAGACCCTTCAAGTAAAGTGAGAAATGAGAAACCTGTTGTGTCCACAAACCTAGTGATGAACGAGGTCGACAGAGATGTAGCATTGAACACTGCTTTATTAAAGAGGTTGAACACAGTACACGGCATGCACCCAGCGGAGTCATCCGGCACAAGAGGAAGTGCCTATGGTGGCTGCCCCGATATATAGGGCGGTCTGATGACACAACCGAAAGTTGGCGTCATCACACCATACTTCACATCAAGTGCCACTATAACATCTTCTCCCCCCTTCACAAAGTCCAAAAACACTCACACAATTCGAACCCACCCCAATTTAGAACCCAAATCACACTCTAATTAATGTAAATTAAAATAGCCAAAGGCCTAAACCATTCACACAAAACCAACCTAAAATAGGGCCAGTGGGTGGACTGCCACACAGCCCGCATGGCACAGTGGGTTATTCTGCCACTGGATTAAACTAAAAGTCCTTTATTCAAACTAAAAAAAATCTGCCGTGCTCCTAACGTAAACGCACAAAATAGCAAACAGAAATATAAACAAGGAAAACTGTCACAGCACAGTCACTTGGGTGAGAGAGGTGGAGGCGCGCCCGTGGAGGCAACAGGCCCCCGGAGCGAAGGCTGATCTTCTGGACGCTGGAGCCTGGATCCCAAACCACCTTCACCAACTCCCGTCCAGCCTCGCCACCTGGAGTGTCCTCCTGGACACGCCGTAACTGGTTGGCATGCCTCATCGAGCCATCAGACAACCAGAAGCATGCTGCTCCCAACTTCACCACAATCCACAGACATGTATGATGTTTTGTTGGTTATCGTCTGGCCCATCTTCGACGTAATCGTTCATCACCCCGAACGAAGTCCATAACCCAAAGTGGAACCTTACTCGGCCTGATGTGCTGCTGCTGAGCATGCGGTAACTCCATGCTCGTCGGTCGTGCCCCGCCCTCTTCTAAGAACGTTGCAGTGGTCACTGTCATAGCTGCAGACCCCCCACCCAACTGCAGCTGAGTACCGAAGACATCTGGGGCTAGCATGGTGTCGCTCGTTGGCACGGGTGCCTCGCCATCACGCTGGGTCCCCCCAACTACTTCATCCCAAGCGCAGACACTGACACTTTCCCGCACCGACTCTGAGCGAAGCTGGTCCGGCTCCAAAGTGAGGGTGTGCGTTAGTTCCTCATCCCACACCACGTCCTCTTCGATCACCGGAGCCCACAAACCCCGGCGGCCACAACCAGACCATTCCTTCCCAGCGTTGTCTTTGATGGCGAAACCCAATCCATAGAATAGGTCACACCCTATGATGTTATCACCGAGCAATAACAATTACATCAATCATCATCATCAATCATTGTTTCAGACTTGTAATGAACAGTTAACTCCGCAGTCCCAACTGGCACAGTGATTCAAACGTCCACATCTACTGCATCATTTCCCTCTTGCCGGGCACTCTCTCGCTTTATGGCAATGCATCGCAGACCCACAACCCCTGCAATGGGGGTTCCCCGGGGCAGACCTTTGGCTAGCAGCATTGGTTTCCGAACACTCTTCATCCAAGCTATCCTCGCTATCAGGGTCCGCAACATTAGCTGAGGCGGGCAGCTACAGCGACTTCTGTGACTGACTCCAGTTTAGCTCCAAAGCTAGCTTGTCTGCAGCCTCCAAATGGAGAGCTAGCTCGACAGTCCTAGCTAACATCAAGTCATTCTGCACCATTGATAGCCTACCACGCAGTCCAGCGTTGCACTTGTGCTCTGCTAGTTGGTCGCGTACTATCTTGTGTTCAACCGACCCAAAATGACGCTCGCTAGCTAGCTGCCTCTAATCAGTGACATACTGGTGGATAGGCTCACCGACACGTTGACGTCTCTGGGGAAAGCAAATTCTCCGAACAGTCACACTGTCTGGAGTGGTGAAATGATTAGCTAGCAGCTCCATGACATCCTCAAATGAGTCCAACCCGCTGAGCATCCGCAGGACTCGCTGGCCTTCAATACCCAGGTTGTGGACGAGAAGTGCACGTGCCTTTATCTTATCAAGCTTCCCGACGTCCAGCGCCGTGATGTAAGTTTGAAAGGCTTCGAACCAACATGGCCATGGCACCAGTTGCTCGCCCGGGAGCTCAAGGAAGGGACAGAGTGGTGTAATGCATGCCTCCATATGTTAATTCTCAGTCACCAAATGTTATGTCTACAAACCTGGTGATGAATGAGGTCGACAGAGATGTAGCATTGTGTGGTATGTAGATTTGTGACACCTTATTGTGAAGTGCAGTGTGGTGATGTGAACTTCCTGTCACATCACCGCACTGCCCTATATAGGGGCCAGCCAACATGGCTTGGCCTCTTGAGCCGGATGATCTCGCTGGTGCTTGCTCTGCACATAGTTCTTTAATAAAGGTGTGTTCGACGCCACCTCATCCTGCCTCATTCATCACCAGGTTTTACATACTTAACATTTGGCGACTGAGGATTAACTCATGGAGGCATGCATAACACTGCTCCGTCCCTTCCTCGAGCTCCCGGGCTAGCCACCGGTTCCGTGGCCACATTGGTTGGAGGCCTATCAAACATATATTATGGCACTGGACCTCGGGAAGCTCGATAAGGTGAGGGTACGTGCGCTTCTCGTCCACAACCTGGGTATTGAAGGCCGGAGGATCCTACGGACGCTCGGCACATCGGACTCATACGAGGACATCGTGGAGCTGCTAGCTAAATGTTTCTCCACCCCAGATAGCGTGACTGTTCGGAGAATTCGCTATCACCAGAGATGCCAGCATGTAGGTGAGCCTGTCCACCAGTATGTCATTGACTTGAAGAAGCTAGCTAGGGAGTGTCGCTTTGGACAGCTTGAAGACGAGATGGTACACGACCAACTAGCAGAGCACACGTGAAACGCTGAGCTGCGAGCTAGGCTATTAGTGGCGCCTAATGACTTGACATTAGCTAAAGCAGTTGAGCTAGCTGTCCAGTTGGAAGCCTTTGATAAGCTAGCTGTAGAACTAAATTGGCACCAGCCACAGAAGCTGCCAGAGCTGCCCACCTCAGCTAATGTTGCGGACCCTGATAGCGAAGATATCTTGGATGAAGAGTGTTCGGAAACCAATGCTTCCAGCCAAAGGTCTGCCCCGGGGAACCCCCATGCTAGCCCCAAATGCCACTGGTACTTGGCTACAGTTGGGTGGGGGCTCTGCAGCTACAACGGTGAACACTACAACATTTATAGAAGAGAATGGGGCGGGCTAGACTAACGAGCATGGAGTTACCACATGCTCAGCAGCAGCACATCGGGCCCAGTAAAATTCCACTTCGGGTTATGGACTTGGTTCGGATTCGGGGTGATGAACAACCATGGAGAAGATGGGCCAGACGACAGCCAGCAAAACATCAAGCACGTCTGCAGATAGTGGCAAAGTTAGGAGCAGTGTGCTTCCGGTTGTCCGACGGCTCGATGAGGCATGCCAGCCAGCTACAGCATGTCCAGGAGGACGCTCCAGGTAGTGAGACTGGACAGGAGTTGGTGATGGTGGTGTGGGATCTGGGCTCCATCGTCCAGAAGATCAGCCATCACTCCGGGGGCCTTCTGCGTCCAGGAGCGCGCCTGCTGAGGGGATGCCTGGGCCCCCCATGCCGGTTCCATCTTTCTCACCCAAGTGACTGTGCGGTACCACTTTGTTTATGGTCATGTTGTTATTGTGTGTTATTATGTTTAGTTTAGGAGCACTGCAGATATGTTTAGTTTGAATGAAGGACTTTTAGTTTAATCTGGTGGCAGAATAATCCACCATGCCATGCGGGTTGTGTGGCAGTTCATCCGCCAACTCTATTTTATGTTGTTTTGTGTGAATGTGTTAGGCCAGTTTAGTACATTAGTTTCATTATTTTACAGCGTGATTCGGGTTCTAAATTGGGGTGCGCTTCAATTGTGTGTGTGGTTTTGGACATTTCTAAAGGGGGGGGTGGTATGTGGATTTGTGGCACTTTATTGTGAAGTGCAGTGTGGTGAACATCCTGTCATGGCACCGCATTGCCTTATATAGGGGCCAGCCACCATGGCTCGGCCTCTTGAGCCGGATGATCCCTCTGGTGCTTGCGCTGTACATAGTTCTTTAATAAAACTGTGTTCGATGCTACCTCATCTTGCCTCATTCATCACCAGGTTTTACATACATAACATGTTGAGCACTGCTTTATTAAAGATGTTGAACACAGTATATGGCATGCACCCAACGGAGTCATCTGGCACAAGAGGAAGTGCCTATGGCGGCTGCCCTGCTACATAGGGCGGTGTGATGGTGCAACTGGAAGTCGGTGTCATCACACCGCATTTCACATTAAGTGCCGCCATAACAAAACCTTCTGTTCTTCACTTAGTTTAGTACACATAATTTGACTTTTTAACTACCAAATAAGGTACTTTAGCAGTTGCAACAAATATTTTGTGTTTCTGTAATTTCCCAGTTTGGGATCAATAAAGTACATCTATCTATTTTATTTGATAGCTCTTTTGTAGCTCTGTGGCACACTCTGTGGTCATGGGCTGTGTGGTCTCCTGGCGTAGGGGGCTCCACATGATGGTGTTCCTGTCATGTTCGCCTCTACAAGACAAACCCAAGTGCTGGGTAATATTGTGCAACATTTATTAAAGAAAGTAACACAAGTCCAAAAAGGTGCAAAAACAAGGTCAACTTACAAAGGATGCACTCCTGAGCCATTAAGCCAAGGAGGAGATGAGGAATGAGGATAAACAGGATAAATGTCCTGAGGAGCACTCAGTGGATGGACATTCACTCAATGTCGCGGCAAAGAAGGTGTGAATAGACAGGGCTTAAATAGTAAATGAGAACACAGCATGAGTGATAACAGGTGTAGGGTGACCTGAGCAGGAGAAGAGACAATAATTGGAATCAGCTGGATAGGTGAGGGAGGAGCAGCTGGATTGACAACTTGACAGGCGACGCCACCTGCAGAGAGCAAACCCGGAAATTGCCTGACAGCTGTCAACCCAGAGAAAGGCACCATAATATACATATAAAGAACAAACATAATCACTGCAGACTGAAAACAAATTACAAATAGACATGAACCAAAAACAATTACAAAACAAGACCCGACCAAAAATAACTGAAACACAACTGGAGAAAATAAAAGGCAGAATAACACTAAGAGGAACACGATAATATACAAATGAATACACTGAAAAAGCCACGAGACTGGGTCTGGCAGAAATCCCAGCCCCAGCTCAGAATCAGAATCAGAATCAGGTTTATTGCCATTGTTCATGTAGTACACAAACTAGGAATTTGTCTCGGTACAATGCTGCAACATTAAACATGATAGGATAAGAGAAATAAACTATACATGTAATAAAGTGTAGGATAAGATTAAGTGATACTGGTCAACAGTTAAAATATATATTAGCCAGCAGCAGATACTGTGGAGAACTATATAGTGCAGTCGGTAATGCAGGAAGAAAAACAATGATGATTGACATGAGTCTGGTTGAGCTGCTGTACATGGTGCACGAGAGTCAATAAGTCACTTAGTGTTCAGCAGTCTAATGGCAGAGGGGAAGAAGCTGTTCATGTGACGGGAGGTTTTAGTCTGGATGGACCGAAGTCTTCTACCAGAGGGGAGGGGGGCAAACAGTACGTGACCAGGGTGTGAGGCTCGTGACAGTTCCTTCATATGGTGCCTCGGTGCCAAGCCATGTCTCTTTTATTTTTATGTGTGTGCGAGAAGTAGTGAGTTGTGCATGTGCCTGTGTGTGTGTGCGCATGCTTATCTGTGTGTGTATGGGAGGGTTGGGATGTATCAGGCAAATAGTTAAGTTATTCCCATGCCAATGGCGTAGGGTGGCGCCTGTCTCCGTTTCTCTGACCCTCGGCCACACAGCTACTGTAAGTAGTGAAAGCTACAGTGTGTGTGCGTGTGTGTGTGTGGGGGGGGGGGGGTTTCAGTCCCTATTCTATTGTGCTGAACACCAAGCTAGAAGGTGGAAAGTACCATTTTTACCTGGTTTTTGGTATGACCCAGCCGGGATTTGAACCCCAGCCTCCCGGTTGTGGGGCGGGTGCTCTACCAACTAGGCCACTTAAATTTGTCTACTGCTTTTATCTACAGTAGTGTGAAAAAGTGTTTGCCCCATTCCTGATTTCTCTTTTTTTTTCTGTTTGTCACACTTAAATGTTTCAGATCATCAAACAAATTTAAATATTAGACAAAGATAACACAAGTAAACACAAAATGCAGTTTTTAAATGAAGGTGTTTATTATTAAGGGTAAAAAAAATCCAAACCTACATGGGCCTGTGTGAAAAAGTGATTGCCCCCATCCTGTTAAAGCATAAATAAATTAACTGTGGTTTATCACATCTTTGGAAAGCTGAGTTCAATTTCTCTAGCCACACCCAGGCCTGATTACTGCCACACCTGTTCTCAATCAAGAAATCACTTAAATAGGACCTGCCTGACAAAGTGAAGTAGACCAAAAGATCTTCAAAAGCTACACATCATGCTGCAGTCCAAAGAAATTCAGGAAATTCAGGAACAAATGAAAAACAAAGTAATTGAGATCTATCAATCTGGAAAAGGTTATAAAGCCATTTCTAAAGCTTTGGGACTCCAGCGAACCACAGTGAGGGCCATTATCCACAAATGGCGAAAACATGGAACAGTGGTGAACTTTCTCAGGAGTGGCCAGCCGACCAAAATTATCCCAATCGCACAGCGATGACTCATCCAAGAGGTCACAAAAGACCCCACAACAACATCCAAATAACTGCAGGCCTCACTTGCCTCAGTTAAGGTCAGTGTTCATGACTCCACCATAAGCAAAAGACTCAACAAAAATGGCCTGCATGGCAGAGTTCCAAGATGGAAACAACTGCTGAGCAAAAACAACATAAAGGTCCATCTCAGTTTTGCCAGAAAACATCCTGATGATTGCCAAGACTTTTTGGAAAATACTCTGTGGACTGACGAGACAAAAGTTGAACTTTTTGGAAGGTGTGTGTCGCATTACATCCGGCATAAAAGTAACAGCATTTCAGAAAAGGAACATCATACCAACAGTAAAATATGGTGGTGGAAGTGTGATGGTCTGGGGGCTGTTTTGCTGCTTCAGGACCTGGAAGACTTGCTGCGCTAAATGGAACCATGAATTCTGCTGTCTACCAAAAAATCCTGAAGGAGAATGTCCAGCCATCTGTTCGTGACCTCAAGCTGAAACGCACTTGGGTTCTGCAGCAGGACAATAATCCAAAACACACCAGCAAGTCCACCTCTGAATGGCTTAAGAAAAACAAAATGAAGACTTTGGAGTGGCCTAGTCAAAGTCCTGACCTGAATCCAACAGATGCTGTGGCATGACCTTAAAAAGGCGGCTCATGCTCGAAAACCCTCCAGTGTGGCTGAATTACAACAATTTTGCAAAGATGAGTGGGCCAAAATTCCTCCACAGCGCTGTAAAAGACTCATTACAAGTTATCACAAACGCTTGATTGCAGTTGTTGCTGCTAAGGGTGGTCAAACCAGTTATTAGGCTTAGGGGCCAATCACTTTTTCACACAGGGCCATGTAGGTTTGGATTTTTTTCCCCTTAATAATAAACACCTTCATTTAAAAACTGCATTTTGTGTTTACTTGTGTTTGTTTAATATTTAAATTTGTTTGATGATCTGAAACAATTAAGTGTGACAAACATACAAAAAAAATGTGAAATCAGGAAGGGGGCAAACACTTTTTCACACCACTGTATGTAAAACACTTTGCACAGCATCCAATGCTTGAAAAGTGCTACACAAATAAAGTTTGATTGATTGATTTAAGCTCCAATTATCTAGGATACATTTAGGCCCCAACAAGCAGGTTAACAACTTTGATTTGCCCCTTTAAAGGAGAACTTTTGAAGATCGAAGGAAAGGCCTACACTTTCCATCCAGCTTTTAGCCAGTTAAACCAGCCTCAGCAGAACCTTTACAATCTCTCCGCTGAGCCCGACCTTCAGCCTGTGAAGACCTGCTTTGTTTTCAGTGTCCACACCATGTCTTCTCATGCCACATTCCCACAGCGCCACACAAAAAGACAGCCTTATGTGGTCAGAGCCATAGTGGAAAAATAAAACCCCCACCAGCTTCACATGAGAGCACTGTAAGACCTTCATGTGATATTGATGAAAGACTCCACCCAGATGGGTTATAGATTTCTCAGTCTCCTTTGAAGAATGTTCAAATGTCTAGTTTTCGTTCAGAGATTTATCAGGAATAGAGATGAAAACCTGCTCTCTGGAGACTTCACTCAAGATCAGTGATCTGTACTTTTTCCCCTCTCAAACTGGGGTGCACCAGTGTGCAAGGATTTCTACGAGCCTTGCTTGGTTTCACAAAGCTGTTTCAAATAATAAAACAGGTCTGCAAACTATGATTTGAGAAGGCTGTCAGTTGTCCAAACTCAGAAGTAATGCAAAGAAGGTGTATTACCTTTATCTTTGTGTTGTCTTGTAAGTTAAGAACTTGAGCTACTGAAATGCCAGACAAATTTCTGATTCTCTGTGATCAGACAATAATCTAATCTAATCTAATCTAATCTGATCTAATATGACCTGATCTGATCTAAATGCTCACATCCCAAGAAATGCATGGCAGCAACGTTTTCTGAGCCTGAAGCAGCGTTTTTCTTTTTAACCACTCTGTCATCTACAGTGAGTATAGCCATTTCCCCTCAATCCATAAACTGCTTTGGTGACAGGTCACAGGGATTTCCTGAGTAAATCCCATTCTTTTCCAGTTTAGAGGTTTTGGTTTTGGCTTCAGATTCTCGATTTTGCTTGTATGTGTAATTCTGAAAATCTAAACTATCAAATAACTTTAACATGATGAACATGAAAGTAAATGCTTTATTACCTCCACCAAGGAAGGAGGTAATGTTTTCAGTGGCGTTGGTTGGTTTGTGTCTCTGTTACCATCATAACTCAACAAGTTATGAATGGCTTTTAATTTTCAGGAAGGGTGTGAAATGGCACAGGGAACAGATGATTAGATTTTGTTGATGATCTGAGAGTGCATACCTCCACCAAGGGCTTTGTTTGTGTTTGTGCAGCAAGATTACACAAAAATTACTGGATGAATTTGGATGAAATTTTCACCAGAGGTGATTCTTGGGCTAGAAAGGAACCCGTAACATTTTGGTGATGATCTGAAAATGCATACCTCCACCAAGGCTCTTATCTTCTCACAGAGTGTTAGCAACAACACTCCAAAACTAATGGACAGACTTTGATGCAATTTTCACCACAAGTGGCTTTAGGCCTACACACAAACCCATTATATTTTAGAGGTGATCCATGAGAGACGGGAGGAGCCTTGGTGGAGGTATGCACTCTCTGAGTGCTTTTCAAGTTTTGAAAGTTTAGCTGGTGCTAATCAGCTAACTGTGGCGTGCCGTGGTTGGAGGGGTGGTAGCAGTGCAGCCACTGGGCTTCTCATGTTGTTTGTTTTTATGATTGACAGTTGCTTTTTTATATATCAATTCATTTTATTATTGGGATAAGGGATAAGGACCTGTACTTGTATAGCGCTTTTTCTAGTCTCAAAAGACCACTCAAAGTGCTTCACTAGTATTAACCCTGTATTCTAAGGGCCTATCAGAGATGGATACCTAGGGACAATTTAGAATCACCAGTTAATCTAAGAGTTGGCCCTGCACGTGCAGTAACCGGCGGCCTGGGACTGTGAGAAGGTGGACCTGAAATCACACCTGGGCAGCACATCCCAGGACTGCCAGGGAAGCACTGGAGGCCTTGTTCACACTCACAGAAGGTGAGGCAAAAAAAATTTGGGACCACTACTCTTGATTTATGGAGTTTGTTCTGCAGTTTTGCCTTCTTTGTTATGTTTCTGTCATGAATCTGTAATTGTTTTGATGAGTATGTGCACTACCAGTCAAAAGTTTGGACACATCTACCCACTGAAAGTGAAAGTGTAGGTGTGTCCAAACTTTTGACTGGTACTGTATATTCATGTTGTATACACTACCGTTCAAAAGTTTGGGGTCACTATTGCTGCCCTATCATTTTTACCTACTGGTTACTCCACTTCTAATGACTAAAAGACACTTGGTTAAGTTTAAGGTAAGCATTGCGAGATGAGTTAAAGTATTCCCTTCGCAGCAGTAACTGTGTACATAGTAATGGCAAAATAGGACTGTCTAACTGATGCATAGAGGAAAGACATTTGACCCAATCAATGATTTGGTAAACCACTGAAAGGAAACCAGCTGAACACCAGGAAATTAAATGGAAAGATTTACAAAACAAAAGGAAAGGGCAGATTTGAGAGACATTGCTTTCAAAAAGTTGTATTGCTCCTCAGGATACTGATACTTTTCCCACTGACTGTCTCGTCTAGGGTTGCCACCCGTCCTGTAAAATACAGTATTGTCCTGTTTTTTACAATAAAATAATGTGTCCAGTATTGAATCAATACAGGATGTGGTTTGTCCTGCATTTACTAGGTGCCTTTAAGGCAGCATCATCTCATCTGCATTCTGCATGTTGCCCTCCTACTCAGTAGTTGTTGGTTGATTTGTTTATGCACCGCACATGAAGTCATCGCCCGAGAGTAAATGGGTGAGAGATAGCCGAGTGCGCTCAGCAGCAGCCACAGCGGCTTGCCGGCTGCCCCGATAGGCCGCCCCATGCATCAGTCAAATGTAAGCGTTAGGAAAAAGTACAGCGTGAGTGAGAAGAACTCAATGATTGGCTTGACAGCATCAAAGACGAGTACCAGGCAAACTGCAAAGTTGTACGCTACACAAATAGAAAAAAAAATGTTGGTAAACAAGTTGTATAGTTCTAATGTTCATTCTTTCATCTTCTTCCACTTAATCCTTTTCGGGTCGCGGGGGGGCTGGAGCCTATCCAGCATCTTTGGGCGAAAGGCAGGGTACACCCTGGACAGATCGCCAGTCCATCGCAGGGCCAACACAGAGAGACAGACAACCATTCACTCTCACAGTCATACCTAAGTACAATTTAGAATCCCCAGTTTTGATGCCAATTAACCTAACTTGCATGTTTTTGGCATGTGAGAGGAAACCGGAGAAATGCCGGAGTAAACCCATGCAGACACGGGGAGAACATGCAAACTCCACACAGATCACTGTTGGTCGGGGGCTGGGATCGAACCCAGGATCCCCCGGCCAAGGGTGAGTTAATAAATTATTTGCACATCCAGATTTTTTGAGGGGGTTCTTTCATTTCTAGTAAACAGGAACATTTTGACTTTCCAACTTGAAAGTTATAAACATTGTCTAAGAAATACTTCAAACTTTGGCCTATGAATACTATGTTAATACTTTACTTAAACAATGATTAAGTTATAATTAAGCAATGTTACACGAGAGGGAGTATAGAATCTGACATAATGGCTGACCCAGGGAACAGACACGGACTCAGAAATGGATTCAATTATCTTTATTGGCCCAGTGTATCGTGTGTGGATGCGTGAATGTGTTATGTTGTGTATGTGAGTGCTGGCTGGAGACTTCGAGCAGCTGGGAGGGAGCAGAGTGCCGTGCAGCCTGGCAACCCTATGGACGGAGCAAGACACACAATTAGCAAGGAGCTAGCTGGGCTCACACTTAGGTGTAACTGTGGCTTACTTGTTCCAGGCAGATAGTGATCACCCGTTGGCCAGGTAGACAGTGCTCACTGTCCCAGCGTCGTTGCAGTCGTGCAGATGGTGGAGAGGAAAGAGCAGAAACCGCCGCAGAGGGAGACGATTCTGCCTCCGGGAGATTCCGCCTGTGCACAGGGGAGTAGTGGAGAGCAGGTGAGTAAAAGGATTGGCTTACTTGGTTTAGAGGGGAGATCCTCCGGGAGTTAATGCCGAGGTGGCGAGGTTGAACGTCATGTAGATGATGGCAAGGAAGTTGGGAGATGCGCTTCATAGCCAGGGAGACAGACGGCTCCGTGCAGGCCAGCAGGCCGAGTGGGGTTAAATAGCCCTGTCCTGACGAGGAGCCGGTGTGCGCACAGCTGTGGATGATAACGGCCCAGAGCGAGTTATCACAGTACTCCCCCCCCCCCCCGAGGGGTGCCTCCTGGCACCCGATCCAGCCTACCTGGGTGCGTCCGATGGAAGTCCCTGATGAGTTGCTTGTCCAACACGGAGGATGGACACACCCAGGAGTGCCACTCAGGGCCATACCCCTCCCAGTCCACCAGGTACTGCATGCCATGACCCCAGCGGGGATGTCCAGGATGGAGGTGACCTTCCACGCTGGGTTGCTGTCAATCACAACTGGTGGAGGTGGAGACCTGGGAGGAGGACAGAGAGGGCTGGAAAAAAAAAACCTGCTGACCCACCTGGTAGGCTGGAGCCGGCCTCCTGCAGCGATTAGCAACCCTGGACTTACGCTCTGCCATGCATTGGAGCGCCGTCCGGACCAACCTCCAAACCCGCCGACAGCGTCTCAGATGAGCCTGGACAGAAGGCACAGCGATGTCCCCCTCCTCTTCGGGAAAGAGCGGGGGGTTGTAGCCCAGGAAGGCCTCAAACGGGGACATGCCGATCGCTGACAACACCGTGGAGTTGTGGGCATACTCGACCCATGGGAGCTGGGCACTCCACGAGGCCGGGTGAGATGAGGCCACACACCGCAGCACAGCCTCCAGCTCCTGGTTGGCTCTCTTGCATTGACCGTTACTCTGGGGGTGGTAGCCGGAGGACAGGCTCACCGTAGCCCCCAGAGCATTACAGAATGACTTCCAGACCTCAGACACAAACTGCGGCCCTCGATCAGAGACGATATCCACCGGTATGCCATGGAGCCTGACGACGTGCCGCACCAGCAGATCTGCTGTCTCCTTTGCCGTGGGCAGTCCCAGTAGGGGGATGAAGTGGGCGGCCTTAGAAAAGCAATCCACAATAGTGAGCACGATGGTGTGTTGATCTGACGGGGGGAGGTCGGTAACGAAATCCACGGAGATGTGTGACCAAGGTCTGCCAGGAACAGGAAGAGGGTGAAGCAGCCCCACCGGAGGAGAGGAAGGCGTCTTGCCGGTGGCGCACTGGGGGCAGGCGTGGATGTAATCGGCGACGTCCTTCCGAAGCGATGGCCACCAATACGACCTCTGGAGGATCTTGACCGTGTGGGAACCCCCCAGATGGCATGCCAGCCTGGAGAAGTGGGCCCAGTGGATAACCTCGCCCTGAACTGAAGATGGGACAAACCATTTGCCCGCTGGCCCCCCGCCTGGGTCCGGTTCTGCCTCCTGCACCTTCAGGACCCTCTCCTTGATCTCCCATGAGAGGGCGCCCACGATACACAAAGGCGGGAGGATGGGGAGAACAGGCGCCTCCGCTGTGTCAGGGGAGAACTGCCTGGACAGCGCATCAGGCTTGATATTCTTAGACCCGGGGCAATAGGTGATGGTAAAATTGAAACGTCTGAAGAATAAGGACCAGCGGACCTGTCGGGCGTTCAGACGCTTGGCCGTCCTTAAGTACTCCAGGTTCTTATGATCTGTCCATACAATGAAGGGTTGAGCGGCCCCCTCCAGCCAATGACGCCACTCCTCCAGCACGAGCTTAACCGCCAGGAACTCCCTATCCCCGATGTCGTAATTCTTCTCCGCCGGGGACAGACGGCGGGAGAAAAACGTACAGGGCCGGACCTCCCCATCCATTGGAGAACGCTGGGACAACACGGCCCCCACCCCGGAGTCCGAGGCATCCACCTCCACCAAGCACTGTAGCGCAGAATCCACCTGAGTCAAGATGGGGGAGGACAAAAACCGGGTCTTCAGCTCTGCGAATGCAGCCGCAGCCGCAGCCTCCTCCGTCCACTGGAAAGGCATCTTCGGAGAGGTGAGGCAGGTGAGGGGAAGAGCGATGACACTGTAATTGTTGATAAAGCGTCAGTAAAAGTTGGCAAAACCCAGGAATTGCTGCAGCTGCTTCCTAGAGGAAGGGGGAGGCCAGTACACAATGGCCTTCACCTTGTCGGGGTCCGTGATGATTTGGTTATGGGCGATGGTGAAGCCGAGAAATGAGGTCTTGGAGGTGTGAAACTCACACTTCTCAGCCTTAACATACAGCTCATTCTCCAGGAGGCGCTGCAAGACCCGTCTTACATGAACGCGGTGCTCATCCTGGGATTGGGAGAAGATCAAGATGTCATCGAGGTACACGAAGACGAAAGAACCCAGGAAGTCACGGAGGACATCGTTGATCAATCTCTGGAAGATGGCCGGAGTGTTGGTTAGCCCAAACGGCATCACCAGGTACTCAAAGTGGCCGCTTGGGGTCCGGAAACCAGCCTTCCACTCATCCCCCTCCCTGATGCGCACCAGATGGTAAGCGTTCCAGAGGTCCAGCTTGGTAAAGATCGAGGCCCCCTGGAGAGAATCGAAAGCCGTGTCCATCAGAGGCAGCGTGTACTTATCCTTGATGGTGATCTCGTTGAGGGCACGGAAGGCTATGCACGGCCTAAGGGAGCCATCCTTCTTCCCAATGAAAAAGAAACCAGCCCCCACCACCGAAGACAATGAATGGATAATGCCCGAGCTGAGGGAATCCTTAATATAGGCCTCCATAGCCTCCCGCTCTGGCACCGACAGGCTGTAAAGGCAGCTCAAAGGCAGCGGGGCCCCAACCCGGAGGTTAATGGCACAGTCATAGGGCCGGTGGGGGGGAAGCAACAGCACCTTGGCCTTGCTGAACACTGCCCCTAGATCATGGTACTCAGGGGTACTCTGGACAAATCGGGAGGAGGCGAGACAGGGGAGACCAATGGCGTGGAAGGAGCACATGCGGCGGATTGGAGACAAGTGCTGAGGCAGAAGGAGCTCCAGGACACCACGCTTCCAGCGCGCCAGTGAAATGAAGGGTTGTGGAGCCGGAGCCAGGGATAACCCAAGATGACCGGGGAGGAGGCAACCGGCAGGACGAACAAGCTGAGATCCTCTCGATGATTACCAGAGATGATCACTGAGACGGGCCGTTTGTTTAGTCACAATCGCCAATGGCGCCCTGGACAGAGCGATGAGCCAAAGGGGGGCCTTCAAAGGACAGCAGGGAAGCCCCAATCAGGTTGTCAGTTCCCCCGAGATGAAGCTCTGCTCTGTTCCCCCGAGTCAACCAAGGCGTGTGTGCAGAATTCAGTCCTGTTGTGTATGAATCTAATGGGTAATGTGCATTTGGAGAGGGGATTTCACCGAGATTGGTCCATGAGCCCCCCTACTGCGATGCATGGACCCCCTCTTTTGGCCAAATGGGGCAGGCTTCTAGCTTGTGGTCTTCACTTCCACAATACATGCATAAGCCTAGCTCCCTACGGCGCTGTTTCTCTGCTTGGTTTGCCCCATAACCATAGACTCCTGTGTGTCAGCTGACTCAAGGGAAGAGTCGAGTTGTCGGCCTCCGTCGGTCTATGATGACCATGGAAGAGAATCCTAAACGTCTACTCTGCTGGAACAGCACCGCTTGTGGCTGAACAGGCCGATGCGCACCGGTGTTCTACCTTCCAGCGTTGGGCGTTGGTAGGATTCAAGCCTGGGCAGGAAGATATGGAGGACAAGATGTTACCCATGCAGCATGTCCCCCCTCTCCACGTCACTGATGAATCCAAAGGAACAGCAGGGCTGCTATAGTTTGGCACCAGCGCCATCACAGGAGCTGCCAGAACGATGTTGAGCACAACAGAGAACTGCCTTAGGGGCTCCAACTCCGGAATTTTCCTCAGGGTTGACTCCCGAAGCCTTTCCCGTGACCGGGTGTGCCGCAAGGCAGCAGAGGTTTGAAATCAGGGTTTACCTTCCCCTAGATGGGCTACCTTCCCAGGTTGACGAGCTGCCATCTAACCGAAGCATCTGGTTTTAAGGCGCCAGAGATCCGCCCTCGCCCCTTCTCCTATTAGTAAAAGCAGTTCCACCGGGCTTAGAGACTAAACCACACGGGCAGGCTAGGAGTTGGACTTAGTTGTCAGAGGCTTTTCGAGACGCAAGCCATAAGGAGCATTTTATGAGCACTGGGAGCTTAACCCCAGTGCCGCTCCTGGCTATGACAACCTTGGAACCCTCAAGGGAAGGCAGGGCCAGTAACGGGGTCTGGGGGGAGCGCAAGGTCTGGACACCCAAGCGACCAGACGTTCTCCGCTCGGCTGCCTGCTCCCTCAGCCTATTATCTAAACTGATGACTAGGGAAATTAGCGCCGTAAGCCTCTCCGGCTTATCTAAGCGGGCCAACTCGTCCCGCAGGCTAGAGCTCAAGCTCCTGATGAAAATACTACACAACGAGGCATCCTCCCACCCCACCTCCTCTGCTACCACGCGGAAATTGACGGCATAGTCAGCCACAGACCTGCCCCCCTGTCGAAGATTTTACAACTGGGTAGTGAGCACATTGTCCCGGTCAGAGTGGTTGAATACCTCGTTGAACTCGCTAACAAACTGGCTATAGGTTAAGCTAGCATAGCTTGCCCTAGCCATCACAGCGTACGCCCAAGCTAGCGCTCACCCTTCCAAAAGGTTGGTAACATAACCTATCCGGCTATGCTCTGTTGGAAAGTCCCCTGGTACCCGCTGGAAAACTATCTCACACTAGAGGAGAAACCCACGAGCCTCCCCTAGCTTACCGCTACAGCGGGAGGGCGTGGGAACAGGAGTGAGTCGGGTCAGGGTAGCTTGGCTAGGCTGTCTAAAGGAGAAGCTAGCGGGAGCTGTAGCACTGATGGGCGCCGGTGGAAACACCTGCTGCCCTGCCAGACGATCCAACCGGCTGTTAATTTGGGTCAATTTGTTCAAGATAACCTGCTGCTGGTAAGCAATTTGATCCACACGAGCCTCTAAGTTGTTAAACTGTTGTGCTAACGTGCTGTTCGCTGGGTTGTTCTGACGGAGCCGTACTGACATAATGGCTGACCCAGGGAACAGACACAGACTCAGAAATGGATTCAATTATCTTTACTGACCCAGTGTATCATGTGTGGATGTGTGAATGTGTTATGTTGTGTATGTAAGTGCTGGCTGGAGACTTCGAGCAGCTGGGAGGGAGCAGAGCACCGTGCAGCCTGACAACCCTATGGACGGAGCAAGACACACAATTAACAAGGAGCTAGCTGGGCTCACACTTAGGTGTAACTGTGGCTTACTTGTTCCAGGCAGATGGTGATCACCTGTTGGCCAGGTAGACAGCGCCCACTGTCCCAGCGTCGTTGCAGTCGTGCAGATGGTGGAGAGGAAAGAGCAGAAACCGCCGCCGAGGGAGACGATTCCGCCACTGGGAGATTCCGCCTGTGCACAGGGGAGTAGTGGAGAGCAGGTGAGTAAAAGGATTGGCTTACTTGGTTTGGAGGGGAGATCCTCCAGGAGTTAATGCCGAGGTGGCGAGGTTGAACGTCCTGTAGATGATGGCAAGGAAGTTGGAAGATGCGCTTCATAGTCAGGGAGACAGACGGCTCCGTGTAGGAGCCGGTGTGCGCACAGCTGTGGATGATAATGGCCCAGAGCGAGTCGTCACAGTATCAATGAATATAGTAACTGCAGGTGTGATACTCTAATGCATTAGAGTATTACACCCATAGTTAGTATATCTGTGATATCGCAACGCTCTCCAGTGTAATATTGCTATTATACAACAGTTCTGTTATGTCTGGATATGGAGCCAAAGGACGAGGTCAGTTGTAGAACAGGACGAACGTTTATTAACAGACAGCACAAACACACCACGCACGACCGCCAGGCAGAGGAGATGGCAAAGAGGCCCGCCCCTCCTGCCTGCTGCCCTTTATAGGCAGGGGTGGTGGCGAGACCAGAAGTGAGAGCCACCACACCGTGCCACACAAATAAAAGCATAAGTACAATAATACTATAAATAACTATATAACATTCTCCTCCCCCTTTATAAAAGTCCAAAACACACATACACAATTCAGACCCTCCCCAATTTAGGACCCGAATCATGCACTAAAATAATGAAAAACAATGTACTATAACTGGCCTAACACATTCACCCCCAAAACAACTAAAAACTAGGGGGGATGGGTGGACTGCCGTCCTACCCCCACACGGCCAGGCAGATTATTCTGCCGCCAATACTAAATGAGAAAAGTCCATCTACAAATTAAAATAATCACCGTGTTCCTAAACTAAAATAAAACGTCCAAAATAATCCCTAGAACTACATACAACACACATAAACAACAAATTACTCTGAACACATGCACTCGAATGAACATATAACACACACGGCCCAGGGAAAAAGAGAAACAAGCCTGTGGGTTTCCCTGGACCGTCCCTTCATCAGTCCACCCCTGGAGGCGACCTGCCTCCAGGGGCACAGCTGGTTGTATCGGCACTGGTGTGCCTCCTCTTCTTCACCATCGGATGTTTCACTTGTCCAGGCCCACCGCTCACAGTCTCCTCCTGGGCACGCTGCAACTCATTCGGGTGCCTCCACGAGCCATCCGACAACTGTAGATAAGCATCATTCCGTCTGGCCACAACGCGCAGCTGTCCCTTGTGCTCGTCTAACTGCTGTTTGGCCCGTACCCGACATGATTGCACCTCCTCCTGAGCCCGAACCAGGTCCGCAACTCCCAGAGGGGTCCTGCTCAGCTTGCAGGGTCTCTGCTTGGCACGCGGTCCCTCAGTGCCTAACGGTCTGGCCCTGACCACTTGTAAATCCACTGCAGCCATCGCTGTTGTAGCCCCATGTTCGCCGGCCCACTTTAGCCAAGCTCCAGGAACAACTGCAGCCAGCTCCTTGGCGTCGCTCATCGTCGCAGGTTCCCCACCATGCTGCCTAGTACCCTCGTCCGGGGCAACTTTGGTTATGGCACAGGGACCCCCTCCCTACGATGACCCTGAGCGAGATTGGTCGTGCTCACCTTCCGGGGTGCTGGGCAATTCCTCATCCCACACCACAGCGTCCTCCACTCTCGGAACCAGCCAGTCCCACAGTCCACAGCCCAACCACTCCTCCCCAGCGCCGCTCTTGATGGCGAAGCCCAGACCATAAAACAGGTCACAGCCCATGATGTTATCACCACAGGCCCTCACGGTGAACTTGAGATTAGACATCTCCGGCGATTTGTACCGGGCCGTCAGTCTCAGTGTTCCCACCGAGGCCAGCCGTCCTCTTCCATAGCCATAGTGGCACTGGGTCACCTTCAGTCCTGTAGTGCGGGAAGAATTTTCTCACTGTAGCTCAATTCAGTAGGCAGCCCTCTGCCCCTGTATCGATCAGCAATGGTACCTCCACACCATCCAACTCCACTGTGCAGAACGTATACCTGTTGGTGTTCAGGGACACAGTGTGGACAACCGTTGGGGCGGGAGGTTGGGGCCCGCATGTTGCATCTTCATGTGGGCTCTCCTGCACGAACATACAGCACACCCTGGCATAATGGTTCAAGCAGCCACACCTACCACAGCATTTCGCTCTCGCCAGACAGTCCCTGGCCTCGGAGCAGTACTTCATGGACCTGCAGCCCATACGCATGAGCTTTCTCGAGGCAGACCTCAACTCGACAGCGTTGGCATCTCCGGCATCGTCCTCCATGCTCCCATTGCTATCTGGATCCACTACTTGTGTGGTCATGGGGGATCCTAACCGTCAGTGTGACAAACGCTCACTCAGCTCCCACATCAGCCTATCTGCTGCTTCCAGCTGGAGAGCTAACTCGATGGCCCTGGATAGCATTAAGTCACCCGGAAAAGTGAGCAGCTTCAACCTTATCGCAACGCAGTTGATATGTTCCACCAACTGGTCGTGAACCATCTCTTCCTCCAACGGTCCAAACGGACACTCGCTAGCCAGTAGCCTCAAGTCAGCCACAAACCGCTGAATGGACTCGCCCACCTGTTGATGGCGCTGCCGAAACTTGATCCTCCGAACGATGACATTGTCCGGGGCACGAAAATGGCGCGACATCAGCTCGACCACATAGTCGAAGCTGTCAGAGTCGCCGCACATGCTCAAAATTCGTTGTTCCTCCATCCCTAAGTTGTGCACCAACAACGCGTGTGCCCTCAACTTGTCCATTCTTCCCAGTTTAGCGCCACCATGTACGTCTGGAAGGCAGCGTACCACCTCGGCCAGGGAACAGGTGGCTCGCTCGGGAGCTCCAGGAACGGCCGAATAGGAGACCCACACACTTCCATACCATGTTTATCCTCGTCGCCAAAATGTTAAGTCTGGATATGGAGCCAAAGGACGAGGTCAGGTCTAGAACAGGACAAATGTTTATTAACAGGTAGCACAAACACACCACACATGACCGCCAGGCAGAGGAGAAGGCAAAGAGGCCCGCCCCTTCTGCCTGCTGCCCTTTATAGACACGGGTGGTGGTGGTGGTGAGACCGGAAGTCAGAGCCACCACACCGTGCCTCACAAATAAAAGCATAAGAACAATAATACTATAAATAACTATGTAACAAGTTTTGCAAGCACAGTTTATTAAATGACAGCAATACTGGGCAAAATATTATGATTTGTTTGTCTAAGCAGTTATTTTGTGCAGTTGAGAAAAAATAGTCCCTTTGAAATGTAGCCAGTAACTGTTACTAAACATCTCAATCAGCATGAAGACGTCTATTGTCATTTCACACACATGTAAACAAATTAAATATTGTCAAGTGCAAAAGTAAGTGTTTATAAAACATATACCTGTCGAGTTAATGTTGCAGAAGACCCGAGATCAAAACATGGCCATTGGCCAATGCTGGTAGCTAGCCAGTGGCTAGTAGTTAGCATGCTAGCAATTTCTTCAGCACACTTCGCTTGCTTTTCTTGGCATTTTCAGATGAAACAAACTGTCCATCACCACAAAAGTATTGCAGTTCTACCGTGTTATACTCGTTTTTGTTTTTCTCCAGATTGTCCAGGTCAGCTGATGAAATTTTTGCACACCAGGAGGTTTCCATGGAAATAGCCTGGCTTCTTCCCTTCTCCTCCTCCTCTTCTGATGACCATTGATAATTTAACTCAAATGCTACATTAGGAAAAATGTCCATCATTTTGCTGTATTCCATTCATGTTGCCTTAAAGTGCCGACCAGGAGTTGACAGTAAATAGCAGTTAGTAATTAATGGTTATTAGAACACCTTTGAAGCGGAGTGATACACATCCAGTGAAAGTTTGAATGCAATTATTGTGGATTTTAGTAACTTCTGGAATCTCTATTGTCTAATCAAATTGCTCGGTTGGATCTAACTGTTGTATTGTGGCCGCACATGGCCAAAACATAATGAGCAGCATCTTAGATAAGAACAAAGGGCAGAGTTTCCTTGGAGATAACAGAAAGCTGTGAAAGTGTGATCTTTTGTGTGTCAGAGACTGTTAGGAGGATCCTTTGTGTGCCAGAGACTGCGAGGGGAATGTTAAGGGATTAAGGAAGTGCATGCAATGTGGTCTTTGATGTGAATGCAATGTGACCTTTGATATGTAGAAGGACCTGAGTATTTAAGAGAAGAGTTCTGTCTAAGATGTCCTCTTTTTCTACTATGCTCATGTGTGAGATGTGTAATAAACTGCCTGAAACAAACTTGCCTCATCATTTACACACTCCACAGTATAATAAACTAGAAAAGCACTCGGACAGCGCAGACCTCCGCCAAGCGCCACAGTTCCCCCCATACAGTGTTTGGTGCGTACGTTTTCAGATTCCTTGACCATGAAAACATATGACTAGCAATTGGATTGACAATGATAGGATTAGTGGTTCAGTAGTTATTCACGAAAATGGCATTTTCCGTAATGGCGGCCACAGTTCCCCCCATACAGTGTTTGTGTGTACGTTTTCAGATTCCTTGACCATGAAAACATATGAATAGCAATTGGATTGACAATGATAGGATAAGTGGTTCAGTGGTTATTCACGAAAATGGCATTTTCCATAATGGCGGCCACGGTTCCCCCCATACAGTGTTTGTGTGTACGTTTTCAGATTCCTTGGCCATGAAAACATATGACTAGCAATTGGATTGACAATGATAGGATTAGTGGTTCAGTAGTTATTCACGAAAATGGCATTTTCCGTAATGGCGGACACAGTTCCCCCCATACAGTGTTTGTGTGTACGTTTTCAGATTCCTTGGCCATGAAAACATATGAATAGCAATTGGATTGACAATGATAGGATAAAGGGCAGCACAGTGGCGCAGTGGCTAGCACAGTGGCAGCACAGCAAGAAGGTCATGGGATCGATTCCACCTTTGACCATCGTGGGTTCGATCCCACCCCCAGACCATCGGTGACCCTTCTGTGTGGAGTTTGCATGTTCTCCCTGTGTCTGCGTGGGTTTACTCCGGGCACTCCGGTTTCCTCCCACATGCCAAAAACATGCAAGTTAGGTTAATTGGCATCAAAACTGGGGATTCTAAATTGTCCTTAGGTATGGATGCGAGAGTGAATGGTTGTTTGTCTCTCTGTGTTGGCCCTGCGATGGACTGGCGATCTGTCCAGGGTGTACCCTGCTTCTCGCCCAAAGATGCTGGGATAGGCTCCAGCCCCCCCGCGACCCGAAAGGATTAAGCGGTAGAAGATGGATGGATGGATGGATGGATGGATGATAGGATAAGTGGTTCAGTGGTTATTCACGAAAATGGCATTTTCCATAATGGCGGCCACAGTTCCCCCCATACAGTGTTTGTGTGTACGTTTTCAGATTCCTTGGCCATGAAAACATGTGACTAGCAATTGGATTGACAATGATAGGATTAGTGGTTCAGTAGTTATTCATGAAAATTGCATTTTCCGTAATGGCGGTTTTCTTCTGGACGGTGATCCGGATCACCACCAAAATGTAATCATCTGTAGGATACCCCATTTCTGACAATCTGTGAAAATTTCATGAAAATCTGTCCATAAGTTTTTGAGTTATCTTGCTAACAAACAAACAAACAGACAAACAAACAAACAAACAGACAGAGAGACAGACAGACAAACCAACGCCGATGATCACATAACCTCCTTGGTGGAGGTAACCAGAACTAGTGCCCCACACATCACCGGGGGGGTCCTTTATTTTTTTGCATTGGAGGTGGCAGCCCTAGTCTTATCACTAGGTGAAAAATCGAGTTTCTGCAAATAAGTGGACATTATAAAGTGTACAGAGGTATCCTGAAATCTCCAAGTGTCTGCTGATTTTTACCTCCGCCAGGCCGAAGGCCAGGAGGAGGTTATGTTTTTGCCAGCGTTTGTCTGTCTGTCTGTCTGTCTGTTTGTCTGTTGGTTAGCAAGATAACTCAAAAAGTTTTGGACGGATTTCGATGAAACTTTCAGGCATTGTTAGAAATGGTACAAGGAAGAACTGATTAAATTTTGGGGATGATCCGGATCACCGTCTGGATACAGGAATTTTTTAAAGGATTCTTTAACATTGTGAGATACGGCCATTTTCAACATGTGTGCAGGGGCAATAGAGGGCGCTGGTCGTCGTGTCTGACGAACACAAACTCCGCCTTCTTCAAAGTTTTAGGCACAAAAGCACGCGGAAAAAAGTGGTGGGCAGGGCCCGCCAGCGTGCCTGTGTTTGCACGACGCTGCAAAAGCTGAGACGGGCAGCTGTCCGCCGCCAGATTATTTGGCAGAAATTCCCCGGCCAGCCATAGGGGCTGCGCAAAAACCAGCTCTCTGCCGGGGAAGCTTCCAAATCCTCTTTTTTTCCGCGGAGCGCAAACCCAATAAAACCCACGGCAACCTGTCTACCCAATTTGCATCAGTCAGTGAAGCCCTGAGTGCTGCTTTCAGTGATCTACGAAAACGCTCGCAGCCTGGGACTTTGCACATGAAGGAGATGGACACAACACCAACACTTCAGTTTATTACCTCCGCCAAGGAGGTAATGCTTTTACTACTGAACCACTAATCCTAGCATTGTGAATCCAATTGCTAGTCATATGTTTTCATGGTCAAGGAATCTGAAAACGTACACACAAACACTGTATGGGGGGGAACTGTGGCGCTTGGCGGCGGTCTGCACTCTCCGAGTGCTTTTCTAGTTCCTTTAAACTCTTGTAAAATTACACATATACTTATGCAATGGAAATCTGAAAGTTTTCTCAAGAATTTGCAGACATTTACATACATTTCTCATACAGTCCAGTGACTGAAATATCTGTCATTCATACTGCAGCAACACTCTCTCTGCCCAGGAGTATTCTGATCTTATACACAAACTTTAGCTTCTGATGGTGACTAAACCAGAATAAAGCAAACTGGTATTACCAATAAACATATCTTGGTTGTCAGGTTCTGAGCATGGTCTGAGGACCATGCTCAAGCTTTAAGTTCATTCTTGCTATTTTCTCTGTTTAGCATTATTATTATCCTGGTTGGTTTTGCATTAATTAGCCCTGTTGTGTCTTTAGTTCTGATCTTCATTATGTGTGATTATTATCCCTGCCTCAGTATTGTCATTATATTTATTATTATCTTGGTTCTTGTGGCAGTTTTGTCTGTTGTTGTCATCATGGGTCTGTCATAAGCATTGTCTGAGTTATGTCTCCCCTGGTCTTGTATTCATGTCTCATTTTTACCTTTTGTCTCTGTCCTTCATGTTTTCCTTACCTGTTGCCATGCCCTGCTGTCTGATTGCCCCTGATTGTTCCCACCTGTTCTGTGTTGTCTTGATTGCCCCTCTTGTCTATTTATGTGAGTGTGAGTCTCTGTCCAGTGCGGTGTCCTTGTCTCTTGTCGGCGTGTTACCCACACTTCTGCCATGGTATATTCCCAGCCTGTTTTGTCATTAGTCCTGTAACCTTGTGTCTGAAGTCAGCTGTGGTTTTACTTTTGTTTCAGCCCATGGGGTGCATTATTTTCTGCTTATTAATAAATAATTGTGTAAGAAATTCGCCTCACATTTGGGTGCTCTGATACAATTTCTACATTATTGGCAAACAAATGGACCTGAAATCAGGACAAAACAGATTTCTTGTAATTTCACATAGCACAAAACTTATGGTCAGAAAGGCTGATAAATATTTTAAGGTTTAAATTCTATGTTAATCAACTTTAAATGTTGACGAGGTGTACTGAATCAGCATTGTATTCTGGCTAAAAGTGATGACTGAACCGTCAACTAGTGATATAACATTTGTGGACGATTACTTCCAACATACTATTGAATATTCCATATTTTAAACTGACGGTTAAAGCCCAATTCATAGTGGCAAAGCGACACTGGAACGCGAGTGAGCACAATGGACGCATTCATGCGCAAACCCTAGGCAGAGGGTGAGCACTGACCAAGTGCATGCGGGCCCCAAAAAGTGACCGCGCGTACAAGAACACAGTGGTCCCGGTGAACTGCACATGCGCCAGGAAATTCCTGCCATCCTGGATGGGGATTTACTGGTGAGGGTAAACAGATGTATATGTGTTTCGTTATTAAAACATGTTTTTCATGTAAACTCGAAATAAACATTGTGCATTCTTCTACTGTGAAGTGGCTCGTCTGTCAGTTTTTCACCCAGAGCACCAAAACAGTAAAATATATTCCTGCCTGTTTTGTTGCTTTGCTTTTCTCCGTAGCTTGTGACAGCAGCTGCTACAGGTGCGGTTTGGGGCTGGGGAAAACTGTTTCAGTCACGTTATAGTAAATATATATGTAAGACATTTAATCCACAGATTACTAAAAGTAAAAAAAAAAAAAAAGAGAAACTCTGCCACCAAACTCTTCTTTTGTGTTTCGATTGCTGCTGTTAAAAATGTTTGGTGGCTCTTGGCTGCCGCCAACAGTACGGGCATGTGAACTGCAGATTATTTCATTGTGCATGGGTGAAACGTGGCTGCTGAACGGTAGCTGCAGTGGCTCAAAAACAACTCTAAATATTGCTGTGTACGCATATGCAGTCTGCAGGACACAAACGTTATTCTCTTGGAGGGACTCTGAACAGCCTTTAACAGCTACCTAAGCCAGCAGATAGGTGCCAGAGCTATTATCAGTCCTGCTGCTGTTTCTGAGAAATGGGGTGATAGGATTTTTAAAAAAATCTTTTTTATTGAGTGATTCTGTAAAAAATAATTGTAATAAATATTGTGTTATAATTCTGAGAAAAACATTTATGTAGAGGGGAAAAAAAAGTGATTGTGGGCACTGAGACTGTCCATGTGAAGTCGTCGGCCCAGTGTTAGCATTAGCTGGCATTGTCTTATAAAACGTAATTTATTAAAGGGGTCATTGATCTCGTTTTCCATGGATTAATTTCCAGTTCTATCATTGTGAACATTCATCTGTATTATGGTAAACAAAAAAAATAATTTCTGTGTTGTTTCACACGAGCTCCAGAGAGCCCCTCTCTGAACTGTCACAGAAAACACTGTTTCAGACCACCTCAGTTTTACTCAGGAGCCCCTAATCTGGGTGAAAGCTTTGTGACTGACACACGTGACAAAGCTAATCACAGGTGAGGAGGAGTAACCTATAGAAGTGCCCAGTTTGAGTGATCACAGAGAGCTACGAGAAACACGGAAGTCAGAAGCTGCAAATGTGACGAGATGGAGAGCATAATGAAAATCTAATGCTCATAAATAGTCTGATGCTACTGTGACTGTGCATTATCTAAACTATACTTCGGCATATGTAGCCATGCAGCTGAAGCCTTGGAAGGACACACGAGCACAACAAAAAGGTATCCGCTCTCGGATGCCAATAGACTCCAACAGACGCCTTTCAGAAAGTTAAAAGTAGCAGACAGCTTTTCAGTCAATGACCCCGTTAAACTTTTTTTTTCCCCCTTTCTTTACAATTTTTAACAGTTGTGTTGGCTAGCGTTAACTCTGCTGATTTACCATGGAGGTAAGATGACAATAATTTCAATATTTGTAAGACTTATATGGGTTAGCGTTCATGCCATGGTAAATTTTTTTCAGCTTACTAATATTTTTTCATAAACTTAACATAAGGATTTTCTCCTGATAAATTTGAAACTGTTTTCTTTTGTTTTCTCAAAATTTGCCTTGCCAATTTGTGAGCTTTTTTCTTATAACTCGGTGTTGCTGAATATAAATCATCATTTTTGTCACAGGAGCTTTATTGTGACTATTTTATGATGATCATAATTTTGTGAGAACTGTTAAATTGGAAAAATTCTCTATTAAAATGGATGGCAAGAGCAAAATTATCTTTTGATCCCGATCGAGTTTTGTTATAATCGAGACACAGCCAGGAACCGTGCCCACGCTTTGTTTATTTACTGTTTATTTGTATAGGAACAAGTATGTAGCATAAATTATTACTACAGACCAAAGCATTTGTAGCCTAGGCTAATTTGCAATTAGCCTAGGCTAGTCTTTGCCTTTTCACAGTATCATTATTATTATCATCATTATCATTTGCATTAATTGTCCTCTATGTCTTCCTCAGTTTGGCCCTGGGTTGTGTCTATATCTGTTTACCTATTGTTCAAACTCCCCATGTTTTCCGTATCCCTAGCCACTGCCCTCTCTGTATTTCTCTGTATGTTGTCCTGCTTGTTCATTGTCATGTCTCCTGTGCATCCCCTGTCTGCGTGTCAGTGTAGCCCCGCCCATCCTGTTTTCCTCACCTGCTGCCCTTGATTGTCGCCCAAGCTGTCTCACGTTTGCAGTTATCTATTCCCCTATTTATGTCAGTTTTTGCATGTGCTCTGTCTGACGTCCTCGTCATTTTCCTGTCATCTCTCCCTGTGACCACCTGTGCTATGCTCCTCCCAAGTTCTCCTTGTAAGTCATTTTGCATTGTTTTCTCCTGTGTTGGATTCAGCCCCCATGCTGCTATTTGTTTCTCATTGAGTTATGTTAATAAATAATTATTTTGTACCATACTTCTGCCTGTCCATGAGTCCTGCTCCCAAATGCTTATCTGCCCAGAGGGCAAGGCATGACATGCCACAAGTTACACATATGATGTTTGTCAATTTAAAAGACTAGTGCATGCCCGTAGAACCAAATATTCCTGTCTGAAACAGGTATCCCAATCAGGCTTTCCAGGCCCAAATGTAGGCTGTGTTTGAAAGTAAAGAGGCGTAGCCTATATGTCGGCAATCACATGTTAGACTTTGACAAATATAAAAGGGAGTAAATGGCACTAAGCTTTATTTGATTGTGTGAATATTAATTACAGAATACCTAAATATTGAAAATGAATGGGACATCCAACATTAGCGACTGTTTCAGATCCCTTGTTTATTTGGTTTTCAGATCACTTATTTGTCTGATCTTTTATCACTTATAGTCATAATAGTGTATCTTGCACTTTGGGAATGGGAGTTGTTCAGCCATCATAATTATTTTAGTTTATATCACCGTTCAGTGAAATATTGAATTTCTTCTGTGTATCATCAATAAACTCATACAGTACTATAACAGGACACTTTTACAAATATTTGAGACCCATTGTAGACCCGAAAAGGATTAAGCGGAAGAAGATGAATGAATGAATGCAGTGCATCATTTTATATTTTAGCAATATTTTGTTATTAAAAGGTTTTTTAAAACATTAATGCTAAGATTGAGGCGATGCTTATATTGTCGCGCTGGGGCAATACTGAGGCCAATGATCCGAACCTTGAGGGCACTGCGGTTCTACTGTAAGCATTTGTTTTTTTATTGATGCGAGAAGCTTATTCATTATTAGTATTATTATTATTATTCTGCCTAAACAATTGCATTTTTGACCCTCTAAACGTTATCCAAAACACATTTTTTTCCACACACATCTCAGACCTGGTGAAAAATTTTATAAACTGGAAAACATATGTGCCCCATGCTGAAAATTTATCCAGACTATTTGTTGATACGTCCCTCATTCATGGAACAAAAGTTGTAGGGCCTTCCTGGTATGTTGTTATTCCGACGTATCATTGTGTGACACGGGTGGTGGCTCCACCTTTCCTGTTCCACCGCCACCCGGGGTATAAGAGGGCTGCAAGGAAGAGGGGCGGTCTCTTGACTTCCTCTCAGCCTGACGGCAGCACCTTGTATTATACGAGTGAGTCTACAATAAAGTCGTGTTCAGTTCAACACTCAGTCTCGTCCTTGGTTCTCGCTTTACCGACATAACATTTGGCGACGAGGGTAAAAGTATGGTTGTGGGAGTTTCTACTATTCGGCCGTTTTTGGAGCTTCCTGGTGAGCCACCAGTCCCTTGGGCAAGGTGGTTCGCCACATTCCAAAATTACTTGGTGGCACTGAACCTTGGTATCTGGAGAAGTTGCGGGCACGGGCACTGTTGGTTCACAACTTGGGAATGGAAGGACAGCATATCCTTAGTACCTTAGGTGACAGTGATAGCTTTGTTGAAGTGGTTGTGCTAATGGCATGACATTTTCGCACCCCAGAAAACGTCATCGTCAGGAAGATTCAGTTTCGGCAGTGCTGCTAACGGACTGACAAGTCAGAGCAGCGGTATGTAGCAGACCTACGTCAGCTGGCCAAGGACTGTCAGTTCGGAACATTAGAGGAACAGATGGTCAGCGACCAGTTGGCAGAACATACCCTTTGCTCGGCGGCAAGGTCAGAGCTCCTATCAAACTCGGGTAAGTTAACGTTACCCATGGCCATCGAGTTAGCTCAACAGTGTGAGACGGCAGACAAGCTATCACGGGAACTCGGTGAGAGAGCATCACACCACCATTTTGAACCACAATAGACGGCGCAAGCAGTGTACCTGGACAGCGACAGTGGTGCAAAGGATGAGCAATGCGCCAGTGCTGTAACGATTAGGTCTGCCCCGGGATTGCCCGGGGCAGGTGTTTGGGTTGTGGGTCCACCCAGCACCGTTATAAGGCTAAAGAGTGTCCGGCAAGAGGAAGATGCTGTGGCACGTGTGGATTCTTGCATCATTTCTCCAAGGCATGTTACAGGTTAGAGCGAGGGGATCCGAGACACAAGGAGGATCTCCCCGCTTCACCTCTCACAGTTGTTCGCAGTGTATCGCCAGGTGTCAACGATCGTATGGTGGAACTGGACAGAGTAACAGTGCCGCTGCTGATTGACATAGGAGTGGTGAGATCCAAATTAGATTGGGCAACCGTGAGGAATTCCTTCTCACAGTATTGGGTTGGAGAAGAGTGGTCGGGCTGTGATTTGTGGGACCGGCCGATTCTGCGACCAATGGACAGAGCTGTGTGGGATGAACCTTTGCCTAGTAATCTGGACAATGAGATTTCGTCTGGAAGGAACCGGGGAGCAGGGGCTACAACGGCAATGCCAGCAGCTAAAATGAAAGACAGCGGGGCAGGACCGGCTGGCGCGGTGAAACGACGTGCCAAACAGAAACACTGGAAGCCTGTAGGACCCCTCTGGGGGTTGCAGATGTGGCCCAACCCGGAGAGGTGGCCTGGTCGAGAGGTGTTCGGGACAAATGCCGACGAGAAGATGACCAGGGGCTCGCTGCAAGTGGTGGCTGTTGGGGAGGATGCCTGCCTCCAACTATCTGATGGCTTGTGGAGGCATCCCTGTGAGCTGTGGCACGCCAAAGAGGGGAAGGTGGTGTTTGGACTTCGATGCGGGTCATCCCCGGGAGCGAAGAAAAGAGGACGCACCGGAGGGGGACCCGTCTGACGATTTTCTGGGGGGGGGGGGTTCTTATACTGGGACAGATTGATGGTTGGGCGATGTATATAATGCATGGTGATGGAAATGGGGGATAACCAAATTGTATATTAGTTCTGTTAATGGGATTGTTTTATGTCTTATACTATTTATTTTAGGAACACAGCAGTTCTCTGTTTAATGGACTGTGCTTTTAGTATAGACGGCAGAATAATCCATCTTGCCATGTGGGAGTGGAACGGTAGTCCACCTGTCCCCTCCCCCCCTAGTTTTAGTTGGTTTTGGAGTGAGTGTGATAGATTGTTTAGGTATTTCTGCTTAGTTTTAGTGCATGATTCGAGTTCCAGATTGGGGAGGGTTTCGATTGTATGCGTGTGTGTTGGACCATTTTTTTTTTGAAGAGGGGGGTGTTATGTTATTATTAGGACATATTGTGTGACACCGGTGGTGGCTCCACCTTTCCTGTTCCGCTGCCCCCCGGGGTATAAGAGGGCTTTATGGAAGAGGGGCGGTCTCTTGACCTCCTCTCAGCCTGATGACAGCGCCTTGTATTATACGAGTGAGTCTACAATAAAGTCGTGTTCAGTTCAACACTCAGTCTCATCCTTGGTTCTCACTTTACCAACATAACACTTCCCCCAATGTTTTTTTTTTCCTTTTTACCTTTGGTAAAAAAAAAAAAAAAAAGTTGGATCCAAACAGCTGATCGCTGGAACCACAGAGCTCAGCTGTTTTCCATGATAAATCAGCCTCAGGCCAAAAGCACACTCCATGCATTATCTTTTTTTTTTTACTTTATTGAAAATAACTTTTTTATTGCCATCAGTTAGCGTGCCTTTGAGCCAGGCCGTGTAAGCTGTGTTTGAAAGTGGAATACAGAGGTGTAGCCTATATGCAGGCAATCACATGTTAGACTTTGACAAGTATGAAAGGGACTAAAGTGAGATTTGTTTGATTGTGTGAATATTAATTACAGAATAAGTGAAAATGAATGGGACATCCAATATTAGCCACTGTTTAAGAATCGCTTGTTTATTTTTTGTCAGATCACTTATTTGTGTGATCTTTTATGAGTTATTGAGCATTTTTGTGTCCAGTTTGGTGACGGTCATTCTTTAGTCAAACTGTGCATGTGGTTGTATATGATATACAGTTGATCTGGGCATTCCATTCATCCATCCATCCATCCATCTTCTACCACTTTTCCGGAGGTCCGGGTTGCGGATGCAGCAGTTCAAGCCGAGAAGCCCAGACTTCCCTCTCCCCAGCCACCTGCTCCAGCTCTTCAAAGAGGATACCAAAGCGTTCCCAGGCCAGCTGGGAGACATAGTCTCTCCAGCAAGTCCTGGGTCTGCTCCGGGGTCTCCTCCCAGGGGGACGTGCCCGAAACACCTCAAGTGGGAGGCGTCCAGGAGGTATCCTGATCAGATGCCCATACCACCTCAACTGGCTCCTTTCAATGTGGAGGAGCAGCGGTTCTACTCTGAGCCTCTCCCGGATGATTGAGCCCCTCACCCTATCTTTGAGGGTGAGTCCAGCAATCCTACAGAGAAAGCTCATTTCAGCCGCTTGTATCCACAATCTCGTTCTTTCAGTCATTACCCAAAGCTCATGACCATAGGTGAGGGTAGGAACGTAGATTGACTGGTAAATCGACAGCTTTGCCTTAGAACTCAGCTCCCTCTTCACTACAACAGACCGGTACAACATCCGCATCACTGCAGATGCTGCTCCGATCCATCTGTCAATCTCTCGCTCACAATCCACCTTTTCCCAGCTGAAGACCATGGACTCAGACTTGGAGGTACTGATTGCCATCCCAGCCGCTTCACACTCAGTGGCAAACCGTCCCAGTAAGACCTGTAGGTCATTGCTGGATGAAGCCAACTGGACAGCATCATCTGCAAACAACAGAGATGAGATCCTGTGGTCACCAAGCATGACACCCTCCATTCCCTGGCTGTGCCTAGAAATCCTGTCCATAAAAGTTATGAACAGGATCGGTGACAAAGGGCAGCCCTGGCGGAGTCCAACTCTCACTGGGAATGAGTCCGATTGAGTGTTGGCAATATGAACCAATTTCTCACAACAGTTGTACAGAGACCGAATAGCTCGTAACAACAAGCCCGATACCCCATACTCCCGAAGCACCCCCCACAAAAAACCACGAGGGACGCGGTCGAATGCCTTCTCCAAGTCCACAAAACACATGTAAACTGGTTGGGCAAACTCCCACGAACCCTCAAGGATTCTCGAGCTGGGAAAGAGCTGGTCCGATGTGCCATGGCCAGGACGAAAACCACATTGCTCCTCCTGAATCCGAGGTTCGATCAACGGCCGGACTCTCTTCTCCAGTACCTTGGCATAGGCCTTCCCAGGAAGGCTGAGGAGTGTGATACCGCTCAAGTTGGAGCACACCCTCCGGTCCCCTTCTTTGAAGAGAGGAACCACCATCCCGGTTTGCCATGCCAAAGGCACTGCCCCCGACCTCCATGCAATGTTGCAGAGGCGTGTCAACCATGACAGCCCTACAACATCTAGGGCCTTGAGGTACTCAGGGCGAATCTCATCCACCCCCGGGGCCCAACCACCAATGAGATTTTTTAACCACCTTGGCGACCTCAGCCCCTGTGATAGGCGAGTCATCCCCCTCGTCCACAAGCCCTGCTTCCTCTGTGGAAGGCGTATCAGTGGGATTGAGGACAGCCTCGAAGTATTCCTTCCACCGCCCGACGATATCCCCATTCGAAGTCAACAGCGCCCCATCCACACCATACACAGTGTGGACAGGAAGCTGCTTCCTGCCAAACAGTTTGCCAGAATCTCTTCGAGGCCAACCGAAAGTCTTGTTCCATGGCCTCACCGAACTCCTCCCATACCCCAGTTTTTGCTTCAGCAACCACCCGAGCTTGGCCTGCTGGTACACCTCAGCTGCTTCGGGAGTCCCACAAGCCAACCAAGCCTTATAGGACTCCTTCTTCAGCTTAATGGTCCCCCTCACCATCGGTGTCCACCACTTGGTTCAGGGGTTGCCAACACGAGATGCCCCGACGACCTTGCGGCCACAGCTCTGGGCCACTGCTTCAACAATGGAGGTGGAGAACATGGCCCATTCAGACACCATGTCTCCAGACTCCCTCAGAATGTGGTTGAAGTTCTCCCGGAGGTGGAAGTTGAAGACCTCCTGGACAGCGGCCTCAGCCAGACATTCTCAGCACACCCTCACTATACGTTTGGGTCTACCAGGTCTGAATGGCATCCTCCCCTGCTATCAGATCCAACTCACCACCAGGTGGTATCAGTTGACAGTTCTGCACCTCTCTTTACCTGAGTGTCCAAGACATACGGTCGCAGGTCTGATGACACAATAACAAAATCGATCATTGACCTGCGACCTAGGATGTCCTGGTGCCAGATGCACATATGGACACCCTTACGCTTGAACATGGTGTTCGTTATGGACAAACTGTGGTTAGCACAGAAGTCCAATAACTGAACACCACTCAGGTTCAGATTAGGCAGGCCATTCCTCCCAATCACCCTCCCTCCAGGTTTCACTGTCGTTGCCCATGTGCGCATTGAAGTCCCCCAGTAGGACAATGGAGTCTCCAAGAGGAGCACTCTCCAGCACCCCAGTCAGAGACTCCAAAAAGGGTGGATACTCTGAACCATCATCTGGTGCATAGGCACAAATGATGGTCAGGACCCATTTCCCAACCCGAAGGTGCAGGGAAACAACCCTTTCGTCCACCAGCAAAAACTCCAATATAGAGGCAGCAAGGTGGGGGGATACAAGAATACCCACCCCTGCTCGTCGCCTCTCACCCAGGGCAACTCCAGAGTAGGACAAGCTCCAGCCCCTCTCCAGGAGACTGGTTCCAGAACCGGAGCTGTGTGTTGAGGTGAGGCCAACTATATCTAGCCGGTATCTCTCAACCTCATGCACCAGCTCAGGCTCCTTCCCCACCAGAAAGGTGACATTCCACATCCCAAAAGCCAGTTTAGGAAGCTTGGGATCAGACCGCCAAGGTCTCTGCCTTTGACCACCACCTGATCCACATAGCACCGGACCCCCATGACCCCTCCTGCAGGTGGTGAGCCCACTGGAGGGCGGACACATGTAACTCCTTCAGGCTGAGCCCGGCCGGGTCCCATAGGCGGAAACCCGGTTACCAGACACTAGCCATCGAGCCCCTCCCCCAGGCCTGGCTCCAGGGTGGGGCCCCGGTAACCCCATACCGGGCGGGGTACACTGAATCCTTGTTCTAGTATTTATCATGAGAGTCTGTTGGATCGTTCTTAGTCTGGCCCTTCACCTAGGACCAGTTTGTCTTGGGTGACCCTACCAGAGGCAAATTGCCCTGGACAACATAGCTCCTGGGATCACTGGGGCACGCAAACCTCCCACCACGATAAGGTGACGATCCATGAGGGGTGATCTGGGCATTCTGCTCCACAGTTTTTAACTTTAAATAATTAACTTTTAATAATTGTGTGAGCACACCGAGAGTCACAGAATTTCAATGTTGTTGTCAAATGAAATTTTGATAAATTGTTTTTCTTATTTAAAGATTTAATATAATAAATTTTACCTTGGCAGCACGGTGGCACAGTGGTTAGCACAGTGGCAGCACAGCAAGAATGTCATGGGATCGATTCCACCCTTGACCATTGTGGGTTCGATCCCACCCCCAGACCATCGGTGACCCTTCTGTGTGGAGTCTGCATGTTCTCCCCGTGTCTGCGTGGGTTTACTCCAGGTACTCTGGTTTCCTCCCCCATGCCAAAGACATGCAGGTGAGGTTAAGTGGCATCAAACTGGGGATTCTAAATTGTCCTTAGGTATGACTGTGAGAGTGAATGGTTGTCTGTCTCTCTGTGTTGGCCCTGCGATGGACGGCGATCTGTCCAGAGTGTACCCTGCCTCTCACCCAAAGATGCTGGGATAGGCTCCAGCAACCCCCACCCCCCCGCGACCCGAAAAGGATTAAGCGGTAGAAGATGGATGGATGGATGGAAATTTTACCTATAAAATTTTAACACTCTTAAAGCAGTTTTTGCTGTTCATTCTTGAATATGTAGTAGTGTACTTGATGTGCAGAGGATTTATTCGGTTAATTTTTGTGGAGCAGTGTTTAGCACTGTCGCCTCACAACAAGAAGGTTGTGGGTTTGACTCCACCCCAGACCAGTGGTGACCTTTCTGTGTGGAATTTGTACATTTCACTTTTTGTCTGCTAAGTATAGGCTTAAATAATATTTTATTTTCATTCTTTTTAAAAAAAAAAACTGAGTTCTACACATTCATAAATACACCTAAGTTTATTCTTCCTTTCTTTTTCAAGTACTAGAAGAACTAAAGAAAATGTAAAAAAAAAAAAATAAATAAATAAAAAAATGCTATGTTAAAGAAAGTGGAAATAAATACCTGGATCTGCCACTTTACTCAGAGCTCTTCCAAAATCTGATGGGTGCATTTGTGGCTCTACCCTTTCAAAAATCTAAGTAAAATTGGGTCAGTGGTTTTTAGTTCATGAAATGCCGACAGACAAGCATAAATAAAATATAGCCTTCTTACCAGAGGTAATAAATCAACAAACTATGTTTTGTGAATGCAGTATATATTCATGTAATATTTTAGGAGTCGTGCTGCCATTCAGCTGGTTGATGATTAATACTATTGACCACAGAGTATTAGGAGAGTATGGAATAAAAGGGACCACACATAACTGGTTAGCCAGTTATTTATAATAATGATGGATTAGATTTATTTGGCACTTTATATGTCAAGTGACATATTAAAGTGCTTAGAGTGAATCCATTATTCATTCACTCCAAACAGGCATTGATAGTGGTAAGCTACTTCTGTAGCCACAGCTGCCCTGGGACAGACTGACGGAAATATGGCTGCCAATCTGTGCCAATGGCCTCTCCAACCACTACTGAACATTCATACTCAGTGTCATGGACACTGAAGGCAAGGTGGGTAAAGTGTCTTGCCTAGGGACACAACAGCAGGATAGCTGGGGACAGCGGGATTTTAACCACCAACCCTCTGGTTATTGGACGACCCGCTCTACGTCCTGAGCCACTGCAGGATCAGGATCAATATCAGTTTGTGTTTGTAAATAATACATGCTCACAACTATTAAGAGTCACATGTGGTGTTCCCCAAGGTTCTGTACTTGAGCCATTGCTCTTTATTTTGTATATAAATGATCTGAGTACTTATGAGTTTAAAATGCATATTTTTTGCAGATGATACTACTGTGTTTAGCAGTGGTGAAAATCTGGAACAACTCCTGAAAACCGCAGAAAACAATATGATACAGTAAAGAAATGGTTTGACATGAACAGGTTGTCTGTAATGTCTGAGCATCTGTCCCCAGCGGTCAGACTCCCTTTGTAGTTTTGAGTGTTTTTCTGTTCATTATTATTTTCCTGTTAGTTCTGTTATGTGGTTTTGGTGATATGAGCCCCTTTCCTCCATTCCAGGCCAGCCACCTTCACTCGCAGTCTGTTCCAGTCCCTCAGCTGCGAGTGATTGTGTTTTTTGACTATTTTTCTCCATCACTGCTCTCTGGCTACTCTTCCATCAGCTGAGAGCAGTTAGGCAATTTGTGCCTACCAACTCGACTCTCACACCTGCTGCCCATCTCATTTCATGTATTTAAACTCTGCTTTTCCTCTCTGCCCCTGTGGCTGTCATGACAGTGTTTAGACTGGACTTCTCCACGGTCAGTCTCCCCCTCCTTTCCCTTCAAAGCGCGCTCTGCTCTGGAGGAGCTTCACCTGTGTAAGTAACTCTTGTTGCATAATTTTTGTGTTGCTTGCACAGTTGTTTTTGGACTGTTACATTTTGTCTGTCAATAAAATGTCTCACTCAAGCACTTGGGTTTGTTTTTCCCTGGAGGGGCATTCATGACATTGTCATTAAATTTAAATTAAACAAATTACAATATTTAGGAAAGACCATTAAGTTCTAATAAGAAACAAAATACTGTTTTCTTTTGTTGTACAGTACTATGACTTTGAGGTCTGCTGTATATTTGCATTGTGTATGAGGGGTAGGCACATAGAAGCTGTTGCTTCTGCCTACACCCTTTACGTTGTCTTTATGTTGTCTTTTTCTCTTTCCTTTTCTTTTTTGTCTTGTTATGATCTGACAATTTTTTTTAATTATGTCCTTTTGAGCTAAGAAGACACCATCCCCCACCTCAGCATGTTTAGTAAATGTCATCAATATCAATCTCATTTCCACAGTGAAATCCACAAATAAAAGATGTTTGGTGAGCTTTAGTCATGAATGAATTCAGCATGACAATATTTTTTGCTCCATTGTTTACTGTGATGACAAAAAGATTATTTTTCCTAAGCCAACTCCAACACTGAAACATGAACACAGCCCCACGTTCAGCACTCACAGCAGTGACTTCACATCAGTCTGACGCCCAAGATCTAATATTTCACAACACCCTTCTCTTCCTTCCAATCAATGCCATGTCTTCCCCTTGTGCTTGTAAGCACCACTTGAGTGTGCTGACATATTTACAACTGTTGTGGTCAGATGATTTTTGAAGTGATCGTGAAAGTTTGAAAGTGAAGGACTTTGGGGGAACAAGGCAGAGTTGCTCCTTAACTTTTTCCAGCCATCCCATAGGGACACATAAATCCCTCTTTCACCCTATGACCCTTGTTAAATTTTGCTCAGCAGTTGTAACAACATTTAGATTAGTTTGTGTCATGCTGGAGGCTTAAGCTGAGTATCATCTGACTTTTGATACAATTCAGTGTGTTTGTGTATTGTGGGTAAAGACATTTCTGTTATCTTTGGTCAGCCTAGATGAGAAGAAAAGCGCTATATAAGTGAACGCCATTTACCATTTATCACTCTAAGACGCTCCTGCAGATATTAAAGATGAAGTGCACAATTCCGATGGTTAGGAGTCCAGTCAGAAAGAAATGGGCATACAGAGGGACCTGATAAGTTTTTTGCAACTATAGCTGTTAGTCATAGCTGGACACATTTAATATGATAAGTGCAGCAGGTAATAGAGTGTGAAGCCTTTAAATGTTCTGGGACTAACATTTGGGGTAGTAGATGATTTAAAAAAGTGAAATACTCAATAGAGAGAATGGTAAAAAATGGATTAAATTCATTTTTTCCTCAAAATTCTACACACAATACCCCATAATGACAACATGAAAAAAGCTTCTTTTTTTCTTTTTTTTTTTTTTGAGATTTTTGCAAATTTATTTAAAAAAAAAAAAGAAATCACATGTGGGCGGCTGTGGCGCAGGTGTAGTGTGGCCGACTACTGATCGGAGGGTCAGGGGTTCAATTCCTGCTCTCTCTGCAGTCTGCATGTCGAAGTGTCCTTGACACTTCCAGTTGTGGCATGTAAGGTGAGGACGCACAGGTAAAGGCTCCCGTTTCGTTCTTGCTTTAAAACTCAGATTTGAGCTGTTGCTTTGTAACTACCGCTGGAGAGTGAACCTGCTCGTGCGGAAAAAAGAGAAATTGCCAGTCTCATAACTTAATATTGTGGTGGCTGGTGAAGAAATCAGTCCCCTCACACTCCGGGAGAACAAAGGGATTTCTCCCATGTGTTTTTTTTTTTTTTTTCCTACGATCACAATCAACGTACATCAGCCGGGATCATGGGTCCCAAGAAAGCTCAGCAGACTGAGGAGGTGGACAACATTAAAAGAGCGCTGGACTTCTTGGCGGAAGAGATTTCTGCTGTTAAGCTGCAGCAAAGAAACATCCTGGACCTGGTCGAGGAGGTGAAAGCGCTGCGGATCCAGAACGCCGAGAAGGACAAGAGGCAGGCGTATTTGGAGAGCAGAGTGTCGGAACTGGAGCAGAACACCCGGGTGAACGACGTGATCATCACGGGGCTCCACATTAAACCCCGATCGTACGCACGAGCGGTGGCCGCCAACAGTGGAGGGAGGCTCGGTGAGCTGGAAGATGAATCCATGGAGCAACAAGTGGCGGCCTTCATGCAGTCCAAAGGAATCCAGCTGGACTGTAACACCATAGAGACCTGCCACCCTCTGCCCAGGAAAAACGGTGACAAACCGGCTGTGATCATGAGGTTTGTGAACAGAAAACACAAGACTGCGCTGTTAAAACAAGGTAGGAAACTGAAAGGAACGAACATTTACATAAACGAGCACCTCACAAAAGAAAACGCAGGAATAGCCAGAAAAGCAAGATACACGAGAAAGCAGAAAAAGATTCAAAACACCTGGACATCAAACTGTAAAATATACATCAAATTAAACAGATCACCTGAAGAAGCCAAGGTCATTAACATCCGTAATATTATGGAACTGGACAAATATCAATGAATGTTATGAACTGGAGTCACACCAACAAGAGACAACTGTAGGACACTGAAGGATCATACTCATCTGCTACAAGACATTTAACAACATGAAACAAAAGATCAACAAACAGGAACAACGGGAACTGAAAGTTTTTGAATATACAGATCACAACCCACAGGACGTAGAATATAACATAGACCCTGATAATTTATTTAGCTCCATCAATAATGACTGTAGTTACTGCATGGATGAACAGTTTAACACAATGGTCACATCTGATTTCAATATTTCTATGATCCACTTCAACAGCAGAAGTCTCTATGCAAACTTTAATAACATTAAAGATTATTTACATCAGTTTAAAGAGCCGTTCAATATTGTGGCAATATCAGAGACGTGGCTCAGTGAAGAGAAAGGAGTGGATTTTACCATGGATGGTTATGAATTAAATTATATAAATAGAAAAGTGAAAAAAGGAGGAGGAGTTGCAATTTATGTTGACAAGAGCTTGAAATACAAGGTTGTTGAAAATCTGTCAGTAACTGTGGATGATTTATTTGAATGTATTACAATAGAAATCTGTCTGGACAATGTGAAGAATGTAGGAGTGAGCTGTGTATATAGAACACCTGGATCAAACATTGACTTATTTAAGGACTGGATGGAAAAAATGTATGCAAAACTAACTCATAAAGTTATGTTCATCTGTGGGGATTTCAATATAGATCTGATGAACTCAAAACAACATAGTTTGACAGAAGAATTTAAGATAAGATAAGATAAGATAAGCCTTTATTATTAGTCCCACAACGGGGAAATTCCAGGATTGCAACAGCACAGGGATAGCAACACTCAGAGCAACAATCAGAAGGCAAGAAAAAAACAAGCAAGCAAGAGCAGCTAATATACATATGTACATATTACTATAAAATATATATATATACACACACACAGAGACACACAGTGCAGAGCATTGTAGCTGGATGGAATAAATATATGAATATATGAACACAGTGCAGAGCATTGTAGCTAGATGGAATAAATATGTAAATATATAAACACCCACAGTACGGAGCATTGCAGCTAGGTGGAATAAATATGCAAGTATATAAACACACACAGTGCGGAGCAATGTAGCTAGATGGAATAATATGTAGATATATAAATATATAAACACACCCAGTGCTGAGCGTTGTAGCTAGATGGAATAAATATGTAAATATATAAACACACACAGTGCAGAGCATTGTTGTTAGATGGAATGAAACAGCATAACCATCTACTTAGTTATCCTACATGGTATGATTATGTGCCCATACATATTCTCACCCTCCATAGCGAGCGGTATGTTCCTAGTTGTATGCCGGAGGGGACCATTGTGTAAGTCTATTGCATCTTTTGCATTCAAAAAACTATTAGTTTGTTACGTCTTTTTGCTATCTCTGCGAGCAGCCCTGCTTAGGTTGTACAGTCTGACAGCCGTTGGTAGGAAGGACCTACGAAACCTCTCGGTTGTGCACCTGGGATGATGTAGTCTGCTGCTAAATGAGCTCCTCAGTGCATTCAGTATATCCTGCATAGGGTGGAACTCGGACTCCAGCAGAGATGACAGTTTAGCCACCGTCCTTCTCTCTCCTATCTCCTCCATCGGATCAAGGCGCTGCCCCAGGACAGAGCTAGCTTTCTTAATCAGTTTGTTCAGTCTCTTCCTATCGGCTGCAGTAATGCCACTGCCCCAGCAGACCACTCCAAAAGTGATGGCTGATGCCACCACCGTGTCATAGAATGACTTCAGCAGCGCCCCTTGTACACCAAAAGACCTGAGTCTCCTCAGCAGGAACAGCCTGCGCTGTCCCTTCTTGTAGAGTGCATCAGTATTGTGTGACCAGTCTAGTTTATTGTTCAGATGAACACCCAGGTACTTATAGGATGTCACCATCTCGATGTCTGTTCCCTGTATATTTACTGGTACTGTGAGGGGCTGCCCATGCCTGCGGCAGTCCACCACCAGCTCCTTAGTTTTCCTCGCGTTGATCTGGAGGCAGTTCCGATGGCACCAGTCCACGAAGTCCTGGATAAGCCCTCTGTACTCAGCTTCATCTCCATTGGAGATGAGGCCAACGATCGCAGAGTCATCAGAGAACTTCTGTAGATGGCAATGTGTTGTGTTGTGTGAGAAGTCCGCAGTATAAAGAGTGAACAGGAAGGGAGCCAGCACCGTTCCCTGGGGGGCCCCCGTGCTACTGATGATCGTGTCGGACACACAGTCCCGGGTTCTCACAAACTGAGGCCGGTTCGTGAGGTAGTCCAGGATCCATGATGACAGGTGCTGGTCCACCCCTGCGCGCAGCAGCTTGTCCTTCAGGATCATCGGTTGGATGGTGTTGAAAGCACTGGAGAAGTCAAAGAACATGATCCTCACCATATTCCCGGGCTTCTCCAGGTGGGACAGAGAACGGTGAAGGAGGAAGATCACCGCATCCTCCACCCCAATGCCATGCTGGTAGGCGAACTGGAGTGGATCCATCGCTGGTTCCACCAGGGGGCGGAGGTGAGCAAGGAGCAGTCTCTCCAGGGTCTTTATCAACATAATGTACAGTATGGGCTTACATCCAACAATTACCGGACCTAGCAGAATCACGTCACACAGTGCCACACTAATAGATAACATATTCACAAACATTATGGAAAATAATATCAGGAGTGGGCTTTTATTGAATGATATCAGTGACCACCTGCCGATTTTTGTTGTCTATCAATGTGATTATAGGAAGAAAAAGTATACCAAAAATATTAAATATAAAAGAATAAGAACCGAAGAATCTATGTATTTACTAGCAAAGGAATTATTAATACAAGATTGGAAGATAGTTTATGATGAAAATGATATAAATAAAGCATATGTTAAATTTTTACAAATATTTCAATCATTGTACAATAAAAACTGTCCTATAAAACAATACAGTGACAGACAACAAAACAAAAAATAGTCCTTGGGTCACCAAGGGGTTAATATATGCCTGTAAAAAGAAGAATACATTATATAAACAATTCATTAAGTGCAGGACGGTGGAGGCTGAGATCAAATATAAAAGATATAAAAATAAGCTTACTAATATTCAATTCAATTCAATTCAATTCAACTTTATTTATATAGCGCCATTTCACAACAACAGTCATCTCATAGCACTATCAACTGTAGGGAGGACCCCCACAGTTGCAGAAAGACCCCAGCAATCAGGCGATCCCCTGTGAGCAAGCACTTGGCGACGGTGGAGAGGAAAAACTCCCTTTTAACAGGAAGAAACCTCCAGCAGAACCAGGCTCAGGGAGGGGCAGTCATCTGCTGCGACTGGCTGGGGGGTGAGGGGACAGAGAAGAAGAAAAGAACAGACATGTAGAGAGCAAACAGCACGATGGGGACTCAATCTATGGGAGAGAACAAACAAATGTTAATGACCAGCAAAAAAAAAAAAATTTCATAGAGAGTGAGGAAAGGAGTGAGGCCCAGTGCATTACTGGAGGTCCCCCGGCTGACTAAACCTATTAGCAGCATAGCTAAGGGAGGGTTCAGAAACCCATGATCCCTCCCTAATTGTAATATAATGAGGACCTGTAAGAAAGAATATTACAACAAAATATTAAAGGATAATAAAAATAACTTAAGAGGAATATGGCAAGTACTCAATGGGATTATTAGTAATCGACCTAAGAATGCTAATTATCCAGAATATTTTATTGAAAATGACAATTTGACAATTAATATGGAGGATGTAGTCAGTGGTTTCAATAAATTTTTTGTAAACGTTGGTCCTGAAATGCAAAATCAATAGTGACAACAGAAACAAACAACAGTGGTTCTGTAAATGAAATAGAAGATAGAAATCCAAACACGATCTTTTTGGGTGCAGTTACTGAAAAGGAAATTATCGAGACTGAGTAAATTTAAGAACAAAAAATCAACGGACTGGAATGAAATTGACATGACAATAGTGAAAAAAGTAATTGAAGGAATTGTTAAGCCACTCACCCACATCTGTAACCTGTCATTTCAAACTGGTAAATTTCCAAACAAAATGAAAATAGCAAAAGTAATACCACTATACAAAACAGGAGAAAGTCATTGCTTCACAAATTACAGGCCAGTCTCTTTACTCTCACAATTCTCCAAAATACTTGAAAAAATCTTCACTAAGAGACTGGATGATTTCATTGAAAAACACAACCTCCTTACAGACAGCCAGTATGGTTTTAGAGCAGATAAATCTACATCTTTGGCACTGATCGAACTTATAGAAGAAATTACTAATTGTATAGATTAAAAAAAAGTTTGCTGTAGGAGTATTTATAGATTTAAAGAAAACTTTTGACACCATTGACCACAGAATACTACTAAGGAAACTGGAAAGGTATGGGATAAGAGGGGTCGGACTGAGTTGGGTGGAAAGTTATTTAAGTAACAGACAACAATTTGTACAAATTGGTGAGCACAAATCACCCTTCATGGACATCACTTGTGGTGTTCCCCAGGGGTCAGTTTTGGGACCCAAACTCTTTATTTTGTATATAAATGACATATGCCAAGTATCAAAAATTCTGAAATTTATTTTGTTTGCGGATGACACAAATATCCTTTGCACTGGTGAGAATTTGCAGCAGGTTTTAGAGGTGGTCACAACTGAAATGAAAAAGTTAACGCAGTGGTTCAACAAAAATAAATTATCTCTAAATCTAAAAAAAACAAAGATTACGTTGTTTGGAAATCATAAAATAAATCATGAAATAATGGTAACGATAGATGATACCAGAATAGAAACAGTACAGGAAAATAAGTTTCTGGGGGTGACGCTAGACAATAAAATCTGCTGGAAACCTCACATCAGTCACATCCGGGCCAAGTTGGCAAAATGTATAGGGATACTGGGGAAGACAAGACACATCTTGGACTATAAATCATTGGTCTTACCGTACAATTCACTGTTTCTACCTTATCTTAACTACTGTGTAGAAGTCTGGGGAAACACCTACAAGACCAACCTACAGTCAATATGCACATTACAAAAAAGAGCTATAAGGATAATAAATAATGTAGGATATAGAGACCATACCAGTTCGTTGTTTTTAAAGTCACATGTCATAAAGTTCATCAATTTAGTTAAATTTAGGACAGCACAAGTCGTGTACAGGGCAATTAATAATCAACTCCCAACTAATATACAAAAAATATTTAAAAAAAGAGACAATGATCATAAATGAGAGGAGACTTAAACTTTACAAAACCCAAGATACAAACAACCAAGAAAAGTATGTGCATATCTGTCTGTGGGGTGGATTTGTGGAACAGTCTGGAGCCGGAACTGAAACTATGTGCAAACAGAAATCAATTCAAAAAGAGGTACAAACATTATTTGCTGAAAGGATATATGTTAGAAGGGTAGTATTTATATGTACGATTCACTATGCTCACTCTGGGACACTATGGGACACTATGGAATGGTGGGTGGGACAGCGCTGTGTATATCTGTGTTGTTTGAGGCTGGTTTTGATGTATGGACATCAATGTATGCTAGGATGGATGGGTGTTAATGTTGATATGTACAAAATACAGTTAATTGTTTACTTGGGGTCTTAAATGTGGTAATTTGTATATAATTCACATGAGTGTATTTATGGAAAAGAGGAGATGGAATTAATAAATGCTCACTTCTTCCTTCTCCCTTTCGAACACTGTATACTGTTACTTTATTGCATTTGTCATTTGTTTTGGTTTGTTATACTTTTTTGTTCGAAATAAAGTATCTATCTATCTATCTATCTATCTAACAAGACACTGAACCCCCAGTTGCTCCTGGAGGGTCAGGCCAGCGCCGGTGCATGGCTGCTCCGCTGCCATCAGTGAATGTGTGTGTGTGAATGGGTGGATAGCAGGATCTGTAAAGTGCTTTGGTCATCTGGAGATGAGAAAAAGTGCTATATAAGTAAACACCATTTACATGTACATAAGTATTCACAGCCTTTGCCATGAAGCTCAAAATTGAGTTCAGATGTATCCTGTTTCTACAGCTTAATTGGAGTCCACTTGTGGTAAATTCAGTTGATTGGACATGATTTGGAAAGGCACACACCTGTCTATATAAGGGTCCCACAGTTGACAGCACAAACCAAGCATGAAGTCAAAGGAACTGCCTGTAGACCTCCGAGACAGGATTATCTCGAGGCACAAATCTGGGGAAGGGTACAGAAAAATATCTGCTGCCTTGAAGGTCCCAATGAGCACAGTGGCCTCCATCATCCGTAAATGGAAGAAGTTTGGAACCGTCAGGATTCTTCCTAGAGCTAGCCGGCCATCTAAACTCAGTGATTGGGGGAGAAGGGCCTTAGTCAGGGTGGTGACAAAGAATCCGATGGTCACTCTGTCAGAGCTCCAACATTCCTCTGTGGAGAGAGGAGAACCTTCCAGAAGGACAACCATCTCTGCAGCAATCCACCAATCAGGCCTGTATGGTAGAGTGGCCAGATGGAAGCCACTCCTTTGTAAAAGGCACATGGCAGTCCACCTGGAGTTTGCCAAAAGGCACCTGAAGGACTCTCAGACTATGAGAAACAAAATTCTCTGGTCTGATGAGACAAAGATTGAACTCTTTGGCATGAATGCCAGGTGTCATGTTTGGAGGAAACCAGGCCAATACCATCCCTACAGTGAAGCATGGTGGTGTCGGCATCATGCTGTAGGAATGTTTTTCAGTGGCAGGAACTGGGAGACTAGTCAGGTTAGAGGGATAGATGAATGCAGCAATGTACAGAGACATCCTGGATGAAAACCTGCTCCGGATTGCTCATGACGTCAGATTGGGGTGACGGTTCATCTTTCAGCAGGACAATGACCCTAAGCACACAGCCAAGATATCAAAGGAGTGGCTTCAGGACAACTCTGTGAATGTCCTTGAGTGGCCCAGCCAGAGCCCAAACTTGAATCCAATTGAACATCTCTGGAGAGATCTGAAAATGGCTGTGCACCGACGCTTCCCGTCCAACCTGATGGAGCTTGAGAGGTGCTGCAAAGAGGAATGGGTCAAACTGCCCAAAGATAGGTGTGCCAAACTTGTGGCATCATATTCCCACATAACAAGATTGGACTGCCCCGGTTCTGGCCCTCACAATGCACTTATACTCCGAGTGTTAATTCTGTCGCCGAGTGTAACCAAGTGCTAATTTTGCTATGTGGGTTCAAAAAGACTTGACGCTGTAATTGCTGCCAAAGGTGCATCAACAAAGCATTGAGCAAAGGCTGTGAAAACTTATGTACATGTGATTTCTTAGTTTTTTATCTTTACTAAATTTTCCAAAATCTCAAAACTTTTTTCATGTTGTCATAATGGGGTATTGTGTGTAGAATTTTGAGGTAATAAATGAATTTAATCCATTTTGGAATAAGGCTGTAACAACAAAATGTGGAAAAAGGGAAGCGCTGTGAAGACTTTCTAGATGCATTGTATACTTTTGCACATTCCGAAAACCCACTTTTCACCAAGCACCAACGGATTTTCAGCTCATTCTGGCAAAGATGAAAGGAGCTAATGTGATGATGTGACCTCAATCGTCCATCCATCTATCCACATTTCACAAGAATCATTACTTCTGTTAGGCATTTGCCCCAATGCTCACCAAATTCACTCACAACTAAAAAAGCACTCAGAGAGAGCATGCCTCCACCAAGGCTCCTTCCGTCCATGATGGATCACCTCTAAAATGTAATGGGCTCGTGTGTAGATGAGCCAGTTCTGGTAAAAATTGCATTAAAGTCTATCCAGTAGTTTTGGAGTATTCTTGCTAGCACACTATGAGAAGATAAGAGCTTTGGTGGAGGTATGTGTTCTCAGACCATCACCAAAACGTAATGGGTTCCTCTCTAGGCCAAGGACCACCGCTAGTGAAAATTTCATCCAAATCCATCCCGTAGTTTTTGTGTTATCCTGCTGCACAAATACAAACAAGGTCCTTGGTGGAGGTATGCACTCTCAGATCATCACCAAAATGTAACAGGTTCATCTTTGGCCTAAGGGTTACCTCTGGCAAAGATTTAATCAAAATCCATACAGTAGTTTTTGCGTAATCCTGCTAATAAATAAACAAACGGACAAACCACCCTGAAAACATGACCTCCTTGGCAATGATGTCTCCTCTGAACTTTCTGGACAATCCTCTTCACTTAGCCATATTTCTAACATGTAATCAAACGTCACCGTCAACAGTCCAGGTATCTGAGGTGTTCTATCTGAAACACATCTGATGCAACTAATGAAGCCCTTGATCGGTTGCATGAGGTGTGCTTGAGACCACTCCTGATTTGTAAATGTGTGCTTTTATGAGGAATTCTATTCAGGGGGTTGAATAATTTTGAGACTGCAGTAGTCACTGAAAGTAGGATTTAGTCTTGAATTTGGATAAAAATCTTTGTCATATTAGTTTTATGTAGCTTTTAAACTGTTCTTGTGTAATTTGTTTATTGCAGAGCTGTCCCTCTGAGATACTAATATCTAATCCTGTCCCTCCTGGTCAATCCCAGTGAGAATCTTAGCATTTTCAGCTCCGTCTCCTGTCTTTTCATCAGTGCCACTGTCTCCAAGCCATACATCATAGCAGGTCTCACTACTGTCTTGTAAATCTTTTCATAACACTCTAGCTGCAATCTTTCTGTCACAAATCACCCCTGACACTCGTCTCCACCCATTCCATCCTGCCTCTTCTTCTTCACCTCTCCCGTGCAATTTTCATTGCTTTGGATGGTATTTAAAAGTATTTAAACTCATCTACCTTCACTGCCTCTTCTCCATGCATCTTCATCGTTAAATCTGCCTCCCATTCTCATTCACGGTTCACTCATTCTGTCTTGCTTCTGACTTTCATTCCTCTTCTTTCCAGTGCAGGCCTCCACCTCTTCAGGTTCTCTTCCACCTGCCCCCTACTCTCATTACAGATCACAGTGTCAGCGCCAAACACGACAGTCCATGGGGAATCCTTCCTAACCTCGTCTGTCAGCTTGTCCATCACCATGCAAACAAGAAAGGGCTCAGAGCCAATCCCTGACCTAATCCCACCCCGACACTCAATTCATCTGTCATTCCAACAGCACACCTCACCACCGTCTCGCTGTCCTCATACATGTCCTGCACCACCCTCACATACTTCTTTGCCACTCCTGACTCCCTCATACAGTACCACTTCCTCTCTTGGCAGGTAGCGTAAACATCAAATCTGGCCTTTATATGTAACTTGTTGGGCCTCATTCGTAAAAGAGCTCAGAGGCTAACATGCACAAGGGGACTTCAAACTGCTCCACTGTCAGTTGAAAATATTGAAAGAAACAACAAAAATGGAACTCTGCATACCAGAAATTTCACAACAGGCTAGGGGGACAAAGCTTATGCAGGTTTTCTACACTATGTTTGCATTACACTTATGTGAAACATCCTTTAAATCAGAAATATTCACGGCTATCTACATGCTAAAAGTCAAATTAGTGCTACAAGTTGTGTAGCCAAACACAAACTGGAATAGCTTTCAAAAACAAACAAACATAAAAGCCGGCTGTGTTCTGTTGCTCTCCTAATTTAAATTTAAAATGTACAGAAAGCTGTGCATCTGAGCAAGGAACAGTATGAGAGGCAGAAGGCGTGACTCTCTGCTGTCAATCACTGCTGACCCATTAGCTAAGCAGCAGGAGGCTGGAAGAGTCGGGGAGTGTATGTCTCTGGTGTTATGTTTGAATTTCTGCAAATTAAAATTCCTTAAGCAGCTTTAGAATAAATTCATTTTAAGTCTCAAAGGGTTAAACCAGTCTTCCTTAAATCCAGCCGTTTTTAATGTTGACATTCCATTCAGTCCCATTATATCGGCTGTAAGGCCCTATAAATTAGTGCATGTCAAAAGAGTTCCAAAAATGGCTGGAAAATGCAGCTGCCTTTCAGAGTAGTAGGTGTGGCTGGAAGGGCCTGTCAGTTTGAAAAGGTCATTGTGACTTTGGTTTTGTGTCACTGATACTGAAAGTGTTTTCAAACTCATAGTGACTGTAATTTCTTGACAAGACAAATTAGATTTGCAAAGTCGACATAAGGACTTTGGGCTTGCATGCAAGGTTTGTGAAAAGAAAAAAATTGTTCAAAAGGTGCAACTACAGTCCCTATCACAGCACTGCACATATACAATACTGTACACGCATGCAGCAAGAGTGTGCATGCAAACATGTGTTCATACTGTGTGCACGCACTGAGGGATTTTTGAAAATTACCCAGAGTTACTCATGCCTGGCACTGTTCCCCCAGAGTGAGGGAAATATAATCCATCTTTTTCTGCTTTTAGAGCTTAATAAAGGAAAATTGCAGTGCCCCTTTTAGGCAAAAAGTCCCTATGAAAACATATCCTGTTCAGTGCCTCTCTCAGGTACGTGATCACAGGATACAGGGGACAAACAAAATTGTATTTCATACACTAACTACACACCCAACTGTTTTCTGTCTGTGCTGAGTGATACTTTTCACCCGATACATGATACAACTAAGAGAAACATCTTTCATCCTTCAGTTACGGCCTGAAAAAGGAAATGTTTTAGGATCATGCCATATAAAATCAATGAAGTTTGAAAACTTTGTGGAGTTTTACTGTGTAAACTATGAAATACCATGATATTGGTGCTCAAAGATGATTACAGAAGAAAGTGTGCTGCACGACTCTGGCTTTAAATTGTGACAGTGCACTAACTGATTCTTCGTGGAATGTCTCAATGTCCCTGTGTCTCTTTCATTTTATGTGTGTGTGTGTGTGTGTGTGTGTGTGTGTGTGTGTGTTGGTATGTTTATGGGAGGGTTGGGGATATATTGTGTAAATATATGTAACTAAATGTGTCTACTGTTTATCAATGTGAAGCACTTTGCGCAGCATCTAATGTTTGAAACGTGCTATACAAAGAAAGTTTGATTGATTGAATGACACTTTACATTATTGCTCTCTTTGTTGTTGACTCTTTGTCAAAGGAAGGTCACCCATTAATGATGTCAGTAGTGCTGCTAAAAGCTGGATAAATCAATTACTGAATTTCATTAACCTCTGGATAGATTTCCATGAAATTTTACTCATGACATTTACAGACCTGTTGAGATCATTATATCTTTTCAAAGAAAAGATACTGACACTCCCCCACCAGCACACATGCACTGAGCCAATGGTGTTCACTTATATAGCGCTTTTTTTTTTACTCATCTGTGGATGACCAAAGCACTTTACAGACCGTGCTATCTACCCATTGACACACTGGTGGTGGAGCTGCCATGCATAGGTCTGACCCACCAGGAGCAGCTCGGGGTTCAGTGTCTTGCTCAAGGACACTTCAAGGATAAGAGAGAAGGGTCATATTAAAAGAGTTAAAAACTAAGTCAAAGAGATTAAAAACTCAAAAGTGTAAAACCCAATAAAATATTTAAAACCCAAATAAAAAACCTACAAAAATAAATAAATATAAAATAAAAATTAATAAATAGATAACCAAATTATGTGCAATATATTGTTACATCTTGTTCAACTCTTTGACAGCAGCGGGAACAAAGCTGTTTTATGTAGCGCTGGGTTTTACATTTTGGGACAGCAAACCTCCGTCTGGAGGGAAGAAGCTGAAAGTGGCAGTGCAAAGGGTGGGAGTCATCATTTAAAATGGAGGTAGCCATCCTCTGTACCTGTCTGGTGTACAGGGATGTCAGGCTCAGCTGTGACTCACCAAGCAAATGACTGGACCATCTAACCACCTGGTCTAAGGATTTCCTCTGTTTCAGTTTTATCTGACCAAACCATGACAGTAAAGAAAAGGATAAAACAGATTCAATAAAAGCCCGATAAAACATGGTCATTATGGTTCGGTCAATTTGGAAGTGTGCGAGTTTCCTTAAACAATGCAAATGTTGCTGACCCTTTTTTGCACACCCTTTCACAGTTCTCTTCAAAGTTTAAATTACTATCAATAATCATCCCAAGATAAGATAAGATAAGATAAGCCTTTATTAGTCCCACAATGGGGAAATTCCAGGATTGCAACAGCACAGGGATAGCAACACTCAGAGCAACAATCAGAAGGCAAGAAAAAACAAGAGCAGCGAGTATACATATGTACATATAAACATAAATATATAGACACACGATGCGGAGCATTGTAGCTAGATGGAATAAATATATGACTATATAAACACACACAGTGTGGAACATTGTAGCTAGATGGAATAAACATGTGAATATATAAACACACACAGTGCGGAGCATTGTAGCTAGATGGAATAAATATGTAAATATATAAACACACACAGTGCGGAGCATTGTAGCTAGATGGAATAAATATGTAAATATATAAACACACAGTGTGGAGCATTGTCGCTAGATGGAATAAATATATAAATATATAAACACACACAGTGCGGAGCATTGTCGCTAGATGGAATAAATATATAAATATATAAACACACACAGTGCGGAGCATTGTAGCTAGATGGAATGAAACAGCATAACTATCTACTTAGTTATCCTACATGGTATGATTATGTACCCATACATATTGTCACCCTCTGTAGCTACCGGTATTTTCCTAGTTGTATATCAGAGGGGACCATTGTGTAAGTCTATTGCGTCTTTTGCATTCAATACTATTAGGTTGTCACGTCTTTTTGCTATCTCTGCGAGCAGCCCTGCTTAGGTTATACAGTCTGACAGCCGTAGGTAGGAAGGACCTGCGAAACCTCTCGGTTGTGCACCTAGGATGATGTAGTCTGCTGCTAAATGAGCTCCTATTTATAATATTTCTATAAATAGGTATATATAGGTATCTATAAATAAATAGGTATCTATAAATAAATATAAATAGGTATATATATATATATATATATATATATATATAGATATAGATATAGATATAGATATATAGATATAGATAGATATTTGTAGGATTGCACACATTCAATGGTCTGGCCTTTTAGTACAGTGACTTTGTGCCTGGGAGTTTAATTCCTGAAGTCAATAATCATATCTTTAGTTTTTGTCGTATTCAGCTGCAGGTAGGAATCCTCACACCAGTGAACAAAATCATCAACTACTGGGCCATGGCCACTCTCACCATCCTGGAGGAGACTGACAATAACTGAATCATCAGCATACTTTATAATGTGTCTGTTGTCATGTCTGCTCCGACACATGTTTGTGTACAGGATGAAGAGTAGTGGTGACAATACACACCCCTGAGGAGAGCCAGTAGAAGAACACTTTTGGTCAGACAATGTACCAATGACCCTTACTCTCTGTGTCCTGTTGGTTAAAAAATCCAGAATCCAACCCACCAGATTATTACTCAAATCAAATTGTTGCAGGAGCCTTTTAACTAAAATATGAGGTTGGATTGTATTAAAAGCAGAAGAAAAGTCCACAAATAAAAGCCTGGCGTGTGTCCCATTAAAATCCAGATGTTTAAAAAGCATGTTAAACAGAGTGACAGTGGCATCCTCCACTCCTCTGTGAGGCCTATAGGCAAACTGCAAAGGATCCAATGCATGTTCAGTCTGATATATTCTTCAAGGTACAGTTCTTGTACCTTTTTAGGGTACTGCTGGAGCGGCAAGTCTTTGTACTTTTTTTTAACTTTTTTTAAATTTTGTTAATCAATATACAGTATGTTCTGTATAGTTTTTACAGGCATCTGTCATCCACAGTGGTCAGGAGAAACTCAATGCTGGGGAGGGTTTGCACACCCTGTTTTACCAGGATGAATCCAAGTTTCACCCAACATTTACCTGGTATTTTACAAAGAGCTGGCAAAGGTCTCAAACATTCTCAAAAAGTGGCAAAAGAGATGTAAATAGTTGCTGATCACTGTAAATGCTGTTGCTAACATTTGTTAGTAATTGTTAATGTTCGCCATCTGCTTTCACAAACACTCTTGCAAACACTTGCATCAATGTTGCAAATGGTTTTTAAAGGTTGCTAAATGTTGTTAATTGTTGCAAATGACAGACGGGAACCTTGATGTTTGTGAAATTCCTCAAAGAAGTTGGTGAATTCAAAATCGTCACATTTGTCTACCTTCGCTGCTCCATGAGATACTACCCTCAACGATCTCTATAGATCACCATGAAGGTTGTCAAAACAACTCCCAAACCTTTATACAGAAATAGCTTTTTCAAGGCTTTAAGAGATCGTTGAGAGACGGGGCCAATTTTTGATCTCTCAGTGGTCAGCTAATGATCTTCTGCGTAAATGGGCCCTTAAAGCAGTGGAGAATACAGTCCAGCACCCTCAGCTGGGATGACTGGAAAACAAACCAAGATACAGGTCTTTTTTTCTTCTGAACAGACAAACATAAACACACTTGAGCAGAGAGGCTGCTGATTTCAGCTGACAGTCTGTCAGCACACAGCGGTCCCTGCCTCATATCATCCAAAAAGATGAAAGTCGGGATTCTTCCTCTTTTTAATCAAGATGGAAACTGAGATTCAGAATACATTCTCCACTGAGGATATGAACAAAGTGGGTCAGCGTAATCAGCCTGGACAGCCTGGATGAGATTATGAAGAAAACGATATGCATCTTATGTTATGTCTTATCATGATAAAGCAAACATTGTGAGCAGCTGCATCAGACTGAATCATCGGATCCAATTTAACTGAATTATCTGTCTCACAATGGAACAACAAAAGCGGTAAGAGGCACTTGAGCTGCTTACTGTCCCACCCTGATACTGGATGCCAAATACACCTGAAGCAAAAGATGGCTTTGAGCATGGATACTTGAAGCATGGATGGAGATAAAGTAGGATCTTTACTCTGCCATAGTTGAGTCACGTGTGGTTCATGACATAATGTGAAGCAGACTCCTCAGATGGAGATCAAAGCAAAGAAGTTGCTAGAAACAAAGTCATATTATCAGGATGCCGTACCGCAGTTTCATTTAAGCTGGTGGTAGAAGCAACTGTAGTACAGAAAGAATGCTCCAGTTAAGGTGGTCTAGTGACAAAAAAGGCCCCACGAGAAGAAAGTCAAAAAGAAAAAAGGCCCCTTTAGCATGTAATTCAAGTCTTGAATCATAACAATGAAGCTGTGGACATGATGGATGTACAGTAAACACCCGCATGCCAGGAAGAAGGTAGAATTAGTGCCCCAAGGTCAGATCAGCCTCTTTCTTTCACCAACAAGCAGAGCTCTAATGGCTGGGACCTCGTATAATTATTGGCTCATATTTCATAGTGAAGAATTTCCTGCTTAATCTACTTTTTTGTGAAAAATAAGCTTTTCGTCATGAAACAAGACAGTCTTTTGCTTTTGTGCCACAGGAATAAATGTATACCAGATGGAAAAATGAACAAATAGAAAGTCTTTTATACTGTAAGTCAAAGGTGGAGCCAACTGATTACAGGTGTGAGGCTGCAGAGAGGTTGAACACAGGTATGAAGATTATGCCTAACCCACCTTCAGTTATTGTAGGAGGCTGAAATGTCACGCGTATAATTCTACATGTCTCTATAGCTCACATGGTAATTTACAGCTCTGAACTCCTAAGAGGTGCTAAGGTGGAGTAAGGTGTGATAATGGAGCCAGGTGAATGCAGAGTGGTCATCAGGTTCCCGTACTTGAGACGCCGCACACCATGGGAGACATTCGATGAGATGAGAGACTGATGGGGAGGATGCCCCATCATATGGCATAGTCAAGCACTGGGATCCACAGTTCAAGTGTGGTCAGACATCGGCAGGAACAGCACCATTCCCGGGAGACCATAGTATGCCATTGATGAAGAAACCATCCAGCCAAGAAACCATTTTGGAGGATCGCCACATAACCATTCACCAACTAGCCCAAGATGTGAAGATTAGTGTGGGGTCTGGAAAAAATCCTCCATGACCATTTGCACATGCAGAAGTTGCCAGCATGATAGATTCCCTGGTTGCTCACACCTTTCCAGAAGAAGGAACGAGTCACGTGCTCCCAGACTCTTTTGAGCATTTGTCAAGAAAACCAGGAGGACTTCCTTGAGCGACTGATCCTGCAGGACAAAACATGGGTCCATCACCATGATCAAGAGACTAAAGCTCAGTCAAAGCAATGGAAGCAAGATGACTCACTACCTCTGCAGAAGGCACCTGTCCAGCCTTCGGCGGGCAAGGTCATGTTCACTGTCTTTTGGGACCAACACAGAGAATTGATGATAGATTTCCTTGCAAAGGGAGCCACAATTACCAAGACATACTATGCTTCACTGCTGCAGAAATTGTATAATGCCATCAAAACTGAGAGGTGTGGCATGCTGACAAAGGTGTCCACCTCCTGCAAGACAGCGCCCTGGTTCACAACTCACATGTTGACCAGGTGGAAGTATGGTTCCACCACTATGAAATCCCCCCCTCCCCCGGTCCTTACTCCCAACCTCGCACCATTTGGCTTCCACCTCTTTCCAACCATGAGATCATTTTTGAAGGTCAAGCACTTCCAAAACGATTGTCATGATCAGGGCACAGCCAGGGACTGTGCCCACGCTTTATGTTCATTTTGGTTTCCTGTTTTTTCCCCTTGATTATTATCAGTATGATTTGCCTTATTATTATTATTATTACTACTACAATTATTGTCTTCTGTGTTTCCCCTGGTGATCATCCCCTGTTTGTCTCTATGGTCATGTTTGTGGTCTTGTGTGTAGATTTGTCTCCCTATCATCCCCAGCATCTCATGTTTCTGTACTCATAGCCATTCTCCCTCGTGTGCATTGTTCAGCACTTGATTGTTCTCCCAGGTATCTTGCGTCAGTAATCAGTGGTTCCCCAGTATGTGGGAATCTGTGATTGTGCTCAGTGTTGCGTCATTAAAATCTTTTCCCCTCTGTCTTCCCCGTGAATCTCCGAGTCCTCCGTGAGTTTGCTACCCATGTTTCTGAGTTATTTTCCAGCCCTTGTGCTGCGCCTTTTGTTTGCTCTAGTGCTATGTTAATAAACTGTTATTTACACCATAACAACTTCCAGGCAGTTGTTCATGACAGAATGACACAACCAGACAAGGACCTAGGGGGTATGGACTTATGAGGGTTGGGGCTGGATGCCGATGAGGTGTGGGCAGCTGGAACAATCAAGGACCTCATCTCAGACACTTGCACCTCCCATACGCCTGAGATGCCCTGAGCTTTCTGGATGTTGCAGCTGAGTTGATCGACACTACCCCCAGCCTACAGTGCTACCCGGACCTGGTTGCATGATTATTTTCAGTACCAAATCTCCATTGCATGTTTCGAGCAATGGTGGGGAGTTCACCTGAAGCGGCGGGGTCTGCACCGACGAAGAAGCGTTCACAGGCTCCGGTGTCTCCCTCTTCACCTCCTGCACCCACATGATCCAGTTCACCAGCTCCAATACCAGCCTCACCAGCCCCACAGCCACTCAACAGGCAGGAAGAGAGCTCACCATCTGCGCCATAGCCTGCCCCAACGATGAAACATCCCCTTGCTCCGGCACCTCTCTCAACACGCCATTCTCCGGTTTCCACGTCAGCCTCACCACAGCCACTCCACGGGCTGGAGGAGAGCACACCCTCTTGCCATTTTCCTGAGTCTGTTCCTGCCCTAGTGTGCCTCTCCCCAGCTTCAACGCCAGCCTCACCATCCATGCTGAAGCCTGAACCAATGAAGAAGCATCCCCTGGCTTTGGCGCCTCTCTCGCCACACTGAGCTCTGGCTTCTTCACGTCCTCATCACTCTTCCACCTCTACTCTAGCACCACAGGGTTTTCCAGCCCCGGACGCTCTCCAATGCTGGCTCCCACAGCAGCTGCATCACCGGCTCCCATGTCAGCTGTAATGCCAGCTCCCGCAGCAGCTGCAGTGCTGGCTCCCACATCTGCTATGCTGGTGCTCTTGCCTGCTGCTGCAAGTCAGATTGCCTCATCTTCTGCCCCTCCTGCATCCCCAGAGGTGAAGGTCACCTCTCCAGCAGCAGAGTCACCAGGTTCCTCATCAGCAGTGGAGCAGGAGTTAAGGCAAGTACTTTCTATAGTATTTTTAACATCTGTACTTAAAAAGTCTAGCCTTACACCTGGCAGGGGAACCCGGTTGCAGCTCCCCTCTGCCTCTGGCCTCCCTCCGCCGGACTCTACTGCTGGTTCCTGTATTGACCTGACACCCACCTGTGTTTCTTCCTCCCCATCTGAGGTGGCTGTGTCAGGGATGGAGGAGCACCCCTCAATGCCTGTTTCCGCTGAGGTGCACACTCCAGCTTCAGTTTTCCCCGTGGTGCACGCTACAGCTCTGTCTGTCCCCGAGGTGCACGCTTCAGCTCCACCCTGGTCGTCCTAGCAGTCGCAGTCTGTCTCCGGGGTCGATGCTCCCCAGCAGCAGCTTCTCTCCGTGGTCGATGCTGCCCAGTTGCAGTGTTTTCCGGAGGCCATCACCCCAGCAGCTCGCCCTGAGATGGTCACTCTAGCAGTAGAGGACCAAGAGCTAAGGCAAGTTCTTTTCGTTTCATTTTAAACGTCAACATTAGAAAGACTTGCCTAGCTCCTGATGATAGTGGTAACACCTCACTCCCTCCCTGCTTCTCTCCCCTGTCTGAGGTGGCTGCATCTGGGCCGAACGCTCTTCAAGCCCAGGCACCATCAGCTCCAGAGGTCGGTGTGCCTCCGTCATCCGTTCCTGTTGTCGGCACGCCTCAATCACTTGTTTCTGAGGTCAGTGCACCACAGTGGCCTGCTCCTGAACTAAAGACTCCAGTACTATTGTCTTCAGAGCTAAAACCTCTCTTGTTACAGTCCTTAGACCTAAAGATTCCTCTGTTACTGTTCCCTGAGCTCTATGCCCCTGTGCTGTTTTGTTCTCCGGTCTGGTGGCCCAGGGACTCTGGTAGGCTGCACGATCCTGTTCTCTTTTTTGGGAGCCTGTGGACTTGGGTAGACCCCCTGAACCATCTTATTCCATGATCTGGTGGCCTAAGGACTTTGGGAGGCCACCACATCTCCAGATTAGGGGCCCATGACTTTCGGCCAACCCCTTGACCTGCCTTGCTCTTCGGTCCAGTGGTCCTGGGACTTTTTAGAGACCACCTGATGGACATTTTTGTGTTTTGTTTTGTTTTGTTTTGTTTTGTTTTTTGTCTTTTGTGCGATTCCTGTATTTTGTTTTTTCCCCACCATGCCTTGTCCCCCTCCTCCCGTCCATCTTGGTGTTTATGCTACAGTGATATTATATCATGAAAGTAGGGCATTTACTGTAAGTAGAAGCATGCAATGGTGATTTCCTCATCTCAAACAATTTATTGAAACAAAAGCCAACAACAGTGGTGGGTATACCACAACAAAAAATGTCAATGTCTCAATAACTTGCCGTGTGCCCTTGAGCATCAATTACAGCTTCACAATGACGTCTCATGCTGTTCACAAATTGAGTTATTGTCTGCTGAGGTATGGCATTCCACTCTTCTTGAAGCGGGGCCCTCAGGTCATTGAGGTTGTGGGGTGCAGGGTTATGAGCCTCTGCACGGCAACTCAGCTTATCCCTTAGGTTTTCTATGGGATTCAGGTCTGGAGAAAGTACAGGCCTACTCCATTTGAGGTACCCCAGCCTCCAGCAGCCATTCCCTAATGATGCAGCCTCGATAAGCTGGAGCATTGTTGTCCATGAAGATGAAATTAGCCCTGTGTTGTTCATGCAGGGGCACAATGACTGGATTAATGATATCTCCTTGTCACCATACCATTCACAAGGTGTAGGGTAGTTCTGTATTGAGTAGACACACCTTCCCCGACTGTAACACCACCACCACCACAGGCTCATCTGGTGACAACAGTGGCTGATGCATAGCGCTCTCCTTGACATGTCCAACATCATTGGCAGCCATCATTTTTGCTCACTGTGAATCAACTTTCATCAGAGAACAGCACTGATGCCCACTGGTCCCTTGTCCAGCGAAAATGCTCTCTGGGTCATGCAAGACGATGATGCCTGTGCCTGGCGGTGTGGTCAGGTACCCTTGCAGGTCATCTAGCATGCAGACCACGCTGATGTAAATGGTTTTGTATGGTCTTATGTGACACTTGGGTGCCTCACTTCCCTTAAATGTGCCTGGAGTTGAGTAGCATTCATCATCCAGTTCCACAAGACACTGTTCACAATGAAGTGATCATCAGGGTGGGATGTGGCCAAAGGATGTCCACTTCTACGCCTTTCTGTGACTCTTCCAGTCTGTCTGTTGCAACCTGCTGATGACACTCTGTGACACTCTAAGCTCAGTGGCCACTTCCCTATGAGAACATCCTGTTTGAAGCCTCGCCGTGGTGAGGTATTGTTGATCAGTTGTTAGGCGTCATCTTGGACTCATGATGTCAAAATGTGAACAGCATGATGAAGAGGACTGTTTAAATACCAATTCTAATTGATCCAGAAAATTTATCCGTCGATTTATGGCTTAAACACCTGTTGTGAATTTTGCCATTAAGCACCTTGTTAGAGAACAGCAAGTTATGCAAAAAGTACTGAAACACTGAATAGTTGGACATGTGCATTCAAAAGGTTAGAGAAGGTAAAATTAAGTTCACCTGTAAAGGTTATAGTGCATTTTAGGTGCATCCTGAAATTTCACCCGAAAGCAGAATATCCCTAACTTTTTGTAAGTAGTGTATGTGAGTCTGTGTTTGTGCTCAGTATTGTGTCATTGCCATCTTTTCCCTGCTGTCTTCCCTGTGAGTCTCCGAGTCCTCCGTGAGTTTGCTATCTGTATTTCTGAGTTATTTTCCAGCCCTTGTGCTGTGCTTTTTGTTTGCTCTAGTGCTTTGTTAATAAATTGTTATTTGCACCGTAATCTGCCTGCATCAGGGTCCGGTCTTCATCCACTCTCAACTGCCTGGAAGGCAGTTGTTCATCACAATGATGAAACACTGATTTCCAAGGTCAAGTCATGGCTTATGGCATAACCTGCAGACTTTTACTGTTGAGGTCTCCACAGCTGCATAAAGTGATGGGAGAAGCATGTGACCCTTGGTGGGACCTGTAGAGAAAGACTAATAACTGTGCCAAGTTTGGTTGCTCTCAGTCCATGGGAAATGAGTCAGGGGGAATCTTTATTGAACAATCCTCTTTTAGACATTAGTGAATCTCCTTACTTATTTTGCAGTTGAGTCATCAGGCTTTATAGTACTTTGATCCCAATAGATATTACTTGTAGTACCCTGTAAGTCTGTGGAACTACAGAGCTTTTATCCATCAGCTCGTCTCTTCAGTCTGGATTTGGGAGACAAACTCCATCTCTGCCTTTAAAGTTAGGCTTAAAACCTTCCTCTTCTAAGGTGCTTATGTTTAGACATTTCTGATTAGGTTTTATATATATTCTTGTTTATTCTCTACTTCCCTTTTTCCTCACCCCTGCTCTGTTCCAGCAGATGACTCCCCATACCTAGAATGAAGGGAATGTTTTTCCTCGCCACATTTGCCAAGTGCTGCTCATCGAGAATCATTTAATTTGCTCGCTGGGACATTCTACTATTCATTACCATGTCTGCCCTCTATGGATTTAGGACCTAGAAATGACTTCAGTTTGGGATTAGACATTACATAAATGCAGCTGAATATAACTGAAACTCAATACAAAAAGTTTCAGTTATATTCATATTAATTTAAATAGTAATATCAATCATAACAACCCAGCCACAGGGGGTGTACAAGCCATTGTACTCCTAGTGCCGGTCCCAAGCCCAGGTAAATGGGGAGGGCTGTGCCAGGAAGGGCATCCGATGTAAAACCTTTGCCAAATCAAACATGTGGATCATGACAAATGAGACTTTCATACCGGATCGGTCGAGGCCTGGGTTAAAGACTGCCACCAGTGCTGTTAACCGACAGGGTGCCGGTGGAAAGTGGGCTACTGTTGGTCAAAGACTGAGCAAAGGGTTGGTGTTACAGATCAAGGGATAGGGTGAGATGGAGACAGATGATCCGCTGTGGCAACCCCTAAAGGGAGCAGCCGAAAGAAGAATATCGATCATAATTATCACTATGGGTATTATTGACATCCAATCCATAGTCATTTTAAAACATGAATGCAGTAAATGGCACTGCATTACATTAAATGTAAAAATAAAATTTTGTCATACAATAATAAAGTGTAATAATCTCCCCATTCCAGTCACCATTATATACGTATATCATAATGCCTCCCAGTGTAGTGGTACAACTTATAATGGGATCATAGTACATAATGAGCTTTTCCAAATTATATAATCTTAACATTTTTCAGCTTTTCAACTGTTATGTAAGTGTATTGTGCATGGTACAGCAGGGAAAGTAAGTATTGAACACATCAACATTTTTCTCATTAAACATATTTCTGATGGAGCCACTGACCTGAGATTTTCACCAGATATCAGTAACAACACAAGTAATTCACACATACAAAGAAATCAAGGCAACTGTGTTCACAAAACAAGTTATATTTAATAACGTGGAATGACGCAGGGAATAAGTATTGAACACATGAAAAAAGAGGTGCAAAAAGGCATAGAAAGCCAATAAACCAGCTGAAATCCATCAGAATCCCCCATCAGCGCAAATTAATTTCAGCTGGTTAAGACCTGACTGAGCCTTTAAAAAGGTTTGTGAATATCAGATTGTTACACCACAAAGAGCTCATGATGGGTAGAAGCAAAGAGTTCTCTCTAGACCTTTGCAACCTTATTGTTGCAAAACATAATGATGGCATTGGTTACAGGTGCATTTCTAAACTGCTGAATGTTCCAGTGAGCGCTGTTGGAGCCATCATTTAGAAGTAGAAACATCATTTTACAATAAACCAGCCACAACCAGGAGCTCCTCGCAAGATTTCTGACAGAGGAGTCAAAAGAATTATCAAAAGAGTTATCCAAGAGCCAAAGACCACTCGTGGAGAGCTCCAGAAAGACCTGGAGTTTTTAGGTACTGCTGTTTCAAAGAAAACAATAAGTAATGCACTCAACCAACATGGGGTCTATGCTCGCTCACCTCGCAAGACTCCATTGCTGAAGAAAAAGCATGTTGAAGCTCATTTAAAGTTTGCTGCACAACATTTAGGCAAGCCAGTAAAATACTGGGAGAATATAGTCTGGACAGAAAAGACCAAAATTGAACTTTTGGATGCCTCAACATACAGCATGTTTGGAGGAGAAATGGCACTGCACATCAGCCCAAAAACACCATACCAACAGTGAAGTTTGGAGGTGGAAGCATCATGGTGCACGGGTGTTTTTAGCATATGGTATAGGCAGACTTCATATAACTGAAGGAAAGATGAATGGACAAATGTACAGAGACATCCTTGATAAGAACCTGTTGCCATCTGCTAAGATGCTGAAGATGAGACAATGATCCCAAACACACAGCCAAGGAAACTCTCAACTGGCTCCAGAGAAGGAAAATAAAGGTCCTAGAATGGCCCAGTCACCTGACCTGAATCCAATTGAAAATCTATGGAACAAACTGAAGATCAGAGTTCATAGAAGACACCCACGAAACCTTCAAGATTTGAAGACAGTTTGTGTGGAAGAATGGGCTAAAATCACTCCTGAGCAATGCTTGCACCTAGTTTCTCCATACAAGAGGCGTCTGGAAGCTGTTATTACCAAGAAAGGCTTTTCTACTAAATATTAAATTAATTTCACCAAGCATGTTCAATACTTATTCCCTGTGTCATTCCGCTTTATTAAATATAACTTGTTTTGTGAACACCGTTGCCTTGCTTTCTTAGTTTGTATGGATTACTTGGGTTGTTACTGATATCTGGTGAAAATCTCAGGTCAATGGCACCATCAGAAATATGTTTGAGAAAAATATTGACATGTTCAGTATTTATTTTCCTCGCTGTATGTGATGTATGTCATTTGAGTGAAGAGGCCCAGTCAACAATAAAGGTCAAATTCCATTGTGTTACTAACGAGAAAATTCCTAACAGAATTTTTTGAAAAACTGGGTTGACTTTGTTACCATTGAGGGTAGATTTTATCCAGTAAAAGTACTGTATATTGAAGACCCCTGGATTCAAGCTACAGAGTTTGTTCATTTGTGGGGGGGTCCCCCTTTTTCTTTGTTTGTATAAAACATGAAGAAAATCAATAAAAACTTAATTACAAAACAAAAAAAAAAGAGAAGACCTACATTCCATGACCGGTCTAAAACTGCATCAAACAGGCTGGAATGCACACACATACAAATTCATAACAGCTCACAACGCAGCCTCAACATAACCTTGAGTTCATTCTTTACTCAAAAATGTTAGGAATTATGAGCATTTGCTTTCTAAGTCTCCACAATGTGCTCTTGCATCCTTATCCCTTAGCACATGTAGCTAAAATAATAAACAGTACACATATACCAATTCATCTTCTAGGGTTCTCCTACTTTCCACTGCTCAACTCGGATTTCTTGCCCTCTATGATCTCTCTCTCTATCTCTGTCCTCCTCTGGATGATCCGTTACTCACCTCTTCGCCTGAGCGCACATTGCCCTGCACTAGCATTCAGGCCCTGAAGCCCCAGATTCTCACCCCTGTCTAATTTATGAGCACCTTTTGCCGTAAGGCCATGTGCCTGTTCGTGTTGTTAATGTGAAACCAACCAGCAAGAATCTGAGTTCTTGGACGGTGCCACAGCCCCAAAACACAAAAACCTGTTTTAAATAAATCTTTTCAATTTGGGATGTTGTTTGTGTAACCTGTTTGTGGGACAGATAATATATTTAAGTTATGGACCAGTGTCTAGGCTCGTAGGAGGGGTAGAAGAATAAATGAACAGACAAATAACTGGAGTCACAGGTAGTAGATCATAAATGTGTATTCAGTTAAAAAACAAAAGAACATGAACATTTCAGAATAAATGTTGACAGGAATGAACAACTCATTTTGAACCTTTTTTTGAACCTTTTTTTTTTTTTTTGAGTCTTTTTTCCAAAGTAAAATAAAAGAACATTCACAGTTTTTGGTCTGTTCCTTCAATTAGTCGTTTTCTGTCATAAGTCAAGGTCAGGTGTTCACTTAGAGCTCTTTATAGTCAAGTCACTTAGTCTATTGCAATCCTACCCCACTGATGCACCAGTGGGGATGAAGAGGTGGATGAAATCTTCCTCCAGATGTGTTTTAGCCAAAACCTCCAAGGACAAAAGAGGTGGTCAAGGGTGGCTCGCCATCTCCCCGTCGAGGAGAAATCAGGTTCCAGTTTTCTATCAGTGTTCAGGGCCTCTTAAAAAAACAAAACAAAAAAAAAAAAACTAGCCTGTATGAAACAAGCTATTACTACAGAGATCCTCACACATACTCACTTTATGGCCATAAAAATACATATCAAGAATCTCAAATGAACAGCAACACTGTCATTACAAAATAATGAATTTCTCTGTATCTTGTACATTCAGAATTGTAGAGTTTTAAAACCCTTTTGTGTGAATTTTTAACATTAACCATGGACTGGCATTTTAAGCGCTATATAAGTGCAGGTTAGTTAGTTAGTTAGTTACATTCATAGACAGATATTTTGTCATGAATGCCCCTCGGGGCAGAGAGAGACAGATTCATGCGCTGAACTATTAGTGACATGTATTAACAAAAGAGAACAGAAGTCCAAAAACCTGTGCAAGACATACAAAAATACAAATGAGGTAAAACTTAGAAATGGCGTTCCAGAGCCAACATCGCTCTGTGAATGCTGGATGAAATAAACACCTCAAACAATGCAGTCCATGCAATGCTGCCGCACTGAGAGACAAAGCAGCAGCCCTTAAATAGTCCACAGTAGATTGGCAGGCAGATGAGCAACAGGTGTGAGAGCAGCAGATGTGGGCTGACTGAGTGAGCAGGTGACCTAATTAGACAATCCCTCACAGCTGGGAACTGGAATAGACAGTGAATGGTGGGTGTGTCTGGGAGAGGAGAAAGGAGGTTCGTGTCACAAACCAAAACATAACAAACTGACAAGAAAATATTCAAAAATACATAGGGAGTCTGAGCTCTGGGCTCAGACTCATGACATGTTTGATATACATCACACTTGGCACTTTAAATTTAAGGCTCCACATTCCTTTTGAGCAGTTAAAATATTTTGTTTTAGTGCTGGAAATGCATAACAGCTATGCTGCACATTCCATAACCAAAAGTGCAAAAAATGAAAATAATTGTAACATCAACATATATAAAATTAGTAAACAGTACTCCTTCAGTCTGTGAATGCAAGGCTAAAAGGCCTATAACAGTAACAGCATACTATCAAGCAACAACTTAGCAAGCTAATGCACAGTCATGACATGTGTGTAGTGTGTGAACTGGGGGGATTTGGACATTGGGGCTCGCTGTAGCCGGCATCATGGTGTAGGTGGTGGATAACGCTGGGCGGCGCCACCATTTTGTATTTTGTATGGCGATTAGGATAAAACCCTCACTCATGGAGCCAGTGAAACCTTTCCTCACCTCACCGGGGGCACCACCGATCCTGTGGCGCCGCTGGTTTGACATGTTTAAAAATTTTGTTGGCACGGCTGGCCTGAGTGACGCTGACGACGAGAAGCTGAAGAGTGTGCTGGTTCTCAGTCTAGGCGAAGAACGGCGGCATGTGGTCTGCACTCTGGGTCAAGCGGACTCATTTGGTGTATGTGTGACTCTGATGGAGAAATACTACGATGACGCGAGCAATGTTACAGTCTGAAGAACCGTCTTCTTCCGCCAAAAACAGCATGTGGGTGAGTCAACTCAACGTTGCGCCACGGAGCTCCGAGTCTTGGTGAGCATGTGCACCTTCGGGATCTTAGAAGACAAGCTAACTCATGACAAGCTAGCAGAAGACACGGACAACAAGTGGCTAAGAGAAGAGCTAATGCTAACAACAAACGATCTCAAGCTAAGCGAAGTAGTGAGGATGGCGGCCCAGACGGAGGCGGCCACCCAGCTAGCGGAACAGCTAACGACACCTAGTCAACAGGCCCCTCAACCGACCCCGCGGGAGCAGGCCGTTAGTAACACCATTAGCTGCCCCAAACACACACAACCATGGGGCAACATGAACAGGCTGAGCAGAACATGGACCAAAGCAGGTGAGTGGCCATCGTGTACCGACTGTGGTTCATCCAAACACCGAGCCCGCTCGCCCACTTGCCCTGCTAGAGGGAAAGATGTCACCACTGCAAACAAGCTAACCACTTTGCCAAGTTCTGCCACTCGAGCCCCATGAAAAACAAAGTCTGCCCACCAAACCCAGCGACGGTCTGCACAGTAGGTGCTAGGAACTGGCCGCTCAAATGACACACCATCCAGCTGAACGGCGTCGACATGCTGCTTTCATTGGACTCAGGTGCTTCACGGTCCTTACTAAACGTAGCCACAGTCAGAAAGCTCTTCCCCAAAAAGACCATTACGTCGAAGGTGGATGATCTGTTCAGATATGGGCACGTCAAGATCAGCGTGACAGGGACAATTGACTTTTCAGTGACCTGTGGGCCGAAAACAATCCCGTCTTCACCTTTCAGGTGATGCGCCAGGGGGCTAACCTGCTGGGAATTGACCTGTTAGGTAAGTTGGGGATTTCCATCACAGACCTAACGGGCTCCATCGTCCTAACGGTCTCGTCATTCTGGCAGTGCTGCTGGGACTAGGGTGCATTGCCAGTTTCAACCACCAACCATTCATTAATCCAGAAGTGGCACCAAAAATTCAACCACTCTGCCACCTGCCCCTCGCCCTATGAGATGATGTTACGACGGAGCTTAAAAAACTCCTGGATGCCAGCATCATCAAGTGGGTTGACGCATCCCCATGAATTTTGAACATCGTTGTGGCAAGGGAAAAGTCGGGTGGCATATGACCATGCATTGATCTCCAGATGGTTAATAAGGCAATCATCCCAGATAAATATCCCCTGCCCACGACGGAGGACCTAAAGGCAAACTTCAGCGGTTCAAAAAATTTTTCGAAGCTGGTCCTCCGCCAAGGTTACTTGCAGGTACCACTCCACCCTGGCAGCTGCAACCTGACCGCTTTTGTTACACACATGGGGGTATTCAGATACACACGCACACCCTTTGGCCTTAGCTCTGCCCCAAGCTGCTTTCAGAAAATTATGGCCACCATCCTCGCTGGCCTCAAGAAAGTAGTTGTGTATCTAGACAACATTGTGGTGCATGGTACGACACCGACCACCCACGACACCCACCTCAAGAAGGTCATAGAGGTACTAGCAAGCCACGGTGTTACACTCAATGAAGAAAAATGCATCTTTGCAGCGGAGACTACTGAGTTTGTGTGGTTTTGGTTGACCACTGAGGGCCTAAGCCCCCTGCATTCGAACCTGGAAGTGGTCCTGCAGCTACCCCAGCCTACAACCCCAGCACAAATATCGTCTTTTCTGGGCATGGCGAACTTCTACAGATGCTTCATCCCTCGCTACTCCAAAACAGAATGACTGCATGCCCTCCTGAAACAGGACATGCTGTGGGAGTGGACCCCGGCATGTTCAGCTGCCATCAAACGACTGAAGAGACAGCTCACCTCCCCACCTGTGCTGACTCACTTTGACCTACAAAGCCCTACCCTCATGATGTGTGATGTGTCCGGCTCTGCAGGAGGAGCCATCCTGTCATAGCTTCAAGGTGGAACTGAAAGCCCAGTGGGGTTCAGATCAAGGTCACTCACACTATCCAGTGGGGTTCAGACTTTATTCTTGGGGATTTTAACCATGTTTCTTTAAAGAAGACACTTAAAAACTTTTATCAGTATGTATCCTGCCCAACCAGGCGAAAAAAGACATTGGACCTGTGTTATGGATCCATTGAGAGGGCCTATAAATCACTTCCCCTTCCTCCTTTAGGATCCTCAGATCACAACTGTGTACATTTGCTGCCCACTTATAAAACTGCTCTCAGAAGAGGCAAGGTGAAGACCAGAGACATAGCTGTGTGGACAGAGGATTCAGTGCACTGCCTCCAGGAATGCTTTAACTGTACGGACTGAGAGGTTTTCACACTGTCCTGCGGGGATGATTTGGACTCTTTGGTAGACGTTACATGCTCATACATGGCTTTCTGTAAAAATATGATCGTTCCACGTAAACGTGTCAAAATATATCCCAACAACAAGCCATGGGTTACAAAATCAGTTAAATCCTGCTTACAGAGGAAAGCACTTGCCTTTAAACAGGGGTCTGTTTCTGAGCTACAGGTTGCCACAAAAGAGCTGAAGTCCGAAATTTTAAGAGCAAAACAGAATTATAAATCAGAATTGGAAAGCAAGATGGCAACAAAGAAACTTGGTTTAGCCTGGGCCAGTATGAAAACTATTGCAGGCCTACAGAGCACAGTAATCGTGTGTTTTTAGATGGTTTTAATTCAGACACAGAGCTGGCTAATGCTCTTAATTGTTTTTATGGTTGTTTTGATTCCTCTGATTTTAGCACAGAAACCCAAGATTTGAAACAGAAACTCAAAGACAATCAGCACTTTAATATTGAGGTGCAGGGTATTAAAAGGGAGTTCTGTGCTGTAAAAGTGAACAAAAGTCAGGGCCCTGATAATATACATGTGGGCGATTGGTAAAGTCCTGTGCACATGAACTGAGTCCTGTATTTCATTACATTTTCAATAAGTCCTTACAGACACAACATGTGCCTAAGATCTGGAAAGATGCCGTGGTTGTTCCCGTTCCAAAATCCAGCTGTCCTAAAACAGTAAACAACTTTAGACCAGTTGCTTTGACTTCAATTTTAATCAAAATTTTTGAAAAACTGGTCAGATTTGAGGTCCTAAAGCAGACTGAACATGCATTGGATCCTTTGCAGTTTGCATATAGGCCTCACAAAGGAGTGGAGGACGCCACTGTCACTCTGTTTAACATGCTTTTTAAACATCTGGATTTTAATGGGACACACGCCAGGCTTTTATTTGTGGACTTTTCCTCCGCCTTTAATACAATCCAATCTCATATTCTAGTTGAAAGGCTCCTGCAACAATTTGATTTGAGCAATAATCTGGTGGGTTGGATTCTGGATTTCTTAACCAACAGGACACAGAGAGTAAGGGTCAATGGTACATTGTCTGACCAAAAGTGCTCTTCTACTGGCTCTCCTCAGGGGTGTGTGTTGTCACCACTACTCTTCATCCTGTACACAAACATGTGTCGGAGCAGACATGACAACAGACACATTATAAAGTATGCTGATGATTCAGTTATTGTCAGTCTCCTCCAGGATGGTGAGAGTGGCCACGGCCCAGTAGTTAGTTAGTTAATTCCCTTCCACAGCATGTGGAACACCAATTGGTGTATGGGGCGGCGCCTATCTCCGTTTCACTGATCCTAGGCCACACAGCTACTGCAAGTAGTGAAAGCTACAGTGGGGGGTCAGTCCTCTGGTAGATCTGTGCATAACTTTTCTTTCCCCATTCTATTATGCTGAGCACCACGCTAGAAGGCAGAAAGTACCATTTTTATATGGTCTTTGGTATGACCCAGCCAGGATTTGAACCCCTGCCTCCCGGGTGTGGGGCAGATGCTCTACCAACTGAGCCACCACTCCAGTCGGCCACGGCCCAGTAGTTGATGATTTTGTTCACTGGTGTGAGGATTCCTACCTGCAGCTGAATACGACAAAAACTAAAGATATGATTATTGACTTTAGGAGGAAAACTCCCAGGCACGAAGTCACCGTACTAAAAGGCCAGACCACTGAATGTGTACAATCCTACAAATATCTTGGGACGATTATTGATAGTAATTTAAACTTTGAAGAGAACTGTGAAAGGGTGTGCAAAAAGGGTCAGCAACATTTGCATTGTTTGAGGAAACTTGCACGCTTCCAAATTGACCAAACCATAATGACAGTGTTTTATCGGGCTTTTATTGAATCTGTTTTATCCTTTTCTTTAGTGTCATGGTTTGGTCAGATAAAACTGAAACAGAGGAAATCCTTGGATCAAGTAGTTAGATGGTCCAGTCATTTGCTTGGTGAGTCACAGCTGAGCCTGACATCCTTGTACACCAGACAGGTACAGAGGATTGCTACCTCCATTTTAAATGATGACTCCCACCCTTTGCACTGCCACTTTCAGCTTCTTCCCTCAAGACGGAGGTTTGCTGTCCCAAAAAGTAGAACCCAGCGCTACAAAAACAGCTTTGTTCCTGCTGCTGTCAAAGAGTTGAACAAGTTGTAACAATATATTGCACATAATTTAGTTACCTATTTATTAACTCCATTTTATATTTACTTATTTTTGTAGGATTTTTATTTGGGTTCTAAATATTTTATTGGGTTTTAGACCTTTGAGTTTTTAACCTCTTTGACTAGTCTTTAACTTTTTAATATGACCCTTCTCTCTTATCTCTGGTTTTTCTCTCATCTCTTTGTCTTTATATCCTGATTGATGGAGCCTTGAGTATTTTTATCATGTTTATAGTCAGCTTCAGGTGTGCCTGTGTTTGTGTTTATGTTGAATGTAATTGTGGTTTGTAAATATGGATGTCACCAGACTGCAAAACAAATCTACCTACGGGTACAAATAAAGGAACCTGAACCTGAACTATCCGAACAGAACTATTCAGTGGGGGAGAGGGAGGCCTGGCGTGCATCTGGGCATGCAAATGTTGGTACATGTACCTGTATGGACGACACTTCACCCTACGAACGGATTACAGGGCCCTCACAGCACTGCTCCAAACATCAGGGTCGGGACACAAACCTCTTCACATCTACAGGAGGACTGAAAAACTGCGAGCATATAACTTCACTACCCAGTTCACGCCGGACAGAGAGAATGTAGTGGTGGACCTTTTGTCCCGAACCACACCTAAAACCAACCTGAATGGTGATCGAGACTTCCTGGTGACGGAGCTGATCAACATGTTACACAGGCCTCTTCAGAACACAGTCTCTCTCCAGAAGCTACAGGCAGCATCAGAATACCCTAACAGATGCGTTCTTTCATCCATGAGGGCTGGCCTGCAGAGATACTGGGAGAGCTGGCACAGTTTCACAGAGTCAAGGATGACCTGGCATGTTGGAACAATGTCTTCGTGGCAAGAGGACACTGCACAATAATCCCCCAAATGCTAAAAGGCCACATCTTGACCATGCTGCACCACACCTGAGAGCCACCTGAGGTCACTTGAGAGCAGTCAAAGTGAAACAACGGTGTAGGGGCTTGGTCTGGTTGGCCAGGCATCAACAACGACATAGAAAATATGGTGAAAGACTGTGTGCCCTGCCTGGAAAGCGGAAAAACTGGGATACCCCCACCCCTGCAGCCGCTACCATACCCATCAGCCCCTTGGAAACATTCAACTTGACATATGTGGCAAACTACATACTGCTCCTGTGGGTCAACGGTTCCTGCTAGTAGCCTACAACCTCCACTCAAAATGCCCAGAGGTGATGGCCACCGGCTCGGTCATGACCGATGTAGTCACCAATTTCCTCACCTCCCTCTTCGCTTGCTGGGGTGTACTGGACACCATTACGATGGACAACAGCCCAAACATCATCTTGGCGGGTTTTGAAGCATTTATGAGTGAAAGAGGCATCAAACACATAAAGACCGCATTTTACCATCCGCAAGCAAACGGAGGCATGGAAAGAGTCAACAAAACCCTAAAAAAAACGGGATCAAAGCACACCTGACAGATGGACTCCAATCCTCGGCTGTACTACAGAGTACCCTGCTGCACTATAGAGCAACACCTCACGCCACGATGGGCTGCTCGCTGGCAGTGTTAATGATGGGACGTGAAATGTGCCTTTTCCTGGACCGCCTACACCCCCCCAAAGGGATCCATTCCAGCAATTAAGCCAACATCGAGGGTGTTTGGGAGGGTTATTAGGCTGTGTTGACTCTTTAAAGGTTTTAGCAGTATAAAGGATGGTGTATCGGTCAGGATACAAGGATGGAGAAGAGACTTGGGATTTTATAACCAGACTCTACTGAATTCCAGCATCTGTTACAAGTAATGTACTTGCCAGTCTGTAAACACAGAAAAACTAAATCAGAAACGGATAATTTTCAAATAAAACATGTATAAATACACAAATAAAATACATTGTGTATTGTTCAGGCTTATCAAAGCAATCCATGAATAAACAAACAAAGCTGCCCTCAACTAATAACATCAAACTACTTTCTGGGTGATAAACCCTCAATTTGTGAAGAAAAATGTAAGCAGTAAGGATTCAATCAATATTCTAGTGGGGCAATGGTGACATTGCAAGGTGAAACCTGATCACTGCATGTGGCAGCCACATTAACGGCAACCACACCAGAATGTGCACTGCTGGCCCATTTGGGCTGCCAAACTCCCTCTAAAGAACTACAGTTCACTACTGTCTCAGCCACAGGTGAACTCAACCCCACAAATCAAACTTCTTCTACCAAAAGTACAGATGGCTGCATTGGAGAATTGCAACTCAACCAACAGGTAATTTATTAAAGACATGCAACAGCACTTACTGCTTGTCATTGACTTAGCACACGATACAGATTGCAGGAAGCAGATATATGGTCTGGATTCAGAGCAACTAGGAGACTAGAACAAGCCTTTTTGCACTCTGGGCTGCAGCTCAACACACTGCCACTAAAACTGAGGATTTTTATAGTTGCATCATTTCCCCCCAACCAAAGCACAAATCTACCAAAATAAAAGCCCAAATTAACAAACTTTTATACAGCCCCCCCCCCCCAAAAAATGTGCATAGCACATTTGCTTCAAATAAAAGGCTTATCAGTCAACTTCAGGTGGGTGCCTGGAGGTCAGGAGAGTTGACATCCTCTCCCGAAGGGAGGGCCGGTAGCACCACTAGCCGAGCCACTGGTCAGGTGTACATATGTCCTTTAATATTCACATCAGCAGACCTGATACATCCATCATCACTGTGGTGAATCTTCACTACATGTCCAACTGGCCACAGTGTCTGAGGCAGCTGAGGCTCCACCAACATGACAACTGCTTTCTCTAGGAGCTGAGGGGGAGAAGAGTGCCATTTTTGTTTAGTCTATAAGCCAGGGAGGTATTCTCAGATGAATCTGGCCCAGAATTGGTTGGCAAGAACTAGTGAATGATGCCAACGCCTGCGGCTCAAGATTTCTGTCTCAGGGTAGACCACCTGTGGAAGGGATCCATCAGGCCGCCCCATAAGTAGACTGTTTGGGGTCACTGGGTCAAGGTCTGCAACGTCGGTGGATACATAACCCAATGCTTTGGAGTTAAGAATCGACTCCACTTCCAGGAGCACTGTGAGTAGGACATCTTCATGGAGAGGTTGAGCTCCCACACATGCATAAAGGGCATTCTTCACCGACCGAATCTCCTGCTCCCACACTCCACCAAAATGTGGAGCTGCTGGGGGGTTAAATTCAAACTTGATATTCTGATGAGCAAGCCGTTTCTGTAGAGTAGGCACCATGCTCTCAAAGGCCTCTTGAAGTTCCCGTTCCCCTCCTTTAAAATTGGTCCCCTGGTCAGACCAAATCTCTGCTGGAGTTCCTCTTCTGGCAATAAACCTTCTCAGAGCCATCAGATATGTATCGGCGTCTATGCTTCTGAGGAGATCGAGGTGTACTGCCCTGGTGGTTAAACATTTGAAGATAATTCCCCAGCGTTTCTCATGACGTCTCCCCACCTTCACTGTCATGGGCCCAAAACAATCCACACCCATGGAAAAAAAGCCAGGTTTGTATAAGCAAAGTCTGGCAGTGGGAAGATCACCCATCCTGGGAACTGAAGGTTGAGCTCTCCAGCACTGACATTCTGCACATGTATGCTGGTATCGACAAATGGCCTCCCGCCCATGAATGATCCAGTACACTCGACGTAACTCTGCCAGGACTCGCTCTGGGCCAGGGTGATGCAGGTCAATGTCATACTTCTGAATGGGTGAGCGGGTTACAGGATGTGAAGCATCCAAGACCACAGGATGCAAAGCTGGGTCATCTGAACTTCCTAGGTGGCGTAGCCAACTACCTACCTTGATTAAGTCAGTAGATCTATCCATCTCAGGTGCTAACTTGAGTAAGCGGCTTCTTGATGTTACTGGTTTCCCTGCGGCCAGGAGTTTGTAGTCCTCAGGAAACAACTCTCGTTGAGCTTGCTAGAGAACAATCATCTCAGCTCTATGAAGAAGGCCATCCATGAAGCTCCTGGGCAGCCGAGTCCACAAGCTCTTGCCACGTACTATAGGCATTGCCCTCTAGGTTGGTGGGCAAAGATGAGGTATTGGTTATCCCACAGAAGGCTGCTTTCCAGAGCTCTGTTTTGTCTTCAGGTCATTCAATCTTAGGCGTCTCTGGCCAGGTTTCAGAGCTCTGCAGAAGGAAAGGGTGACCATGTGACCATCGGCTTGGCTCTATAAGCTCCTTTAGAGTCTTGCCCCGAGTAAGATCATCTGCAGGGTTACTTGCTGAGTCGATGTAGCACCACGGGCCTTCCTCTGTCAAGTCCTGAATCTCGGAGATACTTGCCCCTACAAAGACTTTGTAATGGCAAGACTGGGAGTGTAGCCAGGTTAGACAGTGGTGGAGTCTGACCACAACACAATGTGGGTTACCTCTAAAGTTAGCTCCTTCTTAAGCACTTGGACCAATTGGGCTGTGGCCAGTGCCACACAGAGCTCCAGGCCAGGAATGGAGTGCACACGTTTTGGAGCTATTCTCAAGTGGGCAAGTATGAAGGACAGGTGAATTTGGCCACCACTGTCTTCAGTTGTCAGGTAGGCTACAGCTCCGTAAGCCTTTTCAGATGCATCCACAAAAATGTGCACTTCATGGGTGGCACTCTCTTGGGTGGCATTTGCAGGTACATATGCATGGGGGAGGCTAATAAGTGGTAAAAGCTCAAGCTCAGCCTCCCAGATAGCCCAGGCTTGCAGATGGTCGGGGGAAAGATTGGTGTCATCCCAACCACGGTGCTTGTCCCACAACTGCCGGAGGATGAGTTTTGCTCGGGTAGAAAAAGGAAACGGTAACTCAGGGGATCATACTGAGTAGCCAGGACTCTATGTTCCTCAGGGTTGGGGCCTCATAGGACAGAGGTCTGTGCCTGTAGCCTAAACGGTCCATTTCCCAGTTCCAGCTTAGACCAAGCGCTGATTCGTAGGGGCTGAACTTATCCTGTGCTAACCACAGGTCTAGGCTCTTGGATCTAGCTTCAGGAGGCAAATGACTAAGGACACTCAGGTCACTGCAGGCCCACTAGCGCAACTCAAAGCCATCTGAGGCCAGGAGGTCTCTGAGGTGGTCTACCAACAGTTTGGCTTCACTTGGGGTAGGCACACTTTGCAGGCAGTTGTCAACGTAAAAACAGTTTTCAGCTGAAAATCTCAGGATATCAACTTGTGGGCAGTAATCAGTAGCATGGCACTGCAAAGCATACATGGCGTAACAGGGGCTGCAGGTGGTACCAAAGGGTAGCACCTGCCACTCAAAGGTTCAAGGAAGTTCATCCACATTTAGGTCACGCCATAGGAACCGTAACAGGGGTCGATCTTCAGGAAGGAGGTGTACCTGGTGGAACATCGCTTTGATGTCTCCGCTGACTGCCACTGAATGTTCACGAAATCGCAACAGAACTCCCAGCAACGAGGCCCCAAGAGCAGGACCAGGAAGTAGATACTGGTTAAGTGTCTGCCCAAAGTACTGGTGAGAGCAGTTAAACACAAGGCAGTTCTTGCCGTTGTGGCTGACAAGGTGATGGGGAATGTACCAGCTCTCTCTGGATGGAGTCTCGTGAAGGATCTCCTGCACTACACCTGCTTCAATTAGCTTCTGTATTTCTGCTTTATAGGCTTCTGACTTTGCAGGGTCTTTCAGAAGACACCTCTTTGTGTTACGCAGCAGGTGCATTACTGACTCCTTTGGGGCATGTAATGGGGGCATGTTCACGTGGCACAGCAAGGGTGTAGCGTATCAATGCACCCCATCTACTCTTATGCGCACTGTCTTGGCTTCAAGCAAGGCTATAGCCTGCTGATCCTGCTTTGAGCGCGTTCTCTCGTTCAGGTCAGTAGGGTACAGTGACCACTTGCCAGAGTCTTTCCACATGCTTATGGAGCTCATCCATCTGTGGTGGAGATGAGGTAAACAAGCATAATGCTGATTGAGCTGGCTGCCCCATGAGCTGGCTAGGGCCTTGGAGGGTCCACCCAAGTCAGGTACAAACTGCTGCAGGGCTACTTGGGTGACCAAGTCTGACAGGCTCAACAGGTGTTATGAGGTAAGGCTGGTCTGAGCCGATGAGAAGCAATGGCTTGGCCTCTGTTAGAACAGGTACGGGGATGCTACGCAGGTGTTTGTACTTCTTCTGTAAATGAGCAATAGGGTAGCTATGGTGTGCCAGGTTGAGATGGCTAGCTGTGAAGGCACCAGTTATCTTATAGCTGATTTGGGGCTGAGCAGCAGAGGAAACATGAAAGGACACAGAATGCCCGTGGAGTATCTGAATGTCTTGACGGACAGTACAGAGGGGAAGCTCTTCAGGAATTCCCTTTAACTCAAGTGAATTAGTGGCAGCTGGTAAGAGCATAGTCCTCTCAGATCCATCATCGAGGATTGCAAAGGTGTCTAGGGTTCGGTTACTGTAATGTATGAGCACTGGGACGATTTTCAGCATGACGCAATTCCCTACTCCAGGTTTGTCTAGGTAGAGAGAGAGGTGGGCGGAGGTGGTTAGGCAACTCTCCTCTTTGGCATCAGTGTCTTGATGGCCCTCCTCTGCTCTAGCACTTATCTCATGGAGTGCCAGGAGCCGCTTTCCCTGACAAATTATTCAGGTTTTCTTCACCGTGCACTGTGCAGCTTGGTGTGTTAGTGCACAGCGCCAGCACCGTTTGTTAACTTGAATCCATTCTTTAAGCTGAGCTTTGGAGAATTTAGTGACATCACTACACTGGCTGAGGTAATGTTCTGTGCTGTTACAAAAGGCACAGTAGGCTTTACCTTTGTATTTCTTCTTTGCCACACTCTCCTTGGGCTGGAGGGAGGTGACTTCTGGGGGCTCTTTAGCACCATGTAGGACGGTCACTGTTTGCCTTCCTGGTTGGCTGGGGTTTCTTGCACTCTGCCGTTCTTTACCCCCCTTCACAGTGACTTGGCTGTCGAATCCCCGACACCATAACTCATAAGAAAGCCATTCTGATAGCTCATACAGGGTGTGGGGTGAGCCTGACTGCTTGAACTGATGTCGGCAAAAGTCTGCTCACTGTTTGGAAAGAAATTTGCTCAATAACCGAGCCACATGCAAGCCACAGTTCAGTTCGGTTTCTCCCTCAGGACCCAGGGTCTGCAGAAGACCCACTAGTGATTGTATCTGGAGGGAGAACTTCTGAAAGGCTGCAGAGTCTCCACACTTGACTTCTGGGACATCTAGTACATTTGCCATCTTCTTAAGGGCTAGTTAGTGAGGCTGCCCAAATTTATTGTGAAGGGCTATCATAGTGTCTGTATAAGGAGTTAACGAGTTTAAGTAGGGATCAGCTATGAGTTTAGCTTCATCCAATTTTAGATGATCTACAAGTATTTGGTACTTGAAGAGCTTTGTGGCATTAGGTGGGAGTAGGTTCTCCAGGTCGATGCGGAGCCTCGCAAACTCACTAGGATCAGGATGAATGAACTTCGAGATAGTGGGTTTGGGACCCCTATACATATGCTCAGATGGAGGAACTGTCCTAGGATGGTTAGATGGCACCAGCCTGGGAGCTGCACTCTGGGCTGCAGCTCAGCTCACTGCCACTAAAACTGAGGATTTTTACAGTTACGTCATTTCCCCCCAACCAAAGTACCCTTCTACCAAAATAAAAACCCAAATTAACAGAACCTTTTAAACAGAGAGGGAGAGTGGTCGAGCATCATCATCATCATCATAGCAGTCTGTCATGGGTGACAATGACTGTTTCATTTAGGTCTGATCAGATTCCTCCACACAGCTCTGTCCTCAGCCTTCCGCTGCCAGGAACTCCTGTCAATGTCCAACTTCTTCAAGTTTCTTTTTACAGTGTCTTTAAATCTGAGCCTTGGTCTACCCTGATTGCATTTGCCCTAGCATAACTGTGAGTAGAGTAACTGCCGAGGGAGACGTTGGTGGTCCATCTTCTCAACATGTCCTAGCCATCTCAGGTTCATCTGTATTAGCATGTCCTCCATTGATGGTAGACCAGCTCGTTTCAACACTTCTATGTTGGTTATCTTGTCTCTCCATGAGATGTTCATTATGGTTCAAAGGTGTCTCATGTACGCGTGAAGTTTCTTCACCTGCACTCTGTAGACAGTCCAAGTTTCAGCACCGTATAATAGAGTAGCCAGTACTGTCACTCTGTACACTTTGTATTTCACACGGATAGACACATGTCGATTGTTCCACAGTCTCTCCCTCAAGTTTCCAAACACAGTGCTCTCTCTTCCCATTCTGAGAGATAGTTCTTCCTCCAGCCTAGCATTCTCTGAAACAGTACTGCCTAGGTACTTGAAAGTCTTGCACTTGACTAGTGGCTCTGTACCTCTTGATGTTGATTTGGATGCTGAATTGGCTAGCTGCTCTAGCAAATTTCTCCACTAAAGATTGCATATCTTCCACGCTGTGTGCAACTAGAGCACTGTCATCGGCAAAGAGCATTTCTCTTACTACCTTTATCGATGTCTTACTCTTGGCTTTAAACTGTGCCACATTGAACAAGTCTGCTTCTTTCCTTGTTTGAATGTATACTCCTTCTGAAGTGTCTCTGAAGGCCACCTCAAGCATGGCTGCCAGATATAGTGAGAAGAGTGTAGGTGCCAGCACACACCCTTGTTTCACCTCGTTGCTTACTGAAAAGTCTTTAGATACTGAACTACTCATTGCCACGTTTGCTTGCATACCTGTATGGAGTGCCTCGATCAGGCTGACAAACTTCTCTGTACAACCATATTTCTTGAGTACCTGCCAAAGTCCTTGTTGTGAAACAGTATCGAAGGCTTTACTGAAGTCTATGAAGACTACATAAAGCGACATGTTCTGTTCGATACACTTTTCTTGAACCTGTTTCAAGCAGAAAATCATGTCCATTGTGCTTCTTCCACTTCTAAAGCCGCACTGGGTTTCCGGTAGTACATTCTGCGAGATGTGTTCACTGAGTCTGTTAGGTAGTACACGTGAGAGAATCTTACCAGCAGTGATATACCTCGGTAATTTCCACAACCTTTCCTGTCACCTTTCTTGAACAAAGACAATACTTGCATCCTTCCAGTCCTGAGGTACTTTCTGGGCATCCCATATCTCTTGGATGAGCTTGTGCAGGCAGTTGGTCAGCTGAACACCACCAAATTTCCACACTTCTGCTGGAATTCCATCTCTTCCTGGAACTTTACCATCCTGTGTTGTCCTGATAGCTGCCATTAGTTCATCAAAATTTGATGGTTCATCCAGACTTGATACAGCTGGTCACTGCACAAGAGCTTCTTTGGCCTCTTCAGTGAGATCTCCAGGGTTGTTTAGTAGTTGGTCAAAGTGGTCTGCAAATTTGTCCAGGATCTTGTCTTTCTCCTGCAAAACCGTTTCACCATCCATAGCCTTTAGCTGGATCAATCCTCTTGGTTTAGGGCCGCAGATTTCTCTCAAACCTGTGAAGAATGTTTTCATGTCCTTCCTGTCTGCTGCAGTTTGAAGTTTCTCCGCTTTTTCATCCCACCAGTTGGACTTCATCTCTCTGGTGTACTTCCTGCCTAGCTGTATTCCTCTCTTCTAGTAGTTTCTTCAGGTGTTCATCATGCTTATCAAACCAATCTTGATGTTTCCTCTCAGGGTGGCCTAATACATCACTCGCAGTCTGATACACCGTATTCTTTGGTGTTGCCCATTTCTCTTCTATGTCATTCTCTGAGTTCTTGCTGTCCCAGTCTTTCAAATTTTCATCCATTTCCTGTGTAAGTTCTTCCTGCTTCTTTTGGCCTTTCAGTGCACTAGCGTTTAGTTTCCGTGGTGGCTTCACACCCGTCTTACAGTGCTGTTTCGTCTGCAAATCCTTAATCTAGATCTCAGCATAACATGATCAGTACCACAGTCCGCGCCTCTCATTGTTCTGGTGTCCAATACATCCCTTATGTCTCTCTGCCTGACTATGATGTAGTCTAATAAGTACCAGTGCTTGGATCTTGGGTGCATCCATATGTTCCTGTGTGTCCTTGTGCTTAAATAGAGTGTTGGTTATCACAAGGTTGTACTCTAAACATGGTGCAAGTAGAAGCTCTCCATTAGCATTGCACTTGCCTACTCCATGACTGCCTAGCACTCCTTTCCATTTCTCAGTGTCCGAACCAACTCTGGCATTAAAATCTCCAACGAGTGTCAGCCTGTCATCAGTCAGTATACGCCTGATAGTCTCACGTAAATCACTGTAGAACTCTCCCTTCACCTCGAGCAGCAATGACAGATGAAACTAAGGTTTGACGAGAACTGTCGGGTGAGGCAGCCAGGATTTGCAGTGCTGGACTGGGTCAGGATCAGGTGCCTCAGCCAACCCCAAAAGCTGCAATCGTTTTGGACAGTGCTGCTGCAGGTCACAGCACAGCTGGGTCCAGCCACGTTCTGCCTCTCTGATGGGTCATGGTGGCACGCCAGCCACCTCTGAAAATCTTCACTGGCTCCAACCTCAGATCATAGGATGGCCACGGACATGATGGACCTAGGTTGGGACTTTGTCGACGCGGGACCCGCGACCCTCCAGGAGTGTTTGCCGGAGCCGGCAGTGGTGCTGCAGCCCGAGCGATGCTCAACCAGAGTCTAGCAGAGACCCCAACATCTGAAGGCCTTTAGAGTGGATTTTTGATTAGTTAGGGTGTGATCAGTAAAAAAAAAAAAATAAATAAAAAAATGGCAGAATAACCCACTCCATCACACAGGTATCCTGGCAGTCTACCCAGGTGCCCTGATAGGCAAATTATATTTATGGTTTCTGGGATTTTCCGGGGGGGGGGGGCTAAATGTAGTGTGTGGACTGGGGGGGTTTGGACACTGGGGCTCGCCGTAGCCAGCGCCATGACATAGGATGCTGGGTGGCGCCACCATTTTGTATATAGTTAAGTCTAAATAATAAAAGGTAATTGTTTGGCGCAAGACAGCTCACGGCTTACTTATTTCAGACACAACAATGTGCTCTGTTAAGCCTCATGTCAACCACAAAGCTAACTAGCCATGGCAGGCCTACAAGCTAATGCACCAATGTGGCTCTCATACAGCCTCTCACAGTCAGCAGGTTACAGAATCCCTTCTCTCCTCAATTCTCTCCTCCCATCATCTCGTGTTTCCTTGTTGTGACAGCACCTTATTTTCCCATGGTTAGTTTCTCTTGGAGTGTTAATTATTCACAGCTGCACCTGATCATGGTAGTCACCTCCTGCCCTTATTTATTCGGTGTTCGCATCACAATCAGTGCTGCGATCTACTGTTAGATGACTGTTAAGAAGTCTGTTCATTTCAACTACCATTAGTCCATGCTACTCGCAGGTTCATTTCTTTTCTTTGTTGTCCTGCTGCGTAGTTGTGTTCACCGCTCCAGCCTTGTGCTGTGCCCTCAGTCATTTCTTTATTAAATTATGTTTTTTCCTCGCTACGTGATTGGGTCCTCTTCTTCGCCCCAGAGGGGCACACATGACAATTAAGTCAATTTTCATCATATTTACCACAAACTAGTTGTAAGTATAAAAAGAAAGTAAATGCTAAATGTTGGGCCACATATGTATGATTTTAAGCTTCACATCTCAGAGTAGAACAAAGGACTGGGCCTCCTGTGAGATAACAGGAGGATGTGAAAATTTAGTCTTTGGTATGCAAGAGACGGCCTTGGGGGATTTCCTGGTCTGCCAGAGGCTATGAGGAGGATGTGATAAGATTTAAGGAAAGGTGCATTGTTACTTGTGATTAAATGCAATGCGACTGTGAGCTTTGAAGGTCCTGAATATATAAAGGACGAATGTCTGTGTTTGATCTCTCTTTCTGCTTTGCTGATGTTGGAAGATGTGAATAAACCTGACTCGTGAGATAAACTCTGCCTCGTCATTTTCACATTTTCCACACTGGTGGCCCTAAGACGTATCATGGATGAAAGAAATTCCCCCGGGCCAACCGAGTCAGGAGCTCCCAGCCAAGCGTATGCCGCTACCGTCCAGCTACTGGACTTTTGGCAGGACAACCCGCGCTCCTGGTTCCACTTGGTCGAAGCACAGTTCGCCCTCCGGGGGATAATGGTAGATGACACGAAGTTCTACCATGTGATCGCAAAGCTCGACAACCGCATGGCTTGGCATGTGCAGAGCCTACTGGAGCGGCCACCTGCCAACGACAAATACGACGGGTTGAAGGCTGCGCTTATCCAGCGTTTCACTCTCTCAGTCGAGGAGAGAGCGGAGAGGCTCCTGGCTCTGAACGACTTGGGAGATGGCACGCCCATTGACCTGATGGAGAACATGCTGAGGTTGAGAGACTCAGACGGCGACAACTTCCTCTTCACCCACATTTTCCTCAGGACCCTACCGTCGGCCACGAGAGCGACCCTGGCCAGTTCGCCGTTGTTGAACCAGCGGGACTTCCGCGCGCTGGCCCAGGAGGCGCACCGGATTCTCAACGCCAGCAAACAGTGCGTGGCCACCGCGGCAGCGACGGAGTTCAGCGCGACGGCCGGAGATGGCGGGGGGCCAGAGACGGCGGTAGCAGAACCACCGACGACGGCGGCGGCAGGGGCCAAGGATCACGGAAGAGACACCCTCTGTTTCTACCATCGCCGCTTTGCAGAGAAGGCACGCAAATGTATACCACTGTGCCAGTTCGAGCGCTCGGGAAACGCCAAGACCGGAAGTCGGTAGCAGCCGCGGCCCTTGGTGAGGAGAACAAGCTGCTCTACTTGAAGGATGCGTGCTCGGGGAGGCAATTCCTCGTGGACACAGGCTCCCAAGTGAGTTTCATCACGCCTTCCTCCGCTGACCGGCTGGCGGTTCCCAGAGGTCACGGGGCGTCAGCAGTGAACGGCTCGGAGATTAAGACCTTTGGTGAGAGGGCTCTGCTTCTGTCCCTACACGGCCGTATATTTGAGTGGACTTTTGTCATAGCTGCAGTGAATTTCAATATGTTGGGGGCTGATTTTCTGTGCTCACATGGTTTGTTGGTTGATCTTGCTAACAGGCGCCTGGTTAATGCACTTTCTTTTTATTCTATTCCCTGTACAGCCCGAGTGACCCCGCCAACAGCACAAGCCAACATCACAACCGCAAGCGGTAAGTTCCACACACTGCTCACTCAGTTCCTAGCACTCACGGTTCCCACATTTTCAGCAGCCGTCGCTAAACACGGAGTGGAACATTTTATTACTACCACCGGACCGCCCGTTTTTGCAAAAGCTCAGCGCTTGGATTCAGCTAAACTGACCATAGCGCACGAGGAGTTCGCCAACCTGGAAAGGTTGGGCATCATCAGGCGTTTGAACAGCCCATGGGCTTCCCCACTGCACATGGTCCCGAAAGCTGACGGCTCGTGGCGACCTTGATGAGATTTCCGCAGGTTGAACAACGCCACAGCACACGACCGCTACCCAATCCCGCATATCCAAGATTTTTCCGTTCATTTGGCGGGGGCGCGCGTTTTTTCTAAGATAGACTTGGTCCGCGGTTACCACCAAGTCCCAGTGCGCGCTGAGGACATACCCAAAACAGCGGTAATAACTCCGTTCGGTCTATTCGAGTTTTTGCGCATGCCATTTGGGCTTAAAGGCGTTGCGCAGATGTTCCAACGCATGATGGACGTGGTTTTGCGCGATCTCCCCTTCGTATTCGTCTACCTGGACGACATCTTAGTAGCCAGCACGTCCGAAGACGAACACGAAAACCACCTCACGGCAGTTTTCCGGAAGTTGGGAGAGCACGGTTTAATAATCAACCCAGCGAAGTGTCAATTCGGGGTGACGCAGATTGATTTTTTGGGGCATCGCGTCTCTCCAGAAGGGGCGGTTCCGCTGCCTGACAAAGTGCGCGCGGTAGCAAATTTTCCCCAGCCACAAACGGTCAAGGCGTTACAAGAGTTTTTGGGAATGGTGAATTTTTATAACCGTTTCCTCCCCCGCGCAGCGCAGCTCATGCAACCATTGTATGCCGCACTCAAAAAACAAAAACCCAAAAATAAGATCGAATGGTCTCCGGAGCGAGAGCGAGCATTCTCGGAGGTCAAAACAGCCCTGTCAAATGCTGCGTTGTTAGCACATCCAGACCCAACGGCCCGCATAGCGCTCACTACTGACGCGTCAGATGTGGCCATAGGGGGGGTCGTGGAGCAGCATGTAGCCGGGGCTTGGCAGCCGCTGGACTTTGCGCGATAGTGAACGAAAATACAGCGCATTCGAAAGGGAGTTGTTAGCTGTCCACTTGGCCATTCACCACTTCCAGTTCTGGCTGGAGGGACGCTGTTTCACCGCGTTCGTTGACCACAAGCCGCTGACATTCGCGATGGCCAAGGTTTCAGAACCGTGGTCGGGCCGGCAGCAAAGACAGCTGGCTGCCATCTCAGAGTTTACTACCGATATTCAGCACGTAGCGGGTAAACTGAATGTAGTGGCAGACTGTCTCTCGCGCGCCGTGGCGGCCCCAGTCTGCGTAGGGATAGATTATGCAGCCATGGCCGTGGATCAGGTTAGCAACGCGGACGTGCGCGCGCTCCAGTCTGGACCAACAGGGTTAAGGCTGGAGAACAGGGTGCTGCAAGATGGTATGCCCCCCCTAATCTGCGATGTCTCCATAGGGCGACCGCGTCCTATGGTACCGGCCGCGTGGCGCCGCCGCGTTTTTGACTCGATTCATTCTCTGGCGCACCCGGGAGTGCACGCATCAGTCAAAATGGTAGGAGAGAAATTTGTATGGCCGAGCCTGCGCAAACAAGTTAAGGAGTGGGCAGCAGCCTGCATGGCTTGTCAACGAGCCAAGGTACACAGACACACGAGAGCTCCCTTGGAGCCGTTTCACATCCCGGCTAAGAGGTTCGATCATGTTCACGTGGACCTCGTAGGCCCCCTCCCGCTGTCACAGAGGTGCACACACCTTCTGACAATGGTGGACCTCACCACGCACTGGCCGGAAGTGGTCCCCCTGGCGTCAACCACAGCCGAGGAGGTGGCGCGCGCGTTTTTAACAGCATGGGTGGCGCGCTTTGGAGTCCCGTCGGACATTACGTCCGACAGAGGTCCTCAATTTGTTTCCGAACTTTGGTCAGCAATGGCCCGCAGCCTGGGGGTAATGATCCACCGCACAACTGCGTACAATCCGCAGGCTAATGGGTTATGTGAACGTTTTCATAGGTCATTGAAAGCAGCTCTCAGAGCGTCGCTGACGGATGCAAATTGGGTGGACATGCTACCGTGGGTTTTATTGGGGTTGCGTTCTGCACCTAAAGAGGACTTAGAAGCCTCCCCGGCTGAGCTAGTTTTTGCGCAGCCACTTCGGCTGCCCGGGGAGTTTCTCCCAGATAATCCTGCGCCACATAGCTCCCCATCTCAGCGGCTGCAGCGTGGCACGGAACCGCGCATGCTGCCTGGCCCCGTTCACCACAGTTTTCCTCGCGTTTTTGTGCCTAAGGCTTTGAAAAACGCGGAGTTTGTTTTTGTCAGACATGATGCCCATCACCCACCGCTGCGACCACCTTGTGATGGACCATTTAGAGTGCTGGAAACAGGGGACAAACATTTTTTGCTAGATTTGGGGGGCAGGAAGGAAAAGATTGGCATAAACAGGCTCAAACCCGCTTTTGTGGTGGCGGATGAGGATGTGCTGTTGGCCAGGGCTCCTCGGCGTGGCAGACCCCCTCGGGGACATTCCCCAGAACACCCACAGGGAGTGACAAACAGTTCTCACCCCAAGACAGCAGCTCCCCAGCAGGATGGCGCCGCAGAAGTGGCGAAGCCCGCTTACAGCAGATACGGGAGGAGACTGAGGCCCAAGCAGCACGTGGGTTAATGTGTAATGATTTTATCATGACATGCAAACTGTTATTCTGTTGTTCCATCTTAGATGTTTGGGGGGGGGGTCATGTGGGCCACATATGTATGATTTTAAGCTTCACATCTCAGAGTAGAACAAAGGACTGGGCCTCCTGTGAGATAACAGGAGGATGTGAAAATTTAGTCTTTGGTATGCAAGAGACGGCCTTGGGGGATTTCCTGGTCTGCCAGAGGCTATGAGGAGGATGTGATAAGATTTAAGGAAAGATGCATTGTTACTTGTGATTAAATGCAATGCGACTGTGAGCTTTGAAGGTCCTGAATATATAAAGGACGAATGTCTGTGTTTGATCTCTCTTTCTGCTTTGCTGATGTTGGAAGATGTGAATAAACCTGACTCGTGAGATAAACTCTGCCTCGTCATTTTCACATTTTCCACAAGTTCTAAGTTTTACAGTTCAAACGAAATGCTAAGCTAATATAAATTTAGTTGAAGTACCAAAACAGAAGTTAACATCAGCTCTAGGGCTGTGCGATATGACAGTATATATCGGTGACGTGATTTAAAAAAAAAAGTCTACTGTTTCATATAAAACTGTATAGTTTATATTGGGGTTGAAAAGACACATACCCCATTTCTACTTGTCACCATCTCATCTCTCCCCCACAGTGCGCCAGGTGTGGGGGTTCTGGTGATTAGCACAGCAGCTAACTGCAAGCTAATATTTTGGTCATATAGCCACAACTTCTGTTTGCCAGGGATGTGGGACTGATTCCCACCGTGCTGCATCAGAATATAGTCCTGTCATGATCGGGGCATGGTCTGGGACCATGCCCTCGCTTTATGTTCATTCTTGGTTTTTCTATGTCATTCCCTGTTGTTGTTTTGTGGTTGTCTTTTTGTAATTTGGTTATTATAATTATTATCATCATTTGCATTGTGTCTTCTGTGTTTCCCCTGGCTTGCTGTGAGTATCTTCTGTTGTCATTAGTATTGTCCTTGGTGTCTTTAGTCATGTTGTGTCATCCCTTGTCTGTCCTTAGTGTCATTATCAAATCAAAATCAAATCAAACTTTATTGTCATATTACTGTACATACAACTGTAGTGCAGGCAAGATGAAATTGCTTTTCTCTCGGCATCCATATAAGTAGAAGCAGCATGATTTAAGACACACTCACACATATCTTCACCCCCCCCCCATCCATTCACACATCCCTGAGACATACTTGGGAAAAACTAACTAACTATAATATACAAATAATATACATAATGTCCGTAGGTGCAGTAGTGTGTATGAGAGATTCCGGGTCAACTGTTCAGCATCCTGACAGCTTGTGGAAGGAAAGCTGTTGATCAGTCTGGTGGTTCTGCCTCTGATGCTCTGGAATCGTTTACCAGATGGCAGAAGTTCAAAGTGTTTATGCAGAGGGTGAGAACAGTCCTTGTCAATGTTCAGTGCCCTGCTCCTACAACGGTTCTGAAAAAGTTCTTGGACAGAGGGGAGGGAGACTCCAATTACCCTCTCAGCTCCCTTGACTATCCTCTGCAGGGCTTTTTTGTATGACATACTGCAGCTGGAGTACCATGTAGCAATGCAGTACGTCGGAACACTCTCCACCACACCTCTGTAGAAGGTCCTGAGGATGCAGATGGGGAGAGAGGCCTGTTTGAGTTTCCTCAAGAAGTGCAGTCTCTGCTGAGCCCGCTTCCTGATCCCCAAGGAATTCTTGCTCCAGGTCAGGTCCTGCGAGATCTGCACTCCGAGGAGCTTGATGTTCTCCACTCTCTCCATTAAACGGCCGCCGATGCTGAGGGGGACGTGCTCAGGCTGTGACCGCTGGAAGTCGATAATCATCTCCTTCATTTTGGCCACGTTGAGCACCAGATTGTTCTCCCTGCACCAGCCCTCCAGGTCTCTCACTTCTTCCCTGTACATTGATTCCTCATCCCTCTGAATAAGTCCCACCACCGTGGTGTCATCTGCAAACTTAATAATCCAGTTCCCCTCGTGTCTGGATACACAGTCATGTGTTAGAAGTGTAAACAACAGTGGACTGAGTACGCAGCCTTGAGGGGATCCGGTGCTCAGCGTGACAGAGTTGGAGATGTTGTTTCCAACCCGGACAGACTGAGGTCTCTCAGTCAGGAAATCCAGGATCCAGAGACATGTGGCGGTGTTCAGACCAAGAAGGAGTAATTTCTCCATCAGTCTCTGGGGAATAATGGTGTTGAATGCTGAACTGAAATCAATGTACAGGAGTCTGGCGTAGGTGTCTTTCTGGTCCAGGTGGGTGATGACAGAGTGTAGGGTGGTGACTATAGCATCCTCCGTGGAGCGGTTTGAACAATATGCAAACTGGAGCGGATTGTGTGATGCAGGGAGGCAGGCTGTAATGTGTGGTTTGACAAGCCGTTCAAAACACTTCATCACAATTGGTGTCAGTGCAACAGGACGATAGTCATTCAAACAGGACACAACTGGTTTCTTTGCCACCGGTACAATGATAGAGGTCTTGAAGCATCTGGGAACGATGGCCTGACTCAGGGAGATGTTATAAATGTCAGTCAGGACATCCGCCAACTCGCTCGCGCAGTCTCGGAGCACACGTCCCGGGATGTTGTCCGGACCTGCAGCTTTACGTGGGTTGACTCTGGTTAGGGTCCTCCGTGTGTCCACTGTGTTGATGGTAAAAGCTGGTCCGACCGATTGTGGGGGTGGGCCAGCCCTCCCTCTGGTTGTCGGGTTTGATGCTTCAAAACGTGCAAAGAAGTTGTTGAGCCTGTCTGGAAGCGAAGCGTCGTCATCATCGACCCCCTGCCTAGACTTATAGCCCGTCAGTGTCCGAACTCCCTGCCACATCTGCTTGGTGTTCCTAGTGTCACAGAGGTGTCCCTGGACTTTCTCTGCATAGGCGCGCTTCGCCACCTTAATTCCCTTTGAGAGCACAGACCTGGCTGAGCGGAGGGCGATCTTGTCCTTCACTCTGAAGGCTGCATCCCTGGCTATAAGCAACGAGTGCACCTCTGCAGTCATCCAGGGCTTATGGTTACCCCACATAGTGATGGTCTTCACTGTAGTGACATCCTCTGTGCACTTCGCGATGTAGCTGGTGACCGTTTCAGCATACTCCTCCACATCTGTCTTGTCTTCCTGGGAGGCTGCTATTTTGAAGACCTCCCAGTCTTTCAGTGCAGAGGTTGCACTCTCTGGCCAAATCCTGATTTGTTTCACTGCTGGCCTGCTGCGCTTCAGTAGAGGTTTGTAGACAGGCACCAGCATCATGAATATGTGGTCAGAAAGGCCGAGGTGGGGGCAGGGTATCGCCTTATATGCATCTGTGTTTGAGTACACTAAGTCCAACATATTCTCTCCTCTGGTCTTAAAGTCTACACATTGTTTAAACTTGGGGAGCACAGTCTTTAAGCTAGTGTGGTTAAAATCCCCCGCAACCAACACAAAACTGTCTGGATGTGAAGTTTGGATTTCACTAATCGCATTGTGCAGTTCCCCGAGTGCCTTCTTAGCATTAGCGTTAGCGTTCGGCACTATGTAAACAGCCGCTTCAAACACGTTGCTGAATTCCCTCGGCAAACAATATGGCCGACAATTTACAATAAGGAACTCCGCCAACGGAGAGCAGTGTTTAGACACTAACGTGGCATTAACGCACCAGTTCTTGTTAACATAGATGCATAGCCCACCCCCACGGCTCTTACCGGAGCTCGCCGTTTCCCTGTCGGGTCGGAACATCGCCATATCTTCCATTATTGTGGTCTCTGTGTGGTCCAAGACTGTGTGTGTACTTGTTTACCTATTGTTCTCATGCCCTCATGTTTCCGTACCTGTAGATACTTTCCCTCATGTGTAACTGTTCAGCCCTGATTGTTCTCCCAGCTGTCTTGCATATTAGTAATTGTTCTGCCCCCTATATAGTATGTTAGTCTTTAGCTACGTTCCAATCCACAGTGTACTTCAAGTATATTCCTACTCCCTGCTCCGTGCTCAAGGAATATCAGTGAAGTTAACTGCCCTTCACAAAATTTCTCCATCTGAAACACCGTCGGCCCCCTCCACCGTGCATTACCACAGTAACCATGGACAAGTACTGATACTATGATGGATAATTTATATTTCTTAAATGAAATATTAATACAAATACATTTTTATTATTATTAGTTGATATAAACAATAACCAATATCAGTTTAGCTTGTTGCTAACATTAGCAACAATGGTTTGTTTTACTCGTATTTGATGCACAATGGCTGATGGATAATCTTCCTGTGAACTTCCAGTGAAATGATGTACCGTTGTTCACTTCTTCCCTGCTCAGTTTCCAGTTTACTTTGAACAGAAGACCATTCACTCCCTTCAGTTTGGAATCTCACTTAATATGGTGGATGACCCTGTGCAGTCCACTTTGAAGTACACTATTGGGCGATCAGAATGCAGCTATAGATTGTGCTCCGTGTTGCGTTATTGTCCTTTATTCCACCATGTATTCATGCCATGTTCCCTGAGTTTGTGAGTAGCCTGGCCTGTGAATTTTGTTTTGTTTCAGCCCTCGTGCTGTCTTTTGTTTTGTTCTTGAGTCTTTTGTTAATAAATCAACATCATTGCACCATACCCCTGCCTCTGCTAATTATAAAACAGCAAATGCTAAATGATGTGAGATCTGCAATGATGAATGGTTTGGAGACGATGGTGCTGACAAAAAGACAGGAAATGTAGCTGGAGTTGGCAGAGTTGAAGATGCTACGAATTTCATTGTGAGTGACTAGTAGGGACAAGATTAGAAATGAGTATATCAAAGGGACAGCTCAGGTTGAGCGGTTTGGAGACAAAGTAAGAGAGACAAGGCTGAGATGGTTTGGACATGTGCAGAGGAGGGATAGTGGAGATATTGGACAAAGGATGTTGAAGATGGAGCTGCCAGGCAGGAGGAAAAGAAGAAGACCACAGAGAAGATTCATGGATGTAGTGAAGGAGGACATGGAGAGGGTTGGTGTTACAGAGAAAGATGCAAGGGATAGGGTGAGATAGAGGCAGAGGATCAGTTGTGGCGACCTCTAAAGGGAGCAGCTGAAAGAAGAAAATGCTGAATGACGATGCTAATGTTGTTAATAGGAAACAGTGTATCAGACCATCGTTTCTTTGGTTAGGATTACTGCTGAGTTTCTTAATTTTGTCTGGAAAAAATATTACTAAAACTGCGAAAGTGCGTGACAGGGGCCGCATCCACACTAAATAAATAATAAATTAAAACGTGTCGGAGAAACTAACTGGCTCTTAGTGTAACCTGATTTCTATTATTTTTTAATTAGTCAAGTTGTCATAGTGAATAAAGTTGAAGTCATCTCAAATGTGCATAAAAAAACAATTTTTTAACACCACAAAATTAAGAGGGGAAAAGGCGCATGAAATTAATGACAGATGAATTTGTGCAATTGATTTTTTTCACTGTTATTTAAAATGTAGAAAGAGAGAATGTCCTTTTTAGTGGTTATTATATATAAACTATAGAATTTACAGAAAATGTATATTGTGATATACTGTACGTACATTGTTATCATCAAATAAGATTACTTGTATCATAATATGAAATTTTGGTCATATCGCCCAGCCTTCATCTGCTAATACATTGTGAGAGATGTGACATTTACATACCTGAAGTTATTGCTTCTTCAGAAGATCCTGTGAATTTTGGATGGTCGCTACAACAGCTCTTCAGCTAGCACATCTCTTATTATGCCTTGGTGCAACTGAGGTATATGGCAATCACTCAGTGTATCTGTGTGTGGTTGTGTGTGTGGTTGTGTGTATCTGTCTGTTACCAACTTTTATGCTCCACTGGTCAAAATCAAGTGAAACTAAAGGCTTGTATCATATCGCCATATTTTCTCAACTTTTAATTTGCCAGAATTTTAAGATTAAGCCTTTGTTTTCAAAATAACAAACTTAACTCACCATTATATCCTCAAAGAAGCTGTGGAAAAAAAAGGTACTGTAATAACTAGGCTAGTCCAGTAGGGGTCGCACCGAGGCAGCTACACTTTGGTGCTTTCATTTTAGAAATGAATATTTACAATGACCAGCAGGGCATAAAGGTGGGGTGTGTAACATACCATCAGGCATCAGGTTCAGGTTACTTTATTTGTACCCGTAGGTAGATTTGTTTTGCAGTCAGGTGACATCCTTTTAGACACATATTTACAAACCACAATTGCATTCAACATGTAAACAAACACAGGCACACATGAAGCTGACTATAAACACGATAAAAGTACTCAAGGCTCCACCAATCAGGACATAAGACAAAGAATAAGAGAAAAAACGAAGAGAGGAGGGTCATATTAAAAGTTAAAAACTAAGTCAAAGAGATTAAAAACTCAAAAGTCTAAAAACCCAATAAAAGATTTAAAACCCAAATAAAAACCTACAAAAATAAATAAATATAAAATAAAAAGTAATAGATATGGGGGGCATCACCTGCTACCATGGGGCCGCCGTAGCAGGTGATGTCACTGTTACGTCCATAACTGAGACAAGCAGGCACACGGTTGCTGCAGTTTAAAGGAGCTTTATTAATAACAGAGTTGGGTATACATACAGGCCTTCGGCACACACCCCGCTGACCAGGTGGCTCCACGACGAAAGAGGCAGAGCCTCTTCCTCCCACACCTTTATACCATGGGCGGCGTCACCACCGGAAACCGGCAGTAGCCACCACGGTCTAGCCCATAACCAACCCAACCGCCATCTTACTAATACAACCTATTTACATACACAGCACTCCCCCCCCTTCAAAAAAATGCCAAGCGCACAGATAAGTCCCCCCCAAATTTGCTTCCCGACTCACGCATTAAAACCAAAACAATTACAAAGACAAACAAACAACCTATCCATGCACACAAGCAACTGGGGGGCCAAGTAGACTATCAGCACCCACACACGGCTGGGTGGATTATTCTGCCGCCGAACACAGAACAAAGCTGTGTAACTAAGAAAATAAATCAAAATAATCCCAGAACAGCTCCACACAAAATGCACAATCACAAGACAAATAATAGCTACTGGCGCCCCCCCAACACACACCCACACACACCCACACTGTGCACATTCCAAAACGTTGAGTATGTAAATACTCAATTATTAACAATTTACATGGGCTAAACACACCCCACCACCCCAAAACTGGGCACATAAAACATTATTTCAATAAAATTTCCTCTCAAAATTAGCGAAATCACATAATTTGCATGAATGAGCCCCTCAGGTCAAAATCCTATAAATAGACACGACAATTATAATAGAAAACTTCCCCCACATAGTGCTCATGCTCTCCTCTTTTTTTTAAAATTTGAATTAAACAGGGTACCAAAACAGCAACAGACAAACATAAACAAGAAAATAAAACACAGCTGGACTGAGAAGAAAAGACACAGACAAAATTAAAATAATTCCCAGTCCTCAGGCGGGTCTTTCTCCCGACACTCCTGTCTCTTGACCTCGGGGCTCCCACGGCCCTGTCTCGTCTCCACCTTGCACAGCTCATCTGGATGTCTCCAGGTCTGGTCAGACAAGCGTAGAAACCCATCGCTCCGAACCTCCCATCACGCAAACCGTGTTCGACTCTCATCCGGGCCTCAATCCTAGGTCGCACCAGATTGCTGACCCGCAGGGAAGCCTGCAGCCTCCTCCTCCGATGATGTTGGGTCTGACTGGTCTCCACCAACGGTCCAGTCAACTCCTGGGCCCAGTCCGTGTTTTCCATGGTTGACTGTCTTCCCGAGTGATGAAACAACTCGCTCTCTGGTCCCGCTCTTTCCGGATCCAGCGTGAGCACCTCATCCTTACAGGCTGCCTGTGAGGTCCTGTCGTGCCATTCCGCGCCCCCAGTTTGGGCATCAAACAGACCGGCATCGAGTCTAACCCACAGCATCCTTGCGTAGTGCCGAATGTGCTCTCCTTCTTGACACATGTCCAACCAGTCCAATTCCCTCATCTCCACACCATCCATCAGCGGAGTCGGCCGGCTCCACAGTCCACAGCCCGACCATTCCTCACCAGAGGAATGGTCGGGCTGTGTAATGGTCGGTTACACCAGGTTACCCGGTGTAACCTATTTTATAGCCTGGGTTTTTCGATCGCCAACGAAAAACCCAGGCTATAAAATAGGTTACACCCCATGATGTTAACCCCCGCAGCGGTGACATGAATGCGGGCTCGGGGCACCACAACCAACCCATAACGGGCTTCTACCTCCAAAAAGCCCACCACAGCCAGCCTATTCAGTCCATAGCCATAATAGTCTCTCAGGTTGTTTAATCTCTTGATGGGGAAAAACTGTTCATGGTCGTCATGTTCAACACTGAGATAACAGCACCTGTGTCAACCAACACCGGAACCACGACACCGTTGAGCATGACATCACATCCAATCCTCCCTGTAGTCGCTGGAGAGACCGTATGCACGATGGTCAGAGACTTCTGCGCAGCACCTGGGTATCTCCTACGGCTCCTGCGTACGAAGTTAAGATAAGATGAGATAAGATAAGATAAGCCTTTATTAGTCCCACAACGGGGAAATTCCAGGATTGCAACAGCACAGGGATAGCAACACTCAGAGCAACAATCAGAAGGCAAGAAAAAAAAGCAAGCAAGCAAGAGCAGCTAATATACATATATACATATTACTATAAAATATATATATATACACACACAGACACACAGTGCAGAGCATTGTAGCTGGATGGAATAAATATATGAATATATAGACACACAGTGCGGAGCATTGTAGCTATATGGAATAAATATGTAGATATATAAACACCCACAGTACGGAGCATTGCAGCTAGGTGGAATAAATATGTAAATATATAAACACACACAGTGCGGAGCAATGTAGCTAGATGGAATAATATGTAGATCTATAAACACACAGTGCGGAGCATTGTAGCTAGATGGAATAAATATGTAAATATATAAACACACAGTGCAGAGCATTGTTGCTAGATGGGATGAAACAGCACAACCGTCTACTTAGTTATCCTACATGGTATGATTATGTGCCCATACATATTCTCACCCTCCATAGCGACCGGTATTTTCCTAGTTGTATACCGGAGGGAACCATTGTGTAAGTCTATTGCATCTTTTGCATTCAAAAAACTATTAGTTTGTTACGTCTTTTTGCTATCTCTGTGAGCAGCCCTGCTTAGGTTGTACAGTCTGACAGCCGTTGGTAGGAAGGACCTGCGAAACCTCTCGGTTGTGCACCTGGGATGATGTAGTCTGCTGCTAAATGAGCTCCTCAGTGCATTCAGTATGTCCTGCATAGGGTGGAACTCGGACTCCAGCAGAGATGACAGTTTAGCCACCGTCCTTCTCTCTCCTATCTCCTCCACCGGATCAAGGCGCTGCCCCAGGACAGAGCTAGCTTTCTTGATTAGTTTGTTCAGTCTCTTCCTATCGGCTGCAGTAATGCCACTGCCCCAGCAGACCACTCCAAAAGTGATGGCTGATGCCACCACCGTGTCATAGAATGTCTTCAGCAGCGCCCCTTGTACACCAAAAGACCTGAGTCTCCTCAGCAGGAACAGCCTGCGCTGTCCCTTCTTGTAGAGTGCGTCAGTATTGTGTGACCAGTCTAGTTTATTGTTCAGATGAACACCCAGGTACTTATAGGATGTCACCATCTCGATGTCTGTTCCCTGTATATTTACTGGTGCTGTGAGGGGTTGCCCATGCCTGCGGCAGTCGACCACCAGCTCCTTAGTTTTCCTCGCGTTGATCTGGAGGCAGTTCCGATGGCACCAGTCCACGAAGTCCTGGATAAGCCCTCTGTACTCAGCTTCATCTCCATTGGAGATGAGGCCAACGATCGCAGAGTCATCAGAGAACTTCTGTAGATGGCAGTGTGTTGTGTTGTGTGAGAAGTCCGCAGTATAAAGAGTGAACAGGAAGGGAGCCAGCACCGTTCCCTGGGGGGCCCCCGTGCTACCGATGATCGTGTCGGACACACAGTTGTCGCACATCCTGGCGAGGTGGTCCCGCAGACCTTGCCACATCGCTTTCCTCTCGCTGGGCACACACTGGCTTTATAGCGGTGAACGGGGACCCACACCCATAACAACAAGGTGAACCAGGGACAGACCATAACTTGACCACTGTGGCATACGTGTCACCTCCAGCGTCACTGTCATTAGCGTCCCAACTCGTATACTACGTCGTCACCAGCTACCCTAACAGCTGGCGGTGCTGTCGAAAATGGATGCGCCGGACCGTGACACTCTCAGCGCGAAAATGGTGTGCCATTAATTCCACCACGCTGTCGAAACTGTCAGCCCCACCTAGACTGTCCAACACTCTCTGCCCCTCAGCGCCCAACTTATGGATCAACACTGACCTCGCATGGAGCCTCTCACCCTCACCGAGGTCCAACCAAGACCATGAGGTAGTTGGTAAAAGACGAGAACCAACGAAGCCATGGCATGGCGTGCCCAGCGCCTCCAAAAACGGCTGAAGTTCAGCAACAAAATTATTCATTCCCACTTTTACCTCGTCGCCAAATGTTATGTCCATAACTGAGACAAGCAGGCACATGGTTGCTGCAGTTTAACGGAGCTTTATTAATAACAGAGTTGGGTATACATACAGGCTTACGACATACACCCCGCTGACCAGGTGGCTCCACGACGAAAGAGGCAGAGCCTCTTCCACCCACACCTTTATACCATGGGCGGCGTCACCACCGGAAACCGGCAGTAGCCACCCCGGTCTAGCCCATGACCAACCCGGCCGCCATCTTACTAATACAGCCTATTTATATACACAACAGTCACAACTCCTGAGTTAGGTGGCCAGTGTGTGAGTCAAGATGGCGGAATAAAAACCAAAACGAAACATTCCATGTCTGTTATCGTTCATTTATTAAAGTGTTCAGGCAGCGCCTAAGGGGAAGGCATAACATAGTGTCAGAGTAGAGGTTAGTATACTCACGGATAACACAGCACAACCCGCAAAAAAGCAAAATATGGAGACTTTCGGTGTTCCGACACCCAGAATGGACTGGGACTCGCCAAACCTACCCGAGGCATGGCGGCGCTTCAAGCAGCATGCGGGACTGATGTTCTCAGGCCCCCTGAAGGAGAAACATGAGGAAGATAAGTGCAGTTTCCTTCTTTTATGGGTCGGGGAGAAAGGACGGGATGTGTATAATACCTGGACATTATCAGACTATCATGCTAAGAAGCTGCAAACATACAACAATAAGCTCACAGAGTACCTCACTCCCAAGTCCAACCCGATACGTATATGCAAGATATCGTTTCCACGAGAAAATACGGGGGAAAAAAAGACATTTGAGCATTTTGTCACAGACCTAAAGCTGCTAGTAAAAGACTGTGGATACCCAAACAGTGATGATATGGTTAGAGACCATATAGTTTTTGTCACCAACTCACCATGTGTGCGTGAAAAACTACTCAGCCAAGGTGCAGAACTCACTTTAGAAAAAAAAAAAAACCTTAGAAAAAGCCATAGATATAGCTTGTTCCCATGACACTGTGCACGCCATAAACAGAAGAGCTGACAGATGACCAGCTAGCACCCCAAAAATAAATCTGAAGGACTTCACCCCACTTAAAGAATGCAACAGATGTGGAGACATGCCCAGCTAAAGGCAAACAGTGCATGAAGTGCAAGAAATACAACCATTTTGCTAAGGTTTGTAAATCAAAGCCCCCAACACAACACCACAGAGCTGTGCACACTTTAGAAGAGGACGGAAATTAACAGACAGGATTATTCATAGATGGACTCACTATAGAGAACTCTGGCCAACACAATGAGCAAGCTTATGCAGAGATCGAAATTGACACACACAAAGTCAAGTTCAAAATAGACAAAGGAGCACAGGCCAACATCCTCCCTGAACACATGTTCCACAAGATATTCAAAGGCACTGCACTCAACATCTATGGAGAGGAGCTACTGGATGCAAAAGGCACCTGCACACTTAAGTGTAAGTACAAAGACCGCCAAACCCGACTAGAATTCCATGAGTTGACACAAAGACACCACCAATCTTAAGCTTGAGGACAAGCTTAGACCTAAATTTAATTAAACGTGTACAGGCAGTCAGAGGATGACAAAGCACAAGGCCTTTTGAAGGAATATGCAAATGTGTTCCAAGGCATTGGGGAATTCCCAGGTGAGTGCAATTTCCACGTCAACCCGAGCATCACACCTGTAGCGTACCCACCACACAGAGTCTCCATTGCCATGCGATAGAGACTCAAACAGAAGCTAAATAGAATAAAACTGACTTAAATTAGACTGAATCAAAAATTCAATAGGCAGATTCTGAGTTATGAGACATTTATTGTCTGGCCAGGAGAGTGAAAACATTGAACAGCCCACAAAGTCATTCATGCATCAATCTGACCATCCACTCCGAGCTTGGTATTTTTATAGCTTTAAGAATAGATAAACAAAGAGGGAGACATCCTTGTGGCATCTCCGGAGACAGGCAAAGTGTCTATAAATCTAGTTTTCATGAACTGGGAGTTTTAGCACATTCCTCGGTCACAGAAACTTAGCAGAGCAAGTCAATAAAACAAAGAGATTATCAGTGTAGCCTGGGTCATCCTTTACATCTCTGCTGACCTGCCCTCACATGCATTCACACGCACATCCCATGCACATCAGACTCTGGGGCATGAGAAGTCACAGAATAATGGTTCATACAACACACCAAAAATATATCAGACATAAAATATGAAAGAATAATATAGAGGAACATGAAATTATTCTTTCAGATAATATGGAAAAATCCAGCATTATCTGCAAGGTAACAGAACCCACTGAATGGGTCAATGCACTGGTAGTAGTGGAGAAGCCACACAGCAACAAACTGAGGGTGTGCCTGGACCCCAGGGACCTCAACAAGGCAATACAGAGATCCCGCTACCCGCTGCCCATGCTAGAAGATGCCACCACAAAGCTCGCTGGAGCCCAATACTTCAGCATCCTCCACGCCAGGTCTGGGTACTGGGGCATAAAGCTGAGCACTGCGTCGCCATTCATGACCACATTCAACACCCCATTTGGCAGGTATAGGTTCCTCAGGCTACCCTTCGAGATCAGCTCAGCCCAGGATGAATTCCAGAGATGGGTCGACAAGACGTATGAGAGCCTTACAGGTGTAACAGCCATAGCTGACGATATCCTAGTATTTGGTAATACCAAGCAGGAACATGACAACAACCTTAAGGCTTTGTTGCAGTGCACAAGGGAAAGAGGAATCAGACTAAACCCAGACAAGTACCAGAGGTCAGCTATTTTGGTCACATACTTCCATGTGAAGGAATCAAACCAGAGCCCCTGAAGGTCAAAGCAATACAGGAGATGCAGCCACCCAAGAACAAGGGAGAGCTAGAAACCATCCTCGGAATGGTAAACTATTTAGCCAGATTCACACCAGGACTGTCAGAGGTAAATTCCCCCTATGACAGCTCCTAAAACAAGATCACGAGTTTGTATGGGACCCCCACCATGACAAAGCATTTAAAGAGATCAAAGAGTTGATAATGCACTATTCCGTGTGCACCTATTTTGACCCACAAAAAGAATTAAGACTCCAGGTAGATTCCTCAAAGTGTGGTCTTGGTGCTGTCATACTCCAGGACGGCATACCTGTAGCCTACGCGTCCAAGTCACTCAATAGCACAGAAGAAAACTACACTCAAATCGAACTGTATGCCATATTGTTTGGCTGCAAGCGCTTCCATGAATACATGTATGGTTGGAGGGTGACAGTGGAGTCTGACTACAAGCCTCTAGAAGTGATACTTTGCAAGCCGCTGGCCGCAGCACCACCTAGGTTGCAAAAGATGATATTGCAGCTACAGAGGTGCAACATCCACATCGTCCACTGCCCTGGGAAGGAAATACCTGTGGCGCCACTCTGTCCCAAAAATCTATTGAGTATCATGACCAAAACTTGGAAGGCATGGAAGCACAAGTTCACACCCTCATCAGCAGCATCCCGGTGAGCGACACCAAGCTCAAAGAGATCAAAGAGGCCAGAGCACAAGATGTGCAACTTGCCACTCTTAAAAGTATCATAAAGAGCAACTGGCCCAATGAAAGGAGGAAATGCCCTCCCAACATCCTCGAATACTGGAATCACAGAACTGAAATTTCTGAAAGTGACAGCATAATGTTCAAGGGAGAAAACATCATAACTTCCCAGCAACTAAGAAAAGACATGATAAACCGCATTCACACTGGGCACATGGGTGTAGAAAGAAGCAAAAACTGAGCCTGTGACATCCTTTTCTGGCCTGGCATGGGGAAACAGATAGAAGCATCAGTGGCACAGTGCAACATATGCCAAGAATGACGCAATGCCAACATAAAGGAGCCACTCCTCTCATATGACATACTAAATGGCAGATGGTTGAGACTGACCTTTTCACATGGAACTCACAGGACTTCATCACTGTAGACTACTATAGTAGATACTTCGAAATGGAAAGACTACTCAGCAGCACATCGACGGCAGTCATCAAAAAACTTCAATCGACGTTTGCCTGTCACGGCATTCCAGACACCCTAATTAGTGACAGCGGTCCATGCTACAACTCCAGTGAGTTTCACCCTTTCTCAGAAGTGTGCGACTCACTGAAAGAATAGTCCAGACAGCAAAACATATTCTGGACATGGCCAAAGCTGCAAACACAGATCCTTACTTTAGACTATTAGAACACAGAAACACTCCAGTAGACAATCTAAAGTCACCAGCCCAGCTACTGATGAGCCGCAGGCTTTGCTCAGTACTGCCAATCACCGCTAAGCAGCTACAGACAAAAGTAGCACCCAAAGAGGCCATACATGAGAGGAGAAAGATATGCCAACACCGACAACAGAGGTACTACAACAGACCTACAAAACCCCTTCCTCACCTACCTGTTGGCACCCCCATTTGTTTCCCACAGGAGGATGGATCCTGGAAACCTGCAACAATTTCACAAACTGCAGACACCCAGAGAAGCTATCATATCCAGACAAGAGATAGTCAAGCACTTCGGCGAAAACCCTGGAACAACAGGTGACACACAGACACACACACAGCCAAAACATTCAACTGCCACCACCCAAACCACAGGACCACCCACAACCAGACAGACAAGCAGTCCAGACTGGCTACACGACAAGGTTTGGTCACACCATCAGGCCAAGACAAATCCTTGATTTAAACATTTGTAAAGGGTGTAGGCGGATCGCTGCCCTAAAAAAAATAAAAAAAATAAAAAAATAAAATAAAATTGTAAATGCAAATAGAGAAAGTTTTCCTTGCACTAATACTATTTGCTTTACTGTTCATACTTGCTGAAAAAAAAGGTTTTCCCTAGCCATGCTGCAAACGTTAAACAAAATGACTAAATGTCAAAATAAGTGTTCAAAATAAGTGTAAATGTTCAACATAATGTCAAAATCCACTTACTCACACAGGTGGCACCTGCCATTCATCATTGTAAGTAAGGAGCAGTTGTAGCATAATTATAGAATGTAACACTACTATGTACCTGTTCAAACTGTTACTACTACGAGAAGGAGTACCTTGTTTGTTTATAAAAAGGGAGATGTAACATACCATCAGGCGTCAGACACCATGAGGCCACCGTAGCAAGTGACATCACTCCTGAGTAAGCTGGCCAGTGTGTGAGTCAAGATGGCGGAATAAAAAAAAACAAAACATTCCGTGTCAGTTATTGTTCATTTAATAAAGTGTTCAAGCAGTGCCTAAGGGCAAGGCATAATGGGGTGTGTTAACTGTAACATAAGTATTTGAGGCAAAAAATAATTAAAAACTAGATTTCTATGAATATTCTACTAAATATTCTATTACGGTAAATATTCTATTAAAATTGTAACCCACGGACAACAGATGGAAATTAGCCACTGGCTACAATCTGGCAAGTTTACACTGATATCAACGTTCATCAACTTGCACTGTCCTTAAAAACACTCAGCAACAAACCGTCCCAGCAAGACCTGTAGGTTATTGCTTGATGAAACCAACAGGACGACATCATCTGCAAACAGCAGAGATGAGATCCTGCAAGCATAACACCCTCCATTCCTTGGCTGTGCCTAGATATCGTATCCATAAAAATTATGAACAGAATCAGTGACAAAGAGCAGCCCTGGCGGAATCCAACTCTCACTGGAAACAAGTTGGACTGGGTGTTGGAAATACAAACGAAACTCTTGCAACGGTCGTATAGGGACCTGATAGCTCATAACAATGAGCGCGATACCCCATACTCCTGCAGCACCCCCCACAAGAAACCACGAGGGATGCGGTTGAATGCTTCTCCAAGTCCACAAAACACACGTGAATTGGTTGGGCAAACTCCCACGAACCCTCGAGGATTCTCGAGAGGGTAAAGAGTTGGTCCGATGTGCTACAGCCAAGACGAAAACCACATTGCTCCTGCTGAATCCAAGGTTTGACCATGGATTACCACCTTATCATGGTGGGGGGGGGGGGGGGTGCGTGCCTTAGTGCTCCCAGGAGTTATGTTGTCCGGGGCAATTTTCCTCTTGTAGTGTCTCACAAGACATTCTGGTCCTGGATGAAGGATCAGACTAAGAGTGATCCAATAGACTCCCATGATGACCAGAAAATTAAGGCTTCAGTATACCCCGCCAGATATGGCGTTACCAGGGCCACGCCCTGGAGCCAGGTCTGGGGCTCAATGGCTAGCGTCTGGTGGCCGGGTTTCTGCCCATGGGACCCGGCCGGGCTCAGCTCAAAGGAGCTACATGGGTCCGCCCTCCAGTGGACTCACCACCTGCAGGAGGGACCATGGGGGTCTGGTGCAATGCGGATCAGGTGATAGTCAAAGGCAGAGACCTTGGTGGTCTGATCCCCAGCTTTCGAAACTGGCAGAACAAGACATGTTAGCCAATTTATGTCTGGAAGAATTTTGGTACCTGACGGCTACCATTTTGGGGGAAGGGGGCTGACAGGCCTTTGAGATTGTTGCTGTATCTGTCTTGACTGTTAGATGTCAGTAAATGTTACACACTGTACCTTTATATACAACATTTACACTGGCAAGAAAAAAGTATATGGTTTTCTGCATTCATCATCATTATAGCCTCTTATCCCTCTTGGGGCATAGGCCATTAACAAGGTCTCTCCAGCTGTCCCCCAGTTGTAACCCATTTTCTTTACATCAGCCTCCAAGTCGTGATGCCAGGTGTTCCTCAGCAGGCCTCTCTTCCTTTTCCCCTGAGGGTTCCACCTGAGGGTGTGCCATGTCATGTTGGTGGCTGGCTTGCAAACAGTGTAGCCAATCTATTTTCAGCAGTGTTGGAAAATATCTATCTCTGCAGATTGCTGTTACGTTCGCTGCCATAGCTGTCTTTGGTGATGGTGTCAGGCCATCACACCCTGAGAATTCTTCTTAGACAGTAAGAAAAGCTTGGATCTTCCTGATAGCTGTTGTAGTGGTTCTTCATGTCTCAATGGTCTTCACATTTGTATTGAAGAGTGTGATCTTGGTGTGAAATGATAAGACATTGGATGCCCAGACATTTATAAGATGAAGGAAAGCTTCCCTGGCCTTGTCTATTTTGACTTTCACATCAGCATCAGTCCCTCCCTGCTTGACAGTGGTACCAAGATTGGTGTGAAACTCTCCACCTTTTCCAGTGCTTCAGCTTCAAGTACAATGGAATTTATGCTCTTTTCTGCATTAATTGATCATGAAATCTGTGATGGACTGGTGATCTGTCCAGGGTGTACCCTGCCTCCCGCCCAAAGATGCTGGAATAGGCTCCAGCCCCCCCACCCCCCCACCTCCACCCACGACCCGAAAAGAATTAAGCAGAAGAAGATGGATGGAAATGTGATCTGATGTACATCAAAGTCCCAAGTATAGACAGACACAATGTGCTTAATACCACACAAACAATTATAAAATTTCATGTCTTTGTTGGACATATCCATTAAACATTCAGTGCCGGTAGAAAAAGTATGTGAATCTTTATGCTAATGACCTCAGCAAAAGCTAGGAGTTAGCAAACATGCAGTCCAAGCAACGAAACAAGATCTCTCCAGTGTAGACCTACTTTGACAAATAAAGCACGTAAACTTTCTGAGTTTGCTATTCACAAGAAGCATCTACTGGTGTCAACCATGCCTTGCAAAAATGAGATATCTGAAGACCTATGTTTAAGAGTTGTTTATTTTCATAAAACTGGGAAGGGTTGCAAAGTAATCTCCAAGACTTCAGATATTTACCTGTCCACAGTTAGATTAATCATTTACAAATGAAGACGATTTAATACGGTTTGGGGGGGGGGGGGGGCTGAAAAGTTCATAGGCTGAAAAGTTCATAGTGCTCAAATTTGACCAAATGTGGTTTATTTTTCAACCGCAGGGATCCAAGCGCTGCAACACTGATGGAAGAAGTGTGTGGACCGAAGGGGAGACTATGTTGAAAAATAAGCCACATTTGGTCAAATTTGACCACTATGAACTTTTCAGCCTCCCATACTGTGTGGGCACCCAGCCAAGTTGACTCCAAAGGCACAACACAGAATGTTCAATGAGGTAAAAAAAACAAACAAAAACAACAACCCTGGTGTTAAGAGCTAAATGCTTGAAGGAATCATTGGAACTGGTTAACATCTCTGTTCATGAGTTTACCAAACACAAGTCATTGAACAGGCATGGTAAGATAAGATAAGATAAAATAAACCTTTATTAGTCCCACAATGGGGAAATTCCAGGATTGCAACAGCACAGGGATAGCAACACTCAGAGCAACAATCAGAAGACAAGAAAAAAAAAAAAACAAGAGCAGCGAATATACATATGTACATATAAATATATAAACACAGTGCGGAGCATTGTAGCTAGATGGAATAAATATATAAACACACACAGTGCGGAGCATTGTAGCTAGATGGAATGAACAGCATAACCGTCTACTTAGTTATCCTACATGATATGATCATGTACCCATACATATTGTCACCCTCCGTAGCGACCGGTATTTTCCTAGTTGTATACCGGAGGGGACCATTGTGTAAGTCTATTGCATCTTTTGCATTCAGTACTATTAGGTTGTCACGTTTTTCTGCTATCTCTGCGAGCAGCCCTGCTTAGGTTATACAGTCTGACAGCCGTAGGTAGGAAGGACCTGCGAAACCTCTCGGTTGTGCACCTAGGATGATGTAGTCTGCTGCTAAATGAGCTCCTCAGTGCGTTCAGCATGTCCTGCATAGGGTGGGACTCGGACTCCAGCAGAGATGACAGTTTAGCCACCATCCTTCTCTCTCCCATCTCCTCCACTGGATCAAGGCGTTTCCCGAGGACAGAGCTAGCTTTCTTGATCAGGTAACCATGGCAGGACACCATGGAGGAAGTTGCTGCTTTCCAAAAAACGTCACTGCATGTGTGAAGTTTGCCAAAGAACACCTTAACACTCCAAAATGCTACTGGGGGGAAAGTTTTGTGGACTGATGAAACTAAGGCTGAATTGTTCAGGAAGAACAGACAGTGCTATGTGTGATGTAAAAAGAGCACCACATACCAACATGAAAACATCATTCTGGTGAATCGCAGTTAAAGGAGCATCATCATTTGGGGCTGCTTTGCTGCCTCGCGGCCTGGACTACTTGCCATCATCGAGGGGAAAATGAATTCTCAAGTTTATCAAGGTATCCTACAGAATAACGTCAGGGTGGTGTAGGACAGTGACAATGTATTAACTACAGAACAGCTACAAAAATAGAAAATCCACCTTTTGGAGTGGCCTAGTCAGAATCCAGACCTGAATCCAGTTCAGATACTGCAGCATGACCTCGAGAGAGCCATTCACACAGACATTCTATATGACTGGACTGAAGCAGTTCTGTGAAGAAGAATGGTCCAAAATTCCTCCTGAATATTGTGCAGGTCTGATCAGCAGCTACTTTAAGTGTGAGGAGGTTGTTGCTGCCAAAGGAGGTTCAACCAGTTATTAAATCCAAGAGTCCACTTACTTTTTCCACTAGCACTGAGAACGTTTAATGGATCCAATAAATACATGAAATATTATAATTGTGAGGTATGAGGTAAAGCATGTTGTGTTTGTCAATACTTGGGACCAGTGTTGGGAGTAGCGCGTTACTGTAATGCCACTACTTTTGCTGTAACGTGCTGTGTAACGAAATTACTGTTTAAAAATTCAGTAATGCGTTACAGTTACTGAAATTTGATCAGATGCATTACTCGTTCCTCATTTTATTAATATGGATAGATATTTTTAGCACAAATAAATACAAACTGACCCAATGTAGCTGACGCAGCTGTCAGTCAACGTAACCTGTTGCAAAGAGCCTGTTCACTACTGAGCAGAGGAAAAGATGAAGCTACTTTGTTTTTGTGGAAAGAGATTATTTTTCCTTTGTCACGGTTAAGGACAAAAGCATATTGGTGGGTTGCAAGCTAAAGTGCAATTGAGACCGACTGCAACCTTCTGAAGTGCCTGAGAACAGCAACAAGCACCGACAAAGCTAGTGCTATGCTTACAACACCATGTTAGTGGATTTAAGTTATCTAAACACCCACAGCTGGATTTCAAGCACAGGTGTGCATCTGGACAGTTTGTGACCCAGCAAAAACTAAACCAACTGATTGTCAGATACGATGTTACAGAATGAAGATGTGATAATAGTCATTTTCCATCAGACAGCTGAGACTGTGATCCACTGAAGTTAAAACGCATTTACTTGCTACCTGGATAAAGATGATTCAAAAATGGATTTTGATCTCCAACAGGAATTTAAGAGACTGGATTATGTCTCTGTCACAGCAGACATTTGGACTGTGGATAATGGACATTTTCTTTCGATCACTGCACATCGCATTAAATCCATATCATAAAGGTAAAATAAACATGGACAGCTTCATGCAGTGTAGCCAACTCTCTCTTTTGGGGTGATTCTCACTTTTTCCCCTCTCTCACTCCACAAACCCCGTTTCTCACTCCAAAATGAGGAAATTATTGGCAATTTTGTATTGATTTTCTTCAGATTTTTCCCACAATAAGAGCTCAAGGCAGGATGAAGCAGACTGAACATGTTCTAAAAGCTCTGTCTGAAACAGTCTGTTATCTGCCTGACATTGATAAGCCCGTAATGTAATCCATTAATTCAATTATCTTGCTATGTGGGCAAGATGATTTAAGTATGGATTTAAAAGTAATGTGAACTTTAATCATGCCATAATTGGTAAGTAACGCAGTTACTTTTGAAAAGAGCTAACTAGTAACTGTAACTAGTTACTATTTTTAGTAACTTTCCCAACACTGCTTGGGACTTAGATGTAGATTCCAAAGGGTTCATATAGTTTTTCTTGGCTCTGTAGCATTTATATTTACATTTTCAGTTTTAGATTTAGTTTGCAAATATTTCTTTACACATGATTAAAAAGACTTGGATAAAAATTGTCTTTTTAATGATGTTTGAGGTGAAATGTGTCAAATTTTAGCAGGTTTCACTTTACAAACTGTAGCATACCCCTCACTTTAAGCTAAGAAAGTGATGCTAATTTGAAACTTTGTGGTTGTGCGCTGTCTTGAGCGACATCGAGTGGTCTTAACGTTATTTGGTAACAAAGGGGGTTTTTGGAGAACAAATCAGGAGAACGACTGACTAAATGTAACAAATGCTTGTTGGTAAGGCACATATCAGAACTGTCGTACGCCTCTCTGTTTTATGTCTAAACATGACTCCTGGGCCCTTTTCCTTCTTCCCTCTTCTCTCCTATTCTATCTTTTCAAAAACCACAATTGGCCTTGACAGCCGCTGGAAAACTTGGAAGATAATTTAAGGTGGGTGGCGGTGGGGGGGGGGCTCTGTTTTGACATCATTACCTCTGAACAGAGAGCGACTCGGACCCCCTTTGAGACTCACTCACTGCTCTTTCTGCTCCAGTAAACAAGCTGTTTCTGAAAGTGTGGAATTTTGGCATCACTGTTGTAACATTTAGAGAAGAAAATGAGGGTGCAAAGGGATGTCAAGTGCAGGGTGGAAAATTCAGGGATGAGAAATAGATGGCCATTAGTCTGTCAGTTTTTTTTGTGTGTGTAAAATGATGGGTTTGCAGCTTTAACACTGAATGAATAACACACTTTTATAAAGACTGCTCAGAGATTTTAAACTTGAATGAAGAAAAACAAATTAAAAGGCAAAAAGCTGTCAAAAGTCATCGTCACTACTTCAGACTCTAAACTTTCACTTAAAGGTGACACAGGGTCATTACTATCACTACTCCTGATTTAGCAGTTCCTGAAGAGCCACCCTCTGTCCTTCTTTATGCACAGGAGTTATGATATTTTCATAACCCGGTTACAGTGAGGTAATCTGCTATAAAAGAAGAGCTCCACTAACAGCTGCAGTAAGGATGGTATTGGCCCCATATCCTGGAACCTAATAGGGACTGCGCCCTTTTTCTCATAGGCCTTTTCCCCTACATTTGCCTAAATATTATAGAAAATCACAGCATTAAAAAAAAAAATGTCATTGGCACAGGCAAAGAGTAATTACCAAGGTTTAAAAGTCTGCCACACCGCAAAAATATTTAGCAACTGTCACCAGTAGATATACGAACCCTTCGTTTTCAGCCGCCTGTGATGTTGGTGCATCAAACATAGCCAATGTAAATGCAAAACTGTAAAGAGAGGTTGTATTAATTTGTTCTATTCCTTCCCAGTACTTTCCACAAGCCTCATGAAATGAAGAATAATTGCCTTACTTTGAAATGAAAAACTAACTACTCTCCTTGTAAGTGGCGTTGAAATGTTAAAAAACAGACACAAATAAAGCAACAATACACTCCTAATCGAATCTGACAAACAGCTTATGGACTCTGTTACTGATTGAGAAAATAAATAACAAAACTGCCCAGGGAACCCGCCATCTAAATATACATTACTCAGGAGCGAGGTTATAATCAGCCATCATGCATGAAATAAACAAAGTGCACAGTCTTTATTTTGAAAGGTAAAAGGAAACATTGGCCAGAGGTTCTGAGTGTGTGTGTGGGGGGGGAGTAACTGTTCAAGTGAAACAGAAAAAAATCTGTTTGTGTTGGATTTCTAGCTGTCAATAATATATCTCCATGACAACACGATAGATGTCAAACAAACTGACATTAATTACAACAAAGATAAAGCACAAATAATTATCACTTTAACAATACATAAAGCATTTAATCATTTATGTTTTGTTTAAATATGCCAAAATAACTGTAGACCCAGTAGTAATTATAACCTTCATTCTAGGGCTTTTGAAAAAAAAAACATAATATGAAAACATATAGTACTGGATAATCTATGGTACTATCATGTGTCTTAATAGATACAGGTGCATCTGAATAAATCAGAATGTCATCGAAAATTGATATAGTTCAGCAATTCAATTCAACACACACAGAGTGATTTAAGTGTTTTGGTTTTTTATGGTTATGGCTTATAGCTCAAGAAAACCAAAAAATCAGTTTCTCAAAAAAAAAAAATTGAATGTTACATAAAATGAATTTTTTAAAAATGGATTTATAGTACAAATATTGGCAACCTGAAAAGTATGTCCATGTACACATTCAGTAGTTGGTCAGGGCTCCAGAGTGGTGGTGTAGTGGTCGAACACCCACCCCTCAGCCAGGAGGTCATGGGTTCAATCCCCAGCCAGGTCATACCAAAGACCATATAAAAATGGTACCTCTAGCTTGGTGCTCAGCATAACAAAATGGGGGAAGGAAAATTTGCCCTACTACAGTATATGTATCATTACTTTCTTCACTATTTAGAAGTGTCCTTTTCTGGGGTTGAGTACCTGCCTCCCTGAAATGTCTGTGCACATCACTGTTAAAACAATTTGATTTAATACAGATTTAAGTACTACAAAATACACGCAGGAATTCACCACCATTCATCTGTAACGTTTGACTGTCTCACCATGATGACATCATTAACGGCGCTGAGAAAATAAGCAGAGCAGTGGCTGAAAGCTGAAAATTTTATTGATGTATTGAGTTCACCACACAGTCCACTACCACTGAATTCACTATATAGTGAGTAGAAATGAGTAAACATTTTGAACACAACTGAAGTGTAAAGAAATAGTAGTGTAATAATGGAACTAAAGACTGTAAGACTAGAGGGCACTCAGAGAGCGCAAACCTCCACCAAGGCTATGTCCCTCCCTCTCGTTGTCCTCACCTCCGTCCCTTTGTCCATCTATATCACCATCCATCTGTACATTGCGAGATTGGACCTTGGCAGAGGTATGCACTCATGGATCATCTCCATCATCTAATGAGTTCATCTTTGGGCCAAGGGCCACCTCTGGTGAAAATATTATCCAAATGGTTCACGAACTTGAAGCTCCTTTGTTTCAAAAATGCACATAAATGTGGAGGTGCGTGGCCCTATGGCGTGGTCATGCACATAACTCCGCCGTAACTCCATTGACACGTCTTAAAGGGGAAGTATATGAAAAGCACAATATACAGCTAAGCCCAGAAATATTTGGACAGTGACACAATCTTCATGATTTGGGCTCTGCATGCCACCACATTGGATTTGAAATGAAACAACTACAACGGAACTGAAGTGCAGACTTTAAGGTTTAATTCAAGGGGTTGAACAAAAATATATGATTAAACATGTAGGAATTGTAGCTATTTTTATACAAACGCTCCTCATTTCAGGGGCTCAAAAGTAATTGGACAAATAAACATAACCCTAAGTAAAATATTACTTTTCAATATTTTGTTGAGAATCCTTTGCAGGCAATGACTGCCTGAAGTCTGGAACCCATGGACATCACCAAACGCTGGGTTTCTTCCTTTGTGATGCTTTGCCAGGCCTTTACTGCAGCTGTCTTCAGTTGTTGCTCGTTTGTGGGTCTTTCTGCCTTAAGTTTTGTCTTGAGCAAGTGAAATGCATGCTCGATTGGGTTGAGATCTGGTGATTGACGCGGCCATTGCAGAATGTTCCACTTCGTTCCTTTAAAAAACTCCTGGGTTGCTTTTGCAGAATGTTTTGGATCATTGGTGACGCACCGTCCAATCAACTTTGCTGCATTTGGCTGAATCTGAGCAGAAAGATATCCCTATACACTTCAGAATTCATCCGGCTGCTTCTGTCTTGTCACATCATCAATAAACACAAGTGACCCAGTGTCGCTGGAAGCCATGCATGCCCATGCCATCACACTGCCTCCACCATGTTTTACAGAAGATGTAGTGCTTTGGATCATGAGCTGTTCCAGTTCTTCTCCAAACTTTCTTCTTCCCATCATTCTGGTACAGGTTGATCTTAGTCTTATCTGTCCAAAGAATGCTGTTCCAGAACTGGGCTGGCTTCTTCAGGTGTTTTTTGGCAATTCAATTCTGGCCTTTCTGTTTTTGAGGCTGATTCATGGTTTGCACCTTGTGGTGAATCCTTTGTATTTACTCTCATGAAGTCTTCTCTTTATGGTAGCCTTAGATACTGATACACCTACTTCCTGGACAGTGTTCTTCACTTGAGTGGATGGTGTGAAGGGTTGTTCTTCACCATGGAAAGGATTCTGCGATCATCCATCACTGTTGTCTTCCGTGGACATCCAGGCCTTTTTGAGTTCCCAAGCTCACCAGTGCACTCTTTTTTTCTCAGAATGTACCAAACTGTTGATTTGGCCACTCCTAACATTTCTGCTATCTCTCTGATGGATTTCTTCTTTTTTTTTTTTCAGCCTCAGGATGGTCTGTTTCACCTCCATTGAGAGCTCCTTTGACCGCATGTTGTGTGTTCACAGCAACAGCTTCCAAATGCAAACGCCACACCTGGAATCAACTCCAGACCTTTTAACTGCTTAATTGATGACAGGTTAGCGAGGGAAGAGCCCATGCAGCCTTGTTATTTTTTTTTTTTGCAGCCTTCTGAGTCAATTGTCCAATTACTTTTGGTCCCTTGAAAAAGAGGCGGCTACGTATTAAAGAGCTGTAATTCCTAAACCCTTGCTCCAATTTGGATGTGAATACTCTTAAATTACAGCTGAGAGTCTGCACTTTAAGCCCATATTGATTATATAATTGTATCCTGAATATGTTTTCGTAAACAGCTAAAATAAAAAAACTTGTGTCACTGTCCAAATATTTTTGGGCCTAACTGTAAATATATAAAATAGTTTTTAAAAAATTCCTGGATCCAGATCGTTATCCAGATCACCACCAAAATCTAATCATCTGTTCCCCGTGCCGTTATACACGTTTCCTGAAAATTTCATCAAAATCTGTTTATAACTTTTTGAGTTATGTTGGTAGCAGTTAGACAAACCAACCAACGCCTCCAAAAACATTACCTCCTCCCTTGGCGGAGGTAAAAATATTCTTACAGTAAAATGGAATTTCTGTAGAATAAATTTAATATTCCTTGACATTTACAGCCATGCAGATAACTAAGTATTCTATGAGGATTTTTTTTTTAATGTCTATTCTTGTCTGTATACAATGTCAACAGTGACGCTGTGTGTACACCATAGTAATCAGTGATTGTATTTTGTTTAGATGTTTAGCAATCCCATAAACTCCTTTACGCAGCATGGAGATCGTTGAGAGATCAAAATTGGCCAGGTCTCTCAATGATCTCTCAATGATCTTCCAGTGCATTTTTCATTAACGATCTGTAGCCTAATGTTGGAGAAAGTACTTTTTATAACTGGGAGTATTTTTAACTAGGAAGAGCATTATCTGATGGGGAATACTAGTATATTGAAATGTTCAGAATATATACTGACCCCCCGCTGCAGCTTTCACTACTTACAGTAGCTGTGTGGCCTAGGGTCAGAGAAACGGAGATAGGCGCCGCCCCATACACCAACATGGTGTGAAGGGAATTAACTAACTAACTAACTAATGCCAACTATTCCTTACAATCTCAGAGTGATCTGTGGCTCATATCGCCCTCTTGTGTACAGTTAGTTTCAGGAAAAAGCTTGAAATTTCTTTCCTATTTATTTAGTAAATCGGAACAATATGGAATTAGGGGTACTGCATTACAGTGGGCAAGGAGCTATTTGAATAACAGAGAACAATTTGTGAGGTTAGGTGGTCACTGTTCCAAAGATTTGTGCATTACTTGTGGTGTCCCCCAGGGGTCGGTCTTGGGACCTAAATTATTTATTTATATTAACGACTTATGCAAAGTATCAAAAAGTATTAAAATCTGTTTTATTTACTGATGACACATCTGTTTTGCTCTAGTACTGATTTACAAAAACTTATACTTGATGTCACAACAGAAGTGAGTAAATTAAAATTATGGTTTACTGTTAAAATTATCATTAAACATGAGTAAGACAAAAATGATGTATTTTGGCAAAGGGAGTGGTGACATGCAGATAAAAGTTTCCTTGGATGACTTGGATATTGAAAAAGTAAAAGAAATCAGAATTCTTGGGGTGATAATTGATGAACAAATGAGCTGGAAACCGTGGTGGGGCAATAATTATAAAACCATGATACACTCAATCATATTCCAAAAGGGAGCAATACGTTGCATTCATAAGGTTGGATATCGAGATCATACAAATCCACTGTTCTTACAATCAAAATTGTTAAAATTAATGGATCTGGTGGCATTTCGATCTGTTCTAGTGATATTTAAAGCAAAAAAAAAAATTGTTTGTTACCATATAATTAAGTTAATAATATAGAAATAATATTCAGAAACGATTCATTGGGAGGGAAGTAGGATATAACTTAAGGAAGATCCAAAACTTCAAATCTTTATAAGTGCGTACAAGAAAAAGAAGTTTTTGTGTATCAATTTGTTGAATTAAACTGTGGAATAGTTTGAATGTGGATTTAAAAGAATGTAAAAATATAAAACAATTTAAAATAAAATATAAAGAAATGGTTTATCTAAAGTATAAAAGTGAAGACTGTGTCTAAAGATCACCAGCTCCTAATTGGTTGGTATAGGTATTTGTTATTTTCCATGGTGCCTTTTGTATGTTCATGTGCCTACATAGTATATACTATGTATGTACTGTGTATGTACATTGTATTTTGATTGTGTGTGTGTGTGTGTATATACTATATATAAAACTTATTTACTGCTTCTACGGGGTGAGGGCTGGTGACCATCACCATGCGTAGACCCAATCAGGATAACCATTATGTGCCAACATTGCCAGTTTTGGTCCAGCTCCTCTGTGTCGTCAACAGCGACTCCAAGCTCTCTCTCCACCACATCGAGCCATCTGGTGTGTGGCTTGCCCCGAGGTCTTTTCCACGCTGAGTCCCTGGGGTCGAACATGAGGATGGCTTTTATCAGGTGTTCTGGCAGGAGGAGGAGGACATGGCCAAACCAACAGATACGTCACTGTGTAATAAGGTGGAATGCCGCAGGCTGATGTGTGCGGGCTCGGAGCGTGTCATTAGAAGTGCGCTGGGGCCACCTGATGTTCTCAATCGTTCTGAGGACCCGATTATCAAACCCATCCACTCTCGAGGCCAGAGTCCTATTCAGTGGCCATGTCTCTGACCCATAGAGTAGAATGGAGAGGACTGACGCATTGTACATGTGGAGCTTCATCTTTCGGGCGATTGAGCGATGGTGCTAGAGAGGTTTCCATAGTGCCTGCAGGACTGATGCTGCGAGGCCACGTCTGCGGTTGATCTCTGGTTTCATATCCCCGTTGTTGGTCACTGTGGAGCCCAGATACACAAAAGAATTGACAAACTCAACGGCATCATTCCCAAGCTGTAATGGGGGTAGATCCGGTCCGTCACTGACATTCATTAGCTTAGTCTTCCTCCAGCTCATCTGAAGATCCAGCTTCGCTGCCTCTTTGTGGTAGACAACTAGAGCATCTCTCAGCTGACTATAGGATGGGCTGAACAGGATGGTATCATCAGCATATTCAAGGTCAGCCAGATGGTAGTTGCCAAACTGCATGCCAGGGACCCGGTCGCAGACCTTGGTCATTAGATAGTCTATGGCACAATTGAAGAGATCAGGAGCGGACGCACAACACTGTCGGATCCCGCTATTGATGGGAAACCAGCCGGACTCCTTTCCGTTCACTCGGACACAGCTCTCCAAGCTGCTATAGAGCCGTATAACAGGGCTACGATTTTGGGTGGGGCTCCGAGGGTCTGCAGAATACTCCATAGAAAAGTGTGGTCCACGGTCTCAAAGGCACAGATATACGTATAAAGACTATAGAGATGGCGGTCCTTGCAGAATTCATAGGCCTTCTCTATTAATAGGTGAACAGCACAGATGTGGTCAGAGGTCGAGCGGTTGGGCATGAAGCCTGCCTGCTGAGGGCAGTGGCTGCCTCTTATGGCTGGAAGGGCATGACTGAGGAGGATCCTGGTGAAGAGCTTACCAGGAATGGACAAAAGAGTGAAGCCTCTGATTGCTGCAGACAAGTTTGTTGCCATTTCCCTTCCAGAAGGGGAGAATGATTCCCCTGGTCCAGTCACTGGAGAGCTGCTCTGTCACCCAAACATGATTGATGATGTGGGTGAGCCACTGGATTGTGCAATTTCCGCCCATCTTCAGCATTTCGGCAGTTATAGCGCAAATCCCAGGGGCTTTCCTGTTTATCTTGGTCAGGGCAGCTGCTACTTCTCCGGGGGTGACTAGATCAGTCCTGTAGGAATCACAGGAAGCAGTGGTATTGGCAGTGGCTAAGAGACAGGGGTCAACAGAACAGGAGGATGATGCAGGAGATGACTGAAATGTTCTTTCCAGCGGTCGAGGCAGTCTGTCTCAGTGTTAATGAGTTTGCCGTTGATGTCCTTCACCTGGGCTGTCTTGGTGTGGGCCATTGTGTGCTTGACTGAACATACTGAGCACGCAGCTCATGCTATTTCTGGCTACTGTCTCTAGGTGCTCGGCTTCTTCTGACCAGTACCTCTCTTTGTCTTCTCCAATGGCCACAATGCGTAGATGGTTTAATATGCAGTACTCCATCAGGTCGCCTCGGAGGTGGGCCTCTCGGCGGCACTCGATGTCCAGAGTACACAGAGAAATCCAAGGTCGTTTTGGGGAAGATTGTAAATGTCCCAGGGCATTGCAGGTTGATTAGATGATGCTTTTCTTGAAAATCTCCCAGTCGCCCACTTTGTCCGTAGCCAGGACACTGAAGCGGTTGCTGATAGAGCATCAGAACTCAGTGACAATGTTGGGATCGCGGAGCTGGGAGGAGTCCAGGCAAGACTGGTACTTGGCAGAAGGATCGGTCCAAAGCTTCAGTTTCAGCTGCGCGATCAGCAGGCAATGGCCAGTGTTACCAAGCTCTGCTCCTCTGAACACACGGCAGTTTGTTACAAATGACTTCCAGCGGAGGGAGATGATGATGTGGTTGAGGGCCTTTTGGGTTCTGCCATCCGGGCTATACCAAGTCCAGTGATGAGTTTCTGAGGAAACTAGGTGTCAGCTATGCAGAAATTGTGGGAGTGACAGAACAGAAGAAGACGGTTACCATTGTCGTTCATTGATGGGTTGCCAAGAGGCGCCAACAGGTGAGCCGGGAGACTGGGCTGGGAGCAAATCTCTGGAGGAGAGGGTAGCATTGGCATTGGTAAGAATGATGGTGATGTCGTGTGGTGAAACCTGTCCAACAACCTGATGAAGCTGGTCAAAGAAAGCATCCTTTGGTACTTGCCATGCCTAAGCCCACCCGCAAGTCACTCATCAGCTGGATACCAGTGAGCGACAGATTACTTTCAGCCCGCTTTCTTCACCAGCATGGAAAGTTGACAGTTATTGTCACCTATGCCCCCACCGATGTTGCAGATGAGGAAGAGAAGGAGATTTTATATTATATACACACATGCGCGCGCCTGTGTATGTGTGTACACTTGAGCTACATTCTTTAATTGGGGATATTAAGCAGGAAGCTAAACATGAATACATAAGTTATGCCATGAGGGGGCCCTGCAATGGACTGGCGATCTGTCCAGGGTGGACCCTGCCCCTCACCCAAAGATGCTGGGATAGGCTCCAGCCCCCCAACAACCCAAAAAGAATTAAGCGATAGAAGATGGATGGATGGATGCCAAGAGGGGGAATGGGGGTGGAAATAAATAAGTCTGACTTCCTCCCACTCTTTTTTGAACATGAAATGGAAACATTACATCTCCCAAACTTTTAACCAGAATTAGCTTTTTCTAGGCTTTAGCAGATTGGTGAGAGATCAGACCAATTTTTGATCTCTCAGTGGTCACCCAACAATCTTTGGGCTGTGTAATCTATCTTACCGTTTATGAAAAAGGCTTCCATACATGGACATGTCAATCTGCTGTCAACATCTGCACTATGGAATATGTAAATCAATAAGTAAATAAATAAATAAACTGGACTTCCGGTTATGGCTGCCACGTAGGACGGACGTGTCTCGCTCTGCTCTGCTCCTGGAGAAAAAAAATCGGCAAATAACTCTCTCATTTGGGACAGAACGTATCCCAGCATTTGGGCGAGGATATGTCGGCGAAGCCTAAGGCTGGAAAACCAGGAAAAGGAAAAAGCGAGCCGCCGAAACAGTCCAAATTAACGGACTTTCAGGTCTGTGACGCAGCAAACAAAACTCCATATATGGCGGAGGAAGCTGGCGGCGGTGCGATGTTTGCGGGGAATGGCGCAGATGCGCTGATGGCTGCCATGAGTTCAATGAGAGCGGACTTTTCCTCTAGATTTGATGGGATTATGACAGCGTTGGAAGGAATAAGAAAGGAATTGGGTGACTGTGTAGAACGAACGGCGCAGATGGAGCTCCGTCTCGCTAGTGCTGAAGATGACGTCACCCGTCTTCAATTAAAGGTGCGCACTTTGGAAAAAAAAAATAAATCTCTGGAAGATAATATTTTGGATTTGGAATCTCGGTCGAGACAGAATAATTTGAGGCTGGTGGGTCTTCCAGAGGAATCAGAAGGTCGGGACGTATGTTCCTTTCTGGAAAAGTGGATTCCGGAGGTGCTGGGCAGCGAGGAGTTGCAATCAGCAGTGGTTCTGGAAAAAGCACATCGTATTGGCCCACGGAGAGATAAGGGACCGCCGAGGACCTTAATTATGAAGTTTCTTAGCAACAGAGACAGGATGAAGATCTTCAACGCTGCACGTGCTAAAGGAGAGATTAAACACCAGGACCAGCAGGTGCGGTTCTACCCAGATTTGGCCACAGGAATCCAGCAATTGAAGAAGCAGTTTGATCCCGTACGTAAGGAGCTGCGCAACCTTGGGATTCGTCATGGTGTAATCTATCCTGCGAGACTGCTGACCACGTATGAGGGCAGAACCCACATCTTCAAGACCCCAGAGGAGGCGCAGGAGTTCATCAAGAAGATCAAAGAAGAAGAAGAGACTGGTGGGAGCTAAGCATGAACAAAATATAAGGTAGAATAATTAAGCATTTGCACAGGCATCTGACTGACTTGAAGTAAATAGTAAGTTTACAAAATATAGATTGTATTATATATTAAAAAAACAAAACAAAAACAAAACAAACAAAAAAAAAACTATGATGTACAAAGTTGTTAAAAATTTTGGAGTTAAGTTGGAAAACTACAGAGGAGAGTTAATGTTACGTCATTAAAAGCAGTAGAGTTAGGGTGATTGGGAGGATGAAGAAGGAGTGGCTTAGGCTGTTCCCCGTGGGTGTGGAACAGTCGATGGCTATATCGGGAGACAGAATTTTTCTTTTGATTTTGGGGGGTTTGCCACAAGTGTGGGAAGGGGAAATTTGTTTGTGTGTAGTTTGTAGGATGAATGTTCAACCACTCATGTTTTTGCTTCTCTGTATGAGCATGTTTACACTGCAAGGTAATCCCAAACTCTCTATTGATCATGGACCAAAGTGTTAATCTTAATTTAACTTCATGGAATTGCAGAGGTCTACAAAATTTAAAAAAACTTAAACAAGTTATGAATAAAATAAAGGACATGGGTTCAAGAATTGTGTTTTTACAAGAAACTCATCTGATAGAGGAGGATGTTAAAAGAATTAGGAGTAGATGGCAGGGAAGTGTATTCACCTCTTCATTTTCATCCCGAGCCAGGGGAGTTATGACTCTCATACATAAATCAGTTCACAAATATATGGAATTAAAGTTGGACCAACAGAACATAAAATCTCCCTGTACGCTGATGATATAATTTTGTTTATGTCGAATCTAAAAAAATCAATTCCAACCTTGTTGAATTTAATAAAGAATTTTGGGGAAATATCAGGATATAAAATAAATAAAACTAAATCTTCAATATTAATGCTAAATGAGACCCAGAGAAATTACCCAGCCCCTGAGGTAAATCAATTCAATGTTGTAAATCAGTTTAAATATTTAGGAATCCAAATTATGCCTAAGCTAGAATCAGTCGCCAGTGTCAACTATGAAGCCTTAATGTCAGATATCAATGAGTTAACTCAGAGATGGATGTCACTACCAATGTCGATGATCGGGAGAATCAATATACTTAAAAGTAATATTTTACCTAAAATACTTTATTTATTTCAATACATTCCCTTATCACCACCTTTAGATCTATTCTCAAGAATAAAAAAAAAGTTAGTGGAATTTATATGGAACAACAGGAGGGCTAGATTACGTTTGTCTTTATTATATTTACCATTTGATCGTGGAGGTCTGAAATGTCCAAATTTTATGTTGTATTATTGGTCGGCACAACTGAGGTCTATGACATATTATTTTTCATCAAATGATCTCCCTCACTGGACTGAAATGGAATCATACAATTTACCTTTACCTCTTCCCATATTCATATACTCAGATTCGGCAAAAAAATTACAAAAACAAGTTAAAAATCCATTTGTAAAGCATATGATCAAAATATGGTGTGAAGCTAAAAACTATTTAAAAGAACCACAGTTATTGTCACAATTTAGTCCAATATGGAGTAATCAATATTTTAAACCAGGGAGAGCGGACGCTGTATTTAAAGTATGGAATTTAAAAGGGATACAAAAGATTCAGGATTTATATTTGCCATGTGCAGACAACATAATGTCTTTTGAAGAGCTGAGGATCAAATTTAATCTCAATAGAACACATTTTTTTAAATATCTTCAACTTAGAAACTTTATTCGATCAAATCAAAATAAAGCTCTCACTCGACCTATTTATTCATCCTTGGAAAAAATGATGATGAAAGATAGTAAAAGAAAGGGTATTATTTCAGAGTTTTATAACTCATTGACACTATCTTCAAGTGAAAATTCACTGAAAAGATTAAACTACTGGAAAGAAGATCTGCAAATTGAAATTTCAGAGGAACAATGGGAATTGGCTTGTACAGAAGCTCAAACCAAATCAATAAATGCACGCCTTAAATTGATGCATTTCAAATGGTTAATGCGGATGTATGTTACACCGGAGGAGTTAAATAGATATAACAAAAATATACCAGATACATGCACAAAATGCATGGAAAGTAAAGGAACCCTATTTCATTGTTTATGGGAATGTAGATTAATAAGAATGTTTTGGGAGGAGGTGAGGGTAACAATTGAAAAAATAATCTCAAAACAAATCATATTGAATCCTAAACTGTTTTTGTTGGGTCTGTACCCAGAAAAGCATAATTTCAATAAAAGTGAAAGAACATTCATAGACCTCAGTTTGCTTAATGCCAAAAAATGTATTGCACTATTATGGAAAAAGACTCATAGACCAGATGTGACTCAGTGGTTAAGACAGATGTTAACAAACCTTCCATTAGAAAGAATAACATATATACTGAAATCAAAGGAAATTGTGTTTGAGAATATATGGAGACCTTTTATTGATTATGTAAAAAATTTAAACATAACTCTTGAAGAAGAAGGTGAATGATGTGTGTGGACCTTGTAAATTCCAAACTGGTGAACATAATATGTATACTAATGTATTGGATTGTCTAGACTAAACAGAGGAGCATTGTTGAAGACTTGATTCTGTTGGTGGTTGTTGGTGTTTTTAGGGTATTTTTTTTTTTTTTGTAGTACTTTAGTGTTAGTGTTTGATTGTTTGTATCATGTTTGTTAAAAAAAAAAAAAGGTTCAATAAAGATATTGTGGAAAAAATAAATAAATAAACTAAAAGAGGGAAAGATGAACCTTCTTTGTTATGTGATTGAATCCTATTTTGATTCCTTGATCAAAACAAAGCAAAAAAAGATACGGTAAATAACACACTCTAAGTTCTCAGGTAAAGTGAACATTTTGTCTTTATTTTGTCCTTGTTTTCAATTCTTCGTAAATTTGACTTTAAACCATCAATTAACTTTGAATGCCAACCCAAATAGTGAGGTCTGATGGTTCACATTGATGTGTTCGTTTTGCCTTGTCCGCTCCCATCAGTGTATCTGTGGCGGCTGAGTTGGGTTGGAGACATTTGGGCGGCTTTGGGGGGTGCCATAGGGACAGTCAGAGCAGTCATCTCAGACCAGATGGCAACAGGTCGCCATTTCTGTAACCAAACCTTCCCCTAATACCAGTGCTCCAAGCAAGCATGGCGTTAACACTTTTACAGCCCCCCTGGGCAATGCACAGACCACTGCAGGCCTGTATAAAAGCTTGTGGTGACAGGTCACCCTGGCAGAGGGTGGCACTGTCTTCCAGGACAAAGCACCAGGTCACGCGAGTCAGATCTGTAGACATACATGTAACTCACTGGGAACGTATAAAAGTGATGTGTGTCTTAGCTGTAATGGCAATATCGTGACTTTTGCATGCGTGTATAGACCATAGTCACATGAGCCATCTTGGGTATCACAGCTACAGGAGTTGCCTGGCAACTTCATTTAGGCTGCTTGTCCACGAAGTACAGGAAAACACTCTAAACCTGTTGTTCTGGGTGTTTCCCTAGCACTCTTAATAAAAAGTTCACAGCTGTGTATCCTAGCAACTGCATGACCTATCAATTAAAGCTTGCCTTCAGGTTTTACAGCTTGCCCTGAAGTGTTGCTCTAAATGCATCAAATATGTGAGAAAATATGCATTACTTCAAGATTTTGCTGTTAAATATTGATCATGGCATCCTTTTAGCCTGATTCTGATTGGCTGATTAGTGAGGTGCACTGCTGACAACTCCAAAAGTTGAACTTTAAAACTTTCAGCTCCATGCATGCAGCAACAAAAAAACACTCATAGCCGGGAGCACTTTTGCACTTAGGATGCTGAACACATTAAACAGCTGGATTACATAGAAAATGAACAGAAAATAATTAAACCATTTTCATTTAATTTTTTACAGACAAATGGGCACCGCTGACATGCCAGCTGCAGCCAAACGGTCCTTCTGTCATTAATTTGATTGATTATGTTCCAAAAAGCTTTTAATAACCAAGTACTGCTAAATTAAGAAGGGACAGGGTTTCCTCTGGTAACATTTCTGCATGGCAGCCCACCACGCCAGAAACTGAGCCGCCACGCTAAGAAAAATGAATGAAGGAATGATGCTCACACGAACAATGCACGTGACAGTCATCCACGTGTAGGAGTTCAGAAGCATGCCGCCTGTGTGACCGTTCCAGTTGGCAGGCAGACGTGTTTATCCAAGACACGCTGTCTGAGAGAAGCATGAGCTTATTAAAGTACTTTAAACGAGGAAAAAAAAGCAGTGGAGGTATGTAAGCAGTGGAGGCATTTATCATGGTTTTAACCCGCTGGTAATGGGAGCAATAATGAGTCGCTTAGCTAACAGGTGTGGTTAGGCTTCATATGCAGAATAACTGAGGGAAAAGCAACAGTGACGGAATTGCTGAGGATTTACTTCACCAAGCACTACAATATTAACTAATTTATGTTCATTATTATGTACCTAGCAAGTTAAAATGACTGAAATTCACAAAGACAGAGACTTTAATGAGTCAACATCCTCCAGTCCTCAGACAAACTAAACTTGCCAACATTTGGATTTCAAAATAAGGAAGGTTTTTCCTGTTGGCTGGGTGGTGAGGAGAGTTCTAAAAAAAAAACTGTAAATATATAGAAATTTTATAACAGAAATAATTGCATCTTTGGTAATTTATTTCATTAAATATAATTTTATTACTATTTTTTTCTTTGAAATCAGAGTTAAAATTATTGTTCTGTTCTGGTTCTGCAAAATTGTGGTCAAAAGGCTTAAAGTTTAAATTGTATGAGGGAAAAAAAAAGTCAAAATTTTACCACAATCTGTTTCAAATTTAGTAAAAAAAAGTAGACAGATTAGCCATAAAATAATCCACAAGTTTATTATAAAGTCTCAAGTGTACTAGAAAAATCATTTTACAAGAGGAAATTATAAATTTATAAGGAAAATGGCTGCAAATTTGGGTAAAAACAAATTTTCAGAGAAAAAAGTAGAAAACTACGAGAAAATGGTTATAAATTTAGGAGAAAAGCCTCAAATCTTCAAGACTAATGTCTTTACTCAAGTATTTTTTTTTAAAGTGGGTGCTTTTGTACTCATACAACTCAACTAGTAATTTTTTGGGTGTCTGCTTTTCATTAGTAATTTTACAGTACTGCTTTTACATGAGTAGAATTTCTGGCTACTATACCCACATCTGATCATATACTGTAATTTAAGTATGCATGAGTTAACTATTATGAATGTTTTTCCCTTTGAATGTCATGTTTTCTCATTTTTACACGCCGTCATGTGCTGGCGAGTGCTCGCCACCTCCTTCCTGCTCACTGGTTTCCTCATCAGACGCACCTACTGTCTCCTGCTGGGCCAGCGTTTATAAGGAAGCGCTCTTCAAAATTCAACGCTGGCTCGTTTGGTTATACTGCTCCAGCAGACAGCTCTCTTAGCAGCGGTTGTGTTATTTATGACCTTGTCTTACACACGTTCTCTTCCATCTCTTGCAGGTTGCTGCAAATGTAGCGGTGCGTCTCCGTGGATTTGGTGCGCTCGCCAGCCTGTTACTCCACCTCTACCCTGCTCATCTCTCCACCCGGTCAGACCCCACAAACCATACCCAACCGGCAGTTCTTACCTGCTGGTTCTTCTCCTTCACTGGGTTCTGTGCTGGTCTCTTCTCACCTCCCACGTAAGTGGTATAATTGGATTTCCATAATTTCTCCATTCCTCCCTAATCAGTCTCATCTATCCTCCGCAGGGCCCCTGCTTATCTGGCGAGTGACTGACTTTTTCCACAAGTGTGCGGTTTTGAAAATTGTAATAAAAAGTCAAATGTGTGTTTTCTTGGTGATTGCACTTTGCACCTAGGTTGCTTGTTCAGTCAATATGACACACGCGTGTCACATACAACCCCCCCCCCCCCAAAAAAAAAAATAGGTTGCCACCAGCCAAAGTCTTTAAGCCGGATGAAACGCTGAAAGGAATATATTAGGAATGGGTCTCAGGTATTTGTAAAAATGCCCCATTTGTTGACTTGATGTCCCATTTGGTCTCTTTGTTATGATTTATTGCCTTATTTGGGAGTTTTGTGTCCAGTTCATTACTGCAACAATGCCCATTTGTCCTTAAATATTAAACTTAAAATGATTTAATTAAAACCATAAGATCCTCAAAATCTAGACGCAATGCAAGTGGTGGAGTAACAGCTTTTCACTTCAGCTCCCCCGGCTCAGTCTGACTTTTTAAAATTGGTTGTAAAGCTGAAAGTACATTAAGAGCAAGTATTCTGTGTTACGAGCAACTCAAAATGCCCTCTACACAGAGGAAGCTTGCACTTGTAGAAAAGAACAAATGATCGTGCAAAAATCGCCCCAGATTTGGAGGCTGGGATGTCATCGCATGTCATGGAACATCTGAGTGTGGTGGAGGTGGACTGCTTGGTGGACAAAATTATGGCTAAAGTGCTTGAAGGGATAGAAATCTCCTTTGATAAGAAGATTGATCCAGTCCTTAAGAAGATGGAGGCCTGTTCTTTAGAAGTCTGTGCTCTCATTACCTGTGTTACCGAAGCCGCATCTCTCATTCCAAGGATGTTATTGTTGCTAAATCGGCTAAACTAACCGAAGTCGAGAAAAAGTTGAGGTCCGCTTTGGAGAAAATCGACGATTTGGAAAATGGAGGGTAACAGTGTAACATCCGCATCATCGGCCTGCCCGAAGGAACTGAAGGAACCAATCCCCTGGCATTTTTCTCATCTTGGCTGCCACAGGTGCTCCAAGCTAACTTCAAAGGGGAAACAATCAAGACTGAATGAAGCCACCACACCCTTGGTTGCCGCCCTCTAGCCCTCATTTTAAAAGTCCACAATTTCCAGGACAAAGTCTGTGTTATGCAAGCGGCAAGGAAAGAGTAAGGTTTGTCATACAAGGGGTCAAAAATCATGATATTTGAGGATTTCTCCACTGCAGTGGTTAAGAAACGTTAGGATTTCTACTCGGTTAAGCAGCAGTTGAAGGAGTAAGGGATCGCTTTTGCGATGCTATACCCAGCTGTCCTCAGGATCCACCACAATGGTCAAGAGAAGTTCTTCAAATGCCCAGGTGATGTTTCCACTTTTCTTAAAAATATTTAATAACTATGAATCAGTATAAAGACTGTAACCTCATTATAGATTTTTTTTAAATTACCATTGGAATGTCTTGATGCATCTGCTTTCTACTGACTAATTAATGGTCTACTTGGAAACGGATGTGACCGTTTGAGAGGAATGTGGAAGAAAGACCCGAAATGTACATTGAGTGAAGAAGAGTGGTTAAACATCTTGTCAGATAGTGGGAAATATGTAAGGGAAGCCAGAAGTAAGCTTACGCAGTATAAAATAATGCACAGGTACTTGGACACCAACCAGACTACATAGGATGGGTCTATTAAATAATAATCTATGTTGGAAATGTAAGAAAGAAAAAGGAACTTTTTTTACATTGTGTTTGGGATTGCTCACTTGTTCAGCCTTTTTAGGACTAAAACTCTCAGACATATGGGTGAGTGGTTGGGCAAGACGCTCCCAATGTCGCCGAGAATGTGTCTACTTGGAGACAAATCCCAAGTACCTAATTTATCAAAAGAAAAATTCTCAGTGGTCACGACTGGACCAACTACAGCAGCCAGAACGGTACTTTGTCACTGGAAATCAGTCAAACCCCCAAGAATGGAAGAGTGGGTTAACTACATGATAAAGACTGCTTCATATGAGTCCATGTTAAATAGAAGGACTGATGGAAAACACACTAAAGGACCAATATGGGGAGACTTTTGGAATTATCTATCTTTGGCTAGCAGCTCAATCCCTGAATGAAGGCCTGTCTTTCTCTCTTTCCCTGATTGTTCTCTTGGGTTTATTGCCTCCCCTCACTGGTATGCTTATCCTTGCTTTGTAATCAGCCATATTTTTATTTATTTACCCTTCTTGGAGACTGATGTGTTACCTGGAAGATTAGTATGTGTTGTACCAGCCTGTATAAAGTCAATAAAAACTTAAATTCCAAAAAATAAATAAATAAATAACTGAACGTTAGCCGTTGCCATTTTCATATATTTTGTACTGCTGGTATTTGAGGGACTATGAATCTGTTTAATTGCACACTTGGATTTTATAAGGGTTGTGTATTCTGTTGGACTTAAAGTTTTTTTCTACTTATTTAATCTTCTCCAGTACTAACCATACTTATTGCCTGCAGTTTACCTAATGGTCACTATTTTCATCAAATATTGTTCATGGTGGTGACAGTAATAATGTGTATGTGTGTATATACATGTATATGTGTACGCAGGTGATATTTGTATGTATGTGGGTGCGTACGTATGCATATATTTTTCTCCCTTTTTTATTTTTCTTTTTTCATCGGGTTGGTAACTGTATGCTTTCAGACTGTTCTTAGATTTATTTATTTTGTTGGTATGTCTCTCAGTCTTATTCAGTAATTTGAATCTTAAAAAGGAAAATGGTATATATAATGTAATAGGAATTATTATTTGAGCTGACGGTCAGTGGGTGAGCTGTACCTCTGTTTAGTTTAGATCTCAGACGAGCGTAAATAAATAGTAAGGAGTGCACAGACCCAGCATCTTCCACAGAGAAGATAGCTTGCACCTCCTATGGGTAGAATAGGCCTTAGTCTGACCCCCAGCTATTTTTGTCATCTGTGTTCATTAAGATGTGCTTATAGTTTAAAAGAGTTGCAAAGCACGTTTCCCCCCCCACCCCCTTTTTAAGTTGGGGGGGGGGGGGTACGAGATTCTGTCCAAATATGCACATTCACCCAGTCAGGATTATTATTATAAGGGTCTATGTCTAATAATAATCCAACACTGAGGATATGCAGCTGGAATGTGAGAGGGATTCATAGCCCTATTAAGAGGGGAAAAAAATTAAGTTTTCTGAAAAAGGAACAGATTCATATTGCTTTATTACAAGAAACCCATTTATCACCCAAAGAGCATATTAAGTTGAGGGGAGATTGGGTAGGACAGGTTTATAGCTCTTCCTTGACTAGTAAAAGTAGAAGGGTTGCAATTGTAATTAATAAACGCCTGCCTCTAGCTAATGTCCAGACCATTTCAGATCAGTCAGGCAGATATGCAGGATGTCCCAAAAAAATTTGACATCAGTTCATCACCTAATTATTTGTTTAAAATTTGTTTGCTCTTTTTGCTCAAAAAAGTGTAATCATTTTTATTTTCCTGCTTTCAGGAATAGACATGCCGTTTACTGCAACAGAAAAGGCATTCTGTGTATTGAAGTAACTCAGTCAAATGTGACACTGAACATTTGTAATAACTTTGGAACATTATAAAATTACCATCCCCCAGAATTTTTCATTTGAAATTTGTAGAATAAAACATTTTATGTCCAAAATAAATCCTATTAAGTATTGTTTCTCCTGACCATGTAGTCACTCCAATATGGACATCTCAAATGATGTCAATTTTTTGGGACACCCTGTATTATGTTGAGGGGATGCCACCAAGGTCAATCACTTTCTTTGTTGAATATTTTCCTCCGATACAATCTAAAGATTTTCTCTCATGTATTTTCTAAATTTGTAGATTGGAGGCAATGCAGTGATTGCTGGTGATTTTAACTGTTATTTCTCATCAGTAATGGATCGGCAGCCTTCCACATGTACGTAATTCAATGTCTAAAAGAGCCAAGGTAGTCTTTGATGCCTGTAATGAACTTGGTCTGGTTGATATCTGGTGTGTTTTACACCCTCATGATAAAGAGTTCACATTTTATCGAACAGTGCATAAATCTAGCAGTAGAACTGATTTTTTTCTAACTCCTCAAAAGTTGGTAAGCAGTGTGGAATATTGCAATATTGGAGATAAAGCCACACCCCAATTTTTATGGAATTATCCAATTTAGATATTGGATCTCAGAGAGGACCAAGGAGATATAATCATTTTTTGAATCACGAGCCTGAATTTGAAAATTTTTTAACAGAACAGATAGGATATTTTTTTTAAAGAAAACAAAACTCCCGATGTGTCACCTAGCCTTTTATGGGGCACAGCTAAGGCCTACATTCGTGGTCAAATTATTTCTTTCACAGCTCATCTTAAAAAAAAAACTAACAGGATGGAGCAGAGTAAACTTGAGCTCGAACTTCAAAATCTCAAGAATGAGTATAATGTCTCTCCATCTGAAGAGCTTAACTGTGATATCCAGACTGTGAAGGCTGCTTTAAATACACTGTTGACGAAAAAAAGCTGAAAAATTTGTTCTTTGCTAGATAAAGGATGCACAAATTTATGAATAACCCGAATAGGTATTTGGCTAATCTCTTAAAGAACAGGACATACTCCCAGAATATTCCACGTATTAGAGATCATTTAGGCATTCCAAATAAGGACATCAATAATTTTTTCAGAAATTTTATAAACAGTTGTCCACCTCTCAGTTTAATTTACAGTCAGAACAAAATCTATCAGATTTCTTGACAAAGTTAGAATTACCTAAAATTTCATCCCAGCAGGCTGAAGACCTAAGTAGACCACTAATTGTAAGTGAAAAAAGAACTGTATTCAACTATTACCTAATAATAAAACCCCAGGCCCTGATGGCTTTAGTGCGGAATTCTATAAGAAATTTGGCCCTCTCCTAATTGATCTAATGGTTGAAGTGTTGAACTCCTCATTTATCAATGGGGCCCTGCCTCCATCTTTTATGGAAGCAAATATCTCTTTGGTACCCAAAAAAGGCAGATCGCCAGAAGAGTGCTCCTCATATAGACCTATATCTGTTTTAAATACTGACATGAAATTATTAGCAAAAGCTCTGGCTCTATGATTAGAACAAGTCCTTCCTTCTATTATTAATATTGACCAGACGGGTTTTATACGGGGTAGATATTCTTCACACAATGTAAGAAGGCTGCTCAATATTATCCAGCATGCATTCTTATATAGCTCTAAGGCCTTAGTGATCTCACTAGATGCTGAGAAAGCATTTGACTGTTTGAAATGGCCTTATCTCTTTTCTATACTTCATTGATTTGGTCTGGGGGACAATTTCATTAAATGTACGTACTTCCCCTCTTTCAGCTGTAATTTCTAATGGGTTTAGGTCAGGCTATTTTAGGGTTGAATGGGGCACAAGGCAGGGCTGTCCCCTCAGCCCTCTGTTGTTTGCTATAGCTGTGGAGCCATTAGCAATCTGCATACGGCAGAATGATGGCATTAAAGGAATTTTTGTAAATAATCATCATAAAATCTCGTTATATGCAGATGATGTCTTAATTTATCTGGATGCCCCAAGAGAATCCATTCCAATTTTGACTGAGATAATTGCTAATTATGGAGTCCTTCTCTGGATATAAGATAAATCTTTCTAAGAGTATGGCCATGCCCCTTAATACTTTGACTGCTTTAGACCCAAATATATCACATCCTTTCTATTGGTCCCCTGCTGGCTTTTCTTATTTGGGTATAAGGAGAGCCCTGTGTTTGAAAGACCTTTACAAATTAAACTATGCCCCAGTTTTCAGAACCATGTGGGATGACCTTGAAAGGTGGTGCAGCTTGCCTCTATCCTTACTAGGTCGTATTCACTTGATTAAAATGAATATTCTTCCCAGGTTTTTATATTTTTTCAGATGCTTCCAATCACCTTATTCAGGAAGACTTTCACACAGCTTAACAGTTTTATAATATCATTTATTTGGTGCAAAAAAGACCTAGGCTGAGATATAGCTTTCTCTGCTTACGCACTAAATGAGGCGGGCTGGCAGCACCATGTTTCTTTTTTTATTATTTAGCTGCACAGAGTAGGTTTATTGCAGACTGGTGTTTAAATGATGCTAATTCTACTTGGCTCAGTTGTGAATCGGCCTCCTTGGGTCAAGTATCCTTGTGGAACTTATTCTCTTCCCTAGAGAAATGTCAGCTTTAATCCAAAACAATACTGAAAAATATGTTGTATGTATGGGGTCAGATTAGAAAACTGGAAGGTCATGTTAATTCTCTGTCTTTATTAACCCCCTTACATGGAAATCCTGACTTTTCTCCTGGACTTCGTAGTGAATTTACTGACTGGAAACACAAGGGGATAAGGGTAATTGGTGACGTGATGAATGGGGGTTCAGCTCTTACATTTCAGTAAGTTAAAGAGATGTTTGATATTTCAGATAAGGATTTTTTTTAAGTTCATCCAGGCCCGTGATTTTATACTGCACAAACTTAAGGAGTTTAATGGCAGATCAACCATCTCTCCCATGGAATCAATGCTTTCTGATAATAGACAGCTGAAATTTTCATCCATTCATTCATCTTCTTCCGCTTAATCCTTTTCGGGTCGCGGGGGGGCTGGAGCCTATCCCAGCATCTTTGGGCGAGAGGCAGGGTACACCCTGGACAGATCGCCAGTCCATTGCAGGGCCAACACAGAGAGACACACAACCATTCACTCTCACAGTCATACCTAAGGGCAAATTAGAATCCCCACTTTGATGCCAATTAACCTAACTTGCATGTTTTTGGCATGTGGGAGGAAACCAGAGAAATCCTGGAATAAACCCACGCAGACGCGGGGAGAACATGCAAACTCCACACAGATCACTGTTGGTCGGGGGCTGGGATCGAACCCAGGATCCCCCGGCCAAGGGTGAGTTGCTGTGCTGCCGCAGTGCTAACCACTGCGCCACCGCAATTTTACAGGGTATTTTGTGATCTTAAAGAGGACAATTCGAATAAAATCAAAGATAAATGGGAATCTGACTTGGGTTCCTATGTAACTCCTGTTGTCAAGATTTTCTGACTTGGGTTCCTCTATAACTCCTGTTGTCATGATTTCCTGCCTTTCTGAGGCAGGAGAGACTGAAACCCATATGCAGGAGGATGTTGTGTGTATTTATTGAACAAAAACGTGATATACAGTCCAAGCAATCAAAGAGACGAGTGGCACAAGGCATACAGGGATGACTACAGGGACGCCCCACAGAGGACCCAGAGCACTACAGACATAACTGATAGCGGGTGGAAGTAAAAGAGAAGACTCAAGGCATTTCCAGACGTAACTGGTAAATGGGGGGAACAAAATAGTACTCACAGGGTTGGAGCAGTCCGAGTCAATCCAAGTAACAATCCTGGCAGAACAGAGACAATGCAGAGGACATACAGGTGGACAATGCAATAATCCAGCGACTAGCAGTGGGGGGAGACAGAGCTTAAATAGCACAAAACCTAATTTACAGAGTGAAAGCAGTTGCGAGTGAATGTGTGCATGTGAGTAGGAACGTGTGGGTGTGTGTTGAGTTGAGTGAGTGTAGCTGTGAATGAATGTGTATGTGTGTATGTGTGTGCGTGAGTGTGGGTGTGTGAACCTGAGCAGGGGGAGGAACAGGCAATGACGGATTGGAATCACCTGTCAGAACCTGACAGAAGAGGAGGAGCCCACAGAAATAAAAAATATAACAGAACATGGCGAGACAATGAAACAGCATGGAACTCAAAACATAACAAAGCACAGATCATGAGGAACAGACAAACGCCATGAAGCCGAGCTCGGGAGAGTCCCAAGCCCGATTCATGACACCTGTCACTTGGGATAGTTTATGTGACCAACCTTTTAAATTCTTAGTCACAAATTCCGCCTGGGAGAGACCGTTTAAAATACTGCACAGACTGTACATTACTCCTGAAATCAGACATAGGGCCAATTCAGTAAGTAAGTAAAATTTATTTATATAGCACTTCTCACAGAAAGAATCACAAAGTGCTTCACAATTAAAAAAAAAAACACAGAATCACAAATACAGCAATAAAGGCATTGGAAAAACAAGTATAAATTAAAAACATAAAAACCATAATCTATAATCAAACTAAAAAGTCTGTTTATGTCATGGCGGTCGCTGGGCCGTCATCAGCTCCAGCTGTGCATACACCTGCCACCAGTAATCAGCAGGCTTTAAAAGCCGGTGTCTCTGACTACTCTGCACGGAGTCGTCTGTCGTCTTCGCCACGCATCGCGTCAAGGACACGACCTCAAGTCGGAACTAATACCAAGCCCCCTCGTCAAGCCACGTCATGTAAGCAACAGCAAATCTTACCCTGTCAAAGTAATTTCCCCTGTGCACAGGTGGACCTCCCTGGCTGCGGACTTGTCTCCCCAGACAACAGGACGTCACCTCCTCCTCCTCGGATCACCTCCTCACCTTCACAGCACCAAGCGCCATTCTCACCCGGCCACACCAAGTCACAGAGCAGACAGAAGTCTCACAGCGGCACCTGCAAGTAAGTAGCACAAGTCTCAGTTCCCCGTTCCTACGAGCTGCATTAATCTCTTGTGCTTGTGTGTTCCAGGGTTGCCAGGTCGCAGCAAGACTCGCTCAGCTCCAGCTGTCGGACAGCATCGCACTCACCCACACATTCACACACTCACCAAACATCACTGAGTTAATAAATAATTGTCTAACCACTCTACTCGTGTCAGCGTCCGTCTCCTGGGTTAAGCAATCATGTCAGTACGACTCCGTCAAGACGACCCAGCAGACAGCGCACTGGCCCGTCGTATTAACACCCTTGGCGCACGAGTAGATTTAATTGCCCATCAACAGACGGTTATTCTCAATCATGATGAATAGATACATCCATAGATGCGCCGGGACACATCATCAGTGATGTTTCCTGACGTCATCGGGTGTTTCGGGTCTCACAACATCAGACACCCTCAATCAGGCGACCCAGCCAGGGTTGATCAGACCCTGACTTGTGTCCCGGCAGCATTGGCCCACGATTCTGACCTCTTAATCCATAGCCACCGAGAAGCTCTTTCTGCAGCCTCAGTGGCAGCTTTGATGGCCTTCCTTTTAGCAACTCCTTTAATACCAAGGAGAGTGTAAATTTTGCACAGGGAGCGGGCAGCAAAGCCTCAACATCCCACCTCTATGGGCTCACAGTGTGCTCTCCAACCATTCCTCTAGCACTGTTCTACCAGTTCTTGGTATTTGAGCTGTTTGCGTTCATTGGTTTCTTCTATGCGCTCCTCCCAGGGAACTGTGAGCTCCACTAACAGAACCTGCCTGGAAGAGGAAGATGTTAGTACCACATCTGGCCTAAGAGATGTTGCTGTTACATAATCGGGGAACTTAAGCTGCTTTCCCAAGTCAATTCGCAGGTCCCAGTCTGATGCTGAAGAGAGCAGACTGGCTGATGGTCTAAGCTGTGGTCGGGGCCTCTCTCCAGCTTTAACGAATGTAATTTTCCTTTGACTACCGACCTGCTTACTGTTTGCCATGGCGCTGGAGATGGTCTCTGCTACACACTTTAGCACTTGGTCATGGCACCAGCGATATCGGCCCTCTCCAAGAGCTGTTGGGCAACTGCTAAGAATGTGTTCAAGCGTGCCCTTTCCTGAGCAAAGAGGACATGTTGGCAGCTCGCTCTTACCCCAGGTATGCAGGTTTGCCGGACTGGGTAGCACATCATATACTGCTCGGAGCATAAATTGGATGCGCTGAGGCTCTGCATTCCAGATGTCATTCCAGGTCAGCTTCTTATCCACTACTCCCTCCCATTTTGTCCATGCCCCCTGCTGCCGCATGCCTACCATCCTACCAGTCCTCACTTTTTCAACACCTGCTCTCACCTCCTGCAGGATTAACTTGCGTTTGTCCTTTCCCTGGACTTTATCGTAGCGCGGCTGTGGGATGGAGCCCAGCCCTGCATGTCCTATTGCCACCGTGCCCACCAGAGCTTTGTGTCTCAACCGAGATTCTGCAAGCTCCAACCCCTCTTGAGCTCTCCACTTCCGACCTGTCCTCACCACAATGCCTGCTGCTGCCACTCTCGAGTCTCTAGAGTCACGATAGGCTAGTACCTCTCTTGTGCGGGAAACCTTGAACTCCTCTTCCAAACTACTAATAGGAAGCTGGAGTTTGTTGCTCCTGCCATAAAGCGCCGCACTACTGAAGCTATGTCGTAAACCCAAACATCTTCAAAGGTAGGAGCTGATCTTCCTTTCCAGGGTCTCCACTGTAGACAGAGGCACCTTGTACACCAGCAGAGGCCAGAGGATATGGGGCAAAATGCCACGTTGGTACACCCAAGTCTTGAACCTGCCGGGAAGGCCAGACTTATCCACGGTCAACAGCCATGTTTCCAATTTCCTGATGATAGTTCGAATGGATGCTGTGTCCCTGAGACTACAGTCAAAGACCTTCCCTAGGCTTGTGACTGGTTTCTCTGTGATAGATGGTATCACAATGCCATCCAGATGGAAACGGAACTTATCCACCACTTTCCCTCTTTTCAGGACCATAGATCTAGACTTTGATGGCTTAAAGTTCATTCTTGCCCAGGAAATAAGTTTTTCCAGGCCTTGAAGAATCCACCTACTACCAGGCACTGATGTAGTAGTAACTGTCAGATCATCCATGAAAGCTCTAATGGGGGGCTGCCGGATTCCTGACTTTGAAAGGGGTCCTCTACATTCGACCTCCGCTGCTTTAACCAGCATGTTCATGGACAGGGTAAAAAGGATAACAGAAATGGTACAACCTGTTATAATCCCTGTCTCCAACTGGTGCCAATCTGAGGTCAAGCTGCCAGAGGTGACTGAGTCTAAATTGACCATAATAGTTCAGAATGAGAGCCTTGATCTTACTGGGTATGTGGTGTTGGTCCAGCGTGATATCAACCAGCTTATGGGGGATTGACCCGTAAGCATTGGCAAGATCCAGCCAAAGCACCACTAGATCTCCATTTCCCTCCCGTGCCTCTCTGATCAGCTGAGTGACCACTCCAGTATGTTCCAAACACCCTGGCACACCTGGGATTCCACCCTTCTGTACTGATGTATCGATATAATTGTTCTTCAGAAGGAAGTGGGTCATTCTCCTAGACAAGACACTAAAGAAGATCTTGCCTTCCACGCTGAGGAGTGAGATAGACCTGAACTGCTCCAATTTAGATGACCTCTCTTCCTTGGGAATCCACACTCCCTCTGCCCATCTCCACTGCTCTGCTACAGTTCCTCTTCGCCAGATCACTCTCAGTATCTTCCATAGGATTCTCAGGAGCTCTGGGCAACGCTTATATACTTTATAAGGTCACCACTTCCTGAACTTCCTTCCAGGTGGGTTCTGAGGTGTTGAACTCCACCAGTGGGGCTGGAATGTCCAAAAGAGCTCTCCGAGGTCCCAGATCCTGCTCTCTAAAGGGATCACTTAGGGTATTATGCAAAAAATGGTCAACTTCCTCCTTAGAACACTCCAGTCTCCCACTGCGCTTCTGCCCTAGCATCTTCCTCATAAAGCCAAATGGATCTGCCAAGAATGCAGTTCGTCTCCTGGCTCTCTCAATCCTCCTCCTCCGATGCCATTCAGCTCTACGCAGGGTCATAAGCTTCTTCCTGATGGCATGTCGAAGCTCAGCAAGTGGTGGCTTCTCCTCTTCTGCTGCTGCTTGAAACTGTCTTGTCAGCATCCTCAACTCTTTCCGCAGCTGATGAATCCTGCCAGCCCTATGGTTCTTAGTGTAAATAGACCTGCCAGCTCTGCACTCCATAATGCCAAACCTCTCTACCCCAAAACTCATAATGATGGTCGTCATGCTTCGAAGTTGACTATCCACATCTCCCTTTGCTATTGTTCTGATGATCTCTGCTGTATCTTCATCAAACTGTTGCCACAATTGATGCTGCTTTGCTGCAGGCCACTTAATCCAGTGTTGCTTGACTACTGTGCTTGGAACTGGGGCACTGGACACTTGGAGGTTCTGGGCACTGTGGGGTGACTCCGGGCCAGGCTCCTCCTGCGTCTCACCAGGTGTAATTCCTGTGCGTTGTGCCACAGCCCCCTGAACCAAGCATTTCATCCGGGCCTGATGGATTTTAAGGCCTCGTTCATTTTTACAGACTTTGCCGCAGATGCATCTACTCGCCGTTATCGATATGAATCAACTAACTCAGATTAACAGCCGGCTGGATCACCTGGAAGGACGCCAGGCGTTCCCCCCGGTCACTGGGGCCTCACCAGCCCCTGTAAACCCACCTGCTAGTCAAACACACCAGCCTCCTTCACTCGCCTCACTCCCGTGCCTACTCCCGCCCACTTTAGCGGAAAACTCTGGGAGGCACGGGGTTTTCTGCTACAATGTGAGACAGTTTTTCACCGTGTCCCGGGAGATTTTCCCACGGACCATAGCAAGATTGGGTACATCTCAAACCTGCTCGAAGGGAGGGCGTTAGCTTGGGCGTACACAGTTATGGCTAAACCCAGCTACTCTCACTTAACTTACCAGCAATTCGTGGCAGAGTTCCTTGAGATTTTTGACCATACTGACCGGGGCGCGGCGTTAACTGACCGGTTGCTTAGCCTTCGGCAGGGCAGCAGATCTGCCGCGATTTCGCCGTAGACTTCCGGGTGCTAGCTGCAGAGGTTGGGTGGGGGGAATCAGCTCTTTGCAGTATTTTTCTCCGCAGCCTTAGCTTGCAGCTAAGAGATGAACTAGCAACACGGGATAAGCCAGAAAGATTAGGTGAACTAATTTCTCTAACCATCAGTTTGGACAGTAGGCTGAAGGAGCAGGCGGCCGAATGTAGGGCTGCCAGCCGTTTGGGTAAACCATGCCCCCGCTCCTCCCGGCCGCCTCTCCCGGCTCTGCCCCCGCCGGAGGAACTTCCGGGGCAGGAGGAAATGATTATTGGGCAATCGGGTGTTTCGGCGGCTGAAAGACAGCGCAGAAGGGATCTGGGCTTGTGTTTATACTGTGGCAATGAGTCTCACAGGGTAGCTGAGTGTCCCAACCGGTTAAAAGGGGAGGTCCGTGGGTTACAGTAAGGGGATTCACGGATGTTAAGCAGAAGAAACCCCTCACTAGTTGCCGTATCCCCATCAGACTAATTTATAAACACAGGGAACACACAACACATGCCCTTATTGGTTCTGGAGCTGAGCAAAGCTTCATTTCCGGAGACCTGGCAACCCATCTGGGCCTCAGCTGTCAACCCCTTCGCCCATCTGTCAACCTCGTTACGCTGTCAAAGGCTTCACTGACCACTGTCTCCCACCAGACGGCCCCCGTGTCGGTGATTGTTTCTGGAAATCATAGGGAGGAGATCTGGTTCTTGGTGTTGCCCATCTCCTCCTCGCCTGTGATCCTGGGTTACCCATGGCTACATCTCCACAACCCCACGTTCAACTGGCAAGCAGGAAATATCACTGCGTGGAGCACCTTTTGTCTCAGTGCCTGCCTCCAGTCTGCAGCGTGTGCCCCCTCGGTATCTATGACCCCGCCCTCGACGCCGCCCCCGGACCTGTCCAAGGTACCAGAGATCTACCACGATCTGGGAGCGGTTTTCAGCAAGTCACGGGCGTTGTCCCTTTCCCCCCACCGCCCCTACGACTGTGCGATCAACCTCAGGGCAGGGGCCCCTCTCCCGGCAAGTCGTTTGTATAGCCCATCTGCCCCGGAGCGTGAGGCCATGGACACATATATTAAGGAGTCCCTCAGCTCTGGAATTATTCGACCGTCTTCCTCGGCAGTGGGGGCAGGTTTCTTCTTCGTGGGGAAGAAGGATGGCTCGCTACGTCCCTGTATCGACTTTCGGGGGCTCAATGACATTACCATCAAGGACAAGTACATGCTGCCACTAATGAACTCGGCCTTTGACTCTCTCCAGGCGGCATCATGGTTTACGAAGCTGGACCTCCGTAATGCTTACCACCTGGTGCACATTAAGGAGGGCGATGAGTGGAAGACAGCGTTCCGGACCCCAAGCGGCCATTTTGAGCACTTGGTGATGCCGTTTGGGTTAACCAACGCTCCGGCCGTCTTCCAGCGCTTAATTAACGACGTCCTCCGGGACTTCCTGAACTCCTTTGTGTTTGTTTATTTGGATGACATCCTGATCTTTTCACGCATGTTGGAGGAACACCAGGTGCACGTAAGACGGGTCCTGCAGCGCCTCCTGGAGAACCAGCTGTTCGTCAAGGCCGAGAAGTGTGAGTTTCACACCAGCTTGACGTCCTTTTTGGGGTTCATTATCGCACACAATCAGGTGCTCCCCGACCCGGCCAAGGTCAAGGCGGTGGTGGATTGGCCCATGCCCACGTCCAGGAAACAATTGCAGGGTTTCTTGGGATTCGTCAACTTCTATCGTCGTTTTGTGCCGAATTTTGGACTCATCGCCCGGCCCCTGACTGACCTCACGTCCCCCAAGATCCCCTTTCGTTGGAGCGAGGAGGCGGCTGCGGCGTTCGGGAAGTTAAAGGAGGAGGTTGCCTCTGCCCGCGTCCTGACCCAGGTGGACCCGGCCCTGCAGTGCTTGGTGGAGGTGGACGCGTCGGATTCTGGAGCTGGGGCGGTCCTCTCCCAACGCTCCCCGGTGGATGGTAGGATCTGGTCGTGCGCCTTCTTTTCCCACCGCCTAACACCTGCTGAGAAGAACTACTGCATCAGTGACAGGGAGCTGCTGGCTGTGAAGCTCGCCTTGGAGGAATGGAGGCACTCGCTGGAGGGGGCTGCCCAGCCGTTCGTCTGGATGGATCATAAAAACCTAGAGTATCTTCGGACGGCTAAACGGATGAACGCCCGCCAGGCCTATGGTCTCTCTTTTTCGGCCGGTTTAATTTCACGATCACCTATCGGCCAGGGAGCAAGACCGCAAAGTCAGACGCCCTCTCCAGGCAGTTTGAGGCAAAGACCGTCGGGGATCAGGAAGAGACCATCCTGCCGTCATCCTGTGTGGTGGGCGCCCTCGCGTGGGAGATCCAGGATAGAGTCAGGAGAGCGCAGGAGACTGATCAATCAGGAGCTGGAGGCTGCGCTCCACTGTGTCATATCTCTTGTTCCTCTTCCTGGAGTACGTTCCTGCCCTGGATCGAGTACGCGCACAATGCCACGGTGTCTTCAGCGACTGGGATGTCCCCGTTCAAAGCGTCTCTGGGGTATGATCCACCACTGTTCCCGGAGGAGGAGAAGGAGGTGGCTGTTCCTTCGGTACAGGCTCATGCCAGGCGTTGCCGTCGGATCTGGACCATCACCGACAGAGCCCTCCTCAGGACCACGGAACACAATATCCAGGTGGCCAACCGTCACAGGAGGCCCGCCCCGGACTATAAGGTGGGTCAACAGGTTTGGCTGTCTACCAAAAATATCAATGTGCCGGCCGAGAAGCGTAAGTTGACGAAGCACTTCATCGGCCCATATATGATTTCACGTGTCATTAACCCGGTGTCTGTGCGCCTAGCTCTTCCCCTTTCCATGCGCATCTGCCCTACTTTTCATGTCTCCCAGGTCAAGCCCTATATCTCCAACCCTCTGTGCCCGCCCCCCGCGGCTCCTTCCCCCCCCGAGGATGATCGACGGCCACCCAGCTTGGGGGGTGACTGCCATCTTGGATGTCCACCGGCGTGGCCGGGGTCTTCAGTACCTGGTGGACTGGGAGGGATTCGACCCTGAGCACAACTCCTGGATTCACCCAGCGTTGATCCTTGACAAGCAGCTCATCCGCGATTTCCATCGGGCGCATCCAGGTAGGATAGGGCAGGTGCCTGGAGGCACCTCTAGAGGGGGGAGTACTGTCATGGCAGCCGCTGGGCCGTCATCAGCTCCAGCTGCGCATACACCTGCCACCAGTAATCAGCAGGCTTTAAAAGCCGGTGTCTCTGACTACTCTGCACGGAGTCGTCTGTCATCTTCGCCACGCATCGTGTCAAGGACACAACCTCAAGTCGGAACTAATACCAAGCCCCCTTGTCAAGCCACGTCACGTAAGCAACAGCAAATCTTACCCTGTCAAAGTATTTTCCCCTGTGCACAGGTGGACGTCCCTGGCGGCGGACTTGTCTCCCCAGACAACGGGATGTCACCTCCTCCTCCTCGGATCACCTCCTCACCTTCACAGCGCCAAGCGCCATTCTCACCCAGCCACGCCAAGTCACGGAGCAGACAGAAGTCTCACAGCGGCACCTGCAAGTAAGCAGCACAAGTCTCAGTTTCCCATTCCTACGAGCTGCATTAATCTCTTGTGCTTGTGTGTTCCAGGGTTGCCAGGTTGCAGGAAGACTCGCTCAACTCCAGCTGTCGGACAGCATCGCACTCACCCACACATTCACACACTCACCAAACATCACTGAGTTAATAAATAATTGTCTAATCACTCTACTCGTGTCAGCGTCTGTCTCCTGGGTTAAGCAATCATGTCAGTTTAAACAGGAGTGTCTTCAGTTGCTTTTTAAAAGCGTCAACAGAGTCTACTGAGCGCAAGGACAATGGTAGAGCGTTCCACAATTTTGGTGTCACTGCCTGAAAGGCTCTATCATGTTGAGTTTTAAAATGGGTTTGAGGGACAGCCAGTAAAAGTTGATCTGAGGACCTCAAAGACCTTGAGGGGTTATACACTTTAAGCAGCTTGGTGATGTATTTAGGGACCTGGTCATGAATCGCTCTAAAAACAAGAACTAAAATTTTAAACTGAATCCTAAAACCAACTAGGAGCCAGTGAAGTGCTGCTAAAACCGGTGTAATGTGAGCCCTTTTCTTAGTGTGAGTTATTAAAAGTCTAGCAGCCGAATTTTGAACAACCTGGAGGCATCGAAGATGCTTTTGGCTCAGACAGGTAAAAAGACTATTACAATAGTCTAAGCGAGAAGAAATGAAAGCAGGAATAATCATCTCAATTTCCGCCTTCGACACCAGGGTTCTCAACTTAGAAATATTCTTCAGATGGAAGAAACAATTTCTAATTAATTAATTATTTTGGTGCTCAAGAGACATAGCCAAGTCAAAACTAGCACCAAGATTCCGAAGACTTGCCTGGACAGAGGAACCTAGAGTACCCATGCGGTGCTTAATAAGTGGAATCTTGTTTCAGGAGCAATAATTAATGTCTCTGTCTTGTCTGAGTTAAGCTGTAAAAAGTTTGCATTTAACCACTGTTTGATGTTAGACAAGCAGTTAGTTAAAGATGACAGCATGTGAAACTCAGACCCTTTAAAAGAGCAATACAACTGAATATCGTCAGCGTAAAGATGATAAGAAATATCTTTGAACTGGCTAATTATCCGTCCCAGTGACAGAATGTACAGTATATTAGAAATAAAATGGGTCCGAGAACTGAGCCTTGTGATACCCCACATGAACACTGTGCTATTTCAGAAAAGATCTGATTCATGGACATGTTAAAGGTTCTTCCGGTGAGGTACGATGAGAACCATTTTAAAAAGAGAACCAGACAGCCTTAGCTTTTTGAGTCTGTTGATCATTATACAGTGATCAACAGTATCAAAGGCACAAGAAAGATCCAATAAAACCAGAACTGTGTATTTACCAGTGTCAGCCGCCATCATAATGTCACTGGAGACTCTGACTAAAGCTGTTTCGGTAGAATGATTTTTCCGAAGGCAATTCAGGCCTTTCAGATCTTTGTACTAAATGTCAGTCAACAGTGGGTTCTTTTATCCATTGTATGTGGAGCTATCCCTCTATTCATCAGTTCTGGGGTACAATTATTCAGCAGCTTAACAAGATTTTTACTTGCACTCTACAGATTGGGACACGAACCTGTTTGTTGGGACTAACTGATAAACTATCAGATAATTTTTTAAGTATGAAGCTTTTGCATATTCTTCTGTACAATGCAAGAAAATGTATTCTCACATTGTGGATTTCTGACAAAGCCCCAACTTTGCATCAGTGGTTGAACAGTGTGATGAGTACCATCCTTCTTGAGGCTTTCTCTACAGCTTTAATGGACAAACCCTTCCTCTTTCATCACACTTGGGACCCTTTTCTTAAATATCTTGGGGCTACTAAAGCCCAGAAAATGCAATCTGGATTACTGGAACTGGCTTGGAGGGAGGCTCCAACTTTATAAACTCATTATCTCTGACTGTGGTAAAGTGTATTACTAATTAGGTTCTTCATTGATGGAATCTGTTTCCCTATTATCTATAATGTGTACACATACTTGTGTGAATAGGTGCATGTATGTAGTTTCTTCCCCTTATTGTTTTATTTTCTTTATATTTGTGTTATGTTCTCTGGTTGTTTTTTTCGTTTGTTTGTTTTTTGGCTTTGCCAAAAAGTTTAATAAAAATATGTTTGGGAAAATGAATTTATTCATTATGTGGGTATTGTGATATATGGGAAACGGCATGACACACCATGCTGTGGTGGCACATATGTACGCATGACATCATCACGCCAGACAGTATATTAATCAGCTACCCAGGGCTAGCTGCTCTCTTTGGCGTCCCGCCATTCCAGTTATACCTGCCTGTGTACTCCCTCTATTAGCATGTTCAGCTAATATTTAATAAAGTTAACCACAACACATGGACGTTCTTGTGTCCATAATTAGTAGAAAAGAGTAGCAGGGCAGAAGGCAGTTTAACAGGGTTTATTATAACTCACAAATAACACCAGTCACACAGCACTCAGGGTACAGGCGTCTACAATGAAAGAGGAGTTACCTCTTCTGCCTCTAGCTTTTATACTGTGGCTGGCATCACCACCGGAAGAGTGGGTCGCCAGCCCCTCCCATTCCCGGTAAATCCCAGGCTGTCATATTGGTGCTGATTTACAGACGCAGCACCCCCCCCCCCCGAAAAAAAATTCAGGCACACTTAAATTAACCCACTTGCAGCCCGACTCACACACTAAAAGGGAAAACGGTGGGGGGCCGGGTAGACTACCGGCGCCCCCTACATGGCTAAGTGGATTATTCTGCCGCTCTTACTTATCAGTCCAGAACAAAAAAAAATAAGCTGTGTTTCCAATAAAAGAAAATAATCCCAGAACAAACAGCAAATATACCTACACATGATAAATTCTAAACAATGAACACATACATCCTTCACTTAACCCATCTCTACTGGCGGCCTCCCACCCCAACATGCCCACACATGGGTACCCAAAAGAAAACGGTGTTGAGGCATCCACTTTATCAATACAAATTTAAATAATTAATTAATTAAATCACCCTTTATTGTCATTCAACCATACATGTACAGTGGAACAAAATTGTGTTTTATCCCATCTACAGTGTTAATCACACACAGCCCATATGTAGAATCAGAAATTTCCACATTAACATACAACAGGTCAAGCCTCAGAGCACCAATTAACCTTGTCACAATCATTAAACAGGTTTTACCTCAATGTATGTTAATTATCATAAACTAATACTCCATCAAGAAAATTCAAAACCAAATTCAGTAATTTCATCTCTTCTCTTTTGTGCTCGTTTTTACTTTACTGTTTTGTTTTTTTAATAGTCTCTCCAGATACAGTCAATTAAACACTCGAATCAATCTATCAAAAACAATCGGAGCACAACCCAGAAGAGTTAACTCATATACAACCTGACTTGTGAAGCAAACACTGAACATTTTCTTTCAAACAAGCAGCTCACAGTCATTTCACATAACTCGTGGAATGCCACCCCCCCCCCACCCCCAGGATAACCATCACCTGGTTCCTGGCCAGAGCATCGCCACCTTTTAGTCTCTGAGGACGGGCTACATCGTCTCTTCTCTGCCATCACCCGATGCAGCTCACTGGTGCCCCTCCACGTTCCATCCGACAGGCCCAAGTAGCCGTCACTCCAGGTGGCCTCCACTTATAGCCACCCCTAGTCATCATACAGCCCACGGCGTCTATGGGACCCCCTCGACTGAGCTTCTACCCTAGGGCAAACCATATCACCAACCACCAGGGGAGCTCTAACAAGTCTCTCCAGATCCCTCCGCCCTGGGGGGCTTCCCATTTGGACCCGGTATTCCTCCTGGTCCGGCCTGAAGCCCTTTTCAAGGGCCGTCTTCTGGTGCGTTTTAAACGTACACCTGTCAGTCTAGCCCCGGTGCTGTTCAACGCTGATGTCCCAGCCCCGCCTACCAACCAGGGGCCCCGCCGTGACGCCCAGCTCCCACACTCAGGGTAACTTGGGCTCTGGCATCGGGTCCATCCCGGGGAGGCGCCCTGTGACGGTTCTCCTCGCCGTCTTCTCCCAGTTCGGACCAATCGGCGTCCCAAACCGCATCATTGTCCATATCTGGCAGGGGTCAGTTCCACAAACCTCCACCCGACCACTCCTCTCTGGTGTCACTGGCAATGGAGAAGCCCAAACCGTAGAACATGTCGCATCCCATAATGTTGGATCCCATGGCAGTCACCACCACCTGGACATCCGCCATGCTCCGTGACTTGTAGCGTGCCAACACCTCGATGTACCCCAATACAGCAATCCTACTCCTGCCATAGCCGTAGAATGGGGCCGCCATCTTCTGAATGTGGTACCGGGGAACAGGGTCTTCACCGTCTGCAGATTCAAAATCGAAGTCAATGTACCCGTATCCACCAGCACCAATACCTCGACTCCGTAAAGAGATACCGTCCAATAGATACAGCCAGCGGACTCAGGCACAATCGTATGCACAACAGTGGGAGTCTTCATGGAGGAGCCCCCTCCATTTCCACGTTCCCCATGCTCAAAGTTTTTACAAGCTTGCGCAAAATGGTGCAGTAGGCCACATTTCCCACAGCGCTTTCCTTTTGCCGGACAATCTCTGGACTTCTATCTATGTCTAGTGGATCCACAGCCGTAACATCTCGGCGTTCCCGGGGTAGACCTTATTCTGACGACAGAGGTGTACTCCCCTTCCTCCCCAACGTCATCTTCACCTACAGGGTCCGCTGTCAGCGCCTTTAGCCGAGGCTGGTTTAAAGATGAGGATGACTCTCCGCCGAGGTCCCTCCCTATATTCTCAGCCGCCTTGAAATGCTGGACAATATCTATGGCAGTGGTCAATATTAATTCACCCGAATGGGTCAGGAGGCACGACCGGACAGCTGAACACCGGACATGCTCTGCCAGCTGGTCCTGAATCATTTCGTCTTGTAGAGCTCTGAAGTTACACTCTGCCGCTAGCTGACGCAGTTCTGCTACAAACCTCTTCACAAGCTCTCCTGGCTGCTGAGTGGCGCTGTCGAAACTGGATACGCCGGATGACGTTGTCGGGTGCGCGAAGATATCGCGCCATAAGCTCTACAACCTCCTCAAAACTCTCAGCTCCGCCTAATGTTTCTAAGACCCTCTGCCCTTCCATGCCCAAATTATGGACTAAAATTGCTCTTGCTCACAATTTCTTCAACTCACCGAGGTTGAGGGCCACCAGGTAGTTGCTAAACGCCATGAACCACCTAAGCCACGACACAGGAGGCTCGCCAGGTTCCTTTCAGAAACAGCCGAAAACTCGTTGCAGCATGCTGCATAACCGTGTGCTCCTCGTCGCCAAATGTGTCCATAATTAGTAGAAAAGTGGAGCAGGGTGGAAAGCAGTTTAACAGGGTTTATTATAACTCACAAATAACACCAGTCACACAGCAGTGGGCTACAGCGCTCTGGGTCCAGGCGTCTACGACAAAAGAGGAGTTTCCTCTTCCGTCTCTAGCTTTTATACTGTGGCTGGTGTCACCACCGGAAGAGTGGGTTGCCACCCCTCCCATTCCCGGTAAATCCCAGGCCACCACATTGGTGCCGATTTACAGATGTAACAGACGTGTCCGCAGCCATCATTTCCAAACATAACATTTGGCAACAAGGATAATGGAAATGCTGCTGACACCTCTACCACCGTTCCTCACTTTGCCTGGTGAGCTGCCCATTCCTTGTTCTCATTGGCACGAGTTGTTCAAAACTTTTGTGTCCGCCATCAACCTAGCTAAAGCTAGCAAGCTTAGGCTGCACGCCATGTTAATCCACTGCCTCGGCAGCGAGGGACAGCATTTCTTTAAAACACTTGGAACTGCAGATACCTATGATGAGTGTGTCGCTTTGTTGGCCAAGAGTGTGTTGGTCAGAAAAATCAAGTTTCACCAGCACCAACATCGTGTGGGTGAGTCGGTCCAGCAATATGTCGCCAACCTCCACTGTCTTTCCAGTATGTGTAGATTTGCGCAACTGGAGGACGAGGTGGTGCGGGACCAGTTAGCAGAGCACACCACTAACATGAAGCTGTAGGAGAAGCTGCTAATGGCACCAGACGACCTACCACTGTCCAGAGCGGTGGAACTGGCATCCCAGCTAGAGGCAGCGGCTCAGTTAGCAATGCAGCTAGGAGCCTCCAGTCCTTGCTCCCCATATTTAGCTCCACTAGAACAAGCTGTTACCCCGGCTGGTGAACCTGCCAACCCTGTGTCCTCCCAGGAGGACCCCAAAGTGAACAGGACGACAGGACACTACAGCACGCTGACTGTGTAGTAACTGTGGCTCTCCCTCGCACCGGACAAGCGTGCCCGCCTGCCTTGCCAAAGAATAGAAGTGCCAACGCTGCAGTAAGCTGAATCACTTTGCCAAAGTGTGTCGCTCTGCCCCAGCAAGCCCGCTGTCTAGCTCACTCAGTCGGCCCAGTCCAACCTCCAGTCTTTCAGTGGACTCCAGTAACAAACTGTACAAGAGGTACATAGTGGAATTGGATGGCGTCAGTCTACCGCTGCTGCTGGACACTGCTGCCACGAGGTCCCTGATGGACAAGGCCATGGTTAAGTAATTTTTTACCCTGCAACCAATCAAGCCAGATGTGGTGGAACTGTTCGGGTATGGACACATAAAAATCAGCATGGTAGGAACCAGTACTCTGTCAGTTTGCTACGGGTCAAAAGTCCTCCCAGCCTTCACGGTTCAAGTGACGCACCTTGGTGACAACATCCTGGGATGTGATCTACTCCACAAGTTGGGCTTTTCCTTCACAGATCACATGGGATTCTGTTCGGCCGCCAACAGCCCAAGCCCGCTTTGCCCAGACATGGGTGCAGCCGCTCCTTGTTTCACACCGCACAATGAGCAGAGCACAGGAGACTGGGAACTGACCCTCGCACGGCGTAAGCCTCCCCAAGCCGCTGCCCTGCTGCAGGAGTTCCAGTCTGTGTTAACGCAGGACCCGGGAGAACATAGGGTCCAGCCTGTCAACGGCAAGATCAGCTCGCTTCCACGATCTTCAACAACCCAATTATGCCCTCCGTTAGACGGCGCTCCAGCAACGACACCTTTCATCAGCCATAGGACGAGGGAGCAGCAGCACATCGTGAAGCGGAAACGACCATCGCTCACAATGTTCGACTGGGTCCGGCTCCACCGATCCAACTGTCCGCACAAGCTGCAGATGTTCCAGTCACCGCCGGTGCAGATCGCCGCTCAACTTGGACCAGCCTTCTTCCAGATGGCTAATGGGTCATAATGGCATGCCAGCCATCTGAGAAACGTAACACCACCACCTGCCCTGGACCGAGAAACAGCAACCGAGCAAACCCAACCAGTGTGGGATCAGCACTTGGATTTTGCTAATGAGCACGCCACAATTCCAGCGAGGTGGCCCTCAAAATCGCCTGAGCCAGGGCCGCGCCCACCACAAGCTCAACAGAGGCCCCACTGAGTGCTGAACTGTCACTGACTCTTAAGTTTATAACTACTTGTTCACTCAGAGCATGGTCCATTCAAAGTGTCAGAATAACCCACACGACCATGCGGGTACACCGGCAGTCTAGTCGCTTACCCAGGTTAAACCAAATATAAAATAATAAAATGTCATGGTTTGAAATATGCCTTAGGTGGTTCTCTACAGTAGTCCTGTTAAGTATACACTTTGTTTTGTATCAGGCAATATGCTAATCATCATATCGGCCCATTTGGCCAAATTATGTGTGTGTTTAAACTTTACATCAGCCGATATGCCAGTTTTTGTGTGTTTACTTGCTGCCCTTGCTAAGGCTAATTTACAAATATACTTCTAAGCTTTTTCAAGGGGGGAGTAAATGTGATATTTGGGAAATGGCATGACGCACCATGCTGCAGCGACACATGCGCATGCATGACATCATCACATCGGAGAGTATATTAATCAGCTACCCTGGGCTAGCCGCTCTCTTTGGCGCTCTGCCCTTTCAGTTACACCTGCCTGTGTACTCTCTGTATTAGCCTCGGCAACTCGGTGGCGCAGTGGTTAGCACAGTGGCAGCACAGTAAGAAGGTCACGGGATCGATTTCACCCCTGACCATCAGTGGCCCTTCTGTGTGGAGTTTGCATGTTCTTCCTGTGTCTGCGTGGGTTTACTCCGGTTTACTCCCACAGGACAAAAACATGCAAGTTAGGTTAATTGAGACTCGAAAGTGGCCCTAGGTGTGAATGTGTGTGTGAATGGTGAGGGGATGGCGCTGTACCGTGGTTGCTTCATCCATCTAGGTGAATGCCCTGAATTTCCCCTCTGGGGATCAATAAAGTACACAAAATCAATTAAAAAAAAATAATATTTAATAAAGCTAACCTCAACACGTGGAGGTGTCCACATCCATCATTTCCAAACAAAACAGGTATTTGGCGTTGTTCATTATTTAGTGAAACCAGAAAAAAATGCACTCTGTGGATATGCAGCCTTAGACTGTGAATTGGGATAAATTTAAACTTTCTAATGTGAGCTTACATGGGTGCTCTTACCAGATATGAAATGTTGACTACAAATTCTTGAATGCTCAGTGGGCACGTAGTTCTCACATTAAGGTGGACTCACACTACAACGTTTGGACCGACTTTTACTGACATTTTGGCAAACGTCTGGCTCTGCTGGCAAAAGTTAATGATTGCTTGTGTTTGTTGGCAAACACTTGCAAAAGTTGTGGTCTTTGAAAATTTTTAGCCTGCTGAAAATTTACCAAAGTTTAGAAATACACATTGGTGAAGGTTGTGCTCAGTTTGTAAAAGTTCTTCAGCACTGGGCTAAGTTATGCAGAGTGAAAATCACCTTAGGCTGACTCTAAGACAGCCTAAGTTAAAGCTGGGTTCACACTACAGTGTTTGGACCGACTTGTACAGACGTTTTGAAAAATCAGATTAATACTCCGTGTATATTAGCTGACATCAGCATTGAGCGACGCTCATATAAAGATCAGCGTTTGCGGAGGCTTCCTGCCATTCTGGCCCTGCTTTTGGAGTGAACACATCTCCCTTGGGCATACGTTTCAGTATTTACTTTCGTTTTATATTCTATGTAGTTACTTCTGCATACCCTTTTGTGATATCCTACCGTGTAGCAATGATCACACTTGAGTTATTTCTTTGGCTAACTCTGCCGTTTATTCTGCAACACACATAATAGACTGAACATGGATTCTGCGCGGGGTTTTTCACACTCTTGTTCTAATGTGTCCCCTTAATAGTAGTGCTGAACAATACAGGTAGTTCCCCCTAGAGGCATGTGCCAGTAATGTTTTAAATTAGACTTGCAGTCTACCACATCCCTCCCCTCTAGATTAAACTACTTTTAATTACACTAGCCAATTTTGCTAGACATCCTGGAACTCCCATTTAACCCTAAACAATCACAGTTACTTTTAACTTCTTAAACACATGTGCCATACACATAATTTCTTTCTCTTTTTTTTTTTTTTTTTTTTTTTTTACATGTATAACACACATAACAGTCTAACTGGGGATTTGGTTTGACTACCGCATCCCAGTGAGGTTCCAGGACGCATTCTTGTCCTGTGGCTGGGGAACTCACTACTGACTAAGTATAGTCCTTCAAGTAGTCTGGAGCTTTCCTAGCTCGCTGAGATCTTCTCACGGCGGGTGAGCCAACTGCAGGTGAAGACTCAGACTGCTCCACTGTTTCGGCTGCTGCAGTGCTGCCCGTAGAATCTGCAGAGACGGTTACCTCAGGTTTCACCTGAAGTGGTGGTTCGTTGATGCTCTCCTCAGGATGGGTGTCAGACAACACCTCTGGTGCCATCGGCAGGGGAATGGAGCTCCTACCATGAACTTGGTCGAGGTGTCGCCTCACCACTTGTCCATGACCTAATGTCACCTTGAATGACACAGGGCCTGTCTTTTCTGTTATTTCTCCTGGTACCCAGGCTGGTCCTGAGCCAAAGTTGCGGGTGTAGACCACGTCTCCTTCTCTCAGTATTCTCTCTCTAGCATGCATGTCATGATAACCTTTTTGTTTCTCTTGTTTATCATGCACTTTGTTTCTGAAGTCTGGATGTATTAAGTCAAATGTTGACCTCAACTTTCTTCCCATCCATGGACCTGCGTAGTCAATGTGAATTCTTCTCCATGGTTTATCTGGAACTTCCCAAGGATGTAGTGGGGCTGCTGGAGGACTGTTCCTGTTCTCCTGGCATGCCGCACATGACTTCACAAGCGCCTCCACCTCTGCATCCATGTTGGGCCACCACATGTAACTCCTCACCAACGCTTTCATGCGAGTGATGCCAGGGTGTGCTTGGTGTAGTTGTTGCAGTAAGGCATTCCTACCAGGTGGTGGAACAACCACGCGTCCTCCCCACAGGATACAACCTTCCTGGTTGCTGAGCTCATCCTGTCGTCGGGCATAGGGAATGAACTCAGGACTGTTCATCTTCGGCCATCCTCGCAAGATGTATTCTCGCACTCTTGCTAGAACAGGGTCTTTGTCTGTCCACTTCTTTATTTGTTGTGCGTTCACCAGGGGCACGCCCTTCTGCTGCTTGACCCCCCATGACCATTTTTCTTCCTTCTTAAGTAAGGTATGTAGTGGTGCCAGCAGCGTGGAGAGCTTTGGGAGGAACCTATGGTAATAGTTCAACAAGCCCAGGTAGGCTTTTAACTCAGTAACATTTTGTGGCTCAGGCGCCTCCGCAATGGCTTCCACTTTGTCTGTTAGAGGGTGTAGACCACTGGCGTTGATCTTGTGGCCTAGGAACACCACCTCTTTTCCCATGAACTCACACTTGCTTCTTTTCAACCTCAGACCGCTTTTCTCCAACCGTTGAAGCACTTCCTTCAGCGTTTTCAGATGTTCTTGTTCATTTGGTCCTGTACAAAGGATGTCATCCAAATAAACGGCAACATTCGGAATTCCACCTAGGATGCCCTCCATAGTTCTCTGGAATATAGCAGGACTGGAAGCTACTCCAAATGGTAAGCGTGTGTAGGTATATAAGCCTTTGTGTGTATTGATGGTTACATACTTTCTTGATTCTTCGTCCAAGACTACTTGTTGGTAGGCGTGACTCATGTCTAATTTCGTGAAGTGTCGGCCGCCGTTCAGCTGTGCGAAGAGGTCCTCCACTTTAGGAATTGGATACTGATCCACCCGTGATGCTCGATTGACAGTGAGTTTGTAATCTCCACATATTCTAATGGAGCCATCCGGCTTTCTCACTGGGACTATGGGTGCCGCCCATTCTGCAACCTGCACTGGCTCAATGATCTTGTCATCCAGCAGCCTCTGTAGCTCGCTTTCAACCAGTGGCTTGACTGCATAGGGTACCGGTCGGGGTTTGCAGAATCGTGGTTGGGCCTCCTTGTCCACATTAATCTTTGCAGTGACGCCTTTTAGCTGTCCTACGCCTTCTTTGAACACCTCAGCGTGTCTTTCGAGGATCTCCTCCAGCTGCAATTTGGGCTGAGATTCCACCTTATTCACCAACTGATCCATCATGGCCAGTTCTTGTAGCCAACTTCGCCCTAGTAGATTTGGTCCTTCGCTCCCAACTACTACTACAGGTAAGTCCTTTTCTTTGTTTTCGTGCTGCACCTTCACTTGTGCCATGCCTAGCACGTCTAGCTTCTCTCCTGTGTATGTTTTTAATTTTAATGAACAGGGATTTAATTCTGCTGTGTCTGTTTTCTTCCACAGTTGTGTATATTGCTGTTTACTTAATATGGTTACTCCACAGCCTGTATCAACTTCAAATGTTACTTTCATTCCATTAACATTCATGGTACGCGTGATGGGCGCTACCTTGGTCAGCTCCTCTGACGTGTTGTAAATTGTGTGAAAATCCATGTCTTCTGTATCACTTTCTCCCTCCCCTCTCAGTTGATTCGCTCGCTGTTCCTTTCCTGGGCCCTTGTTTTCATACTTTTGCCCATTAACTGTCGCTTTCAGCACCTGTGCGCTGTCCACCTTTATTCTACATGCTTTCTTAATGTGCCCTCGCTTGCCACAATTATGACACAGCTCAGTGGCAAATTTGCACTCGGCGGCATTGTGCTGGCCTTTGCAGCGATAACAACTGGGGAATTTGTGCTGAGTTTTGTCAGTCGACACTTTGTGGACACCTACTTGGGTCTTAGGCACACGAACATGCGTTGCTGTGTCCTCTGCTAGTTTCCTTTGCATTTCTCTCACATCTTTAGCTGCTGTTTCCATCGCTTGGCATAATTCCAAAGCCTTCACAAAAGTGAGTTTTGTTTCAGATAAAAGTCGCCGTTGCATTCGGTCATCATTCACTCCACACACAAGTCTGTCTCTTAACATTTCTTCCAATGAGTCATTGTAATCACAGTGCAGTGTTAATTTCTTCAATTCTGCCACATACTCTGCTATGGACTCAGTGTTCCTCCTTATGCGTGAATTAAATTTGAATCGTTGCACTATTTCACTCGGTTTGGGGCTGAAGTGCTTCTGAAGCTCAGCAGTAAGCTGGTCGTACGTTTTATCTTTCGGTAATGCAGGGCTTATTAAATTTCTCAACAAGCTGTAAGTAGTTGCACCAACTCCACTCAACAGTACAGCCTTCCTTTTGTCTGGCTCAATATCATTAGCTTGGAAGAAAAAGTCCAACATTTCACTATATTCTTCCCATGACTGAGTCGAGTTATCAAAAGGGGTTACCGTTCCGATTACAGCCGCCATTGCTCGTCGTGGTGGGGAAACCTCGTTTTTCCTCCTCTGAACTTGCACTCGAACTACTGGAGTCACTTGAGTTCGCCACACTTACAATGTTCTCTGTTTCTCGCCGCTGATTTTTTTCTTTTAATCCTCGTCGCCAATTGTGTGATATCCTACCGTGTAGCAATGATCACACTTGAGTTATTTCTTTGGCTAACTCTGCCGTTTATTCTGCAACACACATAATAGACTGAACATGGATTCTGCGCGGGGTTTTTCACACTCTTGTTCTAATGTGTCCCCTTAATAGTAGTGCTGAACAATACAGGTAGTTCCCCCTAGAGGCATGTGCCAGTAATGTTTTAAATTAGACTTGCAGTCTACCACACCTTTCCCCCGTTCATTCATTCATTCATTCCTCTAAAAAAGACAATAATGCCTACAGACTCCAACACTAAGTCCACAATTAGATTTTTTTGATTTTTTAATTTTGTATACTTTATTGATCCCCAGAGGGGAAATTGAGGGCATCCACCTGGATGGATGAAGCAACCACGGTACGGCGCTATCCCTTAACCATTCACACACACATTCACACCTAGGGCCAATTTAGAGTCTCCAATTAACCTAACCTGCATGTTTTTGGCCTGTGGGAGGAAATTAAAATGTGAATGTAGATGGAATAAAGAAAAAAACTATTTTGTATATCATCGTGACAACGGAGTGTCGCCACTGGTATGGACCTCTTTAATTAGATGGTATATTATATGTGTAAGGGAATTTATAACTTTCAAATGTTAAAATGTATTCTACTGTATAAAAATACACAGAATTGGAAGTTGTAAATGGTATTTATTTGTGGGCTGGAGATCTGTTTTTCTGGGTGAGTTGAAGTCCACTTGTGAGATAAAGAGCTAATGTTAATAATTAAGTCACTTGTGTGAGGTAAATGAATAAAGAACCACTTACCTTTGCCAGCATACTTCCTGGTGGAGTCTCGAGCAAAAGATTCCCCGGGGGCTCAAGTGCCTTATAAAGGGTGCCAGGAAGAAAAAGTCTGCAATAGATGAGTAGAGGGGAAAGTTGGTGGTGGATTAAATGTAAATAACGGTTTATGCTATTTACTGTACAATTTATGGGTGTTTATTACCTCTGCCAAGGAGGTAATGTTTTACCGGGGTTTGTTTGTCTGTCTGTTACCAACATAACTCAAAAAGTTATGAATGGATTTTGACAAAATTTTCAGGAAAGGTGTGTAATGGCACGGGGAACAGATGATTAGATTTTAGTGATGATCTGAGAGTGCATACCTCCACCAAGGGCTTTCTTTGTATTTGTGCAGCAGAATTATACAAAAACTACTGGATGGATTTGGATGAAATTTTTGCCAGAGGTGGTTCTTGGCCTACAGAGGAACCCGTTATATTTTGGTGATGATCTGAGAATGCATACCTCAGCCAAGGCTCTTCTCACAGTGTGTCAGCCACAATACTCCAAAACTAATGGACAGACTTTGATGCAATTTTCACCACAAGTGGCTCTAGGCCTACACACAAACCCATTACATTTTGGAGGTGATCCATGAGAGACTGAAGGAGCCTTGGCGGAGGTATGCGCTCTATGAGTGCTTTTCTAGTTTATGATGTGTAATTTTGTAAATATTGTGTAAAAACTATTTATATGTTTAATGAATATTTTAAGGTATTGTTGCTGGGATAGGCTCCAGCCCCCCTGCAACCCGAAAAGGATTAAGCGGAAGAAGATGAATGAAGATGAATGAATGTTGAGTATATGGGGGGCAGCGCGGTGGCGGAGTGATTAGCACTGCGGCAGCACAGCAACTCACCCTTGGCCGGGGGATCCTGGGTTCGATACCAGCCACCAACCAACAGTGATCTGTGTGGAGTTTGCATGTTCTCCCCCTGTCTGTGTGGGTTTACTCCGGGATTTCTCCGGTTTCCTCCCACATGTCAAAAACATGCAAGTTAGGTTAACTGGCATCAAACTGGGGATTCTAAATGTGAGAGTGAATGGTTGTCTGTCTCTTTGTGTTGGTTCTGCGATGGACTGGCAATATGTCCAGGGTGTACCCTGCCTCTCGCCTAAAAGATGCTGGGATAGGCTCCAGCCCCCCCGCGACCCAAAAAGGACTAAGCAGAAGAAGATGGATGGATGAGTATATGGGAAATGTGGATATTTATTGCCTTACCTGGGGACATAAGTATGTTCTAATCAGACTAATTATCTCACTGGGTTTATCAGCAGGTGATTTTCATTTGGTTGTTGCTGGGTGTCGGATGTTTTAGAGTAAAGTTGTTTGCCTGCGCAGTGTCTGAAATAAATGGGAAAAATGCTTGTTGCAAATTCTTCAAGTCTAGCTCTTCTGTGACATGCGCCTTGACTGCTCGGCTGTATGATAATCATCATATAAATAAAATGTCGGGTGATTACAGACGTGGACAAAATTGTTGGTACCCCTCTGTTAATGAAAGAAAAACCCACAATAGTCACAGAAATAACTCAAATCTGACAAAAGTGGTAATACATAAAAATTCTATGAAAATTAACCAATGAAAATCAGACAATGCTTTTGAATTGTGGTTCAACAGAATAATTTTAAAAAACAAACTCATGAAACAGGCCTGGACTAAAATGATGGTACCCCTAGAAAAGACTGAAAATAATGTGACCATATTGACATGTTCAGCCAAGATGTGTCCTCTAATTAACATCACAGGTGTCTACAAACTTGTAATCAGTCAGTCGGCCTATTTAAAGGGTGACAAGTAGTCACTGTGCTGTTTGGTGACATGGTGTGTACAACACTAAACATGGACCAGAGGAAGCAAAGGAGAGAGTTGTCTCAGGAGATTAGAAAGAAAATTATAGGCAAGCATGTTAAAGGTAAAGGCTATAAGACCATCTCCAAGCAGCTTGATGTTCTTGTGACTACAGTTGCACACATTACTCAGAAATTTAAGATCCACGGGACTGTAGCCAACCTCCCTGGACGTGGTCGCAGGAGGAAACTTGATGAAAAATGGAAGAGACGGATAATACGAATGGTAACAAAAGAGCCCAGAACAACCTCTAAACACATTCAGGGTGAACTCCAAGGTCAAGGTACATCAGCATCAGATCGCACCATCCGTCGTTGTTTGAGCCAAAGTGGACTTCATGGGAGACAACCAAGGAGGACACCACTGTTGAAAACAAATGATAAAAAACCCAGACTGGAATTTGCCAAATTGCATGTTGACAAGTCACAAAGCTGCTGGGAGAATGTCCTATGGACAGACGAGACAAAACTGGAACTTTTTGGCAAGGCACATCAGCTCTATGTTCACAGACGCAAAAATGAAGCACACCAAGAAAAGAACACTGTCCCTACTGTGAAACATGGAGGAGGTTCTGTTATGTTCTGGGGCTGCTTTGCTGCATCTGGCACAGGGTGTCTTGAATCTGTGCAGGGTACAATGAAATCTCAAGACTATCAAGGTATTCTAGAGAGAAATGTGCTGCCCAGTGTCAGACAGCTTGGTCTCAGTCGCAGGTCATGAGTCTTGCAACAGGATAATGACCCAAAACAGTGGCCTTCTATGAGCCCTGATCTAAATGCTATTGAACATCTGTGGAAGGAGCTGAAACATGCCGTCTGTAGAAGGTACCCTTCAAACCTGAGACAACTGGAGCAGTTTGCTCATGAGGAGTGGGCCAAAATACCTGCTGAGAGGTGCAGAAGTCTCATTGACAGTTACAGAAATGGTTTGATTGCAGTGATTGCCTCAAAAGTTTGTGCAACAAAATATTAAGTTAAGGGTACCATCATTTTTGTCCAGGCCTGTTTTATGAGTTTGTTTTTTTAAAATAAATTTCTGTTGAACCACAATTCAAAAGCGTTGTCTGATTTTCATTGGTTAATTTTCATAGAATTTTAACTTATTACCACTTTTGTCAGATTCAAGTTATTTCTGTGACCATTGTGGGTTTTTCTTTCATTAACAGAGGGGAACTGACATAATGCACGGCTCAGGAGACGCACACACACAGGCTTAGAGTAGTTCAAAGAGTTTATTAACAGCAGGGGTGAATGAGTGCGTGTCTGCGGGAAGTAAATGTGTTGGTGATGGTGTCTACTCCAGGCACAGAGGCAGGTGACCGTACAGCCGAGCAACCCTATGGAGAGAGCACAGGGAGAGGGTGACAGGCATACACCAACACAGGAGGGATTTATGGCGAGAGAAGGACTTACTTGGTGGGTCAGGACAGCTGGCACAACAAGGGGGCGAAGCCCGGAAGACAGCCACCTGGAGAGCTCCGTACAGCAGCGAGGATTGGGCGATGGAGAGGAGATGTCCGCCGCTGGGGAATCCACCTGTGCACAGGGGAGAAGACTGAAGAAGAGAGGTAAGCGATCTTCTTACCAAAATGGTGACGCTGAAGAGAAGTATGCTCACAACGGTGAGGGACGAAGTCTGACGGCTTCAGGCTGAGCCTCCGGGCGAGACGGCCTTTATCCCTCGCCGCTGATGATTGTCAGGTGCGTGAGCAGGTGGCGCCGCTGATGAATGGCGCGGCGTGACAGTACTCCCCCCTCTAGCAGCGCCTCCTGGCGATGGCTTATCCGGGTGCGCTCGGTGGAAGTCCGCGATGAGCGATGGGTCCAACACAAACGACGGGGGCACCCATTGTCGATGCTCGGGCCCATAGCCCTCCCAGTCCACCAAGTATTGCAACCCACGACCTCGGCGCCGGGAGTCCAGGATGGAGGAGACGGACCAGGCCGGATGGCCACCAATCATCCGGGGCGCGGGTTGCGCTGCAGGAGGAGGGCAAAGGGGGTCAGTGACTGCCAGTTTCACCTTCGACACATGGAAAGTGGGATGGATGCGGAGGGAGGGGGGAATAGCCACGCGCACAGCCACCGGGTTGATGATCCGGGTGATGGGAAAGGGACCCATGAATCGCTGTGCCAGCTTCCTCCTCTCGCCTTTTAATGTGACGTCCTGGGTAGACACATACACGAGTTGCCCAACTCTGTACGCCGGGGCAGGTCTTCTGTGCCGGTCCGCCACGGTCCTGTTGCGCTCCGCTGTGCATAAAAGCGCATGACGCGCGGCAGCCCAGGTGGAGCGGAACTGCCTAAGGTGCGCCCTAACAGAGGGGACAGTTACCTCGTTCTCCTGCGCTGGAAACAGCGGGGGGTCGTAACCCAGGGACGCCTTGAAGGGGGACATCCCCGTTGCAGAAGAGCGGGCGGTGTTGTGGGCATACTCCACCCAGGCGAGATGGTTGCTCCAGGACGTCGGCTTGGATCTAATAACACAGCGGAGCGCAGCCTCCAGCTCCTGATTGGTCCTCTCACACTGCCCGTTAGACTGGGGGTGATGGCCGGAGGAGAGGCTCACCTTGGCTCCGATGGCGTTACAAAAAGATCTCCAAACCTCGGATGAAAATTGGGGACCCCGGTCCGAGACCACATCCACCGGAATCCCGTGCAGCCTGACCACGTGTTGGACGAGGAGGCCCGCCATCTCCAGGGCAGTAGGGAGACCTCGCAGGGGGATGAAGTGCGCCGCCTTGGAGAAACGGTCCACGATGGTCAGGACGGTGTCAAAGGAGTTGGAAACGGGGAGTCCGGTGACGAAATCCAGTGCGATGTGCGACCAGGGCCTGCCGGGGACGGGCAGGGGCTGGAGCAGACCCACTGGGGGGGCATTTCCCGACTTGCTGGTGGCACAGATTGGGCAAGCCCGGGCGTAGCGGGCTGCATCCCTCCGCAGGCCTGGCCACCAAAAGGACCGTTGGAGGAGGCTGATCATCCGAGAGGTGCCGGGATGACAGGTGAGCCGGGAGGTGTGGAGCCAGTGGATGACCTCTCCTCGGACCGCAGATGGGACGAACAGTCTTCCCTCCGGTCCGCCGCCAGGATCAGGTTCCACCTCCTGCGCCTTCCGGATCTTGTCTTCAATGTCCCAAGAAATGGCACCGAGGACGCACGACCTGGGCAGGATAGTGTGGGGCGTCTCCTCAGCCTCCACGGGGGTGAACTGCCTAGAGAGGGCGTCAGGCAGGCCGTTTTTGGAGCCCGGCCTGAAGGTGATCGAGAAGCGGAACCTGGCGAAGAACAAAGACCAGCGCGCCTGGCGGGCATTCAGGCGCTTGGCAGATCGCAAGTATTCTAAGTTCTTGTGGTCCGTCAGGACCACAAACGGCAGGTCCGCCCCCTCTAGCCAGTGGTGCCACTCCTGTAAGGCGAGTTTAATGGCCAGGAGCTCTCTGTCCCCCACATCGTAGTTCCTCTCCGCCGGGGACAGGCGCCGGGAGAAGAAGGCGCACGGTCGCTTGGCGCCATCGTCCGGTGATCGTTGGGATAACACTGCTCCCACTCCCGTGTCCGATGCGTCCACCTCCACAATGCACTGCAGCGCGGGGTCGACCTGGCGAAGGACCCGGGAGGAGGAGAACTCCGCCTTCAGCGCCTTAAAGGCAGCATCGACCTCTTCAGTCCACCGGAACGGGACCTTCAGGGACGTGAGGCGGGTCAGCGGTCTGACGATCCAGCTGAAATTCGGGACAAAGCGGCGGTAAAAATTGGCGAAGCCAACAAACTGTTGCACCTGCTTCCGGGATGCGGGAGTAGGCCACTCCACCACCGCCTTCACCTTCTCCGGGTCTGGGAGCACCTGGTCCTGGGCGATGATGAATCCCAGGAAGGATGTGGTCCTAGCGTAGAACTCGCATTTCTCAGCCTTCACGTACAGACGATTCTCCAGCAGTCTTTGGAGGACCCGCCTCACATGGACCTGGTGCTCATCTCTGGACCTGGAGAAGATCAGAATGTCGTCCAGGTAGACGAACACGAAAAGGCCGATGAAATCCCGGAGGACGTCATTGATGAGGCGCTGAAAGACGGCAGGAGCGTTGGTCAACCCGAACGGCATGACGAGATACTCAAAGTGGCCGTTCGGGGTACGGAAGGCTGTTTTCCATTCATCTCCCTCCCGGATCCGGACGAGGTGGTAAGCGCTGCGTAGATCCAGCTTGGTAAACCAGGTCGCCCCCTGGAGGGAGTGGAAAGCAGTGTCCATGAGGGGCAGGGTGTAACGGTCCCTCTCAGTGATGTCATTAAGCGCTCGGTAGTCTATGCAGGGACGGAGGGAACCGTCCTTTTTCCCGACAAAGAAAAACCCTGCCCCCACGGGTGACGACGATGGGCGAATAATCCCAGCGCTCAGTGATTCCTTTAGGTACGTATTCATTGTCTCCCTCTCCGGCGCCGACAGGCTGTAGAGCCGACCAGATGGCAGGGGAGCCCCCTGGCGGAGATTGATGGCACAGTCATATGGTCGATGCGGGGGAAGAGACATAGCTTTCGATTTACTAAATACCATACCCAGGTCGTGAAATTCTGGAGGCACCAGTGACAGGTCCGGAGGTGCTGTATCCGCCACAGGGGGAGCCGCGGACGGGGAGCAGGCAGCGGACTGAAGGCAGGTGCCCATACAGAAGGTACTCCATGCCGATACCCCAGCGGACCTCCAGTCCAGGACAGGGTTGTGGAGGCATAGCCAGGGATACCCCAGGATGACGGGCGACACAGAGTTGGGCAGGACGTAAAATACCATCTCCTCCCGGTGGTTCCCTGAGATGATGACTGGGACAGGCATGGTTTGGTGAGAAACTCTCCCAAGGGAGGCACGGGAGAGATGGACCAGGGAGATGGGGTGTTTTAATGCCTGACAGCGGATGCCCAATCGGGTTGCCAGGCCTTGTGAAATGAAGCTGCCCTCTGCGCCCGAATCCACCAGTGCGTGGGTGAGGTGCCCAGTGGGATTGTGGCAAAAACGGATGGGCAGCTTTAATTGAGTGAGAGTGTCTAACCGGTTGGGATCCGCGAGGCTCCCTACAGCGATTCGCGGACCCCGCCGACTGGCTTTCCGCGGGCAACGCTCCACAGTGTGTTGGTCACCTCCGCAATACATGCAGAGGCCCAACTCACGGCGGCGTTGTTTCTCCGCAGGGGAAAGCTTGGTCCAGCCCGTCACCATCGGCTCCGACTCCTCGGGGCACGATGCTGGCGGCGCCGCCAGGGGGCGAGCTTGGAACAGGTGTGGCGAGTCTCCACGAGGGCGAGAAGAAGACTTCCGCCCCGAGGAGCGCTCGCGCAGCCTGTTATCCAAACTTATCGCTAAGGATGTCAGCTCCGCTAGCGTCCCAGGGATATCCCGTCCAGCCAGTTCATCCCTCAGATCATTATTGAGGCTGCGGAGGAACAGGCCACAGAGGGAGCGTTCCTCCCAGCCCAATTCCTCCGCCGCTACCCGGAAGTCGACCGAGTAGTCCGCTGCCGACCGGCCTCCCTGCTGGAGAGCGAGAAGCCGATCGACCTGGACCGTCTCGGTTTGAGAATGGTCAAAGACCTCCAGAAAGCGCCTCACGAACTGGTCATAGGTGAGGGTGGCATAACTGGGCCTCGCCATTACGGCGTAGGTCCAAGTTAACGCACGCCCCTCCAGAAGATTCCCTAAGTAACCAATCCGACTGTGATCCGAGGGAAAATCTCCGGGCACACGGTGGAACACGGACTCACACTGCATAATGAACCCCCGCGCTCCGCCGAGCTTACCGCTAAAGCGGGCGGGGGTCGGAATCGGTGTGAGCCGAACCGGTGCCACTGGAGCCGGCTGGACGGCCGCTGGAACGGCAGGAGCCGCGCCACCCTGACGAGCCGGGGGGAACGGCTGTTGAGGATCTAAGCGGCCCAACCGGTTAGTTAAGTTTAATAATTGATTTAGGATAACCTGCTGTTGATAAGCAATCTGATCCACTCTAGCCTCGAGAGTGGTAAACCGGTGTGCGAGCCCGCCGTCCGCCGAGCCGCTCTGCTGAAGCCGTACTGACATAATGCACGGCTCAGGAGACGCACACACACAGGCTTAGAGTAGTTCAAAGAGTTTATTAACAGCAGGGGTGAATGAGTGCATGTCTGCGGGAAGTAAATGTGTTGGTGATGGTGTCTGCTCCAGGCACAGAGGCAGGTGACCGTACAGCCGAGCAACCCTATGGAGAGAGCACAGGGAGAGGGTGACGGGCATACACCAACACAGGAGGGATTTATGGCGAGAGAAGGACTTACTTGGTGGGTCAGGACAGCTGGCACAACAAGGGGGCGAAGCCCGGAAGACAGCCACCTGGAGAGCTCCGTACAGCAGCGAGGATTGGGCGATGGAGAGGAGATGTCCGCCACTGGGGAATCCACCTGTGCACAGGGGAGAAGACTGAAGAAGAGAAGTAAGCGATCTTCTTACCAAAATGGTGACGCTGAAGAGAAGTATGCTCACAACGGTGAGGGACGAAGTCTGACGGCTTCAGGCCGAGCCTCCGGGCGAGACGGCCTTTATCCCTCGCCGCTGATGATTGTCAGGTGCGTGAGCAGGTGGCGCCGCTGATGAATGGCGCGGCGTGACAGGAACCAACAATTGTGCCCACGGCTGTATATATATAGGGGGGACCTAGATGTTACATTCTCCACTCAGACTGAATGGCAAAGGAGGAGAGAAGCCAACAGGGGGTCGAGACGGGACAGCAGAGGTAGAGATGCTAAAGGACTGTTAGGCTGATGCGCCGCGCAGACTGTGGCTTCTCCACTGAACTGCATGTTAATGCGCCGACAGGCTTTGTGATTATGTGTATTGTGATTATGTGTATTGTGGTGTGAGCCCCCAGGTCGCTAGGCAAGGCATATAAGATATACCGTAAAAGTGAGATGCCCTGCGACCTGAGAGAGTATTCTTGTTGACTTGATGTTAGAGAGAATACCATGCTGATCCAGCGCACTGTCTCGCCTGCTCATTTTTCTCTACACTGGTGACCTTTGACGTAAAATGGAACTGGAGGCAAACACCCCGGAGGCGGCCCGGACTGGAAGCGCCAGCACCGTGTGCGCCGTTTCAGTCAAGCTCCCAGACTTTTGGCTACACAACCCGATGGCTTGGTTCCTCCACACCGAGGAACAGTTCGCACTCCGTGGAGTGACGGCAGATGACACCAAGTACTCCTACACGGTTGCAGCGCTGGACGCATGCACAACACAGCAGGTGGAAAGCCTGCTCCAACAGCCCCCAGCCCATGGCAAATATGACGCTCTGAAGACTGCGCTGACACAGTGCTACACACTCTCGGACTGCAAGAGAGCGGAAAGGCTCCTGACGCGCTCCGAGTTGGGAGACGGGTCGGTGGTCAAATTAATGGAGAAAATGTTGGGGTTGATGGGCACAGATGGTGAGCCGTTCCTGTTTGCCCACCTTTTCCTCCAAAACCTCCCGACAGCGGCCAGAGTGGTCCTCGCCAATTCGCCACTGCTGGCCACGCAGAACTACCGGGCACTGGCGCAAGAGGCGGACCGGATTATCCTGGCCACCAGAACCTTCACTGTGAAGGTTCTTTTTAGTTTATATATGCTTCCGTTAGGCAACATTATTAGAAAGCACTGTATACATTTTCATTGTTATGCAGATGACACACAATTATACCTGTCAATGAAGCCAGATGATAGTAATCAATTAGCCAAGTTAGAAGCCTGTCTTAAGGAAATCAAAGCTTGGATGACTTGTAATTTCCTGCTATTAAATTCAGATAAGACTGAAGTCATTCTTGTTGGTCCAAAAAACCTTAGAAATACCTTCCCAAATCAAACTTTCAGTTTGGATGCAGTTACTCTTTCTCTTAATAGCTCTGTGAGGAACCTTGGAATTATTTTTGATCAAGATCTGTCCTTCAATTCACATATTAAATTTGTTTCTAAGACTGCCTTCTATCATTTGCATAATATTGTCAAGATTAGGAGCATCTTGTCTCAGAGTGATGCTGAGAAACTGATCCATGCTTTTGTTAGCTCGAGATTATCCATCCATCCATCCATCTTCTACCGCTTAATCCTTTCGGGTCGCGGGGGGGCTGGAGCCTATCCCAGCATCTTTTGGGCGAGAGGCAGGGTACACCCTGGACAGATCGCCAGTCCATCGCAGGGCCAACACAGAGAGACAGACAACCATTCACTCTCGCATCCATACCTAAGGACAATTTAGAATCCCCAGTTTTGATGCCAGTTAACCTAACTTGCATGTTTTTGGCATGTGGGAGGAAACCGGAGTGCCCGGAGTAAACCCACGCAGACACGGGGAGAACATGCAAACTCCACACAGAAGGGTCACCGATGGTCTGGGGGTGGGATCAAACCCACGATGGTCAAGGGTGGAATCGATCCCATGACGTTCTTGCTGTGCTGCCACTGTGCTAACCACTGCGCCACCGTGCTGCCCTAGCTCGAGATTAGATGTAATTCTTTATTATCAGGCTGTCCTAAAACATCTTTAAAAAGTCTTCAGCTGATCCAAAATGCTGCAGCAAGAGTTTTAACAGGTACTAGAAAGAGAGATCATATCTCTCCGGTTCTGACCTCCCTTCATTGGCTTCCCATAGAGTTTAGAATTAAGTTTAAAATCCTTCTTCTTATTTACAAAGCTCTAAACAATCAGGCTCCTTTTTATTTAAAAGATCTGATACTACCGTATTATCCTAACAGAGCACTACGCTCCCAAAATGCAGGATTACTTGTAATACCTAGAATCTCCAAAAGTACAATGGGAGGCACAGCCTTCAGTTATCAAGTTCCTCTCCTGTGGAACCAGCTGCCAATCTGGATTCGGGAGTCATACTCGATCTCTGTTTTTAAGAATAGGGCTAAAACCTACCTTTTTGATATAGCCTACAATTAGGGAGGGATCATGTGTTTCTGAACCCTCCCTTAGTTATGCTGCTAATAGGTTTAGTCAGCCGGGGGACCTCCAGTAATGCACTGGGCCTCACTCCTTTCTTCACTCTCAATGAAATATTTTTTTTTATTTTTTATTTTTTTTTCTGGTCATTAACATCTCTTTGTTCTCTCCCATAGATTGAGTCCCCATCGTGCTGTTTGCTCTCTACATGTCTGTTCTTTTCATCTTCTCTGTCCCCTCACCCCCCAGGCAGTCGCAGCAGATGACTGCCCCTCCCTGAGCCTGGTTCTGCTGGAGGTTTCTTCCTGTTAAAAGGGAGTTTTTCCTCTCCACCGTCGCCAAGTGCTTGCTCACAGGGGATCGCCTGATTGCTGGGGTCTTTCTGCAACTGTGGGGGTTCCCCCTACAGTTGATAGTGCTATGAGATGACTGTTGTTGTGAAATGGCACTATATAAATAAAGTTGAATTGAATTGAATTGTGAATGCAGCGGCACCGGAACCCAGTGAGACGGCCAGCGAGGGCAAGGAGCTATCGATGGTGGCCGCCGCGGAGGCCAAGAAGAACCGGAGGGGGACGCTCTGCTTCTACCACTGCCGCTTTGGAAAAGACGCACGGCGATGCGTGCCACCGTGCCAGTTCAAGTGCTCGGGAAATGCCAGGATTGGCAGTCGGTAGCAGCTGTGACCGCCGGTGACACAACCAAGCTGCTCTATGTGACGGACTCACGCTCGGGGAGACGGTTCCTGGTGGATTCCGACTCCAAAAAGAGTCTCATCCTGTCGTCCAATGCAGACCAGCTGGCTGGAAGTAGCGGCCCCGAGCTGGCAGCTGCCAACAGCTCAGACATTAAGACTTTTGGTGAGAGGACACTGACCATATGTTTGCACAGCCGTAACTACCAATGGTCCTTCATCATAGCGGCATGTAACTTCCCCATTTTGAGTGCAGATTTCCTGTGTGCACACGGGCTATTAGTCGATGTGGCTAACAGACACCTGATTAACACTATGTCTTTTGATTCTCTGCCCCGTACAACTCAAGGAGCTGGGTCCACAACACAGGCCAGTGTCACAGCTCCAGGGGGTAAGTTCCACACACTACTCACCCAGTTCCCAGCACTCATGGTTCCGACGTTTTCGGCAGCTGTCACTAAGCACAGGGTAGAGCATTTCATTACCACCGCGGGGCCACCCGTTTTCCCACGACCTTGGCGCCTGGATGCAGCTAAATTGGCCAGTGCGTGCGAGGAGTTCACCAACTTGGAAAGGTTGAAGACCCTGGTTGCAGACACATGATGGAGAGACTGCTCCTTGCTCACCTCTGCCCCCTGGTGGGACCAGCAATGGATCCACTCCAGTCCGCCTAACAGCATGGCATTGGGGTGGAGGATGCAGTGATCTTCCTCCTTCACCATTCTCTGTCCCGCCTGGAGAAGCCCGGGAATGCGGTGAGGATCATGTTCTTTGACTTCTCCAGTGCTTTCAACACCATCCAACCGATGATCCTGAAGGACAAGCTGCTGTGCGCAGGGGTGGACCAGCACCTGTGATCATGGATCCTGGACTACCTCACTAACCGGCCACAGTTTGTGAGAACCCGAGATTGTGTGTCTGACACGATCATTGGTAGCACGGGGGCCCCCCAGGGAACGGTTTTGGCTCCCTTCCTGTTCACCCTTTATACTGCGGACTTCTCACACAACACAACACATTGCCATCTACAGAAGTTATCTGACAACTCTGCGATTGTCGGCCTCATCTGGAGATGAAGCTGTGTACAGAAGACTTATCCAGGACTTCGTGGACTGGTGCCATTGGAACTGCCTCCAGATCAACGCAAGGAAAACTGAGGAGCTGATGGTGGACTGCCGCAAGCAAGGACAGAATCAGAATCAGAATCAGAATCAGAATCAGGTTTATTGCCATTGTTCATGTAGTACACAAACTAGGAATTTGTCTCGGTACAATGCTGCAACATTAAACATGATAAGATAAGAGAAATAAACTATACATGTAATAAAGTGTAGGATAAGATTAAGTGATACTGGTCAACAGTTAAAATATATATTAGCCAGCAGCAGATACTGTGGAGAACTATATAGTGCAGTCGGTAATGCAGGAAGAAAACAGTGATGATTGACATGAGTCTGGTTGAGCTGCTGTACATGGTGCACGAGAGTCACTTAGTGTTCAGCAGTCTAATGGCAGAGGGGAAGAAGCTGTTCATGTGACGGGAGGTTTTAGTCTGGATGGACCGAAGTCTTCTACCAGAGGGGAGGGGGGCAAACAGTACGTGACCAGGGTGTGAGGGATCGGCTATGATCCGGCCAGCACGCCTCCGGGTCCTGGAGATGTACAGATCCTGGAGAGATGGGAGCTTGCAGCCGATCACCTTCTCAGCAGTGCGCACGACGCGCTGCAGCCTTAGTCTGTCCCTGGCAGTGGCTCCTGCGTACCACACGGTTATGGAGGTGGTGAGGATGGACTCGATGATGGCTGTGTAGAACTGCACTAACATCTTGGTGGGTAGCTTGAGCTTCCTCAGCTGCTGCAGGAAGAACATCCTCTGCTGGGCTTTTTTGATGAGTGAGCTGATGGTCAGCTCCCATTTGAGGTCCCTGGTGATGGTAGTGCCTAGGAAGCGGAAGGAATCAGCAGTGGTGATGGGAGAGCCTGAGAGGGTGAGGGGGGGCAGAGGAGTAGTGACTTTCCTGAAGTCTACAATCATCTCCACTGTCTTCAGAGCGTTCAGCTGCAGGTTGTTATTGCTGCACCAGGACGCCAGCTGGGCCACCTCTCTCCTGTAGGCGGACTCGTCGCCGTTGGAGATGAGCCCGATGAGGGTGGTGTCGTCCGCAAACTTGATCAACTTGACAGACTGGTGGCTGGAGGTGCAGGAGTTGGTGTAAAGGGAGAAGAGTAGGGGGGAAAGTACACAGCCCTGGGGTGATCCGGTGCTGATGCTAGTATAGTCTGAGACAGTCTTTCCCAGCCGCACATGCTGCCTCCGGTCCGTCAGGAAGTCGATGATCCACCTGCAGAGGGAGTCAGGCACGTTGAGCAGGGACAGCTTGTCCCGGAGCAGAGCGGGGCGGATGGTGTTGAATGCGGAGCTGAAGTCCACAAACAGGATCCTGGCGTAGGTTCCCGGGGAGTCCAGGTGCTGCAGGATGGAGTGGAGGGCCAGGTTGACTGCATCGTCTACAGACCTGTTGGCTCGGTAGGCAAACTGCAGCAGGTCCAGGAGAGGGGTGGTGATGGACTTGAGGTGGGACAGGACCAGGCGCTCAAAGGACTTCATGACTACAGAGGTGAGCGCTACAGGTCTGTAGTCATTAAGTCCAGTGATCCGTGGCTTCTTGGGGACAGGGATGATGGTGGAGGATTTGAGGCAGGATGGCACGTGGCATAACTTAAGGGAGGTGTTAAAAATGTCTGTGAATACAGGAGCCAGCTGTTTCGCACAGAGTCTCAGGGTGGAGGGAGACACGCCGTCTGGGCCGGGGGCCTTGCGCGGGTTCAGTCTGGAGAACTGTTTGAGCACATCCTGCTCACTGATGATAAGGGGAGGGGGGGAGGAGGGGGGGGTGCCTTAAATGAAGTAGGGAATGTGGAGGCTGTGGAGCTGGAGGGAGGGGGGGAGTTGGACACAGATGACGAGGTGTCAAAACGGGCATAGTGTTGGGACAGTCTCTGACAAAGGGCTTTGTCATCCTGACCTTTAGGAGCCTGAGGCCGATAGTTGGTGATCTGCCTCAGTCCTCTCCACACGGAAGCCGAATCATTAGCAGTGAACTGCTGCTGGAGTCTCTCTGAGTACACAGATTTAGCCCTCTTCAGCTCTCTGTTAAACCGGTATTTAACCTCCCTGTAGCAGTCCCTGTCTCCACTTTTCAGCGCTGCTTCCTTCTCCTTCCTGATCTGTCTGAGCTTAGCTGTGAACCAGGGTTTGTCATTAGAGTAACTCACCCTGGTGCGTGATGGAAGAATGTTCTCTTCACAAAAGTGGATATATGAGTTCACAGTGTCCGTGTACTCATCCAGATCATGCGTGACTCCTTTAAGCATGCCCCAGTCAGATATTTCCATGCACGTTTCCAGCTTCTCCTCAGCATCACTGGTCCGTTTCTTCGTAGTGCTCACAACAGGTTTAGTGAGCTTCAATCTCTGTCTGTATGTGGGAATGAGGTGAACCATCACGTGATCAGATAATCCCAGCGCAGCTCGAGGGACAGCGCGATATGCGTCTTTCACTGTGGTGTAACAGTGATCCAGTGTGTTTAATCCTCTGGTGGGGCATTTAATAAACTGTTTGTAGCGGGGGAGATCGTGGCTCAGATTGCACTGATTAAAGTCGCCAGCCACAATAATCAGCGAGTCTGGAAAACTCCGCTCTGTGTGTTGAATGTGATCCGCGAGCACGCGCTGAGCTTCGCGCGTGTCCGCGTCGGGAGGGGCGTACACAGCGATCATTATGAAAGAAGCAAACTCCCGCGGGGAATAGAAGGGCTTGCAATTGATAACAAGAAATTCCAAGGCAGGAGAACAGTGTTTGGAAATTACCGTTACATCAGAGCACCAGCTACAGTTGATGTAGAAGCAGACTCCGCCTCCTGTGGTCTTGCCGGAAAGCTCTGTGTCACGATCAGCACGGAAGAGCTGGAAGCCGTCGAGGCGCAGCGCGCTGTCCGGTATATTTTCCCGGAGCCAGGTCTCAGTAAAGCAGAGGACAGCTGAGGAGGCGAGGTCCTTAAAACGCATCAACAGTCTCAGTTCATCCACCTTGTTAGAGAGAGAGTTGGTATTGGACAGAAATATGCCAGGCAGCGCCGTTCGCGAGCCTCTCCTGCGAAGTCGTACGAGAGCGCCCGCTCGTCTTCCTCTCTTCCGCCGTCTCACTTTCCGAGCCAAACAATAAACCAGATCGGCGGCAGGGGCTAGAAAAACTGGGAGGAGGTCCGTGGGGGTCAAAGTCCTGATATTTAAAAGTGCTGTGAGACAACCCCTCACAGCACCAGTAAACATACAGGGAAGGGACATCGAGATGGTGACATCCTACAAGTACCTGGGTGTTCATCTGAACAATAAACTAGACTGGTCACACAATACCGACGCACTCTACAAGAAGGGACAGCGCAGGCTGTTCCTACTGAGGAGGCTCAGGTCTTTTGATGTACAAGGGGCGCTGCTGAAGACATTCTACGACACGGTGGTGGCATCAGCCATCACTTTTGGAATGGTCTGCTGGGGCAACGGCAATACAGCAGCCGATAGGAAAAGACTGAACAAACTGATCAAGAAAGTTAGATCTGTCCTGGGGCAGCGCCTTGACTCAGTGGAGGAGATAGGAGAGAGAAGGATGGTGGCTAAACTGTCATCTCTGCTGGAGTCCGAGTCCCACCCCATACAGGACATACTGAACGCACTGAGGAGCTCATTTAGCAGTAGACTACATCATCCTAGGTGCGCGACCGAGAAGTTTCGCAGGTCCTTCCTACCTACGGCTGTCAGACTGTATAACCTAAGCAGGGCTGATCGCAGAGATAGCAAAAAAACATGACGACCTAATAGTATTGAATGCAAAAGATGCACCAGACTTACACAAATGGTCCCCTCCAGTATACAACTAGGACAATATCAGTCGCTATGGAGGGTGACAATATGTATGGGTACATATTCATACTATGTAGGACAACTAAGTAGACGGTTATGTTGTTTATTCCATCTTGCTACAATGCTCCGCACTTTGTATATATATTTATATATTTATGTGTACGTATGTATATTCACTGCTCTTATTTTTATTTTTTGTATCTTCTCAATTATTGCTCAGAGTGTTGCTATCCCTGTGCTGTTGCAATCCTGGAATTTCCCCATTGTGGGACTAATAAAGGCTTATCTTAAGGTTGGGTATCATCAGGCGCTCAAACAGCCCATGGGCATCTCCACTACATATGGTGCCTAAAGCCAAGGGATCATGTCGACCATGTGGCGATTTCCGCAGATTAAACAACTCCACAGCACATGACCGCTACCCAATCCCCCATATTCAGGATTTTCCGTCCACCTCACCGGGGCACGCATTTTTTCCAAGATGGACCTGGTCCGCGGGTACCACTAGGTCCCGGTGCGCACAGAAGACATACCCAAAACAGCAGTAATAACCCCGTTCGGTCTTTTTTGAGTTCCTACGCATGCCTTTCGGGTTAAAAGGTGCAACGCACACCTTCCAACGCATGATGAGTGCTGTGCTGTGTGATCTGCCTTTTGTGTTTGTCTACCTGGACGACATCCTGGCAGCCAGCGCATCCGAGGACGAACACATAGCCCATCTCAGGATGGGTTTCCAGAGGTTGGAAGAGCACGGGTTAATAATCAACCCGGCAAAGTGCCAGTTCGGGGTTACAGTAATCGACTTTTTGGGCCACCGCATCTCACCAGAGGGCGTGATACCCTTACCGGACAAAGTGCGCACAGTGGCAGATTTTCCCCAACCTCAGACAGTCAGGGCACTGCAGGAGTTTTTAGGGTTGGTTAACTTTTACAACCATTTCCTCCCCCGTGCAGCCCAGCTCATGCAGCCTTTGTACACTGCACTTAAGAAACGGAAACCGGCAGACAGCATCAACTGGACCCTTGAGTGGGAGCAGGCATTTTCCGATGCCAAAACAGCTCTAGCGAAAGCCGCACTACTGGTGCACCTGGACCCGGCGGCTCGGATAGCGCTCACTACCGACGCATTGGACGTGGCCATAGGGGCCGTCGTGGAGCAGTGTGTCGCCGGTTCTTGGCAGCCGCTCGCCTTTTTCAGCAGGTCTTTGTGCGACAATGAGTGCAAATACAGCACGTTTGACAGAGTTACTGGCTTTCCACCTGGCCATATGCCACTCCCAGTTTTGGCTGGAAGGGCGCAGCTTCACTGCGTTTGTAGACCACAAGCCACTAACATACGCTATGGCCAAGGCTTCAGAACCATGGTCGGCCCGGCAGCAGAGACAGCTGGCTGCTGTCTCGGAGTTTACGACCGACATTCAGCATGTGGCCGGTAAACTCAATGTGGTGGCAGACTGCCTCTCAAGCGCATTAGTGGCTCCAGTCTACGTAGGGATAGATTACACGGCCATGGCCGCCGAGCAGGTCGACGATGCGGACGTTTGCACAATCCAGTCTGAGCCAACAGGGTTAAGGCTGGAGAGCAGAGTACTGCAAGACACCCCCCCACACACCCACTCTGTGATGTTTCCATAGGCTGTTGGCGCCCGGTGGTTCCACACGCTTGGTGCCGCCGTGTTTTTGAGTCGGTTCACTCCCTGGTGCACCCGGGAGTGTGCGTGCCAGTCAAAATGGTGGGAGCAAAGTTCGTCTGGCCGCGCGTGCATAAACAGGTGAAAGAGTGGGCTGCAGCCTGCGTAGCGTGCCAACGAGCCAAGGTGCATAGGCACACAAAGGCCCCCCTCAAGCCGTTCTACATCCCGGCTAAGAGGTTCGACCACGTTCACGTGGACTTCGTGGGGCCCCTCCCGCCATCGCAGGGGTTTACGCACCTCCTGACAGTGGTGGACCACACCACGCGCTGGCCCGAAGCAGTGCCGCTAGCTTCCACCACGTCTACAGAAGTCATATGCACTTTTTTGGCGGCATGGGTGGCGCGCTTCGGCGCCCCTTCGGACATCACATCCGACAGGGGCCCACAGTTCATTTCCGACCTCTGGTCTGCAAAGGCCCGGAGCCTGGGTGTCAACATTCATTGCACGACCGTGTACAACCCCCAGGCCAACGGGTTATGAGAGTGTTTCCATAGGTCGCTTAAAGCAGCGCTCAGGGCTTCGCTTATGGATGCAAATTGGGTGGACCGGTTGCCGTGGGTTCTGTTAGGGTTGCGTTCTGCACCGAAGGAGGATTTGGCTGCCTCCCCAGCAGAACTTGTTTTTTCCAAGCCACTGCTCCCCAGCGAATTTTTGCCTGACAACCCCGCGCCAAACACCAAGCCATCCCCGCCTTCACTACATAGTGCAGAGGCAGGGACGGTACCACGGCTGGCCCACCCCTGTTTCCCCCACGCTTTCGTCCCAAGGACCTTGAAGGATGCATCGTTCATGTTTGTCAGGCACGATGCCCACCAGACCCCATTGTGCCCGCCCTATGACAGGCCATTCAGAGTGTTGGAATCTGGGGCTAAACATTTCATGTCAGACTTGGGGGGAAGCAGAGAAACAGTCTGCATAGACAGGCTTAAGCCTGCGTTCGTATTAGCAGACAAGCAGGTGGTGTTGGCCCAAGCGCCTCGGCGCGGATGACCCCACTGAAAGCTCCGCAGGTAAATGACTCATCAGCTCAGTCACAATTGCATGATTGCATGATGAGGATGTGTCCCCCCCCAATGTCCCCCCACAGACGGACGTGCCTCCAGGAGCGTCCCACCGGCACAGCAGCACCTCAGAGCCAGTGACCCCCCGTTACAGCCGCTACAGACGTTGGCTGAAACCCACAGGACATGAGGGTTAAGGCCCATTCTGAGTGTTCGGGGGGGGGGGGGGACCTAGATGTTACATTCTCCACTCAGACTGAGTGGCATAGGAGGAGAGAAACCGACGGGGGGTTGAAACGGGACAGCGGAGGTGGAGACGCTTAAGGACTGTTAGGCTGATGCGCTGGACAGACTGTGGCTTCTCCACTGAACTGTATGTTAATACGCCGACAGGCTTTGTGATTATGTGTATTGTGGTGTGAGCCCCCAGGTAAGGCATGTAAGATATAAAAGAGAGATGCCATGCAACCTGAGGGAGTATTCTTGTTGACTTGATGTTAGAGAGAATAAAGTCCACGCTGATCCAGCTCACTGTCTCGCCTGCTCATTTCTCTCCACAATGTATATATACAGTAGGGGTAAAAAAGTATTTAGTCAGCCACCAATTGTGCAAGTTCTCCCACTCAAAAGATGAGAAAGGTCTCCAATTTTCATCATAGGTATACCTCAACTATGAGAGACAAAATAAGAAAAAAAAATCCAGAAAATCACATTGAAGGATTTTTAATGAATTAATTGGTAAATTCCTCGGTAAAATAAGTATTTGGTCAATAACAAAAGTTCATCTCAATACTTTGTTATATACCCTTTGTTGGCAATGACAAAGGTCAAACGTTTTCTGTAAGTTTTCACAAGGTTTTCACACACTGTTGCTGGTATTTTGGCCCATTCCTCCATGCAGATCTCCTCTAGAGCAGTGATGTTTTGGGGCTGTCGCTGGGCAACACGGACTTTCAACTCCCTCCAAAGATTTTCTATGGGGTTGAGATCTGGAGACTGGCTAGGCCACTCCAGGACCTTGAAATGCTTCTTACGAAGCCACTCCTTCGTTGCCCGGGCGGTGTGTTTGGGATCATTGTCATGCTGAAAGACCCAGCCACGTTTCATCTTCAATGCCCTTGCTGATGGAAGGAGGTTTTCACTCAAAATCTCACGATACATGGCCCCATTCATTCTTTCCTTTACACGGATCAGTCGTTCTGGTCCCTTTGCAGAAAAACAACCACAAAGTATGATGTTTCCACCCCAATGCTTCACAGTAGGTATGGTGTTCTTTCTCCTCCAAACACGACAAGTTGAGTTTTTACCAAAAAGTTCTATTTTGGTTTCATCTGACCATATGACATTCTCCCAGTCCTCTTCTGGATCATCCAAATGCTCTCTAGCAAACTTCAGACGGGCCTGGACATGTACTAGCTTAAGCAGGGGGACACGTCTGGCACTGCAGGATTTGAGTCCCTGGCGGCGTACTGTGTTACTGATGGTAGCCTTTGTTACTTTGGTCCCATCTCTCTGCAGGTCATTCACTAGGTCCCCCCATGTGGTTCTGGGATTTTTGCTCACCGTTCTCGTGATCATTTTGACCCCACGGGGTGAGATCTTGCGTGGAGCCCCAGATCAAGGGAGATTATCAGTGGTCTTGTATGTCTTCCATTTTCTAATAATTGCTCCCACAGTTGATTTCTTCACACCAAGCTGCTTACCTATTGCAGATTCAGTCTTCCCAGCCTGGCGCAGGTCTACAATTTTGTTTCTGGTGTCCTTTGACAGCTCTTTGGTCTTGGCCATAGTGGAGTTTGGAGTCTGACTGTTTGAGGTTGTGGACAGGTGTCTTTTATTCTGATAACAAGTTCAAACAGGTGCCATTAATACAGGTAACAAGTGGAGGACAGAGGAGTCTCTTAAAGAAGAAGTTACAGGTCTGTGAGAGCCAGAAATCTTGCTTGTTTGTAGGTGACCAAATATTTATTTTACTGAGGAATTTACCAATTAATTCATTAAAAATCCTTCAATGTGATTTTCTGGATTTTTTTTTCTCATTTTGTCTCTCATAGTTGAGGTATACCTATGATGAAAATTAGAGATCTCTCTCATCTTTTAAGTGGGAGAACTTGCACAATTGGTGGCTGACTAAATATTTTTTTGCCCCACTGTGTGTGTATATATATATATATATATATATATATATATATATATATATATATATATATATATATATATATATACACTACCATTCAAAAGTTTGGGGTCACTTAGAAATTTCCTTATTTTTGAAAGAAAAGCACTTTTTTTCAATGAAGATAACTTTAAACTAATCAGAAATACACTCTATACATTGCTAATGTGGTAAATGACTATTCTAGCTGCAAATGTCTGGTTTTTGGTGCAATATCTACATAGGTGTATAGAGGCCCATCTCCAGCAACTATCACTCCAGTGTTCTAATGGTACAATGTGTTTGCTCATTGCGTCAGAAGGCTAATGGATGATTAGAAAACCCTTGTGCAATCATATTAGGTCTGCAATGCTGTAATTGCTGCAAATGGAGGATTCTTTGACGAAAGCAAAGTCTGAAGGAAAAAATTATTATTTCAAATACAAATCATTATTTCTAACCTTGTCAATGTCTTGACTATATTTTCTATTCATTTTACAACTCATGGTGGTAAATAAGTGTGACTTTTCATGGAAAACACAAAATAATTGTCTGGGTGACCCCAAACTTTTGAACGGTAGTGTATATATATATATATATATCCATCCATCCATCCATCCATCTTCTACCGCTTTTCCGGAGGTCCGGGTCGCGGAGGCAGCAGTTCAAGCAGAGAAGCCCAGACTTCCCTCTCCCCAGCCACCTGCTCCAGCTCTTCAGAGGGGATACCAAGGCGTTCCCAGACTAGCTGGGAGACATAGTCTCTCCACCGAGTCCTGGGTCTGCCCCGGGGTCTCCTCCCAGTGGGACGTGCCTGAAACACCTCAAGTGGGAGGCGTCCAGGAGGCATCCTAATCAGATGCCCATACCACCTCAACTGACTCCTTTCAATGTGGAGGAGCAGCGGTTCTACTCTGAGCCTCTCCCGGATGACTGAGCTCCTCACCCTATCTCTGAGGGTGAGTCCAGCAATCCTACGGAGAAAGCTCATTTCAGCCGCTTGTATCCGCGATCTCGTTCTTTCGGTCATTACCCAAAGCTCGTGACCATAGGTGAGAGTAGGAACGTAGATTGACTGGTAAATCGACAGCTTTGCCTTAGAACTAAGCTCCCTCTTCACCACAACAGACCGGTACAACGTCCGCATCACTGCAGATGCTGCTCCAATCCGTCTGTCGATCTCTCGCTCCATTTTCCCCTCACTCGTGAACAAGACCCCAAGATACTTAAACTCCTCCACTTGGGGCAGGAGCCTGTCCCCAACCCGGAGAGGACAATCCACCTTTTTCCGGCTGAGGACCATGGACTCGGACTTGGAGGTGCTGATTCTCATCCCAGCCGCTTCACACTCAGCGGCAAACCGTCCCAGCAAGAGCTGTAGGTCATTGCTGGATGAAGCCAACAGGACAACATCATCTGCAAACAACAGAGATGAGATCCTGTGGTCACCAAGCATGACACCCTCCATTCCCTGGCTGCGCCTAGAAATCCTGTCCATAAAAATTATGAACAGGACCGGTGACAAAGGGCAGCCCTGGCGGAGTCCAACTCTCACTGGGAATGACTCCGACCGAGTGTTGGCAATGCGAACTAAACTCTCACAACGGTCGTACAGAGACCGAATAGCTCGTAACAACAAGCCCGATACCCCATACTCCCGAAGCACCCCCCACAAAAATCCACGAGGGACGCGGTCAAATGCCTTCTCCAAGTCCACAAAACACATGTAAACTGGTTGGGCAAACTCCCACGAACCCTCAAGAATTCTCGAGAGGGTAAAGAGCTGGTCCGATGTGCCACGGCCAGGACGAAAACCACATTGCTCCTCCTGAATCCGAGGTTCGACCAACGGCCGGACTCTCCTCTCCAGTACCTTGGCATAGACCTTCCCAGGGAGGCTGAGGAGTGTGATCCCTCTAAAGTTGGAGCACACCCTCCGGTCCCCTTTTTTGAAGAGAGGAACCACCACCCCGGTTTGCCATGCCAAAGGCACTGCCCCCGACCTCCACGCAATGTTGCAGAGGCGTGTCAACCATGACAACCCAACAACATCCAGGGCCTTGAGGTACTCGGGGCGAATCTCGTCCACCCCCGGGGCCCGGCCACCAAGGAGATTTTTAACCACCTTGGCGACCTCAGCCCCTGTGATAGGCGAGTCATCCCCCTCGTCCCCAAACCCTGCTTCCTCTGTGGAAGGCGTATCAGTGGGATTGAGGAGATCCTCGAAGTATTCCTTCCACCGCCCGACGATATCCCCAGTTGAAGTCAACAGTGTCCCATCCGCCCCATACACAGTGTGGACGGGGAGCTGCTTTCCCCTCCTGAGCCGCCGAACAGTTTGCCAGAATCTCTTTGAAGAAGAGAACCTGCCCACAGAGGCAGGTTTGTCTCAAGGCAGTTTTATTACACATTCACCATCATCAGCAAAGTTGAAAAAGAGAGCATCTCAGAAAAACTCGTCCCTTATATAACCAGGACTCTCACAGCTCACAATTCACATTGCATTACAATCACAAGTCACAATGCATTTCCCCTTTAATCCTTCAGCATCCCCCTCTCCGTCCTTGGCCCACAAAGGGTCCTCGACACAGTCTCTAAGCACACAAAGGATCCCCCCAAGGCCGTCTCCTGCATAACAAGGCTTACACTTTCACAGCTTCCTGTTATCTCCAAGGAGACTCCGTTCTTTGTTCTTATCTGAGATGTGAGGCCTACAGTAATACACATGTGTGGCCACAATGTCAGCTGACCTGCACTGAGTATTCGTTTGCTTAAATTAACCTAAGTTGGCAACAGCTGCACATACACTAGCCTAAGTTAGCAAAAGTTTGCCAATGCTTGCAAATGCTGGCAAAAGTTTGTAAAAGTTTGTAAAAGTTGGTGTGCGCTGGGTTAAAAAAAAAAAAGACCTGCTCACAAACGTAACTTCACCAACATTTGGACTAATTGCTCTGATTTTTCAAAACATCTGCAAAAGCTGTGCCAATTGCTATAGTGTGAACCCAGCTTTAGGCAGCAGCGAGCCATAGTTTTTTCCTCTCAACTTCCTTGAGAAAGCAATAAAATGAAATTCCCTTGGTGCTAGAACAATTAGAGCAACCCACAGCAACACAAGACAGGATGAGAACATACAATGTTGCTAACAATCACACATCGGCACAGTTTAATTTTTTTTTTATCACACATGTGGCTATAACATGATATCCAATATGGCTGTGACAACAGCTTGACCTTTGACCAGGAGACGGTGCTGCACATGGTCCATAAGAACACAAAATGGGAAACTATAAATAAACTGAACCAGTCAGCCTTTTTCTATAAGGTGGTGGTCTCTATGAAGCTGTGTTCTCTGTGAAGCTGCTTCAAATTTTTTCCCCTTGTTCTGTCAAGCAGTTAGGTAAGCAGAACAGAAATCTGCTTCCCTTAAGTAACGTTTCAAAAGTTATTAAAAGAGGAGTCTATAAATAATATACAGTACATAGATATGCACTGTATAAAGCTCCTTTTGGCAAAATAAATCTGTTTGGCACAATAAGGGAAGCTGCTTCAAATTTAAACTCAAATGAAGAAACACCCCCCCTCCCCCGCAGAAGAGGAAATAGCTGTCCCTTCCATTGCCGCCCACATATGTAGGTGCAAGCACTTCTGGAGGGACACCAAAGCAGCTCTGCTCAGGTCGGCCGAAGAAAACACATTGGGCCAACCAGAAGAGGCGTCCTGCTCCCGTTTATGCAGTAGGTCAAAAGGTCTGGCTCTCTACTAAGAACTTTCCCCTGAAAAACAAATCCAGGAAGCTCAACCCCCGGTTCATTGGCCAATTACTCTCAAAGCCATTGTGAACCCCTCTTCAGTCAGGCCCAACCTCCCATTTTCGCTCCAGGTCCACCCCACCTTTCACGTGTCAAACATAAAACCAGTGTTTACCAGCTCCCTCTGGCCCCCATCCAAACTCCCGCCACCACCTAAGATGGTCAGTGGAGGCCTGATTTACACTGTGACACGTATCTTGGATGCTCGCCGCAGGGGCCACAGCATCCAGTTCCTTGTTGACTGGAAAGGGTATGGACCCAAAGAAACATCCTGGATCCCCAGATCCTTCATTATGGGTGGCTCCCTGATCCATGATTTTTACCAGCGACACCCGGACAAGCTGAGGATTACGCCAGGAGGAGTCCCTTGAGAAGTGGGTATTGTTAGGATTCCTGCCTGCTCTGTGTCCCTGCCTCTCTCCCTCTCTCAATCCCCCCTAATTAGGCACCGCTCCCTGCAGCTTATTACACCACCTGCCGCTAATCAGGGGAGCCCTTTAAACTGGACGCGTTCCCACCACTGTCTGGTCACATCACACCTCCTGCCAGCATGTTTCCCACCTGAACTTTGCCTGATAATATACGTGAATTTGTCTCTTATGTTTTGACCATTTGCCTACCTTGGAATCCCAAGCCTGCCTGCTGATTTGGATTTGCCTAACTGCTCACTGTGTTGCCTGCCCTGCTCTGACCCTCGTTTGTCTGACCCCCAAGCCTGTCTCATAAATTGGATTGTTTACTCCCTGGATTGTGCACACTCCCTCCTCCACCCCCCCCACCCCCCCAAGTAAGTCAACTTACCACCGTTTACCTTCACTGCTTTCTCCATTCCTTTCCCCTGCACTCAGGCCTCACCAGCCTGCCATGGTTCCTCTCTGAAGCAAACTGCAGCAGAGGTTTCACTTCTGGCATCTAGCTTCCCTGCAGTTGGAGGCTGTCACCATCTACGCAGTATCTTCCAGAGAAACCTGTAAGCACAATTACCCAATTAATCTCCTTAATACTACCTGCCCATTTATACACACTAACCCTTGTGTCTGCTCTCTCCCTGCAGGGTTGCCAGATCTCCATTGCACTATTACTACACAATTATTGTCAATAAAATCATTGTTATACTTTATACATGCTGCCATCCATGTCTGCTTCTGGGTCTGGGTTTGTTAACCATGTCACCAATGACAAATCTGTTTCTTCTTTAAGCACCTCCAGCAACTTTAACCTTACCTCTGAGACAAGACAAATTAATTTCACATGGGTTCTATATCCCAGCCAAATAAACTCATCACCCTGGGATGATAGATGTATGTCCTTCATCATGTTTGCATTAAGAGAGACATCAAACGCATTACAGCTTCTTAGCCCATCCGGACTGAGTTTCTTTCTCAAGATAAAGCCAGTGTGATTTATGTATCGGTTACGTATAATCAAGACAGGCTAGAATTTCATAAGAAAACGGCATTAATGAGTTGGTTTATCCAAGTGAGGGTTCAGCTCCAGAAATTTGTTCACAGTGATGTATATAAGCTCTGAGCTGATGTTACAAGAGAAACATTGTCCAGGCTAAGCTCAACAGGCTGGCTTGGATTAAAACGTTAAGTGCTTCATTTGTTTTTCAGAGAAAACCCAGACTAGCGACATGTTCTGCCTATAATAGGGGCAATGGTTGAACACTGGATATGTAACTATGGTAAACTCCACTGTCCCTTTAAATCATTTTAAATAAACTTTTGATGCCAAATGGCACAAGCTGAATTAAGTAGCAAACACTTTTTATCACTTTAATATGGGGATACTGACATGGTTTTAAGGGTTTTAGGAAAATAGTTTTAACATTCAGTGGAGAGTAGAGTAGCTAGCATAACTTTAGACTATTCTTTCTTATAAAACTGGTAAAATTGTTATTTAAATAAATAACTAATCATTTTTTAAAAACTTAATAGGATGATAATTAGAACTAGTGGGCACTCATAGAGTGCATACCTCTGCCAAGGCTCTATCTTGCAACACTAAAGAAAGTGGAAATAGTGATCCAGAATCCACATCCTGACCTCACCTTATGGGTTCATCATAACCAAAGGGCCACCTCCTGGGAAAATTTTATCAAAATCCATCCAGCGGTTTTGCATAATCCTGCAAACAAAAAAAACAACAACAAGAAAACAATAAACAATACCACCTCGGTGGGGCTAATAACTGAAAAATACAAACCTCAAAGAGAAATGGCTCAGAAAAAGACAAAATTAATTACACAACCTGAAAAATTAACAATTAATCATGTAATGCAATTTTTGCACATACAGTCAATTTCCCAGAGCCAGTATGCTCTGCAATGCAATGATAGAGCAGCCAGTACTGTACCAAAACTGTGATCAACCCTCTAAAGAAAGACATGCTACGTCAGTGAGAACATAGGCTTTTATTAGATCAACAAATGTGCATTGTTTCTGCATAAATCCTATCATAATCTAGCACAGGACAAAGTTTCACAGAACCATTACAGGGAATAACTGGGCACAATACAGCTATAGGTTATGCAGTATAAGCCTCAGGCTGATATCACATCTGTTCCCTCATTTTTTTATACTCACGCTGCATTATTTATGACCTGAACATCTTTGGCAATGCACGAAACTAGACTAGAAGAAATGGAAAAATTAGCTCGCTACAGAAATCATCTTCAGGAATACAGTATTTTTGGACAAAGGAAGTGTAGGCTTCTAGGCATGTCAGTTTTTCTCACAGTAATTTATCGAAGACAGAGCATTCCCTCACAAAGGAGCATTTGCTCACTCTTCCTAAAGACCCCTGGCCCCAACTCCAGAAGAGCCGGACATAAATCTAACCCCTTAAGAGATTACATGCTGTTAAGGGTACATGATCCAGGCTGGATAGAAAGCAGGGCTGTAAAGGAGGCCACAGGAAGGACTCCAGCTTGCCTGGAATGATTCTGACTGACACACTGGCCCCAATCTGCGTCTCATTCTTCACCCAACAAGCAGGTTTATTACTGGAGGTCTGTTTGTAAATTTATATAGACGGTCAGTGCTTATCTGTAAGTAGATATTAATGTAACAGACCCCTGACCCACGTGGCACAAGACCAGACAGGAGAAATGTTTTCATGCATCTCTGCACTCAGATAACACAAGTGTATATGATATATAATTGTCACAGCTGACAAAAGTAGACAGATTAACACTGCAGGCATACCTACAAAGTTTGTAATTAAAAAAAAATGTAAAACAGCAATTTGCTGTGGCAATGACAACTCATAGAACTGCTCTGGTATAACAGCCATTTACACTGCACTGAAATTTCTCAGGGAAATTTGTGGATATTTCTTGGGTGTCTGGGGCCCTGGGGTGGACATGGCCTTGGCCGGGGATTTGGGTGCTTCTTCGGCTCGCTGGGCCTTGAGTGCAGTGCTCTGACTCTGCTGGGATGGCGGGTTGCAGGCTGGGGCTCATGGCTCACTGTTCCGGGCTCCTGAGGCCTCGCCCTGCGGCTGCGGGTGTTTTGCACGGGGCCTTCCTTTGCCCTTCCTTGTCTTGGGACTGGGTGGCCTCGGGACATAATGTGCCACCGCCGGAGTGGTGACCTAGATGTAGAACGTCCGCCCCACAACCAGGAGGTCGCGGGGTTCAAGTCCCGGCCAGGTCATGCCAAAGACCATATAAAAATGGAACTTCCTGGTTCCAGCTTGGTGCTCAGCAAAAATAGAATGGAGGAGGGAAATGTGGGTGGCAGTGGCTCAGGAGGTAGAGTGGGTCATCCAATAGCCAGAGGGTTGGCGGTTCAAATCCCACTCTCCCAAGCCATCCTGCCGTTGTGTGCCTGGGCAAGACACTTCACCCACCTTGCGTCCAGTGTCCATGACACTGGGCATGAATGTGTATAAATGTTCGGTAGTGGTCAGAGAGGCCGTTGGCACAGATTGGCAGCCGTGTTTTCGTCAGTCTGCCCCAGGGCAGCTGTTACTACAGAAGTTGCTTACCACTGTCAATGTCTGGAATGAAAGAATAATGGACTCACTGTAAGCGCTTTGAGATGTCACTTGACATGTAAAGTGCCATACAAATCTAATCCATTATTATTATTGCTCTGCGAGGGCTGTGGGTTGTCTGAACGATGGAAGCACTATCTTGTTTGCCTGCTGTCCTGGGGAAGGCGTTGCTGCGGCCTCCAACTCTCATTTTGCAGTATGTTTCCTGGCAAACCCCCACACACATACACACACACTTGTGCACGTGTGCACACACACACACACACGTCTATAGGTTCTCTTTCACGTGTGGATATCAGGCTTTTGTTCAAAATTTTCTCAGAAGCAGCAATTGTTTCTTGCGTTTTCTTTCCCTTTTGTTAACCTCCCCCCCCCCGACCACTTCACATACCTTCAGTTCCCTCTCCCATACCCCCAACAGGTCCAGCATAAGTAAAACAATTTAAATAAAGTATTAAAGTTATTATACAGAAAAAAAAATCCTATGAATGCAATTTATACACAGTATATATCAAATACAAGCTCTAGGAGGAGGAGGTCGAGGAAGAGGAGGAGGAGAAGAAGAGAGGGGGAAGTCGTGTTAGGAGGAAAAGAGAGAAAAGGGAAGGTAGAAGTGTGGAGGTGAGAGTAGGGACTTTAAATATAGTGACTATGACTGGTAAAGGCAAAGAGTTGGCTGGTATAATGGAGAGAAGAAAGGTTGATATACTGTGTGTTCAAGAAACCAGATGGAAGGGAAGCAAGGCTAGGAGCATTGGAGGTGGATTGAAACTGTTCTACCATGGTGTAGATAGGAAGAGAAATGGAGTAGGAGTAATCCTGAAGGAAGAGTATGTGAAGAGTGTTCAGGAGGTAAAGAGAGAGTCAGACAGGATCATCAGTTTGAAGCTAGAAGTTGAAGGTGTGATGTTGAATGTTGTCAGTGCGTATGCCCCACAAGTTGGATGTTGGGTAGAAGAGAAGGAGGAATTCTGGAGTAAGTTGGATAAAGTGGTAGAGTGTTCCCGGGGGGGAGGGGGGTGATTGGAGCAGACTTTAATGGGCATGTAGGTGAAGGGAACAGAGGTGATGAGGAGGTGCTGGGTAGGTATGGTCTTAAGGAGAGAAATGTAGAAGGAGAGACGGTTGTGGATTTTGCTAAGAGGATGGAAATGGCTGTGGTGAACACATACTTCAAGAAAATAGAGAAACATAGGATGACTTACAAGAGTGGAGGAAGGTGCACACAGGTGGACTACATCTTACGCAGAAGGAGAAATCTGAAAGAGATAGGAGACTGCAAGATGGTGGCAGGGGAGAATGTAGCTAGACAGCATTGGATGGTAGTCTGTAGGATGACTTTGGAAAGAAAGAAGAGGAAGAGAGTGAAGGCAGAGCCAAAGATTAAATGGGGAAAGTTACAGAAGGAAGAAGGTCACACAAAGTTCAGGAAGGAGTTGATACAGGCTCTGGGTGCTCAGGGAGAATTACCAGATGACTAAGAAAGTACAGCAAAAGTATTGAGGGAAATGGGTAGAAAGGTATCGTACGTGATGTATCCCCTGGATGAAGACAAGGAGACTTGGTGGTGAAATGAGGAGGAACAGGAAATTATTCAAAGGCAGAGATTGTCAGGATGTGAGCACAGGGGGATTCCACCGGGCTCAGTCTTTCTGCCTTTTTTCATATTTGTACTGTGTTGTCATTTTGAGTTGCTATTCCTGTTATTTTATCCTTGGTCGATTTGTCATATGTTCTGTATTGTATCCTAGTATAATTTATTTTCCTTGTTTACATGGTTTCCCGTTTGTTTACATGTTGAGGTTACTTGTCTCTATTTTTGCCATTTCATTATATTTGTATTCTGTTGTGATTCTCTCTCGGGGTTGACAGCTGTCAGTAGCTTTTCCGGGTTTCTTGCTCTACGTGGGCGTGGCCCTGTCAGCTGCCAGCTCCGGTCGTTCTCTCCCTTTTCATTAATCCCAGCTGGTCTAAATTGTATCTTTGTTTTCTCCTGCCCACTCAGGTGACCCACTCCTGTAATCACTTGTTTCATTTGTGTCTAGCCTTATTTAATTAAGGACTGTCATTTTCATTTCCCGATTGCCGCAGTCTTGTTGAGTTTCTCCTTGTCGCCACCAGAGCCCTGCCTCGCTCTGGTGCGCTTTCTCAGTAACTTTATTCGTTGTTTGTATTTTGTGTTAGAGCACTGTATTGGACTTTATGTTTGTTGTTTTATTTTTTTTTCAATAAATCTCACAAGCTCACAGTTCAGCACGTGGGTCTCACCTTTCTGCCCCGAAGAGCAATTCATGACAGAAATTAGCAAAGAAAAAGTGGGATAGTCAGGGAGATGAAGAAAGTAGACAGTGTTAGGATTCCTCCCTGCTCTGTGCCCCTGCCTCTCTCCCTCACTCTCCCCTCTGATTAGGCACTGTTCCCTGCAGCTGATTACATCACTTGTTGCTAATCAGAGGACCCCTTCAAATTTGACGCTCTCCCTCCACTCTGCCTGGTCGTGTAAGACTGTCAGGAGCCGAACCGACTTGGCTTCCCCCTGGCTCGGCCCTGATCTCTCTGTGAGTTTTGGTTCCACTGTGTATGTGCATTTTGTGTATTCTGTGCTGTTTTCCATATCCATAGCCACTGCCTGACCAGCAGCTGTTAGACAGTTGCTGTGACCTACTTCCTCTCACGCTGCTGACAGTCTGCCGGTCCGGCCATGCCCCCTATATCTCTCTCTTTCATTTCCATCAGCTGTTCCAAGCCCCGGTAATCATCTTTCCCACGCCTCGCCCGGGTGCTCCCAATTTGTTATGCCGGCGGTGTTTGTACTTAAGCAGCCTTTTGCTAGTCAAACACCGCTGGACCATTGTACGTGTTAGACGGTTGGTCTCTGCCGTCTGACTGTCACGTCCCAAAAGATAATTTGTGTGTGTTTGCCTTCAGACTTGGACGACTCAGACTGTTTCTGCACTATGAGTAAGAGCTGTTTGCGTTTCTATTTGCAGTTGTGCTGCTACGCTTGCCTGTAACGTTTCCCCTTGCAGCACAACTGCTATGCTAGGACACCGCTGCCCAGCTCTTATCCCATGCAAGTCGAGCGTCCTGGAGAACTCTAAGTTACCTGAGCATTTTGTCCTGTCTGTTTTGTGGCCACGGTGCACAGTGGTCTGCCCGCTGCATGCAATTTGTGTGAGCCATTATGTGCAAAACTGTTACATTTCTGTAAGTCTTTACTTTTTGAACTGTGTGTTGTCAATAAATGTGTGTTTGGTGTAACCCTGTGCGTAAATCCTCATTCCTCCTTCTCTTCCTCCGTGCGCTGGGAGAAGCGCACAGGGAAGTTTATGACAGAATGGTCAGGCCATGTTAAAAGGATTTAGCGGGTTTCACCCACACAAACCTTTTTTCATTTTTTGAACATTTTTCCTTTTTTCCATCCACCTGTTTGTTGGAGCACATCATGCCCTGGGCTCGCCGACCTCATCGCCATATGGGAGGACCGGCAGCTGGCGTCCCCACTCTGGAGGAGGAGTGGGCAGCAGATTTCATCCAGGACTTTGTGGAGGAGGCTCTCGCTTCCCGTGGTCCCAAGAATAAATGGGAGTGTTTGCTTGGGGCTATGGGCATCCTTGAAGCGCATCCTGGCCTCTGGAGGTGCCCACAATACGCGGAGCTGCTCTCCACGGTCTGCGTGCTCGAGCACTCATTTCCTGGTTTTTCTGCAAGGACACTTCCCGTCGAGCCAAAGCAGAGTTGTTCCCCTCGTCAGCCATCCACTTCCTCTCTAGCTCATCCCGAAGTGCCAGCTTCAGCCTGTGTGTCTCCCGCTCCACCACAACAGCATCATCAAACGGCAAGATGCCGGGAGAAGCCCTCCTCGTCGACAGCGAATGCCATCGTTCCAGCTGCAGTGAGGTCCACTGAACTGACCCTGGCCACGCCTACCTCCATCGTCATAGGGACAGCTGCTCCACCTATCTGCAGAGGGGCCCACATCACCGCTGACATGGAAAAGGATGACTGTCTGCCATCTGCAGCTGCCAGAACCAACGACCTGGATGACAGGCAAGTACTTTTTCTTTCTATTCCATCTAATAGTATTGAATCTTGCCTGTCTCCCGAGGGAGAGGCCCAGTTTAAGCAGTCCGCTGGGTCCTCTCCTCCAGCTGCAAAAACTAATTCATTTCTTCCCCTCTCCATGTCTCCTCCCATTCTCCCTGAGGGCCTGTTGGCCCAGGGTCAGGGCCATCAGACGGTGGAGGAGCTAGTGGCTTCAGATGATTCCTGCCCGGAACCAGCATGGAGAGGTTCCCCTGCAACCACGCCAGATGAATTCCTAGCGTTGGAGCCACTGCAGGGGGAAACTAGGACTGCAATCACCATCTCGCCTGCTGTAGAGGCTTCTGCAGCGGATTGGGAGCCTTAGCTGGACCTCTTGGAGGCCGGGTCCAAGTGTTCATCGCCAGGATCGACGGAGTCCTGGACAGCGGTGGAGCTCGAGCTCAGGCAAGTTTTCACTCTTGTTTTTCTTATGACAGTTTTAGAGAGATCTTGTCTGGCTCTTGGGAAGGAAAGTCAGATGCTGCCCTCCACTGCATCTGAACTCACTTCACCGGGCTCTGCCGCTGCCGGCGACCCTAACCATCTTTTTTCTCCTGCTTCCCCTGAGCCTTCATCTAGGGTCGCCGGAGAGGGTGTGTCACCGCCGGAGGTCACTGAGGGTCCGTCTCTCCCTGCAGAGGTCCACCCAGGGCCTGCTCCTCTCCTGCCTGAGGCCGTCATGTGGGTCCCTCCGCAGGCCAAATCTCCGTGGGCATGGCAGGCTGGTTTTGGACCATCGTGGGGGCTGCGCTCCAGGATTAGCACGACATGGGTGCTGTGCGCCGGCTCGGACTCATCATGGAGGCCACGCTCCAGGGCGGGTTCCACCACGGGTGCAGCCTTAGCCTGGTCCATGTCCCCCGCGGGTGCAGCCATGGCCCGGTCGGGGTCCCCCGCAGGTGCAGCAGAGCCTCAGCCGGAGGTCACCACGGGTGCTGCAGAGCCTCAGCCAAAGGTCACCGCGGGTGTTGCTGAGCCTCAGCCTAAGGTCACCGCGGGTGCTGAGCCTCAGCCAGAGGTCACTGCGGGTGCTGCAAGGCTTCCACTGGAGTCCACCGTGGGTGTAGTGGAGCCAGTCCCGTCGGGGTCCACAGTGGGTGCAGCAGAGCCGGCCTGGTTGGGGTCCACCGTGGGAGCAGTTGCGGACTGCCCTGAGGACACCGTGGTCCCCTTTTCCCTCCCTGATGCCGTGGAGGTCCCCTGTCCCTGGTCTGGTTACCCACCAGTGAGCCTTCCAGTGGGCAGGCCACCTCCTGCTTCACCCCTTCAGTCCTGGTGGCTAAACAACACTGGCCAGCCACTGGAAGAACTGACTCCCCGGGTCACGTGGCCCATGTTTTCCAGAAGGCTGCCGGACTCTGTCCACTGGACTTCTGCTGGGCCTGGGACTCTGGGCGGCCTCCTGACCTCCAGAGCCCATGGATGTGGACTTGAGGGGGTTAATTGTGGGCCCTGGGCGGGGTATTATGTTCCCTCCTTTCCTGTTCCCCCTACCTCCCACCCGGGTTCGTGCTGTTTGTTGCTTTTGCTCCTGTTGGGGGGGGGGGGTCTTTTTGATGTTACCTTGGGTGTCTGGGAATCCACCCCTTAAAGGGGGGGACTCTGTCAGGAGCCAAGCCGGCTTGGCTTCCCCCTGGCTCAGCCCTGATCTCTCTGTGGGTTTTGGTTCCACTGTGTATGTGCATTTTGTGTATTCTGTGCTGTTTTCCATATCCATAGCCACTGCCTGACCGGCAGCTGTTAGACAGCCACTGTGACCTACTTTCTCTCACGCTGCTGATAGTCTGCCGGTCCAGCCACGCCCCCTCTCTCTCTCTTTCACTTCCATCAGCTGTTCCAAGCCCCGGTAATCATCTTTCCCGCGCCTCGCCTGGGTGCTCCCAATTTGTTATGCCAGCGGTGTTTGTACTTTAGCAGTCTTTTGCTAGTCAAACACCGCTGGATCATTGTACGTGTTAGACGGTTGGTCTCCACTGTCTGACTGTCACGTCCTGAAGGATTATTTGTGTGTGTGCTCGCGGTCAGACTTGGACGACTCGGACTGTTCCTGCACGGTGAGTAAGAGCTGTTTGCGTTTCTGTTTGCAGTTTGCTGCTACGCTTGCCTGTAGCGTTTCCCCTTGCAGCACAACTGCTACGCTTGGGCACTGCTGCCCAGCTCTTCTCCCATGCCAGTTGAGCATCCTGGAGAACTCAATGTTACCTGAGCATTTTGTCCTGTCTGTTTTGTGGCCACGGTGCACAGTGGAATGCCCGCTGCACGCAATTTGTGTGAGTCATTATGTGCACAACTGTTGCATATCTGTAAGTCTTTACTTTTTGAACTGTGTGTTGTCAATAAATGTGTGTTTGGTGTAACCCTGTGTGTAAATCCTTATTCCTCCTTTTCTTCCTCCGTGCTCTGTGAGAAGCACACAGGGAAGTTTATGACACAGACATTCTGCCTGCCTGTATCCTGCCTGAACTTTGCTTGTTATTATCAGCGGATTTGTCTCTTGTGCTTTGACTTTTTGCCTGCCTTAGAACCCTTAGCCTGCCTGACGGACTGGAATTGCCTGCCTGCTCTTTGTTGGCCTGCTGTGCAATGAACCCCGCCTGTCTGACTCCCGAACCTGCCTTATGGATTGGATTGTTTGTTTCCTGGATTGTGCACATTCCCCTTATTCCCAAGTAAATCGACTTATCACCATTTACCTTCACTGCATTCCCTACTCCTTTCCTCTGCACTCAGGCCTGGCCAACCTGCCACGGTTCCCCTCTGGAGCCAACCACAGCAGCCCCCCCACCACAAAGGATTCTTTCCTAGTACCCAGCTTCCCTACATCAGAAGGTTGTCATTTATTCCACGCAGCACCTTCCAGAGAAACATGCAAGAACAATTATTTAATTAATCTCCTTAATCCCACCTGCCCTTTCATATCTACTTATCTCTGTGTTTGCTCTCTCCCTCCAGGGTTGCCAGATCTTCGTCACATTATTCTCTGCACAATTATTGTCAATAAAATGTTGTTTAAACTGTACAAACATTCTCATCCATCTCTGCTTCTAGGTCTGGGTGTACAAACCATGTCAAACAGGAGTATCTGGAATCTAGGTGCATGGTAAAGAGAGGTGGCAAAGGGAAAGGAAAAGGCATATATTGAGTTGTATGAGAGGCTGAACACTACAGAAGGAGAAAAGTGGCATGTTTTTAGGACCCAGTAAGCAAACACAGGCTCAAAGGTAGATTTGATTATCTTCATTGTGTGCTGAGTGCGTGTATGCGTGCGTGCAAGTGTAGATGTTGCAGCCAGGGCGAGCAGAGCACCATACAGCCTGGCAACCTGTTGATGAAATGGTGAACAGCTCAGGTTAGTCCCAAAGGCCCTGGCCAGGAAGACAGCGTCTACTGTCCCGGTTGCGGATGGAGATGATCGTGGTGTTGTAGAGGTGTAGTGCCGCTCGGTCCACCGCCAGAAGGGAGACCTCCGCCGCCACGGATCTCCACCTGTGCACAGGGGATTAGAGGGAAGAATAATGGTGAAGGAAGAGATGGCTTACTTATCGGGGAGACGTGAGCCCTTCCAGACGAATGACAAAATAAGAAGAGTTTCTCAGAAGAACATCGACAACGAGAAGGAAGACTCTGGATGAAGATGTGTACCAGTCTCACCAGACCAAGGAGTGAGACGACTCCGTGCTGACCTGTGGACAGCACGGCTTAAAGAGCTCCAGTGATGAGAGAGAGCAGGTGTGCGAGCAGCTGTGGAGAATCAGACAGGCAGAGCGAATCATCACAATACTCCCCCACTACGTGGCGCCTCTCGGCGACCAATCTAGCCTACTCGGGTGCATCCGATGGAAGTCCCTGATGAGTTGAGGATCCAACACGAAGGAGGGACCCACCCAGGACCTCCACTCAGGGCCGTAGTCCTCCCAGTCCACCAGGTACTGCAGGCCACGACCCCGGCGACAGACGTCCAGGATGGCGTTGACCTTCCATGCCGGGTCGCCATCGATCACCACTGGTGGAGGTGGCGTCTTCGGAGGAGGGCACAGAGGCCTGGAACAGAATGGCTTTACCTGAGAGACATAAAAGGTGGGACAGATGCGGAGGGAGGGGGGGAGAGCTAGGAGCACAGCTACAGGATTCACAATATGGGTTATTGAAAACGGCCCAATAAACCACAGAGAGAGTTTCCTCGATTCAGCCTTGAGGTTGATGTTTTTAGTCAAGAGCCATACCTGTTGGCCCACCCGGTAAGGTGGAGCCGGCATCCTGCGACGATTGGCGATCGTGGTGTTGCATTCCGCCATGCGCCGCAGCACGGTCCGTGTCGCTCTCCACAACTGGCGGCAGTGTCTCAGGTGGGCTCGAACAGACGGTACAGCAATGTCCCCCTCCTCCTCAGGAAACAGCAGAGGGTTGTAGCACAGAGAGGCCTCAAAAGGGGACATGCCTATAGCTGATGACACGGTGGTGTTTTGGGCATACTCCACCCATGGGAGGTGGGTGCTCCAGGACACTGGGTTGGCGGTGTCAACGCACTGCAGTGCTGCCTCCTACTCCTGATTGGCCCACTCACACTGTCCATTATTCTGCAGGTGATACCCCGATGACAAGCTCACTGTAGCCCCAATGGCGCTGCAAAAAGACCTCCACACCTGAGAAACAAACTGGGGCACCCGGTCGGAAACAATGTCCAGGGGGATGCCATGCAGCCTCACCACGTGAAGGATGAGCAGGTCCGCTATCTCCTTTGCCGTGGGCAACCCCTGTAGGGGGATGAAGTGGGCTGCCTTTGAGAACCTGTCCACGATGGTGAGGATGACAGTGTGATGAGAGGGTGGAAGACCGGTGATCAAGTCCAGGGCCACGTGTGACCAAGGCCTGCCAGGGATAGGGAGAGGGTGAAGTAGGCCCGCCGGAGGAGAGGAGGACGTCTTGCCGTCGGCGCACTGGGGACAGGTGCGGATATATTCTCCGATGTCCTTCTGGAGTGAAGGCCACCAAAAAGTCCTCTGCAGGAGCGCCACCGTGCGTGCCATCCCAGAGTGGCACGAGAGCTTGGAGGAGTGAGCCCAATTAATCACCTCGCCCTGGACGGCAGATGGAACAAACAGCCTCCCCGCTGGTCCCCCGCCTGGGTCCGCCTCGGTCTCCTGAGCTTTCAGGACCTTCTCTTTGATACCCCACAGGAGGGCGCCCACGACGCACGACGGGGGAATGATGGGGTGCTCTGACACCGCCGCGGCATCTGAGGCGAATTGCCTGGATAAGGCATCAGGCTTGGTGTTTCTGGACCCGGGACGGTAGGTGATGGTGAAATCAAAATGACCCAAAAACAGGGATCAACGGGCCTGGCGCACGTTCAGACGTTTGGCTGTCCTGAGGTATTCCAAGTTTTTGTGGTCTGTCCAGACGATGAACGGCTGGGAAGCCCCCTCCAGCCAATGGTGCCACTCCTCCAGCACAAGCTTGACTGCCAGGAGCTCTCTGTCCCCGATGTCATAATTCCTCTCCGCCGGGGAGAGGCGACGGGAGAAGAACGCACAGGGGCAGATCTTGCTGTCTACCAGAGAGCGCTGGGACAGCACGGCTCCTACGCCAGAGTCCGAGGCATCCACTTCCACCAGGCATTGCAGAGCGGGATCCACCTGTGCCAAGATGAGATGAGATGAGATGAGATGAGATTCAACTTTATTGTCATTACACATGTATGAATACAAGTTAACGAAATGTGACTTGGCATTTGGGCACGCTCTGCAGAGCACATCCAAGGCCGGGGCAGCCGCTAGGCGCCAGTCATGAAAAAAGAAAAAGAGAAGAGATATGACACAGTAGGCGAGAGAAAAAAAAACATGTTTTATCAAAATGGCGCTCAGTGAGTGAGGGAAATTTTGATTGCAGGCAAAAAAAAAACTCAATGCACATTTAGCAGACAACAAACCAAGCAATGAGAGAACAGTGTTTGTAAAATATATATCAGTGATTGTATCAGTGGTGTATGTTGAATGCAGTAGTGTAGGTATGTCAATTGCTAGTGAACAGCAGAGGGTGCCTCCAGGCAGTGGATAGATGTCATAGTCATGTGATCTAAGCAGTCCAAGAGTCACTTTCTCGCTTGCAGCTGGTGTTGTCACATGATGCACTGTCCCTGAGCGTCCATCTGTTGACAACAACAATTGTGTCGATGTTTAGGTTAAGCCACTTCTCCAGCGTCATCCTATCGAGGAGGAATGTAAACAAGGGCACCAAAATAAGGTCAAATCTGCACAGTGCACTCAGAGAATAGAATTTCCCTCTCTTCGATTCTGTGTGCTTCAAATTTCATTTTCCATGGAGAGCACAGGGCTCCAGATGTATTCCTCCACTGAATCACTGTCATTCAGTTCACCTTTGCCGCTACTCGTGCCCTCCCCAACTGGTCGAATTTGATGAAGGAGCTTGCCGGGTCCGCTTTGATCAGCTCTCTCACCTTCCTTCAATTTCTGATGCATTAGGGAACTTCACAGCCAAAAATAGAAGTCCTGAGATCATAACCAATAATGTTTCCACAGACGCATGAATTCCAATGTCCATGAGTCCTCTCGCAGGTTCCAATTCTTGGGCTCCCCCTTGGCCCGATTCTTGTTGAAAAATAGTGACAATAGCACATTTAAGCCGCTTCCGCCGCTTTCCAGATCCATAATTTCTATTTGGATTAAGATTCAGCCAGAAAAAGAGCGACATTGCAAGCTGGGATCAGAAGGGAGGATTAGAAAGGGTTAGAAAGGAGAGCGAAGGAGAGCGAAGAAATGCGTCTGCTCTCTCTCAGAGCCGGAAGTGAAGATCGGAGGAGAGGAGAATTGAGATTTCAGGTTGACAAAGGCCGCCTCAGCCTCCTCCGTCCACTGGAAGGGCACCGTGGAGGAAGTGAAATGGGTCAGAGGAAGGGCAGTAATACTGTAATTCTTGATGAAGCGGCGGTAGAAATTGGCGAATCCCAGGAACTGTTGTAATTGCTTCCGAGAGGAGGGAGTTGGCCACTCTACCACCGCTCTCATCTTGTCAGGGTCCGCGATGACCTCATTGTGAGAAATGATGAACCCCAGGAATGACATCTTGGGAGTGTGGAATTCACATTTCTCAGCCTTCACAAATAGTTTGTTCTCAAGCAGCCGCTGCAAAACTCGCCTCACGTGCACCCGGTGCTCATCCAGGGACTGGGAAAAAATCAAAATGTCATCCAGGTATACAAAGACATATGAGCCCCAAAAGTCCCTCAGCATGTCATTGATAAAGGCCTGGAATACGGCGGGGGCGTTGGTCAGCCCAAACAGCATTACGAGATATTCAAAATGAATGCTAGGGGTCCGGAACCCTGTCTTCCACTCATCGCCCTCCCAGATCCGCACCAGATGGTAAGCGTTGCAGAGGTCAAGTTTGGTAAACCAGGAGGCCCCCGGGAGGGAATCAAACACCGTATTGATCAAGGGAAGAGTGTATTTGTCCTTGATGGTGATATTGTTGAGCTCCCGGAAGTCGATGCAAGGCCTCAGCGAGCCGTCTTTCTTGCCCACGAAGAACAAACCTGCCCCACCGCCGAGGATGAAGGCCGGATTATGCCCGAGTTCAATGACTCCATAATATAAGTCTCTATAGCCTCCCACTCCGGGCCTGACAGGCTGTAGAGCTGACTTGATGGTAGCAGGGCTCCAGACCGGAGGTTGATGGCACAATCGTGTGGACGGTGGGGGGCGAGGGATAGAGCTTGGGACTTACTGAAAGCAGCCACCAGGTCGTGATATTCCGGGGGAACCTTGGACAGATCAGGGGAGGGGGTGACGGGGACACCGAGGGGCACGGATGGCGAGCAAGCAGCGGACTGAAAGCAAGCACTGAGGCAGAACGATCTCCAAGAGACTACGTTCCCAGAGCGCCAGTCAATCGAAGGGTTGTGTAATCGGAGCCAGGGATAGCCGAGGATAACAGGAGAAGTGGACACCGGCAGCACAAACAACCTGAGCTGCTCCCAATGATTCCCAGACACTATGACTGATACTGGCGCGGTCTGTTTTGACACCACGGCCAGTGGGGCTTTGGACAGGGCAATTAGCTTCAGGGGGGTCTTTAACTGGTGATAAGGAAGCCTCAACTGGGTTGCCAGTTCCCCAGAAATGAAGCTCTGCTTGGCCCCCTAATCAATAAGAGCGTGTGTGGCTATTTCAGTCTGGTTATGGATAAAGCGGATAGGTAGTAGGAATCTAGTGAGGGGATTACGTTGACGTGAGTCCGTGAGTCCCCCTACTGCGACGCATGGACTCCCTCTTTTGGCCGTATGGGACAGGTAGCTACCTAATGCTCCTCGCTGCCGCAATAGAGGCATAGCCCTAACTCACGGCGGCGCTGTTTCTCCACTAGCGGTAATTTGGACTGCCCTACTACCATTGGCTCAGGGGAGTCTAAAGAATCAGAGGGAGGTAGAGCCAGCAGGGGGGGCTGCGGGGAGTGGCAAAACTTTGAGCCTGAGCGACCGGAAGCCTTGCGCTCGGTGGCCCATTCCCTTAACCGGTTGTCAAGGCTAATGGCTAGCGAGATAAGCTCGGTTAACCTACTGAGCTTCTCTAGACGGGCTAGCTCATTCCTCAGGCTAAGGCTTAGGCTCCTGACAAAGATGCTACAAAACGAGGCGTCCTCCCACCCCATCTCCATGGCTACCACCTGGAAATCTACAGCGTAGTCGGCTACAGATTTGCTTCCCTGCCTTAAGTTAAGCAGCCGGGAGGTAAGCACACTGTCACGGTTGGAGTGGTCGAACACCTCGTCAAACTCGCTAACGAACTGGTCATAGGTCATAGTAGCAAAATCAGCCCTAGCCATCACCGCGTATGCCCATGCTAACGCCTGCCCCTCCAGGAGATTAACCACATAGCCTATACGGCTGTGACTGGTGGGAAAGTCCCCGGGCACCCGCTGAAAGACTATCCCGCACTGCAATAGGAACCCCCTAGCCTCCCCTAGCTTAACGCTAAAGCCAGTGGGCATGGGAATTGGTGTCAAGCAAAATGGTGGTGACTAAGCAGGTTGGGAGCTAGCGGGAGCAGTGGTGCTACCTGAAGTCGGAGGGAAGGGCTGAGGACCCGACAAGCAATCCAACCGGGAATTTATCTGGAATTTATCTGGGTGAGTATAACCTGTTTTGGTGTGATAACTGATCTACTCGAGCTTCCAAGATGTTAACCTTGTGCGCTAGCACATTGTCTGCTGGGTCATTGTGACGGAGTCGTATGGACATGTTTTTAGGACCCAGTAAGCAGACACAAAAGTAGAAAAGTAGATTCAATTATCTTTATTGTGTGCTGAGTGTGTGTATGCATGTGTGCAAGTGTAGATGTTGCAGCCGGGGTGAGCAGAGCACCGTACAGCCTGGCAACCTGTTGATGAGATGGTGAACAGCTCAGGTTAGTCCCGAAGGCCTTGGCCAGGAAGACAGCGTCTACTGTCCCGGTTGCAGATGGAGATGATCGTGGTGTTGTTGAGGTGTAGTGCCGCTCGGTCCGCCGCCAGGAGGTAGAGGGCCGCCGCCACGGATCTCCGCCTGTGCACAGGGGATTAGAGGGAAGAATAATGGTGAAGGAAGAGATGGCTTACTTGTTGGGGAGACGTGAGCCCTTCCAGACAAATGACGAAATAAGAAGAGTTTCTCAGAAGAATGTAGACGATGAGAAGACTCTGGACAAAGACGTGTGCCGGTCTGATCAGACCAAGGAGTGAGACGACTCCGTGTTGACCTGCGGACAGCATGGCTTAAATAGCTCCGATGATGAGGGAGAGCAGGTGTGCGCACAGCTGTGGAGAATCAGACAGGCAGAGCAAATCATCACAAAAAGGACTTGTATCAGTTGGCTAGATAGAGATCAAGCTGGAAAGATGTGCAGCAAGTTAGGTTGATTAAGGACAGAAATGATAATGTACTAACAAGTGACAAGAGTGTGTTGAGAGGGTGGAAGAAGTGCTTTGAGGAGCTGATGAATAAAGAAAATGAGAGAGAGGAGAATGGATGAAGGAAAAATGGTGAACAAGGAAGTCCTGACAGTGAGGGCATCTTTGGAGAGGATGAAGAATGGAAAGGTAATTGGTCCAGATGACATATCTGTGGAGATATGAAGATGTTTAGGAGAGATGGCAGTGGACTTTTGAACCAGATTGTTTAACACAATCTAAAGAGTAAGAGGATGCCTGAGGAGTGGAGAAGTGTTTTGGTGCCAGTTTTCAAGAACAAAGGTGATGTTCAGAGCTGTAGTAACTACAGAGGAATAAAGTTGATCAGCCACACTACAAAGATATGGGAAAGAGTTGTTGAAGCCAGGTTTACAAGAGAGATGACAATCGGTGAGCAGCAGTTTGCTTTCATGCCAAGAAAGAGTATTACAGATGCAATTTTTGCTCTCAGTGTTGATGGAGAAGTACAGAGAAGGTCAGAAGGAGTTGCACTGTGTCTTTGTGGATCTAGACAAATCATACGATAGGGTGCCAAGAAAGGAAGTGTGGTATTGTATGAGAAAGTCAGGAGTGGTGGAAAAGTATGTGAGGGTGGTGCAGGACATGTATGAAGAGTGTGAGACGGTAGTGAGGTGTGCTGTTGAAGTGACAGATGGATTCAGGGTGGGGGTGGGGTTACAACAGGGATCAGCTCTGAACCCCATCTTGTTTGCCATGGTGATGGACAGGCTGACAGACGAGGTCAGGCAGGAGTCTCCATGGACCATGATGTTTGCAGACAACATTGTGATCTGTAGTGAGAATAGGAAGCAGGTGGAAGACAACCTGGAGAGGTGGAGGTATGCTCTGGAGAGAAGGGGAATCAAAGTCAGTAGAAGCAAGACAGAATACATGAGTGTGAATGAGAGAGAAACAGGTGCAATGGTGAAGATGGAAGGAGTAGCAGTAGTGAAGGTAGATGAGTTTAAATACCATCCAAAGCAATGGAAAATGCACAAGAAATGTGAAAAAGAGAGTGCAGGGAGGGTGAAATGGGTGGAGACAAGTGTCAGGGATGATCTGTGACAGAAGGATCGCAGCTAGAGTGAAAGGGAAGATTTATAAGACAGTAGTGAGACCTGCTATGATGTATGGTTTGGAGACAGTGGCACTGACAAAAAGACAGGAGGAAGAGCTGGAGGTGGTAGATTTGAAGATGCTAAGATTCTCATTGGGAGTGACTAGGAGGGACAAGATTAGAAATGAGTATATCAGAGGGATAGCTCAGGTTGAGCAGTTTGGAGACAAAGTAAGAGAGGCAAGGCTGAGATGGTTTGGACATGTGCAGAGGAGGGATAGTGGAGATACTGGACAAAGGATGTTGAAGATGGAGCTGCCAGGTGAAGACCACAAAGAAGATCCATGGATGTAGTGAAGGAGGACATGGAGAGGGTTGGTGTTACAGAGGAAGATGGAGGGATAGGGTGAAATGGAGGCAGATGATCTGCTGTGACAAACCCTGAAGGGAGCAGCCAAAAGAAGAAGAGATGAAAAATTTCACGATCTTCTAGTTTTTTTTAGGTGCATCTGTCCATTAAGGTTTGGGTAATGATTAGAGTTACATATTCTTTTAATTCAGTTCTTTTCAATCCAGCATATCAAGTGTAACCAAGTCATGCTGGAAGCTTAGACTGTACACAGTCCTTTATCTATACATGTAAAATGGTTGTAGATCATATTGGTGTGTTAATATCTTTTAAGAAATTGTTTGAAATGTAAGCAGTTGGAAAATGTTTACATACGTAGCAGGTCAGGTGAAAACTTGCCATGATATTAATGTTTAAGGTCTACTGCATTTCATGACAATCCACTGACTAGATTTTGTGAAGCTGATTGCTTTACACACCATGCTGCGTAGAGGTGGCGTCTTATCTCCATTTCAATGACCCTAGGCCACACAGCTACTGTAAAGGCCTGAGCAGAGTCGCAGAAAAGGAAAACGCATGCAGTCTGTGGGCTGTGCTCATGTATACAGAACTGTTCAGAGGACTTCTGAGGTACAGCTGTCCGTTCAGCAGCCACATTTCACACGAGCTCTGAGTAGAATCTGCAGCTCACATGCCCATGATAACGGCAGCAGCCAAGAGCCACCAAGCGTCCTACTATTAGCTCTGTGTGTTAACTTTCCTTTCCCCATCCTATTATGCTGAGCACCAAGCTAGAAGGCAGAAAGTAGCATTTTTACCTCCACCAGGGAGGTAATGTATTCATCCCTGTTGGTTTGTTTGTCTGTCAGCAATGGATTTGGATGAAATTTTCACCAAAGGTGGACCTTGGGCTGCAGAGGAACCCATTAGATTTTGGTGATGATCCAAGAGCGCATACCTCCACCATGGTTCAGTCTTCTCACAATGTGTTAGCTTACTCAAACACTACTGGACAGACTTTGATGAGATTTTCACCAGAGGTGGTTCTTGGGCTACACTCAAATTAGGGCTGGACAATATGTTTTTAACATATATCATGATACATTTATGGTTTTATCGCGATACACGATATATATCACTGTGATGATCAGGCAAGCGTGCTCCGCCTCCCCTCCTGTTCCCGTCTTCCTGGCTTCAGAGTAATTACCCACCCCTGTGTGATTGACACACCTGCTGCTTCCTGGTTTTCCAGCATACTTAAGAGCCAGCGTGTGAGGAGCTCACCGCTGGATTGTTAGGTTTGCTACCTGTGAAAAAGCCACATTAAGTTATTACTCCTCACTCCTGTGTCTTACTCTCTCCTCAGGTTTGCTGCCACCTTAGCAGTGTGTACTCCGGGGCTGATCATGTTCGCCTGACCCGAAGACACCAGACGTCCACCCAGGTCAACCGTCTTCCCCCTGTACTCCCTGGTCCCATGCAGGAGTTCCCTGCCAGGCTCCTCTGCTCATAGTAGTAAGAATGTACTCCTTTTCTTATTCTCCTCTTGTGGAGAATCTGCCTCTAACCATCTCTATCTGCTCTTTTCCCATAGGCTGCATGTGCTCCAGCGGGCACCTGTTTCTGTGTTTAAATTTAAGTGTGTGTTTTGTTTTTCGTTATTCTTTAATTGTGCCCTTTTATTTAGGGTTGTGTATTAGGGTTTATTCTTTTAAAGTGGTGAAACTTTTTACATCTGAGTCCGAGTATTCGTTTGGTGTGGTCGTTCTGCGTTTGAGCCTCATTCTTGAATTGAATCATGACAGAACAATCCAGCCAAGATCGAGGCTCAGCTGACGCTTTGCCAGGCGAACAGTCAGCACCCTGGCACTTGGAAGCCACGGAATGCCGGGTCATGCATCTAGCTGACCAGCTCCAAACTCTCACTCAGCAATTGGACACCATTACCAAGCAATTGTGTCAGCTTCCTGGTGCAGCATCTCCCCCTGCACCTGCTGCTCCGGCAGTTTCTGCCATCCGCCTACTACAACTCCTTCTTTTGATGTCTGTCTTGATGAGTTTACTCCAATCGACCTTTGTGAGTTAGACAAAATAGTTTCCTCATCCAAACCTTCAACTTGTCTTTTAGACCCTATTCCTACTAGGTTATTTAAAGAAGTCTTCCCACTTATTGGTAGCTTTATTCTTCATATAATCAATTCTTCATTAACTTTAGGCCATGTACCGCAGGCTTTTAAAACAGCTGTAATTAAACCCTTACTCAAAAAGCCAACGCTAGATCCAGGAGCTTTAGCTAACTATAGACCAATCTCTAATCTCCCTTTCATTTCAAAAATCTTAGAAAGAGTTGTTGCTACGCAATTATTCGACCACCTGCAGGGAAATGGTTTACTTGAAGAGTTTCAATCTGGGTTTAGAATCCATCATAGTACTGAAACAGCCTTAGCGAAGGTCACTAACGACCTCCTCATTGCATCTGATAATGGACTAGTTTCTGTACTTGTCCTTTTAGACCTTAGTGCAGCTTTTGATACTATCGATCATAATATTCTACTTGATAGATTAGAACACTATGTTGGACTTAATGGAACTTCGTTGCAGTGGTTTAGATCTTATTTATCTGATAGGTTCCAGTTTGTTCATGTAAATAATGAGTTTTCTTTCAACTCAAAGCTTAGTCATGGAGTTCCACAGGGATCTGTGCTAGGCCCTACTCTTTTTAGATTATATATGCTTCCGTTAGGCAACATTATTAGAAAGCACTGTATACATTTTCATTGTTATGCAGATGACACACAATTATACCTGTCAATGAAGCCAGATGATAGTAATCAATTAGCCAAGTTAGAAGCCTGTCTTAAGGAAATCAAAGCTTGGATGACTTGTAATTTCCTGCTATTAAATTCAGATAAGACTGAAGTCATTCTTGTTGGTCCAAAAAACCTTAGAAATTCCTTTCCAAATCAAACTTTCAGTTTGGATGCAGTTACTCTTTCTCTTAATAGCTCTGTGAGGAACCTTGGAGTTATTTTTGATCAGGATTTGTCCTTCAATTCACATATTAAATTTGTTTCTAAGACTGCCTTCTATCATTTGCGTAATATTGCCAAGATTAGGAGCATCTTGTCTCAGAGTGATGCTGAGAAACTGATCCACGCTTTTGTTAGCTCGAGATTAGATTATTGTAATTCTTTATTATCAGGTTGTCCTAAAACATCTTTAAAAAGTCTTCAGCTGATCCAAAATGCTGCAGCAAGAGTTTTAACAGGTACTAGAAAGAGAGATCATATCTCTCCGGTTCTGGCCTCCCTTCATTGGCTTCCCATAGAGTTTAGAATTAAGTTTAAAATCCTTCTTCTTACTTACAAAGCTCTAAACAATCAGGCTCCTTTTTATTTAAAAGATCTGATACTACCGTATTATCCTAACAGAGCACTACGCTCCCAAAATGCAGGACTACTTGTAATACCTAGAATCTCCAAAAGTACAATGGGAGGCAGAGCCTTCAGTTATCAAGCTCCTCTCCTGTGGAATCAGCTGCCATTCTGGATTCGGGAGTCAGACTCGATCTCTGTTTTTAAGATTAGGGTTAAAACCTACCTTTTTGATATAGCCTACAATTAGGGAGGGATCATGTGTTTCTGAACCCTCCCTTAGTTATGCTGCTAATAGGTTTAGTCAGCCGGGGGACCTCCAGTAATGCACTGGGCCTCACTCCTTTCCTCACTCTCTATGAAATATTTTTTTTTGCTGGTCATTAACATTTGTTTGTTCTCTCCCATAGATTGAGTCCCCATCGTGCTGTTTGCTCTCTACATGTCTGTTCTTTTCATCTTCTCTGTCCCCTCACCCCCCAGCCAGTCGCAGCAGATGACTGCCCCTCCCTGAGCCTGGTTCTGCTGGAGGTTTCTTCCTGTTAAAAGGGAGTTTTTCCTCTCCACCGTCGCCAAGTGCTTGCTCACAGGGGATCACCTGATTGCTGGGGTCTTTCTGCAACTGTGGGGGTTCCCCCCTACAGTTGATAGTGCTATGAGATGACTGTTGTTGTGAAATGGCGCTATATAAATAAAGTTGAATTGAATTGAATCTGCAAGAACATTTCTGTTCCTTCGTCTGCCCCCTATGGGAGGAGGGTAGGGGGATGCAAAGGGTTCCTGCTCCACTGCCGGCTTTATTTCCAGCAGGTGGAAGGGGAGTACAGGAATGATTCAGCTAAAATCCACTTCATGACCTTGTTGCTGCGGGACCGGGCGCTTAAGTGGGCACAGTCCATCTTGAGCAGCCCGTTCAGGCCCCTATACACATTTGAGCAGTTTATGTGGGAATTCTCTGAGGCTTTTGACCATAGGGAGAGTGAGGGGAATATTGTTAGCAAGCTGATGGGACTCCAACAGGGAAACCAGTCTGTAGCCGATTCCTCCGTCGAGTTCCGGGTTGCTGCAGCGGACTCTGGATGGAACAACGCTGCCCTGTGCAGGGCCTTCTTCTGGGGCCTGGATATGCATCTCCGCGATGAGCTGGCTATCCGCGCGTCCCCCTCCTCTCTGAATGAGATTATTGCACAAGGGGCCATGTCTTTGGCAGTATAATTTGTGACTGCAGTTTTAATCACTTTCCATTTTGCACTTTTGTTGTATGGGATAAATTTTCAAGAAGCCATACAGTCATTTTCTTAGGGCTGGTTCCTTTATTTTTTGTAAGAGCCACTAGGATGTTCAGAGCAGATTTTAATGCATTCTTCATATTATAGTGCATGACTTCTCAAGTGATGAAAGATTAGTGGTAGTGCAACATAATTTGCACAAAACTGTATTTTGTTCAGTTTTTACCTTCTGAAGTCCAAACCACTGCCAGAAAACCAAGCTGGTGCTTTTTTCTCCTTTCATTCAAGTCTGTCTCCACTGCAACCGGTGTGTGTCATTTCATTTTTCCCCCTTTCCCCGCTCTGCCAATGTTGCCAGATTGTGCATAAAAAACAAGTGCCACCATGAAAACAGGCTCAAAAGAAGCAGTCTCTAAAGAAAAAAATTGCAGGAAAAAAACAGACCTGGCAATGACCCTGAAATAAAACATGGCACGGGGGAAGTGGGGGGGGGGGGACAAAGGCACACGTCTATTGGTTCCATCATTTTTACGTGTCCCATTCATTGTGCATTGGAAATTCAGCGGAAAGCATTTGGGTGTGGACCAGTGAAAACCGGACTGTGGTGTGCAGAATCTCCTGTGGGTCCCCTACAGCTCATTTGCATACTCGGGACAATTGGTCGTGCTATTTTCCATACGGTCATGAACCGAAGGCAGCATTCTTGTCCTGAACTTTTAAACCAGCGGCTTCTGATCTCAAATAACAACAGTTTCATTAACTGAACCTACTATTTCTTGCATGAAGTGATGTTAGAAACACTTTTCACTGGTTTGTTTTAAAGATATGGAGACCAAGGATACCATATTATCTGGTAGCAGCGGAGAGCTGAAGACCGCCCACGGACGGACCCGTCGACCAATCTAGTGAACTAGCCAGCTAGAGAAGAAGACGGGCGGGGGGTGGGGGGAAAGCAGATCTGTACATTACCTGTTGTTGTGAAGACATGAAGGAGAAATTAATAACTGCTGTTTCAGGCAACCCAATACTACAGTCAAGTGAAAAAATTTGGGAACCCCTTTAGATATTCAGTTCTTTATTAAGAATGTTCACATATCTACGTCTAACCTTGTTTTTTTAGTTATATTTTTTTTAATTTATTTTAACCATTTTAAGTGGGAATGAATGTGGGGGTGTCCTAAAAAAGATAGGTGTCCTAATTAATTCCTTACTATTTGTTTAGAATTACATTTTACAGAAAATTTGAAAAAGTCTTTAATTCATTTTTAATTGGTTACGTGAATCTCCCAGCATTTTTAACAATGATATTAAATATCCATATGTCCAAATATGTAAAAAAAAAAAAAAAAAACCCGTACTTATACAGAGTGTCCTAATTTTTTCACATAAGTGTATATGACAAGTCATTACCATCATATAGAAACAACATACAACAGAACGAGGCATGGAGAGCAGTGGAACATGGGCTCATCCAGCCGAAGCTCACGAACCAGGGGGTCAAATTCACCATGCATTGTGCAGGTCTGTAGGACTGGCTGAGCCCAAAAGCGGCAGCGACGATGACAAAGTCGTCTTTTGTAGTGCAAATATACCAGCACTTACAGCAAGCCGTTTTAACATTAAAACAAACCACTTTCCTGTCTACAATGAACTTTTCTATATCTGTAATTGCCTTCCTCCTAGTCAGAATTAAATTTTTACTGGTTACTATTGTAAATAAAGATATCCATATTAACATTCATGTTAGTAAAAATTATATTTCAAGATATCTAAAATGTAGATTGTACTAGTCAAAACTAACTTCACGACGTCTGAAAAGCTTTAAAAAGTTTAAGTGGCCATTCTAACATTTAATAGCTAGCCTGGATATGTACTGTATTGTAGATATCAATAACTCAATTTTTCCTAGTAAAAATGAACATTTCAGATATCCACAATGAAATTCTTCCTCTCTTAAATGATCATTTCAGATATCTATGACATCATTCTTCCTAGGAGAAAGACGTCACTGTTATTTTGTAACTTGTAGACAAGGATGACGGCAGGAGTGGAGCTGAACACTTCTTTATTATAGCGCTGACTCTCAGTGCACCTAACAGTACATGCAGCCGCTGGCAGAGGTAAGGCGGAAGACACCGCCCCCCTACCTGCAGCCCCTCTTATACCACCAGGGCTGGTGGGACTGGAAGCCGGAGCCACCATCCCGTGCCACACAAATAAGAGCTCCAATATAAACAGTGTATGAACAGTAAATAAATACATAATATATTCCCCCCCAGTGCAATATCAGCCTACCCAAATTTAGAACCCAAATCATCCGCTAAACATAAGTAAACCAAACCAAAATCACCAAAAAGGGCCTATGACATTTACACCAAAAGAACTAAAATTAGGGGTGATGGGTAGACTGCCGTCCTACTCCTCACACAGCAAGGCGAGTTATTCTGCCGCCCATGCTATATCACAGTCCAGTAAAAAAAAACTACTGCCGTGTCTCCTATGTGACATAATTTTGGAACCAGGGGACAGAAGACAGACTTGAGGGAATTACAATTATCCTTTTATTAATCACCTGTGTCTTGTGTGTGAGTGCGTGTATGTACAATGTGGTATGTGAAGTGCAGGACTCGTGCTGGGGGAGAGCTGGACACCGTTCGGCCTGGCAACCTTTTGCAGATGGTGGTGGTGGGCTCCGGTTTGCCTTGAGGGCAACAGCCAGGGAAAAAGCATCTGGCTCTGTGCAGGGAGGAGTGAGAGTTACCCTGATGCTGGAGTGGAGCTGAACCGCCGCCGGGGAGAGAGAATCCGCCGCCAGGGAGATCCACCTGTGCACAGGGGAGAGGAACTTGACAAGGTAAGTGGAGATTAAGCTTACGTGCAGTGACGTGTTGCTCGTGGTTTGAGGAAGAGCCAGGAAGTGGCTGTAGACGAGAGATGTGTCCTCTGGAGTTTGACAGATGGCTCCGTGCTGAGTCACAGGCTGGTCCGGCTCTTAAAGCCCGCTGACGATTGGCAGCAGTTGTGCGTGCAGCTGGGACTGGTGATGGCCCTGCGGGCGCCATGACACTATGTAAAATATAATGCTAAAATAATCCCAAAAACTATTAACACAAACAAAATTTTAACAACCAGAACACATCCATGACTCGGTGAGGATGACCCATGCCCCCACCACCCACCCCCAGACCCATCACCATCAGTCCGCCCCTGGAGGCAGTCTGCTTCCCGGACCACAGCTGATCGCTTCAATCCTGAGGCGTCTTCTCTTCCACACCTCCAAGCGCTCCAACCGTCTGTGGCCGTGCCTTTCTGCCTTCTTCGGGGCACGCCATAGCTCATTAGGATGGCACCACATCCGACAGTAGAAGATAACCATCGTGCCACACATCCATCACCTGCAGCCGACCCTGGTACCGCTCCATCTTCCGCTTTTCCCTCACCCGCCTGGACCTTGCCTCCGCCTGAGCCCGAACCCAGACGGCAACTCCAAGCGGGGCCTTGCACGGCCTGTGGTGTTTCCGCATGGCACTCGCTCCTCCAGTGCCACTCGGTCCTGCCCCGACCACTTGTAGATTCGCTCTTGACCCCGCCCCTGTGGTCCTGTGTTCACCAGTCCTCCATGGCCGTGCTCCAGGAATGTGAATGTCTGAGACCATCGTTTGGGCATCACTCGCTGCCACAAATCCTCCCCCGTGTCGCCCGGTGCCCACATCTAGGGCAGCTCGGACACTGGCACCGGGACCCTCCCGCAGCGACCCTGACCGTGACACGGCCTGTCCACTTTCCAGAGTGCCCTTCAACTGCTCATCCCACACAGCATCGTCCCCAACTCTCGGAACCGGTCGGTCCCACAGTCCGCAGCCCAACCACTCTTCCCCAGCGCCAGTCTTGATAGAAAATCCAAGGCCATAAAACAGGTTGCAGCCCATGATGTTTGAGCGGTAGGCCATCACAACGAACTCCTCATTGGCCATCTCCGCCGCTTTGTACTGAGCCGTCAGTGTGAAGTACCCACCATGGCCAACCGTCCTCCTCCATAACAGCAAAGCAGCACTGAGACACCTCCAATCCTGTAGTGAGGAAAACATTCTCTCACCGTAGCCCAATTCAGCACAGAACTCTCCACTCCCGTGTCGACCAGCATCTATACTGGAACTCCATCCAGAACTACCGGGCAGCGTATGCGCCCACAGGTACTCGGGGACACCGTATGTATCACCATCGGGGCAGGGGGAGTTGAATTCCTGCGCGGACTCTCCTGTTCTGCTGACTGGCACACTCTCACGAAGTGGTGTAGACGGCCACATTTTCCACAGCACTTCCCTCTTGCCGCACACTCTCTAGCCTTATAGTGGTGCTTCGTGGACCCACAACCCATACACCTGGGCTTCCCCAGGGCAGACCTCATCCTTGCAGCGTTGGCCTCCTCCACGTCGTCCTCGCCATGGGGGACCTTGAATTTCCCGGTGAAAGGCGCTCGCTTAGCTGCCAAGTTAGCTTGTCCGCTGCTTCCAGCTGTAGCACCAACTCGACAACCCCAGTCAGTGTCAACTTACCCGGGAATGAGAGCAGCTTGGAGTGGACCGTAGCACAGTTGGTGTGTTCCACTAACTGGTCGCAAACCATTTCCTCCTCCAAAGGCCCAAACCAGCACTCAGCGGCCAACTGCCTTAAGTCCGACAAGAACCGCTGGATCGGTTCGCCTACCTGTTGGCGGCGTTGTCTGAACTTAATCCGTCTGACGATGACGTTGTCTGGCACCCCAAAATGGTTGGCCCTTAACTTGACCACTTGTTCGTAATTGTCCGCGTCTCCAAGCGTGCCCAAAATTCTCTCTCCTTCCATTCCCAAGTTGTGTACCAACAACGCACAAGCCCTCAGCTTCTCCATCCGTCCCAAGTCCAATGTCACCATGTATGTCTGAAAAGCTTTGTACCACCGAGGCCACGGTATGGGCGGTTCCCCCCGGAGCTCCAGGAATGGCCGAATAGGTATTCCACATGCCTCCATGTGTTTACTTCTCGCCGCCAAATGTTATGTCGTAACTTGTAGACAAGGATGACACCAGGAGTGGAGCTGAGCACTTTTTATTATTGCGCTGAATCTCATTGCACCTAACAGTACATGCAGCCGCTGGCAGAGTTAAGGCAGAAGAGACTGCCCCCCTTCCTGCAGCCCCTCTTATACCACCGGGGCTGGTGGGACTGGAAGCCAGAGCCACCACCCTGTACCACACAAAAAAGAGCTCCAATATAAACAGTGTATGAACAGTAAATAAATACATAATAGTCACATTTTCCCATTCATGTGTATTGGGTTTTCACTTCCAGATATCTACATTCTTCCTATTTAGAATGAACATTCTGGAGATCTGAAATAGAATTCTCACTAGGAGAAACTTTTATTTCAGATATCTACAATCCAATTGTTACTAGTCATAATTTTCATTTTGGATAGCCACAATGAAAAAACATTGCAGATAGCTATAATGTAATTTTGGACATCTAATATACATTGTTTACAGTAGAAACAATATAGATATCCACTATTCATATTATGACTATCTAAAATTCAATTTCAGATACTGTATCTGTAATTGAAATTGTGACTAGTAACAGTATACTTACAGATATCTGTAGACATATTTTGGATATCTACTGATAAATATTGACCATCTCAAATGAATTATGACTAGTGACAACTGGATTGTACATATCTGAAATAAGAATTTCCCCTAGTAAGAATTCTATTTCAGATATCCAGAATGTTCATTTTAGACAGGAAGAATGTAACCGTAAATATCTGGAAGTGAAAATCCAACACACATGAATGGGGAAAAAGTGACGTCTTTCTTCTAGGAAAAAATGTGTCATGGCCTGCTCTGCTAATCATCCCCAGCTGCGCGCTCACCTGGTTCCCATTACGACTGGCCTATTTATTCCACGCTGCCCTGACTTGCGGTGCGGAGATGTCTCACTGCGCTCCAGAGGAGCTTCATCGCCAACTCTTTCTACTCGTCGTGATCTCATCCAAAGCCTGCTTCGTTCCTCACCGGAGAATCCCTCCAGCCCTCCATGTAAGCGTAATCCTCAACTCACCCTGTCTTCCAGTCCCCTGTGCACAGGCGGAGCCCGTGGCGGCGGATTCTTCCTTCCCTCCTTCATCATCAAACTCCTCAGACACTCACCTGCAGGAGCTGCACTCCATACTGAAGGACACTGTCTTCCTGGCCGTAGCCATCGTGCTGAACCTGAGCCAATCTCCATCTGCTCCCACAGTTAGCAACAGTGTAACTGTTTAACTCCAGCTACAACGCTCACTAACCTTCCCTCTCTGTGTGTCTTTAGGGTTGCCGGGTCGTACGGTGTGCCACTCTGTCCCTGCTGCTCCTGTCTACACTCACATGCACCAACATACACATTCTTGCTGTAACAAACCTAACTGTATCAATTCGAGGTCTGTGTGTTGCCTCTGGGTCAAAGAACCATGTCAGTACATCTCCACCAGAACGACCCAGCAGACAGCGCTTTGGTGCGCTGTATCAACCACATGGAAATTCGAATTGATCAACCGGCTTAACAGCAGCAGTCTATTTTGACCCAATTAGCCCGTGTCACTGATCGGTTAGACCGATTGACTAACTTCCAGCCTATATCACAGGCCCAACCTATTCCCTGTAACTCTTCAGCTCCCACTAGCATACCAGCTAACCAGCCTGGGCAGAGGTCCCCGGCGCGGCTCACTCCCATTCCGACCCCCAATCGCTTTAGCGGTAAGCTCGGTGACACCAGGGGCTTCGTCATGCAATGCGGGGTGGTTTTCCAGCGGGTACCTGAGGACTTTACTTTGGCCCAAAGTAAGATCGGCTATGTGATTACTTTGCTGGAGGAAAGGGCGCTAGCATGGGCTTACACTGTTATGGCTAGGGCCGATTACACTAACATGACTTATGGGCAGTTTATTGATGAATTCAATTAAGTTTTTGATCATTCAGACCGAGACAGCGTGCTTACCTCTCAGCTGCTGAACCTGAGGCAGGGGACTAGGACTGCAGCAGATTACACAGTGGACTTCCGGATAGCGGCTACCGAAGTGGGTTGGGAGGACGCTGCTCTGTGTAGCAATTTCCTTAGGAGCCTTAGTCCTAGTCTCCAGGATGAGTTAGCCCCTCGAGAAAAGCCGGCTAGGTTATCTGAGCTTATATCTGTCATGGTGCCCTCAGGGCCATCATCAACCTCAGCTGCACGCACACCTGCTGCCAATCATCAGTGGGCTTTAAAAGCCAGACCTGCCTGTGACTTGGCACGGAGCTGTCTGTCAAACTCCCTACAACACGCCTCTCATCAACAGCCACGTCCTGGCTCATCGTCTGATCTCCAGACCAACGCTTCACCACACGTAACCAAACATTGACTTACCTTGTCAAGTTCATCTTCCCCTGTGCACAGGTGGATCTCCCTGGCGGTGGATTCCTCTCTCCCCGGCAGCGGTTCAGCTCCACTCCTGCCACAGGGTAACTCACACTCTCCCCTGCACAAGAGCCAAACGCTGTCTCCCTGGCTGTCGCGCTCAAGGCCAACCTGAGCTCAACACCACCATCTGCAAAGTAAGCTGTCATTATTATAATGCTCTTTGCCCAGGAGCTGAGCTAATTCCTCTGCTTTGTCATTATAGGGTTGCCAGGCTGAATGGCGTCCTGCTCTTCCCCCAGCACGAGTCCTACACTGCACGCACTGTACATACACGCACGCATACACGAACACGGTTAGCAAATAAAAGGATAATTGTACTTCACTCAAGTCTGTCTTTTGTCCCCTGGGTCCTGAATTATGTCAGTACGGCTCCGTCAGAGCGACCCAGCGGACAGCGTGCTAGCACGCCGGTTTAACAGTCTAGAAGCTCGAGTGGAGCAGTTAGCTTACCAACAGAACATTATCCTTAGCCAGCTAACTCAAATTAACAGCCGGTTGGATCGTCTGGATGGACAGCGGACGTTCCCTCCGGCCTCCGGGAGTCCGCCGGCTCCCACTAGCTCCCCTCCTAGCCAGGCTAGTCAGGTTCCATCGGCCCGGCTCACACCGGTCCCCACACCCGCTCGCTTCGGCGGCAAGCTCGGGGAGGCTCGTGGGTTCATCCTACAGTGTGAGACGGTTTTCCAGCAGGTGTCGGGGGCTTTCCCACTGATCATAGCAGGATAGGCTATGTGGCTACCTTGCTAGAGGGTAGAGCGCTAGCTTGGGCTTACGCCATTATGGCTAAGCCCAGTTATGCTAATCTCACTTACCAACGGTTCATTGCCAATTTTCATGAGGTATTTGACCACTCCGATCGGGATTGCGTGCTCACCACCCGGTTGTTAAATCTCCAACAGGGAGGTAGGTCCGTGGCGGACTACGCTGTCGATTTCCGGGTGGTGGCCACTGAGGTCGGGTGGGAGGATGCCTCATTGTGTAGCATTTTTATCCGGAGTCTAAGCCTTAACCTACGGGACGAACTAGCTAGGCTGGATAAGCCAGAGAAACTTACTGAGCTGATTTCACTTACCATTAATTTGAATAATAGGCTGAGGGAGCGGAGATCTTCCAGTCGCTCGAGCGCACAGTTTTTCCGCTCCTCCCAGTCACCTCAGTTTGCCCAGCCTTTGCCGGAAGCGTTAAGACAGAAAGGAGGATATGGTAGTCGGGTGCTCCAAAATTTCATTAGCTGAAAAACAGCGCCGCAGGGAGTTAGGGCCGTGTATGTACTGTGGGAGTAGTGAGCACGAGGTAGAGAGTTGCACTATCCGACCAAAAGAGGGGGTCCGTGCGTTGCAGTAGGGGGACTCATGGACGCGTCTCAGTCAAAACCTCTCACCAATTGCCTCGTGCCCATCAGGTTCATCTACAAGCACACAGAACATACCACACATGCACTGATTGACTCGGGGGCTGAGCAGAGTTTTACATCAGGGGACCTGGCAACCCGGTTAGGGCTTCCCTGCCATGCTCTCCAGCCACCTCTCAAGCTAATCGCCCTATCTAAAACCCCCTTGGCGACTGTCTCTCAGCAGACCGCCCCAGTGTCAGTGATCGTTTCTGGGAACCATCGGGAGGATCTACGTCTGCTGGTGCTGCCCTCCTCCACGTCCTGTGACTCCACAACCTGTCATTTGATTGGCGGACAGGGAATATCAAGTCTTGGTGCTCGTTCTGCCTCAGCGCATGTCTGCAGTCCGCAGCATGCACCCCGTCGGTGTCTTTAGCCCCCCATGCCCCCCCCTCCAGATCTGTCCAAGGTGCCACCTAAATACCATGATCTGGGGGCGGTGTTCAGTAAGTCGCAGGCGCTGTGACCCCCCCACCACCACCGCCCCTACGACTGCGCTATTAATCTCCGGGCTGGTGCCCCGCTGCCGTTGAGCCGCCTCTACAGCCTGTCAGCTCTGGAGCGGGAGGTGATGGATACAAGGAGTCGCTCAGCTCGGGCATTATTCGTCCATCCTCCTCGGCAGTGGGGGCAGGGTTCTTCTTCGTTGGCAAGAAGGATGGCTCCCTGCGGCCATATATCAACTTCAGGGGACTCAACGACATCACGGTACAGGATAAGTACACCCTGCCCCTCATGGACACGGCCTTCGACTCCCTCCAGGGGGCCTCTTGGTTCACCAAGCTCGACCTTCGCAACGCTTACCATCTCGTGTGGATTAAGGAGGGAGACGAATGGAAGACGGGATTCCGGACCCCAAGCGGCCACTTTGAATATCTCGTGATGCCGTTTGGGTTGACCAACGCGCCGGCCGTCTTCCAATGCCTGATAAACAATGTTCTCCGGGACTTTCTGGGTACCTTCGTCTTCGTTTACTTGGATGACATCCTCATCTTCTCTCAGTCATTAGAGGAGTATCGGGTGCACATGAGACGGGTCCTCCAACGACTCCTGGAGAACAAACTGTTCGTGAAGGCCGAGAAATGTGAGTTCCACACCAACAAGACTTCATTTCTCGGCTTCGTTATCTCCCATAACCAGGTTCTCCCAGACCCGGTGAAGGTCAAGGCAGTGGTGGATTGCCCCCCCCCCCATCTAGGAAGCAACTCCAGCAGTTCCTGGGGTTTGACAACTTTTATAGCCGATTTGTGCCCAGGTACAGCATGGTTGCCCGTCCCCTGACCTGTCTCACGTCCACGAAGGTACCCTTCCGTTGGACAGAGGAGGCTGCAGCGGCGTTCGGCACCCTCAAGAAAGAGTTTTCGTCATCCTGCATCCTCACGCAGGTGGACCCGTCCCACCAGTGCTTGGTCGAGGTGGATGCATCAGATTCCGGGGTGGGGGCAGTGCTCTCCCAGCGCTATCCAGTAGACGGGGTGGTCCGACCCTGCGCCTTCTTCTCGCACCGCCTGTCTCCAGCGGAGAGAAACTACAACATCGGCAACAGGGAGCTCCTGGCAGTCAAGCTCGCGCTGGAGGAGTGGCACCACTGGTTGAAGGGGGCTGCCCAGCCTTTCGTGGTTTGGACCGACCACAAGAACTTGGAGTACCTGAGGACCACCAAGCGGCTGAACGCCCGGCAGGCCCATTGGTCCCTGTTTTTTGGACAGTTCAATTTCACGATCACCTATCGCCCCGGGGCCAAGAATGCCAAGCTGGATGCCCTCTCCAGGCAATTTGCAGCGGAGGCATCTGAGGACCATGAGCAGACCATTCTCCCACCATCCTATGTCGTTGGCGCCCTCTCGTGGGACATCAGGGAGAAGGTCGTGAAGGCGCAAGAGGCTGAGCCCGATCCTGGAGGTGGTTCCTCGGAGCGGTTGTTCGTCCTCACATCGGTTCGGGGTGAGGTAATTCAGTGGGCCCATGCCTCGAAGTTTGCGTGCCATCCAGGGGTGTCCCGCACAGTGGAGCCCTCCAGAGGTCATTTTGGTGGCCGGGGCTGCAAAAGGACGTCACTGCCTACATCCGGCCCTGCGCTCAGTGTGCCACCGGGAAGTCGTCCTCTTCTCCACCGGCCGGGCTCCTTCACCCCCTGCCGGTCCCCAGCCGCCCCTGGTCCCACATCACCCTGGATTTTGTGACTGGCCTCCCGCCATCCAACCACTTCACTACGGTCCTCACCATTGTTGACCGATTCTCTAAAGCTGCCCACTTCGTCCCTCTCCGGGGGCTGTCTACGGCACGAGAGACAGCGGACCTACTGGTGCAGCATGTCATACGCCTCCACGGGATCCCCACTGATGTCGTCTCTGATCATGGGCCCCAATTCGTGTCCCAGGTCTGGAGGGCGTTCTGTAATGCACTGGGGTCAACCGTGAGCCTGTTGTCCGGATACCACCCGCAGAGCAAGGGGCAGTGTGAACAGGCTAATCAAGAGCTGGAGGGCGCTCTGCACTGCGTCATCGCCTCCAGTCCATCTTCATGGAGCAGCCACCTGCCTTGGATCAAGTACGCCCATAATTCTATGGTTTCCTCAGCGATCGGCATGTCCCCCTTCAGGGCCTCCTTAAGATATGACCCCCCACTGTTCCCAGAGGAGGAGAAGGAAGTGGCGGTGCCTTCTGTCCAAGCCCACGTGAGGCGCTGCTGCCGGATCTGGACTGCCACCTGCAGAGCTCTCCTTCGGACCGCTGAACGTAACACCAGGACAGCTAACCACCGCAGGAGACCGGCTCCCCAATACACGGTGGGTCAGCAGGTATGGCTATCAACACAAAATATTAACCTGAAAGCTGAAAGACGGAAGTTGGCCCAGTGCTTTATCGGGCCCTTCCCCATTATTTGTGTGGTTAACCCTGTGGCTGTACGCCTAGCTCTCCCCCCCTCCCTCTGCATCTGTCCGACTTTCCACATCTTGCAGGTGAAACCCGTCTGCTCCAGCCCTCTCTGCCCTCCTCCCAAGGCTCCACCTCCACCAGTGGTGATAGATGGCGACCCGGCATGGAGAGTCAATACCATCCTGGACGTTCGCCGCAGGGGTCGCGGCCTGCAGTACTTGGTGGACTGGGAAGAGTATGGCCCCGAGTGGAGGTCCTGGGTACGTCTGTCATTCATGCTCGACAAACAACTCATCAGGGACTTCCACCGGACGCACCCGGGTAAGATAGGTCAGATGCCAGGAGGCACCTCTAGAGGGGGGAGTACTGTCATGGTGCCCTCAGGGCCATCATCAGCCTCAGCTGCACGCACACCTGCTGCCAATCATCAGTGGGCTTTAAAAGCCAGACCTGCCTGTGACTCAGCACAGAGCCGTCTGTCAAACTCCCTACAACACGCCTCTCGTCAACAGCCACGTCCTGGCTCATCATCTGATCTCCAGACCAACGCTTCGCCACATATAAGCAAACATTGACTTACCTTGTCAAGTTCATCTTCCCCTGTGCACAGGTGGATCTCCCTGGCGGCGGATTCCTCTCTCCCCGGCGGCGGTTCAGCTCCAGTCCTGCCACAGGGTAACTCACACTCTACCCTGCACAAGAGCCAGGTGCTGTCTCCCTGGCTGTCACCCTCAAGACCAACCTGAGGTCAACACCACCATCTGCAAAGTAAGCTGTCATTATTATAACACTCTTTGCCCAGGAGCTGAGCTAATTCCTCTGCTTTATCATTATAGGGTTGCCAGGCTGAACGGTGTCCTGCTCTTGCCCCAGCACTAGTCCTACACTGCACGCACTGTACATACACGCACGCATACACGAGCACGGTTAGCAAATGAAAGGATAATTGTACTTCACTCGAGTCTGTCTTTTGTCCCTTGGGTCCTGAATTATGTCAATATCCCTAGTCATCTGTCTAGATAACAGGCTGAGGGAACGGGCGGGGGAGCAGAAATCCCATTGCCGCTCAGGGTTACAGCCCCGCCGCGCTCCATCTACTCCCCTTCTGGCCCTGCCACCAGCTGATTCCTCTGAGACCCCAAAACCCATGGTTGTAGGTCAATCTAGGTTGCCTTCATCGGAGAAACAGCGCCGCCGGGAACTGGGGTTGTGCCTGTATTGCGGGAGCGAGGAGCATGAAGTAACATCTTGCCCGATTCAGCCAAAAGAGGGGGTGGGTCTAGCCTCAGCTTAACCCCCTATCTAGACTCGTTCTTCCTATCAGATTCTTTCATAAACATACTTTCATAAACATACTGAAATACCCACACAGGCATTAATTGAATCAGGGGCAGAGCAAAGCTTTATTTCTCGAGACCTGGCAACCCGCTTGGGCTTACACTGTTCTCCCCTCAAAACCCCACTACAACTGATCGCACTGTCTAAAACCCCCATGGCCATGTTGACTCACCAAACTGCCCCGGTGTCGGTCATCATCTCGAGGAATCATCGGGAGGAGCTTCAGTTTTTTGTGTTGCCAATCTCGTCGTCCCCGGTGATCCTTGGATTTCCCTGGCTGCGTCTTCACAACCCCACGATTGATTGGCGCTCGGGGAATATTAGGTCATGGAGCTCATTCTGCCTCGGCGCCTGTCTCCAGTCAACCGCTTGCTTGCCATCCATTCCCCTGGAGTCTCCCGCCGCCTCGGCCCCGGACCTGTCCAAAGTTCCCCCTGAATATCATGACCTCGAAGCCATCTTCAGCAAGTCCCAGGCCCTATCTCTGCCCCCTCACCGGCCGTATGATTGTGCCATTAACCTCCGTCCGGGAGCTTCGTTACCATCTAGCTGGCTGTATAGCCTTTCCCTGCTGGAGCGGGCAGCTATGAAAGCTTACATCAAGGAGTCCCTAAGTTCGGGCATAATCCGTCCATCTTCTTCGGCAGTGGGGGCGAGGTTCTTTTTTGTTGGCAAGAAGGACGGCTCTTTAAGACCATGTATTGATTTCAGGAAACTTAACAACATTACCACTAAGGACAAATACACCCTTCCCTTGCTTAACTCAGCCTTTGACTCTCTCCAGGGGGCGTCCTGGTTCTCCAAGCTGGATCTGCGCAATGCCTACCATCTGGTGCGGATCCTCGAGGGAGATGAGTGGAAGACAGGTTTTTGCACCCCCAGTGGTCATTTTGAATACTTAGTAATGCTCTTTGGGTTTACCAATGTGCCTGCTGTATTCCAGTGGTTCATTAATGACGTGCTGAGGGATTTTCTGGGGGGTTTTGTATTTGTCTACCTTGATGACATTCTGATTTTTTCTAAATCCCTAGAAGAACATCAGGTGCATGTAAGGAGAGTGCTGCAGTGGTTGTTGGAGAACCAACTTTATGTCAAGGCAGAGAAGTGTGAGTTCCACAGCTCTAAGACATCTTTTTTGGGGTTCATCATCTCGCATAAGGAGATCCTCCCAGACCCTGGGAAAATAAGGCGGTAGTGGAATGGCCAACCCCATCCTCCAGGAAGCAGCTCCAGCAGTTCCTGGGGTTTGCAAACTTCTACCGTTGGTTCATCAAGAACTACAGCAGCCTGGCCCTTCCCCTGACGCGCCTCATGTCGACCAAAGTGCACTTTCAGTGGACGGAAGAGGCGGCTACGGCCTTTGCAGACCTCAAGAGGCAGTTTTCCGAATCCCCCATTCTGGTGCAGGTGGATCCTGATCTTCAGTGTTTGGTGGAGGTGGACACCTTGGATTCTGGAGTGGGGGCCATCTTATCTCAGCGCTCCCCGGCGGATGGGCGGGTCCGACCATGTGCCTTCTTCTCCCAGCGGCTGTCCCCTGCGGAGTGCAACTACAGCATCAAAGACAAGGAGCTTCTGGCCATTAAGTTGGCTCTGGAGGAGTGGCGCCATTGGCTGGAGGGGGCCTCGCAGCTGTTTGTGGTCTGGACGGACCACAGGAACCTGGAGTACCTGAGGACGGCCAAGCGCCTGAATGCCCGCCAGGCCCGCTGGTCCCTGTTTTTTGGGCGATTCGACTTCACCATCACATATCGTCCCGGGTCCAAAAATACCAAGCCGGATGCCCTCTCGAGGCAATTCGCCACAGATGCCGTGGAACCTGAGAATCATCCCGTCCTTCCTGCCTCCTGTGTCGTGGGCAACCTTTCATGGGGGATCAAGGAGAAGATCAGGAGGGCGCAAGAGTCGGAGATGGATCCGGGCGAGGGGCCAGCGGGTAAGATGTTTGTCCCATCGGCCGTCCGGGGTGACGTTATCGAATGGGCCCACTCCTCTAAGTTTGCCTGCCATCTAGGGAGATGGCGCATGGAGGAACTTCTGCAACATTCATTCTGGTGGCCCTCTCTTCAGAAGGACGTTGTGGAATACGTCCGTGCCTGCCCTCAATGTGCCACTGGAAAGTCCCCATCATTCCCTCCAGCCGGGCTACTCCACTGTCTCCCGACTCCTGGCAGGCCCTAACTAACTAACTAACTAACCTGCACTTATATAGCGCTTTTCTAGTCACAAAGACCACTCAAAGCGCTTTCATTAATACTAACCCTCTATTCTAAGGGCCTATAGGAAACAGATATCTAGGGACAATTTAGAACAGCCAATTAACCTAACATGCATGTTTTTGGCATGTGGGAGGAAACCGGAGAAATCCCGGAGTAAACCCACGCAACACGGGGAGAACATGCAAACTCCACACAGATCACTGTTGGTCGGGGGCTGGGATCGAACCCACGATCCCACGATCCCCACAATCCCCCGGCCAAGGGTAAACTGTGCTGCCGCAGTGCTAACCACTGCGCCACCGTGCAGCCCTGGTCCCATGTGGCGTTGGATTTCGTCACCGGCCTTCCCCCCCTCCAACAACCAAACCGCGGTGCTCACCATAGTGGACTGGTTCTCCAAGGCGGCCCATTTTGTCCCTCTCCCAGGTCTGCCTACGGCCAAGGAGACAACAGGCCTGCTGGTTCAACATGTGGTGAGACTGCACAGGATTCCCCTAGACATCATGTCCGATTGGGGTCCCCAGTTCGTCTCTCGGGTGTGGAGGTCATTTTGTAACGCCCTTGGGGCCATGGTGAGCCTGTCATCCGGCTACCACCCGCAGTTGAATGGTCAGTGTGAGTGGACTAACCAGAAGTTGGAGGCGGCGCTGCGGTGTGTGACGTCACACAGCTCAGCCTCTTGGAGTTCTTACCTGCCGTGGATCAAGTATGCCCACAACTCAACGGTCTCTTCGGCTACAGGTATGTCCCTGTTCCAGGCTTCAGTTGGGTATTCTCCTCCATTGTTTCCCGAGGAGGAGGGTGACATTGCCGTGCCATCGGTCCAGGCACACCTGAGACGCTGTCGTTGGCTGTGGAGGGCTACCCGGGCAGCGCTGCGGAGGACGACGGAGCGCAACTCTGCAGTGGCTAACCGCCATAGGACCCCAGCGCCATCATACCAGGTGGGCCAGCAGGTTTGGTTATCAACTAAAAATATCAACTTAAAGGCCCAACGCCAGAAGATGACGAAACGTTTTATTGGTCCCTTTGTCATCTCCCGCATCATTAATCCTGTGTCTGTACGACTTGAGCTCCCACCCCTCTCTCCGCATATGCCCCACTTTTCATGTGTCTCAGGTGAAACCTGTGTCTTCCGGCCCACTGTGTCCTCCTCCCATGTCTCCACCCCCTCCGAGGATGATCGACGGCAGTCCGGCATGGGGTGTGACAGCTATCCTGGACGTCCGTCGCTGGGGCCGCGGCCTGCAATACCTGGTGGACTGGGAGGGCTACAATCCGGAGGCGAGGTCCTGGGTGCGTTCCGCCTGCGTGTTGGATAAAGATCTCATCAGGGAGTTCCATCAGACACACCCAAGTAGGCTGGAACGATCACCAAGAGGTGCTCATCGGGGGGGAGTACTGTCATGGCCTGCTCTGCTAATCATCCCCAGCTGTGCGCTCACCTGGTTCCCATTATGGCTGGCCTATTTATTACGCGCTGCCCTGACTAGCGGTGCGGAGATGTCTCACTGCGCTCCAGAGGAGCTTCATCGCAACTCTTTCTACTCATCGTGATCTCATCCAAAGCCTGCTTCGTTCCTCACCGGAGAATCCCTCCAGCTGTCTACGTAAGCCCGATCATCAACTCACCCTGTCTTCCAGTCCCCTGTGTACAGGCGGAGCCCGTGGCAGCGGATTCTTCCTTCCCTCCTTCATCATCAAACTCCCCAGACACTCACAGGAGCTGCACTCCCGACCGAAGGACACTGTCTTCCTGGCCGTAGCCATCGTACTGAACCTGAGCCAATCTCCATCTGCTCCCACAGTTAGCAACAGTGTAGCTGTTTAACTCCAGCTACAACGCTCACTAACCTTCCCTCTCTGTGTGTCTTTAGGGTTGCCGGGTCGTACGGTGTGCCACGCTGTCCCTGCTGCTCCTGCCTACACTCACATGCACCAACATACACATTCTTGCTGTAATAAACCTAACTGTATCAATTCGAGGTCTGTGTCTTGTCTCTGGGTCAAAGAACCATGTCAGAATGATGTTATAGATATCTGAAATGATCATTATAGAGAGGAAGAATTTCATTGTGGATATCTGAAATGTTTGCTTTTACTAGGAAAAACTGAATTATTGATGTCTACAATACATATCCAGGCTAGCTATTAAATGTTAAAACGGCTTGCCATAACCACTATTAAAAACAATCTGCTCGTGGTTAATAATGACTATTCCAGTATTTCCTCCCGCATTGCTTGACTCCACCTATCCTCTACATGCCCCTTTTCCACACCTCACAGGTTTCGGTATCCGATTCCTTTCCGAAAAATCCTGACCAATGGACACGTAGCATAGGTGCAGCTGTGTGAAAGAGAACAGAGAAACTAACAGATTACACTGCTGCGACAATGCTCGAGGGCTGCGACAAATTCATTTTTTATATTGCACCTACTGTCATGGGATGGTCCTCATGGACCATTATTGAGACGCTATAGGCAGCCGTTTAGTTTGCATATTTATTAGGGAAAGATCACAATAGCAAAATAATGAGCCACGAGGGGCAAAACACAAATAAGACTACAACTAGAGCACGGTCACAGTATATACGTGATAACAAGTACCTTACTGATCAGGAGGAGAAGGAAGACTGGAATCGGGGTTAGGGATTCCAGCCCAACGTTGAAAGATGTCCAACATAGTGTGAGTGAGGTCGCAGCCCCGAGTAACCTCGGCTGCTTCCTTAAATAGGGCTTAGAGGACTAACAGATGATTAGGGCGTCATCAGTGGAATGACAATCAGCTGTCACCACGCAACTCGGCTTTGACAGCCGGAAGTCCCGCAGAGACGCTGTCAGAATAAGAGCCCAGGAGGGCCATAAGGATAGCTAACACAACTGGAGGAAAATACTGCATGACCCGAGCGCGGACAGTATCAGCGCTCAGACCATGACACATAGTAGAATGTATCAATATAGAGAGTATATTCAGTGTATCACCCAGCCCTAACTCAAACCCATTACATTTTGGAGGTGATCTATGAGTGCGTGCCTCCACCAAGGCTTAATCTTCTATCAACGGTTTAGCAGGATTACACTGGATAGATTTGGATGAAATTTTCACCAGAGGTGGTTCTTGGGATACAGACGAACTCATTAGATTTTGGCGGTGACCCATGAGTGCATACCTCCACCAAGGCCCTGTCTTGCAATGTACGGAAGGATGGGGGCAAGGAGCTATGGACAGATGGATGGACAAAGGGAGGGAGGGATGTGCTCTCGAGTGGTTTTCTAGTTAAATATGGGCTTTGGTGTGACCCGGCCAAGGTGTGAACCCACAAGATCCCAGGTAATGGGAGACATTTCACCTCAAAACAACAAACAGTGGAATCAACATTTCATTTAGAGACAACCCATTCGCTTCACTGGGAACTCAGTTATGTTCTTGTTTTTATTTGTGACTTCATGGTGTAATCTGAAGAGCACATCTTCAGCAGCTCTTTCAGCCTCTGGCATATAGCTATCAAACGTAAATACTTTCATCATCCAGTGATACTCGATACAGACATTAGCCAACAACCTTTGTTAAAAAAAAATACACACATGCAGTGTGTTTGTGGTTGCTAAACACACTCCGACACGCTGCCAATCCCTCCCCTTCTGACAGCTGAACAAAAGCTGTTCTGTTTGAAACAAAACATCAGAATGTGCAAGAGGGCCCCAGACTTCACTCGCCCCCCAAGCTCTCCAATGGCTCATCAAAGTGAGAAGAAGGAATGAGCTCCACTGTGGTTCCACAACAAGCTTAAACAGGGACTAAGCATTTAAGACAGTGTTTGAAAAACTGCCATTGCTTTCATTGCTTCCATCCAGGCTTTGTAGTGCAAACAGTAGATAAAGGAGGCACATCTGCAGGGTGTTTGAAATGGATGTGGAGAATCATATCTTTTTGAGTCATGGCACAAGTGGATGCTTAAAGTGACACTCCACCAAAAATCACATTTTTTCTGTTGTTAACATGTCTGTAACATGTTTTTTTGTGACTTACAAGATATATCCAGAGCAAAATCTGAGCGCAGTCCCAAGTCTGTGTTTTTCTGCTGTGAATTTCAAGTAAAGCCCACCCCGCCCCCCAAACGGGTGACTTTGGGCAGAGCATTTCTAGCTATGTAAGCATTCCTGCTTAGCCTGATTGGTTATAACATTAACCAATCAGGCTAAGCACTGAGCATTGCTAAATACCTGAGTTCCCTCCCCCAGGGGAAGAGGGAGGAGCCAATGTGGCTTTGCGGGTTGAGGCAGAAAGAGAGCAGATGAGAGGCAGAGAGGAGGGAGTGAGGGAAGAGGGGGGACCTGGCTTGAATGGGGCCCTCAGTTAGCCAGCGAGATAATGAGCTGAGACGATCGGCTCAAACTGATCAGCCAATACTCCTCTGCCTACCACTGACCACACTGACAGTCAGCGTCCCTTCCTGGGGATGGCGCAAAACTGACTGCAGCTGTCCATAGTTTTCCACCACTGGGGTTACAGTATTCCAGAACCCTGTAGTGCACACGGGGCAGCTTGGAGACTGGAGTCCACTGGCTGCTGGCCACACGTGCAGGGTCCCAGAGGACCTGAGGCACATGGTCGGAAGGCCAAACCAGAGAGCGACGTCTGCTCTCAGGGTTGGAGGCACCAAGACCGCCACCGGTCCATTTTGCATTCGTCTGACTCAGTTCGGTGAAGGGTTGATTTTTTTATTTTTTTTTGGGGGGGGGGGGCACAAAAACCCCCGGGTGCTCCAGTCCATCCCCTTCAGGGAGAACGGAGGAGGAGACATTAAACCCCGCTCCCGAGTTGGCGAGTTGGCCATTGCTTAGCAAAGCGGTCTTCGGTGTTCTCAAGTCAGAGGGGAGGAGAGTGGGTGGGGCGGGGTTATGGGTGGAGCTAATTAGAATATTCATTGATCTGCACATATTTAAGTAGTTGGAAGATGTAAAAGCTCTTTCCAAGCAAGTCTGAGAAATGAAAGGGTTTTTTTGTGGATAAAAAGCCACAATATACTATTTTGGGCAATACACATTGTTTTTGAGGTGGTTTTAGAGCCGCTGGAGTGCGTCTTTAATGAAACTGCATGGGAAGCACTATGACAGTGTTACAGTAATAAAACTTACAGCAGGGTGGAGCTGATTGGATCAAGCCAAGTTTTTTTTTTCTAAAATGTATCTGGCCCTGGGTGGGAGGCCAAGGTCTCGGGGTGGGGATGTGACAAACAGAGGGAGGGGATGGCTGGGAACCTGGCTGTGAGAGGATGACAGCTCTATAAGTCAGGGCCTGATGAAGCAGTCGGCAATGACAATCTCTGGGTCGCAGCCGAAGCAGCGTCCGTCCTGCTCAGATAAAGTCAGACAGGCCATCCATCAGTCCGCAGACAGAGAACTCTCCCATGCTCTTCAGCCACAATGGCAACAACTCAGTGACCAGCCGCTCCAGGAATGCACCGACACTCTTGCTCTGGAGAGGCAGCAGCGGGAAGGCGTGAAGCTGCACCGGAGGAAACATGCATGCGTGTGAGACGCCTAGCCTGTTGAGACCTAGAAGTGCCGCGTCTCTGAGCTGAGAGGGTGGGGGTGGTAGCTGACAATGGTGGAGGGACGGGGGCGTCTCTAAAGGAGAAGACCACCACGACAGCAGCACTAGAGAACCTTCATCCTATAATGAGAAAACAATAACCCATGAAAAACTGCTCATGTCACACCATACATTCCTCCCGTCAAGCCTGTGCAGGGGCAGACAATGCTGGAGTCCTGGGGGAGAAGGGGAAATACCTTCTCTAAGTCCCATTTACTAATAATGTACTGAACAAATTCCAGGTGGAAACTGGAAATGATTCACAAAACATCTCCTTCAAAATTAAGAACTGAAACAAAGCTGTGAATGTAATTATTTAGTGCAAACATCTCCCCCCCCCCTCTACTCTCCTGCATTATGGACTAAAGCCAAGAGCTTATCTGCACATCTCTCCAGAGAAAATCTAACCAAATTCACAAGAACAAACAATAATTTCCCCTCTCCTGTTTACGGGGAAGTAGCATGATGAGAGTCAGACAGGGAGTTTGCAAACATGATTGAATTTTAATTTCCATCAGAACTGGAAGATAATATATTAGGATTTTCTAAGCATTACATTTATTTACATGCATGACGTGTCCAAAAAAGATCAGACTAATGAGTCGCATTTGGGCATGACAGAAGTTTTCCAGTAAATTAACTGATTGTTTACGTCAGTGTTTGAAGTGGCTGTTTAATGTTTATTTTTATTAAGTAGTGGAAGTCGTCTGAGCTCTTGCCGTCACGCTGACATGTGATGATGTTGTTGTGTTTGCCCCTTTCAGGGCATAAATGAGGCACCAATAGCCAACAGTGAGTTTGTTATTTTATGAACAAAAAGTAACAAAATAATGTGCCACGAGGGGCAAAACACACACACTATACATATACGACCTCGGAGGGTGAAAATAACTGAACACAGAGAGATCAAACAGTCACTTACATAGAATATAGCGAGGGCAAAACCGTGCACTGAAAAGGGACTGGAGTCAGGGTTAGGGACTCCAGCCTGGACAGAGTGAGGTTGCTGCGAGGACTGAGCCTCGACTGTGATCTTAAATAGAACACAAACTAATCACAAACAGGTGAGGAGACAACGTAATGAATTAAAAACAAACAGCTGTGACAGGCCACAAGCCGGCTGACAGACGGAAGTCCTGCCGCGGCGCTGCCAAAATAAAAGCACAAATAAATACCATCCTAACACGCTCAAATAAAGAGACAAAAAGGAGAAAATAATAAATGACTCGAGCGCGGAGCAGACCCGCGCTCAGGATCACCACAGATGTGGCTTGTAAAAAGGAAACTGACATGATCTATGCGAGCATGGTTACTTCAGTCTCACAGAAGTGGAAGAAACGTTCAAGAAATGTTAAAGGTATACACAACAGGAGGAGAATCTGTGTGCCTGAATGAAGTACTTGTAAATGCAGTCAGAGTCAAAGAAAATTTAGCACTTTTAAGTATTTTAATGACTACATAATTCAGTGGATTACAATTTTTTTTTATTTAACCATTATTCAAATAAACTGCAATAAACATATTGTGGAGTGTGTAAATGACGAGGCATATTTGTCTCAGGCAGTTTATTACACATCTCCAACATGAGCATAGTAGCAAGAGGACATCTCATACAAAACTCGTCCCTTAAATACTCAAGTCTTCCTACAGCTCCAAAGTCACATTGCATTCACATCAAAGGTCACAATGCATTCACTTCCTTAATCCTTTAAAGGCCTCGGCCGGACGAAAATTCAATATCGCTAAATCATATCTTAAATTGTTGTGTGAGACGAGCTAATTTGAACCGCACATGTTTTGGTGTCAACAAATGTCGCATAAGGTGACAATGCGCTATTTAAGTATGATTTCCTTGAGAGCTGTCTGACTCTGCCGAGCGAACAGCACCTAAGATGGCCACTGACTGTGTGACGTCAGGTCAGGGAGCGACCAGCAAACACTCGACGGACGTTGCGTGTTGTTTACGTTTCAAAAAGCGGCGATTACGGATATTTCTAGGAGTACTTATGGATTACAAATAGAGTATTTATTACGATTAGGATTTCAGTGATCGAATTAATTATGGTTTGGCGTTGTGTTGTCTACGGGTGCGACAGTATACCGGAGGAGCACGCGGTGAGTGTTTATGAATTTCCCCCGCCTGGGAAAATCAGAACCGCATGGGTGAAATTCGTTCAGAAAACGCGAAAAAATTGAAATGATGTTGGAAAATCACCAAACATTTGCAGTAGACATTTCGTTGACGGCGATTTTCACAATAAGATGCAATTTGAAATGAAATTTGCAAAAAGATTGCTGATAAAAAAATCGGCTGTTCCAACTATATATCCGTTCATTTCAAAGTCCCACTCTCAGACAAGTGTCAGTGACAGTGGTGTGAAAAGCAAGGTTGATCTACCGATGCGATCTGCTGTCAGGAAAAGAGAAGTACACAGGGTAAGTTTTCTTTTTTTAATATTCACTGCCAATATTTACTAAAATTATTTACAAGCAATGAATTTCATTGCCTTTGTAACGGATGCCAACTAGTACTGTTCGGCGTAGAACGTTAGTAAAACCTCCCTCCCGAAAAAGCCTCATACAGTATCGGTAGCGCTGAGCTATCGGTCAGACCTTTAGCTCAGCGCGATCGTGCTGTGTCTCCCATGCTCGAACTGTGTAGTTGACTGGTAGGTCGCGGGTTCGTGTCCCCGAATGGGCGAACTGCGCAGGATGATCTCAGTCACAATGGTGCCGTGAACCCGGGATGGGAGTGAGGTTTAAGGGGGAGAGTGTAACGGATGCCAACTAGTACTGTTCAGCGTAGAACGTTAGTAAAACCTCCCTCCCGAAAAAGCCTCATACAGTATCGGTAGCACTGAGCTATCGGTCGGACCTTTAGCTCAGCGCGATCGTGCTGTGTCTCCCATGCTCGAACTGTGTAGTTGACTGGTAGGTCGCGGGTTCGTGTCCCCGAGTGGGCGAACTGCGCAGGATGACCTCAGTCACACCTTAACAACTTATCAAATATTAGAATGTTAGGGTATTCATACTAATCAAATATGAAATATTCAGTGCTGTATAGGGAGGTGATTGTGCCTGTTTGCTCAAGTTATATTTCTATATATGTAATCCAATTTGACACCTCTGGAATGAAATTATGTTGATCTACTGTTTTTGCAGATTTTATCCACTGTCACTCAACCTTCAAATACTGTGGATTTTTCTGACCAAGCAGAGGAAGCTGATGACCAGGACTTTTATGTAAATCCACTTTCAGATCCACTAGACCAACATGTCCCACCTACACTAAATACAGCCCAGGCTATACCAGATCCTCTTCTGACAACACCCAATCCAGATCTCAAAGCCGAACCATCACTGCAACCCAAGTACAAAGATGCGAGCACTACATACGATCCCCCAGCTCCTGAGAGACTGCAACCTAACACAAAAAACAATTTCACACAAACCAGAAAGTTAATTGTCCGACCAGAGAAAAAACCTGTAAAACGTGAGTATCATTGATTTGAAATCAACAATTTATTTACATTATTGTTCATGTGACCTATCAGAATAACTTGTTAACCCTAATACATTGTTAAAATTATTGATCTCCAGGCTCACACTGTCAGACCGATCCGAAGATCACACAATGGGACACAAGTCATCCGAGCACATGCGATACGTGCCGTAGATCACTGGCAACAACAGGGCCTCGCACATCGACACCAAGGAAAGCAAAGAGGAAGTTTGAGGACGTTGACACGGATGATATTGACTCTGTGTCATCTTACGCCTCTAACAATGACCCACATGATGTTACATACCATCCAAGTTTTATGGATGTATCAGACCAAAGGTATGATTCAAATTAATGAAACATTTCAAGACATAAAATGAAATATGAATTTTTTAATTTTTTATAATACTAAAGATATATAATACTAAATAATATAATATTAAAGTCTATATACACTGTTTTTTTTATAACATTTCAGTTTCAACCAAAAGAAGTCCCATAACCACCACGAGGAGGAGAAATACATAGTTTACAAAAGTTGCCTCTGGAAATTATTCAGCAATTGTCATCATTGCAGTTATCCATGTGAGGTAACCAGTCACACTAAAGGCTCTCTGTTGGTGATCAGACAACATTGTCCACATTGTGTTGAGGATCGATCCTGGCACAGCCAGCCGATGATCAGGGACATGCCAGCTGGTAACATACAGCTTTCATCCGCCATTCTCTTCACTGGGGCGTCATATGTCAAGGTCCTCAGAGTTCTAAATGCAGCCGGTATCGTTGGAATTTCGGCGACCACTTACAAGGAGCACAAACAGCAGTATCTGGAGCCAACAATCTGGGGTGTATGGTCAGACCGCAGGATGGACCTATTTCAACAGCTGCTGTCCATGCCAGGTGGCCTTGTTTTGGGAGGAGACGGACGTTCAGATAGTCCTGGCCATAGCGCCAAATATGGTTCCTATACAACTATGGAATTGCGTATAAAGAAAGTGATTGACATCCAACTGGTTCAGGTAGTTGCTTATTCATTTCTGGTTACTCAAGTATTTTTGTGAAATATTTTGTATTATGTAAGATAATTAAATAAATGCAACAATATTAGAAAATTAAATATGATGCAATCCATAAATTAATGGACAATGCAACTTCATAATATTTTATATGGAGTGAATATTTAACTGATCTGCCACTTTTCTTGTTTCATTGTACAGAGCAACGAGGTCGGAAGCAGTAATGCTATGGAGAAAGAGGGCTTCATCCGCAGCATGTATCTGTTACAGCAGCATGGTTTGGCTGTTGATACCATCATAACTGATCGTCATCCCCAGATACAGAAATATATGCGAGAACAGATGCCGGATGTCACACACTACTATGATGTGTGGCATGTTGCAAAGGGTCTGTATAATTATATAGTGCATTTCAATCGCTGCCAAAATGTTATATTAACCTACAAATATATCGAATGAATAATAATTATTTCTTCTACACGATTAATTGTATTATTCTTTGCATTTTATATAGGCTTCATCAGAAGTCTTGAAAAACTGTCAAAGGAATGTCCTGAAGTCAAGCTGTGGTTGAAATCAATCTCCAACCACATGTATTGGTGTGCGGCCTCAAGCCATGGTCAATCTCCAGATGTGATTGTTGCCAAGTGGCAATCGCTTGGAAACCACATCCAGAACAAACACATCAATCATGGCCCTCTATTCCCTGCTTGCCTCCATGCTGACCCAGGAACGCAAACAAAACCCAAGAAGTGGCTCAAACCCAGTGAGTGTAGTTATGGATTATTTCCAATAAATATGTATCAATCTGTAGTGCATGTATTAAATGTATGTATAAATTATTATCCCATTGATTTTCATCATTTTTGGTGATATATCTCACACCTAAAATTTATTTATTTCAGGCACAAAGGGCTGTGAAAAAGTTGTTGATATGATCAACAAAACACAGGTCCTCAGGGATGTGCGAAAACTGAGTCCAGGGCAGCAAACTTCTAATGTGGAGGCTTTCCACAGTCTGATTATTCACTTTGCCCCAAAGAGTGTACACTTCTCATTCCTTGGGATGTTGACAAGGTGAGGAGATGCAATATGTGACCAAAAGTATTAAATGGAATTATAATAACAGTGCCAATTACATAGATTTTCTGCTGATAGACAGATCCCTTATATGTCCATAAATAAATCATTGTGATAATATTCTAATTACAGACTTTGTTTAGCTGCAATGCACTTTAACGAAAATGCAGGCCGTAAGCAGGCACACAATCGTGATGGAGAGCCGGTCTTCATCATCAGATACCCAAAATTCAAAAAAGGAGGATATACACTCACCGGCCACTTTATTAGGTACACCATGCTAGTAACGGGTTGGACCCCCTTTTGCCTTCAGAACTGCCTCAATTCTTCGTGGCATAGATTCAACAAGGTGCTGGAAGCATTCCTCAGAGAGTTTGGTCCATATTGACATGATGGCATCACACAGTTGGCGCAGATTTGTCGGCTGCACATCCATGATGCGAATCTCCCGTTCCACCACATCCCAAAGATGCTCTATTGGATTGAGATCTGGTGACTATGGAGGCCATTTGAGTACAGTGAACTCATTGTCATGTTCAAGAAACCAGTCTGAGATGATTCGAGCTTTATGACATGGCGCATTATCCTGCTGAAAGTAGCCATCAGAAGTTGGGTACATTGTGGTCATAAAGGGATGGACATGGTCAGCAACAATACTCAGGTAGGCTGTAGCGTTGCAACGATGCTCAATTGGTACCAAGGGGCCCAAAGAGTGCCAAGAAAATATTCCCCACACCATTACACCACCACCACCAGCCTGAACCATTGATACAAGGCAGGATGGATCCATGCTTTCATGTTGTTGACGCCAAATTCTGACCCTACCATCCGAATGTCGCAGCAGAAATCGAGACTCATCAGACCAGGCAACGTTTTTCCAATCTTCTATTGTCCAATTTCGATGAGCTTGTGCAAATTGTAGCCTCAGTTTCCTGTTCTTAGCTGAAAGGAGTGGCACCCGGCGTGGTCTTCTGCTGCTGTAGCCCATCTGCCTCAAAGTTCGACGTACTGTGCGTTCAGAGATGCTCTTCTGCCTACCTTGGTTGTAACGGGTGGTTATTTGAATCACTGTTGCCTTTCTATCAGCTCGAACCAGTCTGGCCATTCTCCTCTGACCTCTGGCATCAACAAGGCATTTCCGCCCACAGAACTGCCGCTCACTGGATATTTTTTCTTTTTCGGACCATTCTCTGTAAACCCTAGAGATGGTTGTGCGTGAAAATCCCAGTAGATCAGCAGTTTCTGAAATACTCAGACCAGCCCTTCTGGCACCAACAACCATGCCACGTTCAAAGTCACTCAAATCACCTTTCTTCCCCATACTGATGCTCGGTTTGAACTGCAGGAGATTGTCTTGACCATGTCTACGTGCCTAAATGCACTGAGTTGCCGCCATGTGATTGGCTGATTAGAAATTAAGTGTTAATGAGCAGTTGGACAGGTGTACCTAATAAAGTGGCCGGTGAGTGTACACTGCAAGCAAAGAAAGTTAATCCAACTTTCGGTGAGTATACGAAATATTACAATCATTTTCTAGGCTTGTGTATGATATTTAGGGTGGGTGGAGGGTTGGTCTTCATTCAACTTTCACATTTCATAGCTTTTATCAAATTATGTTAATTTGGGTCAAATATGTATTTCATACTGTAATCAAATGGATTTCTAATTTTTATTAATTTTATTTCAGAATATGTGGATGATCTGATGAATACTCTTTTCGACAAAACCTTGGTTGATCCAACCCACTTATTGGAGAAGTGGCACTCTGTACAAGCCAGAGTTCCAGCAACATTGAGTGCCAAATTTCAGCGTCCCATCAAAGCTGATGCTGTTGAGCAACATGTATCTAGATTTTCAAAATCAAACATGTAAAAGTACAATAAACTGCCAATTATCAATGAAAGTTCAGCTTTCAATTGTTAGGGAAGCAACATATTTTGCTAAGACAAACAAATATAAGTCTAAGATTGTTAGAGAAATGTGCTTTTAAAAATTGAACACGAATTTTACAACATAAAATGGTAGAAAAATTAGTCTAATGTATATGAGATCCGACTTTGATGAATGCTGAAATATTAGAATTATAAAATTGACATGCACATTAATAAACTCAATATATGGTTTTAAAAAACTTTATTTAAATAACATTGATCACAAATCTAATCTTGGTAGGCAAAATCCCTTGTAGTGATCAGATGGGAATGTTTCTCTGATGAGGCTCACAGCACAGGCAGGCAATATCACCCTCACTTCTTTGCCAAGAAATCCCCAACACCAACGGACGATTTGCCTGTAGGCCATGAATCTGTATCGCCTGAAAAATATGGGGTTGGCAATGATTATTCCGTTTGCATTGATTATTGAATGTATTGAATGATTTCTTCATAATTGATCTGGAAAATTAAAACACATGAATAAATATTGTTTAAAAACTCACTCGTGTTGACTTGCGTCATGATCACCATATTGCTGTCTGTAGGCCAGATAAGCTGTCTGTAAAACCCAGATGTCAAGACAGACAGAACGGAAACCGGGGTGATCAGTAATACACCTTGGTAGGTTATCATCTGTGTATCCACAGCCCTTCAGTTCTTCTAGTTTCTCCTTCACCTTCAATACCTCCTGGCAGCACCGAGATTCAGTTGCTGTTGGCATAATGTTGCATTTCTCACAAGTGCACCTGTTAAAAAAAATGGTATAATCAGATGCTTATAATAAAATAATGGCTCGTGGGAGTGCTATATAAATTGGTCTATGAAGTTTGATTAGAAAATATTAAAAACATGTAAAAAATTTTGAGCAGAAAGAGAAGTTATAGGAAAACAATAATGAATCACAATAATCATGATCCATCATGATCCATGATGGATCATGTTGATCCATCAATCTCTTAAGAGAATAATGTAGCTTTTGAGACTAGGATTAACATGATGATGATTAACAACATCTCCTAACAAACTCGTAAATTACACATATTATCCATCACATACATTATCCTTTTATTTCCAATGATAATGTTTCTAAATGTTTCTAATGTTTATAAGTCGCCAAGTAAGGCAGCGAGGGAACAATTGGCAGTTTTATTTTGATAATTAAGTGTGTGACCATGCATATCGCCTAAAAATAAAAATTCAAAGCATATTTTACCAATATAAATCAGCGAGCCTCTCGTTCGCAACGTGGTCTGCTCCGGTCGGTGTTTCGTCCGCGTCTTCCGCCGCACCCTCGGGCTCGAACAAATACGGATGAATAACCCCATCAGCACCACCCAAAACTACTTCATCATCAGATTCGTCAGTTTCAATATCATCACTTATATTGCAGTCGTCATACTCGATAAAATAATCGCTGTCCGAATCACTCTGCTGTCGTTCAGCCATTTCCTGTTTCTCCCTGACCTGACGTCACTGCTGCACGCCCCTATCGAGAGATGGCGGTACTGCAGCATCACTAAGTGAAATATGGGCTATTAACAAATAAAGTCATTTATGGAGGCTGGTGACACATTTTAAATCACGGGAATGGCCAGAATGGAATATTTTCATACAATCAGTTTATTGGTTCAATAAAAAAATGTCACCGTCCGAGGCCTTTAACATCCTCCGTCACAGTCTCTGAAACACAAAGGATCCTACAATGCATTCTCTGACACACAAAAGATCACACTTTCACAACTTCCTGTTATCTCCAAGGAAACTCTGCTCTTTGTTCTCATCTAAGATGCTAGTCACTGTGTTTTCCCCATGGCAGCTACACCCCCCCCCCCCACCGAGCATATTGGATTGAACAAAAGAATAACAGTCTGTATGTTGTGACAGAATCATTACACATCAATCCACATGCTGCTTGGGCTTCAGTCTTCTCCCGTATCTGCTGTAACCAGGATTCACCGCCTCCACGGCGCTGTCATGCTGGGGAGCTGCTGCTTGGGGGTGAAAACCTTTTGTCTGTCCCTGCGGGTGTTCTGGGGAAATTTTACTCTGGGAAGTTCCCCGTGGGGGTCTTCCACACCAAGGGACCCTCGCCAACAGCACTTGCTCGTCCGCCACCACAAAAGCGGGTTTGAGTCTGTTTATGCCAACCTTTTCCCTCCTACCCCCCACATCTAGCAAAAAATGCTTGTCCCCTGTTTCCAGCACTCTGAATGGTCCATCATAAGGTGGTTGCAGTGGGGGGCGATGTGCATCGTGTCTGACAAAAACAAACTCCGCATTTTTCAAAGTTTTAGGCAAAAAAACACGCGGAAAACTGTGGTGAACAGGACCCGGCAGCGTGCCTGTGTCAATGCTACGCTGCAACAGCTGAGACGGGGAGCTGCCTGGCGCAGGATTATCTGGGAGAAACTCCCCGGGCAGCCGAAGTGGCTGCGCAAAAACGAGTTCAACCGGGGAAGCTTCCAAATCCTCTTTAGGCGCAGAACGTAACCCCAATAAAACCCATGGTAGCTTGTCTACCCAATTTGCATCCGTCAGTGACGCCCTGAGAGCCGCTTTCAATGACCTATGAAAACGTTCGCATAACCCATTAGCCTGTGGATTGTACGCGGTTGTGCGGTGAATTGTGACACCCAGGCTGCGGGCCATTGTTGACCAAAGTTCGGAAACAAATTGAGGGCCTCTGTCGGACGTTATGTCCGATGGGACTCCAAAACGCACCATCCATGCTGTTAAAAACGCGCGCGCCACCTCCTCGGCTGTGGTCGACGCTAGTGGAACCACCTCAGGCCAGCGCGTGGTGCGGTCCACCATTGTCAGAAGGTGCATGTACCCCTGTGATGGCGGGAGGGGGCCCACGAGGTCCACGTGAACATGGTCGAACCTCTTAGCCGGGATGTGAAATGGCTCCAAGGGAGCTCTCGTGTGTCTGTGTACTTTGGCTTGTTGGCACGCCATGCAGGCAGCTGCCTACTCTTTCACTTGTTTGCGAAGGCTCGGCCACACAAATTTCTCTCCTACCATTTTGACCGACGCGCGCACTCCCGGGTGCGCCAAAGAATGAATCAAGTCAAAAACGCGGCGGCGCCACGCGGCTGGTACCACGGGACGCGGTCGCCCCGTGGAGACATCACAAATTAGGGGGGCATACCGTCTTGCAGCACCCTGCTCTCCAGCCTTAACCCTGTTGGTCCAGACTGGAGCACGCGCACGTCCGCGTCACTAACCTGTTCCGCGGCCATGGCTGAGTAATCTATCCCCACGCAGACCGGGGCAGCCACGGCGCGCGAGAGGCAGTCTGCCACTACATTCAGTTTACCCGACACATGCTGAATATCGGTAGTAAACTCTGAGATCGCGGCCAGCTGTCTCTGCTGCCGGCCCGACCACGGTTCTGAAACCTTGGCCATCGCGAATGTTAGTGGCTTGTGGTCCACAAACGCGGTGAAACAGCGCCCTTCCAGCCAGAACTGGAAGTGGCAAATGGCCAAGTGGAGAGCCAGCAACTCCCTGTCGAACACGCTGTATTTACGTTCACTGTCGCGCAAAGTCCTGCTGAAAAAGGCGAGCGGCTGCCAAGCCACGGCTACACGCTGCTCCACGACCGCCCCTATGGCCACATCTGACGCATCAGTAGTGAGCGCTATGCGGGCCGTTGGGTCTGGATGTGCCAACAACGCAGCGTTTGCCAGGGCTGCCTTGACTTCCGAGAACACCCGCTCTCGCTCCGGGGACCATTCGATCTTATTCGCGGGTTTCTGTTTTTTGAGCACGGCGTTACAGTGGTTGCATGAGCTGCGCTGCGCGGGGGAGGAAACGGTTATAAAAATTCACCATTCCCAAAAACTCCTGTAACGCCCTGACCGTTTGCGGTCGGGGAAAATCTGCTACCGCGCACACTTTGTCGGGCAGCGGAACTGCTCCTTCGGAAGAGACGCAGTGCCCCAAAAAATCAATCTGCGTCACTCCGAACTGACACTTCGCTGGGTTGATTATTAAACCGTGCTCTCCCAACCTCCGGAAAACTGCCGTGAGGTGGGTTTCGTGTTCGTCTTCGGACACGCTGGCTACCAAGATATCGTCCAGGTAGACGAACACGAAAGGGAGATCGCGCAGCACCGCATCCATCATGTGTTGGAACGTCTGTGCAGCCCCTTTAAGCCCGAATGGCATGCGCAAAAACTCGAATAGACCAAACGGAGTTATCACCGCTGTTTTGGGTATGCCCTCAGCGCGCACTGGGACTTGGTGGTAACCGCGGACCAAGTCTATTTTAGAAAAAACTCGCGCTCCTGCCAGGTGAACGGAAAAATCCTGGATGTGGGGAATTGGGTAGCGGTCGTGCGCTGTGGCATTGTTCAACCTGCGGAAATCCCCGCAAGGTCGCCACGAACCGTCAGCTTTAGGGACCATGTGTAGCGGGGAAGCCCATGGGCTGTTTGAACGCCTGATGATGCCCAACCTCTCCAGGTTGGCGAACTCCTCGCACGCTATAGCCAGTTTAGCTGCGTCCAAGCGCCGAGGTCTTGCAAAAACGGGCGGCCCGGTGGTGGTAATAAAATGTTCCACCCCGTGTTTAGCGACGGCTACCGAAAATGTCGGGACCGTGAGTGCTGGGAACTGAGTGAGCAGAGTGTGGAACTTACTGCTTGCAGCTGTGACGTTGGCTTGTGCTGTTGGCCGGGACGCTCGAGCTGTACAGGGGATAGAATCAAAAGACAGTGCATTAACCAGGCGCCTGTTAGCGACATCAACCAACAAACCATGTGAGCACAAAAAATCAGCCCCCAGTATATTGAAATTCAATGCTGCTATGACAAAAGTCCACTCAAATGCATGGCCGTGAAACGACAGAAGTAGAGTCCTCTCACCAAAGGTCTTAATCTCCGAGCCGTTTGCTGCTGCCATCTCAGGGCCGCTGGAACCTGCCAGCCGGTCGGCGTAGGTCGGCATGATGAAACTCAGCTGGGCGCCGGTGTCCACGAGAAAATGCCTCCCAGAGCATGCGTCCGTCAGGTAGAGCAGCTTGTTCTCCTCACTGAGGGTCGCAGCTGCTACCGATCCCCCAGTCTTGGCGTTTCCAGAGCGCTTGAACTGGCACGGCGGTATACATTTGCGTGCCTTCTCTGCAAAGCGGCGGTGATAGAAACAAAGGATGTCTCCTCCGCGTTCCTTGGCCCCCGCCGCCGCTGTCGTCGGTGGTTCTGCTACCGCCGTCAATGGCTCCTCGCCGTCTCCGGCCGTCGTGCCGAGCTCCGTCGCTGCCGCTGTGGTCGTGAGCTCTCTGCTGGCCATGATGATCCGGTGTGCTTCCCGGGCCAGCACGCGGTAGTCCCGCTTGCCCAGCAACGGCGAACTGGCCAGGGCCGCTCTCGTCGCTGACGGAAGGTTCCGGAGGAAGAGTTGGGTAAAAATGAAGTGGTCGTCGTCCGAGCCCTTCAATCTCAGCATCCCCTCCATCAGGTCAATAGCCGTGCAATCTCCTAAGCCGGTCCGCGTCAGGAGTCTCTCTGCTCTCTCTTCAACCGAGAGTGTGTAGTGCTGGATGAGTGCAGCTTTCAACGCGCCGTATTTGTCGCTGGTTGGTGGCTGATTCAGCAGGCTCTCCACATGCTGAGCCATGTGGGTGTCGAGCTTTGCGACCACATGGTAGAATTTTGTGTCATCCACCGAAATCCCCCAGAGGACGAACTGCGCCTCAACCAGGTGGAACCAGGAGCGCGGATTGTGCTGCCAAAAATCCGGTAGCTGGATGGTAACGGCATACGCTTGGCTGGGGGCTCCCAACGAGGCTGGCTCCGGGGAACTCACTTCGTGTTGCATGCTTCGTCTTGGGTCACCAGTGTGGAGTGTGTAAATGACGAGGCAGATTTGTCTCAGGCAGTTTATTACACATCTCCAACATGAGCATAGTAGCAAGAGGACATCTCATACAAAACTCGTCCCTTAAATACTCAGGTCTTCCTACAGCTCCAAAGTCACATTGCATTCACATCAAAGGTCACAATGCATTCACTTCCTTAATCCTTTAACATCCCCCCTCACAGTCTCTGAAACACAAAGGAGCCTACAATGCATTCTCTGACACACAAAAGATCACACTTTCACAACTTCCTGTTATCTCCAAGGAAACTCTGCTCTTTGTTCTCATCTAAGATGCTAGTCATTGTGTTTTCCCCATGGCAGCTACAATATAAACAAATAAACTGCAGTCTAAACTGAATTCTACAAAATCAGTTGGGTGAGATCATTGGGTGACCATTGAAAGACTAAAAATTGACCCGTTCTCTCAGTGTGTAGTGATCCATGCTGCACACAGTTGTTTTTCCCCTCTAATTACTCTTATGCTTCACAGCCGCTGCAGCTCCACACCAGCTGCTCCTAATCAAGGCAGCCTTTAAATAGAGGGCAGAAGCTTCAGTGCAGCATGGCGATGTTGACGACAACATGCTACAGAGTGTCGCTCCACATTGAGTGCATCCTTAATGCTAAACCCTCTCCTCCAGCGTGGGATTTTGTAAGCAACCCATTCCACCTCAACTCTGCTCTTTTCCTCTGTTTGTTCCCCAGGATTACCTGTGCACAGGTGGACCATCCTCTAGTTGGACCAGGACTACCCCTCTCAGCGGACAAGGACCAATTCTGACATGTTTCGGGACCCAGAAGACAGACACTGACACGGGCAAATTAGTGAACAATAATCTTTATTAGAGTGAAAGGGTGTGTAGTGCAAGCGTGAGCGTGTGGATAGTATCCTGGTCACTGGAACTGAGCACTCTGGACAGAGACCCGGCAACCCTGGAACATATAAGCACAGACCATTACTTTTGTCCCACGCTAATGACAAGCTATCAGTAGCGAGGCTTACTTGGGAGAAGTGCAGGTTACGTCCTGCTGAGAACCAGCGGCCGTGCAACGTGGAGGTAAAGGCGTCCGGTAACGAGCTGGGGCTTCCACCTGTGACTGAGACGAGGACAGGTCTTCCAGTGACTCCGGCTGTGACACCACAGACCGGGGCGATGACAAACCAGCTGATGACAAGACGAGTGATTCCACAGAACGTGGCGACGATGATAATCCAGACGATGACAAGGCGGGTGATTCCACAGAGCGTGGTGACCATGACAATACAGACGACGACGAGGTGAGTGATTCCACAGAGCATGGTGACGAGGACACAACAGATGACGATGACACAAACTCCACCGGTAACGGAGGCCAGTACTCCTGTAACTGATACAGTAATAATTCAGGAATTTGTGGAGCCAGACGTACCGGTAGTCGTGGTGGTAGCGAGCCGCTACGTGAGCGAGTTGGCGTAACCCCGTCAGCTGGGGACGCAGGTCCGCCGCCAAGGGAGTCCACCTGTGCACAGGGGTAGAGGTTAGGAGTAGAGTAGCAAACAGCTCTCTTACGTGCTTGACTTTGAACTGATGTCCTAGACGAGGCGAGAGACGTTCTAGACGAGGCCAGAGAAGATTCTGATGAGGCAGTTCCTGACGAGACAGCTTCAGACGAGACAGCTTCCAACAAGACAGCTTCTGACGAGACAGCTTCTGACGAGACAGCTTCTGATGAGACAGTCTCTGACGAGGCAGTTCTAGACAAGACAATTCCTGACGAGACAGACTCTGACGAGACAAGAGAATACCTTGACGAGGCCAGAGAACGGAGTTCTGGTTCTTTCTCAGACGAGGAGGACAGACGACTCCGTGCCGGGCTGTCAGCAACGCTGGCTTTTAACAGCTGCTGATTAACCCCTGTGGATCTGTGCGCAGCTGGAGTTAATGATGCTAATGACGGCCCAGAGGCCGCCATGACAGTACTCCCCCCTCTAGCAGTGCCTCCAGGCACCTGCCCAATCCTACCTGGATTCGCCCGGTGAAAGTCGCGAATCAGCTGCTTATCCAAGATCAACGCTGGGCGAATCCAAGACCGATCCTCCGGTCCAAAGCCCTCCCAGTCCACCAGATACTGAAGGCCACGACCCCGCCTACGAACATCCAAGATGGCAGTCACCCCCCAGGCCGGATGGCCATCGATCATCCTCGGGGGTGGGGGTGCCGCGGGAGCAGGGCACAGGGGGTCAGAGACGTACGGCTTGACCTGGGAGACATGAAAGGTGGGGCAGATACGCATCGAAGAGGGGAGAGACAAGCGCACAGACACAGGGTTAACAATACGATTAATGGTGTAGGGACCAATAAACCGTTTAGTCAGCTTACGCTTTTCAGCCGGCACACCAATATTCCGGGTAGATAACCAAACCTTCTGACCCACCTTATACTTCGGGGCGGGTCTCCTATGCCGGTTGGCCACCAGGATATTACGTTCAGTAGTTTTCAACAAAGCTTTGCGAGCGAGGAGCCACACTCGCCGGCAGCGTTTAATATGTGCCTGGACAGAAGGAACCGCTACCTCCTTCTCCTCCTCAGGAAACAACGGAGGATCAAACCCACAAGAGGCTTTAAACGGGGAGACGCCCGTGGCCGTGGAGATTGTAGCATTGTGAGCGTACTCAATCCAGGGCAGGAACTTGCTCCAGGAAGATGAGCAGGAGGAGATGACACAACGGAGGGCAGCTTCCAGCTCCTGATTAGCCCTCTCACACTGACCATTACTTTGGGGGTGATAGCCAGAAGAGAGGCTGGCAGTGGCTCCTAGTGCCGTGCAGAAGGCCTTCCAAACTTGAGATACAAACTGGGGTCCTCGATCGGACACAATATCCGCAGGGATGCCATGAAGACGTACCACGTGTTGCACCAGGGGTCCGCAGTCTCCTGGGCCGAAGGCAGACCCCGAAGTGGCACAAAATGGGCCGCCTTCGAAAACCGGTCCACAATGGTTAATACTGTGGTGTAGTCATCTGAAGTGGGTAACCCAGTCACAAAGTCCATTGCTACATGAGACCAGGGGCGTGAAGGAACAGGTAACGGATGTAGTAAGCCTGCCGGGGGAGATGACGACGTCTTCCCGGTGGCGCACTGAGCGCAGGCCCGGATGTAGCCAACAACGTCCTTCCGCAACCCTGGCCACCAGAAGGTCCTTTGAAGAAGATCCACAGTCCGACCCACTCCAGGATGACAAGCCAACTTGGAAGCGACCCCACTCAATCACCTTGCCTCGGACAGCGCGTGGAACAAACAAGCGGCCCGGGGCCCCCCCCCCCCCAGGGTCCGGCTCAGTCTTCTGGGCCTGGCGAACCGTCTTGCAGATTCCCCAGGACAGGGCGCCCACGACGCAGGAAGGCGGCAGGATAGGGGTCTCCTGATCCTCGGAGGATGGGGGGTCAAACTGCCGGGAGAGAGCGTCCGGCTTACCGTTCTTGCTTCCCGGCCGGTACGTGATAGTAAAATTAAACCGGCCGAAGAAGAGCGACCAGCGAGCCTGGCGTGCATTCAGGCGCTTAGCCGTCCTGAGGTACTCCAGGTTACGGTGATCAGTCCAAACCATGAACGGCTGAGCAGCCCCCTCCAGCCAATGTCTCCATTCCTCCAAGGCCAATTTCACAGCCAGTAACTCCCTGTCCCTGATGCTGTAGTTTCTCTCTGCAGGGGAGAGACGATGAGAGAAAAAAGCACAAGGGCGAATCTTACCATCCATGGGAGATCGTTGGGAGAGTACTGCTCCGACTCCCGCATCAGACGCATCCACCTCCACCAAACATTGAAGCTTCGGGTCCACCTGGGTAAGGACTCGGGCCGAGGCGAACTCCCTCTTGAGCTTCTCAAATGCATCGGCTGCTTCCTTACTCCAGCAAAATGAAATCTTAGGGGAGGTGAGAGCAGTCAAAGGACGGGCAATATTACCAAAGTTAGGCACGAACCTCCTATAAAAATTTGCAAACCCCAGGAACCCTTGAAGCTGCTTTCTGGAGGTGGGTGCAGGCCATTCCACCACTGCCTTGACTTTGGCAGGGTCAGGAAGCACCTGGTTCCGAGCAATAATAAATCCAAGGAAAGAAGTCTGATCAGTATGAAATTCGCATTTCTCGGCCTTGACGAACAGCTGGTTCTCCAGGAGTCGCTGTAATACTCTGCGGACATGTACCCGATGCTCCTCTAGTGTGCGGGACAAGATGAGGATATCATTGAGATAAACGAAAACAAATGAGTTCAAGAAATCCCGTAGTACATCGTTGATTAAACGCTGGAAAACGGCTGGGGCGTTAGTTAACCCAAACGGCATTAACAGGTACTCAAAATGACCGCTGGGGGTCCAGAAAGCCGTTTTCCACTCATCACCTTCTCTAATGCGCACAAGATGATAAGCATTCCTGAGGTCCAATTTAGTAAACCATGATGCCCCCTGGAGGGAGTCAAACGCAGTGTTCATCAAGGGCAGTGTATATTTATCCTTGACCGTTATTTCATTCAGCCCCCGGAAGTCAATACAGGGGCATAGTGAACCGTCCTTCTTTCCAACAAAAAAAAATCCGGCCCCCACGGCCGACGACAACGGGCGAATAATACCAGAGGCCAAAGATTCCTTAATGTAAGTGTCCATGGCCTCGCGCTCCGGGGCTGATAGGCTGTAAAGGCGGCTAGCAGGTAGAGGGGCCCCAGCCTTCAGATTAATGGCACAGTCATACGGATGATGGGGGGGGTAAGGACAACGCCCGAGATTTGCTGAACACTTGCCCCAAATCGTGATAAACCTCTGGTACCTTAAATAAATCCGGTGGAGATGAATCGGGCAGAGGCATCTTCACAGATGGGGCGCACGCCGCTGATTGGAGACAGGCACTAAGGCAAAACATACTCCATGCCGTTATTCTCCCAGCTTGCCAGTCAATAGTGGGGTTATGTAGGCGCAGCCAGGGATATCCCAGAATAACGGGCGAAGAGGAAACGGGCAGCACTAGGAACTGAATCTCCTCCTTGTGATTTCCTGAGACAATTATAGACACAGGTGCTGTCTGAAGGTTAATGGTAGTCAACGACGCCTTCGACAGGGTAATCAATCTAACAGGGGGTTCTAAAGACTGACAACTGAGGCCCATCCGGGTTGCCAGGTCTCTAGAAATGAAATTTTGCTCAGCTCCAGAATCAATTAACGCTAGTGTTGAGTGTTCAGTGTGAGTATGAATGAGTCTGAGGGGTAAATGACAACAAGTAAGGGGTTCCTCTGTGTTCTTGCCCATGAATCCCCCTACTGCGATCCACGGGCCTTCCCTTTTAACTTACTAGGACATTCAGAAACCCCATGTGACTCCTTCCCACAATAGAAACACAGGCCTTGATCCCTACGGCGCTGTTTCTCAGCTGCAGACACCTTAGAATGACCAACAATCATGGCTTCCTGATCCGGGGCCTTCTCTGACGCGGGTAAAGCGAGAGGAAGTGAGACAGGGACACGAGGGTGGGGTTTAACTGGATGGGAAGTAACTCGCCGACCAGCCGCCCGTTCCCTTAACCTACTATCAATACTAACTGCTAAAGCAATTAAATCTTGCAAGTTATCTGGTTTATCCCGTGCCGCTAACTCATCCTTTAGCTCGTCGCTAAGGCTGCGTAGAAAAATGCCACAAAGAGATGGCTCCCCCCACCCAATCTCTGCGGCCAAAACCCGGAAGTCGATGGCGTAATCTGCAGCTGATCTCTTTCCCTGCTGTAGGCTTAAAAAACGTTCTGTCAACACCTCTCCCCTATCCGTATGATCAGATACAGACAGAAATTCTGACACAAACTCCTGGTAGGTAAGCTGAGAATAGCTAGGTCTAGCCATGATCGAATATGCCCAGTCCAAGGCTCTACCTGCCAGCAAATTTATGACATAGCCTATCCGGCTAGAGTCGAGAGAAAAATCCCCCGGCACACGCAGAAAAACTGATTCACACTGTAAAATGAATCCTCGAGCTTCACCGAGTTTTCCGCTGAACCGGGCAGGTGTTGGAATAAGAGTGAGGCGAGAGGACAAGGAGGTGTTAGCTAGTCCTGACGCTAAGCCTGCAGGGGTTGAGGTATTTGCGGTCGGGGGAAACATTTGGTGTCCCTCCAAACAATCCAGCCGACCATTAATTTGAGTTAATTGGTTCAAGATTACTGTCTGCTGATGGGCAAGCAAATCTACCCGGGCGCTAAGAGTGTTAATTAAGCGCGACAGTGAGCTGTCCGCTGGGTCAACGTGACGGAGTCGTACTGACATGTTTTGGGACCCAGGAGACAGACACTGACACGGGCAAATTAGTGAACAATAATCTTTATTAGAGTGAAAGGGTGTGTAGTGCAAGCGTGAGCGTGTGGATAGTATCCTGGTCACTGGAACTGAGCACTCTGGACGGAGACCCGGCAACCCTGGAACATATAAGCACAGACCATTACTTTTGTCCCACGCTAATGACAAGCTATCAGTAGCGAGGCTTACTTGGGAGAAGTGCAGGTTACGTCCTGCTGAGAACCAGCGGCCATGCAACGTGGAGGTGAAGGCGTCCGGTAACGAGCTGGGGCTTCCACCTGTGACTGAGACGAGGACAGGTCTTCCAGTGACTCCGGCTGTGACACCACAGACCGGGGCGATGACAAACCAGCTGATGACAAGACGAGTGATTCCACAGAACGTGGCGACGATGATAATCCAGACGATGACAAGGTGGGTGATTCCACAGAGCGTGGTGACCATGACAATACAGACGACGACGAGGTGAGTGATTCCACAGAGCATGGTGACGAGGACACAACAGATGACGATGACATAAACTCCACCGGTAACGGAGGCCAGTACTCCTGTAACTGATACAGTAATAATTCAGGAATTTGTGGAGCCAGACGTACCGGTAGTCGTGGTGGTAGCGAGCCGCTACGTGAGCGAGTTGGCGTAACCCCGTCAGCTGGGGACGCAGGTCCGCCGCCAAGGGAGTCCACCTGTGCACAGGGGTAGAGGTTAGGAGTAGAGTAGCAAACAGCTCTCTTACGTGCTTGACTTTGAACTGATGTCCTAGACGAGGCGAGAGACGTTCTAGACGAGGCCAGAGAAGATTCTGACGAGGCAGTTCCTGACGAGACAGCTTCAGACGAGACAGCTTCCAACGAGACAGCTTCTGACGAGACAGTCTCTGACGAGGCAGTTCTAGACAAGACAATTCCTGACGAGACAGACTCTGACGAGACAAGAGAATACCTTGACGAGGCCAGAGAACGGAGTTCTGGTTCTTTCTCAGACGAGGAGGACAGACAACTCCGTGCCGGGCTGTCAGCAACGCTGGCTTTTAACAGCTGCTGATTAACCCCTGTGGATCTGTGCGCAGCTGGAGTTAATGATGCTAATGACGGCCCAGAGGCCGCCATGACAAATTCCTCCCGGCGGAGGGACTCCCTTCAGCTCACTCCTCCTCCTGTAAGTGGACTGTAGTTATCCCTCTGAATTGTGCCCCAAATTGCCTCGGCCGAGGCTTTCCTCTGCACAATCACTGTATATATCAGCACTAGGAGTTCACCTGCCTTCACTGATGATGACAGCTGGGAGGAGACATTAAACCACCCGCAGTTTCTGTCATGATCTGAGCGCGGGGGAATTCCACCGAGCTCAGTCTTTTTGTCTTTTTTCATATTTGTACAGTGTGTTCCGGCCCCGGATTATGAGCTGCATTTTGGTGTGCAATAACTGATGTTTGACACATCTTTAATGTCCTTGCTTTTGACTTTAATGCATCAAACACCATAAAGACTGAAACATATCAAACACAAGAAACATTATTTTAGCTGTGGACACAAAATTCTAGTATTACAGAAATTAAATCATACTGCATACACACAAATGTAAACATTTATGATCTCAACTGGTAGATTTTTTAGGTTTACTGAGCTGTTGCAAGAAAGCTACCAGCAAAAATTATGCAGCATTTACTGTAAACGAATACAACAGATTATCAAATCCACATTTAAAATTGTATGGTTTGTGCACATCAGATTTTCATATTAGAAACACACAAAAAGTTTCTATTCTTTGAACATGTGTATATTCAAACAACCATCATTAAACTTCAACAGAGTTAAACATTTCACTAACCACTTTGCCGGGTTGCAGCCTTCCGAGGGCAGAAATTCCTTGCAGGCTCTCTCACATTTTGTCTGCAATTAATAGCCCGGAATAAATACCTTGTAAATTGGTATTTCAGCTAATTTAAAGTCAAGATGTCAATTCAAAAACATAACAATAAAATTGACTAGAACTAGGCATCCAGTAAATAATGGATTGCCAGATTTGCACTTCTAAACTACCAAAGGCCATGCAGGCCGGGAATTGCAGCAGTGATTGACCAGAATAATACTGCATTTACTTCAAGTCAAAAATACATCCCTATTCACAAAATGAGGCTTCAAAAATTACTTTTTCACAACTATTACAGTTTTTTGCACATGCATGGAGACTAGGTGAAAAGTTACATAGGCAATGGATTACCCCTGACAGTCACATGGTCTAGTCACACTTCAACAAACTTCAAAAATATCATCATCTCTCAAACAATCCACAAAATATTGGGTAGATAATTGGCTATGAGGGATTATTTCATCATTATGACAGTCTCACCCTACCTGGGCTGAGGTAAACCGCTGGATGGCTTGGATTTTGTTCTTAGCCAGCCATGCTCAATGTGTCCGTTGCCATATGCTGCTGGACAGGAAGTCTCAAATCGTCTACTTCCTGTTGTGAATAATACTTACACTTCATGCATTTTTTATGGCAAATTATTTCAATAATTCTTAAATCTCAAAGGATAAATTTCCAAACCTAGGTTTTAAAAGAAAACATGGATGGAATAAATAAATAAAAGGCAAGGAGTTCCCAAGGGATTCCCCAAAGGTCAAAGGTCATTTCCGGGTTGGGGGTTCCCCCAGACACAAAGTAAACAACTTTTGCCTGGCACACAGAGCCAGGCTGTGAATATATATACCTGCCAAAACAAATCTTTGGGAGGCATTGCTGTACAACCAAAGGTCAAATACTAGAAAGGGTGTCACTGTTGACATATATAGCGGGGAAATTGCAACAGTCACAAGAATTGCCATGTTTCTCACATGGATCAAACAAACACAGCTGCTGCCGTTACACAGTGTTGTCGTTTTGAGTTGCAATTCCTGTTATTTTATCCTTGGTTGATTTGTCACATATTCTGTATTGTTTCTTAGTATAATTTATTTTCCTGTTTACGTTCATTATAGTTTGTTATTTACATTTTTGAGGTTACTTGTCTTTATTTTGCCATTTCATTATATTTTTATTCTGTTGTATTCTCCCTCTGGGTTAACAGCTGTCAATGACGTTTCTGGGTTTTTGCTCCATGTGGACGGGGTCCCTGTCAGCCCGTTCTCCTCTCATTGCTTCCAGCTGGTCTAAATTGTATTTTTGTTGTCTCCTGCCTGCTCTGTTATCTATGTAAAATGAGGGACAGGAGTCTCATGTGTCATGCAGCAAGTTCACACTTTATTATGAGAACCGAACTATTTATACACAAGGGCCATGCCCGCCTGACGTCACTCCAGGGCCAGGTATGGCAGCACACACACCCCACTCACTACACCACAATTCCCCTCCCCCTTACAAAATGCAAACCACACACACAATCAAGACCATCCCCAACTTAGAACCCGACTCATGCACTAAGGAACAAGGAATCGTGAACTGTAGGAAAATGGCCTATCACATTCACACAAAATAACTCAAATCAGCATTTTTCCTCATTTTTTTCTAAATATACACACAAAAAATAATTAAATCGGACCATGTCTCTAAAATAAGTTAAATTTTCCCGTAACATACATACATACTCACAGGCACACCAGCAGAGTATATCTCTACATATTTACATCAATGATATTTAAGTCACACCTATGTCCACCGGCAGCCAGAGGTAACACCGGCCCAGTGGACCAGGGCAGCCCCAAATCATGCACGCCCCTGGCCACTGTAGATAAGACCGGCTCGGAGGTCCCAGGCAGCCCCATGGCATGAACGCCCCTGGCCGCCGTCTGCCTCCAGGATCAAAACCAACTTCTCCTGCAAAAATGTCACTCTTCACCACCGACTGCCTCATTCCTCGGGAACCGCCATGCTGCTGTCTGGCACACCATCTCTCCGTGCTCGTCGGTCCACTCCCGACCACTTTCAACACCACTGCAGCTGCCATCGTTGTCCCGAACACTCCGGCCCCCCATAGCCAAACTTCAGGGAGACCTGAAGCCTGCTCATCGGCGTCACTTGCTGTCTCGGGCACCTCGCCATAACGCCCAACACCCTCGTCCAGGACAGCCTGAGCTCCGGCACTGAGACACTGTCCGACCTCCGTGGCACATGGTTGCTGTTGCTCACTCCCGGGGCTCACAGCATCACTTTCACTGGCGTCGTTTCCCGACCCCGGCACCTCGCCGCTGCTCCTAGCACCCTTGTTCCAGGTGCTCCGCTGTGCTGCCTCTGTGTCCGGCTGCTGTTGCTCTCCCTTGGGGCTCTCAGTGTCACTCTCGTCAGCATCACTCTCGTCAGCATCACTCTCCGACCCGGGCGTTTCATCGCTGCTCTCGGTACCCTTGTTCCAGGTGCTCCGCTGCACCGTCTCCGTGCCCGGTTGTCACTGTTCTTCCCCGGGGCTCTCAGCTTCCATGGTCCAGCTCACTCGCTGCCTAGCCTCCAGCTGTGGGGATGACTCCTGCTTCTCTCCCTCTCCACTGTCGCTGCACACCACACCGTCCGACTCATCAGCGCTATGGTCCTGTACCGTTCTGAGCTCCTTGACTGGCCCGCCATCTTCAGTGACCGGGGACTCTTCCACTCATGGCCTTGGTCTGACCTCGAGGTCTAGCTGGTAGCTCATAGCTTGGTTTTGGTGCGAAGTTAGCTATACGGCTAACCTGTCCATAGGCACAGAACGGGTCGTTAGCTTCCCCCAGCTAACTAGCTTAGCTATTCCTGGCACCAACAGCTCCATTACCCACAGCTTCGTGGTCCTCGTCTGCTCGTCGAAGTACTCGGTCAGCCACTCAACAGCATCCTCATAGTACTCCGTTGCACCCAACGTACCAAGAATTCTTTGGCCCTCCGCGCCGAGATTGTGAGCTAGGAGTGCTTGCCGTCATCTCCCGTCAAGCCTACTTAAGCCAAGCGCCCTGATGTAATCCTTTAATATGGCACTCCACTGTGGCCACAGGATCACTGGCTCTCCCGTGTACTCTAGAAATGGTGCTAGTGGTGGAGGTAGCCCGTACGCTCCCATAATTTTTTTAGCCTTGTCGCCAAATGTTATGTATGCAAAATGAGAGACAGGAGTCTCATCTGTCATGCAGCAAGTTCACACTTTATTATGAGAACCAAACTATTTATACACAAGGGCTGTGCCCGCCTGACGTCACACCAGGGGCAGGTATGGCAGCACACACACACCACACTCACTACACCACACGCTCATGTGACCCACACCTGCTATCACTTGTGTCATTTGTTTCTAGCCTTATTTAAGGGCTTCTACCCCCTTTAATCTGGGTTCACATTATAGCGTTTGGACCGGCGTTTACAGATGTTTTGAAAATTCAGAGAAATTATTCCAAATGTCATGAAATTACATTCATGACCACGTTTTTTTGAATCCAGCACACACCAACTTTTACAAACTTTTGCTAGTATTTGCCAGCATTGCATTCAGCGTTAACAAACTTTTGCCAAGTTAGGCTAGTGTATGTGTAGCTGTTGCCAACTTAGGTTATCTTAAGCAAACAAATATTCAGTGCAGGTCAGCTGACATCAGCCTGTTAGGCGATGCTCATATAAAGATCAGCATTTGTGGAGGCTTCCTGCCATTCTGGACCTGCTTTTGGAGTGAACACATCTCCCAGGGGCATACATTTCAGTATTTATTTTCATTTTATATTCCTATGAATTTACTTCTGCATGCTCTTTTTCCCTGTTCATTCATTCATTCCTCTAAAAATAATACAATGATTCCTGTAGAATCCAACAGTAAGTCCACAATTAAAATATGAATGTGGATGGAATAAAAAAAAAACTATTTAGTGTATCATTTTATAAATAAAATGACAGGTGATTATATTTTGACTGTTGCAATGCTCTTCATTAAAATAACATAAAATCCCATTAAATGTCATTTCCTTTTCGACACCACATCAATGCTGTTTAATTCCCCACAATGGAAGCCAAATCAATAAATCCTGGAGAATGATTACGTAGGGAGCAGAAAACTGAGAACAGTAAATTTCTCAATAAGGAGATTTTTTTTTTTTTCTTTTGGGCTGACACATTTTTGGGAGATTATACTGTATATATTTTTTGTTTTTTTTAATTCCCTGTTCTCCATCTCACTTTCATCCTTGCATGTCTGAAGTGAATTTCAGTCTAAAAACATCTGCTTTTACCAGCATTTTAGTTAATGTTTTCCAATGGGGCTTAACATAGGCCGACTTAGGCAAATTCTGCGTAACATAGCCCAGCGCTAAGGAACTTTTACAAGCTGAGCACAACTTTCACTGTTTGTTTCCAAACATCTGGAAATTTTCAACATGCTGAAAATTTTCAAAGAACACAACTTTCGCCAGTGTTTTCCAACAAACACCAACTATCATTAACTTTTACCAACTTTTGCCAGCACAGCCAGACGTTTGCCAAAATGTCAGTAAAAGTTGGTCCAAAAGTAGTAGTGTGAATGCACCCTTACACAGGGGTGGAAATTGTTGAGAGATCATTTAAAGATGAAAAAAATCTCTCACAAATCTTTCGGTGAATGCCAAATTTTTCCACCCTGAAGACTGATTAGCAATGGCTGAGACATCAATGATCGATCATCACTGCACATTCAATGAAAGACCAATAAAGTTCATTGTAAGATTGCTGGGAGTGACTTTGACCTTCAGCACAGCCTAGATGCAGACCCGTCTAGGATGTGTTTAAGGTCAAGGCCAGTGGGTTAGGAGCAGTAATGCTTTTCATGAAATCAAAAATGCCCAGATCTCCTGACATTTGACCTTGACCTTGAGCTCAACCAAGATGCAGATCCACCTGAGGATCATTGTGAGTTTGGTGAGCATCGGGGTAAATGCCTACGAGGAATAACGATTTCCATGAGCTGTGGACGGATGGATGGACACCTCGTCGTTGCATTAGTGTCAGGAATCTGGGTTTGGCCTCCAAACCCGGTTCTGACTTATTGTTAAGATTTGACCTAGTTTCCTCCTGACAGCTCGGGCACGCCCCCTCCTCCTGTCAAGCTCCGTCAGCTGCACTGTCTGGTGCTCACACACATACACACACCCACATGCGCACACACACATGCACTCACCCCATTCATTCTCATTTCACACACTCTCACACACCTGGTGTTAATCAGTCCTGCCCACGCATTCGCACACCGGTGATCTTTTTCCTCGTTAGCTTCTGGAGTATTTGTTGGGTGCGCTAGAGGAAAGAAATTGTCGGGGCATTCACTCTGGTTCATGGCCGCAAGCTCTCGATGAATGAAGTACCACTCCCTTCACGTTCTCAGCCCGACATCTCCAGACGATCTATTCCTGGGTGTTCGTGGCTGCCTCAACTTACAATCTTCTTCCACCAGGCTGCTCAGTTTGCCCCGGATTGATCTAGCCCTGTAAGTGTCATTTTGTTCCACCTTTCTTTTCGTGCTGTTTGCAGCCCTGCAGCACTAGGCTTATCACCTTTCCTTTTGTGCTAACGGTCCCGCAGCACTAGGCTTCTTTGACCGGGCTGTAGAGCATCCTATAGGCGCCCTGTATGTCTGGTGGCCAACATCCTGCCATTACACCTCTCTGTATTTTTGTGTGCTAAACTGAACTGAGACTTGATGATATTGGATTTATTATTTCCTTTGTGTTGTTAATAAAAGTGCACCATCTACTCTCACTTTTGGGTTTATTCATTCTCTCTCTCGTGCGCTGAGCCATGGCGCACAGAGGTTTATGACAATTAGTTCCTTTCAGCTTTGTCAAAATGAGCTAAAAATATAATCAAGTAATCCTTGATCAGTTTATTTATTTACTTATTTCTGTTATGTAGCTTGATGCATTGTATGCAATAGTATCAGGGCTTGACATTAACACCCGCCAACCCACCAGTGGCAGGTCGATTTCACTGGTGGCCGGTACACAGTAGAAGATGCAGATGGAGACTGGCTCCGCAGGTCCATTCATTTTATAGCCAGTCTGGAGAAATGGTGATGAACAGACAGCAGCCGCTGTCAGTGATCAGACGATGAGATGGTGAGAAGGAAGCCTAGTCGCAAAGCCCCGGTTAACCACCAACCTGTTCATGTTTCTAATCATTTTTCCCTGCTCAGCGACACACCCATGAGGAAAAAACTCTGATCATTGGCGACTCTGTAGTCAGAAACCTGAACCTAGAGACTCCAGTGGCCATAGTCAAATGCATTCCTGGGGCCAGAGCAGGCGACATCGAGTCAAATTTGAAAATGCTGGCTAAAAGTAACTGTAAATACTCCACAATTGTTATTCATGCTGGCATTAATGACGTCTGACTCCGGCAGTCGGACGTCTCAACACTTCACGTGGAATCGGTGTGTGACTTTGCCAAAACAATGTCTGCCTCTGTAGTATTCTCTGGGCTCCTCCCCAATCTGACCAGTGATGACATGTTTAGCCGCTTGTCATCCTTCAACCGCTGGCTGTCTGTGTGGTGTCCTGCAAACAACGTGGGCTACATAGACAATTGGAGCTCATTTTGGGGACAACCTGGTCTTATTAGATGAGACGGCGCCCATCCCATTTTGGATGGTGCGTCTCATTTATCTAACAATCTGGCATCATTTTTATCCAAATTTCCAAAACCTTGACAACTCAGAGTTGGGACCAGGAAGCAGAGTCGCAGTCTTACACATCTCTCTGCAGCTCTTCTTCATCCGCCACCCCTCAACTTAGCCCCTGTCTTCCCCATCAGAGAATCATTGTCTGCTCCCTCCAAAGTAAATAAAAATATAATGTATAAGCATCCCAAAGTGATTAAACAAAAAGTTGGTAAAACTCAAATTAAACATAAAGCCTCTAAATTGAAGGATTTGGCCTCTGTTCCTCCTCATAATTTAAAAATTAAATGTGGTTTGTTAAATATTAGGTCTCAAACTCCCAAGTCTCTGCTAGTCCATGATCTGTTAATTGATCAGATTGATTTAATATCCTTTACAGAGACTTGATTAGGGCAAGAGGATTATGTTGGTTTGAATGAATCATCTCTCTCTGGTTATTTAAACTGTCAAAATCCCAGAAGTTCTGGTCGTGGAGGAGGAGTAGCAACAATTTACCATTCCAAATTACTAGTTAATGTAAAGCAAAAAACACGTTATAATTCCTTTGAGGGCCTGGTCCTCAGTATTGGGCATTTTAGCAATTTTAGGCTAAACCCAATTTTATTTGCCATAGTTTATCGTCCTCCATCAACCTACTCAGAGTTTTTATCTGTAGTGCTGAAATCAGATAGAATAATTATAGTAGGGGACTTTAATATACATGTAGATGTTGATAGTGATCGCCTTAATTTGGCATTTAATTCAATTTTAGACTCGATGGGGTTTTCTCAGAAAGTAGGAAACTCTACCCATCATCTCCACCATACGTTGGACCTTGTTCTGACATATGGTATAGAAATAGAAAATCTGATAGTGTCTCCTCATAACCCTGTACTGTCAGACCATTGTCTGTTAACCTTTGATTTTACTATTTCTGACTATTTGGCTCCTAAGGAAAAATATTACTACAGTAGATGCCTCTCAGATAATGTTGTTACCAAATTTATGCAGATTGTTTCCTCTATGCCATGTGTCAACACAAAGGAAATAAGCTATAGACAGCTTGCTCCTTCTGTAATTAATAGCATGGTAGATAGTGTTACAGCTTCTCTGCATCAGACTCTAGACATGGTAGCCCCTTTAAAAAAGAAAAAGTCTAATCAGAGATTTCTAACTCCTTGGTTCAACACAGAAACTCATAGCTTAAAACAGAAGACTCGTCAATTAGAAAGAAAATGGCGCCCCACTAATTTAGATGAAATCTATTTAGCTTGGAGAAATCATCTTTTAATTTATAAAAAATCTCTGAGAAAAGCTAGAACTGTGGCCGCACATGGCCAAAACATAATGAGCAGCATCTTTGATAAGAACAAAGGGCAGAGTTTCCTTGGAGATAACAGGAAGCTGTGAAATGTGATCTTTTGTATGTCAGAGACGGCTTGGAGGATCCTTTGTGTGCCAGAGACTGTGAGGGGGATGTTTAAGGATTAAGGAAGTGCATGCAATGTGATCTTTTATGTGAATGCAATGTGACCTTTTGATATGTAGAAAGACCTGAGTATTTAAGTGAAGAGTTCTGTGTGAGATGCTCTCTTTTCTACTATGCTCATGTGAGAGAATGTGTAATAAACTGCCTGAGACAAACTTGCCTCATCCTTTACACACTCTACACTGGTGACCCAAGACGAAGCATGCAACACGAAGCGAATTTCCCGGAGCCAGCCTCATTGGGACCCCCCAGCCAAGCGTATGCCGTTACCATCCAGCTACCGGATTTTTGGCAGCACAATCCGCGCTCCTGGTTCCACCTGGTTGAGGCGCAGTTCGTCCTCCGGGGAATATCGGTGGATGACACAAAATTCTACCATGTGGTCGCAAAGCTCGACACCCACACGGCTCAGCATGTGGAGAGCCTGCTGGATCAGCCACCAGCCAGCGACAAATACGACACGTTGAAGGCCGCACTTATCCAGCACTACACTCTCTCGGTTGAAGAGAGAGCAGAGGGACTCCTGATGCGGACCGGCTTGGGAGATTGCACAGCTACTGACTTCATGGAGAGGATGCTGAGATTGAAGGGCTCGGACGACGACCACTTCGTCTTTATCCACCTTTTCCTCCGGAACCTTCCGTCAGCGACAAGAGCGGCCCTGGCCAGTTCGCCGTTGCTGGCCAAGAAGGACTACCGTGCACTGGCCCGGGAGGCACACAGGATCATCATGGCCAGCAGAAAGCTCGCGACCACAGTGGCGGCGACGGAGCTCGGCGCGACGACCGGAGACGGCGAGGAGCCATCAACGGCGGTAGCAGAACCACCGACGGCGGCGGCGGCGGGGGCCAAGGAACGCGGAGGAGACACCCCTTGTTTCTACCACCGCCGCTTTACAGAGAGGGCACGCAAATGTATACCACCATGCCAGTTCAAGCATTCGGGAAAACGCCAAGACCGGGGGTTGGTAGCAGCTGCGGCCCTCAGGGAGAAGAACAAGCAGCTCTACTTGACGGACGCACGCTCGGGGAGGAATTTCCTCGTGGACACCGGCGCCCAGTTGAGTTTCATCATGCCGTCATACGCCGACCGGCTGGCAGGATCCAGCGGCCCCGAGATGGCAGCAGCAAATGGCTCGGAGATTAAGACCTTTGGTGAGAGGACTCTACTCCTGTCTCTACACGGCCGTACATTTGAGTAGACTTTTGTCATAGCAGCATTGAATTTCAATATATTGGGGGCTGATTTTTTGTGCTCACATGGTTTGTTGGTTGATGTCGCTAACAGGCGCCTGGTTAATGCACTGTCTTTTGATTCTATTCCCTGTACAGCTCAAGCGTCCCGGCCAACAACACAAGCCAACGTCACAGCTGCAAGTGGTAAGTTCCACACACTGCTCACTCAGTTCCCAGTACTCACGGTCCCGAAATTTCGGCAGCCATCGCTAAACACGGGGTGGAACATTTTATTACCACCACCGGGCCACCCGTTTTTGCAAAACCTCGGTGCTTGGATGCAGCTAAACTGGCCATAGCGCGCGAGGAGTTCACCAACCTGGAGAGGTTGGGCATCATCAGGCGTTCAAACAGCCCATGGGCTTCCCTGCTACACATGGTCCCTAAAGCTGACGGTTCGTGGCAACCTTGCGGGGATTTCCACAGGTTGAACAATGCCACAGCGCACGACCGCTACCCAATCCCTCACATCCAAGATTTTTCCGTTCATTTGGCAGGAGCACGCGTTTTTTGTAAAATAGACCTGGTCCGCGGTTACCACCAAGTCCCAGTGCACGCTGAGGACATACCCAAAACAGCGGTGATAACTCCGTTTGGTCTATTCGAGTTTTTGCGCATGCCATTGGGGCTTAATGGGGCTGCACAGACGTTCCAACGCATGATGGATGCGGTGCTGCGCGATCTCCCTTTCGTATTCGTCTACCTGGACGATATTTTGGTAGCCAGCGCGTCCGAAGACGAACATGAAACCCATCTCACGGTGGTTTTCCGGAGGTTGGGAGAGCACCGTTTAATAATCAATCCAGCGAAGTGTCAGTTCGGAGTGACGCAGATTGATTTTTTTGGGGCACCGCGTCTCTCCCGAAGGAGCAGTTCTGCTGCCTGACAAAGTGCGCGCGGTAGCAGATTTTCCCCGACCACAAATGGTCAGGGCGTTACAGGAGTTTTTGGGAATGGTGAATTTTTATAACTGCTTCCTCCCCCGCACAGTGCAGCTCATGCAGCCACTGTACACCGTGCTCAAAAAACAAAAACCCGTGAATAAGATCGAATGGTCCCCGGAGAGAGAGCGGGGGTTCTCGGAAGTCAAGGCAGCCCTGGCAAACGCTGCGTTGTTGGCACATCCAGACCCAACAGCCCACATAGCGCTCACTACTGACGCGTCAGATGTGGCCATAGGGGCGGTCGTGGAGCAGTGTGTAGCCGGGGCTTGGCAGCCACTCGCCTTTTTCAGCAGGACTTTGCGCGATAGTGAACGTAAATACAGTGCGTTTGACAGGGAGTTGCTGGCTCTCCACTTGGCTATTCGCCACTTCCAGTTCTGGCTGGAGGGGCGCCGTTTCACCGCATTCGTTGACCACAAGCCGCTAACATTCACAATGGCCAAGGTTTCAGAACCTTGGTCGGGACGGCAGCAGAGATTGCTGGCCGCGATCTCAGAGTTTACTACCAATATTCAGCATGTCTCCGGTAAACTGAATGTAGTGGCAGACTGCCTCTCACGTGCCGTGGCGGCCCCGGTCCGCGTGGGGATAGATTACGCAGCCATGGCCGCGGAGCAGGTTAGTGACGCGGATGTGCGCGCGCTCCAGTCTGGACCAAAAGGGTTAAGGCTGGAGAGCAGGGTGCTGCAATACGGTATGCCCCCCCAATCTGCGATGTCTCCACTGGGCGACCGCGTCCCGTGGTACCGGCCCCGTGGCGCCGCCACGTTTTTAACTTGGTTCATTCTTTAGCGCACCCGGGAGTGCGTGCGTCAATCAAGATGGTAGGAGAGAAATTTGTGTGGCCGAGTCTTCGCAAACAGGTGAAAGAGTGGGCAGCAGCCTGCATGGCGTGCCAATGAGCCAAAGTACACAGACACACGAGGGCTCCCTTGGAGCCATTTCACATCCCGGCTAAGAGGTTCGACCATGTTCACGTGGACCTCGTGGGCCCCCTCCCGCCATCACAGGGGTGCATGCACCTTCTGACAATGGTGGACCGCACCACGCGATGGCCGGAGGTGGTTCCACTGGTGTCAACCACAGCCAAGGAGGTAGCGCACGCGTTTTTAACAGCATGGGTGGCGCGTTTTGGAGTCCCGTTGGACATTACGTTCAACAGAGGCCCTCAATTTGTTTCCGAACTTTGGTCAACAATGGCCCGCAGCCTGGGTGTCACAATTCACCGCACAACCGCGTACAATCCACAGGCTAATGGGTTATGCGAACATTTTCATAGGTCATTGAAAGCGGCTCTCAGGGCATCACTGATGGATGCAAATTGGGTAGACAAGCTACCGTGGGTTTTATTAGGGTTGCGTTCTGCGCCTAAAGAAGACTTAGAAGCTTCCCCAGCTGAACTCGTTTTCGTGCAGCCACTTCGGCTGCCCGGGGAGTTTCTCCCGGATAATCCTGCGCCAGGCAGCTCCCCGTTTCAGCTGTTGCAGCGTAGCATTGACACAGGCATGCTGCCGGGCCCCGTTCACCACAGTTTTCCGTGCGTTTTTGTGCCTAAAACTTTGAAAAACGTGGAGTTTGTTTTTGTCAGACATGACGCGCATCGCCCCCCACTGCGACCACCTTATGATGGACCGTTCAGAGTGCTGGAAACAGGGGACTGTCACAACGGCCCTCACGGACCGTCACAAGACGCCTCAGTCACCAGTGAGTTTGCAGTGGTAATTTATTGTGGATAAGGATGAACACACACAGAACACATACAGCGGCTGAGTGAAGTCTGAGCCGGGGAACACCCGATGCGCCAGACGACAACGTTAATGATGAGCTAGGCAAACAGGAACATACCTGAGCATAAAGGAGCACCATCAAAACGTAGCAGGATATAACAGATGATCATAACAGGATATAACAGAGACTGCCGCGCTGGAGGACATTTAGCACCCGCTTATATCTCTGGCGGCTAATGACCCCAACGCGGCACAGCTGCTGCTAATGACAGCAGAGCAGCAGCTGACTTTGACAGCAGGGAGCTCCCCCGGGCGCCTTCACAATAAGAGCCCGAGGAGCTGGAAGGAACCCTCAGCTGCCAAAGCCAGGGAACAAAAAGATATGAGACCCGAGTGTGGCCAGAACCGACACTCGGGTTATGACAGTACCTCCCCCTCAAGGCCGAGCTCTGAGCGGCCAGAGTAACACCCAAGCCCCCCTAGGGTGGGTGGATGGGGTGCTGGCAGGAGGGAGAGAGACAAACAACCAACAAGGCTATAGAAAAAAACCCCACTATCCCGGGTAACAAGAACAAAACCACAATAAGTACAAAATAGGCAACACACCCTTGGGCAAACAGAGTGACACAAAACAATCCCCCCCCCCCACAAACACCCCAACAGTCCCACAGACGAGATCAGGAACCCGGAAAGGGCGCAGTCCAGGCCCGGAGGGATGGGGCAGAAGGTTCGGGGGGTTCATCCGGCAACAAGAGGCCACAGAACAGGGAGGGGAAAAGAGGACAGTTCGGGCGGCCTACCCCAGTCCCATGCTCGGGGGAAGAGAGTTTCAGGCGGCCGGAGCAGGTCGCCGCACAGGAAGATAAACAGGTCGGGGGGCCGGCCCAGAGAACCAAACCAACGAGACAGCCCTTCAGGCGGCCGCCCCACAACACCAGCCCACCAGAACCGTTGGGAGGAAGCAGCCGGTGATCCCGCAGAAAAGGGGGGAGATGAGGGGAAACCGGGCGGAGCGTTCGGGACCCCAACGGCCCCAGGTGGAGATGGGTAGTGCTCCTCAGGGAGATGAGGAGGATGACTGTGGAGATGAAGAAAACGAGCCTGTCCAGCATCCAGTGGCCGGGGATCTGCAGCTCCCTCACCGAACCTAGGACCTGCTGGTGCAGCACCCACGGTGGACCCCGATTGGGCCTCCGGAACCAAACCCACGGTGGACCCTGATTGGGCCTCCGGAACCAAACCCACGGTGGACCCGGTCGGCGTGGCACCAGACTCGACCTCCAACCTCGAAACCGGAACCTCTGGCGCAGCAGGCGAGAGCAGCCCCTCGCCGGCGACCCTGGGAGAAGACCCTGGGAGAAAACCCGGGATCAGGATCACCGGCAGCGCCAGAACCCGGCGAGATAAGCTCGGACGCAGCGGGCGGCTGCACCCGGCTCATCTACCCTTGAGACAGGCAAAAGTGCTCTAAAAGGTGAAAAAGAAAGATAAAACAGAGCACTTGCCTGAGCTCGGGTTCTGACGCCGTCCAGGACTGCGATGATCCGGGCTCAGAAGTCAGGAGGTCGTCCTCAGGCTCCCACTCAGCTGCGTCGGGCTCCGCAGCTGGCATGATGGTGCGTGCAGCTAGAGAGTCCTCCGGCACCGATGTCCACGCCGGTGGCCCGCACGGCGTGGTGGCAGGAGAATCTCGCCCTGCTGGACTGGACCGCTCCTCCGTGGAACCCCGGGGACGCTTCTTCATCGGCGATGGCTCCACGCTGCAGTCCGCTCTCCTCCTCCGCCCATGGCGTGGCTGCGGAACCGGAACCAGGCTCTCCAGAACCGCAGGCCCCCTCCTCATCCAGCGACGTTGGCCTGACGTCGAGGACCGCTCAGCGGAGGGAGACACAGAGGAAGCAGGGTTAATATTTTCATCCACAGCGGGTGGAGGGAGCTCGGGGGGCTGCATACCCCGAACTCCACCCCTAGGAGTCAGACAAGGCAAAACAATGTCAAAAGAAGAGAAATTATCATGCACTTGCCTTTCCCCTAAGGGTAAGATAGTCTCCGCTGTGGGGGACGTCATTCCTTCCTTTCCCCGCTGGATGGCGACAGAGGGCCCTCTGGGAAGATGAGATGAGGCCACTCGAGGCGGATCCGGGATGAAGCTCGCCGAAACGGAGCTCTCGTGACACACAGCAGCCAGGATAGGCGACGAGGAGGAGGGGGCGACAGCCGGGGTCAGTCGGGCATGGAGCGCTGACGGGACAGCAGGCGAGGGCCCAGGAGAAGACGAGGCTGCGGGGATTCCCCTCTGACGAGGCGCAGGAGTGACAGCTGTGTGGGGGGTTGAGCCCTTGCGGCGACCCGGAACAGCATCCAGACGGGGGTCTAGCCGAGGTTGGAAGCCGGATTGACGACGGTTCCTTGTAGGGGGTGAGGCGAAGGTGAGGTCCGGAAATCGCCGTTCCTGAGCAGAAACGGCGGCAAGCAAGTCAGCAAACTCAGGAAACTCACGCAGCGCTGGATTCCTCTCCACCAGTCTGACCGCCGCCACCACATGCTTCATACACGCTGGAGGATTTTTAGCGGAGCAAGCAGCAGCCACCCGGTCCCAGATCTTTTCTGCTGTCATCTGCAGCTTCTCTGGGGGAATCCCGAGTGACGACATGCCCGATGGGAAAAGACCTCCGGGTGGTGCGAACTCCCGGGCCGGAACGGAGGCAGGAGTGGGATCCCGAAGCGAGGGGCGACGTCTCCTCCGCTTCAGCTTCCTGCCAGGATTTCCCTCCAGCCCTCGGAGTCTCTCACGCTGGGTGGCGATGTCATCTCTCCTCACGCTTACCTCTGGATGATCGGTGAAGCGGGGAAGAGAATCCAGAATCTCCTCGGCTAGGTCCAGGTATCTACAAATGTTGCTGGGAGCATCCAACAGCGTAGCGGTGAAGATGGTGTAGTCCACCTCCTTCAGAACCTCCGCTTGCTGCCTGCCAAGGCGCCGACAATGGCCCCTGGATGACGACATACTCCCCGCTGCAGACACTCAGACAGGTAGGAATTAACAGTCCACTACTGCAAACTGCACGGTGAATGGCGTCTCGAAGCAACGCCTCCTCTCCGGGCGTTAGGCAGCAGTCTACTGTCACAACGGCCCTCACGGACCGTCACAAGACGCCTCAGTCACCAGTGAGTTTGCAGTGGTAATTTATTGTGGATAAGGATGAACACACACAGAACACATACAGCGGCTGAGTGAAGTCTGAGCCGGGGAACACCCGATGCGCCAGACGACAACGTTAATGATGAGCTAGGCAAACAGGAACATACCTGAGCATAAAGGAGCACCATCAAAACGTAGCAGGATATAACAGATGATCATAACAGGATATAACAGAGACTGCCGCGCTGGAGGACATTTAGCACCCGCTTATACTGTATCTCTGGCGGCTAATGACCCCAACGCGGCACAGCTGCTGCTAATGACAGCAGAGCAGCAGCTGACTTTGACAGCAGGGAGCTCCCCCGGGCGCCTTCACAATAAGAGCCCGAGGAGCTGGAAGGAACCCTCAGCTGCCAAAGCCAGGGAACAAAAAGATATGAGACCCGAGTGTGGCCAGAACCGACACTCGGGTTATGACAGGGACAAGCATTTTTTGCTAGATTTGGGGGGTAGGAGGGAAAAGGTTGGCATAAACAGACTCAAACCCGCTTTTGTGGTGGCGGACGAGCAAGTGCTGTTGGCCAGGGCCCCTCGGCGTGGAAGACCCCCACGGGGAGCTTCCCTGAGTAGAATTTCCCCAGAACACCCACAGGGACAGACAAAAGGTTTTCACCCCCAGAAAGCAGCTCCCCAGCATGACAGCGCCGAGGAGGCGGTGAATCCTGGTTACGGTAGATACGGGAGAAGACTGAAGCCCAAGCAGCATGTGGATTGATGTGTAATGATTCAGCATACAGACTGTTATTCTTTTGTTCGATCCAATATGCTCGGGGGGGGGGGGGCCGCACATGGCCAAAACATAATGAGTAGCATCTTTGATAAGAACAAAGGGCAGAGTTTCCTTGGAGATAACAGGAAGCTGTGAAATGTGATCTTTTGTATGTCAGAGACGGCTTGGAGGATCCTTTGTGTGCCAGAGACTGTGAGGGGGATGTTTAAGGATTAAGGAAGTGCATGCAATGGGATCTTTTATGTTAATGCAATGTGACCTTTTGATATGTAGAAGGACCTGAGTATTTAAGTGAAGAGTTCTGTGTGAGATGCTCTCTTTTCTACTATGCTCATGTGAGAGAATGTGTAATAAACTGCCTGAGACAAACTTGCCTCATCCTTTACACACTCTACAGAATGAGTTATTATTCTGCATTAATAGAAGAGAACAAGAATAATCCCAGGTTTCTTTTCAGCACTGTAGCCAGGCTGACAAAGAGCCAGGACTCTTTCAATCCTAGCATTCCCTTAGAGCTTGCTAGTCAGGACTTTATGAACTTTTTCAATAATAAAATTTCATCCATCAGAGATACAATAAATCAGATTCTTCCCACCGTTAACTTAAATACAGTAACTAATACAACTCCTTCAACTGACATCTGTTTGGATCAGTTTACTCCAATTGACCTTTTAGAGTTAGACAAAATAGTTTCCTCATCCAAGCCTTCAACTTTTCTTTTAGATCCTATTCCTACCAGGTTATATAAAGAAGTCTTCCCATTTATCGGTAGCTTTATTCTTCAAATAATCAATTCTTCATTAACTTTAGGCCATGTACCGCAGGCTTTTAAAACTGCTGTAATTAAACTCTTACTCAAAAAGCCAACGCTGGATCCAGGAGTTTTAGCTAACTATAGACCAATCTCTAATCTCCCTTTCATTTCAAAAATATTAGAAAGAGTTGTTGCTACGCAATTATTTGACCACTTGCAGGGAAATGGTTTATTTGAAGAGTTTCAATCTGGGTTTAGAATCCATCATAGTAGTGAAACAGCCTTAGTGAAGGTCACTAATGACCTCCTGATCGCATCTAATAATGGACTTGTTTCTGTACTTGTCCTTTTAGACCTTAGTGCAGCTTTTGATACTGTGGGGCACATATATGCACATAGGTATATGACTGCATGATTCATACGTATACCACCTTAGGCTTCACATCTGAGACGGAACAAAGGACTGAGCCGCTCTGGAGATAACACGAGGGTGTGAAGTTTAGTCTTTGGCATGCAAAGAGATAGCCTTGGGGGATTTCGCCCAGCAACCAGAGACTGAGAGGTGGAGTGTGTTAAGATCGGGGGGAAGTTACATTGTGACTGGGATTAAGTACCATGTGACTGTATGTTTGATGTCCTGGGTATAAAAGGGACAGATGTTGGAAGATTCATTCTCTTTTTCTCTTTCTGCGTTGGATGATGTTGGAGAATGTAAATAAATCTGACTTGAGAAATAAACTCAGCCTCATCTTTCCCCATTCTCCACACTGGTGACCCTATGACGTATCATGAGCAGAAGTAATTCCCCCGAGCCGGACTCGTCAGGAGCCAGTCAGGCGAACGCAGCCACAGTCAAACTACCGGACTTCTGGCAAGACAATCCGTGCTCCTGGTTCCACTTGGTCGAGGCACAGTTTGCCCTCCGGGGGATAATGGTAGATGACACCAAATTCTACCACGTTATTTCCAAGCTCGACAACCGCATGGCTCGATATGTGCAGAGCTTTTTGGAGCGCCCACCGGCCGACGACAAATACGGCGGGTTGAAGGCTGCGCTCATCCAGCGTTTCACTCCCTCAGCCCAGGAGAGAGCGGAGAGACTCCTGGCCCTGAACGACTTGGGAGATAGCACGCCCGTCGACCTGATGGAAGACATGCTGAGGCTGAGGGGCTCAGACGGCAACGACTTCCTCTTCACCCACATTTTCCTGAGAACCCTACCGTCGGCCACAAGAGTGACCCTGGCCGGTTCACCGTTGATGGCCCAGCGGGACTTCCGCGCACTGGCCCAGGAGGCACAACGGATTCTCAACGCCAACAGACAGTGCGCGGCCACCGCAGCAGTGACGGAGATCAGCGCGGCGGCCGGAGACGACAGGGGGCCAGAGGCGGCGGTAGCAGACCCACCGACAACGGCGGCGGCGAGGGCCAGGGATCGCGGAGGAGACGAGCTCTGTTTTTACCATCGTCGTTTCGCAGAGAGGGCACGCAAATGCATACCACCATGCCAGTTCAGGAGCTTGGGAAACGCCAAGACCGGGGGTCGATAGCAGCTGCGGCCCTCGGGGAGGAGAACAAGCTGCTCTACTTGACGGATGCGCGATCGGGGAGGCAATTCCTCGTGGACACAGGCTCCCAAGTGAGCTTCATCATGCCTACATACGCTGACCGGCTGGCGGGTCCCGGAAGTCATGGAGCGTCAGCAGCGAATGGTTCGAGGATTAAGACCTTTGGTGAGAAGGCTCTGCTTCTGTCCCTACACGGCCGTACATTTGAGTGGACTTTTGTTATAGCTGAAGTGAACTTCAATATGTTAGGGGCTGATTTTCTGTGCTCACATGGTTTGTTGGTTGATCTTGCTAATAGGCGCCTGGTTAATGCACTTCCTTTTTATTCTATTCCCTGTGCAGACCGAGTGACCCCACCCACAGCACAAGCCAACGTCGCAACAGCAGGTGGGAAGTTTCACACACTGCTCACTCAGTTCCCAGCACTCACGGTTCCCACATTTTCAGCAGCGATCGCTAAACACGGAGTGGAGCACTTTATTACTACCACCGGACCACCCGTTTTTGCAAAAGCTCGGCGCTTGGATGCAGCTAAACTGTCCATAGCGTGCAAGGAGTTCACCAGCCTTGAAAAGTTGGGCATCATCAGACGTTCTAAGAGCCCATGGGCTTCCCCGCTTCACATGGTCCCTAAAGCCGACAGCTCATGGCGTCCTTGCGGAGATTTCCGCAGGCTGAACAACACTACAGCGCACGACCGCTACCCAATCCCGCATATCCAAGATTTTTCCGTTCATTTGGCGGGGGCGCGCATTTTTTCTAAAATAGACTTGGTCTGCGGGTACCATCAAGTCCCAGTACGCGCTGAGGACATCCCCAAAACAGCAGTGATAACACCGTTTGGCCTTTTCGAGTTTTTGCGCATGTCATTTGGGCTTAAAGGCGCTGCGCAGACGTTCCAGCGCATGATGGACGCGGTGTTGCGTGATCTCCCTTTCGTGTTCGTCTACCTGGACGACATTTTGATAGCCAGCTTGTCCGAAGACGAACGCGAAAATCACCTCACGGCAGTTTTCCGGAGGTTGGGGGAGCACGGGTTAATAATCAACCCAGCGAAGTGTCAGTTGAAAAAAAAACAAGATGGCGCCCACAGCGGCCGCCGTGGTGTATCGCTGCCCTTTAATTTTTATAATTTGTCTGTTTTTGTTCACTGATTGTGCATCTGCCGGTTCATACACCCGTGAAGAACTACTAAATATCAGGACTCTCATCCCCATGGACCTTCTTCCAGTTTTTTTAGCTCCTGCCGCCGATCTGATCCATTGTTTGGCCAAAAAAGCAAGACGGCGGAAAAGAGGGAAGAGAGGAGGGATTCTCACTCGACTACGAAAAAGAGGCTCGCGAACAGCCTTGCCTGGCATATTTCTATCCAATGCCAATTCTCTCCTGAACAAGGTAGAAGAATTAAGACTGCTGATGCGTTTCAAGGACCTCGCTTCCTCGTCTGTCATCTGCTTCTCTGAGACCTGGCTTAATGAGAACATTCCAGATAGCGCGATCAGCCTCGAGGGTTTCCAGCTGATTCGTGCTGACCGCGTCACAGAGCTGTCCGGTAAGTCTATCGGAGGAGGAGTGTGCTTCTATATTAACAACAGCTGGTGCTCTGATGTAACGGTGATTTCCAAACACTGTTCTCCCACCCTGGAATTTCTTTTCATTAACTGCAAGCCATTTTATTCCCCGCGGGAGTTTGCCTCATTCATTCTCGTCGCTGTGTACGCCCCTCCTGACGCGGACACGCACGAAGCTCAGCGCGTGCTCGCAGATCACATCCAACTTACGGAGCGGAACTTTCCAGACTCCCTGGTTATCGTGGTGGGCGATTTTAACCAGAGCAATCTGAGTCACGAGCTCCCCCGCTACAAACAGTGTATTAAATGTCCAACCAGAGGAAATAACACGCTGGATCACTGTTATACTTCAGTAAAGGACGCATATCGCGCTGTTCCCCGCGCTGCGCTGGGACTATCTGATCACGTGATGGTCCACCTCATCCCCACATACAAACAAAGACTGAAACTCACTAAACCTGTTGTGACCACCACAAAGAAATTGACCAGTGAAGCTGGAGAGAAACTGAACACATGCATGGAAATAACTGACTGGGGCATGTTTAAAAGAGCCACACATGATCTTAATGAGTACACAGACACTGTGAACTCATTTATCAACTTCTGTGAGGAGGACATTCTCCCATCGCGCATCAGGGTGAGATATTCTAATGACAAGCCTTGGTTCACAGCTAAGCTCAGACGAATCAGAAAGGAGAAGGAACTAGCGTTGAAAAGTGGAGACAGGGACTGCTACAGGGAGGTCAAATATCGGTTTAACAGAGAGCTGAGGAGAGCTAAATCTGTGTATTCTGAGAGACTCCAGCAGCAGGTCACTGCTAATGACTCGGCTTCTGTGTGGAGAGGACTGAGGCAAATCACCAACTATTGGCCTCAGGCTTCTAAAGGTCAGGATGACAAAGCCCTTTGTCAAAGACTGTCCCAACACTATGCCCGTTTTGACACCTCGTCAGCTGTGTCCAACTCACCCACTCCACCCAGCTCCACTGCCTCCTCAGCCCCTAATTCATCAAAAGCGGTCCCCCCCTCCTCCTCCTCCCCCCCTCCCCTTGTCATCAGTGAGCAGGACGGGCACAGACAGTTCTCCAGACTGAACCCGCGCAAGGCCCCCGGGCCGGACGGTGTGTCTCCCTCCACCCTGAGACACTGTGCGAAAGAGCTGGCTCCTGTCTTCACAGACATTTTTAACACCTCCCTTAAGCAATGTCACGTGCCGACCTGCCTCAAATCCTCCACCATCATCCCTGTCCCCAAGAAGCCACGGATTACTGGACTTAACGACTACAGACCTGTAGCGCTCACCTCTGTAGTCATGAAGTCCTTTGAGCGCCTGGTCCTGTCTCACCTCAAGTCCATCACCACACCCCTCCTAGACCCGCTGCAGTTTGCCTACCGTGCTAACAGGTCTGTGGACGACGCAGTCAACCTGGCCCTCCACTCCATCCTGCAGCACCTGGACTCCCCGGGAACCTACGCCAGGATTCTGTTTGTGGACTTCAGCTCCGCATTCAACACCATCCGTCCCGATCTGCTCCAGGACAAGCTGTCCCTGCTCAACGTGCCTGACTCCCTCTGCAGGTGGATCACCGACTTCCTGACGGACCGGAGACAGCATGTGCGGCTGGGGAAGTATGTCTCAGACTCTGTTAGCATCAGCATTGGATCACCCCAGGGCTGTGTACTTTCCCCCCTACTCTTCTCCCTTTATACCAACTCCTGCACCTCCTCCCACCAGTCTGTTAAGCTGATTAAGTTTGCGGACGACACCACCCTCATCGGGCTCATCTCCAACGGCGACGAGTCCGCCTACAGGGAAGAGGTGGCCCAGCTGGTGTCCTGGTGCAGCCACAACAACCTGCAGCTGAATGCTCTGAAGACAGCGGAGATGATTGTGGACTTCAGGAAAGCCACATCCCCCCTGCCCCCCCCTCACCATCACAGGCTCTCCCATCACCTTTGCAGATTCCTTCCGCTTCTTGGGCACCACCATCACCCGTGACCTCAAATGGGAGCCAACCATCAGCTCCCTCATCAAAAAGGCCCAGCAGAGGATGTTCTTTCTGCGGCAGCTGAGGAAGCTCAAGCTACCCACCAAGATGTTAGTGCAGTTCTACACGGCCATCATCGAGTCCATCCTCACCTCCTCCATAACTGTGTGGTACGCAGGAGCCACTGCCAGGGACAGACTAAGGCTGCAGCGCGTCGTGCGCACTGCTGAGAAGGTGATAGGCTGCAAGCTCCCATCTCTCCAGGACCTGTACATCTCCAGGACCCGGAGGCGTGCTGGCCGGATCATAGCCGATCCTTCACATCCTGGTCACGTGCTGTTTGCCCCCCTCCCCTCAGGTAGAAGGCTTCGGTCCATTCGGACTAAAACCTCCCGGCACATGAACAGCTTCTTCCCCTCTGCCATCAGACTGCTGAACACTAAGTGACTTTTGACTCTCGTGCACTATGTACAGCAGCTCAACCAGACTCATGTCAATCATCACTGTTTTTCTGTTGCATTATTGACTGCACTATGTGGTACTTCACATTATCTGCTACATGCTAATTTTTTAAAACTGCCTTGACTAGTACTACTCATTATTACTAGTATTATTATTATTATTACTTATTATTACTTATTTTTCTACACTTATTGCACGTTTCTAGTCCTTTAGTTTTTTAGTTTATCCCTTTTTCTCATTATGTTTTTAATGTTGCAGCATGGCACCGAGACAAATTCCTAGTTTGTGTATCACATGAACAATGGCAATAAATCTGATTCTAATTCTGATTCTGATTCTGATTCTGAGTTTGGGGTGACGCAGATTGATTTTTTGGGGCATTGCGTCTCTCCAGAAGGAGCAGTCCCTCTGCCTGACAAAGTGCACGCAATAACAAATTTTCCCAGCCACAAACGGTCAAAGCGTTACAAGAGTTTTTGGGAATGGTAAATTTTTATAACCGTTTCCTCCCCCGCGCAGTGCAGCTCATGCAACCACTGTATGCCGCGCTAAAAAAACAAAAACCCACAAGCAAAATCGAATGGTCTCCTGAGCGGGAGCGCGCATTCGCGGAGGTCAAAACAGCCTTAGCAAACGCTGCGTTGTTAGCACATCCAGACCCCGCGGCCCGCATAGCGCTCACTACTGACGCGTCAGATGTGGCCATAGGAGCGGTCGTAGAGCAGCAGGTCGCCGGGGTTTGGCAGCCGCTCGCCTTTTTCAGCAGGACGTTGCGCGATAGTGAGCGAAAATACAGCGCATTCGACAGGGAGTTGTTAGCTCTCCACTTAGCCATTCGCCACTTCCAGTTCTGGCTGGAGGGACGCCGTTTCACCGCGTTCGTTGACCACAAGCCGCTTACTTTCGCGATGGCCAAGGTTTCAGAACCGTGGTCGGGCCGGCAGCAGAGGCAGCTGGCTGCAATCTCAGAGTTTACTACCGATATTCAGCACATAGCGGGTAAACTTAATGTGGTGGCAGACTGTCTCTCGCGAGCTGTAGCGGCCCCAGTCCATGTAGGGGTAGATTGTGCAACGATGGCCGCGGAGCAGACTAGTGACGCGGAACTGTGCACCGCCGCAGTCCGCACAGTGATAGATTATGCAGCCATGGCCGCGGGTCAGGTTAGTGACGTGGACGTGCGCGCGCTCCAGTCTGGACCAACAGGGTTAAGGCTGGAGAACAGGGTGTTACAAGATGGTATGCCCCCCCTAATCTGCGATGTCTCCACGGGTCAACCGCACCCGGTGGTACCGACCGCGTGGCGCCGCCGCGTTTTTGACTCGATTCATTCTCTGGCGCACCCGGGGGTGCGCGCATTGGTCAAAATGGTAGGAGAGAAATTTGTATGGCCGAGCCTGCGCAAGCAAGTTAAAGAGTGGGCAGCAGCCTGCGTAGCTTGTCAACAAGCCAAAATACACAAACACACTAGAGCTCCTTTGGAGCCGTTTCACATCCCGGCTAAGAGGTTCGATCATGTGCATGTCGACCTCGTAGGCCCCTCCCGCCGTCACAGGGGTACACACACCTTTTGACAATGGTGGACCGCACCACGCGTTGGCCGGAAGTGGTCCCACTGGCATCAACCACAGCCGAGGAGGTAGCGTGCGCTTTTTTAACGGCATGGGTAGCGCATTTTGGAGTTCCGTCGGACATTACGTCCGACAGAGGTCCTCAATTTGTTTCCGAGCTTTGGTCAGCGATGGCCCGCAGCCTGGGGGTAATGATCCACCGCACTACCGCGTACAACCCGCAGGCTAATGGTTTATGCGAACGTTTCCATAGGTCATTGAAAGCAGCCCTCAGAGCATCGCTTACGGATGCAAATTGGGTGGACAGGCTACCATGGGTTTTATTGGGGTTGCGTTCTGCACCTAAAGAGGATTTAAAAGCCTCCCCAGCTGAGTTAGTTTTTGCACAGCCACTCCAGCTGCCCAGGGAATTTCTCCCAGATAATCCTGCGCCAGAGTGCCCCCCTGCTCAGCGGTTGCAGAGCGACACGGGATCGAGCATGCTTCCCGGCCCTGTTCATCACAGTTTTCCGCGCGTTTTTGTGCCTAAGGCCTTAAAAAATGCGGAGTTTGTTTTTGTCAGACACGATGCACATCGCCCCCCGTTGCGGCCACCTTACGATGGACCTTTTAGAGTGCTGGAAACAGGGGATAAGCATTTTTTGCTAGATTTGGGGGGCAGGGAAGAACAGATTGGCATAAACAGACTCAAACCCGCCTTTGTGTTGGCCGACGAAAATGTGCTGTTGGCTACGGCTCCTCGGCGCGGCAGACCCCCTAAGGAGCATTCATCAGGACACCCACAGGGATTGACTAACAGTTCTAATCCTCAGGCAGCAGCTCCCCAGCAGGAGGGCGCCGCGAGAGAGGTAAAGCCCGCTTACAGCAGATATGGGAGGCGACTGAGGCCCAAGCGACATGTGGACTGATGTGTAATAATTTTACCATGACTTGCAGACTGTTATTACGGTTGTTCCATCTTAGACGTTTGGGGGGGGGGGGGGTCATGTGGGGCACATATATGCACATAGGTATATGACTGCATGATTCATACGTATACCACCTTAGGCTTCACATCTGAGACGGAACAAAGGACTGAGCCGCTCTGGAGATAACACGAGGGTGTGAAGTTTAGTCTTTGGCATGCAAAGAGATAGCCTTGGGGGATTTCGCCCAGCAGCCAGAGACTGAGAGGTGGAGTGTGTTAAGATCGGGGGGAAGTTACATTGTGACTGGGATTAAGTACCATGTGACTGTATGTTTGATGTCCTGGGTATAAAAGGGACAAATGTTGGAAGATTCATTCTCTTTTTCTCTTTCTGCGTTGGATGATGTTGGAGAATGTAAATAAATCTGACTTGAGAAATAAACTCAGCCTCATCTTTCCCCATTCTCCACAATACTATCGATCATAATATTCTACTTGATAGATTAGAACACTATGTTGGACTTAATGGAACTTCGTTGCAGTGGTTTAGATCTTATTTATCTGATAGGTTCCAGTTTGTTCATGTCAATGAGTTTTCTTCCAACTCAAAGCTCAGTCATGGAGTTCCACAGGGATCTGTGGTAGGCCCTACTCTTTTTAGTTTATATATGCTTCCGTTAGGCAACATTATTAGGAAGCACTGTATACATTTTCATTGTTATGCAGATGACACACAATTATACCTGTCAATGAAGCCAGATAATTGTAATCAATTAGCCAAGTTGGAAGCCTGTCTTAAGGAAATCAAAGTTTGGATGACTTGTAATTTTCTGCTATTAAATTCAGATAAGACTGAAGTCATTCTTGTTGGTCCAAAAAACCTTAGAAATACCTTTCCAAATCAAACTTTGAGTTTGGATGCAGTTACTCTTTCTCTTAATAGCTCTGTGAGGAACCTTGGAGTTATTTTTGATCAAGATCTGTTTTTCAATTCACATATTAAATTCGTTTCTAAGACTGCCTTCTATCATTTGCGTAATATTGCCAAGATTAGGAGCATCTTGTCTCAGAGTGATGCTGAGAAACTGATCCACGCTTTTGTTAGTTCTAGATTAGATTATTGTAACTCTTTATTATCAGGTTGTCCTAAAACATCTCTAAAAAGTCTTCAGTTGATCCAAAATGCTGCTGCAAGAGTTTTAACAGGTACTAGAAAGAGAGATCATATCTCTCCGCTTCTGGCCTCCCTTCATTGGCTTCCCATAGAGTTTAGACTTAAGTTTAAAATCCTTCTTCTCACTTTTAAAGCTCTAAACAATCAGGCCCCTTTTTATTCAAAAGATCTGATATTACCCTATTATCCTAACAGAGCACTACACTCCCAAAATGCTGGATTACTTGTAATACCTAGAATCTCCAAAAGTATAATGGGGGGCAGAGCCTTCAGTTATCAATCTCCTCTCTTGTGGAACCAGCTGCCAATCTGGATTCGGGAGTCAGACTCGGTCTCTGTTTTTAAGAATAGGGTTAAAACCTTCCTTTTTTATATAGCCTGTGGTGTGTGTAAATGAAGAGGCAGATTCATTTCAGCCGATTTATTACACACTCACAACTCACAAGCAAAGAACAGACTGAACATTTAAGCAGGCACTCTCCTCTTAAGTTTCATGGCATCTCTCCACACACAACATGACATTTGCATCACACTGCATTCAACCCCCTTCGTCCTTGACTCCTTCCTGCTATCTCACCAGGAACCTCCTGCCCATTGTTCTCCCATGTTTATCCACTGTCTCTTGTCTGAGATGCTAAATCATCTGGCTCTCTCAAGGTGCTAAACTTCCACCCCCCCAGCATCTTAGATAGAACAATAGAATAACAGTCCACATGCTGTGATAGAACAATAGAATATCAGTCCACATGCTGTTTAGGCTTCCATCTCCTCCCATATCTGCTGTAACTGGGGTTTACTGCCTCCGTGGCGCCGCTGTGCCGGTGGGGGGCTGCTGGGAGTGTGTCTGACTGTGGGTGGGCTGTGGCTAGGAGGGGGGGGCTACTTCGGTCTGTCCGTGTGGCTGCTCTGATGAATCGTTTCCCTGGGGCTCTCTCCGTGGGGGTCTTCCACGCCGAGGGGCCCTAGCCAACAGCACTTGCTCGTCCGCCACAACGAAAGCGGGTTTAAGTCTGTCTATGCCAATCTTTTCCCGCCTACCCCTCAAGTCTAGCAAAAAATGCTGATCCCCTGTTTCCAACATTCTGAACGGTCCATCATAGGGTGGGCACAATGGAGGGCGGTGGGCGTCGTGTCTGACAAACACGAACTCTGCGCCCTTCAAAGTTTTAGGCACAAAAACACGTGGAAAACTGTGGTGGGCAGGGCCCGGCAGCGTGCCTGTGTTTGCGCTACGCTGCGAAAGCTGAGACGGGGAGCTGTCCGGCGCGGGATTATCTGGCAGAAATTCCCCGGGCAGCCGTAGGGGCTGCGAAAAAACGAGCTCTGCCAGGGAAGCTTCCAGATCCTCTTTCGGCGCGGAGCGCAACCCCAGTAACACCCACGGCAGCCTGTCTACCCAATTTGCATCCGTCAATGAAGCCCTGAGTGCTGCTTTCAGTGATCTATGAAAACGCTCGCATAACCCATTAGCCTGTGGGTTGTACGCGGTTGTGCAGTGAATTGTAACACCCAGAGTTCGGAAACAAATTGAGGGCCCCTGTCGGACGTAGTAGTCGGACGTAACCCATGCTGTTAAAAAAGCGCGCGCTACGTCTGCGGATGTGGTTGCCGCCAGCGGGACTGTGTCTGGCCAGCACGTGGTGCGGTCCACCACTGTCAGGAGGTGCGTGCACCCCTGAGATGGCGGGAGGGGGCCCACGAGGTCCACGTGAACATGGTCTAACCTCTTAGCCGGGATACGAAACGGCTCCAAGGGAGCCTTCGTGTGTCTGTGTACCTTGGCTCGTTGGCACACCACACAGGCTGCCGCCCACTCTTTCACTTGTTTGCGTAGGCTCGGCCACACAAACTTCTCTCCCACCATCTTGACCGACACGCGTACCCCTGGGTGCACCAGAGTGTGAACCGACTCAAACACGCGGCGGCGCCACGCGACCGGGACCACCGGACGTGGGCGACCCGTGAAGACATCGCAGATTGGGGGGGGTCGCCATCTTGCAGCACCCTGCTCTCCAGCCTTAACCCTGTTGGTCCAGACTGGAGCGCGCGCATGTCTGCATCGCTAATCTGCTCCGCGGCCATGGCTGCGTAATCTATCCCCACGCAGACCGGGGCCACCACGGCTCACGAGAGGCAGTCCGCCACCACATTCAGTTTACCCGACACATGTTGAATATCGGTAGTAAACTCTGAGATTGTGGCCAGCTGTCTCTGCTGCCGGCCCGACCACGGTTCTGAAACCTTGGCCATCGCGAATGTTAGCGGCTTGTGGTCCACGAACGCGGTGAAGCTGCGCCCTTCCAGCCAGAACTGGAAGTGGCGTATGGCAAGGTGGAGAGCCAACAACTCTCTGTCAAACGCGTTGTATTTATGTTCGCTGTCGCGCAAAGTTCTGCTGAAAAAGGCGAGCGGCTGCCAAGCTCTGGCGACGCGCTGCTCCACGACAGCCCCTATGGCCACGTCTGAAGCATCGGTGGTGAGCGCTATGCGGGCCGCCGGGTCCGGATGTGCCAGCAGTGCAGCGTTTGCCAGGGCTGCCTTAACTTCCGAAAACGCCCGCTCTCGCTCCGGGGTCCATTCGACCCTATCCGCAGGTTTCTGTTTCTTGAGCGTGGCGTACAATGGTTGCATGAGCTGCGACGCGCGGGGAAGGAAACGGTTATAAAAGTTCACCATCCCCAAAAATTCCTGCAGCGCCCTGACCGTCTGAGGCCAGGGAAAATCCGCTATGGCGCGCACTTTGTCGGGCAGCGGGATCGCTCCTTCCGGAGAGACGCGGTGCCCCAAAAAATCAATCTCCGTCACGCCGAACTGGCATTTCACCAGGTTGATTATTAACCCGTGCTCCTCCAACCTCCGGAAAACCGTCGTGAGGTGGGTTTCATGTTCGTCTTTGGATGCACTGGCTACCAGGATATCATCCAGGTAGACGAACACAAACGGGAGATCGCACAACACTGCATCCATCATGCGCTGGAACGTCTGTGCCGCTCCTTTTAACCCGAATGGCATGTGCAGGAACTCGAATAGACCGAACGGAGTTATTACCGCTGTTTTGGGTCTGTCCTACGCGCGCACTGGGACTTGGTGGTAACCGCGGACCAGGTCTATTTTGGAAAAAATGCGTGCTCCGGCAAGGTGAACGGAAAAATCCTGTATGTGGGGAATTGGGTAGCGGTCGTGCGCAGTGGCGTTGTTCAACCTGCGGAAATCCCTGCACGGTCGCCACGATCCCTCAGCCTTAGGGACCATATGTAGCGGGGATGCCCATGGGCTGTTCAAGCACCTGATGATGCCCAACCTTTCCAGGTTGGCAAACTCCTCGCGCGCTATGGCCAGTTTAGCTGCGTCCAAGCGCCGAGGTCTTGCAAAAACGGGCGGCCCGGTGGTGGTGATAAAGTGCTCCACCCCGTGTTTAGCGATGGCCGCGGAAAACGTCGGGACCGTGAGTGCTGGGAACTGAGTGAGCAGTGTGTGGAACTTACCGCCTGTAGCTGTGACGTTGGCTTGTGCTGTTGGCTGGGTCACTCGAGCTATACAGGGGAGAGAGTCAAAGGACAGTGCATTAACCAGGCGCCTGTTAGCAACATCAACCAGTAAACCATGTGCACACAGAAAATCAGCCCCCAGGATATGGTAATTCAGTGCTGCTACGACAAAAGTCCACTCATATGTACGGCCGTGTAGAGATAAGAGCAGAGTCCTCTCACCAAAGGTCTCAATATCCGAGCCGTTTGCTGCCAACATCTCGGGGCCGCTAGGTCCTGCCAGCCGGTCAGCGTAGGTCGGCAGGATGAAGCTCTTCTGGGCTCCGGTGTCCACGAGGAAACGCCTCCCCGAGCGTGCGTCCGTCAAGTAGAGCAGCTTGTTCTCTTCACCGAGGGTTGCAGCTGCTACCGACCCCCGGCCTTGGCATTTCCCGAGCGCTTGAATTGGCACGGTGGCGCACATCTGCGTGCCTTCTCTCCGAAGTGGCGGTGGTAGAAACAGAGCGTGTCTCTCTGGCACTCCTTGGCCCCCGCTGCTGCTACCGTCGGTGGCTCCTCGCCTCCTCTGGTTGTCTCGCTGGGCTCCGCCGCTGCCGCGTTGACTGTGATTGCCCTGGTGGTGATGATGATCAGGTCTGCCTCCTGGGCTAGCGCATGGTAGTCGCGTGCGGCCAGCCACGACGAATTGGCCAGAGCCGCTCTCGCCACTGTCGGAAGGTTCCAGAGGAAGAGGTGGGCAAAAAGAAAGTGCCCATCGCCCGTGCCCATTAACGCCAGCATCTTCTCCATCAGGTCTACGGCTGAACCATCTCCTAACTCGGTCCGCGTCAGGAGCCTCTCCGCTCTCTCACAGTCCGAGAGCGTGTAGCGCTGGATGAGCGCAGCCTTGAGCGCCTCGTATTTGCGGCTGGCTGATGGCTGATCGAGCAGGCTCGCTACCTGCTGAGCTGTGCGGGCGTCGAGCGCTGCGACCACATGGTAGAATCTGGTATCGTCTGCCGTTACTCCCCAGAGGGCGAACTGGGCCTCGGTGAGGTGGAACCAAGAGCGCGGGTTGTGCTGCCAGAAATCCGGTAGCTTGACTGACACCGCACACGCGTGGCTGGGGGTTCCAGTCCGGGCTGTCTGTGGGATGGCTGCCGCCTTGCTGTAGCTTCCTGACCGGGCCGGCTCCGGGGATCTTGCCTCGTGTTCCATAATACGTCTTGGATCACCAGTGTGGAGTGTGTAAATAAGAGGCAGATTCATTTCAGCCGATTTATTACACACTCACAACTCACAAGCAAAGAACAGACTGAACATTTAAGCAGGCACTCTCCTCTTAAGTTTCATGGCATCTCTCCACACACAACATGACATTTGCATCACACTGCATTCAACCCCCTTCGTCCTTGACTCCTTCCTGCTATCTCACCAGGAACCTCCTGCCCATTGTTCTCCCATGTTTATCCACTGTCTCTTGTCTGAGATGCTAAATCATCTGGCTCTCTCAAGGTGCTAAAAGCCTACAATTAGGGAGGGATCATATGTTTCTGAACCCTCCCTTAGTTATGCTGCTATTAGGTTTAGACAGCCGAGGGACCTCCAATAATTGCACTGGGCTTCACTCCTTTCTTCACTCTCACTGAAATATTTTTTTTTTGCTGGTCATTAACATCTGTTTGTTCTCTCCCATAGACTGAGTCCCCATCGTGCTGTTTGCTCTCTGCATGTCTGTTCTTTTCATCTTCTCTATCCCCTCACCCCCCAGCCAGTCGCAGCAGATGACTGCCCCTCCCTGAGCCTGGTTCTGCTGGAGGTTTCTTCCTGTTAAAAGGGAGTTTTTCCTCTCCACCTTCGCCAAGCGCTTGCTCATAGGGGATCGCCTGATTGCTGGGGTCTTTCTGCAATTGTGGGGGTTTCCCCTGCAGTTGAAAGTGCTATGAGATGACTGTTGTTGTGAAATGGCGCTAGATAAATAAAGTTGAATTGAATTGAATAACCTGCGCTCTCCCCCCACATTAGCTCTTTCCTCTGTGGTTAAATATGATAATTTTTAGAGCAAGAAGCTCCCATTTATTGTCCATAGTTGTTCAAATTTAAGTTTTCATATGACAGAGAAAAAGTAACTTATCTGTGATATCTGTGATATGCAGCTATTTTGTGCAAGTATTTTAATGTGCCAGTCCAGGGGTGTCAAACTTGAGGCCTGCAGCCCAAAAATAGCCCACCAGGGGCTTCAAGCTTTTCTCTGAATTTACAGCTTTCTTCCTAGTAAATTTCTCTGACTTTTTCTACCCTTTAGAATTGTTCATTTAATTTGAGACATTTTTCTCCTTAAGATGAGACTTTTTTTCTCATCAGTTTTTTTTTCTTCTTTTTTGTGGTAAAAGCAGGTAGTGTCGATTTAGATTACATCCATCACAAATTCATTCAGTCCCAATTCATTGGGGTCATTTTCAACCCCTACCACTTGGCCTTCAATTTCAAGGACCAAGGGGTAGGAGTAGGCAAAGGGGAAGAGGTACAAATGAGAACTGGGACAGACCCCAAATCCACCTGTACTTCACTCTCATATTGCAAATATTTTTTCTTGACTGTTTTACAGTATTTACTCACGTTAATAACTAGTTAAACAATGTTTCTCTTGCTATTTTTATGTTTGTATAAGGGTCATTTACATTTTAAAAGGTTGTAAATTTGATTCAAGTAAACTTTAGCATGTGATAGTCAGATTTAATCATATTAAACATAACTTTCCAACCACAAAGTTGTGGCTAGTGAAAAGGCTGAGTGGCTAGTAATTTTGGAAAATCACTAGCTACAGTGGCTGGTGAGCAAAAAAAAATTAATGTCAAGCCCTGAATAATATGCTACATTAAGCAGGTGTTTGCTGTACTCCAACTTTAAGGATTATCAGTGTTGGGTGAGGTGTAAACCTTGCAGACACTCTTCTGGGGTTACAATGTTTCAGCCAGATCTACTTTTCTTTCAGAACATGTCAGTGTTTAAGCTTTTCTGCAGTGGCCCCTGGCTTGTGTAGCCTAGGAAATCAAGTTATTGCTTCCTACCAACCAACCTGAAGTCTCACCTTCAGAGGGGATTGTCCCCATTGTGGACTTGGGGCAATCACTCGAAGACACGCTGCAGCAGAAATAGCAACTTGTTCTCATTTCAGTGTTGAATGCCAACAGCAAGGAAACAGCATTCCTGGAAAACAATAGCATTCCAGTCCCGCTTCATCATGCTTCTTCACAGAAAGGACGTTGTGCACCAAAGCTTTTCTGTATGCAGCCTTTAATCATGCTCTCAGAAAGGCTTTTAACTTGGCAGCAGAGTGAGTGTGAAGTACATGCTAACTCTGTCAAAGAATGTGATTGTCATGCCTCATCTCCTTTCCCGTGCACCCAGCACCCTTCTCATCATCAGATCATGTTTAGACACTTCTTTAATTACACCAGAACACATGCAGACGTGGTTGGATAGGCAATCCTTCACACACAACATGGCAGTGGAATTAATGACCGGAAAGTTTGCTTTGGAAAAATCTCAACAACAACACACTAAAGCAAAACTGCCACTTGGAAGCCAGTGCAGCCAAGTCGACGAAATTAAAATGGACAATTCACTTAAGTCCCAGTCGGAGCATGGTGTGGAAAACATGAACGTGTGAGACGAAGGAAAAATGGCATCAGTGGAACTCAGTATTGTGTATGCATTAGGGAAACTTCTCTGTCACAGAGCACACTTTTGTATTTCTCTTTGCAGGCTCCTTGTATCGAGCACATGTTCAGGTATGTAGCTGGAAATTGCCAAGCTACTATTTTTCCTATTTCTGTGAATGAGGTAAGTTATTCAGCAGCTGTTCCTCATCAACAAAAGTCCTCATATGGCCCTTTTCCACTAGGACCTACTCATCCCGACTTGACTAGGTTTGTAGGGTTTTCCATTAGTACCTAGTACCAGGTACTAGGTACTTTTTTAGTACCTACTCAGCCGGGGTTCCAAACGAGCTGAGTTGAGTTGAAAATGTGATGTCAACACTGTAAGCCACTTATTGGCCAGGGCGTAACGTCACTGGTTGAGTCATGAGAGGGACTTCTTCTTTTATTATTTCTGTGATAATCAACAAGATAAATGGCTACACACAAATCAATATTGTGGTCCAGCGACGAGGTTCAGACTTTTCTGTGCTTGGTGGCTGACAAGAGAATCCAGAGGGCACAAGATGGAGCAACCCGAAACAAAAATGTATACCAGGAGGTCTCCGAGCTGATTGCCGCTCACGAGTACCACTGGCAGTGTTGGGAGTAACGCGTTACAAAGTAACGTGTTACTGTAACGCCACTACTTTTGCAGGAACATGCTGTGTAATGCAATTACTGTTTAAAAAAATTCAGTAATGCGTTACAGTTTCTGAAATTTGATCAGATGCGCTACTCATTACTCATCTTATTAATATGGATAGATATTTTTAGCACAGATAAATACAAACTGACCCTACCATGGCTGAGACGAGCTGTCAGTTGACGTGATCTGTTGCAGAGAGCTGAGTTTTCACTACTGAGCAGAGGAAGAGATGAAACTGCTTTGGTTTTGTGGAAGTAAACAGATTATTTTTCCTTTGTCGTGTTAAGGACAAAAGAAAACTGGTGGGTTGCAAGCTGAAGTGCCGGTTGAGACCAACTGCAATCTTGAGAAGCACCTGGATACGGCAACAAAGCTCTGATAAAGCTAGTGCTAAGTAACAGCAAGCTATGCTAACAACTAACACTGTGTTAGTGGATCTACTATATTCTGAACAGACACGGCTGGATGTAATGTTGAAATACTCTTGTCTCAACAGCCACAGCTGGATTTCAAGCACAGATATCCATCTGGACAGTTTGTGACACAGCAACAATTAAACCAACTGATTACCAGATACATCATTACAGACTGAAGACGTGATGTAAACAGTGACTTTCCATCAGACAGCTGAGACTGTGATCCACTGACGTTAAAACACATTTACTTGCTACCTGGATAAAGATTATTCAGAAATGGATTTTGATCTCCAAAAGGATTTTGAAGGACTGGATCATGTCTCTATCGCAGCAGACATTTGGACTGTGAATAATGGACATTTTCTTTGGATCACTGCTTATTGGATTAAATCCATATCATAAAGGTAAAATAAACATGGACAGCTTTATGCAGTGTTGTCAACTCTCACTCCAAAATGAGAAAATTACTGGCAATATCATGTTGATTTTCTTCAGATTTTAACCACAATAAGCGCTCTCAAGGCAGGATAAAGCAGAATGAACATGTTCCAACAGCTCTGTCTGAAACAGTCTGTTTTCAGCCTGACATTGATAAGCCCATAATGTAATCCATTAATTAAACTAGAAAAGCACTCATAGAGCGCATACTTCCGCCAAGGCTCCTTCCGTTTGTCATGGATCTGTTACAACTCACTCTGGGCCGTCATCTGCCTCAGCTGTGCGCACACCTGGGAGTAATCAGCCCTGGGCTATATAGCCCATCCTGTCTGGAGCTTTGGCACGGAGCCGTCTGCTATGATACGCTCTTCGTCCTGCACACGCCCTGATCCCGCTCAGCCCTGCGCTACATCGTTGGACTCTCCGTTGGCACGTAAGCTCAGCAAATTCCAACCTTACCTCTTCTCCCAGGCTCTCCCCTGTGCACAGGTGGATCCCTCCAGCGGCGGTTCTCTCCCTCGCGGCGGCGGAACCGCTCCTCTCTCCACGCCGCGCATCGCAACGCTTCACCGGGTGCGCTCAGCAGGCGCTGTCTCTCTGGCAGATGGCCCAAAGCCCAAGCTGACGCCAACTCCAGGACATCTGCAAGTAAGCCCTGTTTGTTCTCCGTCCATCATAACACGGCTGAAATTAACACCTGTGTTTGGTTCTGTCTCTAGGGTTGCCAGGCTGTACGGCGCTCTGTTTCACCCCTGGCTGCAGCTCGTTCACCCACATAACATTCACACACCGCATACACGCACCCACACACCTGCTGGTAATTCAATAAAGATCATTGTATTGAACTTGAGTCTGTGCGAGCGTGTTCCCTGGGTCCAACATTATATCAGTACGGCTCCGTCAGAGCGACCCAGTGAACAGCGGGCTGGCACACCGCTTTAACATCTTGGAGGCTCAAGTTCACCAAATTACTTACCAGCAGCAGGTTATTCTGAACCAGCTAGGTCAGATTAACAGCCGGTTGGATCGCCTGGAAGGACAGCGGGCGTTCCCTCCGGCTCAGAGCAGCAGGCCAGCTCCCGTTAGCTCCCCATCTAGCCAGGCTAGCCCGGGTGCGCTCACGCGTCTCACGCTGATCCCCACGCCCACGCGCTTCAGTGGGAAGCTCGGGGAGGCGCCGGGTTTCATCCTCCAGTGTGTGATAGTGTTTCAGCGCATTCCCGGGGACTTCCCCTCCGATCACAGCCATATCGGTTGCGTGGTTAATCTCTTGAAAGGGCGAGCATTAGCGTGGGCTTACGCCATAATGGCGAGACCCAGCTACGCTAATCTCTCCTACGCCCAATTTGTCCGAGATTTCCATGAAATTTTTGGCCACTCGGATCGTGATAGTGTGCTAGCCACCCGTTTATGAAACCTTCGCCAGGGTAGTCGGTCGGTGGCCGATTACGCTGTCGACTTCCGGGTGGTAGCGGCGGAAGCTGGGTGGGAGGATGCTGTGCTTTGCAGCATCTTCACCCGTAGCCTGAGCCCTAGCCTACGGGATGAGCTGGCCTGCCTAGATAAGCCTGAGCGGCTCACTGAGCTCATTTCTCTGGCCATTAGCTTAGATAATAGGATGAGGGAGCGAGCGGCCGAACGGAGATCCTCCAGCCATTCGAGTAAACCTTTTCGCCGCTCCTCCCAGTCTCCCACCTTGGCTCTGCCCGCGTTAGAGGGCCCGGATGACTCTGAGGCCATGGTGATGGGACGTACTAAAATCTCACAGGCAGAGAGAGCGCCGCCAGGACCTGGGTCTCTGCATGTATTGTGGGGATGACCAGCATGACATCGAGTCCTGCCCGGTTCGGCCCAAGAAGGGGGGTCCGCGAGTCGCTATAGGGGGTCTCGCGGACTCATCCCGATCTAATCCCCTATCCAAGTGTCTCCTGCCTATTAGGTTTTGTCACAACCGCACTGAGTTCCTCACACACGCACTGGTGGACTCGGGGGCTGAACAGAGCTTTATTTCTAAAGAACTGGCAACCCGATTGGGGCTCCCCTACCAAGCTCTCCCAACCCCCCTTAACCTCATCACCCTGTCAGAGGCTCCCTTAGAGAAGGTAACACACCGGACTGCCCCAGTTGCGGCCATCATTTCAGGGAACCATCATGAGGATCTCCGGTTGCTCATCCTCTCCACCTCAGCTGCCCCGGTCATTCTCTGTTACCCATGGCTGCACTTGCACAACCCACCTTCGACTGGCAGACGGGCAGCATTCTCGCTTGGAGTCCGTTCTGTTTAAGTGCTTGTCTCCAATCTGCAGCTTGTTCTCCTGCAGTCCCCCTCTCCCCCCCCCCCCTGCCCTTCCACCCCCCGACTTGTCCAGGGTACCTTCGGAATTTCACGGCCTCGGAGCGGTGTTCAGCAAGGCCCAGGCACTGTCTCTCCCCTACCACCACCCGTACGACTGTGCCATCAATCTCCGCCCGGGCGCACCCCTGCCGTCGAGCCACTTGTACAGCTTATCGGCTCCGGAGCGCGAGGCTATGGAGGCGTACATCAAGGAGTCGCTCAGCTCAGGCATCATCTGGCCATCGTCATCACCAGTGGGGCAGGCTTCTTCTTCGTGGGAAAGAAAGACGGTTCTCTTTGCCCCTGCATCGACTTCCGGGCTCTAAATGATATTACCATCAAGGACAAATACATCTTACCTCTGATGGACTCTGCCTTCGACTCCCTCCAGGGGGCCTCCTGGTTCACGAAGTTGGACCTCCGCAGTGCTTACCATCTCATGCGGATCCGGGAGGGCGATGAGTGCAAGACGGGATTCCGGACCCCCAGCAGCCACTTTGAGTACCTCGTCAAGCCGTTTGGGCTCACCAACGCTCCGGCCATCTTCCAGCGGCTCATCAATGATGTCCTCCGGGATTTCCTGGGGTCTTTCATTTTCGTCTACCTGGACGACATCCTGATCTTCTCTAAATCCCGGGAGGAGCATCAGGTTCATGTGAGGCGGGTCCTTCAACGGCTGTTCAAGAACAAGCTCTTCGTGAAGGCTGAGAAGTGCGAATTCTACACCGAGAAGACCTCCTTTCTGGGTTTTATCATCTCGCACAACCAGGTCATTCCGGATCCATAGAAGGTGAGGGCGGTGGTGGATTCCCCCCCCACCCCCGTCATCAAGGAAATAGTTGCAACAATTTCTGGGGTTCGCCAATTTCTACCGGTGGTTTGTGCCCAAATACAGCTCGATCGCCGCCCCCCTGACCCGCCTCACCTCCCTTAAGGTGCCGTTCCGGTGGACAGAGGGGGCTGCATCGGCTTTTGCGGCCCTGAAGGCGGAATTCTCCTCTTCCCGGGTCTTGACGCAGGTGGACCCCGCACTGCAGTGTCTGGTCGAGGTGGATGCCTCTGATTCGGGGGTGGGGGCAGTACTTTCACAGCGCTCCCCGGTGGACGGAGTGATCCGCCCCTGTGCCTTTTTCTTTCAGCGACTGTCACCCGCTGAGAGGAACTATGATATTGGCGACAGAGAACTCCTGGCGGTCAAGCTCACGCTGGAGAAGTGACGGCACTGGCCGGAGGGGGCCTCGCTACCCTTTGTGGTCTGGACAGATCATAAGAACCTGGAGTACCTGAGGACGGCTAAGCGCCTGAATGCTCGTCAGGCGTGTTGGTCCCTGTTCTTCAGGCGCTTCCAGTTCACCATCACCTACTGTCCGGGGTCAAAGAACACGAAGCCAGATGCCCTGTCCAGGTAGTTCACCTCGGAGGCCGCTGAGAAGCAGGAGCACACCATCCTCCCGGCCTTGTGTGTCATGGGCACCCTCTCCTGGGCCATCAGGGATAAGATCTTGAAGGCCCAAGAAACCGAACTGGACCCTGGCGGAGGCCCTGCCAGGAGACTGTTCGTACCATCTGCTGTTCGGGGTGATGTGATCCACTGGGCCCATTCTTCCAAATTCGCCTGCCACCCTGGGATCTCCCGATTGGTGGAGTTGCTGCCCCCAGTGTGCCACCTGGAAGACGTCTTCTTCTCCACCGGCTGGTCTTCTTCACCCCCTGCTGGTCCCTGGGAGGCCATGATCTCATGTGGCGCTGGACTTCGTAACCGGTCTTCCAGTATCCAACATGTTTGACACCGTGCTGACTATTGTGGACCGCTTCTCAAAGGCCGCCCACTTCATTCCCCTGCATGGGCTTCCAACAGCACGTGACACAGTGGATCTGCTGGTACAGCACGTCATACGCCTGCATGGGATCCCCGCGGACATCATCTCTGACCTGGGCCCGCAGTTCGTCTCCAGTGTCTGGAGGAGTTTTTGTAACGCTTTGGGGGCTACAGTGAGCCTGTCCTCTGGTCATCACCCCCAGAGCAACGGGCAGTGCGAGCGGGAAAATCAGGAGCTGGAGGCTGCTCTGCGCTGCGTCATCACCTCCAGCCCATCGTCATGGAGCAGTCATCTGCCTTGGATAGAATATGCTCATAACCTAACTGTCTCTTCTGCAACTGGTATGTCACCTTTCAGAGCGTCGTTGGGCTACGATCCCCTGCTGTTGCCTGAAGAAGAGGGGGAGGTGGCCGTACCATCTGTTCATGTGCACCTGAAGCACTGCCATCGGCAATGGGCTGCTACTCGCCAGGCCCTTTTACGCACAGCAGAGCGCAACACCAGGGCGGCGAACCGGCGCAGGAGACCTGCTCCGCAGTATCAGGTGGGTCAGCAGGTTTGGTTATCAATGCAGCATATTAACCTGAAGGCTGAAAAGAGGAAGTTGGCCAAACGCTTTATTGGGCCCTTCCCTATTGTTAAGGTGGTGAATCCTGTGGCTGTGCGTCTGGCTCTCCCTCCTTCTCTGCGTGTTTGTCCCACGTTCCACATCTCTCAGGTCAAACCCGTGATCTCCAACCCGCTCTGCCCCCCTCCTCGAGCCCCACCTCCACCCGTGTTGATCGACGGTGACCCGGCTTGGCCAGTCAATTCCATCCTGGACGTCCGACGCTGGGGTCGCGGCTTGCAGTACTTGGTGGACTGGGAGGGGTATGGCCCCGAGTGGAGGTCCTGGGTGCGCCAGTCGTTTGTGCTGGACAAACACCTTATTGAGGACTTCCACCAGGCGCACCCAGATAAGCCAGCGCCAGGAGGCGCTGCTTGGGGGGGGGAGTACTGTTACAACTCACTCTGGGCCATCATCTGCCTCAGCTGTGCGCACACCTGGGAGTAATCAGCCCCGGGCTATATAGCCCGTCCTGTCTGGAGCTTTGGCATGGAGCCGTCTGCTATGATACGCTCTTCAACCTGCGCACGCCCTGGTCCCGCTCAGCCCTGCGCTACATCGTTGGACTCTCCATTGGCACGTAAGCTCAACAAATTCCAACCTTACCTCTTCTCCCAGGCTGTCCCCTGTGCACAGGTGGATCCCTCCAGCGGCGGTTCTCTCCCTCGCGGCGGCGGAACCGCTCCTCTCTCCACGCCGTGCATCGCAACGCTTCACCGGGTGCGCTCAGCAGGCGCTGTCTCCCTGGCAGATGGCCCAAAGCCCAAGCCAACGCCAACTCCAGGACATCTGCAAGTAAGCCCTGTTTGTTCTCCGTCCATCATAATACGGCTGAAATTAACACCTGTGTTTGGTTCTGTCTCTAGGGTTGCCAGGCTGTACGGCGCTCTGTTTCACCCCCGGCTGCAGCTCGTTCACCCACACAACATTCACACACCGCATACACGCACCCACACACCTACTGGTAATTCAATAAAGGTCATTGTATTGAACTTGAGTCTGTGTGAGCATGTTCCCTGGGTCTGACATTATGTTAGGATCAACTCCATGAGTTTGTGTGTAGGCCTATAGCCACTTGTGGTGAAAATTGCATCAAAGTCTGTCCATCAGTTTTGGAGTATTGTTGCTAACACACTGTGAGAAGATAAGAGCCTTGGCTGAGGTATGCATTCCGAGATCATCACCAATATATAATGGGTTCCTCTCTAGCCCAAGAACCACCTGTGGTGAAAATTGCATCCAAATCCATCCAGTAGTTTTTGTGTAATCCTGCTGCACAAATACAAACAAAGCCCTTGGTGGAGGTATGCACTCTGAGATCATCACCAAAATCTAATCATCTGTTGCCCGTGCCATTACACACCTTTCCTGAAAATTTCATCAAAATCCGTTCATAACTTTTTGAGTTATGTTGGTAACAGACAGACAGACAGACAGACAAACCCCAGTAAAAACATTACCTCCTTGGCAGAGGTAATTATCTTGCAATGTGTGCAAGATGATTTAAGTATGCATTTAAAAGTAACGTAAAAGTTACTTTTCCAAGTAACTAGTTACTTTAATCATGCAGTAATTGGTAAAGTAACTCAATTACTTTTGAAAAGTAGTAGTAACTGTGATTATTTACTATTTTTTAGTATCTTGCCCAACAGTGACCACTGAACATTAAAAGCGTATTACCGGACCATCAAGGACCACACTTGCTGAAATGGGTCAAACAAAAAACTCTGGAAGTGGTTTGACCAAATGGACACCATTTACAGGCACCGACCGGCTAGCAACGAGAGGGATAGTGGCCTCAACTCGGCGACAGCATTGTTGGAAACCATGATAGAGGATGGTGAGTGTTTTATGATTTTAAAATAGTCTTCCCAATTATTGGTAGCCGTATCCATCCATCCATCTTCTTCTGCTTAATCCTTTTCGGGTCGCGGGGGGGCTGGAGCCTATACCGGCCTCTTTGGGCGAGAGGCAGGGTACACCCTGGACAGATCGCCAGTCCATCACAGGGCCAACACAGAGAGACAGACAACTATTCACTCTCACAGTCATACCTAAGGACAATTTAGAATCCCCAGTTTTTTGATGCCAATTAACCTAACAGGCATGTTTTTGGCTTGTGGGAGGAAACCGGAGAAATCCCGGTGTAAACCCACGCAGACATGCGGAGAACATACAAACTCCACACAGATCACTATTGGTCGGGGGCTGGGATCAAACCCAGGATCCCCCGGCCAAGAGTGAGTTGCTGTGCTGCCGCAGTGCTAACCACTCCGCCACCGTGCTGCCCTGGTAGCTGTATTCTTCATATAATTAATTCTTCTTTAATTTTGGGTTATGTACAGCAGGCTTTTAAAATTGCTGTAATTAAACCCTTACTCAAAAAGCCAACGCTGGATCCAGGAGTTTTGGCTAACTATCGACCAATCTCTAATTTGCCTTTCATTTCTAAAATCTTGGAAAGAGTTGTTGCTGCGCAATTGTTTGACCATTTGCAGGGAAATTATTTATTTGAAGAGTTTCAATCTGGGTTCAGAGTTCATCACAGCACTGAAACAGCCTTAGTGAAGGTCACTAATGACCTCCTTATCGCATCTGATAATGGACTTGTTTCTGTACTTGTCCTTTTGGATCTTAGTGCAGCCTTTGATACTATCAATCATGACATTCTACTTGATAGATTAGAACACTATGTTGGACTAAATGGAACTTCGCTGCAGTGGTTTAGATCTTATTTGTCCGATAGACTTCAGTTTGTTCACATCAATGGTGAGTTTTCTTCCAACTCTAAGCTCAGTCACGGAGTTCTACAGGGATCTGTGTTAGGCCCTACTCTTTTTAGTTTATATATGCTTCCGTTAGGCAATATCATTAGAAAGCACTGTATACATTTTCAATGTTACACAGATGGCACACAATTATACCTGTCGATGAAGCCTGAAGATTGTAATCAATTAGCCAAGTTAGATGCCTGTCTTAAGGAAATCAAAGCTTGGATGACTTGTAATTTTCTGCTATTAAACTCAGATAAGACTGAAGTCATTCTTGTTGGTCCAAAAAACCTTAGAAATACCTTTCCAAATCAAACTCTTAATTTGGATGCCGCTACTCTTACTCTGAATAGTTCTGTGAGGAACCTTGGAGTAATTTTTGATCAAGATCTGTTCTTTAATTCACATATTAAATTTGTTTCAAAGACTGCCTTCTATCATCTGCGCAATATTGCCAGGATTAGGAGTATCTTGTCTCTGAATGATGCTGAGAAACTGATCCACACTTTTGTTAGTTCTAGATTAGATCATTGTAATTCGTTATTATCAGGTTGTCCTAAAATATCTTTAAAAAGTCTTCAGTTGATCCAAAATGCTGCTGCAAGAGTTTTAACGGGTTCCAGAAAGAGAGATCATATCTCTCCGGTTCTGGCCTCCCTTCATTGGCTTCCCATAGAGTTTAGAATTAAGTTTAAAATCCTTCTTCTCACTTACAAAGCTCTTAATAACCAGGCTCCCTTGTATACTGCTCAAAAAATAAAGGGAACACTTTGAAAACACATCAGATTTTAATGGGAAAAAATGAGCTGGATATCGAAATTGTGGCAGGCTAGTCCAGCTTACTCAGATTAAAGGAACACTTTTTAATCTCAGTAAAATGGACTAGTCTGCCACAATTTCGATATCCATCTTATTTTTTCCCATTCAAATCTGATGTGTTTTCAAAGTGTTCCCTTTATTTTTTTTTTTGAGCAGTATATATAAAAGATCTGATATTACCCTATCATCCTAACAGAGCTTTACGCTCCCAAAATGCTGGATTACTTGTAATACCCAGAATCTCCAAAAGTACAATGGGAGGCAGAGTCTTCTGCTGACATAATGCACGGCTCAGGAGACACACACACACAGGCTTAGAGTAGTTCAAAGAGTTTATTAACAGCAGGAGTGAATGAGTGTGTGTCTGCGGGATGCAGACGTGTTGGTGGTGGCGTCTGCTTCAGGCACAGAGGCAGATGACCGTTCGGCCGAGCAACCCTATGGAGAGAGCACAGGGAGAGGGTGACGGGCATACACCAACACAGGATGAATTATGGCAAGAGAAGATCTTACTTGAGTTGTCAGGATAGCTGGCACAGCAAGGGGAACGTAGCCCGGGAGACAGCCACCTGGAGAGCTCCGTGCAGCGGCGAAGGATGGGCGATGGAACGGAGATGTCCGCCGCCGGGGAATCCACCTGTGCACAGGGGAGCAGACTGGAGAAGGAGGTAAGGGTTCTTACCCAAAATAGCGATGCTGAAGAAAGGTAAGCTCACAGCGGTGAGGAAACGAAGTCTGACGGCTTCAGGCCGAGCCTCCGGGCGAGGCGGCTTTTATCCCTCGCCGCTGATGAGGATCAGGTGTGTGAGCAGGTGGCGCCGCTGATGAACGGCGCGGCGTGACAGTACTCCCCCCTCTAGCAGCGCCTCCTGGCGATGGCTTATCCGGGTGCACTCGGTGGAAGTCCGCGATGAGCGATGGGTCCAACACAAACGACGGGGGCACCCATTGTCGATGCTCGGGCCCATAGCCCTCCCAGTCCACCAAGTATTGCAACCCACGACCCCGGCGCCGGGAGTCCAGGATGGAGGAGACGGACCAGGCCGGGTGGCCACCAATCATCCGGGGCGCGGGTTGCGCTGCAGGAGGAGGGCAAAGGGGGTCGGTGACTGCCAGCTTCACCTTTGATACGTGGAAGGTGGAATGGATGCGGAGGGAGGGGGGAATAGCCACGCGCACAGCCACCGGGTTGATGATCCGGGTGATGGGGAAGGGACCCATGAAGCGCTGTGCCAGCTTCCTCCTCTCGCCTTTTAGGGTGACGTCCTGGGTGGAAACGTAGACAAGTTGCCCAACTCTGTACGCCGGGGCAGGTCTTCTACGCCGGTCCGCCACGGTCTTGTTGCGCTCCGCTGTGCGTAAAAGCACATGACGCGCGGCGGCCCAGGTGGAGCGGAACTGCCTCACGTGCGCCCTAACTGACGGAACAGTTACCTCGCTCTCCTGCGCTGGAAGCAGCGGGGGGTCGTAACCCAGGGACGCCTTGAAGGGGGACATCCCCGTAGCAGAAGAGCGGGCGGTGTTGTGGGCGTACTCCACCCAGGCGAGATGGTTGCTCCATGATGTTGGCTTGGATCTTGCAACACAGCGGAGCGCAGCCTCCAGCTCCTGATTGGTCCTCTCACACTGCCCGTTAGACTGGGGGTGATGGCCGGAGGAGAGGCTCACCTTGGCTCTGATGGCGTTACAAAAGGATTTCCAAACCTCGGATGAAAATTGGGGGCCCCGGTCCGAGACCACGTCCACCGGGATCCCATGCAGCCTGACCACGTGTTGGACGAGGAAGCCCGCCGTCTCCAGGGCAGTAGGGAGACCTCGCAGGGGGATGAAGTGTGCCGCCTTGGAGAAACGGTCCACGATGGTCAGGATAGTGTCGAATGAGTTGGAAGCTGGGAGCCCGGTGACGAAATCCAGTGCGATGTGCGACCATGGCCTGCCAGGGACGGGCAGAGGCTGGAGCAGACCCGCTGGAGGGGCGTTTCCCGACTTGCTGGTGGCACAAATTGGACAAGCCCGGGCGTAGCGGGCTGCATCCCTCCGCAGGCCCGGCCACCAAAAGGACCGTTGGAGGAGGCTGATCATCCGAGAGGTGCCGGGATGACAGGTGAGCCGGGAGGTGTGGAGCCAGTGGATGACCTCTCCTCGGACCGTAGACGGAACGAACAGTCTTCCCTCCGGTCCGCTGCCAGGATCAGGTTCCACCTCCTGTGCCTTCCGGATCTTGTCCACAATGTCCCAAGAGATAGCTCCCACGACGCACGACCTGGGCAGGATAGTGTGGGGCGTCTCCTCAGCCCCCACGGGGGTGAACTGTCTAGAGAGGGCGTCAGGCAGGCCGTTCTTGGAGCCTGGCCTGAAGGTGATAGAGAACCGGAACCTGGCGAAGAACAGAGACCAGCGCGCCTGGCGGGCATTCAGGCGCTTGGCAGATCGTAGGTACTCTAAATTCTTATGGTCCGTCAAGACCACAAACGGCAGGTCCGCCCCCTCTAGCCAGTGGCGCCACTCCTGTAGGGCGAGTTTAATGGCCAGGAGCTCTCTGTCCCCCACATCATAGTTCCTCTCCGCCGGGGACAGGCGCCGGGAGAAGAAGGCGCACGGTCGCTTGGCGCCATCGTCCGGTGATTGCTGGGATAACACTGCTCCCACTCCCGTGTCCGATGCGTCCACCTCCACAATGCACTGCAGCGTGGGGTCGACCTGGCGAAGGACCCGGGGGGAGGAGAACTCCGCCTTCAGCGCCTTAAAGGCAGTATCGACCTCTTCGGTCCACCGGAACGGGATCTTCGGGGACGTGAGGCGGGTCAGTGGTCCGACGATCCAGCTGAAATTCGGGACAAAACGGCGGTAAAAATTGGCGAAGCCAACAAACTGTTGCACCTGCTTCCGAGATGCGGGAGTAGGCCACTCCACCACCGCCTTCACCTTCTCTGGGTCCGGGAGCACCTGGTCTTGGGCGATGATGAATCCCAGGAAGGATGTGGTCCTAGCGTAAAACTCGCACTTCTCAGCCTTCACGTACAAACGATTCTCCAGCAGTCTTTGAAGGACCCGCCTCACATGGACCCGGTGCTCGTCTCTGGACTGAGAGAAGATCAGAATGTCGTCCAGGTAGACGAACACGAAGAGGCCGATGAAATCCCGGAGGACGTCATTGATGAGGCGCTGAAAGACGGCAGGAGCGTTGGTCAGCCCGAACGGCATGACGAGATACTCAAAGTGGCCGTTCGGGGTACGGAAGGCTGTTTTCCATTCATCTCCCTCCCGGATCCGGACGAGGTGGTAAGCGCTGCGGAGATCCAGCTTGGTAAACCAGGTCGCCCCCTGGAGGGAGTGGAAGGCAGTGTCCATGAGGGGCAGGGTGTAACGGTCCCTCTCAGTGATGTCATTAAGAGCTCGGTAGTCAATACAGGGACGGAGGGAACCGTCCTTCTTCCCTACAAAGAAAAACCCCGCCCCCACGGGTGATGACGATGGGCGGATAATCCCAGCGCTCAGTGATTCCTTCAGGTACGTATTCATGGTCTCCTTCTCCGGCGCCGACAGGCTGTAGAGCCGACCAGATGGCAGGGGAGCCCCCTGGCGGAGGTTGATGGCACAGTCATATGGTCGATGCGGGGGAAGAGACATAGCTTTCGATTTGCTAAATACCATACCCAGGTCGTGAAATTCTGGAGGCACCAGTGACAGGTCCGGAGGTGCTGTATCCGCCACAGGGGAAGCCGCGGATGGGGAGCAGGCAGCGGACTGAAGGCAGGTGCCCATACAGAAGGTACTCCATGCCGATACCCCAGCGGACCTCCAGTCCAGGACAGGGTTGTGGAGGCGTAGCCAGGGATACCCCAGGATGACGGGCGACACAGAGTTGGGCAGGACGTAAAATACCATCTCCTCCCGGTGGTTCCCTGAGATGATGACTGGGACAGGCAAGGTTTGGTGAGAAACTCTCCCAAGGGAGGCACGGGAGAGATGGACCAGGGAGATGGGGTGTTTTAATGCCTGACAGCGGATGCCCAATCGGGTTGCCAGGCCTTGTGAAATGAAGCTGCCCTCTGCGCCCGAATCCACCAGTGCGTGGGTGAGGTGCCCAGTGGGATTGTGGCAAAAACGGATGGGCAGCTTTAATTGAGTGAGAGAGTCTAACCGGTTGGGATCAGCGAGGCTCCCTACAGCGATTCGCGGACCCCGCCGACTGGCTTTCCGCAGGCAACGCTCCACAGTGTGTTGGTCACCTCCGCAATACATGCAGAGGCCCAACTCACGGCGGCGTTGTTTCTCCGCAGGGGAAAGCTTGGTCCAGCCCGTCACCATCGGCTCCGACTCCTCAGGGCACAATGCTGGCGGCGCCGCCAGGGGGCGAGCTTGGAACAGGTGCGGCGAGACTCCACGAGGGCGAGAAGAAGAAGACTTCCGCCCCGAGGAGCGCTCGCGCAACCTGTTATCCAAACTTATCGCTAAGGATGTCAGCTCCGCTAGCGTCCCAGGGATATCCCGTCCAGCCAGTTCATCCCTCAGATCACTATTGAGGCTGCGGAGGAACAGGCCACAGAGGGAGCGTTCCTCCCAGCCCAATTCCTCCGCCGCTACCCGGAAGTCGACCGAGTAGTCCGCTGCCGACCGGCCTCCCTGCTGGAGAGCGAGAAGCCGATCGACCTGGACCGTCTCGGTTTGAGAATGGTCAAAGACCTCCAGAAAGCGCCTCACGAACTGGTCATAGGTGAGGGTGGCATAACTGGGCCTCGCCATTACGGCGTAGGTCCAAGTTAACGCACGCCCCTCCAGAAGATTCCCTATTTAACCAATCCGACTGTGATCCGAGGGAAAATCTCCGGGCACACGGTGGAACACGGACTCACACTGCATAATGAACCCCCGCGCTCCGCCGAGCTTACCGCTAAAGCGGGCGGGGGTCGGAATCGGTGTGAGCCGAACCGGTGCCACTGGAGCCGGCTGGACGGCCGCTGGAACAGCAGGAGCCGCGCCACCCTGACGAGCCGGGGGGAACGGCTGTTGAGGATCTAAGCGGCCCAACCGGTTAGTTAAGTTTAATAATTGATTCAGGATAACCTGCTGTTGATAAGCAATCTGATCCACTCTAGCCTCGAGAGTGGTAAACCGGTGTGCGAGCCCGCCGTCCGCCGAGCCGCTCTGCTGAAGCCGTACTGACATAACGCACGGCTCAGGAGACGCACACACACAGGCTTAGAGTAGTTCAAAGAGTTTATTAACAGCAGGAGTGAATGAGTGTGTGTCTGCGGGATGCAGATGTGTTGGTGGTGGCGTCTGCTTCAGGCACAGAGGCAGATGACCGTTCGGCCGAGCAACCCTATGGAGAGAGCACAGGGAGAGGGTGACGGGCATACACCAACACAGGATGAATTATGGCAAGAGAAGATCTTACTTGAGTTGTCAGGATAGCTGGCACAGCAAGGGGAACGTAGCCCGGGAGACAGCCACCTGGAGAGCTCCGTGCAGCGGCGAAGGATGGGCGATGGAACGGAGATGTCCGCCGCCGGGGAATCCACCTGTGCACAGGGGAGCAGACTGGAGAAGGAGGTAAGGGTTCTTACCCAAAATAGCGATGCTGAAGAAAGGTAAGCTCACAGCGGTGAGGAAACGAAGTCTGACGGCTTCAGGCCGAGCCTCCGGGCGAGGCGGCTTTTATCCCTCGCCGCTGATGAGGATCAGGTGTGTGAGCAGGTGGCGCCGCTGATGAACGGCGCGGCGTGACATCTGCCATCAAGCTCCTTTCCTGTGGAACCAGTTACCACTCTGGGTCTGGGAGCCAGACTCGATCTCTCTTTTTAAGAATAGGGTAAAAACCTTCCTTTTCAATATAGCCTATGATTAGGGAGGGATCTTGTGTCTCTTAACCCCCCTTTTGTTTTGCTGTTAATACAGTAGATTCAGACTGCCGGGTGACCTCCAATAATGTACTTTGCTTCTCACCGTTAATGTTTGCTCTCTTTATGTCTGTTCTTTTCTTCTTCTCTATTCCTCACCCCCAGCCAGTCGCAGCAGATGACTGCTCCTCCCTGAGCCCAGTTCTGCTAGAGGTTTCTTCCTGCTAAACGGGAGTTTTTCCTCTCCATTGTCGCTAAGTGCTTGCTCACAGGGGATCGTCTGATTGCTGGGTCTTTCTGCAATTGTGGGGTTTTCCTTACTTTTGATAGTGCTATGAAAAGACTTCTGTTGTGATATGGCGCTATATAAATAAAGCTGAACTGAATTGAATTTTAAACATCTTTTATGTTATTTATCTCATTGGTGGCAAGCGTACTTCAAACAAACAAGGATATTGCCGTTGTCTCCTGCATGCAGACAATGAGCTAGCTAGTTAGCTAGCTAGCTAGCCATCACTGCCAACTCCATGCTCTGCTTGTATTTTGCACTTGCTGTCTCTTAAGTATTCACTTCTGAGAGCAAAACGTCATTATGTCAACAACATAGCGGGCCGCCTTGTTATAATGAACCCACCCACTTTTGAGGTGGTACTAAGTTGTAACGGAAAACGACCGAAACTGTGTCAGGGTGAGTACAGTCGAGGCGAAATGAGCTGAGTAGGTGCTAGTGGAAAAGGGCCATAAGATAACAGGTGTGCTTTGGCTTCATATACAGGCTGAGACAGAGGCAATGATGACTGAATTGTTGAAGGTAGTTCAATTGTTGAAGTTGTGGTTTCTAATACAGCCCAACTGTTGCTTGCTCTGTAGGAGCAACAGTAAATCATGCTGCTCAGGAGACAACACTGCAGATAATGCACGTCCTTCCTCTAACAATGGAACTTTCAGTCACAGCAGGAGAACTCAACCCCAGCTGGTCATACAGTATATTCTGACTCCATCATTGCAACCTGACATGCAACAAGCCTGAATATTAGGTCTGCCAGAATCTGTAAAGTTCCTGGGGAAGTTGTAGGAGGTATAGTTGGCAGAGGATCAGACCACAGTATCATTTAATTGGCCTCATATTTTATGCCAAGGACAGCTACCTGCATTCTAAAGGCTTTGCCAATATCAAAGGCAAGTCAGTCCAGGTACAACTGTCACTGCAGGTTTCCACTTCATCTGACCTGAGGGAACATCTGTCCCTCTCACTGAACTGAGTCCAAATAACTCATCAAGGCCTCGGAGTAGAGGGTGATGGCACTGAAGTCTAACTTATCCCTTAGACTGCAAGACAACAACTTACAAGTAAGGTTTTGGGCATAAAATACCAAATGAAACACGACACATTCTGAATCTCAGCTTCTATATTTCCTACACTACATGATTAAGCACCTATTAATCCTTTTTTCCTCAACATTCCAACCAGCAGCAGATCATTTGTCCTTTCAGACCTTCTATTCACAGCCTATAGGGGTTTTCATGCATTGTCGACCTGAAACTACGGTGACTGGAGGATAAAGGACCAGCACAGCCCCTGCAAAGTCCTCTCCGCACATTCCTACCTAATGCTGAAAGCAAATAAAGGGAAGAAGATTCTTCATGTCTCCAGCTATGAAACATTTGGGCAACATTTATCAGAGCACACTCATAGTTTTTCTTTCTTTATAAAAGTCTTTGAGCAAGTAAAAGGCCTCCCCAAGATCAGTATTCATGTTAATAAATAATCCAGTCTAATTACGCTGAGTTTAAGGCTCATTTTGAAAACAACGATCGTTCTATGATGAGGAACTAGGTGACTTTAAGCTGCGGTCACAAATACCCTCATGAATGGCTACGAATGTCACGCCGCGCCGCTCATCAGCGGCGCCACCTGCTCGCACACCTGCTCGTCATCAGCGGCGAGGGATATAAGCCGCCTCGCCCTGAGCTTCGGCCTGAAGCCGTCAGACTTCGCTCATCGTTATTGCTGTGAGAACTACTACCTCTTCAGCCATCATTTCGGTAAGAAGCCCTTACCTTTTCCCTTTGAAGTCTGCTCCCCTGTGCACAGGTGGATTTCCCGGCGGCGGACTTTTCCTCTCCGTCTCCATCTCCTCGCTGCTGCACCGGGCCCTGCAGGTGGCTGTCTACCGGGTCTCGTCCCTTGCTGTGCCAGCCATCTATCCCATCCAAGTAAGCTCTTCTCTCGCTATCATATCTCCTGTGTTGGTGTGTGCCCGTCACCCTTCTCCTTGTGCTTTTCCCATAGGGTTGTCCGGCTGTACGGTCTCCTGCCTCTGTGCCCGAAGCAGACGCCGCCACCAACACATCTACATCTCGCAAACACACATCCATTCACTCCTGTTGCTAATAAACTATTTGAACTACTCTGAGCCTGTGTGTGTGCGTCTCCTGAGCCGTGCGTTATGTCAACGAACACTATACAGACAATCTTTGGACTATTTCCTATGGCCTTCTTAAGCCAGCCATAGGAGAATCCAGCGTTCATAGACCATTCGTAAGTTTGTAGCCAGGTCGATGGTCTTGTCAAAGATTTCTATGAACACCCCACAAAAACCCCTCATCGTAGGGCAGCCATACAAATGCCATAGGAACAACATAAGAACTACACAAGATGTTGGCCGTAAGTATGCCTCAAGAAAATTCAATTCAATTCAACTTTATTTATATAGCGCCATTTCACAACAGTCATCTCATAGCACTTTCAACTGTAGAGGAAACCCCCACAATTGCAGAAAGACCCCAGCAATCAGGAGATCCCCTGTGAGCAAGCACTTGGTGACGGGGGAGAGGAAAAACTCCCTTTTTTTGATATAGCCTATAATGAGGGTGGGATCAGGTTCCCCTGAACCCTCCCTTAGTTATGCTGCTAATAGGTATAGACAGCCGGGGAAACTCCAACAATGCACTGGGCATCACTCCTTTCTTCACTCTCAATGAAATATTTTTGCTGGTCATTAACATCTGTTTGCTCTCTCCCATAGATTGAGTCCCCATTGTGCTGTTTGCTCTCTACATGTCTGTTCTTTTTGTCTTCTTCTCTAGCCCCTAACCCCCCAGCCAATCGCAGCAGATGACTGCCCCTCCATGAGCCTGGTTCTGCTGGAGGGAACCAGGCTCAGGCTCATGCTAATGAAGACTTGATTATTTGAAGAATAGAGCTACCAATAAATGGGAAGACTTCTTTAAATAACCTGGTAGGAAAAGGGTCTAAAAGACAAGGTGAAGGCTTGGATGAGGAAATTATTTTATCTAACTCTAAAAGGTCAATTGGAGTAAACTCATCCAAACATATATCAATTGAAGGAGTTATAGTAGTTACTGTATTTAACGGTGGGAAGAATCTGACTGATTTTATATCTGATAGGTGAAATTTTATTATTGAAGAAGTTCATAAAGTCCTGACTAGTAAGCTCTAAGGAATGCTAGGTTTGACAGAGTGACTCTTTGTCAGCCTGGCTACAGTGCTGAAAAGAAACCTGGGATTATTCTTATTCTCTTCTATTAATGCGGAATAATAACTTGTTCTAGCTTTCCTAAGAGATTTTTTATAAATTAGAAGACAATTTCTCCAAGCTAAATAGATTTCCTCTAACTTAGTGGAGCACCATTTTCTTTATAATTGGCGAGTCTTCTGTTTTAAGCTACGAGTTTCTGTGTTGAGCCAAAGAGTTAGAAATCTCTTATTAGACTGTTTCTTTTTAAAGGGGCCACCATGTCTAGGGTCTGATGGAGAGAAGTTGTCACACTTTCTACCATGCTATCAATTACAGAAGGGGCAAGCTCTCCACAGCTTATCTCCATTGTGTTGACACATGGCATTGAGGAAACAACCTGCTTAAATTTGGTAACAGCATCATCTGGGAGACATCTACTGTAGTAATATTTTTCTTTAGGAGCCAAATAGTCAGAAATAGTAAAATCAAAAATTAACAGGTAATGGTCTGACAGTACAGGGTTATGAGGAGACACTATCAGATTTTCCATTTCTATGCCATATGTCAGAAAAAGGTCCAGTGGAGATAATGGGTAGAATTTCCTACTTTCTGAGAAAACCCCATCAAGTTTAATATAGAATTAAATGTCATATTAAGGCAATCACTATTTACATCTACATGTCTATTAAAGTCCCCTACTATCATTATTCTGTCTGATTTCAGCACTAAATCCGCTAAGAATTTGGCAAATTCGGATAAAAACTCTGAGTAATCTGTGGGTGGACAATAAACTATGGCAAACGAAATTGGATTTAACCTAAAATTACTACAATTCCCAATACTGAGGACCAGGCCCTCAAAGGAATTATAACATGTTTTTTGCTTTTTATTGACTAGTAATTTGGTATGGTAAATAGTTGTTATTCCTCCTCCACAACCAGAACTTCTGGGATTTTGACAGTTTAAGTAACCAGAGGGACTTGATTCACTTAAACCAACATAATCCTCTTGCCCTAACCAAGACTCTGTAACATGTCAAAACATTTCCTCTGATAGGCTATTGTTACTGGTACCCATGTAGAGCACTTGTAAATTAAACCAATCAGCAGCCACAGATGAATATCAAGTGATGGACATAGAATTTGACCAGTTAACAGCAATGTAATCTTTTTCATTGGCTCATGATAGGTCCTGATCCTCGTAGGCTCATGGGCTTCAACCAGGCCTAGCCCATTCATTCAGGTGGCCTTCAATATATGGAACAATGCATGTTTCACTCGGGACAAATATATTTAGCCCAATAAACAGGATATCCTGGCTATACCAGGACAGTTGGCAACCCGAGTAGTCTTGTCATCACTTTATCATTTGAAGACAGCTGATTTTATTGCCCTTCAAGGACAGTAGAGCACTGCATTAACAAGCTAATTACCTTGCACAGACTGACATGCAACACATTCTCACTCCAGGTATATTGCCACTTGGTCACAGCCGTCAGTGTCATGGGCAAATGTGTAGAGTGGTTGTTGGACCCAGGATGCTGAAAAGTAATACCTGCTTTTAAAGTGACACCGCCAAGAATCAAGTTTTTTTTCTTTTCTTGTTAACATGTCTGTAACATGTTTTTTTTTAATAACTTAAGATAAGATAAGCCTTTATTAGTCCCACAAGGGAAATTCCAGGATTGCAACAGCACAGGGATAGCAACACTCAGAGCAATAATTTAGAAGATAAGAAAATAAGAGCAGTGAATATACTGTACATATGTACACATAAATATATGAATATATATACACAGTGCAGAGTACTGTAGCTAAATGGAATAGACAGCATAACCGTCTATTTAGTTACCCCACATAGTAAGAATATGTACTCATACATATTGTCACCCTCCGTAGTGATTGATATTGTCTTAGTTGTATACTGGAGGGGACCATTTTGTGCAAGTCTGTTGCGTCTTTTGCATTCAATACTATTAGGTTGTCACATTTTTTTGCTATCTCTTCGAGCAGCCCTGCTTAGGTTATAAAGTCTGACAGCCATAGGTAGGAAGGACCTGCAAAACCTCTCGGTCGCGCACCTAGGATAATGTAGCCTACTGCTAAATGAGCTCCTCAGTGCGTTCAGTATGTCCTGCATAGGGTGGGACTTGGACTCCAGCAGAGATGACAGTTTAGCCACCATCCTTCTCTCTCCCATCTCCTCCACTGGGTCAAGGCACTGCCCCAAGACAGAGCTAGCTTTCTTGATCAGTTTGTTCAGTCTCTTCCTGTCCGCTGCTGTGATGCCATTTCCCCAGCAGACCACTCCAAAAGTGATGGCTGATGCCACCACCAAATCGTAGAAGGTCTTCAGGAGTGCCCCTTGTACACCAAAAGACCTGAACCTCCTCAGTAGGAGCAGCCTGCGCTGTCCCTTCTTGAAGAGTGCGTCGGTATTGTGTGACCAGTCTAGTTTATTGTTCAAATGAACACCCAGGTACTTGTAGGATGTCACCATCTCAATCTCTGTTCTCTGGATGTTTACTGGTGCTGTGAGGGGTTGTCCTTGCCTGCGGCAGTCCACCACCAGCATCTTAGTTTTTCTTGCGTTGATCTGGAGGCAGTTCCGATGGCACCAGTCCATGAAGTCCTGGATAAGTCCTCTGTACTCAGCTTCATCTCCGTTGGAGATGAGGCCGACTATCGCAGAGTAGTCAAAGAACTTCTGTAGATGACAGTGTGTTGTGTTGTGTGAGAAGTCCGCAGTATAAAGGGTGAACAGGAAGGGAGCCAAAACCGTTCCCTGGGGGGGGGGGGGGGGCCCGTGCTGCTGATGATCATGTCGGACACACAATCCCAGGTTCTCACAAATTGTGGCCGGTTTGTGAGGTACTCCAGAATCCACGATGACAGGTGCTGGTCCACCCCTGCGCACAGCAGCTTGTCCCTCAGGATCATCGGTTGGATGGTGTTGAAAGCACTGGAGAAGTCAAAGAACATGATCCTCACCGCATTCCCAGGCTTCTCCAGGTGGGACAGGGAACGGTGAAGGAGGAAGATCACTGCATCCTCCATCCCGATGCCATGCTGGTAGGCGAACTGGAGTGGATCCATCACTGGGCCCACCAGGGGGCGGAGGTGAGCAAGGAGCAGTTTCTCCAGGGTCTTCATCAGGTGAGACGTCAGGGCCACTGGTCTGTAGCTGTTCAGGTTTCTGGGGTGGGAAGTCTTTGGTACGGGTACCACACAAGATGTTTTCCACAACTGTGGTACCCTCCCCAGCTTCAGGCTCAGGTTGAAGATGTGCTCCACAATCCCGCACAGCTGGTCTGCACAGGACTTGAGGAGCTTCGCGCTGATGCCGTCTGGAACCGAGGCCTTCCTCGCCTTGATCTTCCTCAGCTCCACCCTCACCTGGGTCTTAGTGAGGGTCAGGTTGGGGGGCTGTGTGCTGGGAGTGGGGGGATGTTGGTGGAGGGAGTGTGGACAGCAGGTCTCAATGACTGTAGAGGCAGCAGTGGTTGGTGTGCAGGTGGGGGGGAGGGCATTTGGTCAAACCTATTAAATAGTTTAGGTTGTTCACTCACTCCCTGCTCGCCGTGGCCTGGGAGGAGGTATTCTGGGGCCCAGAGATGGTTTTGAGGTTTCTCCAAACTCCACCGATGTTGCTCTGTTGCAGCTTGTCCTCCATCTTCTTCCTGAAGCTGTCCTTGCCTTCTCTGATCTTCCTCCTTAGCTCCCTCTGTACGGACTTCAGCTTCTCCCTGTTCCCCGACCTGAAGATCCTCTTCTTCTCCCTCAGTAGTGATTTTATCTCAGGGTTGATTCAGGGTTTGTTGTTCGAGCAACACCGTACGATCTTGGTGGGTACGGTGTTGTCCACACAGAAGTTGATGTAGTCCGTGATGGTGTGAGTGAGGCCGTCGATGTCCTCACCATGTGGATCATAGAGCTGCTCACAGGCAGTGGTTTCAAAACAATCCTTTAGTGCATCCATTGCCTCCTCAGACCATATCTTCACCGTGCGCATGACCGGAGGTTGTCTGTGTACTGGGGGTACCCAGACAACTGGGGTACACAGACAGCTTTTTTGATCAGCCTGTTCAGTCTCTTCCTGTTGGCTGCTGTGATGCCGCTGTCCCTGCAGACCATTCCAAATGTGATGTCTGATGCCACCACCGAATCATAGAAGGTCTTCAGGAGTGCCCCTTGCACTCCAAAAGACCTGAGTCTCCTCAGGAGGAACAGCCTGTGCTGCCCTTTCTTGTAGAGCACACTGATGTTGTGTGACCAGTCCAGTTTATTGTTCAGGTAATACCCAGGTACTTGTAGGATGTCACCATCTCAATGTTTGTTCCCTGGATGTTTACCAGTGCTGTGGGGGGTTGTCCTCACCGGCGGCAGTCCACCACCAGTTCCTTGGTTTTCCTCGCATTGATCTGGAGGCAGCTGATGTTGTCAAAAGTTGTCCTGTTGGCTTCATCCAGCAATGACCTACAGGTCTTACTGGGATGGTTTGCCACTGAGTGTGAAGCGGCTGGGATGAGAATCAAGACCTCCAAGTCTGAGTCCATGGTCCTCAGCCAGAAAAAGATGGATTGTCCTCTCTTGGTTGGGGACAAGCTCCTGCCCCAAGTGGAGGAGTTTAAGTATCTTGGGGACTTATTCACAAGTGAGGGGAGAATGGAGCGAGAGGTTGACAGACAGATCGGAGAAGCATCTGCAGTGATGTGACATTGTACCGGTCTGTTTCGGTGAAGCGGGAGCTAAGCTCTAAGGCAAAGCTGTTGATTAACGGTCAGTCTACGTTCCTACCCTCACCTATGGTCATGAACTTTGGGTAATGACCGAAAGAATGAGATTGCAGATACAAGCAGCTGAAATGAGTTTTCTTCGTAGATTCAAGATTTCTTTATTGTCATTTAGTGTGTACACTTGCACATAAAAAACGAAATTATGATCCCCCAGCATAACACAGCACCACAATATACATAAAGAATAAGTTTTAAAACAACAGCATAAATAAATAAAATACAGCAATAAAATATCAGTTAAAAACACTATGGTCAGACCAACCTAGCAAAATACATGTACAAGTTTAGCAGAGGTGTCTGTGTGCACACATAAGGGGAGGAAAAGCAATTGGCAGGGGAATAGGGCACAGTCCATTTAGGATTGCTGGACTCACCCTTAGAAATGGGGTGAGGAGCTCAGTCATCCGGGAGAGGCTCAGAGTAGAACCGCTGCTCCTCCATATTGAAAGGAGCCAGTTGAGGTGGTTTGGGCATCTGATCAAGATGCCTCCTGGACGCCTCCCACTTGAGGTATTTCGGGCACGTCCCATTGGGAGGAGACCCCGGGGCAGACCCATGACTCACTGAAGAGACTACATCTCCCAGCTGACCTGAAAACGTCTTGGTATCCTCTCTGAAGAGTTGGAGCAGGTGGCTGGGGAGAGGGAAGTCTGGCTTCTCGGCTTGAACTGCTGTATCCGCAACCTGGACCTCCGGAAAAGCGGTAGAAGATGAATGGATGGATGATCTGGAGGCAGTTCTGCAGGAACCAGTCCACAAAGTCCTGGATAAATCCTCTGTACTCTGCATCATCCGCATCAAAGATGAGGCCGACAATTGCAGAGTCATCAGAGAACTTCTGTAGATGGAAGTATGGTGTATTGTGTGAAAACTCAGCAGTGTGGAGGGTGAACAGGAAGGGGGCCAGAACTGTTCCCTGGGGGGCTCCCGTACTGCAGATGATGGTGTCAGACACACAGTCCTGGGTTCTCACAAACTGTGGTCAGTCTGTGAGGTAGTCCAGGATCCACGATGACAGGTGTTGGTCCACCCCTGCACACAGCAGCTTGTCTCTCAGGATCACTGGTTGGATGGTGTTGAAAGCACAGGAGAAATCAAAGAACATGATCCTCACAGTGCTCCCAGGTTTCTCCAGGTGGGACAGGGAACGATATAGGAGGAAGATCACAGCATCCTTCACCCCGATGCCATGCTGGTAGGCAAAATGAAGTGGATCCATTGCTAGTCCCATCAGGGGCAGAGGTTGGCAACCAGCAGCCCCTCCAGGGTCTTCATTAGGTGTGATGTGAGGGCCACTGGTCTGTAGCTGTTCAGGGCCTTGGGGTGCAGAGTCTTTTGTACGAGTACCACACAGGATTTTTTCCACAGCTGTGGTACCCTCCCCAGCTTCAGGCTCAGACTGAAGATGTGCTCCACGATGCCGCACAGCTAGTCTGCACAGGACTTGAGGAGCCTCGAGCTGATGCCATCTAGACCTGCAGCTTCCTCACCTTGATCTTCTTCAGCTCAGCTCTCACCTGGGTCTTAGTGAGAGTCAGGCTGGGGTAGGGTGGCTGTGTGTTAGGAGGGGGGGGGGGGGGTGTTGGGTCTGTGAGGGGAAAAACAGCGGGGGATGTATGGGGGTGGAGGAAGGGCAGTGGACAGCGGGACTAAATGAAGGTGGAGGCAGCAGTGGTTGATCCGCAGGTGGAGAAGAGGGCGGTTGGTCAAACCTGTTAAAAAACAGATTCAAGTTGTTTAACCATTCCCTAACCCCCCCCCCCCCCCCCCCCCCCCGTGGTCTGGGAGGAGGTATCCTGGCGCCCAGAGATGGTTTTGCGGCTTCTCCAGACACTGCTGACGTCACTCTGCTGCAGCTTGTCCTCCATCTTCTTCCTGTAGCTGTCCTTCCCCTCTCTGATCTTCCTCCTTAGCTCCCTCTGTACGGACTTCAGCTCCTCCTTGTTTCCGACCTGAAGATCCTTTTCTTCTCCTTCAGCAGTGACTTTATCTCAGGGCTGATCCAGGGTTTGTTGTTTGAGAAACACTGTATGGTCATGGTGGATACGGTGTTCTCCACACAGAAGTTGATGTAGTCTGCAATGGTGTGTGTGAGGCAGTCAATGTCTTCACCATGTGGATCACAGAGCTGCTCCCACGCAGTGGATTCAAAACAGTTCCTCAGAGCGTCCTCCACCTCCTCAAACCACATCTTCACTGTGCAGGTAACAGGAGGTTGTTTGTGTACCAGGGGTTTGTACACAGGCAGGAGGTGAACCAGGTTGTGATTAGATCTACCAAGGGGGGAAAGGGGTGATGAGGTGTAAGCCTCCTTGGTGTTTACATAAAATAAGTCCAGTGTTTTATTGTTTCTGGTGTGGCATGTGACATACTGGGTGAAAGTGGATAGAATAGAGGACAGGGAAGTATTGTTAAAATCATCAGAGATGAGCTGGAGAGTATTTGAGTGCTGGGTCTGCAGCCTGCTGCTGACTGTGTGGATGACGTCACACACTGCCTCAGTGCTCTCAGAGGGGGGTGCACTACCGTTCAAAAGTTTGGGGTCACTTAGAAATTTCCTTATTTTTGAAAGAAAAGCACTTTTTTTCAATGAAGATAACTTTAAACTAATCAGAAATACACTCTATACATTGCTAATGTGGTAAATGACTATTCTAGCTGCAAATGTCTGGTTTTTGGTGCAATATCTACATAGGTGTATAGAGGCCCATTTCCAGCAACTATCACTCCAGTGTTCTAATGGTACAATGTGTTTGCTCATTGTGTCAGAAGGCTAATGGATGATTAGAAAACCCTTGTGCAATCATGTTAGGTCTGCAGTGCTGTAATTGCTGCAAATGGAGGATTCTTTGACGAAAGCAAAGTTTGAAGGAAAAAATTATTATTTCAAATACAAATCATTATTTCTAACCTTGTCAATGTCTTGACTATATTTTCTATTCATTTTACAACTCATGGTGGTAAATAAGTGTGACTTTTCATGGAAAACACAAAATAATTGTCTGGGTGACCCCAAACTTTTGAACGGTAGTGTATATAAATAACAATCACGATGACATGTGAGAACTCTCTGGGAAGGTATGCCGGTCTCATGCTAGCGGCTAGCAACTCAGTGTCCTTGTCCCAGTGTTGTTCTTTAATTGTGATGTGCCCAGGATTACACCATCTGTTATTTCCAAACATTATCAGCCCCCCGCCTCTGCTCTTCCCGCTATTTGGCTTCAGATCTGCCCGTATTAAGTGGAAACTCTCCAGTCTGATGTTAGCATCTGTTGTTTGCTCTGTTTACCACATCTCCGTGAATAGCATTATGCTAACCTCTCTGTAGACACTCTCATACCGGGACACAGCCGCTAGTTTGTCCATCTTATTAAGCAGCAATCTCACATTTCCCACAATAACGGATGGTAAGACGGGCTTGGTACCTTGTTTTTCTCGCTCGTTACTTCACTCCAGCTCAACATCCCTATCGTTTTTGCCTGATTTCTCGAGGGATATCGAGTCTCTCAATTAGCACTGAGGAGCAGCACAGTGCTAATAGTAGTCATTGGCGATATGAGTAGAAAGATGCCTAATATCAATGCCAGGGTGACGATATTAGTGTCCTTGGCATCCGTGATGGATATGGGTTAACAAGATCAGAAAAGCTGTGGTAAAGAAAAAACGGATAGTAAATAAAAATGAGAAAGAAACTCAGAATTGAGCCGCTGCTGCAAAAAGGCTGCCGACTCATGTGGCACCAGAAGTCAGAAAGGCAAACTGCTTTTAAACTGCTTTAAAGATAAGATAAGATAAGATAAGATAAGATAACTTATCTCACTTCCGCCCTCCCAAGAGAGTAGACGCTTTTTTCTTCTCTCCTGCTCTGACTTTTTCCTCCCCTCCTAACTACTGGATCCCAGCTTGCTGTTGTCTGTCTGCGTCCAACTGCGACCGCCGAAAAGAAATTATGGAGTTAATAAGCTGGGCTTTGAACACAATTGACACTATTTTTTCAACAAGGAAAAGTGCTCCGGGGGAAGCTGTCTGCCCCGCTGAAACGGCTCCAGCGGGCTATTTACGTGACACAGGTAATTGGAAAATGCTGTGTCTCTCTAATCTCTCTATCGAAGATACTGAAGATTTGTTTATCTTCGTAATATTGGTGATCGGGATTTTTCTGATTGGGACTGGAATCGTCCTGGTTTACTGCAAATTGCTGAAGATGGATTCAACCTATCAAAATGCTGACCAGGCGAGGTGCATCCATCAAATTGAAAAACCGGAGAAGACCCTGATAGCGACTACTGGAGAACTGTCTCGTAAGGTGGATTACATCATGATTTCGCTCAGGTCTTTCCACGACGAATTCAAAGCTGCGCAATGAAGGATTAATGTACTGAATCTACAGAAGAAATACAAGTTTTCTCTGTGATCAGTCCTATTTGGCATTATTATTCCCCATGAAAATTCCTCCTGGCTGTCTGCAGACTGTGTTTTTTCAAAATCATGAGCACAAGGCCTTGGACAGCCAGCTGCAGCGCCAGATAAGACTGGCGCCAGATAGACAAAACATCTTCTGCCAAGGGTCCTTGGGTCTCTCTTATTATCATCAACACTGCTCAACACCGCACACACATTGATCCATGAACTGAATAAAGATAACACTGCTCTCTTGTGTCCTGTGAATTCTGTGTGTAGCGAATATATGTGCATTGAGCTTTTTTTTTCCTTGAACTCTTAATATTGATTAAGTATGTAACCAGTATTTTGAATCAATGATTTTTTTGCTCCTTCCTATTGTATCATCTTTATGCGACCTGTACCCTCCTGCTGACAGGCGCGTTGCAGATGCACCGCGGCACGGAAATGCAGGTTCATTACTGTGTCAAGTCAAATTCTCTCGTATGTTATCAGTGATCTGTTAATGTACTTGGCAATAAATCTTTTTCTGATTCTGATTCTGATTCTGATTCTGATTCTGATAAGATAAGATAAGATAAGATAAGATAAGATAAGCCTTTATTAGTCCCACAACAGGGAAATTCCAGGATTGCAACAGCACAGGGATAGCAACACTCAGAGCAACAATCAGAAGGCAAGAAAAAAAAGCAAGAGCAGCTAACATACATATGTACATATTACTATAAATATATATATATACACACAGACACACAGTGCAGAGCATTGTAGCTGGATGGAATAAATATGTAGATATATAAACACCCACAGTACGGAGCATTGCAGCTAGGTGGAATAAATATGTAAATATATAAACACACACAGTGCGGAGCAATGTAGCTAGATGGAATAATATGTAGATATATAAATACACAGTGCGGAGCATTGTAGCTAGATGGAATAAATATATAGATATATAAATATAAACACACAGTGCGGAGCATTGTAGCTAGATGGAATAATATGTAGATATATAAATACACAGTGTGGAGCATTGTAGCTAGATGGAATAAATATGTAAATATATAAACACACAGTGCGGAGCATTGTAGCTAGATGGAATAATATGTAGATATATAAATACACAGTGTGGAGCATTGTAGCTAGATGGAATAAATATGTAAATATATAAACACAGTGCGGAGCAATGTAGCTAGATGGAATAATATGTAGATATATAAATACACAGTGTGGAGCATTGTAGCTAGATGGAATAAATATGTAAATATATAAACACACACAGTGCGGAGCAATGTAGCTAGATGGAATAATATGTAGATATATAAATACACAGTGCAGAGCATTGTTGCTAGATGGGATGAAACAGCACAACCGTCTACTTAGTTATCCTACATGGTATGATTATGTGCCCATACATATTCTCACCCTCCATAGCTACCGGTATTTTCCTAATTGTATGCCGGAGGGGACCATTGTGTAAGTCTATTGCATCTTTTGCATTCAAAAAACTATTAGGTTGTTACGTCTTTTTTGCTATCTCTGCGAGCAGCCCTGCTTTAAGGAACGATGCAGTTTCAGTCGCTATCCTGAATCACTGTGTATACAACTGGGCATGTCTTTAAACCAGTCAGTCTTTTTATCACAGGATTTATTCTGATAATGTAGCGCTAGCCACTGTTGGCTTTGTGGTATGTGGTTGGGCCTAGAAATCACGGATTCTGGTGTTGCGGGGGAAGTGGGGGTGAAAAGATTTTGACATGAAACTGTAAGACAATGAAAGGTTTTTTGTAAAAAAAAAAAAAAAAAAAAAAAAACGGCATAGGATACCATTTTAGACAATGTAGATTTGTTTTTATCGAGGATTTATAGCCACCAGGGTGCATCTTTAAAACAGCCAAAAAGTTGTATCGAGTAGTGGTTTCATGTAAATCACCAGTCTGTCATGGAGGAAACAGAAGTTCACCCATGTTTTTCTTGCTTTTTTCACTTTTTAAAGTAGCACTTCACCAAAAATCAAGGGTTTTTTCCTGTTCATATGTCTATAACGTGTTTTTATGACTTACAAAACATATCAAGAGCTAAATCACTCTTGTGTGTCATGTCTGTGTTTTTTTGCTGTGAAAGTTCAGTTAAGCTCCTCTTCTTGGAAAAAGGCAAGTTTAGACGTAACGTTTTCGCTGATGTCATTATAACAGGTCCATAGTGTTGAGCCAGTCAGGACTAAGACCTGGCTGTTCAAATTTGCCAGCTTGCCGACTTCTGTGTCCTGGTGGGCAGGGCGTGGATGGGCCAGATTAGATCCTGGCATTTACAGGAGGAGAAAAGGGGCAAACATATTTACAAATAACTGTAAGACAATGAAAGTTTTTTGTTTTTGTTTTTGTAGAAAAGGGGGCATAAAATAGCATTTTAGACAATGTAGATTTGTTTTTTGAAGGGGATTTATATCCACTGGAGTGTGTCTTTTATAAATTATGGAGTTTGCTTTTGTTTCACTCACTCATTTGTTCAGGGACTAAATCAACGTTTCATTTGGGTTTGGGAAGTGAAACAGCTTGGTTTGGGTTAGGCTGATTGGAATTTGGAAAGGTTAATAGGTTTGATTTAGACAACCCCATTTACAGCAGTATTCCTGTGTGTCATCGGGCCGTGTTACAATTGCCACAGTGTTACACACCTAAAATCACCTTTTATGTTGTACAGTAATACCAAGGGCTCTGACTGAGCAGCAATATACTACATGCCTGGAGAGAATTTGTGCTGGGAGGAGACAACGGTTTTGACATTTTTATCTCAAATAAGTTTCCAACTTGGATGACTTTGGTTTGGCTAACGGGGAAATCTCTGTTCAGCTGCTGAGAGCAAAATTGTAAAAGACAGGCAAAAAATTGACCACATCACTGTAGAAAATTAAAAGCTTAAAGTTCAGTAGTGGACAGTCCCTGAATTATTATTCACCCCACATATCGAGTGTACTCCCTTGTTCAAAGAATTACACTCCCTACATCAACTTTTCATTAAATATACATAAATCCAACATAGTTTAATAAAGTGGATTACAGTGAGTTTGCCTTAAAATGCAGACTGATAAATACCCAATCTATATGTAAATATGTGGTATATTGAGGGGAAAAAATCAAAATGCAGGGGAAATGCATTAGCCGCAGTGTTTGATCAGAGCCCCAGGAACTGAAGTTGTGATTTTTAATGGAATCTGAGGAGGGGAGAGTATCAGCACAGAGGCAGGGAGGTGAGCGTGTGAACGCATTCACAGGGAAGCTGACTATCAGAGAGGACACTGGATAACAGAACGCACCTGAAAGATTACTCTCACTGAGGGGAAATGGAATTAATGCATTTGGAGGCCTCAGCAGCTTTTCTGAGCTCCTACAATCACAGGAAAAAAAAGAGGAAGTCACAGTTTATATCAAATCAAAAACAACTTTCCTGCTAGGCACTCAAACCATGTCTCACAAACTACAGTGGATATAAAAAGTACACACCCCTGTTCAAATGCCAGGTTTTTGTGATGTAAAAAAATGAGACCAAGATAAATCATTTCAAAACTTTTTCCACCATTAATGTGACCTATAACCTGTACAACCCAATGGAAAAACAAACTGAAATCTTTAAAGGGGAAAAATAAAAAATAAAAACTTACAATAACCTGTTTGCATAAATATGCACACCCTTAAACGAATACTTTGTTGCTGCACCTTTGGCTTTCATTACAGCACTCAGTTTTTTTGGGTATGAGTCTATCAGCGTGGCACATCTTGATGTGGCAATATTTGCCCACTCTTCTTTGCAAAAATGCTCCAAATCTGTCAGACTGCGAGGGCATCTCCTGTGCACAGCCCTCTTCAGATCACCCCACAGATGTTCCATCAGATTCAGGTCTGGACTCTGGCTGGGCCGTTCCAAAACCTTAATCTTCTTCTGGTGAAGCCACTCTTTTTGTTGATTTGGATGTGTGCTTTGGGTCATTGTTGTGCTGAAAGATGAAGTTCCTCTTCATCTTCAGCTTTCTAGCAGAAGCCTGAAGGTTTTGTGCCAACACTGACTGGTATTTGGAACTGTTCATAATTCCCTCCACTTTGACTAAGGCCCCAGTTCCAGCTGAAGAAAAACAGCCCCAAAGCATGATGGTGCCACCACCATGCTTCACTGTAGGCATAGTGTTCTTTTGGTGATGAGCAGTGTTGTGTTTGTCACCAAATATACCTTTTAGAATTATGGCCAAAAAGTTCACCCTCGGTTTCATTGGACCATAACACATTTTCCTGTGTGTTTGGGAGTTTTCAAATGTGTTCTTGCAAAATGCAGCTGGGCTTGGATGTTTTTCTTTGTAAGCTAAGGCTTCTGTCTTGCCACCCTACCCCATAGCCAAGACATATGAAGGAGACAGGAGATTGTTGTCACATGTACTAAACAGCCAGTACTTGCCAGAAATTCCTGCAGCTCCTTCAATGTTGCTGTCGGCCTCTTGGCAGCCTCCCTCACCAGTTTTCTTCTCGTCCTTTCATCAATTTTGGAGGGATGTCCAGTTCTTGGTAATGGCACTGTTGTGCCATATTTTCACCACTTGATGATGACTGTCTTCATTGTGTTCTATGGTATATTTAATGCCTTGGAAATTCTTTTGTACCCTTCTCTGTCATGCGGTGACCTTCGCGGATCACCATAAGACGCCAAGAGTCCACCGGTGAGTTTTGCAATGATGGTAATTTATTAACAAAACGAGACAAGACACAAGGCTATGAGCCACTAAGGGCAAAAACACACACTAAGCGATACAAGGGCTCGTAGGGCTAACCCCAGCCACTACGAGCTAAACTATGACAAGACAAGAAAGAACACAAACCTGACATGAAGGTCTAACGAGGCCTCACGAGGATTGTTTGACGATACTCCTGCAATCTAACTGCTGTCAGTGCCCGCCTTATAAAGGCAAACACTAACGAGCAGTGATGACAGACAGCTGACCGATTTTGACAGCCGGAAACCCCACCGAGCGCCTTCACAATAAGAGCCCGGTGAAGCCAGAATATAACCCACAGCTGTCAAAGCTGGCAGCGAATATACATAGCCCGAGCGCAGACAGGACCAGGGCTCGGATCGTAACAGTACCCTCCCTCCGAGGGCGGGCCTCCAGGATGCCCATAGACCACTCTGCCCCCCCCCCACCCCCTCCAGGGTGGGTGGCTGGGGGTAGGTCCAGAGGGAGAAAAAGACCAAACACAGAATCAGTACAGGAACAAGACAAAATCCAGACCAGACAAGGCAAAAAAAAAAACTAAACACAGTACAATGACAAAAAATACCAAATATTCAAATCAGATAAAATACACACAGAGGAAAATAAGGCAACTGTAGGACATAACACAAATTGCCAAGGATCCCCAAATAACAGTTACAGAAAACGGCGCAGGACGGCAAGAGAAAATTAAATCTTTACCCACATGTTTCACAAGAAAATGGCTTCCCACCTGTATGAATTCTCATGTGAATTTTCAAATAACCAAATACAGAAAAACAGAGCAATTACTGGCTCATACCTAACTACACACAAAACAAACTAAGGCAACTGCAAGACATAACAAATACCTGCAGACACCCAAATGACCATAACACAAAGCACACAGGATAGCAAGGGAAAAAAACCAGAACAATCACTGGGACAGATCATCACCAGAAAATGACCACTACCCCCCCCCCCCCCGACAGTTTATGCCGACCGGCGGAGACCAGGTGCCATAGGAACAGTTCAGGTGGTCTCCCCGCGTCCAACAGCCGGCGGGTGGTCATGGGAGGCGGAACATGACCAGGCGGCTTACAACAGTCCAACGCCCAGCACGTCCGCTCCTCTGGCGGCCGAACCAGGTCGCCCAACAAAACACATAGCACGTCGGGTGACCGACCCAGGGCACCGAACCGGCGAAGCAGTCCCTCAGGCTGTCGATCCATGTCCCTCAGCCACCAGTCCCGGAGAAAAACAGCCCGCGGCGGCCTCCCTGACGAGGACAAAACTCGGGAGAGCCGGGGCGAGCGAATAGGAACCCCCACAGCCCCCGGCGATGATGCGCAGGGGCGGTGACTCAGTAGAGGGGAAAGAAGGCAAGGATGAGCCCGTAATCCGTCCGACGGCGAAAGGTCTGCAGCTCCTCCCCCATCCGCGGACCACACCGGCCCTGCACCTCCGCTGGACCCCGATTGTGTCCCAGCTGCACCCACGTCGGGCCCCGACTGAGCCTCTGGCGCACCCACGTCGGACCCCGATTGGGCCAGAACCGCACCTGCGGTGGACCCTGATTGGGCCTCTGGCGCACCCACATCGGACCCCAATTGGGCCAGAACCACAACTGCGGAGGACCCCGATTGGGCCTCTGGTGCACCCACGTCGGACCCCGATTGGGCCAAAGCAGCTCCCGCGATGGACCCCGACTGGGTCGGTGCAGCTCCGCTGACGATCTCCACCCCCAAACCTGGGACCTCCAACCCAGTGACTCCGACTGGTTCCATGCCAGCGACACTGCAACGAGGCTCACAAACAAGAAGAAAACTGGGATTAGAATCACTGGTAGCAACAGAACCCAGCGAGACGAGCTCGGACGCAGCAGACAGCTGCTCCTCACTCGCCTCCCCGAGAGGCAGGCAAAAATGCTCCAAAACAGGGGACAGAGACACAAGAGGGAGCACTTGCCTGCACTCGGGTTCTGTTGCCACCCAGGACTTCGACGATCCAGGTTCAGGGCGGCGACTCTCATCAGCAGGCTCCAACTCAGCTGCGTGTCGGGCTCCGCAGCTGGCAAGATGTCGTCTGCAGCCTGAGGTTCCTCCCGCACTGCTGTCCACGCCGATGACCCGTTAGGCATGGGGGCAGGGGACCCTCGACCCACTGGCTCGGACCGCTCCGGCGAGGAGACCTGGGGACGCTTCATCGTCGGCTCAGGCTCTGGGCCGCAGTCCGCTTTCCTCCTCCGTCCACGACGTGGCTGCAGGGCCAGATCCAGGCTTTCCAGCACTGCAGGCCCCCTCTTCATCCGACGACATTGGCCTGGCGTCGCGGACCACTCAACATGGGGGGGACACAGAGGCAGCAGGTTTAATCATTATCTCTACAGCAGTTGGAGGGAGCTCGGGGGGCTGCGAACCCCGAACTCCGCCCCCAGGAGTCAGACAAGGCAGGTTACAATTATGTTGTAATAAATTAACATGCACTTGCCTTTCTTCCAGAGAAGAGATGGTTCCTGCTGTAGGGGACGTTGTTCCTCCTTCTTCCCTCTGGATGGCAACAGAGGGCCGACGAGGTGGAGCCGCTCTCAGAGGTTCGCTGACGGGCTTCGCCGGCAGTGGGTCCAGCCGGGGATTCTGCTGAGGATTGCCTGGGCCACGGCGCCGACGTCGTCGTCGGCCCCCAGATGGCGCGAACTCCTGGACCAGGTCAAGGGCAGGAGCGGGACCCCAGCACGTGGAGCGAGGATGCCTCCTCCGCTGCTTCCTGCCGTAGTCCTCCTCCAACATACGGAGTATCTCACGCTGTGCGGCGATGTCAGCCCTCCTCACGCCGACTTCAGGATAGTCAGCGTAGCGGGGAGAAAGATGATTAAGCACATCCTCAGCGCAGTCCAGGTACCAGCGTACCTCGCTGTCGTAGTCGAGGAGGGAAGCAGAGATGAGCGTTTCATCCACGTATTCTAGGACATCCGCCAGCTCGTGGCTTGGACTTCGAGCGCGGCTCCTCCGCGACGGCATTCCTCCAGCACACCGTACCAGACAGAAAAAGAACAAACGTCCAAAAGCAAAAACTCACGGTGAAAAAGGCGTCTCGGTGTGGCCTCTCCGTTTAGACGTCTGGCAGGAGTATACTGTCATGCGGTGACCCTCGCGGATCACCATAAGATGCCAAGAGTCCACCGGTGAGTTTTGCAATGATGGCAATTTATTAACAAAACGAGACAAGACACAAGGCTATGAGCCGCTAAGGGCAAAAACACACACTAAGCGATACAAGGGCTCGTAGGGCTAACCCCAGCCACTACGAGCTAAACTATGACAAGACAAGAAAGAACACGAACCTGACATGAAGGTCTAACGAGGCCTCACGAGGATTGTTTGACGATACTCCTGCAATCTAACTGCCGTCAGTGCCCGCCTTATAAAGGCAAACACTAACGAGCAGTGATGACAGACAGCTGACCAATTTTGACAGCCGGAAACCCCACCGAGTGCCTTCACAATAAGAGCCCGGTGAAGCCAGAATATAACCCACAGCTGTCAAAGCCGGCAGCGAATATACATAGCCCGAGCGTGGACAGGACCGGCGCTCGGATTGTAACATTCTCCTGACTGATACCTTTGAACAATGAGATCCCTTTGATGCTTTGGAAGCTCTCTGCAGACCATTGCTTGTGCTGCAAATGAGGAAGTAATGTGCTAAATGGACATGATTATATGTTGTTGAATGCTCCTTGCAATGACTGTGTGTGCATGATGTCCTGTGTTGATGTCTGTGTGAATGTGGCTTGCTATTTATTCTTTTTAATTATTATTTTTAACTGATTTTTTAGTAATTTTAGGTCTATGTTTTTTATAATGGGGCAATGTTTTTATAAATGGGGCACTGACTGGAGAGCACTTTGAATTTCGTTGTACCTGTGACAATGACAATTAAAGATCTATCTATCTATCTATCTATCTGTAAGATGTGACTACAAAAATTTCAGGAAAAGCCTACTAGAACAGCTGAACTTTATTTGGGGTTAATCAGAGGCACTTTAAATGGTGGCAGGTGTGTGCCGACTCCCATTTAACATGAGTTTGAATGTGATTGGTTAATTGTGAACACAGCCACATCCCCAGTTATAAGAGGGTGTGTATATTTATGCAAACAGATTATTGTACTTTTTTATTTTTCCCCTTAAAAGATTTCAATTCATTTTTCAATTGGGTTGTATAGGTGATAGGTCACATTAATGGTGGAAAAAGTTTTGAAATGATTTATCTTGGCCTCATTTTTTTACATCACAAAAACCTGGCATTAGAACAGGGGTGTGTAGACTTTTTATATCAACTGTATATGGTTTTTGAACATTTCTGTTCAAAGTACAAAACATGGTATTAAAAATGGACCTCATGTCTCATTTAGCAATAAACCCCAAATAAGATCAAGAATATAAGAAGAAAACTACAGTATATTATATATATATGAATACTGGCAAGTCAGCTGTGGTGGTTTGGGCATCTGATTAGGATGCCTCCTGGACGCCTCCCACTTGAGGTGTTTCAGGCACGTCCCACTGGGAGGAGACCCCGGGGCAGACCCAGGACTCGGTGGAGAGACTATGTCTCCCAGCTGGTCTGGGAACGCTTTGGTATCCTCTCTGAAGAGCTGGAGCAGGTGGCTGGGGAGAGGGAAGTCTGGGCTTCTCTGCTTGAACTGCTGCCTCCGCATCCCGGACCTCCGGAAAAGCGGTAGAAGATGGATGGATGGATGAATACTGGCAAGAGACCATAAAACCCCTTTGCAGTCCAGCTAATTTCCAGAAAATAGCATTAATAGATAAACAAACAAATAAATATAGCATACCCAAGGTAAATCAAAAGCTGTTCTTTTTTATTTTGTATACTTTTATTAATCACTGAGGGGAATTCAGGAAAGCTGTTCTTCAACCATCTGCAGTATATTCATGGGGTTGATCTTATCCAAAAGGGTGATATCTTTGGGGGGGGGGGGTGAGTATGAACGTGTGCATCCAAATGGGTGAGTGTGTCCTCATGTCTGGGAGTTTGACTGCTAGGGAAAGTGGGACTAGCGTGTGGGTGCACTCTAGGATCTGGGGTGGCCATGCATATCTATTGTTCCCTGGGGTTGGGGTGGGTGGTCACTGCCCCGTGGTGCTGGTGGTGCACTGGGACGTGGAGGTGGTGAGCCCTGGTTGGATTCCCCTCATCTTTGGGTGGGATTGGGGGGTGGGGGTGGCTTCTGGAGCCAGTTTGCAAGCTGGCTTCTGGGGGGAGCGGGCCCATCTTACTTACCCCTCGCCCTTCCTCTACCTCCCCATGATAAGTGGATCACACATCTCATCTCATGTTTTTAGGGCTTTGGGGTGGGGTTGTGCTGTGTGGTGTCAGTGAGGAAGGGTCCTCTTAGCTACGCCACATGGCCACCCTTCACTTAATTTTAACCATGCCATAGACACTGAGGGCTTGGGTGGGGGGGTGGAGGGAGCCCTTCTGTCACCTCCCCCCCCCCCTCCACTCTGGGTGGATTTGGGGTTTAGTCAGCAGCCTGGGGTGTGGTGCTGGGGCCCTACTAGTTCTGCAGATGATGCCTGTGCTATTCCGACTGCATCCCCTCCTCCCTCTTTGGTGCAGTTCCTGTTTTGGTCATTCACTTTCCCCTCATGTGTGCTGGCGGTGAATGCACACTCTGCTGGTTCTGGTGTGGGGTGGCTATGCCTACAGTATTACGGCGGCCGGTGGGACTGTGTTCCTGGTGTTCTGGTGGGTTTCTCCTCTCCTGTCCTTCCCTGTGGGGGGACGGGGGAGAGATCGGTGGCGATGCCAATAGGGGCCTTTCTCTTCCTGGGTGCGTCCCACTGGGGGTGGCCCTGTCAGCGCTTGGTGTTGGCTACATTGACTGTGCGTTGCGTGGTGGTGGGTTGTTTGCTGGTCACCAGTGCCTGGGGTGGGGTCAGGGCTGGGGGCTGGTTCCTCCAATTTGGGGCCCTTGGGTTCCCCCTGTGTTGCTTAGGGGGAGTGGTAAGTGTGAGTTGGGGGGCCTGAATCAGGATGATTTGCTGGGCTGCTGGCACTGCCAACACAAGGTTATACTGCCCACCCCCCTGGGCAAAAAGGTTACATTTTAATTGTTTGATGTTGTTGTTATAGCTTCTTAAACACTTGTCAATAAACACTTGGAAAAAATAAAGGCAGGCTGTAGTTTGTGTATGTAGGTTGAGCATTATATATTCTGTACGGTGATCCCTCGCTACTTCGCGCCTCACCTTTCGCACCCTCAGTGCATCGCGGATTTTTCAAAAATATTCATCAAAAATTCAAAATTGAGAAAAAATGGGCGGGCGCTAGCAGAAGGCAGGGAGACTACATTAGAACATCAGGTATCAACACGGAGAGCCCGCACAACTCAAAATCCACCTCTCTGTTCGCTGTTTTCGTGTTGGCTCGGCTCGGGAATCTCGCAAGCTGATTGGCCGAGACGTTTTACCCAGCTTCTCTCCCTGCCGAGCGCCCATACCCAGTGAAGGAAGACCGCATTCATTGTTCTTTATCGCTCATGTTGCTTAGTCTCGCCGCGTGGAACTTTTCACTGTTCTCTTGTGCCTTTTTGTGCGAAATAGTCTTCCCGTCGAGCCACTACGCCGCCTCCTGCAGCTTCTCCAGCTCTATCGGAAGCTGCCCTCGACGATGCTGCGCCTCTAGCACCTGACGATGAGGCGTCACCTGAGGAGCGGTAAAGCTCTCATTAACCTGTGCAGTAAATCATCTTCAACTTGAGTTACGTATCTTGTTATAAGAATAAGAGTTCTAAAAACATATTTATGTACACTTTATTTACATCTACGTATGTATGTACACTTACACACACACACACACGTATCATATGAGAGAGAGAGTGAGAGAATGAACGTACGTATTATTTATGGGTGACGTCTTTAGGGGTGACGCTACTTCGCGGTTTTTCACTTTTCACGGTTGGTTCTGGAACCCATTAACCGCGATAAGTGAGGGATCACTGTATAGGTGTATGTACTGTACAGTATATACTTGTTTACATTTGTGTCTAAGTTTTTGTGTATGTATATTTGCAAATCCACTCTCCCCACAGGCTTACATGGACCATAGACTGTGATTCATTCATTCATTCCCCTAAAAAATTAATATATTAATGCCAAATCTATGGACTCCAATGGTAAGTTCACAATTAAAATGAAAATGTGTATCATCATATTATAATTAAATGATGATTGATTAGATTATAACTGTTACAACTCTGTCTACTAAAGAAACAGAAAATTCCAGTGTATGCTATGTTTTCTCATGTGCTCCTGTCAGTGGGAGCTGCACGATTTCAAAACACACTGCTGAATAGCATTAAGCAATGCACTTCTGATGACAGACCTCCTTTTTTCTTATCAAAAGTGCATTGTCATGAAATGCATCAAAATACTGTTGTGCATGAAATTGTGCGCTGCCATACCTCTTCTACTTCTCCAAGCGCAAAGCTGGCACACTGTCTATTGGTAATTAGCTGGTGTGACGCAAAGTGTAAAAAAGCAGACAATGCACTGACAGAAACTAAAAAAAGCACTGGTGCAAGGTGGGTAGTGTGACACAAAAACACACTGTTGATTCTCATAATTGGGCCAGTGGTGGTCCTGGCTTGTATGATGCCCTGGGCGGACCTGTAAAACTCACCAAAACATATGTCTGACTCCCAGTTGTTACCTGTAGTAACTTGCAGGACGCTCTTTACTTTTGGGAGAGGCTTTTATTCTCGGAGGCCTGAGTGAATATACGTAACTTTGCTCTTAGCTTAGCAGAAGAACAACAAAACATTTTCTTTTTCACTGCTTTTTAAGGTGAATACAACACCCTTATACAACAGATTCAAAGATTCAAAGGCTTTATTATCATGTGCACAGTTAAGAAATGCTACATGTCCTGAGCAATGAAATTCTAACTTTGCTCTCCGAACGAATGCCAAGTTAAAAGGTACAGGTGTGCGCTATTTATTCTCATAATACACTTTGACTCACTCCTAATAACATTGCATGGACTCAAATGAATGCAAATGAGCTTGTGCAAAAACTTTGTACAATACATGTCCGGAGTGGAGGCCTAGAGGTAGAGCATCCGCCCCCACAACTGGGAGGCCGGGGTTCAAATCCCGGCCAGATCATGCCAAAGACCATGTAAAAGTGGAACTTCCTGCCGTCCAGCTTGGTGCTCAGCAATAAAGGAACAGAGGAGGGAAAACATTGGTTACCCAGCCACAGGGGATGCACAAGTCAGTGTACTCCCTGCGCCAGTCCCAAGCCCGGATAAAATGGGCAAGGTTGCGCCAGCAAGGGCATCCAACGTAAAAACTCAAGCTTCAGTTGAACAACGAAGAAACAACAATGTCTGCCATAACAACAACTTGTCTAACCCTCTAGTAGTGGAAAAAATGGACATTAAATTTATTTTTTTTAAAAAAAGTCCATTACACAGGTCCATTACAGCCCATGCAGTGGTATTTGCAATGGAAGAGACATAAACAATATGATAGCTGTGCTAAGCTAAGCTAACTGGGCAAACTATTGAACGGCCCAGTATGGTTACAAAAATGATCAAAATGTGAAACACAAACTCTATAAAGAAAAAAAAAAATCTGCCCCCACACCATTTCCAGTACGTACAATGACAAGTGAAAGTGATAAAATTGATTTATTGATGAGGAAGCACCAGGAAATCCGTACAGAAGTCCGTACAGAGGGAGCTGAGGAGAAAGATCAGAGAAGGCAAGGACAGCTTCAGGAAGAAGATGGAGGACAAGCTGCAACAGAGCGACATCGGTGGGGTCTGGAGAAACCTTAAAACCATCTCTGGGCTCCAGAATACCTCCCCCCAGGCCACGGGGGACAGGGAGTGGGCGAACAATCTGAATCTGTTTTTCAATAGGTTTGACCAACCGCCCTCCCCCCCCGACTGCACAACAACCACTGCTGCCTCTGAAGACATCAAGTCCTGCTGCCCACTCCCCACTCCACCAACACCCCCCCACTCCCAACACACAGCCCCCCAACCTGACCCTCACTAAGACCCAGGTGAGGACGGAGCTGAGGAAGATCAAGGCGAGGAAGGCGTCGGGACCAGACGGCATCAGCGCAAAGCTCCTCAAGTCCTGTGCAGACCAGCTGTGTGGGATTGTGGAGTACATCTTGAGATTGAGATTGAGATTGAGATTCAACTTTATTGTCATTACACATGTAATGACAACTGATAACTGTAATGACAACTTCAACCTGAGAATGAAGCTGGGGAGGGTACCACAGTTGTGGAAAACATCTTGTGTGGTACCCGTACCAAAGACTTCCCACCCCAAAGATCTGAACAGCTACAGACCAGTGGCCCTGACGTCCCACATGATGAAGACCCTGGAGAGACTGCTCCTTGCTCACCTCCGCCCCCTGGTGGGACCAGCGATGGATCCACTCCAGTTCGCCTACCAGCTTGGCATTGGGGTGGAGGATGCGGTGATCTTCCTCCTTCACCGTTCTCCGTCCCACCTGGAGAAGCCCGGGAATGCGGTGAGGATCATGTTCTTTGACTTCTCCAGTGCTTTCAACACCATCCAACCGATGATCCTGAAGGACAAGCTGCTGTGCGCAGGGGTGGACCAGCACCTGTCATCATGGATCCTGGACTACCTCACAAACCAGCCACAGTTTGTGAGAACCCGGGACTGTGTGTCCGACACGATCATCGGTAGCACGGGGGCCCCCCCAGGGAATGGTTTTAGCTCCCTTCCTGTTCACCCTTGATACTGCAGACTTCTCACACAACACAACACACTGCCATCTACAGAAGTTCTCTGACGACTCTGCGATCGTTGGCCTCATCTCCAACCGAGATGAAGCTGAGTACAGAGGGCTTATCCAGGACTTTGTGGACTGGTGCCATCGGAACTGCCTCCAGATCAACGCGAGGAACACTAAGGAGCTGGTGGTGGACAACCCCTCACAGCACCAGTAAATATACAGGGAACAGACATCGAGATGGTGACATCCTACAAGTACCTGGGTGTTCATCTGAACAATAAACTAGACTGGTCACACAATACTGACGCACTCTACAAGAAGGGACAGTGCAGGCTGTTCCTGCTGAGGAGACTCAGGTCTTTTGGTGTACAAGGGGCACTGCTGAACTCATTCTATGACACGGTGGTGGCATCAGCCATCACTTTTGGAGTGGTCTGCTGGGGCAGTGGCATTACAGCAGCCAATAGGAAGAGACTGAACAAACTGATCAAGAAAGCTAGCTCTGTCCTGGGACAGCGCCTTGACCCAGTGGAGGAGATGGGAGAGAGAAGGATGGTGGCTAAACTGTCATCTCTGCTGGAGTCCGAGTTCCACCCTATGCAGGACATACTGAATGCACTGAGGAGCTCATTTAGCAGCAGACTACATCATCCTAGGTGCACAACCGAGAGGTTTCACAGGTCCTTCCTACCTACGGCTGTCAGACTGTACAACCTAAGCAGGGCTGCTCGCAGAGATAGCAAAAAGACGTGACAACCTAATAGTATTGAATGCAAAAGACGCAATAGACTTACACAATGGTCCCATCCGGTATACAACTAGGAAAATACCGGTCGCTATGGAGGGTGAGAATATGTATGGGTACATAATCATACCATGTAAGATAACTAAGTAGACTGTTATGCTGTTTCATTCCATCTAGCTACAATGCTCCGCACTGTCTAGCTACAATGCTCCGCACTGTCTGTGGAGGAAATGGAGGCGAGTTTGAGCCTTCTTTGCCAGTGATGTGGTGTTGTTGGACCAGGAGAGGTCCTCAGAGATGTGCACCCCCAGGAACTTGGTGCTGCTCACCCTCTTCACAGCTCCACCATCAATGATCAGAGGGGGGTGCTGTGTGTGACCCCTCCTGAAGTCGACCACAATCTCCTTGGTTTTTCCCACATTCAAGAAGGGGTTATTGTCTTTACACCACTGGACCAGCTGGCTCACCTCATTTCTGTAGTTGGCCTCCTCATTGTTGGTAATGAGGCCAGTCATGGGTCAGCAGGATGAAGAGCAGCGAGCTGAGCACACACCCTTGTGGGGCCCCTGTGCTCAGTGTGATGGTCTGGGAGGTGTTGCTGCCAACCCGCACATTCTGTGGCCTCCCTGTGAGAAAGTCCAGCATCCAGTTATACAGAGAGGTTTTGAGTCCCAAGTGTCTGAGTTTTTGTATCAGGTGCTGGGGGATGATTGTGTTGAATGCTGAACTGAAATCCAAGAACAGCATTCACACGTAGGAGTTCTTTGAGTCCAGGTGGGTGAGGGCTGGATGAAGGGCAGCAGCGATGGCATCTTCTGTGGATCTGTTTGACCTGTATGCAAACTGAGATGGGTCATGGGAAGGAGGGAGGATGAACTTGATCTTCTGCATGACCAGCCGCTCGAAGCACTTCATTATAATGGGGGTCAGTGCTACGGGCCGGTAATCATTGTAGCTGGATGGGACAGGCTTCTTTGGGACTGGTATTATGGTGGCAGTGTGGCGGATGAAATAAGGGAACCCAGATGTGGAGGCACGGAATAAGTGCAGGCAGGACACGGCGAACTGAAAGTTTAAAAGGGTGTTTTATTCATCCTCCATCACGAGAGCTCACCCCAGCGCTGTGGGAGTGCGCTGGAGCGAGCCCTGTGTCTCTAGTCAGCAAACAGGCAATGCATGTGATCAAAAAGAGAGAAAGAGGGAGAGCAAGCGATATGGTTGACTTATATACCCAGCTAAACAATGCATGCATGGCACATTAGCATCACAGTAACTGCAGGAAGGCATGGACATTTGCATTAGAGTCACACATATCAATAGCAAGATTACTGGCACCGGGATTAGACAAAGAGAGGCTGCCTATTGATATCAGTTCATACATCTCACTGTTCTGCTAATTGCTCCAGCTGAGCACTCTGCTTGTCCGTAGGCTGTGGGGGTCGCCCACAGCAGTTTTGAAACGTGGGGACAACAGCTTGAGTTGGGGAGATGTTGAAGATGTCGGCCAGGACATTCTTGAGTTCCTCTGCACAGTCCTTCAGGATGTGACCCGGTATGTTGTCTGGACCAGCTGCCTTGCATGGGTTGCTCCTGGAGAGGGTCCTCTTCACGCTAGCCGGATCCAGATTCATGTCCTGCTCATCTGGAGGAGGACTGGTCTTCTGTGTTGATGTGCTGTTTTGTGCTTCAGAGCAACCGAAGAAGTCATTTAGGTTATTGAGCAGTGTGGTGTCACTCGCATAGGTCTGAGGTGGAGGTTTGTAGTTGGTGAGGGTCTGTATGCGACGCCAGAGGGAACATGCATCTCTGGTGTTGCTGAAGTGGCCGGATATTTTCTTGCTGTACTGTCGTTTTGTCTCCTTGACGCCACAGGACAGGTTTGCCCTAGCTGTTATTAGTCCTGCAGTGTTGCTGGTCCTGAGGGCTGCATCCCGAGTCCTCAGGAGTCTGTGGACCTCTGCTGTCATCCATGGCTTCTGGTTAGCACGAACAGAGATGGTTTTGCAGTGAGTGACATCATCAATGCATTTCGCTGTGTATGCTACAACAACCTCAGTGTACTCCTCTAGGTTTGTGTAACCATTGTGAGCTCCTTCCTTCTCTGTATTGCTTGAGACTGTTTGCAGCACACACTGTCCATGGCTAAAACTGAATCAACATCAGATAACTGTTTAATGTTGTTGTGTATGTCCTGGTAAAAACATTCCTACTTGAAGTGACATGTACAGACATTTCCGGGGGCAGGTGCTCAACCCAAAAAAGAAGGGGGGGCACTTTGGGGCCCCCTAATGTATCAGTCTGGTAACAAGAAGAAAAAAAATTAGGCTTACCATTTTACAGCAGCCCTTGTGGCTGATGGGACATGTTAAATGTTGAAAAATAGGCCAGATCTTCTGAGGCGGCCATCACACTGAGGTAGTTCTGAGTAGGCCCTGAAAAATTTGACAAAACACAGTAAAACTGAGCAGGAACTGAATGGACATTGTTGACACTTATTACGATCTGAGTAAGACAGGCATGGACAGGAAGGGTGCTCCAGAGCTTTGAGCATGTTCAAAAATTTCTCCCAACTATCCTGTTGACTGAGTGAGGATATACTGCAAATGGAATTGCCGCACTTCAAATGTGATAGAAATGTGTCGAGAACCAGCAAAATGTGGCACTGTAGAGGAATGAAGGGGCAAGACACAAGAGCTGCCAGTTCAGAACTTTACTCATCTCCAGCAATAATAGGAATGACATTTGGCGCCAATACGCATGCATAAATGCTTCCCCATCTCTCCACCCTTCTCCCCAAGTCAGTGGGTGTGAGTGCAGCCTCCTAGTGGTCCACCACAAAACCACAAAGGCTCCCCCCCCGAACACCCAGAAGGGGCCTTATCAGTCCAGCACCACGGGCTTGAGCAATCACCCATAATGGCTGTATCGTGGAGCAGCTAGGTCAGCCGAGGGGTCTCGAGGTTGATGCAGGGAGGAAAACAACTCAGTCTCCAGTCTTGGCAAAAAAGTCCTTTGTAGGGGAAAAACCAACATGTGAACCCACAGCAGGCGGGCATCCACGCCGGGGAGACTGGGCCAGCACCACCTGCTCATCTGCCAACACGTGAGCGGGCTTAAGCCTATCTATGCAGATGGTTTCCCTGTGCCTCCCAAAATCCAACATAAAATGTGTTGCACCCATTTCCAAAACCCTGAAAGGGCCGTCGTAAAGCGGATGCAGCGGAGTCCTGTGGGCATCGTGTCTGACGAAAACAAACTTTGCATGCTCCAAACATTTCGGAACAAAGGCGTGGGGGAAACAATGGTGCACCGGCCCTGGAACGAAAAAATCAACGCCCAAATAGACTGTAGAGACCAGCGCACGTGACAGTCGGCCACAACATTGTGCTTGTCGGCCACATGCTGAATGTCAGTAGTGAACTCCGATATTGCGGCTAGATGACGTTGTTCACGTGCTGACCATGGTTCCAAGATTTTGGACATCGCGTAGGTTAGAAGTTTGTGGTCGATAAACGCGGTAAATACGTGACCCTCAAGCCAAAACTGGAAGTAGCACGTGGCCAGGTAGAGAGCCAATAACTTTCTGTTGAAAGTGCTGTACTTACGCTCGTTGTTGCGTAGTGTGCAGCTGAAAAAGGTAAGACGTTGCCATGAACCGGAGACATACTGTTCCACCACTGCTCCGACCACGACGTCAGATGCATCTGTAGTTAGCGCAATCCGTGCCGACAGGGATGGATGGGCCAGCAAAGCTGCATTGGCGAGTGCAGCTTTGGTGCCCAAAAAAACCTAGACCCGATTGGGGGTCCAGTTGATGCCGTCCGTGGGTTTCTTCTTCTTGAGCATGTCGTAAAGTGGTTGTAGCAGCTGGGCTGCCCGGGGAAGGAAACGGTTGTAAAAATTAACCATCCCCAAAAACTTCCTTCTCAGACGCACTAGCCACCAGAACATCATCCAGGTAGACAAACACGAACAGCAAATCATGGAGCACCACATCCATCATCCTCTGAAAAGTCTGAGCCGCACCCTTAAGCCTGAACGGCATGTGAAGAAACTCAAAAAGGCCGAAGGGTGTTATTATCGCCGTTTTAGAGACATCTTCAGCATGCACCGGGACCTGGTGGTAGCCACAGACCAGATCCATCTTAGAAAAAGTGGATATACCGGCCAAGTGCACTGAAAAATCCCGAATGTGATGGATGGGATAACGGTAGTGCTCCATGATGTTGTTCAAGTGACGGAAATCACTGCAGGGCCGCCACAAACCATCGGACTTGGGCACCGTGTGCAGTGCAGAAGCCCAAGGGCTATTGGAGCACCTAACAGTCCCTAAATGTTCCAAGATAGCAAACTCTTCCCACGCGATGGCTAGCTTAGCTGTGTCGAGACGGCGTGGGCGCGCAAAAAACGGAAGCCCCTTTGTGGTGATAAAATGCTCAACCCCATGCTTGGTCACAACAGTGGAAAAATTAGGCACTGTGAGCGAGGGAAAATCAGAAAGCAAGCGCTGGTACACGTTCCCTGAGGCTAAAAAATTAGCATGTTAGTGGCCCAGCTCCCTGAGTTATACAAGGCAGTGAAGAAAAAGAAACAGCATCAACCAAATGTGTATTAGCAACATCTACAAGGAGACCATAAGCACACAAAAAGTCAGCACCTATGATAGGAGCTGAGCAGGCAGCTACCACAAAGTCCCACTTGTAGTTGCATCCATGAAAACATACAGTCACTGACTTTTCTCCAAATGTCTTGATAGGGGAGCCATTAGCAGCAGTTAATGATGGAACACAGCCTCCCGCCAGTCCATCAGAACCAGTTGGCAAAATAAGACTCTTCTGGAAACCAGAGTCAACCAAAAACCATCTCCCAGAATGTGTGTCCTCGAGGAAAAGCAGCTTCTCCTTGTTGCCAGCCATTGCAGCTGCTACTGACCGTTGGTTGGTCCGTTTGCCAGCGTCTTGAAACGGGATGGTGGGAAGCAACGCTGTGCGTTGCTGCCAAAACGCTGATGGTAGAAACACACAGTCCTGTTCCAGCGTCTCCGAGTGGCTATCCCAGCCACAACCGTTGTCTCAACAGCCTCAGTGGACTCTGCCGAAGGTCCTGGTGTTACTGCGTGGACACCAAAACTCCTATTCACCTGGATAATGCGATCCGCTTCTTCCGTCAGCGCGCAGTAGTCTCTGGCAGCCAGCAGCAGTGAGTTGAAAAAAAATTGTCCGCACCAAAACTAGCAGCTTCCTGAGGAAGAGATGGGCGAAGAGAAAGGATCAGTCATCTGTGCCCAGCAAAGCCAGCATACTTTCCATTAACTCCACAGCCAAGCCGTCACCTAACTCAGAGTGGGAGAAGAGCTTTTTCACTCTCTCCCCGTCGGAGAGGGTGTAACACCGTAACAGCAGCTGTTTGAGAGCGGCATATTTCCCCTGGGGTGGGAGGTCTCGGAGCAGGCTCATGGCGCGCTGAGTGGAGCGTGAGTCGAGCGAAGCCACCACGTTATGGTATCTCGTGTCATCCGCAGAAATCCCACGGAGGGCAAACTGAGCCTCACCGTGGATGAACCAGGCAGCAGGATCATGAAGCCAGAGGTCCGGGAGCTTGACTGCCATGGCAAATGAGGCCAGGGTCTCGGAGGAAAATCCTAGTGTGGGTGTTTCCGAAGAGGGGCTCGCTTCGTTTTCCATTTTGAGCATTATCGACGTTGTAGGTCACCAGTGTGGAAGAATGAAGGGACAAGACACAAGAGCTGCCAGTTCAGAACTTTACTGAACTCCAGCAATAATAGGAATGACATTTGGCGCCAATGCACATACATAAATGTTTCCCCATCTCTCCACCCTTCTCCCCAAGTCACTGGGTGTGAATGGGGCCTCCTAGTGGTCCACCACAGCACAGCATATTAAAGGGCCTATATCATGCAAAATCAACTTTTTTGAGCTTTTAAGCATGATATAATGTTAATTCCTCACCAAAAACACCCCCAAAGTGGTATTTTGCTCCGTTCACGCATCTCTGAGTATTCCTCCTCAACCCTGCTCTCTGAGCTGCTGCTCCACCCTGTCCCTGATAATGACTGGGTCCCCACGTTCATACGTATGAACGTGGGTGAGCCGCCCACTCCAGGAAGTGCCTGTGCTGCCAGCACCGCCTCCAGGCTAATGCACACACCCACTTTCTCCGCGCAGCTAACGGAGCAGTGATCAGCAAAACTCTTTCACTTTAGCATTGACGCTGTGAAGAAGTAGTTCCTCTCGCACCTAATCTGCTCAGTGACAACAACTGTTTGCTTTTTTACGTAAGACAATGTCTTCTAAGTTTTCGTGGGCGGAACCCAGCGACACGCTGCAGCAGCCGGCTCAGGGGTAACGTCATGAAATGGGCGGCAGCCACAAGAAGGAGAGGCAGAGCCTCAGAGATGGAGGCATCTTACTTCTGGGTTGGAAAACTAGCTCGCGAAAATAACTCATATTTCATAAGAAATTCATTCTCCAGTGTACCAAAGGTAATATACTATCACATACATGCATATAGTTTACTCTGAAAGGCTTAAAATTGCATGATATAGGCCCTTTAACTAGGTTTGTTTTGTTGTTGCTATTTACAAGTATTTTTGTTAGAAAAAGATATTTTTCATTTGGAAAAAATATTAAACCGCTGTCCTTTTTTCTTCACACTAACCGATGAGCAACCTCAGTGGTTGGGTTTGAATGTGATCGGTAAGCCTTATGGGTAAAAATAATCATCACATTTATAATCAAGGAGGTTTTTACAGACTGAAATACATCCCTAAAGTGGTGCTTACTTTACTGAATGATGTAAAAAAAAAAAAAGCAGCTGAAATAGAAACGTTTTAAATCCAGTTTTGCGCAGCTCCTCAGTCTGTAATATCACATCACCTTTTTTCTTAGTTGTAGGCTGATCCTTTTCTAAATGTCTAAAGACTCCCTATCAAATATTCTAACCAGCTGTCAGTAAGTCAGATTTTTTAATGCTCACAGTCACAGTGTACACCGGTTATTTATTTATGACTCGCACATTATTTCAGTTTTAAAAAAGCAAATATATATATATATATTTTGGAGGAGGAATGTGGCATTTACTGTATATATATATATATAAATATATATATATATATATATAAATATTTATATATATATATAAATATTTATATTTATATATATATAAATTTATATATATATAAATTTATATATATATATATATATATATATATATATATATATATATTGGAGGAGGAATGTGGCATTTATATTCATTCATTCATTCATTCATCTTCTTCCGCTTAATCCTTTTCGGGTTGCGGGGGGGCTGGAGCCTATCCCAGCATCTTTGGGCGAGAGGCAGGGTCCACCCTGGACAGATTAACAGTCCATCACAGGGCCAACACAGAGAGACAGACAGCCATTCACTCTCACAGTCATACCTAAGGACAATTTAGAATCCCCAGTTTTGATGTCAATTAACCTAACTTGCATGTTTTTTTTGGGGGGGGGGGGGGGTTTGGCATGTGGGAGGAAACCGGAGAAATCCCGGAGTAAACCCACGCAGACACGGGGAGAACATGCAAACTCCACACAGATCACTGTTGGTCAGGGGCTGGGATCAAACCCAGGATCCCCCGGCCAAGGGTGAGTTGCTGTGCTGCCGCAGTGCTAACCACTGCTCCACCACGCCACCCGTGGCATTTATAGTTGTAGTTAATTAAAAGTCCCTCTGGGTCACTTCCGGTTATGGCCGCCGCGTAGAAAGACGTGCTTCACTCTACTCTGCTCCTAAAAAAAAAAAAAAAATCGGCAAATAACTCTCTCAATTGGAACAAAACCTATCCCAACGTTTGGGCGAGGACATGCCGGTAAAGCCTAAGGCTGGGAAATCAGGTGGAGGAAAAACCGAATCGCTGAAACAGTCCAAGTTAACGGACTTTCATGTCCGTGACGAAGCAGAAAAATCCCCAAATATGGCGGAGGAAGCTAGCGGAGGAGCGGTGACTGCTGGCGACGGCACAGGTGTGGTGCTCGCTGCCATTAGTTCAATGAGAGCAGACTTTTCCTCTAAACTTGACGGGATTATTGCAGCGTTAGAAGGAATGAAAAAGGAGTTAAGTGACTGTATGGAATGAGTTTCGCAGGTGGAGCTCCAAATTTCCAGTGCTGAGGATGACGTCTCCGGCCTACAATTAAAGATGCGCACATTGGAATTAAAAAATAAATGTCTGGAAGATAATGTTCTGGATTTAGAATCCCGGTCGAGACGGAACAACCTGAGGCTGGTGGGTCTCCCGGAGAGAACAGAGGGTCTGGATCCATGTTCCTTTTTGGAAAAGTGGATCCCAGAAGCGCTGAACAACGTGGAGCTGCAGTCATCAGTCGTCTTAGAAAGCGCCCACCGAATTGGCCCACCGAGAGATAACAAGGCATCACCGAGGACGCTGATTATGAAGTTCCTCAGCTACAGAGACAGGATGACGATCTCCAACGCGGCGCGAGCCAAAGGAGAAATTAAATACCAGGATCAACAGGTGCGGTTCTACCCAGATTTGGCCACAGGAATCCAACAATTAAGGAAACAGTTCGACCCCGCCTGTAAAGAGCTGCGCAACCTTGGGATTCGTCATGGAGTGATTTATCCTGCAAGACTGCTGGTCACGTATAAGGGCAGAACCCACATCTTCAAGACCCCTGAGGAGGCGCAGGAGTTCATCAAGAAGATCCAAGAAGAGACTGGTGGGAGCTAAGCATGAACAAAATATAAGGTAGAATATTTAAGCATTTGCACAGGCATCTGACTGATCTGAAGCATATAGCAAGTTTACAAAATATAGATTGTATTATATATTAAAAAAAAACCTATGATGTACAAAGTTGCTATAAAATTTAGGAGTTACGTTGGAAAACTACAGAAGAGAGTTAATGTTACGTCATTAAAAGCAGTAGAGTTAGGGTGATTGAGAGGAGAAAGAAAGAGTGGTTTTGACTGATCCTCGCGGGTGAGGAGCAGTCAATGGCTATAGCAGGAGATGGAATTTTTTTTTTGATTTTGGGGGGATTATCACGAATGTGGGAAGGGGGAATTTGTTTGTGTGTAGTTTGTAGGATGAATGTTCAACCACTCATGTTTTTGCTTCTCTGTGTGAGCATGTTTACATTGCGAGGTAATCTCAAATTCCTTATTGATCATAGACCAAAGCGTTAATCTTAATTTAAGATAAGATAAGATAAGATAAGATAAGCCTTTATTAGTCCCACAACGGGGAAATTCCAGGATTGCAACAGCACAGGGATAGCAACACTCAGAGCAACAATCAGAAGGCAAGAAAAAAAAAAACAAGCAAGCAAGAGCAGCTAATAAACATATGTACGTATTACTATAAAATATATATATATACACACACACACAGACACACAGTGCAGAGCATTGTAGCTGGATGGAATAAATATATGAATATATGAACACACAGTGCAGAGCATTGTAGCTAGATGGAATAAATATGTAAATATATAAACACCCACAGTACGGAGCATTGCAGCTAGGTGGAATAAATATGCAAGTATATAAACACACACAGTGCGGAGCAATGTAGCTAGATGGAATAATATGTAGATATATAAATATATAAACACCCACAGTACGGAGCATTGTAGCTAGATGGAATAAATATGCAAATATATAAACACACACAGTGCAGAGCATTGTTGCTAGATGGAATGAAACAGCATAACCGTCTACTTAGTTATCCTACATGGTATGATTATGTGCCCATACATATTCTCACCCTCCATAGCGACCGGTATGTTCCTAGTTGTATGCCGGAGAGGACCATTGTGTAAGTCTATTGCATCTTTTGCATTCAAAAAACTATTAGTTTGTTACGTCTTTTTGCTATCTCTGCGAGCAGCCCTGCTTAGGTTGTACAGTCTGACAGCCGTTGGTAGGAAGGACCTACGAAACCTCTCGGTTGTGCACCTGGGATGATGTAGTCTGCTGCTAAATGAGCTCCTCAGTGCATTCAGTATGTCCTGCATAGGGTGGAACTCGGACTCCAGTAGAGATGACAGTTTAGCCACCGTCCTTCTCTCTCCTATCTCCTCCATCGGATCAAGGCGCTGCCCCAGGACAGAGCTAGCTTTCTTAATCAGTTTGTTCAGTCTCTTCCTATCGGCTGCAGTAATGCCACTGCCCCAGCAGACCACTCCAAAAGTGATGGCTGATGCCACCACCGTGTCATAGAATGACTTCAGCAGCGCCCCTTGTACACCAAAAGACCTGAGTCTCCTCAGCAGGAACAGCCTGCGCTGTCCCTTCTTGTAGAGTGCATCAGTATTGTGTGACCAGTCTAGTTTATTGTTCAGATGAATACCCAGGTACTTATAGGATGTCACCATCTCGATGTCTGTTCCCTGTATATTTACTGGTACTGTGAGGGGCTGCCCATGCCTGCGGCAGTCCACCACCAGCTCCTTAGTTTTCCTCGCGTTGATCTGGAGGCAGTTCCGATGGCACCAGTCCACGAAGTCCTGGATAAGCCCTCTGTACTCAGCTTCATCTCCATTGGAGATGAGGCCAACGATCGCAGAGTCATCAGAGAACTTCTGTAGATGGCAGTGTGTTGTGTTGTGTGAGAAGTCCGCAGTATAAAGAGTGAACAGGAAGGGAGCCAGCACCGTTCCCTGGGGGGCCCCCGTGCTACTGATGATCGTGTCGGACACACAGTCCCGGGTTCTCACAAACTGAGGCCGGTTCGTGAGGTAGTCCAGGATCCATGATGACAGGTGCTGGTCCACCCCTGCGCGCAGCAGCTTGTCCTTCAGGATCATCGGTTGGATGGTGTTGAAAGCACTGGAGAAGTCAAAGAACATGATCCTCACCATATTCCCGGGCTTCTCCAGGTGGGACAGAGAACGGTGAAGGAGGAAGATCACCGCATCCTCCACCCCAATGCCATGCTGGTAGGCGAACTGGAGTGGATCCATCGCTGGTTCCACCAGGGGGCGGAGGTGAGCAAGGAGCAGTCTCTCCAGGGTCTTCATCAAGTGGGACGTCAAGGCCACCGGTCTGTAGCTGTTCAGGTCTTTGGGGTGGGAAGTTTTTGGTACAGGTACCACACAAGATGTTTTCCACAGCTGTGGTACCCTCCCCAGTTTCAGGCTCATGTTGAAGATATACGTCACAATCCCACACAGCTGGTCTGCACAGGACTTGAGGAGCTTTGCGCTGATGCCGTCCGGTCCCGGCGCCTTCCTCGCCTTGATCTTCCTCAGCTCCGTCCTCACCTGGGTCCTGGTCAGGGTCAGGATGGGGGGCTGTGTGTTGGGAGTGGGGGGGTGTTGGTAGAGTGGGGAGTGGGCAGCAGGACTTGATTTCTTTAGAGGCAGCAGTGGTTGTTGTGCAGTCAGGGGGGAGGGCGGTTGGTCAAATCTATTGAAAAACAGATTCAGGTTGTTCGCCCACTCCCTGCCCCCTGTGGCCTGGGGGGAGGTATTCTGGAGCCCCGAGATGGTTTTGAGGTTTCTCCAGACCCCGCTGATGTCGCTCTGTTGCAGCTTGTCCTCCATCTTCTTCCTGAAGCTGTCCTTGCCTTCTCTGATCTTTCTCCTCAGCTCCCTCTGTACGGACTTCAGCATCTCCCTGTTCCCCGACCTGAAGATCCTCTTCTTCTCTCTCAGAAGTGTTTTTATCTCAGGGTTGATCCAGGGTTTGTTGTTTGAGTGACGCCGTATGGTCTTGGTGGGAACGGATTTGTCCACACAGAAGCTGAGGTAGCCCGTGAAGGTGTGAATGAGGCCATCGATGTCCTCACCATGTGGATCGCAGAGCTGCTTCCAGGCGGTGGCTTCAAAACAGCCCTTTAGGGTGTCCATTGTCTCCTCAGACCATAACTCCACAGTGTGCATGGCCGGAGGTTGTCTGTGCACTAGGGGTTTGTACACCGGCCGGAGATGAACCAAGTTGTGATCCGATCTCCCGAGTGGGGGTAGTTGTGATGAGGTGTACGCCTCCTTAGTGTTTGCGTAGAATAAATCCAGTGTTTTATTGTCTCTAGTGTGGCATGTGACATACTGGGTGAACGTGGGTAGAATGGGAGACAGTGAAACATGGTTGAAATCGCCTGAGATGAGGAGAAGAGCATCTGGGTGTTCTGTCTGCAGCCTGCTGGTTACTGAATGGATGACGTCACGTGCTGTCCCAGCGTTCGCCGTCGGATTTGCATAAACAACAATGCAGATCACGTGTGAGTGTTCTCTCGGGAGATATGTAGGCCTCATGCTAACAGCTAGCAACTCAATGTCTTTGCTGCAGTGTCGTTGTTTAACAGTGATATGTCCCGGTCTGCACCAGTTGTTGTTAACATACATGATCACTCCACCGCCCCTAGCCTTGCCACTGTCTGGTGTTCGGTCAGCTCGTATCATGTGAAAACCCTCCAGCTCAATGTTAGCATCTGCTGCTAGTTCAGTTAGCCACGTCTCAGTAAACAAAAGGAGAGAGCACTCCCGGTATGTGCTATCATAACGGGAGATAGCCGCTAGCTCATCTAACTTTCCCAGTATCGACCGTACATTTCCCATGACAACAGATGGAAGGGAGGGTCTGTACCTTATATTTTTTGTCCTCCGCCTTACTCCAGCCCGGCAGCCGCGGCGTTTTCGCCTCAGTTCACTCGGTATGTCGAGTTTTTCCAATGGGACCGGGTGGCGGTTGAATGCTAGCAGCTGTTCTCTGCTGTATCGTATCCTGCTATAGACAGTGGCTCCGTCCACCGGCTCAGGAGACATTTAGGACGATCTGTGTGTCCGTGATATAAGTGGGGTGAAAAAAAAAGACGGATCAAAAGAGAGAGGAAGGGAAAAAGACTCGGAATCGAGCCGCTGTTGCAAAAGGCAGCCGACTCGTGTGGCGCCGAGAGAAAAAAAAAAAAAAAAACTTCATGGAATTGCAGAGGTCTACAAAATTTAAAAAAAACTTAAACAAGTTATGAATAAAATAAAAGACATGGGTTCAAAAATTGTGTTTTTACAAGAAACTCATCTAATAGAGGAGGATGTAAAAAGAATTAGGAGAAGATGCCAAGGAAGTGTATTCACCTCATCATTTTCATCCCGAGCCAGGGGAGTTATGACTCTCATACATAAATCAGTCCCATTTCAAGTGAAAAATGTAATTGGAGACAAATTTGGAAGATATCTAATCATTCAAGGATCTTTGTTATTAGAAAATATAAATTTGGTGAACTTATACGGTCCCAATATAGATGATCAAAATTTCTTTACTAATTTATTCCTTATTTTATCTTCACTTACAGGGCAACATATAATAGCAGGGGACTTTAATTGTACATTGAATCCCGGTATAGATAGATCAACAGGACTAGACTGTACGCACAATGGATGCAGGATGATCATTAATCATTTTATGAAAGAATTGAGATTGCTAGATATACGGAGAGAAATGAAACCACAAGTTAAAGCCTATTCTTGTTATTCTAATATCTACAAGACATTCTCACGTATTGACTATTTTTTGATCTCCACAGAATTAAGGTCCAAGATTCAAAACTGCTTCTATGATAATATTGTGATCTCTGATCATGCACCCTGCTGTCTAATATATGTAGATAAGAAATTGACAAAGGAACCAGGTAGGTGGCAATTTCAGCATAAATGGCTTCAGGATGAGGAATTTGTTAAGTACATAGAAAAACAGATAGATGAGTTCTTTGATATCAATACTACACAAACATCAGCATGTATAAAGTGGGAGGCTTTCAAAGCTTTTATTAGGGGGCATATTATTAGTTATACAGGTTCAAAATCTAAGAAGACTCAAGAGGAGAGAGTCCAATTGGAACATAAAATAAAAATTCTTCAAGAAAAAGTGTATGCAGGAAGTGACCCAAAGTTAGAGAATGAATTACTGATTCTGAGAGCTGAATATGACAAAAAATCAGCAAATAGAGCTGCCTCGAGTCTTCTAAGATTGAAGCAATCTTTTTATGAACAAGGTGAAAAATCAGGAAAATTATTGGCATGGCAGATTAAACAATTAGAATTTAAAACACCAATTACCAGTATTATAAGTAACGGACAGCCAGTTGTAGATCCTTTAGAAATTAATAGTGCCTTTAGAGATTATTCTGAAAAATTATATAATACAAAAAATGAAACTGACTTAACACTGACTTAACTCCTTCACCGTTCTCTGTCCCACCTGGAGAAGCCTGGGAATATGGTGAGGATCATGTTCTTTGACTTCTCCAGTGCTTTCAACACCATCCAACCGATGATCCTGAAGGACAAGCTGCTGCGCGCAGGGGTGGACCAGCACCTGTCATCATGGATCCTGGACTACCTCACGAACCGGCCTCAGTTTGTGAGAACCCGGGACTGTGTTTCCGACACGATCATCAGTAGCACGGGGGCCCCCCAGGGAACGGTGCTGGCTCCCTTCCTGTTCACTCTTTATACTGCGGACTTCTCACACAACACAACACATTGCCATCTACAGAAGTTCTCTGATGACTCTGCGATCATTGGTCTCATCTCCAACGGAGATGAAGCTGAGTACAGAGGGCTTATCCAGGACTTTGTGGACTGGTGCCATCGGAACTGCCTCCAGATCAACGCGAGGAAAACTAAGGAGCTGGTGGTGGACTGCCGCAGGCATGGGCAGCCCCTCACAGCACCAGTATATATACAGGGAACAGACATCGAGATGGTGACATCCTATAAGTACCTGGGTATTCATCTGAACAATAAACTAGACTGGTCACACAATACTGACGCACTCTACAAGAAGGGACAGCGCAGGCTGTTCCTGCTGAGGAGACTCAGGTCTTTTGGTGTACAAGGGGCGCTGCTGAAGTCATTCTATGACACGGTGGTGGCATCAGCCATCACTTTTGGAGTGGTCTGCTGGGGCAGTGGCATTACTGCAGCCGATAGGAAGAGACTGAACAAACTGATTAAGAAAGCTAGCTCTGTCCTGGGGCAGCGCCTTGATCCAATGGAGGAGATAGGAGAGAGAAGGACGGTGGCTAAACTGTCATCTCTGCTGGAGTCCGAGTTCCACCCTATGCAGGACATACTGGATGCACTGAGGAGCTCATTTAGCAGCAGACTACATCATCCCAGGTGCACAACCGAGAGGTTTCGTAGGTCCTTCCTACCAACGGCTGTCAGACTGTACAACCTAAGCAGGGCTGCTCGCAGAGATAGCAAAAAGACGTAACAAACTAATAGTTTTTTTGAATGCAAAAGATGCAATAGACTTACACAATGGTCCTCTCCGGCATACAACTAGGAACATACCGGTCGCTATGGAGGGTGAGAATATGTATGGGCACATAATCATACCATGTAGGATAACTAAATAGACGGTTATGCTGTTTCATCCCACCTAGCAACAATGCTCTGCACTGTGTGTGTTTATATATTTACATATTTATTCCATCTAGCTACAATGCTCAGCACTGGGTGTGTTTATATTTATATATCTATATATTTATTCCATCTAGCTACAATGCTCCGCACTGTGTTTTTATATATCTACATATTATTCCATTTAGCTACATTGCTCCGCACTGTGTGTGTTTATATACTTGCATATTTATTCCACCTAGCTGCAATGCTCCGTACTGTGGGTGTTTATATATTTACATATTTATTCCATCTAGCTACAATGCTCTGCACTGTGTGTCTGTGTATATATATATTTTATAGTAATATGTACATATGTATATTAGCTGCTCTTGCTTGCTTGTTTTTTTTTCTTGCCTTCTGATTGTTGCTCTGAGTGTTGCTATCCCTGTGCTGTTGCAATCCTGGAATTTCCCCGTTGTGGGACTAATAAAGGCTTATCTTATCTTATCTTATCTTAAAACTAAATGGGTTTTTGGACGGATTATCTACACCGTGTATTCCAAATGAAAACAGGGAGATACTGGAGTCTAAAATTAGTCAAGAAGAAGTTGGGCTAGCCATTGATAATATGAAACCAGGAAAAAGTGCGGGACCAGATGGTCTTCCAGTTGACCTCTATAAAAAATTTAAGAATAAATTAATAAAACCATTTTTGGAAATGGTTTTAGAAGCATTTCAAAATAGTAATTTACCACCATACATGAATAATGCCTTAATTATACTGTGCCAAAACCAGGTAAACCCTCTAATAAATGTGAAAATATGAGACCAATAAGCCTATTAAATGCTGACCTTAAGATAATCTGTAAAATTTTAGCAAGACGACTACAAGAAATATTACCAAATATTATTAACCGAGATCAGAATGGCTTTATAAAGGGAAGACAAGGCTTCCATAATGTAAGAAGACTATTTAATATTATCTATTCTAATAAAGAAGCACCGGATACAGCTCTACTATCATTGGACGCCGAAAAGGCCTTTGATGGGGTCGAATGGCCCTTTCTTTTTGAAGTTTTACAAAGGTTTGGAATTGGAAATAATTTCATAAAATGGGTTCAGATAATATACAATAATGCTACAGCAGAAATCCTAACAAATAGCAATATCTCAAAATCAATAAATATCAATAGAGGATGTCGACAAGGCTGTCCACTTTCACCTTTACTGTTTACTATGGCAATTGAACCTTTAGCGATGGCAGTACGTTTACATCCACAAATATATGGAATTAAAGTAGGACCAACAGAACATAAAATCTCCCTGTATGCCGATGACATAATTCTGTTTATATCGAATCTTAAAAAATCAATTCCGACCTTGTTGAATTTAATAAAGAATTTGGGGGAAATATCAGGATATAAAATAAATAAAACTAAATCTTCAATATTAATGCTAAATGAGACCCAGAGAAATCACCCAGCTCCTGAGGTAAATCAATTCAATGTTGTAAATCAGTTTAAATATTTAGGAATCCAAATTGTGCCTAAGCTAGAATCAGTCGCCAGTACCAACTATGAAGCCTTAATGACAGACATTAATGAGTTACTTCAGAGATGGATGTCACTACCAATGTCGATGATCGGGAGAATCAATATACTTAAAAGTAATATTTTACCCAAAATACTTTGTTTTTTTCAATACATTCCTTTACCACCACCTTCAGATCTATTCTCAAGAATTAAAAAAAAGTTAGTGGAATTTTTATGGAACAATAGGAAGGCTAGATTACGTCTGTCCTTACTATATTTACCATTTGATCGTGGAGGTCTGAAATGTCCAAACTTTATGTTGTATTACTGGTCAGCACAACTGAGGTCTATGACATATTATTTTTCATCAAATGATCTTCCTCACTGGACTGAAATGGAATCATACAATTTACCTTTACCTCTTCCCATATTCATATATTCAGACTCAAAAAATTACAGAAACAAGTTAAAAATCCATTTGTAAAACATATGATCAAAATATGGTGTGAAAACACAAAATATTTAAAAGAACCACATTTACTGTCACAATTTAGCCCAATATGGGGTAATCAATATTTTAAACCAGGGAGAGCGGATGCTGTATTTAAAGTATGGAATTTAAAAGGGATTCAAAAGATTCAAGTGCGGCGGATGCTAAAAAATAATAAGCAGTGATGCCGTAGTTTTAAGGAAGTTTTATTATCATACCGCCGTCACGGGCTCCGCTCCCGGCGCGCATGCCCAAACGGCTCTCAGAGAAGGAGGACACAATGTCTGTGTCCGGCAGCAACAGTTGCAGAAGTGGGAATGAGAGAGTGTGTTACAGAACCTGTGCAGTTTTTATACCAAACTCAAACAATATATCAAAGCAGATTCACAGCAGTTGGTCTGATCAAAGGGACTGCAGAACAGGCATGAGACATTTGCATTTGTAAGACCTACATAACAATAGGCAGATGCAGCCTCTGCTCCGGCTTGCAGGACAAAGAGGTTACAAGGCACATCTACATATTGATCTCAGCCTCTAGGTCACAGTAAGGACAGGACGCATGAACACTGTAAATGAATGGCACATTGCATCACAATACATGAACGGCACATTGCATCACGATACATGAATGGCACATTACATCACAATACATGCATGGCACATTTCATCACAACACATGCATGGCACATTTCATCTCAGTAGTGCAGCGGGAAAAACCCAGGAGTGCGAGCTGACTGTCTCTGTGTTCTGTCTCTGTGTTGTGGGGGGTTGAATCAACCCGCTACACTGCTCCCCCACCAGAGGGCACGGTAGGGGACCGTGGCCTCGATGTTGCAGTTTGGGCAGCGAGCAGGGAAAAGCTCTGTGCAGGAGGAGGAGGAGGAGGAGGGGGGGGTAGCAAATGCTGACCGGGCGCGGGAAAACCGTTCGAGTCGCGCCAAAAGTCTTTGCTGCTCCGCGATGTCCCGTCTGAACATGCGGAAGTCAGAAGAAGAAAAATTTGTCTCTGACTCCTGCCGTGGCCATGTAGAAAAGCAGGAGCGGCTGTAAGAAAGAAAAAAAAAAAGAAAAAGAAACAAAAGCAGAGGGACTGGCGTGTTGGCTTTAGGTGCAGGAGCAACCCCAAAGCCCCCCGGGAACAGCTGACGGCTGAATTCCCCTTGTGTGCCGTGGCTAAGACCATAAAATCGAGTGAACAAGCTGCGGGCCTCAGGTGTACAAGCAAGTCTGACGGGCCAGTGTGCAGCAGAAGGAAGGCGGTCAGTGAAGCCATTATTGCCCCGTGCGTGGTGTGCCATCCTCGTAACCCCCCGGTGCGCGCGCGGGGGTTCCGTGCTTGGGTGGGCTGCTGGAGTGACGAGTCAGGGTGCAGAATCTTGGTGGAGATCGGCGCGGACGGCGCCGATAAAATCCAGGTTGAGCTGTGGCTGCAGATTGGCCATGGTGCGTTGGAGCGGTGAGAGGAAATAAGACGATCTTTTGTCCCTCAGGCTCGTGCAGATGCGTTGGAGCGTTGGGAGGGAATAGACAATCTTTGTTCCTCAGGCTCGGTTAGATGAGTAGGATTGCTGAGAGGGAGGAGTAGCGGTGAGAGGGGGAAAACGTTTTGTGCCCCTCGGCTGGTCCAGCGTGGACGTCCCGATCTCAGGCGAGGGTCGCGCCATGACGTTTTCTGCAGTTTTCCCGGTCGTGGGTGATGTCCGGAGAACGGCTCGCCTGTGTTGGCTCCACGTCGAGGTCTCCCTGAAGCCGAAGGGAGAGTAGCTCGTCAGACTGCTGTGTTCGCTGGCAGCGTGGTTTTTTCAGCGTCGGTTCGCCAGCGTGGCCGTCCAAATCAGAAGGCTGCGTCGCACAAAGCGTGTGCGTCTTCAAGGGGTCACCAGTGCGGCGGATGCTAAAAAATAATAAGCAGCGATGCCGTAGTTTTAAGGAAGTTTTATTATCATACCGCCGTCACGGGCTCCGCTCCCGGCGCCGTGCATGCGAGCCGGGAGCGAGCCCAAACGGCTCTCAGAGAAGGAGGACACAATGTCTGTGTCCGGCAGCAACAGTTGCAGAAGTGGGAATGAGAGAGTGTGTTACAGAACCTGTGCAGTATTTATACCAAACTCAAACAATATATCAAAGCAGATTCACAGCAGTTGGTCTGATCAAAGGGACTGCAGAACAGGCATGAGACATTTGCATTTGTAAGACCTACATAACAATAGGCAGATGCAGCCTCTGCTCCGGCTTGCAGGACAAAGAGGTTACAAGGCACATCTACATATTGATCTCAGCCTCTAGGTCACAGTAAGGACAGGACGCATGAACACTATAAATGAATGGCACATTGCATCACGATACATGAATGGCACATTTCATCACAACACATGCATGGCACATTTCATCTCAGTAGTGCAGCGGGAAAAACCAAGGAGTGCGAGCTGACTGTCTCTGTGTTCTGTCTCTGTGTTGTGGGAGGTTGAATCAACCCGCTACACAAGACTTATATCTGTCATGTTCAGATAACATAATGTCTTTTGAAGAACTGAGGATCAAATTTAATCTTAATAGAACACATTTTTTTAAATATCTTCAGCTTAGGAACTTTATTCGATCAAATCAAAATAATGCTCTCATCCGACCTACTTATTCATCCTTGGAAAAAATTTTGACGAAAGATAGTAAGAGAAAGGGTATTATTTCAGAGTTTTATAACTCATTGACATTATTCTCAAGTGAAAACTCACAGAAAAGATTGAATTATTGGAAAGAAGACCTGCAAACTGAAATTTCAGAGGAACAATGGGAATTGGCTTGTACAGAAGCTCAAACCAAATCAATAAATGTACGTCTTAAATTGATACATTTTAAATGGTTAATGCGGATGTATGTTACACCGGTGGAGTTAAATAGATATAACAAAAACATACCAGATACATGCACAAAATGTATGGAAGGTAAAGGAACCCTATTTCATTGTTTATGGGAATGTAGAAAAATCAGAATGTTTTGGGAAGAGGTGAGGGTAACAATTGAAAAAATAATTTCAAAACAAATCATATTGAATCCTAAATTGTTTTTGTTGGGTCTGTATCCAGAAAAGCATAGCTTTAATAAGAGTGAAAGAACATTCATAGACCTCAGTTTGCTTAACGCCAAAAAATGTATTGCACTACTGTGGAAAAAGACTCATAGACCAGATGTGACTCAGTGGTTAAGACAGATGTTAACAAACCTTCCACTAGAAAGAATAACATACATACTGAAATCAAAGGAAATTGTGTTTGAGAATATATGGAGACCTTTCATTGATTATGTAAAGAATTTAAACATAACTTTTGAAGAAGAAGGTGAATGATGTCTGTGGACCTTGTAAATTCCAAACTGGTGAATGTATAATATGTATACTTATGTAATGGATTGCCTAGACTAAACAGAGGAGCACTGTTGAAGACCTGTCTTTGTTAGTGGTTGTTGGTGTTTTTTAGTACAATTTTTATTTTTATTTTTTTTTAATTACTTTAGTGTTAGTGTTTGATTGTTTGTGTTGTGTTTGTAAAAAAGGTTCAATAAAAAATATTGTGGAAAAAAAAAGTCCCTCTGGGTAAAACTTCTACTTGTCATCCATTAGTTATGATAATGAAAATGATATGAAAATCATAGAAGTGTGGAGATGTGTTGAAGGACGAGACTGAGTTTATTCCTCAGGTTCAGCTTTATTCACAATCACATACTCCAACATTCAAAAGCAGAAAAAGAGGATGAATCTTCTCACATCTGTCCTTTTATACCCAGGACATCAAACCTACAGTCACAGGGTGTTTAATCATACAGTCACATGGTACTTAATCCCAGTCACAATGTAACTTCCCCCGATCTTAACACCAGCCACCCCCTAGTCTCCGGTGGTCAGGAAATCTCTCAAGGCCATCTCCTTGAAACAAAAGGCCAAATCTCACACCCTCCTGTTACCTCTAGGAGGCTCAGTCCCTTTGTTCCCCTGAGACGTGAAGCACACAATAAACATACAGTAATATATCTGTGGAGCATATGAAACCAACATATGTGCCCCACAGAAGCAGTTATTATGTGTACAGCTGAAGCAGTGAACAGTTATGACAACTGGCAGGAAAGTGGCCCCTTGTGGCCCTTTTCCACTAGTACCTACTCACCTCGACTCACCCCAACAGTTTCGGCCGTTCTCCATTACAGCTGAGTACCACCTCAAAGTGTGTGAGTTCAGTATAGCAAGGCAGCCCGTTATGTTGTTGTTGACATGCTGACCGTTTGCTCTCAGGAGTGGATACTTAAGAGACAGCAAGTGCAAAATACAAGCAGAACACGGAGTTAGCATTGATGGCTAGCTAGCTAGCTCATTGTCTGCATACTGGAGACAATGGTGGTATCATTGTTTGTTCAATGTGAGCTTGCCACCAGTGGGATAAATAACGTAAAAAATGTTTAAAATCATAAAACACTCACCACCCTCTATCATGGTTTTCAACTATGCCATGGCCAAGTCGAGGCCACTCTCCCTCCCGTTGCTCACCTGTCTGTGCCTGTAAATGACATCTATTTGGTTGAACCACTTCCAGTTTTTTCTGTTTAACCCACTTTGGCCACTGTGGTCCTTGATGGTCCGGTAATAAGCTTTAAACGTCCGGTGGTACCCATGAGCAGCCATAAGCTCGGACACCTCCTGGTATAGGTTTTCATTTCGGGTCGCTCTGTCTAACTCCCTCTGGATTCTCTCATCAGCCACAAAGCACAGAAGAGTCTGAACCTCGTCGTTGGACCACGGTGTTGATTTGTGTGTAGCCATTTAGCTCATTGATTATCACAAAAATAATAAAAATTTAGTTGCTGTTGCTGAATTTTACAAATGATGGGTTTGATTCTTGTGAAGACATCGCTCTCATGACTCAGTGACGTTACACCCTGGCCAATCAGTGGCCTGCAGTCTGTTGACGTCACATTTTCAGCTCGACTCTCAGCTCTTGGAACCCCGGCTGAGTAGGTACTAAAAAAGTACCTAGTACCAGGTACTAGGTACTAATGGAAAACCACACAAATCAAGTTGAGTCGGTGCTAGTGGAAAAGGGCCATTAATAAGACTGTCTGGCTGTGCCAGAAGGGCACTAAAGAGGGCAAAAGGGCAGATGCTAGAGCACCACCTGGTGTCTATCTGTGCACGTGCCTGCCTACCTGACTTGCTGAATGTCTTAACGTCTTTGGAGAAATGGGGAAAAAAAACCACATTACTCTAATGTGGGAGCTTGAGCCCTGTTAAACTCGGCCAGTGCTTCACCCTGGTCCCTCATGGGTCAGAGCTCATTAAGCATAAGTTCCATCTTGGACTCTCCATATAGCATGATGCAGTTGTGTTCCTGATTACACCTCTGTCAGCACTCCTGTTTAAACACCACCCCTATTATTTAAGCCATCCATCAGTGTTTGAGAGATTGAGAGATGATTTATTAAGCTCATTGTTGTAACAGTTAAGTAGAGGGAAAGCTATGAAGGAACGAATCACGTCTGGGGGAATATTCAGTAATTCTGTCCATGAGAATGATCCCCTGTAATTTTGGTAATGAATGGTCATTCAGGGGATGGTCTGACAAGTGTGGACCCCCAAAAATGCAAACAGTGCAGTGTGGTACAGTAGATGGTCGGCGTACAGCATATTCTATGACATAATGACTGTATTTATAATGAGTGGTATACTGCATTGACACCTCTTGGTTGTCTCCATGACCGCCCAACTTTGTAATCACTACATAATCCCTTACAGTCACTTCAATTGTAAACCACACACAGATACATATTGGTCACACACATGTTTCTCACTCCACTGACTAGTTTAGTTTCATGTTTATTTGAAAGGGACATTACATACTAATGAACATTAATACAAATGTAAGTATGCCAGATTTAGCAATACTGCTAATTTGCATCTGTAGTTCCCCGGTGGGTCACAAAAACACAATCATACACGAGCAGAACAACTGCAATGAAACTGTACAAAGTGGATATGCTAAAGTGCAAGAGTTAAGGTGTTACAAAACATTCAAATGTCACACGAGTGTAGTGCTATGTATGTGTACATACACACATACACCCAAGCACCTCACAGCAACAACAGAAAGCAACAAACAAGAGGCGGGGCGTGTGTGTGACACACAGGCACATACGTATTTATATGCGTATGCAATTAGAGTTGCCAACTGTCCCGTTTTAGCCGGGACGTCACGTTTATTGAGCTAAATATGTTTGTCCCAAGCAGTACATGTGTTGTTCCGTATATTCAAGGCTGCCTTAATGAACAGGCTAGGCTGGGCTGAAGCCCAGGGGCCTACGAAGATCAGGGCCTATCGTGAGCAAATGAAAAAGATCACATTGTAGAGTGTGTAAATGACGAGGCAGATTTGTCTCAGGCAGTTTATTACACATCTCCAACATGAGCATAGTAGCAAGAGGCATCTCATACAAAACTCGTCCCTTAAATACTCAGGTCTCCCTACAGCTCACAAGAAACATTGCATTCACATCAAAGGTCACATTGCATTCACTTCCTTAATCCCTTAACATCCCCCTCACAGTCTCTGACACACAAAGGATCCACAGCAGTCTCTGACACACAAAAGATCACACTTTCACAACTTCCTGTTATCTCCAAGGAAACTCTGCACTTTGTTCTTATCTAAGATGCGAGGCATTATGTTTTCCCCCTGGCGGCTACACCCCCCCCCCCCCCCGGAGCATATTGGATCGAACAAAAGAATAACAGTCTGCATGCTGTGATAGAATCATTACACATCAATCCACATGCTGCTTGGGCTTCAGTCTTCTCCCGTATCTGCTGTAACCAGGATTCACCGCCTCTGCGGCGCTGTCATGCTGGGGAGCTGCTGTCTGGGGGTGAACACCTTTTGTCAGTCCCTGCGGGTGTTCTGGGGAAATTTTACTCTGGGAAGCTCCCCGTGGGGGTCTTCCATGCCGAGGGGCCCTCGCCAACAGCACTTGCTCGTCCGCCACAACGAAAGCGGGTTTGAGTCTGTTTATGCCAACCTTTTCCCTCCTACCCCCCAAATCTAGCAAAAAATGCTTGTCCCCTGTTTCCAGCACTCTAAACGGTCCATCATAAGGTGGTCGCAGTGGGGGGCGATGTGCATCGTGTCTGACAAAAACAAATTCTGCGTTTTTCAAAGTTTTAGGTACAAAAACGCACGGAAAACTGTGGTGGACAGGGCCCGGCAGCGTGCCTGTGTCAATGCTACGCTGCAACAGCTGAGACGGGGAGCTGCCCGTCGCAGGATTATCTGGGAGAAACTCCCCGGGCAGCCGAAGTGGCTGCGCAAAAACGAGTTCAGCTGGGGAAGCCTCCAAGTCCTCTTTAGGCGCAGAACGTAACCCCAATAAAACCCACGGTAGCTTGTCTACCCAATTTGCATCTGTCAGTGACGCCCTGAGAGCTGCTTTCAATGACCTATGAAAACGTTCGCATAACCCATTAGCCTGTGGATTGTACGTGGTTGTGCGGTGAATTGTGACACCCAGGCTGCGGGCCATTGTTGACCAAAGTTCGGAAACAAATTGAGGGCCTCTGTCGGACGTAATGTCCGACGGGACTCCAAAACACGCCACCCATGCTGTTAAAAACGCGCGCGCCACCTTCTCGGCTGTGGTTGACGCCAGTGGAACCACCTCCGGCCAGCGCGTGGTGCGGTCCACCATCATCAGAAGGTGCGTGCACCCCTGTGATGGTGGGAGGGGGCCCACGAGGTCCACGTGAACATGGTCGAACCTCTTAGCCGGGATGTGAAACGGCTCCAAGGGAGCCCTCGTGTGTCTGTGTACTTTGGCTCGTTGGCACGTCATGCAGGCTGCTGCCCACTCTTTCACTTGTTTGCGAAGGCTCGGCCACACAAATTTCTCTCCCACCATCTTGACCGACGTGCGCACTCCCGGGTGCGCTAAAGAATGAACCGAGTCAAAAACGCGGCGGTGCCACACGGCTGGTACCACGGGACGCGGTCGCCCAGTGGAGACATCGCAGATTAGGAGGGGCATACCGTCTTGCAGCACACTGCTCTCCAGCCTTAACTATGTTGGTCCAGACTGGAGCGCGCGCACATCCGCGTCACTAACCTGCTCCGCGGCCATGGCTGTGTAATCTAGTCTGCCACTACATTCAGTTTACCAGACACATGCTGAATATCAGTAGTAAACTCTGAGATCGCGGCCAGCTGTCTCTGCTGCCGGTCCGACCATGGTTCTGAAACCTTGGCCATCGCGAATGTTAGTGGCTTGTGGTCAACGAACCCGGTGAAACGGGGCCCTTCCAGCCAGAACTGGAAGTGGCGAATGGCCAAATGGAGAGCCAGCAACTCCCTGTCAAACGCGCTGTATTTACGTTCACTATCGCGCAAAGTCCTGCTGAAAAAGGCGAGCGGCTGCCAAGCCCCGGCTACACGCTGCTCCACGACTGCCCCTATGGCCACGTCTGACGCGTCAGTAGTGAGCGCTATACGGGCTGTTGGGTCTGGATGTGCCAACAACGCAGCATTTGCCAGGGCTGCCTTGACTTCCAAGAACACCTGCTTTTGCTCCGGGGACCATTCGATCTTATTAACAGGTTTCTGTTTTTTGAGCGCAGCGTACAGCGGTTGCATGAGCTGCGCTGCGCGGGGGAGGAAACGGTTATAAAAATTCACCATTCCCAAAAACTCCTGTAACGCCCTGACCGTTTGCGGTCGGGGAAAATCTGCTACCGCATGCACCTTGTCAGGCAGCGGAACCGCTCCTTCGGGAGAGACGCGGTGCCCCAAAAAATCAATCTGCGTCATCCCAAACTGACACTTCGCTGGGTTGATTATTAAACCGTGCTCTCCCAACCTCCAGAAAACTGCCGTGAGGTGGTTTTCATGTTCGTCTTCGGACGCGCTGGCTACCAAGATATCGTCCAGGTAGACGAATATGAAAGGGAGATCGCGCAGCACCGCATCCATCATGCGTTGGAACATCTGTGCAGCCCCTTTAAGCCCGAATGGCATGTGCAAAAACTCGAATAGACCAAACTGAGTTATCACCGCCGTTTTGGGTATGTCCTCAGCACGCACTGGGACTTGGTGGTAACCGCGGACTAAGTCTATTTTAGAAAAAACGCGCGCTCCTGCCAAGTGAATGGAAAAATCTTGGATATGAGGGATCGGGTAGCGGTCGTGCGCTGTGGCATTGTTCAACCTGCGGAAATCCCCGCAAGGTCGCCACGAACCGTCGGCTTTAGGGACCATGTGTAGCGGGGAAGCCCATGGGCTGTTTGAACGCCTGATGATGCCCAACCTCTCCAGGTTGGCGAATTCCTCGCGCGCTATAGCCAGTTTAGCTGCGTCCAAGCACCGAGGTTTTGCAAAAACGGGCGGCCCGGTGGTGGTAATAAAATGTTCCACCCCGTGTTTAGCGACAGCTGCCGAAAATGTCGGGACCGTGAGTGCTGGGAACTGAGTGAGCAGTGTGTGGAACTTACCGCTTGCAGCTGTGACGTTGGCTTGTGCTGTTGGCCGGGACGCTCGAGCTGTACAGGGAATAGAATCAAAAGAAAGTGCATTAACCAGGCGCCTGTTAGCGACATCAACCAACAAACCATGTGAGCACAAAAAATCAGCCCCCAATATATTGAAATTCAATGCTGCTATGACAAAAGTCCACTCAAATGCACGGCCGTGAAACGACAGAAGCAGAGTCCTCTCACCAAAGGTCTTAATCTCCGAGCCGTTTGCTGCTGCCATCTCGGGGCCGCTGGAACCTGCCAGCCGGTCGGCGTAGGACGGCATGATGAAACTCAGCTGGGCGCCGGTGTCCACGAGAAAATGCCTCCCGGAGCGTGCATCCGTCAGGTAGAGCAGCTTGTTCTCCTCACTGAGGGTCGCAGCTGCTACCGACTCCCGGTCTTGGCGTTTTCCCGAGCGCTTGAACTGGCATGGTGGTATACATTTGCGTGCCTTCTCTGCAAAGCGGCGGTGATAGAAACAAAGGGTGTCTCCTACGCATTCCTTGGTCCCCGCCGCCGCTGTCGCCGGTGGTTCTGCTACCGCCGTCAATGGCTCCTCGCCCTCTCCGGCCGTCGCGCCGAGCTCCGTCGCTGCCACCGTGGTCGTGAGCTCTCTGCTGGCCATGATGATCCGGTGTGCTTCCCGGGCCAGCGTACGGTAGTCCCGCTTGCCCAGCAACGGCGAATTGGCCAGGGCCGCTCTCGTCGCTGACGGAAGGTTCCGGAGGAAGAGGTGGGTAAAAATGAAGTGGTCGTCGTCCGAGCCTTTCAATCTCAGCATCCTCTCCATCAGGTCAATAGCCGTGCAATCTCCTAAGCCGGTCCACGCCAGGAGTCTCTCTGCTCTCTCTTCAACCGTGAGTGTGTAGTGCTGGATGAGTGCGGCTTTCAACGCGCCATATTTGTCGCTGGTTGGTGGCTGATCCAGCAGGCTCTCCACATGCTGAGCCATGTGGGTGTCGAGCTTTGCAACGACATGGTAGAATTTCGTGTCATCCACCGAAATCCCCCGGAGGACGAACTGTGCCTCAACCAGGTGGAACCAGGAGCGCGAATTGTGCTGCCAAAAGTCCGGTAGCTGGATGGTAACGGCATACGCTTGGCTGGGGGCTCCCAACGAGGCTGGCTCCGGGGAACTCACTTCGTGTTGCATGCTTCGTCTTGGGTCACCAGTGTAGAGTGTGTAAATGACGAGGCAGATTTGTCTGGTCCCCGGAGCGAGAACGGGCATTCTCGGAAGTCAAGGCAGCCCTGGCAAATGCTGTGTTGCTGGCACATCCGGACCCAACGGCCCGCACAGCGCTTACTACTGACGCGTCAGATGTGGCCATAGGGGCGGTCGTGGAGCAGCGTGTAGCCGGCGCTTGGCAACCGCTCGCCTTTTTCAGCAGGACTTTGCGCGACAGTGAACGTAAATACAGCGCATTTGACAGGGAGTTGCTGGCTCTCCACTTGGCTATTCGACACTTCCAGTTCTGGCTGGAAGGGCGCCGTTTCACCGCGTTTGTTGACCACAAGCCACTAACATTCGCGATGGCCAAGGTTTCAGAACCTTGGTCGGGCTGGCAGCAGAGACAGCTGGCCGCGATCTCAGAGTTTACTACCGATATTCAGCATGTCTCGGGTAAACTGAATGTAGTGGCAGACTGCCTCTTGCGCGCCGTGGCGGCCCCAGTCCGCGCGGAGCAGGTTGGTGACGCGGATGTGCACGCGCTCCAGTCTGGACCAACAGGGTTAAGGCTGGAGAGCAGGGTGCTGCAAGACTGTATGCCCCCCCTAATCTGCGATGTCTCCACGGGGCGACTGCATCCCGTGGTACCGGCCGCATGGCGCCGCCGCGTTTTTGACTCGGTTCATGCTTTAGCGCACCCGGGAGTGCGCGTGTCAATCAAGATGGTAGGAGAGAAATTTGTGTGGCCGAGTCTTCGCAAACAGGTGAAAGAGTGGGCAGCAGCCTGCATGGCGTGCCAACGAGCCAAAGTACACAGACACACGAGGGCTCCTTTGGAGCCGTTTCACATCCCGGCTAAGAGGTTCGACCATGTTCACGTGGACCTCGTGGGCCCCCTCCCGCCATCACAGGGGTGCACGCACCTTCTGACAATGGTGGACTGCACCACGTGATGGCCGGAGGTGGTTCCACTAGCGTCAACCACAGCCGAGGAGGTAGCGCGCGCGTTTTTAACAGCATGGGTGGCGCGTTTTGGAGTCCCGTCGGACATTACGTCCGACAGAGGCCCTCAATTTGTTTCCGAACTTTGGTCAGCGACGGCCCGCAGCCTGGGTGTTACAATTCACCGCACAACCGCGTACAATCCTCAGGCTAATGGGTTATGCGAATGTTTTCATAGGTCATTGAAAGCGGCTCTCAGGGCGTCACTGGCGGATGCAAATTGGGTAGACAAGCTACCGTGGGTTTTATTAGGGTTGCGTTCTGCGCCTAAAGAAGACTTAGAAGCTTCCCCAGCTGAACTCGTTTTCACGCAGCCACTTCGGCTGCCCGGGGAGTTTCTCCCGGATAATCCTGCACCAGGCAGCTCCCCGTCTCAGCTGTTGCAGCGTAGCACTGACACAGGCACGCTGCCGGGCCCCATTCATCACAGTTTTCCGTGCATTTTTGTGCCTAAAACTTTGAAAAACGCAGAGTTTGTTTTTGTCAGACATGACGCGCATCGCCCCCCACTGCGACCACCTTATGATGGGCCGTTCAGAGTGTTGGAAACAGGGGACAAGCATTTTTTGCTAGATTTGGGGGGTAGGAGGGAAAAGGTGGGCATAAACAGACTCAAACCCGCTTTTGTTGTGGCAGACGAGCAAGTGCTGTTGGCAAGGGCCCCTCGGCGCGAAAGACCCCCACGGGGTGCTTCCCAGAGTAGAATTTCCCCAGAACACCCACAGGGACAGACAAAAGGTTTTCACCCCCAGACAGCAGCTCCCCAGCATGACAGCGCCACTGAGGCGGTGAATCCTGGTTACAGCAGATACGGGAGAAGACTGAAGCCCAAGCAGCATGTGGATTGATGTGTAATGATTCTATCTCAGCATGCAGAATGTTATTCTTTTGTTCGTTCTAAAATGTTTGGGGGGGGGGGGGTGTAGCCACACATGTGACTTACTTAATGCCTCACATCTTAGATAAGAACAAGGTGCAGAGTTTCCTTGGAGATAACAGGAAGCTGTTAAAGTGTAATCTTTTGTATGCAAGAGACTGCTTGGAGGATCCTTTGGGGCCAAAGATTGTGAGGGGGAGGCTAAGAGATTAAAGAGGAAATGCAATGTTACCTTTGATGTGAATGAATATGACTTGTGAGCTGTGGGGAGACCTGGGTATATAAGGGACGAGTTTTTTCTGAGATGTTCTCTTTTCTACTATGCTCATGAGAGAGAATGTGTAATAAACTGCTTGAGACTAATTTGCCTCATCATTTACACATTCTACAACTTCCTTAATCCCTCAACATCCCCCTCACAGTCTCTGACACACAAAGGATCCACCAAGCAGTCTCTGACACACAAAAGATCACACTTTCACAACTTCCTGTTATCTCCAAGGAAACTCTGCACTTTGTTCTTATCTAAGATGCGAGGCATTATGTTTTCCCCCTGGCGGCTACACCATTGTTTTTAATTGGTCAAATTCTATGTCCATCAATTGATATTCATGTGTGGCTGCTGATTGGTCTAATTTACAAGTGCCCCACTGGGTACCACGTAACAACAGCCTATCAGAGGTGTTTTGACATGTGACTATGCAAACGGCAGTGAGAGGTAAGAAGTAATTAGCTCTGTCAAAATGTCCGGAAAAAGTTTAAAAGTGGTGCTCATAAAATTGAGAGGAAAAGAGCTTAGGGAAAATGAATTGTTCAAAAAATCATGAAGCGTAAAGGATTTTTCTAAGTGGGAGCATTGAGTGGAGAAGGCTGCTAATTACTGTAGAGGAGACAGGCGGGCCGTTAACCTGTGCAGGTTTTTCATTGCTGCTGTTGTGCATTAAATCAGGAATACTTCACTGATGCAATTTTATGCCCAAGGCAGTATGTCACACTGTAAAAAGGAAAATGTCAGTAAGATAAAGTATCCTAAATCAAGGCTTTAACTCTCAAGATAATTTAGACAATTTCTTTTTGTTGTGCAGTTTTCTGTAAGATTTTACTTGAGTTTTTACTCGTTTTAAACAATTTAATCTTACTTTGTTGGCAGATACTTTTTTCTAATTTTAACCAGAATTATCTATTGCCAGAATTTTTTTTTTTTTTTTTTTTTTTTTTTTTTTAATTAAAATTATCTGCCAACAGAGCAAGAAACTTTTGACTTATCAAATTGCATAAAACAAGTTAAAACTATTGGAAAGCATGGGAAATTTTCTTGCACATAAACTGCACAGCAAGAATAAATCTCTCTTCAGACAAAAAATAAGCATAAACAGCCTTGATTTATTTCATTTTACTTATATTTGACTTTTTGCAGTGTAGTTGTGTTTTCTAGCTCACAGTTGCATTATTTCTCCAAGAGGTACAAAAATGAGGCCGTAGTGGTTCGGGAGGCAGAGCAGGTCACCCAATAACCAGAGGGTTGGCGGTTTGATTCCCACTCCCCCCACCTTGCTGTTGTGTCCTTGGACAAGACACTTAACCCACCTTGCCTCCAGTGTGTTCATGGTTCATGACACTGGTGTATGAATGTGAATAAATGTTCGGTGGTGGTCGGAGGCTGTTGGCATAGATTAGCAGCCATGTTTCCGTCAGTCTGCCCCAGGGCCGCTGTGGCTACAGAGGTAGCTTACCACTATCATTATCTGTGGAGTGAATGAATAATGGACTTATTGTACAGTGTCTTTGGGTGTCACAAAAAGTGCAATATAAATGCAATCCATTATTAAAAACATAGCTATTACATATTTTTGAAGTGAGATTCTGTAAAATCTGAAATTTCTAAGTATACAGTGTGGTATTTTTTTCCCTTGTAGTATTAAAAGTTATTTTGAATATCAGTATTTTCTAAGTCATTATCAAGGTAAGAAAAAAAAAAAAATCCCACCATTATGACAACACTAATGTCCACAACATCATGGCGCCGAGCAATAGTTAAAACCCTCTGTTCCTTATTTGGCTGCGAGGAAGTTGGCAGCCCCACCACTGACCCATGGAATTCATCAGATAACACCCGAGTCTGTCCACCTCTTTCAGGCCCTGGCATGCTATAAATGTCAGCTGTTCTTCATTAAATGTTATATTTAAGAAATAAGATTACTTAAGGCGCTCCAACTTTAACAGCACAGGCCTGTTACCCCTCAGTCCCAAACACTCACTTTATTGGCCCCTAACTTGCTGTTCTGTTTTTGTATAGCCACGGTAAACTTAGAAAGGTTATGAAAATGTAAAATGCTATTTCAAGGTGTTGAAGTTATGGATTTGTACTTGTTGGCTGAACATCTTGGTAAAGTTATGGAACTGTAGATAACTGTCAAATATAAGTATCCCAAACAAAAAATTCAAAACTGAGCATTCGGCAAAGTATTTTAGTGGTGTATGAGAGGCCTGCCCACTAGCCCCTCATATTTGTAGCAGATGGCAAGACTAGCAATTCCAGCTCAAGAGGTTTTTTTTTTGTTGTTTCGTTTTTTTTAAATGGAAGCTGCGCTCCCACAGCACACAACATTCTGTCCTGAATTTGGAACTACGGCTCAACATTACATATCACGTACTATACAATATCTGCGGTCCTTTGTTGGGAGATGACCATCATGTATAGAAGTGTAACACTGAATGTTAAGGCAAGTTAGTGTTGCACCAACAGTTTTCAGATAAAACCTGATGTGAGAGAAGATCAAACTTCTGTCCTGCAGTACTCTGCTTCCACCTGGTGGTTAAAAAAAAAAAAAATACTTGCCAAACCTCAAAAAGAAAAATATGCCACATTTAAATTCCTTAAAAATAAAAACAAATTTATTAGCAATCACAGGGAAAGAATGCAAGACATCTAACAGAGTATCTGTTGGAATAAAAATGATCATTTCTACTTATATACAAAGTCTGCTGCTGAATGTAAGTTGAGCACATGCACATACAAATTTGTAGTATTATCAAACATAACCAAGAAAGAACAAAAGAAAAAAAAAAAGCTTTCTCCACTTTACCAGTACAGTCAGCCTCACTGCTGCTGTGGTCCCAGCTATAGACACACATGTTCAGGACAATTTCCAACAGATGCAGAGCAACACAAGACATTAGTGTGATTGGTGGACAGTATTACAGTGTATGCACAACCCATAAAGGCATGTATGGTTTCCGTAGAGACAGTGTGGGGGGAAAAAAAAAAAAAAAAAAGAGTGAACACGGTGCACTGGATGAATATACACTGATCAAACGTGAGACACGGACGTCCTGTTGCTAAAAGGAAAAGCATCAATCAATATATGGTTTTCAGAGGAGACCGCAGTGACATCCGGGAAAGATCAGTATTCAGACGACAATTTGGCGAAGTGTTGAACCAGCGGACTCTCCTCTACTCTCAGAACATGTGATCATCTTGGCCAGAAAAAAGAAAAAAATTCTACATAAATATACACCTTATATTTGGAGACGGATACGCCCATTCTGCTTTCAGACCGAGAACAACCTGAGAACAGCAAGCAAAGGTTAGTTTCACAGCTACTACTTCAGAGACAGGCTACAGACTCCAGGTTACCCGGCAACCAAGCTAAATCTAATGTTTCTCATCCACACATTCATTCCCCTTTCATTCTGCGAGCACAGCAGTCTTTTCTCACACACCGTAATGCATTTACGTGATTAAAACAAGATTGTCAAGAGGTGGCGTTAAGTGTAATCAAGGGATTTCTGATGTGTCTGTACCGAGTGTTTATTTAAAATAGTGGGTTAGAAACCGTGTTGGGCAACAACCGTCTGACTGGGACGCTCTCTTAGCCGAAGGCACTTGGAACTTTGCTTAGGGATTTATGCTTCAGACAACAGCCACACAAAAGTCTTACCTTCACTTGATCTGTATTGTTATGTGTAAACTTTGATTCAAGACACTTTAGAAAACAGACATTTCAACACACCGGCTACACTGCTGAGAGTTCATCAGGAACTGAAGGCATTCAAGCACAAGCAACCGTCATCGTTTGGCAAGTAATGGCTCAAAAACAACAACAAAAAACCCACAAACACACAATGTCACGTAAACAGCAAATGTTGACAGGCAACAGAACAGATGCTTGACTGGAGAATTAGAGGGGCTTCATGTGAGTAGCTGGGGAGCGGTGCACTGCAACATCACTGGATTCATGGAAACCATTAAAGAAAAAGGAAAAGAAAGACAAGTCCACGATGTTCACAGGCCCACATCATCATAGCGAGCAATAAGGCATGACAGGCTTGGACAATCCACCTTCTAGCACAAATAGTGGGACATTTTTTTTTTTTTTTTTTTTTCAAGACGCCAGATGGTTTGGGGCAGCGGTAGTGCTGTACAGAGGCGGGGCTACACATTTATGGTAGTGTAATGGGGTGGGGCAGGTGGTGATGGTAGCGAGCAGAGAGTGCTGGATTACGTCACAGAGGCAGTGGAAAGGATGACTGTCGAGGACCCATCACCGGTGGGGGGCTAAGAGGGGCTGAGGCCGGAGCTGCGACTGTGGGTGGGGGGTGGGGTGGCTGGGCTTCACCTTCAGCTTCTCCGGGACTTTGAATGCTGAATGAGCCACTGCAGCGTGATATCTGCAGGAGGAAGCATTTAACATGTTGGTCACTCAAGCAAATTAGAGTCCTTAATAACGCTGTACTCGTAGAGTTTAACAGTGATCTGGTGAAGGTACTCTATGCAACCTTTGGAAACGCATTTAGTGGCACCTTTTGGTTGCTAGGGGAACTGCAGCTCCACTGACCTGCAATCCTTCCTAGACATGAAAACAGGAAACATGGTTGCAGTTCACTTAGGGTGCTTTCATACCAAAACTTCATCTACTCTGGTCCAAATCAGTTAAGTTTGTTACTTTGCATCATTACCTCCACTAAGGAGGTAATGTAATCGGGGTGGTCTGTCTGACTGTTAGCAGGGTTACACAAAAACCATTGTACGGATCTGGATGAAATTTTTACCACAGGTAGCCCTTGGGCCAAGGATGAACCCATTAAATTTTGGTGATGATCCAAGAATGCATACCTCCACCAAGGCTCTCATCTTCACAGTGTCTCAGCAAGAATCCTCCAGAACTACTGGACAGACTTTGATGCAATTTTCACCAGAACTGGCTTGTGGCCAACACACAAACCCGCTACATTTTGGAGGTGATCCATGAGGGACAGAAGGAGCCTTGGCAGAGGTATGCGCTCTCCGAGTGCTTTTCTAGTTTTCTCTTTTGTTCGATTCCCTTTCCCACAGGCAAAAATTCAAGCAGACCGTATTCCATCACGTTAAATCCCGCGAGACTAGCGTCAAAGCATTCTCTGTTCTTACTGGTCAGATTTTTTTGCCATGAGAACTGAAAAGGTAAATACAGGAAGTAGGATGACCACTGTGCATTTATGCATTTCTGGAGAGAAAATAATACAAATCGTAGCATAATCTACAGGGGTTTTCATCGCCCTGGTTATTGTTCATTACATACGTGCATATACCACTTTCAGCAAATCGAACAGTTTGAATGGAAAATAACATGTTAACATTCATTAATTCTCCAGAACCGTGACGTGCTCAGTCACAGATATTTTTTGAAGATCTATCAGGTATGCACAGTGACATAAAATGTTTTACCGTTTGCTGCTCGTCCTGTTTTAGTGCGGTCCCTTTCTCACCTGCAGGACCGCACCAGAGTTTGCCAGTTGATTTGAATCTTGACCACCTCTTTCAGGTGGTTTTGGTACAGTTATTCTGGTGTGCACCTGAGTGTGATTACCATGTTTTCACCAGACAAAACGAACCACACTAACGGAGGAAACAAACTTGAGTTCAACTGAAATGAACTAAAGCCTGTAGATGTGTTAGGGATCTCCCTCCATAAGGAACTGGTCGGGGGTGCAGTCCCTGACACCTTAGGGTTCACCTCCACTACTAGCCAAGTGCTAGAGAGGAATTCCTCTTTGGCTCAGTGGTAGAGTGAGAAGGTTTGCGATCACGGTGTCATTGGTCCAAATCCCAGCTTGGGATGTAGGGGCACGTCTGCCTTGCCTGTGTGCGAAAGAGGCCTAGGAGGTGTATGTCCACCTTGCTTAAGGGCGAAAACGACTAGGTCAGTCCACCTTAACGCAAGGGTCAAAACGGACTTGGAGATCCCAGCTGAATTAGGCAATTCTGGCCCTGGCCCAGAAAGTTGGTTGTAATGATGTGAAAGCACCCTTAGACACCAAATGATGTCACAAAAACACGTTTCCCAAAGTTCCCTACAGTACCTTTAAAGCAACACTATGTAAAATTTTCACTTTAAAATGCAATCTCCAAATTCATTTTGATGGTACTTCAACCTTTGACTGGGTGAATGTCACTTCCCCCACAGCCTGAGTGGGCCCGCTCTGTGCAACAGTTCTGGTCTGCGTAGGAACACTAACAGGACTACAACTATGGGGACTATGACCTCAGTCCCAATCACACTTGAACCCTCGGTGCCCAGCCATAAGCCACAGTCGAAAGTTTCTTTGTGTGTGGGGGGGTGGGAGGGGGGCTTAATTGTGTTTTATTTCAATGTGTGAAGCACTTGGTGTGACAATTTTTGTATGAAAAGTGCTATACAAATAAAATAAAGCTTTGATTGATTGATTGGGCACAGAAGTACTCATCAACAACTAGGGGTGGGTAATATGGCCGAGAAATTAATGATATTTCTGTGAATTTTCACGATAACTAAATTCTTCATGAGACTGTAGAATACAGGTTTTTCCTCTTTTAAATTTACGCTTAAAGGACAGTTTCACAGGCCAGCGTCATTTACCTTCAACATATTCACTAAAAAAAAAAATTAAAAAAATTCTCCAGTTTATAAACAGCAGCTCAGATTTAGTTTCAATTTTTTTAAATTCTGTAACAAATATTACAATAACAAACCTTTACGTGGAAAGTGCACACAGATGCCGGGTTTCATGCTGAATGACTATTTGCATTTTAAGTCTCGCTGTACGGACTTCTCCTGGGGCTTTTTGACTTCTGTTGCACTGAACGGATTTTTTTTCCTGTTTGGGTGGTTCAATAAATTCTAGCTGAAGCAGCCAAAAATCAAACAAAACAGAACTACTGACACTTCGAACAATAACACTGTTGGACGTGCAGAAAAAAAAAAAAAAGTGGGCAAATTATCCACGTTGCTGCGCCGTTTTGTTTTTTTTTGGGGGGGGGGGGGTAAACATGGCAGCAGTCTGAAACAGCCTTAAAACTTAAGTATTTCCACTCAACTGGACACAAACACTCAGACTTTGGAACAGCAGCTTCCCACGCCATGCTTGTTTGGTCGCTTCTATATTAATCAGTCCCTCCAGGATTTCGTGGGATTTTTTTTTTTTTTTCCTGTTGTTGCGGTAAGTTGCGGGGCTCTCCTTGGGGATTGCCTGAATCGCTCATTGGCTCATGTCCAGACCAGACAGTCCCGACTTTAAAACTCATTGACAAGATGTAGCAGTGACTTTTACCTCTAAAGACGTATAAACTGTTACAACACTTGCTGTAATATTAGATTCACTTGTTTTTTGTGTGGTTTTACGGCGTGTCTGGGCACACGCGCTCCCGAGACGGAGGTGCTTTCAGGCAGGCGAACGTTTTTCAACACAAACCCAGCACTTCATACACGTGGTCATTACGGAAACTTGAGGAGACGTTCACTGGTGGGCCGGGGGAAATGGAGGAAGGAACGATGTGGGAAAACTCGCAGCTGAGTGTGGTGGGGGTTTTTTTGTTTGTTTTTTTTAAAATCACACACCATTTTTTGCTGGTGTGCTCAGTATATTCTCACTGTAAACACAGAAGTGAGTGCGGTGCAGCGCCGCATTTGATTGGTCAGACTGATGATGTACAGTTGTGTTCAAAATAATAGCAGTCCCACATCACTAGCAAGATAAATCACTGTTTTTGTTAGAATTTCAACTTCTACACTGCAAGTAAGTTTCTAGAAGGTTTAGTAAAGGTATAGAAAACCAACAGACCCAACAGGCATGGCGTGCATGCTGCTGATTCTGTGAAACTGAATCATTAGCTGAAAGGGGCGTGTTCAAAAAAATAGCAGTGCTGAGTTCACTTAGTGAGGTCATTGATTCTGTGAAAAAAAAAAAAAGGTGTTAAACAGGTGGCCCTTATTTAAGGATCAAGGCAACTGACGCTGCATATGCTGGCTGTGCATTTGTCCTTGAAAAACAGTAAAATGGGTCATTCAAGACACTGTTCAGAAGAAGAGCGTTCTTTGATTAAGAAATTAATAAAAGAGGGGGAAACCTATAAAGAAGTGCAGAAAATGATTGTCTGTTCAGCTAAAATGATATCAAACGCTTTAAAATGGCAGCCAAAACCAGAAAGGCGAGGAAGAAAAAGAAAAACGACTATTCGAATGGATCGGAGAATAACCAAACTGACAAAGGCTCAGCCAATGATCAGCTCCAGGAGGATCAAAGAAGATCTAAGGTTGCCTGTGAGTACTGTAACAATCAGACGACGTCTATGTGAAGCCAAGCTACCAGTAAGAAGCCCCCGCAAAGTCCCATCGTTAAAAAAAAAAGACATGTGCTGAAGCAGTTACAATTTGCATTGACTGGCCTAAAAAGAAATGGCGTAATATTTTGTGGACTGATGAGAGTAAGATTGTTCTTTTTGGGTCTAAGGGCCACAGACAGTTTGTCAGACGTTTTGCAAACACTGAATTCAAGCCACAGTGCACAGTGAAGACGGTGAAGCATGGTGGTGCAAGCATCATGATATGGGGATGTTTCTCGTACTATGGTGTTGGTCCTATTTATCGCATACCAGGAATCATGGATCAGTTTACTGGAAGAAGTCATGTTGCCGTATGCTGAAGAGGAAATGCCTTTGAAATGGGTGTTTCAACAAGACAATGACCCCAAACACACTGAAGACAGATGTCAACACTGCTATTTTTTTTTAACATTATATTTCTTGACTTTCTGTAAAATATTATCAAATTCAATTACTTTTTCCAATTTTCTTGCTTTGAAATAGAATGTGCAGTGTCCCCAATGCATTTGTGTTCATTAAAATACAATTTATTTGAAGAATTTTGACGTTTATTCACATTTTTCAACACACTGTTATTATTTTGAACACAACTGTACATATCTGCACGCTCCTGAGAGACAAATTTGATTGGCGAAATTGGCGGAAAGTTGACAATGGGCCAAAACTGCGGTAAAGTTGTGGTGACTGAACAAAATTCAAATTATGCAGGACCTGTTGAAGTCGCGGGAATTGGTAGAATCGCAACATTGTGAAATCCTGGAGGGTCTGATTAACGCGCAACTTCAGCAGTGTGTGGCGTTGTCACGCAGCAGACCTCAAATACCACGATATTCATTTTTACACTGGTATTATCGTGAATGATATAAGGCACAGCCCTACCAACAACTCAACACCCTGTGATTGGCTGTTGGGACGGAGGTTGTAGTCACCATAGTTGCAGTCTTTTCAGTGTTGCTACCCAGAACAAAAGTGTTACAGTGTGCTGCTTTAAAGACTAATGAGAGGAATGTGAATTTGCTTAGCATCAAATCTTTATTAGTTGTATTTATGTGGACCAATCTGGTGACTTAATTAAGATGGCACCACCATGACTGCGATGGCCAATGGCAGATCATTCCCATCTGCTGCTGACGACATTGGGCAGTAACCGCTACTCAAGTAAGTGTACTTAACTACTTTACTGTAAACTGTTCCATGTGATTATTGTTTCACCATGTTTTATGTGTTGTAGTTTCTTCTCTCTTCGTATTAGGAACATCTATGGACAACAGATGGAAATTAGCCATTGGCTACAATCTGGCAAGTTTCCAGCAATTGTTTATTAATGTTCATTAACCTGCACTGTCCTTTAAATAAAATTGAACTGTAATTGAAATTGCTTTTAATACCATTGAGGCTGCATTTAATCAACAAACTTCATCCCCACGTTTTAGATGCCACAATATTAGAAGAAGCAGCCAACTTTGTCATTCAGTCCATCCAGCCAATCATGTACAGTAGAATGAAATTACATTTCTTCTATCTACAAAATTAATCACATCTAGAATCAGAGGGGTCGCTGCCATGCAAGGCACCACCACAAACAACTTTGACTTACCCCATTCTATTATGCTGAGCACCAAGCTAAAAGGTGGGAAGTACCATTTTTATAAGGTCTTTGGTATGACCCAGTTGGGACTTCAACTCCCAACCTCCCAGTTGTGGGGCGGATGCTCTACCAACTAGGCCACTAGTACTCCAGTGAAATTAATCTTAAATATTATTACTGCCCTCACCGGGATTCGAACCAGGTCTGTTAAAGGAATTCGGCTCTTTAGACTGACACCTTACCCAGTGAGCTATTCATTGACAGTAAGTTATTAACCACTTGCGCTCCGTTGTTCCACGGGCGGGCAAGTCTCTGCGTCCTATGACGCACGAGGGCGCGCGAGAGCGCGCTCATGCGCCCTCGTGCGCATGACGCATGATGGTGGTGATGGTGATGTAGTAGCGTCCCAGCGCCACTCAAAAAAAAACTGCAGAGACAGCCGCGAACAGATTAGTTCATCTGATTGACCTCTCATTTGACTAATAAGAGCCTTGAATTGGGTTTCTGAAACCTTGAAGAACCAATGAATGAAAATCTAGGAAGGAGGACCCGCCTACTGTGAACGCAGGAGCCAATTGAAGCACAGAAATTCTGGCTGTGGGTGAAGCGATATTTACTGTTGCAACAGATGAAAACAAAGGACGCTGGACAAATCTCCTACAGACCCAGGCTCACCCAGCAGCATGGAGAACACCCACAAGTGGGACCTGCACTCATTCCAGCAGAATAGACGGAGGCCGACGACAAAAGTCGTAAATCATTCGCCAAAACGCAATAATGGAATTATGTTTTGATCGGGATCCACGAGCGGAGCAGCGTCGCGTTCGTCTGACGCGTGGGAAGAGCTGTTCGCCACGACTCTGCTGCTTTGAAGAGGTAAGGTGTTATAAGCTAAATTATTATTTATCCCTGAAAACTGTAATCCAAAAATGACTTTTGACCGATCGGTAAATTACAGCTGTACTGCGCACGAAGTGCGTGCGCCGCGATAAACGGCCAAATGGCACAGTTTGGAAAAACGTCTGTAACTTTTGAATAATTCAATGTAGAATCTTCATTGTAGGCTCTAATGAAAGGTCACACTCAGGGCTGTGTCTGTGTGTGTGTGTGTGGGTGGGGGGTCGTCCCCCCCCCCCCCCGCTACCAAGGACCAAATTCGGCCCTCTTCATGACGGATTACACTCTTTTCTTTTCTTTTTTTTTTTTTTTCCCTTGCATGTTTTCACAGCGGCCCCCCCCCCTCGCTACTGTGTGTGTGTGTGTGTGGGGGGGAACCGTGAACGCCCCTCATGGTCTGCAGAAGAGGAGTGGGGGGGGGGGGGGGGGCACGGTCCGAACGCTCCCCGGTCCGCTGGAGGAAGCATATCAGTCTATTCCATCATGGAGCGATTGCCCTCTTCTGTAGCGAGGAGGGGGGGCGTTCACGGTCCGTTCACGGTTCCCCCCACACACACACACAACACAGTAGCGAGGGGGGGGTTGTGAAACATGCTGTGAAAACATGCAAGGAAAAAAAAAAAAAAAAGAAAAAAGAGTGTATTCCGTCATGTAGCGAGGGCCGAATTTGGTCCTCGGTAGCGGGGGGGGGGGGGGGGGACCCCCCGCCCCCCCCCCCCACACACACAGACACAGCCCTGAGTGTGACCTTTCATTAGAGCCTAAAATGAAGATTCTACATTGAATTATTCAAAAGTTACAGACGTTTTTCCAAACTGTGCCATTTGGCACAATTTGGCACAGTTCCATAACGCCTGGGAACTACCTGAGAACAAAGCTGTGTAAAATATTCATTTTTTGTGGTATTGTTACCAAATTTGGATCTCAGCTGGATAACACTTGGTTCTACATTTCTGTTGCATTTTCCAGCCGGATCGGACAGCTGTGTGTTATTTACAAGCATTTGTATCCAAAAAAACACTGTGTCCAAATTTTTTTTCTTCAAGTTCAGTATGTTTAGATGACTGTAACTCAGTGGCCGGAGCACGTAGAGAGATTATGTTTTTTTTGCCAAAAAATTCAAAGTGTTTTCTTTTAAATGAGACCAACCCCATGAAGATGCTGCAAAGGGTTGAATAACAGCTTTCGATTTACTTTGGGCACGTTTTTTTTTTTGGCATTTTTAGGAAAATTGCCCGGAGTGCAAGTGGTTAAACATGAAAATAACTACAGTGGTGTTGAAAAGTGTTTGCCTCCTTCCTGATTTCTATTTTTTTTGTATGTTTGTCAAACTTAAATGTTTCAGATCAAACAAATTTAAATATTAGACAAAGATAACACAAATAAACACAAAATGCAGTTTTTAAATGAAGGTGTTTATTATTAAGGGGAAAAATAAATCCAATCTTACACGGCCCTGTGTGAAAAAGTGATTGCCCCCCTAAGCCTAGTAACTGGTTGGGCCACCCTGAGCACCAACAACTGCAATCAAAAGTTTGCGATAACTGACGATGAGTCTTTTACAGCGCTGTGGAGGAATTCTGGCCCACTCATCTTTGTAGAATTGTTGTAATTCAGTCACATTAGAGGGTTTTCTAGCATGAATCGCCTTTTTAAGGTCATGCCACAGCATCTCAATCGGATTCAGGTCAGGACTTTGACTAGGCCACTCCCAAAGTCTTCATTTTGTTTTTCTTAAGCCATTCAGAGGTGGACCTGCTGGTGTGTTTTGGATAATTGTCCTGCTGCAGAACCCAAGTGCGCTTCAGCTTGAGGTCACGAACAGATGGCCGGACATTCTCCTTCAGGATTTTTTGGTAAACAGCAGAATTCATGGTTCCATTTACCACAGCAAGCCTTCCAGGTCCTGAAGCAGAAAAACAGCCCCAGACCATCACACTACCACCACCATATTTTACTGTTGGTATGATGTTCCTTTTCTGAAATGCTGTATTACTTTTACGCCAGATGTAATGGGACACACACCTTCCAAAAAGTTCAACTTTTGTCTCATCAGTCCACAGAGTATTTTCCCAAAAGTCTTGGAGATCATCAAGATGTTTTCTGGCAAAACTGAGATGAGCCTTTATGTTCTTTTTGCTCAGCAGTGGTTTTGGTCTTGGAACTCTGCCACGTAGGCCATTTTTGCCCAGTCTCTTTCTTATGGTGGAGTCAGGAACACTGACCTTAACTGAGGCAAGTGAGGCCTGCAGTTCTTTGGATGTTGCTGTGGGGTCTTTTGTGACCTCTTGGATGAGTCGTCGCTGCGCTCTTGGGGAAATTTTGGTTGACTGGTCACTCCTGGGAAGGTTCACCACTGTTCCATGTTTTCGCCATTTGTGGATAATGGCTCTCACTATGGTTCGGTGGAGGCCCAAAGCTTCAGAAATGGCTTTATAACCTTTTCCAGACTGATAGATCTCTATTACTTTGTTTCTCATTTGTTCCCAAATTTCTTTGGATCGCAGCATGATGTCTAGCTTTTGAGGATCTTTTGGTCTACTTCACTTTGTCAGGAAGGTCCTATTTAAGCGATTTCTTGTTTGAGAATAGGTATATTGTAACCAGGCCTGGGTGTGGCTAGAGAAATTGGACTCAGCTTTCTAAAGATCTGATAAACCACAGTCAATTTATGTTTTAACGGGGGGAGGGGGGTGTCACTTTTTCACACAGGGCCATGTAGGTTTGGATTTTTTTAACCCTTAATAAACACCTTAATTTAAAAACTGCATTTTGTGTTTACTTGTGTTACCTTTGTCTAATATTTAAATTTGTTTGATGATCTGAAACATTTAAGTGTGACAAACATACAAAAAAAATGAGAAATCAGGAAGGAGGCAAACACTTTTTCATACCACTGTATTCCATCCACACTGGTGAATAAGTAACTGTCTCTTGACAAAGATTGTTCAGGTTTTAATACAGAGTGAAATGTGGACATTACTGTCTGTGTTGACAGATGGATTCAGTCCCACGAAAGGTAAGGCTGCCGCTGTTGGTCTGCCACATACAGAGCATCCAGAAAGTCTTCACAGCGCTTCACTTTTTCCACATTTTATGTTACAGCCTTATTCCCAAATGGATTAAATTCTTTTTTTTTCCACCCTCAAAGTTCTACACACAACACCCCATAATGACAACGTGAAAAAAGTTGAGATTTTAGCAAATTTATTAAAAATAAAAACTAAGTAATCACATGAACATAAGTATTCACAGCCTTTGCTCAGTACTTTGTTGATGCACCTTTGGCAGCAATTAAAGCCTCAAGTCTTTTTGAATATGACGCCACAAGCTTGGCACACCTATCTTTGGGCAGTTTGGCCCATTCCTCTTTGCAGCACTTCTCAAGCTCCATCAGGTTAGTTGGGAAGCGTCGGTGCACAGCCATTTTCACATCTCTCCAGATATGTTCAATTGGATTCAAGTCTGGGCTCTGGCTGGGTCACTCAAGAACATTCACAGAGTTGTCCTGAAGCCACTCCTTTGATATCTTGGCCGTCCTGCTGAAAGATGAACCATCGTCCCAGTCTGAGGTCAAGAGCACTCTGGAGCAGGCATTCATCCAGGATGTCTCTGTACATTGCTGCATTCATCTTTCCCTCTATCCTAACTAGTCTCCCAGTTCCTGCTGTTGAAAAACATCCCCACAGCATGATGCTGCCACCACCGTGGTTCACTGTAGGGATGGTATTGGCCTGGTTATGAACGGTCCCTGGTTTCCTCAAAACGTGACCCCTGGCAACGCGCCAAAGAGTTCAATCTTTGTCTCATCAGACCAGAGAATTTTGTTTCTCATGGTCTGAGAGTCCTTCAGGTGCCTTTTGGCAAACTCCAGGTGGGCTGCCATGTGCCTTTTACTAAGGAATGGCGTCCGTCTGGCCACTCCTCCATACAGGCCTGATTGGTGGATTGCTGCAGAGATGGTTGTCCTTCTGGAAGGTTCCCCTCTCTCGCTCCACAGAGGAACGTTGGAGCTCTGACAGAGTGACCCTCGGGTTCTTGGTCACCTCCCTGACTAAGGCCCTACTCCTCTGATCGCTCAGTTTAGCCAGCCGGCCAGCTCTAGGAAGAGTCCTGGTGGTTCCAAACTTCTTCCATTTACAAATGATGTGCTCTGACATGCACTGTCAACTGTGGGACCTTATATAGACAGGTGTGTTTCTTTCCAAATCATGTCCAATCAACTCAATTTACCACAGGTGGACTCCAGTTAAGCTGTAAAAACATCTCAAGGATGATCAGTGGAAACAGGATGCATCTGAGCTCAATTTTGAGCTTTATGTACAGAGTTTTTTATTTTTAATACATTTGCAAAAATCTCAAAAATCAATGTTTTTCATGTCATTATGGGGTATTGTGTGTAGAATTTCGAGGAAAAAAATGAATTTAATCCATTTTGGAATAAGGCTGTAACATAAAATGTGGAAAAAGTGAAGCGCTGTGAAGACTTTCAGATTCACTGTAATGACACTTTGTGGTCATTATGTTGCCCTATAGTGGACAGGTAATTTTAAAATTCATAATAATTCTTCAGTTCTTGAAGATTTATGTGGGACCTCTGCAGCCCAGGGAGCGTTTTTAGCCCATTAATGTTAGCTAGCTGAGCAGAGAGAAAAACCACGATTGCAGGCTAAGCTAAGCAGATGCATGTGAATCATTTTGCTGTTACTGGGAATGAAATCATTCCTCTTAAAATTCTTGACCCACTTCTGTCAACCATTTCTATACAACGTTCACCACTGCTGTTGGAGAAATCAAGAACTGAAAACATTCTTCCTGAATACCGCAACATTTTTCTGTCAAAAGTGATGTTAAAAAGAAAACAAAAATAAAAAATTATATGCTTTCAGACCATGCATATTTCTCAAGATGCAGTTGGAGTAATGGGCTCCTGCCCAGACTGATCTATAATGATATTTTACCTTTTTTTTTTTCTATGTCAAGTCCTAATGTTTAGTAGATTTCCAGTCATCTTCTGAAACACTTTGGCATCCATTAACAGACAGAAATACAATAAGTGTATTTATAACAAAACACATTATCTCAAATTATCAGTTGGGAACAGGAGCCAATGGAAGTTTTCTTTCCAGATGCCAGTCTTATATGGCTTCGAATTCTATAAAATTAGATTTCTTTAAAATCAAGTAATAATTGGGCTTGACAACATAAATTTTGATGAATGATGAATTTTCCCTGAAATTAACAACAACAAAACGGTGTCATGAAGACCATTTTATGCCCCAGTACAGTCGATGATCATGTACATCCTTTCAAAGAATATTGAATCTTTATCAACAATATTAAACACTGGAATTAAAATGTGGAAAAAATATTGAAAATATCCTAAATCAATAAACTGTTGCATCTCTTTGGCTGTGAGGCCAGTGATGCTGTCTGTGGGGCCGTGTCTTTATACCAGACTGTGGGCAAAGGATGGGCTCTGCATGTCTGACCAGTTTTGTTTTTTGTTTTTTTTTTTTAAATCCACGGTACTACAGGACATATTTGAACACTGAAAGGGAGTATAAAGTGCCCTGTCATCTTTAATAATAAATAGGATTTTGCTTACATTTGATATCTTAAGCTTTTGCATGTTTTGCCAAATAATATGCCACCAATAATCAGCAAATAATCACAAAATTGGACAAGCACATTTACTTCAGTTTCACATTACACACTTTGATTAACAACATCCTAATTTACTCATTTATTGTTTTTTTGTTTTGTTTTGTTTTGTTTTTTTTTAAATTTCACACAGACACTTGCAGGATATTTACCTATGTTGTCTTTCTCTTTGCAGGACACAGAGTAGCAACAAATCTCCCGGTCTTGAATAGCAGATAGGCTCCTGAAAGGGGGAAAAAAAACAAAGTGTTTAACAAAATTCTGGCAGCTGCCAGTGGTACCCCTCAGCCTGCATTAACGCTTTAAATAGCCGGATTTTGACACACCCCTAGTGGCACAGCGCAGCAACTGTGCCTGTCAACTGACTTGATGTCCCTTCAGCTCCCCAGCTGTACTGAGGATTTGTACTGATCTGCCAGTTCAGAAGGTGGCAGACACACGTTGGAGGAATCATGGCTGACACGGAATACACCAAAGAAGAAGAAATCCTTATTATTATTCTTACTTTTCCTTCTTTGAGCTCAGAAAGCAAATATGGCCGCCATGCATCATCACATAAAACGGCTTCATACACAAAAAATTGCTGCGGGATACAAACAAAATTGACATGGGATAATCATAAGACTTTGTAGATGTGGGGGAGAGCGCAAATGGCCAACAGAACACAAAATACGACCACGATGGACGAAAACGGAGCGACCACACCAGCCAGCGAGCCCCCTTTGCCAACGATAAGTGACAAATTTCTTTGTTTGTTTACATTGTACTGATTTTCTGGTTCATATACTTTGAAGATAAGATAACAACATACCCCTGTAGAAAAAAATGGTGTCATAAAACAGAACCATTCTTTGTGTAAATATGTCCAAAGTCCACTTTTGACTGAGTTATGCAATCCGATATAGCAGCCGTGGCATTATGCAAATTAGATGCGTAAATTTATTCCTACCTGAAAGTTTGGATCATATTCTACATCTTTCTAATTGAGAGTAAGCCATCATCTCTTGCAACTTTCAAGTTATAGCCTTGGAAGTCTGAACTATTTTCTTGACAAAAAATCTTTTCCACTCTTGACCACTAGGGGTTATGGTGCCAAACGGCGCCTGGGCCAGTTTGCACAAGCTGGATGAGTTTTTGTGCAAATTCACCTGAAAGTGAAATCATCCCAGATTGGTCAAATATTCAAGTACGGGGTCAATATGAAAAGTCTACTTCATTTCAGTCACAAGTTATCACATTAACAAGGTTTTGGGTTTTTTGGTTTTTTGAGTTGACCTCTAACTTTGACCTGAGGTCAAGGTCCACAAAATTCAAACTCATCCCATATTTTTCAAAGACAGAACTATGATATCAATGTAAAACATTTACATCACTTCCTTTCTGACTTTATCACGTTTACAATGTTTATGGCAAAACTGGCCTGTGACCTTGAGCTGAAGGGCACCCAAATTTGAACTCAGATTTGTCATAGACAACTAGAAAATTCCCAAGTGAAATTTTCAGTGTGCCAGTGCAATTGTCCGTTGGTCCTGGCTTTAACCTGTGAGAACTAGGGATGCATAATATATATCGACATGCTTTCGGTGTTGGCCAATAGAGTGTTTATGATTATTTATTGTCCATCTGCAAACATTCATATTTACAGATGATTGAATATTATACTGATGGGATATTTTCATGTTTCATTATATTATTCTATATGATTTTAATGCTGTATTATTCTATTTTATAATATATTTGTATCTGGTGCATATAATGAGCCAATGTCTGATTCTCTGTGATTTTTCATTGTCTTAGAGCCTGAAAAGAATGTCTGTTTCTGTTTCTCACTGTGAGAATAGGCTGAGCAAGATTGTAAATAATGACGAAGGTTTTACTGCTCTATCATACCAAACTGTTCTGTTCAGGATGTCCGGAGTTAGGTTGACCAGGTCATGTAAAGATCAAAACAGAGTGTTCAGTGTTGCCCATAGACTGGAGTGGTCTCGAGGGAGATGGCTCCAGCTGTCTTCAGGCTATTGATAAGTTCAAGGTCTGTTTGCCTGGGGTATAAAGAGCACCACCTTTGTAATGCATGTCAGAGAGAACATGTGAGCAGGCTCTGAGACAAAGGAGATGTAAAAAGGTGGGAAAAATATGTGCATACATCAGTATAGGTAAAAACTAGTTTTAAATCAGGAGCATATCAGCTCTCAGCAAAAATTCTACTATTGTGCATCCCTAGTGAGAACCTAATGAAAAATCATGATCAACTGAACTGAAAATCAAAAATGATGTTTTTACCCCAGACCCATAATTTGAGGTCAGATGCCAGGATTAACCTGTATGCCAAGTTTAGTGACCCGACCATAACTTGGTCTATAGCAGGGACGAGCAACTGGTGGCCCGCACCCTCACCCACTGCAGCCTGCCACCTCATTTCCAAAAATCAATTATTTATTATAGTCACATTTGGAACCACATTCTTAAATGCAATTGTAAAGTCTGGCAGCAGAGGGAGCTCTAATTGAAACCTAGCTGCTACTCTGTATGAGTGGTGGAGCGAGAGTGAGGGAGCCAGAGATACAGAGGGAGCAGTGTGCACTGGAGAACATGTTTGGAAGGTATGTGTGCATGCCAAGACCGCATTAATAGGCTGTAAACACCAGTAAATGTACAAAATAGGCTGCTTTTAACAAGAATAAATGCTACAGCTGAGGAGCTGTAGCATTTATTCTTGTTTGGCAGGTGAAGCCTCATGGCGCTCGGAGGCTTTCCTTCCAATTATGCAGAAAAAGATTCAAAGCTTTGAAGTTTCTTTCTAAAGAGCGTAACTGAAGCGCTGACATGGTTTCAATTCCATGTCAGCAATAAAAGTTTGAAGACTGTGGTTGTTGTAATCTGCTGATTATTTTTTTTTTTTTTTGTTCATTTATACCAGTGGCTTTTTTTTATTCCCCATTTTGGGGAGCCAGATGTTTACCAAGCCCACCTACACACAGCCATTTCTCTGCCCCTCCCCACCCACAATGACAGCAAGCTAAGCCTCGTCATATTTCCTTTTCTTCTTGGCTTTTTTGTTAATTATCGTCCAGAATTTCTCTTTGCTCATTATTTTGATGCGACAGTTTTAAAAGTTAGGTCATAATATAATTGTGTCTTTCCATCCATTTTCTACTGCTTAATCCTTTTCGGGTCGCGTTGGGGGGGCACTATCCTAGCAACTTTGGGCAAGAGGCAGGGTCCACCTAAGAGGTCCATGATGGTGAGTTTGAAGGTCAGCAGTCAGAGCAGCTGTGAAGATAATGGACTGGAAGCTACATAAGAATATTGCATGTTTACTGTTAGTAGAAAAACTGCTAATGTATTTCCATAAATTAGTCTTTTGTTTTTTGACTGATGATTCAAGAACTTTCTCAATATTCATTACACACAAAATGAAACATTTCAATCTGTTCTAATTTGATATTGATGATTATAGTTTTTGGAACATGGATATTTGTACCTGCTATTGCATGACAGTGTAAATATACAGTACATGCATTAAATTCATCAAATCTGTTACTCCAGCATTTTTCTTTGTGCTATGGCGGCACATGGGGAGAGCATAATTGTTTACCATCATAGACAAGAACAAAGAGCGGGGGTTCCCTAGTGAGATAACAGGGAGGTGTGAAGAATGAATGACGTGAATGCAATGTGACGCGAAGGTCACCTTTTGTGTGTTAGAAGCTTCTAGAGGAATGCCATGTTATTTAAGAGAAGAGTCTCTGCTGAGATGTCATTCTGTCTATACTTGTTGTGTGAGCTGTGTAATAAATCGTCTGAGCCAAATCCGCCTCTTCATTTACACGCTCCACACTGGTGACCCAAGACGAATCATGGAACACGGAGAAAGATCCTCGGAGCCAACCTCGACGGGAACCCCCAGCCACGCATGTGCTGTTGTGATCAAGCTACCGGATTTTTGGCAGCACAACCCGTGCTCCTGTTTCCACCTCATCGAGGCGCAGTTTGCCCTCCGGGGGATATCGGCAGATGACACCAAGTTCCACTATGTGGTCGCAGCACTCGACGCCCGCACGGCTCAGCACGTAGAGAGCCTGCTCGATCAGCCACCAACCGACGGCAAGTACGACGCGCTGAAGGCTGCGCTCATCCAGCACTACACACTCTCGAATGGTGAGAGAGCAGAGAGACTCCTGACGCAGACCGGGTTGGGAGACGGGTCGGCCATAGACCTGATAGAGAAGATGCTGAGGTTAAAGGGCACAGACGACGACCATTTTATTTTTACCCACCTCTTCCTCCGGAACCTTCCGTCAGCGGCAAGAGCGACCCTGGCCAAGCGGGACTATCGTGCGCTAGCCTGGGAAGCAAACCGCATCATCGTCGCCACCAGGGCATTCACGACCATTGCGGCAGTGACGGAGCTCGGCACGACGACCGGAGGAGACGAGGAGCCATCGACGGCAGCAGCAGAGCCACCGACGGCAGCGGCAGCGGGGGCCAAGGAACGCGGGGGAGACACGCTTTGTTTCTACCACCGCCGCTTCGCAGAGAGGGCACGCAAATGTATATCACCGTGCCAATTCAAGCGCTCGGGAAACGCCAAGACCGGGGGTCGGTAGCAGCCACGACCCTCGGGGAGGTGAACAAGCTGCTCTACTTGACGGACGCACACTCGGGGAGGCATTTCCTCGTGGACACCGGTGCCCAGAAGAGTTTCATCCGGCCGACCTACGCTGACCGGCTGGCAGGATCTAGCGGCCCCGAGATGGCGGCAGCAAACGGCTCGGAGATTAAGACCTTTGGTGAGAGGACTCTACTCTTGTCTCTACACGGCCGTACATTTGAGTGGACTTTTGTCATAGCAGCATTGAATTACCATATACTGGGGGCTGATTTTCTGTGTGCACATGGTTTGTTGGTAGATGTCGCTAACAGACGCCTAGTTAATGCACCGTCCTTTGACTCTCTCCCCTGTATAGCTCGAGTGACCCGGCCAACAGCACAAGCCAACGTCACAGCTACATGCGGTAAGTTCCACACACTGCTCACTCAGTTCCCAGCACTCACAGTCCCGACGTTTTCGGCAGCCATCACTAAACACGGGGTGGAGCATTTTATCACCACCACCGGGCCGCCCGTTTTTGCAAGACCTCGGCGCTTGGACGCAGCTAAACTGGCCATAGCGCGCGAGGAGTTCGCCAACCTGGAGAGGCTAGGCATCATCAGGCCCTCAAACAGCCCATGGGCTTCCCCGCTACACATGGTCCCTAAAGCTGAGGGTTCGTGGCGACCTTGCGGGGATTTCCGCAGGTTGAACAACGCCACAGCGCACGACCGCTACCCAATTCCTCACATTCAGGATTTTTCCGTTCACCTTGCAGGAGCGCGCGTTTTTTCTAAAATAGACCTGGTCCGCGGTTACCACCAAGTCCCAGTGTGCACTGACGACATACCCAAAACAGCGGTAATAACTCCGTTCAGTTTATTCGAGTTTTTGCGCTTGCCTTTTGGGCTTAAAGGGGCTGCACAGACGTTCCAACGCATGATGGATGCAGTGCTGCGCGATCTCCCTTTCGTGTTCGTCTACCTGGACGATATCTTAGTAGCCAGCGCGTCCGAAGACGAACACGAAACCCACCTCACGACGGTTTTCCGGAGGTTGGAAGAGCACGGGTTAATAATCAACCCAGCGAAATGTCAGTTCGGGGTGACGGGGATTGATTTTTTGGGGCACCGCGTCTCTCCCGAAGGAGCGGTCCCGCTGCCTGACAAAGTGCGCGCAGTGGCAGATTTTCCCCGGCCGCAAACGGTCAGGGCGCTACAAGAATTTTTAGGAATGGTGAACTTTTATAACCGTTTCCTTCCCCGCGCAGTGCAGCTCGTGCAATCACTGTACGCTGCGCTCAAAAAACAGAAACCCGCGGATAGGGTCGAATGGACCCCAGAGCGAGAGCGGGCGTTCTCGGAAGTTAAAGCAGCCCTGGCAAACGCCGCATTGCTGGCGCATCCAGACCCAACGGCCCGTATAGCGCTCACCACTGACGCTTCAGATGTGGCCATAGGGGCTGTCGTGGAGCAGCGCGTTGCCGGGGTTTGGCAGCCGCTCGCCTTTTTCAGCAGGACTTTGCGCGACAGTGAACATAAATACAGCGCGTTCGACAGAGAGTTGCTGGCCCTCCACCTGGCCATTCTGGCTGGAAGGGCGCAGTTTCACCGTGTTCGTTGACCACAAGCCGCTAACATTCGCGATGGCCAAGGTTTCAGAACTGTGGTTGGGCCGACAGCAGAGACAGCTGGCCGCGATCTCAGAGTTTACTACCGATATTCAGCATGTGTCGGGCAAACTGAATGTAGTGGCAGACTGCCTCTCGCGCGCCGTGGTGGCCCTGGTCTGCGTGGGGATAGATTATGCAGCCATGGCCGCGGAGCAGGTTAGTGATGCGGACGTGCGCGCGCTCCAGTCTGGACCAACAGGGTTAAGGCTGGAGAGCAGGGTGCTGCAGGATGGCATGCCCCCCCCAATCTGCAATGTCTCCACGGGTCGCCCACGTCCCGTGGTCCCGGCCGCGTGGCGCCGCCATGTGTTTGAGTCGGTTCACTCTTTGGCGCACCCAGGAGTGCGCGCGTCGGTCAAAATGGTAGGAGAGAAATTTGTGTGGCCGAGCCTACGCAAACAAGTGAGAGAGTGGGCGGCAGCCTGCGTGGCGTGCCAACGAGCCAAAGTACACAGACACACGAAGGCTCCCTTGGAGCCGTTTCGCATTCTGGCCAAGAGGTTCGACCATGTTCACATGGACCTCGTGGGCCCCCTCCCGCCATCACAGGGGTACACGCACCTCCTGACAATGGTGGACCGCACCACGAGCTGGCCAGAAGCGGTTCCGCTGGCGGCAACCACGGCCGAGGAGGTGGCGCGCGCATTTTTAACAGCATGGGTGGCGCGTTTTGGAGTCCCGTCGGACATTACGTCCGACAGAGGCCCTCAATTTGTTTCCGAACTCTGGTCAACAATGGCCCGCAGCCTGGGTGTCACAATTCATCGCACAACCGCGTACAATCCACAGGCTAATGGGTTATGCGAACGTTTTCATAGATCATTGAAAGCGGCTCTCAGGGCTTCACTGACGGATGCAAATTGGGTAGACAAGCTACCATGGGTTTTATTGGGGTTACGTTCTGCGCCTAAAGAGGATCTGGAAGCTTCCCCGGCAGAACTCGTTTTTGCGCAACCACTCTGGCTGCCCGGGGAGTTTCTGCCAGATAATCCCGCGCCGGGCAGCTCCCCGTCTCAGCTGTTGCAGCGTAGCATAGACAAGCACGCTGCCGGGCCCTGCCCACCACAGTTTTCCGCGCGTTTTTGTGCCTAAAACTTTGAAAAACGCGGAGTTTGTGTTTGTCAGACACGACGCCTACCGCCCTCCACTGCGCCCACCCTATGATGGACCGTTCAGAGTGCTGGAAACGGGGGATAAGCATTTTTTGCTAGACTTGGGGGGTAGGAGGGAAAAGATTGGCATAGACAGACTCAAACCCGCTTTCGTTGTGGCAGACGAGCAGGTGCTGTTGGCAAGGTCCCCTCGGCGTGGAAGACCCCCACGGGGAGCTCCCCAGAGAAAGGATTCCCCAGAGCACCCACACGGACAGACAGAAAGTTTTCCCCCCCAAACAGCAACCCCCCAGCATGACAGCGCCGCGGAGGCAGTGAATCCTGGTTACAGCAGATACGGGAGAAGACTGAAGCCCAAGCAGCATGTGGACTGATGTTTAATGGTTTTATCACAGCATACGGACTGTTATTCTATTGTTCTATCCAAGATGCTCGGGGGGGGGGGGGGGTATGGCGGCACATGGGGAGAGCATAATTGTTTACCATCTTAGACAAGAACAAAGAGCGGGGGTTCCCTAGTGAGATAACAGGGAGGTGTGAAGAATGAATGAAGTGAATGCAATGTGACGTGAAGGTCACCTTTTGTGTGTTAGAAGCTTCTAGAGGAATGCCATGTTATTTAAGAGAAGAGTCTCTGCTGAGATGTCATTCTGTCTATGCTTGTTGTGTCAGTTGTGTAATAAATCGTCTGAGCCAAATCCGCCTCTTCATTTACATGCTCCACAGTGCTCCTGATTTTATTCTTGTGCTTCTATACATTTTCTTTCAAGAGCTCCTTGACAAAAATGCCAGCATAGAGCCCTGAGATGAGGTACACTTCTTGTGTGTTGTAACAGTGACATCAGCATCATACCTGTGTAAACAAATACCAAGCATTTCAAAACCTTCCATGAATGAACTGTTAACACTTGCCTATCATGCCACAAGCACCAAGGCATCAGCACCCATGGTGCTTTCATTTCTTTCTGTAGTTATTGCATTTGCAAGGTAGCTGTTGACACCGCCGCCGCCCGGTGAAGTGACAATACTGATACCCCTTCAACCTTTTTAAAGACTGAGGGATTAAAAAAAAAAAAAAAAAAAAAAAAAGACTTTCAAGACTAATTACAATAATCGGTGAAGAGTTGAGCATTATATCATTATGGTGTACAGTTTGATATATTAAAAAAATAAATAAATAAAAAAGGTTGATTCCCACCCCAAAAAAATCCTATTTTTGTGCAGCTATTACAAAGATAATAAAAACTCACATTTTTTCAATGAGCTGCTTCTCATCAAGTGCATTGGGAAGATCTCGTTTGTTACCAAGGACTAGAACCTGAAAAAAGAGAAAAGACTCATGAATATCTAGCACAGCACTGTGATCCAGTTATTTACAGATTTCTTTCAACCTACTGCGTCATCCATTCGAGAATCTTTAAGACAACATAAACTGCCTGTGTGTGGTGTCAGTTGACAGCAGGGGGCAGTGCTTCAATTCAGCTTGTCAAACCTCAACAATACCATAAATTAATAAAAAGAGAAGCCCTGGCTTGTGTTCCAGTGACCACGGAGTGTACCATCAATAAGCCTGAGTCACTGAAACTAATGGGTTATATGCTGATTACCCATTACGAGTTTAATCGGTGCTTTTGACTGGAGTCTTTGGAATTTTATAATCTGAGCTGAGCTTCTGGAGGAACGTTCACGTGTGGCTTCTTACTGGTATTCCTTGTAGCTGTGGTTTTTCTAAAAGGTTGTGCAGCTCGTTTCTGGAAGCTTCTATCTTGTCTCTATCTGCTGCATCCACCATGTAACTGCATAGGTGACGACAACAAAAAAAATCCATTAGTACAAACCTATATTCCAAACGGCTCAAAAATTAAATACCAATGTGCAACTAAACTGAAGTCTTTAAGTGCATTTTAAATTAAGGCAGTAAACTTACACTATAGCATTGACTCCTCTGCAGTAACGCTCCCACATGCTTCTGAAGCGGGGCTGTCCACCTATGTCCCATATCTAAGGAAAGAAAAAAATAAGCACAACAATTCCCTCTGGAACATTTCCCTCCCTTATGGATCCCTGCAGCTCTGGGAAGCTGAGCATACATTGCTGGGCAATATCAAATTGATTTTAGTCAGCCAGTGAGAGCAACTGGCTGTGGTTGTGCTTTCTGTCAGCTCACCTTTATTGTCACATTGCCTTTGGTGACCTTCCGCATGTTGAAACCAACTGTAGGAATCATGTCCTCACTAAACTGTCCAGACTGCAGAAGACAAAAAAGTAAACTGTTAGGAAATATACTGCAGTTATTCTCTTAAAGTCAGCATGATATCATCAGATCCAAAGGGCACAGATGAATAAATCAGGAAAAGGTAAATGGTGTTCACTTCTATAGCACCTTTTCTCATCTCTAGATGACCAAAAGCACTTTACAGATCCTGCTGTCCACCCATTCACACACTGATGGCAGCAGAGCTTCCATACGCAGGCGCTGGCCTGACCCACCAGGAGCAACTGGGGGTTCAGTGTCTTGCTCAAGGACACTTCAACATGCAGACTGCAGACAGAGTGAGAATCAAACCCCTGAACCTCCGATCAGTAGTCGGCCACACTACACCTGCGCCACAGCCACCCCCATGATACATGAAGATTTTTTCCAAATGAATTTGATCATCATTTGCCATTCTTCGAGTCATAAGACAGTGTCATCCATTTATCAGCATAACGTTCAGCGTCACTATACTGAAAATGACTTTTCATTTATTGTTGATAAGAATTTAGTAGACCAAATTAAATTAGTGATCAATTAAGTGATAATTTCCATAGTTCTTTTCAATGCAATGTAGTGGCATTGCCAGTCCAGGCAGGTGTGTATGCATTCATTGTTGTTTTCCAACCGTAACAACAGAAAAAGAGCAGAAGAAGACACACCAAAACCCAAAGCATATGCACTGCGCAGACTGGAGCGTTTTGTTTTTCCATAGTACATTGGAGAGCCAAAACAAGAATGGCCAGCACAGACAACGTGCAACAGCCTGAAAGCCTCAGACTCCACACAAACTATTTTAACAGCAGCTATAGACACCTCAATGTCAGTAGTAGATATGACTGTAGCTGCACACTTGAGAGCTTCCAGAACTGGGGGCATTTCCTCCATTTGCTGCCAGTGCTCATCTCTCAACACCAGCGTACTTGCATCTGCAAGTTTGGTCACCGAGCGGTAGGCCAGTGCAGCAGACGCGGCCCACCACTGTTCCACCATGTCTCCCAAACATGTCAGACAGAATTCCAGCTGGTTTTACAGGACTGAATGAGCCCATGAGGTGGTACAGCCATTTGTTTTTGCTTCACTTCCAGGGTGAGCTGTGTCTTCAGGTCAGCTTTTTTCTTCTTGTAGTGAGCTGCCAACCAGGTAGTTATGGTTTCTCGAGGGAATATTATACCCTGGTTCCATAAAGTTAATTAGCTCTTAAAATCCCTTGCCAACATCAGTACTTACTGGCATCATGTCTTTTTCAATCCTGTTGCAATGACTCCGAGTACCAGATGAAGCAGTGCACAATTTATTTTCCTGTTAAAATAGTCTACTAGTAAATTAGAATATTGCCAAAGTTAAATTGTTTTGCAAAATAATTCAAAAAGGATAAAAGACTTCCGGTTATGGCGGCCACGTAGGAAGACGTGTTTCACACTGCTCTGCTCCTAAAATTAAAAAGTTTGCCAAAACTCTCTTAATTGGAACAAAAACCCATCCCAGCGTTTAGGCGCGGATATGGTAAAGAACAAGGCTGGGAAATTAGGTGGAGGAAAAAGCAATTCGACAAAACAACCCAAGCTAACAGACTTCCACGCTCGAGGCGAGGCAGGGAAAACTCCAGAGACTATGGCGGAGGAGGGAGCCAGCGGCGGAGCGGGAGCTGCTGAGGAGGGGACAAGCGCGGTCCTCGCTGCCATCAGCTCCATGAGAGCAGAGTTCTCGTCTAAATTTGATGGAATTATAGCAGCGATAGAAGGTATGAGAAAGGAAATAAGCGACTGTATGGAACGAGTATCGCAGGCAGAGCTCCGAATTTCAAGCGCTGAAGATGACGTCACCAGCCAACAATCAAAGTAGCAAACACTGGAATTAAAATGGAAACTTCTGGAAGATAATGTCCTGGACATGGAATCCCGCTCGCGACGGAATAATTTGAGGCTGGTGGGCCTCCCGGAGGGAGCGGAGGGACGGGACTCATGTTCCTTTTTAGAAAAGTGGATTCCAGAAGAGATGAACAACGCGGACCTGCAGTCATCGGTCGTCTTAGAGAGCGCTCACCAAATCGGCCCACCGAGAGATAATAAGACACCACCGAGGACGCTGATTATGAAGCTCCTCAGCTACAGAGACAAGATGACAGTCACCAATGCTGCGCGAGCTAAAGGGGAAATCAAAAACCAGGATCAACAGGTGCGCTTCTACCCAGACTTCGCCACAGGAATTCAACAATTAAGGAGGCAGTTTGACCCCGCCCGCAAAGAGCTGCGCAACCTCGGGATTCGTCACGGAGTGATTCATCCGGCAAGACTGCTGGTCACATATAAAGGGAGAACCCACATCTTCAAGACCCCTCAAGAAGCGCAGGACCTCATCAAGCAGATCCAAGAGGAGACTGATGGGAGCTAAGCATGAATATGACAAAGGTAGAACATTTAAAGCAGACGGACAGACGAAAATTCAATATTGCTAATTCATATCTGAAATTGTTGTCTGAGACGAGCTAAAGCGAACTGGACATGTTTTGGTCTCAACAAATGTTGCATATGGTGACAATGTGCTCTTGAAAGTATGCTGCCCTGGAGAGCCAAGCGATCAGCGGCTAAGATGGCCACTGACTGTGTGACGTCAGCTCAGCCAAACACACGCACACGGTCGTCGGCCACTGCTGTGTTTTGCTTCATGCAACACTTGATGTTTACGTTTTAAAATCGGCGATTACGGATATTTCTCGGAATTACCAAATATTTTCATGATCATAAGAACGGTTAGGGGGAAAAAACATGCTGAAGAAAGACAGTTTAACTCACCGGTTACTTATATTGGAAGTCCATCCTCCTGTGTTTTTTAGAAGCAAAGTTCTCAATTACAGAGACATACAGTGTTCCCTATTGCTTCAGCTTCTGTATTAAAGCAGACTGCAGTGAAATAGTACCCAGGTTTGTCAGTCTTTCTTGTCCACATATATTTTGCAGGTGTCACGGCTCGCCGCTCTCAGGCATCTGCCTCAGCTGCGCGCACACCTGCACCTCGTCAGTGCCCTACATGTGCAGTAGACATTTCGTTTACAGCGATTTCGAGAATAAGATGCAATTTGAAATGAAATTTGCAAAAAGATTGGTGATAAAGAAAACGGCTATTCCAACTATATATCCCTCGCTTCCCCAGTCTGACTCTGAGACAAGTGTCAGTGACAGTGGCGTGAAAAGCAAGGGTGATCTACCGAGGCAATCAGCTGTCAGAAAACGAGAAGTAAACAGGGTAAGTTTTGTATTTTTAATATTCACTGCAAATGTTTACTAAACATTTTAAATGAATTCCAAGCAATGGATGATTTTCAAAATCAAATTATTTCTGGGAAATAATGCGGCGGCGGACAGGTGCCCGTGTCAGGTTTTGCAGCGTCGCGCAAACAGAGGCACGCTGGCGGGCCCAGGCCACCAGTGTTTTGCGCGTGCTTCTGTGCCTAAAACGTTGAAGAACGCGGAGTTTGTGTTGGTCAGATTTCTGCCAAATAATCTGGCGGCGGACAGGTGCCCATGTCAGGTTTTGGAGCTGCGCGCAAACAGAGGCACACTGGCGGGTCCAGGCCACCAGTGTTTTGCGCGTGCTTTTGTGCCCAAAACATTGAAGAACGCGGAGTTGACAAACAGACAAACAAACCCTGGCAAAAACATAACCTCCTCCTGGCCTTTTCGGCCTGGCGGAGGTAATTACCAATGACAGTTCAGCTTTCAATTTTTAGGGAAGCAACATATTTGCTAAGAAAAATAAATATAAGCCTAAGATTGTAAGAGAAATGTGCTTTTAAAAATGGAACCCCAATTTTCTACCATAAAATGGTGCCCATTATAACTGTGAAATGTTATTTATTGGAATATAATAATTGCTATATCTGGAAACTAGTTATTTTCTTAATCTGTAGTGATACTCCATTGATTTTTGTATTTCTTTGTATATTTCTGCTGTGTTTTCAAACATTCATACAAAGGTGGTATAGTATGTAATATTTCTTTTCAAATTGAGAAGAATTTAGTGTGTTCAAATTATTCAAATGTATATGACATGCGACTTTGATGAATGCTGAACTACGAGAATTATAACATTGACATGAACATTAATAAACTCAATATATGATTTTACAAAACTTTATTTACATATCATTGTTCACAAATCTAATCTTGGTAGGCAAAATCCCTTGTAGTGATCAGATGGGAATGTTTCTCTGATGAGGCTCACTGCACAGGCAGGCAACATAACCCTCACTTCTTTCCCACAAATAAGGCTGAATACCCCCTCAGCACCACCCAAAACTACTTCATCATCCGATTCCTCATTTTCAATGTCATCATTTATATTGAGGTCGTCAAACTCGAGAAAATAATCGCTGTCCGAATCACTTTGCTCTCGTTCTGCCATTTACTATGTATTGCTGTTGTGACGTCACCAATGCCCGCACCTATCGAGAGATGGCGGTACTGCAGCCTCACTAAGTGAAGGCTGAGCTATGAGCAAATAAGGTCATTTATGGAAGCTGGTGACACATATTAAATCGCGGGAATAGACAGAATAGAATATTTTCATACAATCTGTTGATTGGTTCAATGAAAAAATGTCACTGTCCGTCTGCTTTAAGCATTTGTACGGGCATCTGATTGATCTGAAACATATAACATGTCTACAAAATACAGACTGTATTAAAAAAAAAAAAAAGCTATGATGTACAAAGTTGCTATAAAACTTTGAAGTTATGTTGAAAAAAACTACAGAAGAGAGTTAATGTCATAAAAATAGTAGTAGAGTCAGGGTGATTGAGAGGAGAAAGAGAGTGGTTTGACTGATCCTCGCAGGTGTGGAACAGTCACTAGCTATAACGGAAGACAAAATTTTTTTGATTTTGGGGGGGATAACCACGAATGTGGGGAAGGGGAATTTGTTTTTGTTGTTGTTTGGTTTGTAGGATGAATGTTCTATCATCCATGTTTTTGCTTCTCTCTATGAGCATGTTCATATTGCAAGGTAATCTCAAACTCCTTATTGATCATAGATCAAAGCGTTAATCTTAATTTAACTTCATGGAATTGCAGAGGTCTACAAAATCTAAAAAAACTTAAACAAGTTATGAATAAAATAAAAGAGATTCAAAAATTGTATTTTTACAAGAAACTCATCTAATAGAGGAGGATGTAAAAAGAATTAGGAGTAGATGGCAAGGTAATGTGTTCACCTCATCATTTTCATCCCGAGCCAGGGGAGTTATGACTCTCATACACAAAACAGTCCCATTTCAAGTGAAAAATGTAATTGGAGACAAATTTGGAAGATATCTAATCATCCAAGGATCTTTGTTATTAGAAAATATAAATCTGGTGAACTTATACGGCCCCAGTATTGATGATAAAAACTTCTTTGTTAATTTATTCCTTACTTTATCATCACTTACAGGGCAACATATAATAGCAGGGGATTTTAATTGTACATTGAATCCCAGTATAGACAGATCAACAGGACTGGACTGTACGCACAATGGATGTAGGATGACTATTAATCATTTTTTGAAAGAATTGAGATTGCTAGATATATGGAGAGAAATGAAACCACAAGTCAAAGCCTATTCTTGTTATTCTAATACCTATAAGACATTCTCACGTATTGACTACTTTTTGATCTCTACAGAATTAAGGTCCAAGATTCAAAACTGTTTCTATGATAACATTGTGATCTCTGATCATGCACCCTGCTGTCTAATATATGTAGATAAGAAATCGACAAAGGATCCAGGTAGGTGGTATTTTCAGCATAAATGGCTTCAGGATGAGGAATTTGTTAAGTACATACAAAAACAGATAGATGAGTTCTTTGATATTAATACTACACAAACAACGGCATGCATAAAGTGGGAGGCTTTCAAAGCTTTTATTAGGGGGCATATTATTAGTTATACAGGTTCAAAATCTAAGAAGACCCGAGAGAGTCCAGTTGGAACGTAAAATAAAAATTCTTCAAGAAAAGGTGTATGCAGGAAGTAACCCACAGTTAGAGAACGAATTACTGATTCTGAGAGCTGAATATGATAAAAAAAAAAAATTAAAAAAAAAAAAAATCAACGAATAGAGCTGCCTCGAGTCTTCTAAGATTGAAGCAAACTTTTTATGAACAAGGTGAAAAACCAGGAAAATTATTGGCATAGCAGATTAAACAATTAGAATTTAAAACACCAATTACCAGTATTATAAGTAACGGACAGGTAGTTATAGATCCTTTAGAAATTAATAGGGCCTTTAGAGATTATTATGAAAAACTATATGATACAAAAAATGAAACTGACTTAACAAAATTAAATGGGTTTTTGGGTGGATTATCTATACCGTGTATTCCAAATGAAAACAGGGAGATACTGGAGTCTAAAATTAGTCAAGAAGAAGTTGGGCAAGCCATTGATAATATGAAATCAGGAAAAAGAGCAGGACCAGATGGTCTTCCAGTTGACCTCTATAAAAAATTTAAGAATAAATTAATAAAACCACTTTTGGAAATGGTTTTAGAAGCATTTCAAAATGGTAATTTACCACCATACATGAATAATGCCTTAATTATACTGTTGCCAAAACCAGGTAAACCCCCTAATAAATGTGAAAACATGAGACCAATAAGCCTATTAAATGCTGATCTTAAAATAATCTGTAAAATTTTAGCAAAACAACTACAAGAAATATTACCAATTATTATTAACCGAGATCAGAATGGCTTTATAATGGGAAGACAAGGCTTCCATAATGTAAGAAGACTATTTAATATTATTTATTTTAATAAAGAAGCACCGGATACAGCTCTCCTATCATTGGACGCCGAAAAGGCCTTTGATAGGGTCAAATGGCCCTTTCTTTTTGAAGTCCTACAAAGGTTTGGACTTGGAAATAATTTCATAAAATGGGTCCAGATAATATACAATAATGCTACAGCAGAAATCCTAACAAACAGCAATATCTCAAAATCAATAAAAATCAATAGAGGATGCCGACATGGCTGTCCACTTTCACCTTTACTGTTTACTATGGCAATTGAACCTTTAGCGATGGCAGTACGTTTACATCCACAAATATATGGAATTAAAGTAGGACCAACAGAACATAAAATCTCCCTGTATGCCGATGACATAATTTTGTTTATGTCGAATTTTAAAAAAATCAATTCCGACCTTGTTAAATTTAATAAAGAACTTTGGGGAAATATCAGGATATAAAATAAATAAAACTAAATCTTCAATATTAATGCTAAATGAGACCCAGAGAAATCACCCAGCTCCTGAGGTAAATCAATTCAATGTTGTAAATCAGTTTAAATATTTAGGAATTCAAATTTTGCCTAAGCTAGAATCAGTCGCCAGTGCCAACTATGAAGCCTTAATGACAGCTATTAATGAGTTACTTCAGAGATGGATGTCACTACCAATGTCAATGATCGGGAGAATCAATATACTTAAAGGTAAAATCTTACCAAAAATACTTTATTTCAAAACATCCTTTACCACCACCTTCAGCTCTATTCTCAAGAATTAAAAAAAGTTAGTGGAATTTATAAGGAACAATAGGAAGGCTAGATTACGTTTGTCCTTACTATATTTATTTAGGTCTGAAATGTCCAGACTTTATGTTGTATTACTGATCAGCACAACTGAGGTCTATGACATTATTTTTCATCAAATGATCCTCCTCACTGGACTTAAATGGAATCATACAATTTACCTTTACCTCTTCCCTTATTCATATACTCAGACTCGGCTAAAAAATTACAGAAACAAGTTAAAAATCCAATTGTAAAGCACATGATCAAAATATGGTGTGAAACCAAAAAATATTTAAAAGAACCATACTGTCACAATTTAGCCCAAGATGGGGTAATCAATATTTTACACCAGGGAGAGCGGATGCTGTATTTAAAGTATGGAATTTAAAAGGGATTCAAAAGATTCAAGACTTATATTTGTCATGTTCAGATAACAATGTCTTTTGAAGAACTGAGGATTAAATTCAATCTTAATAGAACACATTTTTTTAAATATCTTCAGCTTAGAAATTTTATTCGATCAAATCAAAATAATGCTCTCACCCGACCTACTTATTCATCCTTGGAAAAAATTTTGACGAAAGATAGTAAGAGAAAGGGTATTATTTCAGAGTTTTATAACTCATTGACACTATTCTCAAGTGAAAACTTACAGAAAAGACTGAATTACTGGAAAGAAGACCTGCAAATTGAAATTTCAGAGGAACAATGGGAAATGGCTTGTGCAGAAGCTCAAACCAAATCAATAAATGTATGTCTTAAACTGATACATTTTAAATGGTTAATGCGGATGTATGTTACACCAGTGGAGTTAAATAGATATAACAAAAACATACCAGATACATGCACAAAATGTATGGAAAGTAAAGGAACCCTATTTCACTGTTTATGGGAATGTAGAAAAATCAGAATGTTTTGGGAAGAGGTGAGGGTAACAATTGAAAAAATAATTTCAAAACAATTCACATTGAATCCTAAATTGTTTTTGTTGGGTCTGTATCCAGAAAAACATAACTTTAATAAGAGTGAATTCATAGACCTCGGTTTGCTTAATGCCAAAAAATGTATTGCACTACTGTGGAAAAAGACTCAGACCAGATGTGACTCAGTGGTTAAGACAGATGTTAACAAACCTTCCACTAGAAAGAATAACATATATACTAAAATTAAAGGAAAATGTGTTTGAGAATATATGGAGACCTTTCATTGATTATGTAAAGAAATTAAACATAACTTCTGAAGAAGAAGGTGAATGATATGTGTGGACCTTGCAAATTCCAAACTGGTGAATGTATATTATGTATTCTTATGTAGTAGATTACCTAGACTAAACAGAGGAGCATTGTTGTTGACTTGCTTTTGTTAATGGTTGTTGTTGTTTTTAGTACATTTTTGTTGTTGTTGTTGTTGTTGTTGTTAGTGGGGGTTTTTTTAAATTTTGAAATTACTTTAGTGTTAGTGTTTGACTGTTTGTGCCATGTCTGTAAAAAAAAAAAAAAAAGGTTCAATAAAAAATATTGTGGGGGAAAAAAAAAAAAAGGATAAACATTTATGTTCACTACACACAGTGACATACAGTATCTCTTGCCTTGATCATATTCAGAAAAATGTTTCACTTTTTACTTTTGAAGATATAGGCAAAACTAACGTCCGGAAGCGTTGTGAACAGACAACAGTAGGCCACCCACCAAGAGTCGCAACGACCAATCACGTGTAAGCCCTGCAGGTCAGGAAGAGCAAAGCGGGTTGGGGTAGACAGAAAAAGCTCATCAAACTGCACTTTGGTAGCCAAAAATACTGATTGAAAACCGGCCAAAGTTCTCTAACCAGACAGTGATACTTTTCGTGCAGTTTGCGGCTGAGTATTGGGCTTGTGACTCTCGCCTGAATATGGCCCCCTCCACGCTCCTGATGGAATCCGAGGCGGAGGCGGCGCAGGGAGTTTCCGTCAACAGACGCATAGGTGGACATGTAGCTTGAGCAGGGATTCTTGAGGTGGAGGAGTGAGCACCTCCAAGCGACAGCTCAGGTTTGATGCCACGCTACCAGAGTGCATGCAGGGCATGCTACGTACACAATGAATGGGAAGTGTGAAAACGCATGCCTTGGTGGACACGTAGCTTCATGCTGGATTCATGTTGCACCTCCGCTGTCCACATACGTGCAACTGGAAACCTCGTGTGATGAAATTTACATCATCGTCTCCAGTCCGCTAGTGTACGCAGGGCTCCACTGCGGACGACTGCATGCAGCCCAAATTTTATGACCCTGCGGCCTGCCCACGACCTGAATGTGTTGACGGAGCATGCGCAAGACTGAACATCCCATTCACGAGGTGGCGCTACCAACACAGCATACAGAGACAAAGTAGAAGAAGAAGACAATGAGGAGGCGGAAGACAAGAATAAATATACATGAATCCTTTTGCAGCAGCAGCAGTTTGAATGGAGAAGAGCACTGGAAAATGGTCATTCCTCCTTTTCCTTGAAATGACACCACTGTTGTTGCTACAAAAAAAAAAAAAAAAAAAAAAGTGTTGCTCTTGTGTTTATAGCTGGTGAGCAAATTGGTGTGTTAGTGCATTTGCACTACCCATAGGGTTGGGGCGAAACTACAAATAACAGTTGTCCGCATGCGTCCACTGCTTGGCCTGGTAGACGAAAAAAAGTGAACATGTGCAACACTGTGTGCGTGCCGGGCTCGTCCAAAGCGCAAGCAGACCAAAGCATAGCGAAGCAGTCTTTACGTCAGAGGAGAGCCCTTCCCTCTCTTCTTGCAGCATACACTACTGGTGGGCGGAGGTATGGGTGGAGCCAATTAGAATATTCATAGATCCGCGCATACTTAGTAGGTGGAAGATGTAAAAGCTCTTTCCAAGCAATTCTAAGGCAATGAAAGTTTTTTGTGGGTAAAAAGCTACAATACACTATTTTGGGCAATACACATTTGTTTTTGAGATGGTTTTAGAGCTGCTGGAGTGCATCTTTAATATACTGTAAATTTCTAGAACGGTACAACATGGATTTATATTAGAAAGAGCTGCGTAGATGATAACACCGTTTTAAGATGCAGTGTCCAAAAGTTACAAGTAAACTGAAGACTCAAATGAATTCAAACAAAATCAATAAGTTAGACATTGAAAATCTTTTTTTTTCCACAATATCTTTATTGAACCTTTTTTTTTTTTTTAACAAACATGATACAAACAATCAAACACTAACACTAAAGTACTACAAAAAAAAAAATGCACTAAAAAACACCAACAACCACCAACAAAATCAAATCTTCAACAATGCTCCTCTGTTTAGTCTAGACAGTCCAATACATAAGTATACATATTATGTTCACCAGTTTGGAATTTACAAGGTCCACAAACATCATTCACCTTCTTCTTCAAAAGTTATGTTTAAATTTTTTACATAATCAATAAAAGGTCTCCATATATTCTCAAACACAATTTCCTTTGATTTCAGTATATATGTTATTCTTTCTAATGGAAGGTTTGTTAACATCTGTCTTAACCACTGAGTCACATCTGGTCTATGAGTCTTTTTCCATAATAGTGCAATACATTTTTTGGCATTAAGCAAACTGAGGTCTATGAATGTTCTTTCACTTGTATTAAAATTATGCTTTTCTGGGTACAGACCCAACAAAAACAATTTAGGATTCAATATGATTTGTTTTGAGATTATTTTTTCAATTGTTACCCTCACTTCTTCCCAAAACATTCTTATTAATCTACATTCCCATACACAATGAAATAGAGTTCCTTTACTTTCCATGCATTTTGTGCATGTATCTGGTATATTTTTGTTATATTTATTTAACTCCTCCGGTGTAACATACATCCGCATTAACCATTTGAAATGTATCAATTTAAGGCGTACATTTATTGATTTGGTTTGAGCTTCTGTACAAGCCAATTCCCATTGTTCCTCTGAAATTTCAGTTTGCAGATCTTCTTTCCAGTAGTTTAATCTTTTCAGTGAATTTTCACTTGAAGATAGTGTCAATGAGTTATAAAACTCTGAAATAATACCCTTTCTTTTACTATCTTTCATCATCATTTTTTCCAAGCATGAATAAATAGGTCGAGTGAGAGCTTTATTTTGATTTGATCGAATAAAGTTTCTAAGTTGAAGATATTTAAAAAAATGTGTTCTATTGAGATTAAATTTGATCCTCAGCTCTTCAAAAGACATTATGTTTTCTGCACATGGCAAATATAAATCCTGAATCTTTTGTATCCCTTTTAAATTCCATACTTTAAATACAGCGTCCGCTCTCCCTGGTTTAAAATATTGATTACCCCATATTGGACTAAATTGTGACAGTAACTGTGGTTCTTTTAAATAGTTTTTAGCTTCACACCATATTTTGATCATATGCTTTACAAATGGATTTTTAACTTGTTTTTGTAATTTTTTTGCCGAATCTGAGTATATGAATATGGGAAGAGGTAAAGGTAAATTGTATGATTCCATTTCAGTCCAGTGAGGGAGATCATTTGATGAAAAATAATATGTCATAGACCTCAGTTGTGTCGACCAATAATACAACATAAAATTTGGACATTTCAGACCTCCACGATCAAATGGTAAATATAATAAAGACAGACGTAATCTAGCCCTCCTGTTGTTCCATATAAATTCCACTAACTTTTTTTTTATTCTTGAGAATAAATCTAAAGGTGGTGATAAGGGAATGTATTGAAATAAATAAAGTATTTTAGGTAAAATATTACTTTTAAGTATATTGATTCTCCCAATCATCGACATTGGTAGTGACATCCATCTCTGAGTTAACTCATTGATATCTGTCATTAAGGCTTCATAGTTGACACTGGCGACTGATTCTAGCTTAGGCACAATTTGGATTCCTAAATATTTAAACTGATTTACAACATTGAATTGATTTACCTCAGGGGCTGGGTAATTTCTCTGGGTCTCATTTAGCATTAATATTGAAGATTTAGTTTTATTTATTTTATATCCTGATATTTCCCCAAAATTCTTTATTAAATTCAACAAGGTTGGAATTGATTTTTTTAGATTCGACATAAACAAAATTATGTCATCGGCGTACAGGGAGATTTTATGTTCTGTTGGTCCAACTTTAATTCCATATATTTGTGAATGTAAACGTATCGCTATCGCTAAAGGTTCAAGTGCCATAGTAAACAGTAAAGGTGAAAGTGGACAGCCTTGTCGACATCCTCTATTGATTTTTATTGGTTTTGAAATATTGTTATTTGTTAGGATTTCTGCTGTAGCATTATTGTATATTATTTGAACCCATTTTATGAAATTATTTCCAAGTCCAAACCTTTGTAGGACTTCAAAAAGAAAGGGCCATTCAACTCTATCAAAGGCCTTTTCGGCGTCCAGTGATAGGAGAGCTGTATCCGGTGCTTCTTTATTAAAATAAATAATATTAAATAGTCTTCTTACATTATGGAAGCCTTGTCTTCCCTTTATAAAGCCATTCTGATCTCGATTAATAATATTTGGTAAAATTTCTTGTATTCGTCTTGCTAAAATTTTACAGATTATCTTAAGGTCGGCGTTTAATAGGCTTATTGGTCTCATATTTTCACATTTATTAGAGGGCTTACCTGGTTTTGGCAGCAGTATAATTAAGGCATTATTTATGTATGATGGTAAATTATTATTTTGAAATGCTTCTAAAACCATTTCCAAAAAAGGTTTTATTAATTTATTCTTAAATTTCTTATAAAGGTCAACTGGAAGACCATCTGGTCCTGCACTTTTTCCTGATTTCATATTATCAATGGCTAGCCCAACTTCTTCTTGACTAATTTTAGACTCCAATATCTCCCTGTTTTCATTTGGAATACACGGTATAGATAGTTCGTTCAAAAACCCATTTAGTTTTGTTAAATCAAATTCATTTTTAGTATCATATAATTTTTCATAGTAATCTCTAAAGGCTCTGTTAATTTCTAAAGGATCTATAACTACCTGTCCGTTACTTATAATACTAGTAATTGGTGTTTTAATTTCTAATTGTTTAATCTGCCATGCCAGTAATTTTCCTGATTTTTCACCTTGTTCATAAAAAGATTGTTTCAATCTTAGAAGACTCGAGGCAGCTCTATTCGCTGATTTTTTGTCGTATTCAGCTCTCAAAATCAGTAATTCATTCTCCAACCTTGGATCACTTCCTGCATACACTTTTTCCTGAAGACTTTTCATTTTATGTTCCAATTTAGCTCTCTCCTCTCGAGTCTTCTTAGATTTTGATCCTGTATAACTAATAATATGTCCCCTAATAAAAGCTTTGAAAGCTTCCCACTTTACACATGCTGATGTTTGTGTAGTATTGATGTCAAAGTACTCGTCTATCTGTTTTTCTATATACTTGACAAATTCCTCATCCTGAAGCCATTTATGCTGAAATTGCCATCTACCTGATTCCTTTGTCAGTTTTTTATCTACATATATTAGACAACAGGGTGCATGATCAGAGATCACGATGTTATCATAAAAGCAGTTTTGAATCTTGGATCTTAATTCTGTGGAAATCAAAAAATAATCAATACGTGAGAATGTCTTGTAGGTACTGGAATAACAAGAATAGGCTTTAACTTGTGGTTTCATTTCTCTCCATATATCTAACAATCTCAATTCTTTCATATAATGATTAATAGTCATCCTACATCCATTGTGCGTACAATCCAGTCCTGTTGATCTATCTATACCTGGATTCAATGTACAATTAAAATCCCCTGCTATTATATGTTGCCCTGTAAGTGATGATAAAATAAGAAATAAATTAACAAAGAACTTTTGATCATCTATATTGGGACCATATAAGTTCACAAGATTTATATTTTCTAATAGCAAAGAACCTTGAATGATTACATATCTTCCAAGTTTGTCTCCAATTACATTTTTCACTTGAAAAGGGACTGATTTATGTATGAGAGTCATAACTCCCCTGGCCCGGGATGAAAATGATGAGGTGAATACACTTCCTTGCCATCTACTCCTAATTCTTTTTATATCCTCCTCTATTAGATGAGTTTCTTGTAAAAACACAATTTTTGAACCCATGTCTTTTATTTTATTCATAACTTGTTTAAGTTTTTTTAAATTTTGTAGACCTCTGCAATTCCATGAAGTTAAATTAAGATTAACACTTTGGTTTATGATCAATAGAGAGTTTGGGATTACCTTGCAGTGTAAACATGCTCATACAGAGAAGCAAAAACATGAGTGGTTGAACAATCATCCTACAAACTACACACAAACAAATTCCCCCTTCCCACACTTGTGGCGAACCCCCCAAAATCAAAGGAAAAATTCCGTCTCCCGATATAGCCATCGACCGTTCCACATCCACGGGGAACAGCCTAAGCCACTCCTTCTTCATCCTCCCAATCACCCTAACTCTACTGCTTTTAATGACGTAACATTAACTCTCCTCTGTAGTTTTCCAACTTAACTCCAGAATTTTTAACAACTTTGTACATCATAGTTTTTTTTTGTTTGTTTTGTTTTTGTTTTTTTTTAATATATAATACAATCTATATTTTGTAAACTTACTGTTTACTTCAAGTCAGTCAGATGCCTGTGCAAATACTTAATTATTCTACCTTATATTTTGTTCATGCTTAGCTCCCACCAGTCTCTTCTTCTTCTTTGATCTTCTTGATGAACTCCTGCGCCTCCTCTGGGGTCTTGAAGATGTGGGTTCTGCCCTCATACGTGGTCAACAGTCTCGCAGGATAGACATTGAAAATCTTAGATCAATACAACAGATGCTTCGTATCTTCCCTGGGGTGCTCTCACTTCCCTTCCTTGCCATCACCTTTTACGCTGCTCACCACTGCAGCTGACTTCATCATGAGTGACTCAGCCAGTTCTACCTTTTCTCAGTGAAACCCTTGTGGCTGATATCACACGTTCAAGATCATGGTTCTTTTGAATAAATCATTTTGGTACGGTGACTACCAATCCATGTTTCATCTCAGCACAAAGACTCCTTCACACCTCTGTATTCACAGTCGTTTCTTCTGCAGTGAAATCATGAAGAAATGTCCGTCTGTTACTCTGGCAACCATGTACATTCAAAGATCTACAGCAGTGCCACGCTTTCACAGCTGAAGTGGCCTCCACCTTGTACTTCTCACTTTTCTTTCCAACATTTCAACAAGAGTCTGATTTACAATCACATTACTCTGCCTAAAACCTGCATCCATCTCTTCTGTTTTGAACGTCTTGCCAAAGGTTTGTATCGAGCGAGCACACACACCATTCCAGTGATTTTACCATTTAGTCTCTTATCCTTGAGAACATGAATGTTGCCAACATTCCTGAGAGCTCTCCTCACTTCCTGGAGACTACCAACACCAAGATGTTCTTGTTTTGTGGTCTGCAGTGTGCACCTGCACTTTTACATCAACCAATGCCCTCTGAGATTGCTCTAAAAAGATCTTCAGATTTTTGTGTTTCATAATCAAACATTTCACAAGCTGATTAAAGTGTTCCTTTCTTTGGAGCAAGTCGGATTTAGGGGCACACCGTGGGAAGTCTGTTTTTCAGCTCCAGATGGCTAACCTAGCTTCTGAAGCTGGACAAGCTCCTATTATTATTTGATACATTAATCTTCCTTCCATATTTACGTGATTTTTTTTTTTTTTTAGCCTTTGTCAGTGCTAACAGACTCATATTACCTGTACAGTTAGCTGCTGTGAAAACGTCAGGACAGGACGGTGCTCAGCTGAGAAAACCACACATGAATAGTTTTATTTACTGCATGGTGTCCTTGTGTGTTTTGAAAGGCACCTATAAATAAAACTGATTATTATTGACCAAGGAGGTTTAAATTACAACCTCATTGGTCATACTCATTTACACACAAACACACACTTAAATTCTACAATCAAAGCTGGGAAGAGTAGTCAGAAATTGTAGCCAACTAAAAGTACTGTTACCTTATGATATGACTCAATTATGAGTAGTAGTGACCCCCCCCCCCCAAAAAAAATAGTTAAGAGTAACAAAGTACTGCATTTACTTAAATAGTTACTTAAGATGTGAGTTAAGGGTGTATTCACATGGCCACAGTTTGGTCCGGACCAAAGGACTATCTGTGGATAGTTTGGTACCATCTGAACACACATTCGAACTCTGGTGTGCACCAAACAAGCGAATTCTGGTCCGCCCGAAAACGGGGGGGTCTCGGTTCACTTGCAAGTGAACTGAGACCGCTTCGCTTGCAGTGTGAATGCAAATGGACTATCCAGCGGACCAAAGGGCGGAAGTGCTCTTCAACGTTTGTGTAACCATAGCACCACATAGTCTGACAAGAGGAAGTGGTGTTTACCGTAGTACATTTTGGGTAGAAAATAACAATAAAGACAACTGTGTGAATCCGAGAAGTCCTTTTACTGGAGAAAGCCGAGGAAAAAATTTAAAAAATGTCTTGTTTGTGGCGGACAAACAACCCAGCTGAAGGGAACAGATGTCTGTTTTCAGTCTTGGCCAATCGATAAGCTGAATTTTTCTTCTTTGCAGAGATTTTTTCTTCCTGGTCAGTGGTGGTTTCGGCTACAGCGCCCCAAACAAGCAGTTGTAACTGTGTGATGTTGTCCAGGCAGTTTGGTCCGCTGCAGTGTGAATGCAAACCAAACCAAACGAAGGTGTGAAAATTCTCGTCGTTCCCCGCCCAGTCGAACAGAGACCCCTGCACTACCCTAGTTTGAATGCAGCCTTATTCTTGACAGAGTTCTTTCTCCTAATTTTTTTTTAGGAGTTTTCTTGTAAATGTATTACTTTTCAATGTAAATTTGTAAGTTTTGTTTTTCACTTAAATTTGAAACTTTTTTCCTCATTCGTTTTTTGCCCTCATAAATTCAGAACTATCATACATTTGAGATTTCATTCTCATAAATTTGTGAGGTTTTTCTTAACACTTTCAGGCATTTTTCTTGTAAATGTACACTACTGTTCAAAAGTTTGGGGTCACCCAGACAATTATTTTGTGTTTTCCATGAAAAGTCACACTTATTTACCACCATGAGTTGTAAAATGAATAGAAAATATAGTCAAGACATTGACAATGTTAGAAATAATGATTTGTATTTGAAATAATAATTTTTTCCATCAAACTTTGCTTTCGTCAAAGAATCCTCCATTTGCAGCAATTACAGCATTGCAGACCTAACATGATTGCACAAGGGTTTTCTAATCATCCATTAGCCTTCTGACGCAATGAGCAAACACATTGTACCATTAGAACACTGGAGTGATAGTTGCTGGAAATGGGCCTCTATACACCTATGTAGATATTGCACCAAAAACCAGACATTTGCAGCTAGAATAGTCATTTACCACATTATCAATGTATAGAGTGTATTTCTGATTAGTTTAAAGTTATCTTCATTGAAAAAAAGTGCTTTTCTTTCAAAAATAAGGAAATTTCTAAGTGACCCCAAACTTTTGAACGGTAGTGTAACTATCGATCTGTAGGTTTTTAACTCCCAATTTTATCTCCACTTTATAACAAACTTATGTATAAAACTATGTTTAATCTTAAAATAAATTCATTAAAATGAGCAAAGATGCAGTCGCTTCTGTTGTAGCCTAATGATTTTTATCAACTGTCATATGAAAGATACTATTTCTTATTATGGGTTTCTTTTAGTTGGCTGTAAACACAGAAACCACGTGACTACTGTCGCTACGGTTTTTTGATAAGCAAACTATCAGGCACTGCATCGTTTTCACTGGACGTTGCTAGCAACAGCTAACTGGCAAGAGCAGCATGTTTCCCCCAATCTTACAGAATGAATGAATAAATGAACAAACAAATAAGGGACTGATTTGAAATGTAAATAATTTAAAACCTGAAGAGTTAAAAATTCTTTTTAGGTTGGGGCATATCAGCCACGTGATTATAAATTTTGATTAAAATCCCAGAACACACCAGTAAAAGATCAGGGTTTCTTGTCATTACGGAATGCAGTCGAGTTTCGGGTGACGTTTTAACAGCTGGTTTCCAACCTTACACAAAAAAGTAGCATGCCATACATACCACATAATACACTGAATCCAGGAAGAAAATGGTTTCTGATCACTAGTCTTACATCATCTGAGGGCTGAAAGAGCAATTATGAGGCAGAAGTTTGGAAACATTTTGTGACCTGGACATAATATAGATACACAGTCATGACCAGTAAAGCTAAAATACATAAGGGAATTTACGGCAATTCATACATCTTGTTATGTGTGAAATGTCTTTCTCAAGGAGAAGGCAGCTTTAAAAAAAAAAAATAAAAAAAAAAAAATCAACAACACTACATTTTTTCCTCCCTAACAAGAGATTAAAGGACTGAAGCGTTGGATTTGACGTCTTTTTAAAGCCACGGTATGTCATCAGCTAGTAGCACAGTAAACAGGATTAAATCCTTCAATATTGTTCCATCTACACTCCCAGCCAGGGCTGTGGCAGACTTAAAGACAGGAATAACAAGTGATTCAAGAACAATTCCAAGATATTTTAGATTCCAAAAAAATCTGTATGGACCAGAAAAACATTGTGAGCTTTACAGCTATGTTACAAGTATACGACGGCCTGTAAAAAGTATAGAATTGTCCCCACTTAAATGCTAAGTTTATCTAATAAATTTGAAACTTAAACTTGTGACACTTCTTGTAAACATGTTAACTGTTAATTGTAAAACTGCAACTTGTAATTAAGCTTTTTTCATGTATGTACTCACTCATGTACATACTCAAAATAAAATACATAAAATACATACATACTCATGTATGTATTTTACTCAATTTGTGCTACTCTTCATAAATTTGACTTTTTTTTTTTAATTGGAAGTGTATGACTTTTTTTCTTATAATTATGCACGTTTTTGCTTGTCAATTTATGAAAAAAAATTCTCAGATTTTTACATTTTTCATGAATTTGCATCTTTTGTCGCTTTTATTCACAGGCATTTGCACCCTAAAGCGTCAGTTATTTATTTGGCACTGGCTATGGATACGGAAGCTGTAGCCTGAGATGCATCATCTATTCCTATGGAAGACTTGATCAATCTGACAGAAGCTTCAGATCAGCTCACAGCCACCGCTGCTGTAGTGTAGGGAAGAGCGTAGTCTACCTGTGATCAGAAGGTGAGGGGTTCGTCTTCCACTGTCACCACCCGCCAGCTTTGTAATGTTGTGTGTGAATATGTGACAGACACTACTCACAAGAAGTTAGGGATATCTAGCATTCAGGCGAAATTTCAGGATGCACCTAAAATGTACTATAACCTTTACAGGTGAAATTAATTGGACCTTCTCGAACCTTCTGAATGCACATGTCCAACTGTTCAATGTTTCAGTACTTTTTCAGTAACTTGCTGTTCTCCAACAAGGTGCTTAACAACAAAATTCACAACTGGTGTTTGATCCATGAGTCAACCAATAAATTTTCTGGATCAATTAGAATTGGCATTTAAACAGTCCTCTTCATCATGCTGTTCACATTTTGACATCATGAGACCAAGACGATACCTCACAATTGATCAACAGTACCTCGCCATTACGAGGCTTCAAACAGGATGTTCTCAGAGGGAAGTGGCTACTGAGCTTAGAGTGTCAGAGTGTCATCAGCAGGTTGCAAGAGAGATACAGAGAGACTGGAAGAGTCACAGAAAGGCATAGAAGTGGGCGTCCTTTGGCCACATCCCACACTGATGACCGCTTCATTGTGAACAGTGCCCTGCGGAACCGGATGATGAATGCCATTCAACTCCAGGCACATTTAAGGGAGGTGAGAGGCACCCAAGTGTCACATCAGACCATTCAAAACAGTTTACATCAGCGTGGTCTCCATGCTAGACAGCCTGCAAGGGTACCTGACCACACAACCAGGCATAGGCATCATCGTCTTACATGGGCCAGGGAGCACTTATGCTCGACAAGAGACCAGTGGACCTCAGTGCTGTTCTCTGATGAAAGTTGATTCCCGCTGAGCAGAAATGATGGCCGCCAACAATGTTGAAGATGTCAAGGAGTGCGCTATGCATCAGCTACTGTTGTCACCAGACAAGCCTTTGGTGGTGGTGGTGTTACAGGTGTGTCTAGTCAATACAGAGCTGCCCTACATCTTGTGAATGGTACAGTGACAAGCCGATACTACCTGAATAACATCATTAATCCAGTCATTGTGCCCCTGCATGAACACAAGCCTAATTTCATCTTCATGGACGACAATGCTCCAGCTCATCGAGGTCTCATTAGGGAACAGCTGCTGGAGGCTGGGGTACCCCAAATGGAGTGGCCTGCACTTTCCCCAGACCTGAATCCCATAGAAAACCTATGGGATCAGCTGAGTCGCCGTGTAGAAGGTCGTAACCCTGCACCCCAAAACTTCAATGACCTAAGGGCCGCCCTTCAAGAAGAGTGGAATGCCACGCCTCAGCAGACAATAAGTCGACTCATGAACAGCATGAGATGTTGTCAAGCTGTAATTGATGCTCAAGGGCACATGACAAGTTATTGAGACACTGACAGTTTTTGTTGTGGTATACCCACCACTGTTGTTGGCTTTTGTTTCAATAAATTGAGATGAGGAAATCAGCATTGCATGCTTCTACTTAGATGCCCTACTTTCATGATATAATATCACTGAAGCGTGAAGTTTTTACATTTTCCATAAATTTCACCCGAAAGCCAAATATCCCTAACTTTTTGTGAGTAGTGTGAATGGGTAGATAGCTAAATCTTTTAAGCGCTTTGGTCATCCAAAGATATAAAAATAAATGCAAGAAGAGTTATATAAACAAATGCCATTTTACTTGTACATGTGATGGAATTCAGAATCCTAAATTAACATTAAGAGGTTAGTCTTTAGGATTTAGGAAAGGGTTAAAACGGCAGTAGATATTAATGTAAAAAAATCGAAACAGAATATGGGTTAATGTAACACTTCTGTGTTATTGTAGTGCTTCGTCAGGGGGTTGTTGTGTAATAAAGTCCTGCAGCATCATACCAGCTCATTCTGATAACTTCTCTTTATTCTCCTCTTTACATTGCACCAAAACCTCACTACACACATTTGAGGTCCGATATCAACATGAGAAATACCTTTCTTCAATTGTTGATAAAAGCCTTCGATCTCCATAACTCCAGCCTCTGTGGTCTGCAGATACGGACTCACAGGTCCAGCTTAAAAACAAACACAGATATCTATATGCAAATAATATCTATTCATTACCTTTTTAACCTTACCCTTTGGTAAATCCTAAAGGCTAATCTTTTAATGTTCATTTAGGATTCTAAATTCCATCTCATGTAAACATGAACGTGTTCCCAGCTTCAAATTCCTGGGGACCCACATCTCGGAGGACCTGTCCTGGTCAGTTAACACCACCAGACTGCTCAAGAAGGCCCATCAGCGCCTCTTCTTCTTGAGGACACTGAAGAAGAACCATCTGTCAACTGACATCCTGGGCAACTTCTACCGCTGCGTGATGGAGAGCACCCTGACCGTGTCACAGTCTGGTATGGGAGCTGCTCTGTCGCTGACCGTAAGGCGCTGCAGCGGGTGGTGAAAACCGCCCAACGCATCACAGGGACTCCACTTCCAGTTATAGAGGACGTCTACAGGAAAAGATGGCTGCACCGGGCACGCAGCATTCTTAGGGACTCCAACCATCCTGCTCATGGACTGTTCCAGCTTCTCCCCTCTGGAAGGCGTTTCAGAAGCCTTCGGACTAGAACCAGCAGGTTTAGGAACAGTTTCTTTCCAACAGCTGTCACGTTATTGAACTTAGTTCCCCGCTGACTCTTACCATCATTCTTACCATCCTCACCTGTACTTAACTGCCCACCTAACTTATTGTACATTATTGCACATAACGGTACTCTTTAACTTTCTGCACTGCTGCATATATTTGCTTAAATTGCACATACTGTCAATTACTGTATATACTGCACTGCTGTCCTTTGCACTTCAGAATCAGAAAAAGATTTATTGCCAAGTACATTAACAGATCACTGATAACATACGAGAGAATTTGACTTGACACAGAAAATGAACCTGCATTTCCGTGCCGCGGCGCATCTGAAACGCGCCTGTCAGCAGGAGGGTACAGGTAGCATAAGAAATAATACAATAGGAAGGAGCAAAAAAATCATTGATTCAGAATACTGGTTGCATGATCAATCAATATTATGATTACAAGGAAAAAAAAAAAAGCCCTCAATGCACATCAGCGGACCAAGATTTCACAGGACACAAAGAGAGCAGTGAGTGGATCTTATTTATCAGTTCGTGGATCAATATGAGTGCACTGTTGAAGCAAGTGTTGTATCAGTAAGAACAACAACGACACTTTGGCAGGAGATGTTTTGTCTGGCTACTCGCAATCGTCCTTGCGATTATCTGAGCAGCTGCTGTCCAAGGCCTTGTGCTCAATGTTTTGAAAAAACAGACTGCAGACAATCAGGAGGAATTTTTGTAGGGAAATTGAGCCAAATAGAACTGATCACAGAGAAGGAGCTTTATTTTCTTCTGTAGATTCAGTGCTTAATCCTTCATTGCGGGGCGTTGAGTCCGTCGTGGATAGACCTAAGCGTAACCATGATGTAATCCACCTTCCGAGACAGTTCTCCATTTGTCGCTATCAGGGTCTTCTCCAATTTTTCAATTTGATGGATGCACCTCGCCTGGCCAGCATTTTGATAGGTTGTATCCATCTTCAGCAATTTGCGGTACACCAGGACAATCCCAGTTCCAATCAGAACGATCCCGAACACCATTATTACGAAGACATACAAATCTTCAATATCTTCGATAGAGAGATTAGTTAGGCACAAGATCCTCCAATTACTTGTGTCCCGTAAATAGCCCGCTGGAGCTGTCCCTGCGGGGCAGACAGCTTCCCCCAGAGCACTTTTCCTTGTTGAAAAAATAGTGTCAATTGTGTTCAAAGCCCAGCTTATTAATTCCATAATTTCTTTCGACGGTCAGCAGTTAGACGCAGACAGACAACAGCAAGCTGGGATCCAGTAGTTGGGGGGGAAGGAAAAAAAGTCAGAGCAAGAGAGAAGGAAAAAGGCGTCTGCTCTCTTTGGAGGTGGAAGTGAGCAAGCGCAAGTTTAGCGCAAGTGAGCAAGTTTAGCATCCACTTCTGATTGGATGCTAAACTGTGTTTCGTTACCTTGTATTCATACATGTGTAATGACAATAAAGTTGAATCTAATCTAACCTAATGTAAAAATAAAGTGGTGTTCTTTTTATAAAGGTCTTTAAAAAAAAAAACTCTGGATAACCAAAGTGCTTAATAGAGTTGATTATCTACCCATTCGTACAAATCACGTTCACACACATTCATCACAAAGACAGTGGGTGGCGACAGTGGGAGATGAACCATCGCCTTTGGATCACAGGTAGACCACACGTTCTCCTACACTGCAGCGGCAGCAGCTGTGATCTGATTTTAAAAAGTTTTGTCGGGTTGACCAACTCTTCCGTAGCAATTCCGTAATATAACGCATTTGTAGATTTCTGTGAATGCGGTACGGCGTGTCATGTTTCAGATTCGAGCCGTATCTGGAGCAAACAATTCTACAGGTATGGCTCCATATCCACAGCTGCTCCCGCAGAAGACACGGCATTAATGGGGTCACTCACTGCACTTTTTCCACATCTTAACAGCTCACTCATGTCTTATTGAAGTGTAGCAGTGGCACAGGTCTAGTGTGGCCGACTACTGGTCACAGGATCAGTGGTTTGATTCCCGCTTTGTCTGCATGTCGAAGTGTCCTTGAACAAGACACCGACCCCTTAGATGCTCTTGGTGGGTCAGGCCAGCACCTGTGCATGGCAGCTCCACCGCCATCGGTGTGTGAATGGGTGGACACCAGAATCTGTAGAGTGCTTTGGTCATCCAGAGGAGTAAGAAGTGCACAGTATAAGTGAACACCATTTACCATATTTTGTTCACATTTTAAATTTTTTTTTTTAAATTATTGAAACAAATTTGTTTCTCTATTTTTCCTGGCTTTCTTGAAATGCTGATTTAAAGCCTGCCACTTTAAGCAAAATCCTTCAGCCGTTCAACCCCGCCCTCCCTCTTCCGTCAGCCAATTAGCTGAGTAGCTTCTAGCTTCCTTCTAGCTTGGATAAGCAGCGCTGGTTCACTGATCTAGTCATTTGTGCCCCCCCCCCCACAACAACCTCGCCAAGATGCCCCAACAAATCGCCAGCACCATGACCCACCCATCGCCGCAACCCAAGGCCACCAGCTGAGCCACAGGATCTCAAAGGGCAGTGTCTTGCTCCGTGGTACTAAGCTCCTCTCCCACGGCCAGCTGGGGAACACCCCATCATGAAGCGGCTCCCCCACACTGCCCGTGAGAGTGCAGCGGAGTCCCATGGAGCCCTGGAGGATGGTGGGGGAGCTGGCCATGAGGGCTTGCAGCTCCAGCCAGCAAACCCAGGTCGTGGTGCTGGCGGTTATCACGGTCGGCACGCTGGCGACCTGCCACAGAACCACGGCAAAACCACCGGGACACGGGCTGGAGTGACACCAGGCACATTGTTGACTGCAGACAGGTGAACCAGGTAGTAACAGGGATGGTTATTAGGGTGACTCAGATCTGAAGAAAATGACAAGCCGCGCTCAGTTCAAGGACCTGTACTTATATAGCGCTTTTCTAGTCTCAAAGACCACTCAAAGTGCTTTCACTAGTACTACCCCTCTATTCTAAGGGCCTATAGGAGACAGATATCTAGGGACAATTTAGAACAACCAATTAACCTAACATGCATGTCTTTGGATTGTGGGAGGAAACTGGAGCCCCCGGAGTAAACCCACGCAGCACAGGGAGAACATGCAAACTCCACCCAGAAAAGGTTCCTATCCCTGCCAGCCTGGGGATTCGAACCTGGAACCTTCTAGCTGTTAGGCAACAGTGCTAACCACTGCACCGCCGTGCTGCCCACGGCCTCCTGGTACCAGTGTTAGCTTGGGGGCTAATAGGCTACCTTTCGCACCCCCTTCCGTCGACATGACAGACAGCTAGGCGAGCCAATAACACAACAGTGGGCGGGTCTCAAGGATGGCAGTGGCTTGGCTTTTTCCAAATTTGAGGTATACGACTTAAGATGGAAGAGTCCAACATGTTTCTGGGAGAGAAAAACAAGATAAAAGCTGTGTGTTTTTTAAGCGAATTGACTGATTTGATTTTTTTTTTTTTGATAGTTAGGTGACCAGTTGACTCATTTCAGGCAGTTAAAACCTACCGACAAGAACAATTTTTCAGTCAATGACCCCCTTTAAGAGAACGTAGATTTTAGTGAATGAGGTACGGCATGCAGAGTCACGTGACACCAACTGACCACTCAGTTGAAACACTCTATAGCTTCGGTTCCGTATCCAGAGCCACCGCCCATTTACTTTTTAAAACCCAAGGCGTTAGTTATTCATTTTTAATAACCAATTAAAACCTAAGGCGTCAGTTATTTATTTTAATAACGTCATTTAAAACCGAAGATGTCAGTTATTACCGCAGTGCTACACCATCATGCCGTTTGTCCACACAGGCTGGTGTCCACAGACCGGTCCCGTTTACCAGCAGTATCCGTGACAGCCCGTTCACATGACCGCTTTCACAACACACACACACACAGCTCCGTCGTCACAGCTCACAGCAGCAGCTGCTGTTAGCACGGCGGCTAACTCGCCGCTCCTAAACAGCATCATCACGCAGTCTTAAAAGCTTCGCGTCGATCCAAACCCTGCTCGTTCTCTGCCGTTTCGGGGACATTAGCAACAAGCACGTAACCTTGTAGCAGTGGCCGGGCCCTCGCTGACTCTGCACCTTTGCTAATGTTAGCCACTTACTGCGATCACATTAACGAACGTCGTTTTCCCGGAGTACTGCAAACCCACTAGCGTCAGCTCCATCTCCTCCTTCCAGAACAGGGACCTGAACCAGTCCAGAAGCCTGTTTATGAGGGCCAACATCTCGGATGACACGGTGGAGCAGGCTCCGCAGCTGTGACTTGGGAAGTCTACACAAGATGCAGAAAAAACGGCTAGCTGCTTTGTCATATCATGTGATCAGCTGAGACGCTTCTTCTTCACGGGATCCGGTCCGGCAGGCCCTCACCACCCAGGTGATGCCTTACCGCCACCTTCTGGACTAATTTATGTAGTGCCGTCATGTAGTGCGCCATTTTCTCTTTTACCAGTCAGAGGTGGGGAGACTGGGACTGCCGTTCGCGCATAGGCACAGGCGGTGCTGTTCCCGCAGAGTAGACGTTTAGGATTCTCTTCTACTACTACGACTAACCTGCACTTATATATCTTCCATGGTCATCATAGACCGACGGAGGCCGACGACGGTGGGAAGAGCAGCCAGAAACTGGACTCAAGTCAAAGCAGCATGACCAAATTATTTGACTAGTAAGCAAGTTGATCCGGATTAGGTCTGAACAACAACCAGGGCAGATCGGGTGGGGCTGACTACATGTTGGGGGGTCTGCAACCTGCGGCTCTGGGGCCAAATGTGGCTCTTTTGCCCATAGACAGTGGCTCCCTGGGGCCTTGGGGGGAAAAAAACCCTCATAAATTTCCAAGAAAAGAAGCAATAAAACAGTTGAAAATTTACATGAAAAAAGTTGAAAAATTGATAAAAAGATGCAAATTTACAAGGAAAAGTTGCAACTTTATGAGAGAAAAGTTGCAACAAGAAAAAACTAAATACAATAGAAAAGTTGAAAATTTACATGAAAAAAGTTGAAAATTTGAGAAGGAAGTTGCAAATTGACTAGAAAAAAGTTGAAAATTTTGAAAAAGTTCCAAATTATGAGAAAAAAGTTACAAATTTATGAGAGAAAAGTTGCAAATTTGTAAGAAAAAAGTTGTAAATTACAATAAAAAGTCAAAAATTTACATGAAAAAAGTTGCAAATTTACAAGAAAAAAGTTGCAGATTTATGAGAAAAAAGTTGCAAATTTACAAGAAAAAAGTTGCAGATTTATGAGAAAAAAGTTGCAAATTTACAAGAAAAAAGTTGTACAATTTTAAGAAAAAAAAGTAGAAAATTTGTGAGAAAAAGTTGCAAGTTTACATGAAAAAAGTTGAAAATTTGACAAGAAAGTTGCAAATTGACTAGAAAAAAGTTGAAAATTTGACAAGAAAGTTGCAAATTGACTAGAAAAAAGTTGAAAATTTTGAAAAAGTTCCAAATTATGAGAAAAAAGTTACAAATTTATGAGAGAAAAGTTGCAAATTTGTAAGAAAAAAGTTGTAAATTACAATAAAAAGTCAAAAATTTACATGAAAAAAGTTGCAAATTTACAAGAAAAAAGTTGTACAATTTTAAGAAAAAAAGTAGAAAATTTGTGAGAAAAAGTTGCAAGTTTACATGAAAAAAGTTGAAAATTTGACAAGAAAGTTGCAAATTGACTAGAAAAAAGTTGAAAATTTGACAAGAAAGTTGCAAATTGACTAGAAAAAAGTTGAAAATTTTGAAAAAGTTCCAAATTATGAGAAAAAAGTTACAAATTTATGAGAGAAAAGTTGCAAATTTGTAAGAAAAAAGTTGTAAATTACAATAAAAAGTCAAAAATTTACATGAAAAAAGTTGCAAATTTACAAGAAAAAAGTTGTACAATTTTAAGAAAAAAAGTAGAAAATTTGTGAGAAAAAGTTGCAAGTTTACATGAAAAAAGTTGAAAATTTGACAAGAAAGTTGCAAATTGACTAGAAAAAAGTTGAAAATTTGACAAGAAAGTTGCAAATTGACTAGAAAAAAGTTGAAAATTTTGAAAAAGTTCCAAATTATGAGAAAAAAGTTACAAATTTATGAGAGAAAAGTTGCAAATTTGTAAGAAAAAAGTTGTAAATTACAATAAAAAGTCAAAAATTTACATGAAAAAAGTTGCAAATTCACAAGAAAAAAGTTGTACAATTTTAAGAAAAAAAGTAGAAAATTTGTGAGAAAAAGTTGCAAGTTTACATGAAAAAAGTTGAAAATTTGACAAGAAAGTTGCAAATTGACTAGAAAAAAGTTGAAAATTTTGATTAAAAAAGTTCCAAATTATGAGAAAAAAGTTGCAAATTTATGAGAGAAAAGTTACAAATTTGTAAGAAAAAAGTTGTAAATCACAATAAAAAGTCCAAAATTTACATGAAAAAAGCTGCAAATTTACAAGAAAAAAGTTGCAGATTTATGAGGAAAAAAGTTGCAAATTTACAAGAAAAAAGTTGTAAATTACAATAAAAAGTTGAAAATGTACATGAAAAAAGTTGCAAATTTGCAAGAAAAAAGTTGCAGATTTGAGAAAAAAGTTGCAAATTACAAGAAAAAAGTAGCAAATTTATGCAAAAAAGTTGCAAATTTACAAGAAAAAAGTTGTAAATTACTATAAAAAGTTGAAAATGTACATGAAAAAAGTTGCAAATTTGCAAGAAAAAAGTTGCAGATTTGAGAAACAAAGTTGCAAATTACAAGAAAAAAGTTGCAAGTTTATGAGAAGAAAATTGCAAATTTGTGAGAAAAAAGGAGAAAATTTGTGAGAAAAAAGAAGAAAATTTGTGAGAAAAGTTGCAAATTTACAAGAAAAAGTTGAAAATTTATGAGAAGAAAGTTGCAAATGTACAAGAAAAAAGTTGCAAATTTACCATTAAAAAGCTTTAAATTTGTCAGAAAAAACAACTCTTGATCGTGATGCCATCAGGCCAGACTGTATCTCTAATCCTGCTGTTTTACTGTAGTTTTTAGTCTCAGATATTTTTGTGGCTCCTTGCAGATTTTTTTATTCCAAAATCACTCACAGTGGCTCGTCATGTAGTCCAGGTTGCTGACCCCTGTGTTAGACAAATCCACTTCAAGAATGTGAATGTGTCGGCCAGTATCACTCTTTAATACTTGGACTCATGCTCTCAAACTAACTAACTGCACTGGTAACACATTGTGGTAAAAAGGCAATGGCACACAACCATAAACTACTAACTGAATGGGGGGAATAATTGGTTGTTTTTTAGATGTACTGTATGATTGTACACACTGATTCTGAATCAATATGCAAATGTCAAAGAAAATGAGTTTGAATGTCTAGAGCAGTGAATGTCAGTGACCATAAAAAACATTAGACTGTAACATATTATAACAGAAGCGACTGCATGTTTTGTCATTTGAATACATTTTATTGAATAAAACAGTTTTATTCTTAATTTTATTCAAAATCAGAGATAAACTCATTGTGTTGTTCTGCAAATTAATGTTCAGGTATGTGTGAAAAAGTCACAGTTTTCCCACAAACTTTTCAGGAAAACAAACAATAAATTCATTATAAAGTAGAGAGAAAAATAAGAGTAAAACAACTCGAAGACTGACAAGAAAAAAGAATTACATCTACAACAAAAATGTCTTAAAGTTTTGAGAAAACCTCACAAATTCATGAGAATAAAGTTTCAAATCCATGATTTCAAAGGGAAAAAACACAAATAATGAGGAGGAAAAAGTTCCAAATTTAAGTGGACAAAATGTTCACATTTACAAGAGAAAAGTTGTACAGTTGCAAGAAAACTGTTGTCATGTTTGCGTTTGCTCCTCCAGGGCAAAGAAGGAGACGACCCACTCGCCAGGCCAATCTGGTCAACCAAACTTTATTATAAGGCAGGGAGTGAAAATAAACACTGCACATGGGAAGAAATAATATGACGTCTTAATCCAGACAGCGTGAAAGAAAAACAGCTGACATTCTGTGGTGCAGAGGCTGATGAAGTTAACACAAGGACGCAGCAACAGACACAGAACGAAAATGCACAGATATAAACAGGGGAGCAATCGGGACAAAACAGAAGAGGCGAGTACCGTCGAGGCCGTCAGGTGGCACAGGGCGGGCGGAGCTGTGCACACACAGGGAATACACACCAAACACGATAAATGGGTCAAAACTGAAACACAAAGTGTGCACAGGGGCTGCAGCCCTGTCCAGACCATTAAAACTGTCATAAAAAATTAGGAGAAAAACCTCTCAAACTGTCAAGAATAAAATCATCCATCCATCTTCTTCCACTTAATCCTTTTCGGGTCGCGGGGTGCTGGAGCCTATCCCAGCATCTTTGGGCGAGAGGCAGGGTACACTCTGGACAGATCGCCAGTCCATCGCAGGGCCAACACAGAGAGACAGACAACCATTCACTCCCACAGTCATACCTAAGGACAATTTAGAATCCCCAGTTTGATGCCAGTTAACCTAACTTGCATGTTTTTGGCATGTGGGAGGAAACCAGAGAAATCCCAGAGTAAACCCACGCAGACACGGGGAGAACATGCAAACTCCACACAGATCACTGTTGGTCGGGGGCTGGGATCGAACCCAGGATCCCCCAGCCAAGGGTAAGTTACTGTGCTGCCGCAGTGCTAACCACTCCGCCACCGCCCTGCCCAAGAAGAATAAAATCACCCCTCGATTAAATTTTTGAAGTAGATACAGTACTTTTTTACTCTTACTTAACTATTTCTGGGGGTCACTACTACTCTTTATACTTGAGTAATATCATAAGATAACATTTGGCTACAATTTCTGACTGCTCAGCTCTGATTGTATAATTTAAGTGTGGGTGCGTGCGTGCATGCGTGTGTGTGTGTAAATGAGCATAACCAAGGAGGTTGTAATTTCTCAGAGAGATAAAACCTTTGGTCAAGATATTCTCGTGCAATTTTCTCAGATGAGCACCATCTTGTCCTGACATTTTCACAACAGCTAAATGTACAGGTAATACAAGTCTGTTAACACTGACAAAGGCTAAAAAACAACACAAATTTGGAAGGAAAGTTCTCTCTCTCTCTGGTCAGGTGGCTCGTGTATGAGCTGCTGTGACGTAGACCACATGGTGCCACAGATCCCTGTTCTCTGCCAGTCTGATTGCTTCCCCAATGTTTTTTCCAGTACATTCCTCTATGTCCTTTTTCCAAGTTCTAGGTGGTCTCCCTCTGCCCCTCTTTCCTTCTGTGATTCCCAGGAGCATGTTCTTTTCCAGGCTATTGTGTCTGATGGTATGGCCAAAATAATTCATCTTCCTTCTTCTCATTTGATCTATTAGCATTGGTTCTTAGTTGCTCTAGGATCCAGGCGTTGGTCTTGTGCAGCCTCCATGACACATGCAGCAGCCATCAGTAAGTCTACAATTCAAACGCTTTAATTCTCTTAATGACTCCTTGAAAACATCCATGATTCACACCCGTAGGTTGCAATGGCAAAGGCAGTTTCTCTGGCAGCTTGAGACTCTTACTGACTGCTTGGTGTTATGCATGGAAATACCTGGGTGATGAATGAGGCAAGATGAAGCTGGCGAACACAGCTTTATTGATGAACTATACACAGAGCAGTGCACAGCGTGGGCATCCGGAATAAAGAGGCCATAACATGGCGTCCATCCCTTATATAGGGCAGTGTGGTGACGTGACAGGAAGTGCACGTCACCACACTGCATTTCACAATAAAGTGCCACTCATCCATATACTACATTTCCTACCCCCCTCAGAAAGTCCAAAAACACACACACAATCGAAACCCACCCCAATTTAGAACCCGAATCACGCTCTAAAATAACGGAAACTGATGTACTAAATTGGCCTAACACACTCACTCAAAACAACCTAGAATAGGGCTGGCGGGTGGAGTGCCGCACAGCCCACACAGCATGGTGGATTATTCTGCCACCAATAAACTAAAAATGTCCTTTATTGAGACTAAAATCACAGCCGTGCTCCTAAACTAAAACACAAAAGCACATACAGTATATACACATATAACCCCATAAAATAACATGCACACAAGAACTATAAACAAAGTGCTACCGCATAGTCACTTGGGTGGGAAAGGTGGAACCGGCATGGGGGGGCCCAGGGCAGCCCATCAGCAGGCACTCCCCTGGAAACAGCAGGCCCCAGAGCGATGGCTGATCTTCTGGACAACGGAGCCTGGTTCCCACACTGCCATCACCAACTCCCGTCCACCCTCTCCACCTGGAGCATCCTCCTGGACACGCCGCTGCTGGGTGGTGTTCCTCATCGAGCCATCGGACAACCGGAAGCACACCGCTCCCAATTTTGCCACTATCCGCAGACGTGCTTGATGTTTTGCTGGCTGTCGTTTGGCCCATCTTTGCCATGGTTGTTCATCACCCTGAACCTGAACCAAGTCTATAACCTGAAGGGGAATTTTACTTAGCCTGATGAGCTGCTGCTGAGCATGCGGTAACTCCATGCTTGTCGGTCTGGCCCCGTCCTCTTCTATAAACATTGTAGTGTACACCGTCGTAACTGCAGACCCCCCACCCAACTGTAGCCAAGTACCGGAGGTATCTGGGGCTAGTATGGTATTGCTCACTGGCATGGGTACCGACACTGGGCAAGAACTAGTCTATTTGAAAATGAGGGTGTCCGTTAGCTCTTCATACCATTCGCTCCCAGTGTCTGTCGGGGGCAAGCGGGGTGATTTCTCCTTTAGGTTCCCCAGGTAAGACAAACAGCACACCCTGGCGTAGCTTCCCGAGGTCCAGCGCCATAATGTACATCTGATAGGCCTCCAACCAATGCAGCCACAGAAGCAGTGGATCGCCCGGGAGCTCAAGGAAGGGATGGAGTGGTTTAATGCACGCCTCCATACGTTAATCCTCAGTCGCCAAATGTTATGTATGGAAATACCTGGGTGATGAATGAGGCAAGATGAAGTTAGTGAACACAGCTTTATTGATGAACTATACACAGAGCAGTACACGGCAGGCACCAGCGTGGGCATCCATCATAAAGAGGCCGTAACATGGCGCCCATCCCTTATATAGGGCAGTGCGGTGAGGTGACGGTAAGTGCACGTCACCACACTGCACTTCACAATAAAGTGCCACTCATCCATATACCACACTTGGCTTTTGCATATTGTTGTCATATTTTGAATTGTGCTTCTGGCCATGCCTAATCTTCTGTTGACTTCTGGCACGCAGTCTACTTCCGTAGTGATCAAGGATCCTAAATAAATTAATTTCTTCACCTCTTCAAGCTCTTCCCCGTTAAGAATAAACTTATCGTTGACTGTCCCGTTCTTGTCCACAACCATGATCCTAGTCTTCTTTGTATTCAAAAGGAGCCCTTTTTCTGTGCTCAGATGTTGCACGCAAGTTAGTAGATCCATGAGTTCTTCCTTACTCACGCAGAGCAGTGTTGTGTCATCTGCATACCGTAAGTTGTTAATTATTCTGCCCCTGATCTTAATTCCAGCACTGGTGTTCTCTGTGACCTCTCTCATGGTGCTTTCAGAGTAGATATTAAATAGCGCAGGTGACGCAATGCAGCCCTGTCGTACTCCTCTTTCAATGGTGAACCACTCCGATATTCCACAGTTGGTCCTCACCGCTGCGTCTTGATTCTTATAGAGACATTCTAAAAGTTCTATTCTATGTGCTGGGAAGCCCATCCTCTGCATGTCTTGCCAGAGTTGCTGATGGTTGACACAGTCAAATGCCTTTGCATAGTCAATGAAGCACATACACTACCGTTCAAAAGTTTGGGGTCACCCAGACAGTTATTTTGTGTTTTCCATGAAAAGTCACACTTTTTTACCACCATGAGTTGTAAAATGAATAGAAAATATAGTCAAGACATTGACAATGTTAGAAATAATGATATGTATTTGAAATAATAATTTTTTCCTTCAAACTTTGCTTTCGTCAAAGAATCCTCCATTTGCAGCAATTACAGCATTGCAGACCTAACATGATTGCACAAGGGTTTTCTAATCATCCATTAGCCTTCTGACGCAATGAGCAAACACATTGTACCATTAGAACACTGGAGTGATAGTTGCTGGAAATGGGCCTCTATACACCTATGTAGATATTGCACCAAAAACCAGACATTTGCAGCTAGAATAGTCATTTACCACATTAGCAATGTATAGAGTGTATTTCTGATTAGTTTAAAGTTATCTTCATTGAAAAAAGTGCTTTTCTTTCAAAAATAAGGACATTTCTAAGTGACCCCAAACTTTTGAACGGTAGTGTATAAAGTGGGATGTTGTATTCTTTGCATTTCTCCATAATTATCCTGATATTTACTAGCTGTTCTCTGGTGCCCTTTCTTTTTACAAAGTCGGATTGTTCTTCTGCCATCTCAGATAAATAATTCTGCTGAATTCTGGCGGTAATGATCTTCAGAAGCACCTTGCTGGCATGCACAATAAGGTTGATCATACGGTAGTTCGAGCATTCTTTAACATTTCCTTTCTTGTAGATGGGGATAAATATCCCCCTGCACCAGTCCTGGGGCCACTCTTTGCTCTTCCATATCTTTACGCAGAGCTTCCATAGTAAAGTGATGCCTTCTTCTCCCGATGACTTCCATAACTCAGCTGGTGTTTCATCTGGCCCTGGTGCTTTGTCATTGGGCAATGCTTTCAGTGCTGACTGTACTTCTTCCCGTGTTGGTTCTGGCTCTGTCTCCTGGTCGTTGCTTCTAACACTGACAAAGGCTAAAGGAAAATTAATATATCAAATAATAAAAATAGCTTAGGATACAATATTAATTTTATTTTATGAGAGCATCAGACCCTCATAGCATCTGCCGAGAAGAATTCTGGCCTTTAGTTGATGACCCCTGTTCTACACCATTTTGTCATAAAATGGGATCCTATCAACACTATACAGTGGATATAAAAAGTCTACACACCCCTGTTCAAATGCCAGGTTTTTGTGATGTAAAAAATGAGACCAAGATAAATCATTTCAAAACTTTTTCCACCATTAATGTGACCTATAACCTGTACAACCCAATGTAAAAACAAGCTGAAATCTTTTAAGGGGAAAAACAAAAACTTACAATAACCTGTTTGCATAAATATGCACACCTTGTTATAACTGGGGATGTGGCTGTGTTCAGAATTAACCAATCACATTCAAACTCATGTTAAATGGGAGTCAGCGCACACCTGCCACCATTTAAAGTACCTCTGATTAACCCCAAATAAAGTTCAGCTGTTCTAGCAGGCTTTTCCTGACATTTTTGTAGTCACATTGTCATGTCTACCTCCGGCAGACAGGCAAGAAACAGGACTCACAGTGCGGGCAGAGCTCCCATGCAACATGATTTTATTAACTGACATGAAACAAAATGACAGTGCAGGGGCTGTAAACAATGCCGGAGATGTACAGGCTAAACACTCACTGGGAACACTCGGGACACAAGGATGCCAGCAGGGAAAATAGACGGACGACACCACACCAGACAGACACTGAACACTGATATATATACGGTGATGACTAATTACAGACAAGAGACAGCTGAGGAACAATCAAGGGTAGCCGGGAAGTGGCTGCAGGTGAGGAGACAGGATGGGCGGGGCTGTACAGATAATCACAAACAGGGAATGCACATGAAACATGACAATGAACACACAGGACAACCAAACAGGAGTAATACAGAGGGGGCAGTGGCTAGGGATACGGAAAACATGGGGAGTTGGAACAATAGGTAAACAGATACACACACGGACCCAGGACCAAACAGGAGATGACACAGCAGACAATGACAGAGGACTCAGATGAATGCAGAGGGCAATAAATGCAAATAATAATCATACATAATCACAGAAAGAACAATAACAGAACATAAAGCGTGCCCAGATTATGACACACATCTTACAGCACAAGCCACGGTCCGCAGAGAGCTTCCAAAGCATCAGAGGGATCTCATTGTTCAAAGGTATCAGTCAGGAGAAGGGTACAAAAGAATTTCCAAGGCATTAAATATACCATGGAACACAGTGAAGACAGTCATCATCAAGTGAAGAAAATATGGCACAACAGTGACATTACCAAGAACTGGACATCCCTCCAAAATTGATGAAATGATGAGAAGAAAACTGGTCAGGGAGGCTGCCAAGAGGCTAACAGCAACACTGAAGGAGCTGCAGGAGTTTCTGGCAAGTACTGGCTGCTTAGTACATGTGACAACAATCTCCTGTCTAGGGTGGCAAGACGGAAGCCTTATCTTACGAAAAAAAAAACCATCCAAGTCAGGCTACATTTTGCAAAAACACATTCAAAATCTCCCAAACGCATGTGAGGAAATGTGTTATGGTCCAATGAAACCAAGGTTGAACTTTTTGGCCATAATTCCAAAAGGTACAGTGGTGTGAAAAAGTGTTTGCCCCCTTCCTGATTTCTCATTTTTTTGTATGTTTGTCACAATTAAATGTTTCAGATCATCAAACAAATTTAAATATTAGATGAAGACAACGCAAGTAAGCACAAAATGCATTTTTTTTAAATGAAGGTGTTTATTATTAAGGGTAAAAAAAAAAAAAATCCAAACCTACATGGCCCTGTGTGAAAAAATGTTTGCTGCCCCCTTGCTAAAACATAAATTAACTGTGGCTTATCACATCTTTGGAAAGCGGAGTTCAATTTCTCTAGCCACACCCAGGCCTGATTACTGCCACACCTGTTCTCAATCAAGAAATCACTTAAATAGGACCTGCCTGACAACGTGAAGTAGACCAAAAGATCCTCAAAAGCTAGACATCATGCTGCGATCCAAAGAAATTCAGGAACAAATGATGAAGTAATTGAGGTTATAAAGCCATTTCTAAAGCTCTGGGACTCCAGCAAACCACAGTGAGAGCCATTATCCATAAATGGCGAAAACATGGAACAGTGGTGAATCTTCCCAGGAATGGCCGACTGAATAAAATTACCCCAAGAGCGCAGTGACAACTCATCCAAGAAGTCACAAAAGACCCCACAACAACTTCCAAAGCACTGCAGGCCTCACTTGCCTCAATTAAGGTCAGTGTTGATGATTCCACTGAAAGAAAGAGACTGGGCAAAAATAGCCTGCATGGCAGAGTTCCAAGATGAAAACCACTGGTGAGCAAAAAGAACATAAAGACTCATTTCAGTTTTGCCAGCAAACATCTTGATGATCCCCAAGACTTTTGGGAAAATGCTCTGTGGACTGATGAGACAAAAGTTGAACTTTTTGGAAGGTGTGTGTCCCATTACATCCTGCATAAAAGTAAGATAAGATAAGATAAGATAAGATAAGCCTTTATTAGTCCCACAAAGGGGAAATTCCAGGATTGCAACAGCACAGGGATAGCAACACTCAGAGCAACAATCAGAAGGCAAGAAAAAACAAGCAAGCAAGAGCAGCTAATATACATATGTACATATTACTATAAAATATATATATACACACACACACACACAGACACACAGTGCAGAGCATTGTAGCTGGATGGAATAAATATATGAATATATGAACACACAGTGCAGAGCATTGTAGCTAGATGGAATAAATATGTAAATATATAAACACCCACAGTATGGAGCATTGCAGCTAGGTGGAATAAATATGCAAGTATATAAACACACACAGTGCGGAGCAATGTAGCTAGATGGAATAATATGTAGATATATAAAAACACAGTGCGGAGCATTGTAGCTAGATGGAATAAATATATAGATATATAAATATAAACACACCCAGTGCAGAGCATTGTAGCTAGATGGAATAAATATGTAAATATATAAACACACACAGTGCAGAGCATTGTTGCTAGGTGGGATGAAACAGCATAACCGTCTATTTAGTTATCCTACATGGTATGATTATGTGCCCATACATATTCTCACCCTCCATAGCGACCGGTATGTTCCTAGTTGTATGCCGGAGAGGACCATTGTGTAAGTCTATTGCATCTTTTGCATTCAAAAAAAAAAAAAAAAAAAAAAAAAAAAAAGTAACACAGCATTTCAGAAAAGGAACATCATACCAACAATAAAATATGGTGGTGGTAGTGTGATGGTCTGGGGCTGTTTTGCTGCTTCAGGACCTGGAAGACTTGCTGTGGTAAACGGAACCATGAATTTTGCTGTCTACCAAAAATCCTGAAGGAGAATGTCTGGCCATCTGTTCATGACCTCAAGCTGAAGTGCACTTGGGTTCTGCAGCAGGAGAATGATCCAAAACACACCAGCAAGGCCACATCTGAATGGCTTAAGAAAAACAAAATGAAGACTTTGGAGTGGCCTATTCAAAGTCTTGACCTGAATCCTATTGAGATGCTGTGGCATGACCTTAAAAAGGTGGTTCATGCTCGAAAACCCTCCAATATGACTGAATTACAACAATTCTGCAAAAATGAGTGGGCAAACCTCCACAGCGCTGTAAAAGACTCATTGCCAGTTATTGCAAACGCTTGATTGCAGTTGTTGCTGCTAAGGGTGGCCCAACCAGTTATTAGGTTTAGGAGGCAATCACTTTTTCACACAGGGCCAAGTAGGTTTGGATTTTTTATCACCCTTCATTTAAAAACTGCATTTTGTGTTTACTTGTGTTATCTTTGTCTATTTTTTTTATTTAAGTTTTTGTAAAGGGTATACATGTCATTACAGCATTGCATTGGCTACATTTTCATCACATATTCCTTTTTTTTGTTGTTTTTTGAAAAGATTGAAAAAAAATATTACAACACCCTTATTTAAGTGAAAGAAAAGAAAAATTTTAAAAAGAGAAGAAAAATAAAAGAACATCTGAGTAGCATTGGAACAAAGAGAGGTGCCATTATTGAAATGGTGTTTGTCAAAGATTAGATCTGATGGAAGACACATATGCGTTCCAGGGTCAAATAATCCAGAATCAAATAAATGTCCTGTGTGGTGGACACACATATGTGACCTGCTTTGTGACTCACATTTTAGACCAGAGCAAAGGCAGAGCTTCCGAGAGATTACAGGAAGCTGCAAGGATGTTAGCTCTGGTATGCAAAGCTGTGAGACTGTGGGGATTATTAAAGGATTAAGGAGTAGATGCATTGTAGACTGTGGGGGTTGATATCAGAGAGGGGAGATGCATTGTTCCTGACAATTATAATACAATGTGAATGTGTGATGCAATGACTTGTGAACTGTGAGAGTCCTGGTATTTAAGGACGAGAGTTCCCTGTAATGTCTCTCTTTTCTGCTTTGAGATGTTGGTGATGTGAATAAAGCTGACTTGAGAGAGAACTCTGTCTCGTCATTCACACATTACCACACTGGTGACCCAAGACGTATCATGCATGAGGAGAATTCCCCCAGGCCAGCCTCGTCAGGAGCCCCCAGCCAAGCGAATGCCGCTACAGTCCAGCTACCGGACTTCTGGCAGAACAATCCGCGCTCCTGGTTCAATGCGGTTGAGGCACAGTTCAACCTCCGGGGGTTATCAGTAGGCGTCACAAAATTCTACCACGTAGTCGCAAAACTGGACAACAACACGGCCCAGCATGTGGAGAGCCTGATCGACCAGCCGCCGGACAGCGACAAATACGGCACGCTGAAGGCTGCACTCATCCAGCAATTCACCCCCTCGGTGGAGGAGTGAGCAGAGAGGCTCCTGGCGCTGATGGAGTTGGAAAATGACATGCCCGCGAACCTGATGGAGAAGTTGCTGAGGTTGAAAGACTCTGACGACGATCACTTCATTTTCACACACCTTTTCCTCAGGACGCTACCGTCAGCAGCGAGAGCGACACTGGCCAGTTCGCCACTGTTGGCCCAACGGGACTACCACGTGCTGGGCCGAGAGGCGCAGCGAATTGTCAACGCCACCAAGCGGCGCGCGGCCACGGCCGCTGCAACACAACTCGACGCGACGACCGGAGATGACAGGGGGCCAGAGGCAGCGGTACCAGACTCACCAACGACGGCGGCGGCAGGGGCCAGGGAACGCGGATGAGACGTCCTTTGTTTCTACCATCACCGTTTCGCAGAGAGGGCACGCAAATGTGTACCACCGTGCCAGTTCAGGCGTTCGGGAAACGCCAAGACCGGGGGTCGGTAGCAGCCGCGGCCCTCGGTGAGGAGAACAAGCTGCTCTACTTGTTGGACGCACGCTCGGGGAGACAGTTCCTCGTGGACAAAAGCTCCCAGTTGAGTTTCATCACGCCTTCCTACGCGAACAAACTAGCAGGTTCCGGAGGTCCCCGGGTGACAGCAGCGAACGGCTCGGAGATTAAGACCTTTGGTGAGAAGACTCTGCTTCTGTCTCTGCACGGCCGTACATTTGAGTGGACTTTTATTGTAGCAGCAGTGAATTCCAATATGTTGGGGGCTGATTTTTTGTGTTCACATGGCTTGTTGGTTGATCTCGCTAACAGGCGCCTGGTTAATGCACTTTCTTTTGATTCTATCCCCTGTACAGCTCGAGTGGCCCCGCCAACAGCACAAGCCAACATCACAGCTGCAAGCGGTAAGTTCCACACACTGCTCACTCAGTTCCCAGCACTCACGGTCCTCACATTTTTGGCGACAGTCGCTAAACGCGGGGTGGAACATTTTATTACCACTACCGGACCGCCCGTTTTTGCAAAAGCTCGGCACTTGGACGCAGTTAAACTGGCCATAGCGCGCGAGGAGTTTGCCAACCTGGAGAGGTTGGGCATTATCAGGCATTCAAACAGTCCTTGGGCTTCCCCGCTACACATGGTCCTGAAAGCTGACGGATCGTGGTGACCTTGCGGGGATTTCCGCAGGTTAAACAACGCTACAGCGCACGACCGCTACCCAATTCCGCATATCCAAGATTTTTCCGTTCATTTGGCAGGGGTGCGCTTTTTTTCTAAAATAGACTTGGTCCGCGGTTACCACCAAGTCCCAGTGCACGCTGAGGACATACCCAAAACAGTGGTAATAACTCCGTTTGGCCTATTCGAGTTTTTACGCATGCCATTCGGACTTAAAGGGGCTGCTCAGACATTCCAACGCATGGTGGACGCGGTGCTTCGCGATCTCCCTTTCGTGTTCGTCTACTTGGACGATGTTTTGGTAGCCAGCGCGTCCAAAGACGAACACGAAAAACACCTGGCCACAGTTTTCCGAAGGTTGGGAGATCACGGGTTAATAATCAACCCAGCGAAGTGTCAGTTCGGGGTGGCGCAGATCAATTTTTTAGGACACTGCGTCTCCCCCGAAGGAGCAGTTCCGCTTCCTGACAAAGTGCGCGCGGTAGCAGATTTTCTCCGGCTGCAGACGGTCAGGGCGTTGCAGGAGTTTTTGGGAATGGTGAATTTTTATAACCGTTTTCTCCCCCGCACGGTGCAACTCATGCAGCCGCTGTATGCCGCGCTCAAAAAAAAGAAACCCGCGGATAAGGTCGAGTGGTCCCCGGAGCGGGATCAAGCGTTCTCAGAGGTGAAAGCAGCCTTGGCAGAGGCTGCGTTGTTGGCACACCCAGACCCAACGGCCCGCATAGCGCTCACCACTGACGCGTCAGATGTGGCCATAGGGGCGGTCGTGGAGCAACATGTAGCCGGGGTTTGGCAGCCCCTCGCATTTTTCAGCAGGACCTTGCGCGATAGCGAACGTAAATACGGCGCGTTCGACAGGGAGCTGCTGGTTCTCCATTCGGCCATCCGCCACTTTCAGTTCTGGCTAGAAGGACGCTCTTTCACCGCGTTTGTTGACCACAAACCGCTAACATTCGCGATGGCCAAGGTTTCCAAACCGTGGTCAGGCCGGCAACAGAGACAGCTGGCCACGATATCAGAGTTTACCACTGATATTCAGCATGTGGCGGGCAAACTGAATGTAGTGGCAGATTGCCCCTCACGCGCTGTGGCGGCCCCAGTCAGCATAGGAGTAGATTATGCAGCCATGGCCGCGGAGCAGGTTAGTGACGCGGATGTGCGCGCGCTTCAGTCTGGACCAACAGGGTTAAGGCTGGAGAGCAGGGTGCTGCAAGACGGTATGCCCCCCCCCCCAATCTGCGATGTCTCCACCGGACAGCCGCTTCCAGTAGTACCGGCCGCGTGGCGCCGCCGCGTTTTTGACTCGATTCATTCTTTGGAGCACCCGGGAGTGCGCGCGTCGGTCAAAATGGTAGGAGAGAAATTTGTGTGGCCGAGCCTTCGCAAACAGGTTAAAGAGTGGGCAGCAGCCTGCACGGCATGTCAACGAGCCAAAGTACACAAGCACACGAAGGCTCCCTTGGAGACATTTCACATTCCGGCCAAGAGGTTCGATCACGTTCATGTGGACCTCGTGGGCCCCCTCCCGCCGTCACAAGGGTGCACACACCTTCTGACAATGGTGGACTGCACCACGCGCTGGCCTGAAGTTGTCCCGCTGGCATCAACCACGGCCAAGGAGGTGGCGCGCGCATTTGTAACAGCTTGTGTGGCGCGCTTCGGCGTTCCGTCGGACATTACGTCCAACAGAGGCCCTCAATTTGTGTCCGAGCTTTGCTCGACAATGGCCCGCAGCCTTTTTTTTTTTTTGTTACTTATTTGTACCCGTAGGTAGACTTGGTTTGCAGTCTGGTGACAAGCCACCGGCTGCTGGTCGCTGCGTGCGCGAGCGCCCTAAACCTACATGTTTTTGGTGTGCGGGAGGAAACCGGAGAAATCCCGGAGTAAACCCGCGCAACACGGGGAGAACATGCAAACTCCACACAGCTCACTGTTGGTCGGGGGCTGGGATCGAACCCACGATCTCATGATCCCCGCGGTCCCCCGGCCGAGGGTAAAACTGTGCTGCCACAGTGCTAAACCACTGCGCCACCGTGCAGCCCCTGCCTGGGGGTCACAATTCACCGCACAACCGCATACAATCCGCAGGCTAATGGGTTATGCGAACGTTTTCATAGGTCATTGAAAGCAGCTCTTAGAGCGTCACTGACGGATGCAAATTGGGTAGACAAGTTACCGTGGGTGTTATTGGGGTTGCGTTCTGCACCTAAAGAGGACTTAGAAGCCTCCCCAGTGGAGCTCGTGTTTGCGCAGCCACTCCGGCTGCCTGGGGAGTTTCTCCCAGATAACCCTGAGCCAGACGCCTCCCTGTCTCAGCTGTGGCGGAGTAACATAGAATCAAGCACGCTGCCCAGCCCCGCACACCACAGTTTTCCGCGCATTTTTGTGCCTAAAACTTTGAAGAACGCAGAGTTTGTTTTTGTCAGACACGATGCGCACCGAACCCCGCTGCGACTGCCTTATGACGGACCGTTCAGAGTGCTAGAAACAGGGGACAAGCAGTTTTTGCTAGATTTGGGGGGTAGGAAAGAGAAAGTTGGCATAAACAGACTCAAACCCGCTTTTGTGGTGGCAGACGAGCAAGTCCTGTTGGCAAGGGCCCTGCGGCGAGGTAGACCCCCGCGGGGGGCTTCACAGAGTAATGTTTCCCCAGAACACCCGCAGGGACTGACAAAAAGTTTCCACCCCCAGCCGCAGGGACGTGGAGCCCCAGCTACAGCAGACACAGCAGGAGACTGAAGCCTAGACAGCATGTGGACTGATGTGTATTGATACTATCACGGCATGCATGTTGTTATTCTCTTGTTTGTCTCTTGTTTGTTCTAAAATGTTGGGGGGGCTTGTGTAGTGGACACACATATGTGACCTGCTTTGTGACTCACATTTTAGACCAGAACAAAGGCAGAGCTTCCGAGAGATTACAGGAAGCTGCAAGGATGTTAGCTTTGGTATGCAAAGCTGTGAGACTGTGGGGGTTATTAAAGGATTAAGGAGTAGATGCATTGTAGACTGTGGGGGTTGATATCAGAGAGGGGAGATGCATTGTTCCTGACAATTATAATACAATGTGAATGTGTGATGCAATGACTTGTGAACTGTGAGAGTCCTGGTATTTAAGGACGAGAGTTCCCTGTAATGTCTCTCTTTTCTGCTTTGAGATGTTGGTGATGTGAATAAAGCTGACTTGAGAGAGAACTCTGTCTCGTCATTCACACATTACCACACCTGAATCACGTTAATCCAATCTTCAGGTGCAGGACAGTCTCTCGACATCCATTTTTTTTAGTGCTTTTTTACTTCCCAATATTAAAACAGTGAATAAGTATTTTTCTCCTCATCTTTCCAGTGATTCCGGTAGTAAACCCAAATACAAAGTTACAAAAGAAAAGGGAACTGTTACTTTGAATATTTTCCCCAATATCATCTGTACATTAGTCCAATATTGGTGGATAACTGGGCATGACCAAAACACATGAAAATGATTTGCAGTCTTTTCACCACACAAGCACCAGCAATTCAGCCCTTTACGAGTAAATTTGTTTTGTGCAGGTGTTCTGAAAAATCTTACCAAATTTTTCCATCCAAATTCTCTCCACAGCAGGGATGAGGTACTTTTCCACTGTTGTTGAATGAATGAATGAATGAATGAATGAATCTTTATTTCAGATAGATTAAAAGTACAGATTAAAAGAAACAGAATAATATAACAAAGGGGGAAAGACAATCCAACAAGGTCAAATTAGACAATAACTCCTCTGATTATACAGTTCAACATAAGTTATCCGAAATGGGTGATGGCTGAAGTCGCAGCTTATATTGCCCACCCATATTCCATCCAAGAATCCAAAAGAAAAACAAAACAAGAGCGATTACAATTCAGAACAAAGCTAAGACAAAATGTGACAAAAAACTAAGCTACAACACAACGCAGACTGGATATGACAATCCTTATGTGATTTTACATGTCATCTTGTATATATGTTTGGAGTATTTCTTCCTTTAGTTTTTGTTTAAATTGTCCAAGCGTTGTACATGATTTTAATTCAGGTCCAAAATCGTTCCATAATCTGACTCCTTGCACTGAAACACAGTGTTGCTTGGTGGTAGTTGTCACTGAAGGTTTTTGAAATATACATGTTCCTCTGAAATGATATTGTTTCTCCCTTATTTGGAACAACTTTTGGATATTTGCGGGCAGTGATAGATTCTTCACTTTAAACATTATTATTGCAGTTTTAAAGTCAACCAGATCTTTCAACCTGAGAGCTTTTAATTTAAGAAAAAGTGGGTTTGTTGGTTCCCTGTAAGCAGCTTTGTTTATTATTCTAATAGCTCTCTTCTGAAGCATAAAGACTGGTGTGGCGGGATTATATAATAAAATATTTGTCATAAAGTACAGGAATTATTTATTTTATTTAATAGTGGGTGTGAAAGGGGGCGGAGTTAAACCATCACTTCTACACCCGCTAAATTAAATAAAAGCACTCGTAAAAGGGGGCACCAGTCACAATGGACAATAATATTAACTTTAATTTTATTTAATTTTGTACCTTCAATTACTTAATGGATCAGTCTCAAAGTTTCAGTGGGTTCTTCTCTTGCAGTGATTAGGAAACATATACACTACCGTTGAAAAGTTTGGGGTCACCCAGACAAATATTTTGTGTTTTCCATGAAAAGTCACACTTATTTACCACCATGAGTTGTAAAATGAATAGAAAATATAGTCAAGACATTGACAAGGTTAGAAATAATGATTTGTATTTGAAATAATAATTTTTTCCTTCAAACTTTGCTTTCGTCAAAGAATCCTCCATTTGCAGCAATTACAGCATTGCAGACCTAACATGACTGCACAAGGGTTTTCTAATCATCTATTAGCCTTCTGATGCAATGAGCAAACACACTGTACCATTAGAACACTGGAGTGATAGTTGCTGGAAATGGGCCTCTATACACCTATGTAGATATTGCACCAAAAACCAGACATTTGCAGCTAGAATAGTCATTTACCACATTAGCAATGTATATTAGATATTAGAGTGTATTTCTGATTAGTTTAAAGTTATCTTCATTGAAAAAAGTGCTTTTCTTTCAAAAATAAGGAAATTTCTAAGTGACCCCAAACTTTTGAACGGTAGTGTATATGCAAAAGGAAAACGCTCCAACTTCTCTCATTCACCCTTTTATTAAACTCATTCAGGTTACATGGCATGGCATTCAAATGATGGATAAACAGATTCAAATGATAACAGCGTACGATATCATATCAACTGATATTGGATTCCTGAACATAAAATCCAGCGTTACACCTCTGTAGAACCAAGGAGGAACCAGACTTATGTTTCAACGGTAAATGAGGCTGAAATGTCCAACAAAACAATGCAATTTTATGGGGAAAATTCATAAGCTGATTATCTAAAAATGACTTCTGAATTAATCTACAAAAATTAAGGGCAGTTACTTAAAAATGACTAAGAGAATTCCTTCAGTTTACAGCTTTACCCTGTGGCTGAGAGACTAATTGAGCCCTGAAATACAGGCTATATTCAATTGTAATTTAATTGTTCGGACATCACGTTTTAACCCAGCAGATAGGAGAAGTAGGAGTTTCACTTATGAAAACAGCTGTAGGTCCATGTTTCAGCGGGTTGATACCGGCTGAGTTGGGAGTTAGGACGTCGGAGGAAGCGGCTGCTGCAATGCTTCCTCACAGCCGTGGAAGTGCAAACTCAGCTGGGGGCTCTCCAGACAATGGCAGCAGGGGATGGTCTGTCACCGAGCGGCGTGACAAGTCCTTGGAAAACAGTCCGAATTTGAGGTCTCTTGTAGCGGGATAGACCAAAAAAACTGAAGGAGAAACTTCTCAGTCAGGTGGGTATGAGGCCGGAAAGAGAGTCCAAAAAAAAGTCTCTGTTCACTTTAAATTAGGTAAATTAAAGGTCCACTTTAACGGCGTGAAAAGTCATAAAAAAAATGAGAAAAACATTTACTAGGATAAGAATGGCTTCTGAGGTGAAGGAAAAGGTTTGAGAATTTGATTCTCTTGTGGGACACATATGTGGGTTTCATATGCTTCACATGTATATTACTGTATGCTTACTGTATGCTTCACGTCTCAGATGAACAAAAGGACTGAGCCTCCTAGGAGATAACAGGAGGATGTGAAATGTGGCCTTTTGTATGCAAAGAGATGGCCTTGACGGATTTCCTGGCCACCAGTGACTTTAGGTGGAGGTGAGAAGACCTGGAAGAAGATGCATTGTGACTTGGGATTAAATACAATGTGACTGTGTGCTTTGATGTCCTGGGGTATAAAGGGACGAATGTCTGGGGGTTTCTTTCTCTTTTTCTGTTTTTGATGATGTTGGAGAATGGAATAAACCTGACTCTTGAGATAAACTCAGCCTTGTCATTTCCACATTCTCCACACTGGTGACCCTAAGACGTATCATGAGTGAAAGAAATTCTCCCGAGCCGGACTCGTCAGGAGCCAGCCAAACGAATGCAGCCACAGTTCAGCTACCGGACTTCTGGCAGAACAATCCGCGCTCCTGGTTTAGCGCGGTCGAGGCGCAGTTCAACCTCCGGAGGATTTCGGCAGACACCACAAAGTTCTACCATGTGGTTGCAAAACTGGACAACCACACAGCCCAGCATGTGGAGAGCCTGATCAACCAGCCGCCAGACAGCGACAAGTACGGCGCGTTGAAGGCTGCACTCATCCGGTACTTCACTCCCTCAGTGGAGGAGCGAGCAGAGGGGCTCCTGGCGCTGACTGAATTTGAAAGCGACAGGCCTGCGGACCTGATGGAGAAGCTGTTGAGGTTGAAAGACTCTGACAATGATCACTTCATCTTCGCCCACCTTTTCCTCAGGACCTTACCGTCAGCGGTGAGAGTGACCCTGGTCAGTTCACCACTGTTGGCCCAACGAGACAACCGCGAGCTGGGCCAGGAGGCGCAACGACTCGTCAACGCCACCAAACAGCGTGCGGCCACGGCCGCGGCAGCAGAGCTCAGCGCAATGTCCGGAGTTGGCAGGGGGCCAGAGGCTGCAGTACCAGACTCACCGACGACGGCGGCGGCAGAGGCCAAGAAGCACGGAGCAGACGATGTCCTTTGTTTCTACCATCGCCGCTTCACAGAGAGGGCACGTAAATGTATACCACCGTGCCATTTCAAGCGCTCGGGAAACGCCAAGACCGGGGGTCGGTAGCAGCTGCAGCCCTCGGGGAGGAGAACAAGCTGCTCTACTTGAAGGATGCGCGCTCGGGGAGACATTTCCTCGTGGACACAGGCTCCCAGCTGAGTTTCATCACACCTTCCTCCGCTGACCGGCTGGCACCTTCCAGTGTTCCCGGGGTGTCAGCAGCGAACGGCTCGGTGATTAAGACCTTTGGTGAGAGGACTCTGCTTCTGTCCCTACACGGCCGTACATTTGAGTGGACTTTTGTCATAGCTGCAGTCAATTTCAATATGTTAGGGGCTGATTTTCTGTGCTCACATGGTTTGTTGGTTGATCTTGCTAACAGGCGCCTGGTTAATGCACTCTCTTTTTATTCTATTCCCTGTACAGCTCGAGTGGCCCCGCCAACAGCACAACCCAACGTCACAGCTGCAAGTGGTAAGTTCCACACACTGCTCACTCAGTTCCCAGCACTCACGGTCCCAACATTTTCGGCGACCGTGGCTAAACACGGGGTGGAACATTTTATTACTACCACCGGACCGCCCGTTTTTGCAAAAGCTCGGCGCTTGGATTCAGCTAAACTGACCATAGCGCGCGAGGAGTTCGCCAACCTGGAAAAGTTGGCCATCATCAGGCATTCGAAAAGCCCATGGGCTTCACCGCTTCACATGGTCCCGAAAGCTGACGGCTCGTGGTGACCTTGCGGAGATTTCCGCAGGTTGAACAACGCTACAGCGCACGACCGCTACCCAATCCCGCATATCCAAGATTTTTCAGTTCATTTGGCGGGGGCGCGCGTTTTTTCTAAGATAGACTTGGTACACGGTTACCACCAGGTCCCAGTGCGCGCTGAAGACATACCCAAAACAGTGGTAATAACTCCGTTCGGGCTATTCGAGTTTTTGCGCATGCCATTTGGGCTTAAAGGCGCGACGCAGACGTTCCAACGCATGATGGACGCGGTGTTGCGCGATCTCCCCTTCGTGTTCGTCTACCTGGACGACATATTGGTAGCCAGCGCGTCCGAAGACGAACACGAAAACCACCTCACGGCAGTTTTCCGGAGGTTGGGAGAGCACGGGTTAATAATCAACCCAGTGAAGTGTCAGTTCGGGGTGACGCAGATTGATTTTTTGGGGCACCGCGTCTCTCCAGAAGGAGCAGTTCCTCTGCCTGACATAGTGCGCGCAGTAACAAATTTTCCCCAGCCACAAACGGTCAAAGCGTTACAGGAGTTTTTGGGAATGGTGAATTTTTATAACCGTTTCCTCCCCCGCGCAGCGCAGCTCATGCAACCATTGTATGCTGCACTAAAAAAACAAAAACCCACAAATAAAATCGAATGGTCTCCAGAGCGAGAGCGCGCATTCTCGGAAGTTAAAACAGCCCTGGCAAATGCTGCGTTGTTAGCACATCCAGTCCCAACGGCCCGCATAGTGCTCACTACTGACGCGTCAGATGTGGCCATAGGGGCGGTCGTGGAGCAGTATGCAGCCGGAGCTTGGCGACCACTCGCCTTTTTCAGCAGGACCTTGAGCGATAGTGAACAAAAATACAGCGCATTCGACAGGGAGTTGTTAGCTCTCCACTTGGCCATTCGCCACTTCTAGTTCTGGCTGGAAGGACGCCGTTTCACCGCGTTCGTGGACCACAAGCCGCTGACTTTCGCGATGGCCAAGGTTTCAGAACCGTGGTCGGGCCAGCAGCAGAGACAGCTGGCCACGATCTCAGAGTTTACTACCGATATCCAGCATGTGGCGGGTAAACTTAATGTAGTGGCAGACTGCCTCTAGCGTGCCGTGGCGAGCGAGAGCGAGCCCCTACAGCCCGCGTAGGGGTAGATTTTGCAGCCAGGGCCGCGGATCGGGTTAGTGACGCAGAAGTGCGCGTGGCCCCAGTCCGCATAGGGATAGATTATGCAGCCATGGCCGCGGATCAGGTTAGCGACGCGGACGTGCGCACGCTCCAGTCTGGACCAACAGGGTTAAGGCTGGAGAACAGGGTGCTGCAAGACGGTATCCCCCCCAATCTGCGATGTCTCCACTGGGCGATCGCGTCCTGTGGTACCGGCCGCGTGGCGCCGCCGCGTTTTTGACTCAATCCGTTCTCTGGCGCACCCGGGAGTGCGCGCGTCGGTCAAAATGGTGGGAGAGAAATTTGTATGGCCGAACATGCGCAAACAAGTTAGAGAGTGGGCGGCAGCCTGCATGGCTTGTCAACAAGCCAAGGTACACAGACACACGAGAGCTCCCTTGGAGCCGTTTCACATCCCAGCTAAGAGGTTTGATCATGTTCATGTGGACCTCGTAGGCCCCCTCCCGCCCTCACAGGGGTGCACACATCTTTTGACAATGGTTGACCGCACCACGCGCTGGCCGGAAGTGGTCCCACTGTCGTCAACCACAGCCGAGGAGGTGGCGCGCGTGTTTCTAACGGCATGGGTAGCACGTTTTGGAGTCCCGTCGGACATTGCGTCCGACAGAGGCCCTCAATTTGTTTCCGAACTTTGGTCAGCGATGGCCCGCAGCCTGGAGGCAACGATCCACCGCACGACCGCATACAATCCACAGGCTAACGGGTTATTCAATTCAATTCAATTCAATTCAATTCAACTTTATTTATATAGCGCCATTTCACAACAACAGTCATCTCATAGCACTATCAACTGTAGGGGGGACCCCCACAGTTGCAGAAAGACCCCAGCAATCAGGCGATCCCCTGTGAGCAAGCACTTGGCGACGGTGGAGAGGAAAAACTCCCTTTTAACAGGAAGAAACCTCCAGCAGAACCAGGCTCAGGGAGGGGCAGTCATCTGCTGCGACTGGCTGGGGGGTGAGGGGATAGAGAAGAAGAAAAGAACAGACATGTAGAGAGCAAACAGCACGATGGGGACTCAATCTATAGGAGAGAACAAACAAATGTTAATGACCAGCAAAAAAAAAAATATTTCATAGAGAGTGAGGAAAGGAGTGAGGCCCAGTGCATTACTGGAGGTCCCCCGGCTGACTAAACCTATTAGCAGCATAACTAAGGGAGGGTTCAGAAACACATGATCCCTCCCTAATTGTAGGCTATATCAAAAAGGTAGGTTTTAGCCCTATTCTTAAAAACAGAGATCGAGTCTGACTCCCGAATCCAGATTGGCAGCTGATTCCACAGGAGAGGAGCTTGATAACTGAAGGCTCTGCCTCCCATTGTACTTTTGGAGATTCTAGGTATTCTAGGTATTACAAGTAATACCTAGAATATATACCTAGAATACCAAGAACTATATATAAAAAAGTATTACATTCTAGGTATTACAAGTAATCCTGCATCCGTTATGTGAACGTTTTCACAGGTCATTGAAGGCGGCCCTCAGAGCGTCGCTTACGGATGCAAATTGGGTGGACAAGCTACCATGGGTTTTATTGGGGTTGCGTTCTGCACCTAAAGAGAATTTAGAAGCCTCCCCGGCTGAGCTAGTTTTCGCACAGCCACTTCGGCTGCCCGGGGAATTTCTCCTAGATAATCCGGCGCCAGAGTGCTCCCCAGCTCAGCGGTTGCAGAGTAGCACAGAATCGAGCACGCTGCCTGGCCCCGTTCACCACAGTTTTCCGCGCGTTTTTGTGCCTAAGGCTTTAAAAAATGCGGAGTTTGTTTTTGTCAGACACGATGCCCATCGCCCACCGTTGCGACCACCTTATGATTGACCATTTAGAGTGCTGGAGACAGGAGATAAGCATTTTTTGCTAGATTTGGGGGGGCAGAAAAGAAATGATTGGCATAAACAGGCTCAAACCCGCTTTTGTGGTGGCTGACGAAGGTGTGCAGTTGGCCAGGGCTCCTCGGCGTGGCAGACCCCCTAGAGAGCATTCCCCAGAGCACCCACAGGGATTGACTAACAGTTCTCATCCTCAGACAGGAGCTCCCCAGCAGGAGGGCGCCGCGGAGGTGGTAAAGCCTGCTTACAGCAGATACGGGAGAAGACTGAGGCCCAAGCAGCATGTGGACTGATGTGTGTGATTTTTCATGACATGCAGACTGTTATTACGTTGTTCCATCTTAGACGTTTGGGGGGGGGGGGGGTCATGTGGGACACATATGTGGGTTTCATATGCTTCACATGTATATTACTGTATGCTTACTGTATGCTTCACTTCTCAGATGAACAAAAGGACTGAGCCTCCTAGGAGATAACAGGAGGATGTGAAATGTGGCCTTTTGTATGCAAAGAGATGGCCTTGAGGGATTTCCTGGCCACCAGTGACTTTAAGTGGAGGTGAGAAGACCTGGAAGAAGACGCATTGTGACTTGGGATTAAATACAATGTGACTGTGTGCTTTGATGTCCTGGGGTATAAAGGGACGAATGTCTGGGGGTTTCTTTCTCTTTTTCTGTTTTTGATGATGTTGGAGAATGGAATAAACCTGACTCTTGAGATAAACTCAGCCTCGTCATTTCCACATTCTCCACACTTTTAAAAAGCGCGCTCTAAAGAAAAAAAAAGTGATTTCTCCTCAGTAACCAGAAAAACTAACGCAGGATTTGACAAAATTCACAAAGAACAATTTAGATAGAATAAAACTACACAGGACCTTGAAACGGTGGAATAAAATCTTCCTCTGAGATCTAGATTACTATTCTGCTTCTTTAATCTTAACTTAGTTCCTAATCTTTCTCAAAATCTCTTTCTTCCTCCTTTTCTGTGTTTCTAATTCTAACTTAACTTTTTAACTGCATAGCTTGTCTCTGTGTAGGTGTTTCTCTTGCTCTCCTGACTTAACTTTTCTTTCATCTTTGATCTTCTCTTGTTCTCTCTTACATAACTGTCCGCAGGGCAGCTTCCACTACTTTTAAATGACCCCGCCTGGTCATAAACTTGTGATGCCGAGCGCAAGACTGACCAATCGACTTTATCAAAAGCAGTTTGAAATGGCTGCCATCCAATGTGAGAACATTTCTTTGTTTGAGAGCAGCCAATCAAACGAAGACACCATCCCATGAAATTGCAGAGAAAAATCAACACTCAGTTCTTATGAAGTTAGGTGCTCAATATAAAATCCAACTAAATTAAATGACACCTGGAGGTTGTTGGAGGTGACCAGGTGATCACATGCATTGAAAAGTTCTTGATGTTTAACCGGTTTGCGGTTGGAGGTTAGAAAACCTTTGGCCTTCCAGAGTGCCAAGTGACAAGTGAAACTGAGGCGTGCATAGTTGAAGTCAGTGCAGATGACCAATGTGCGAATGCCATGGTCTATGGCAAGTTGCAGTGTAAGGAGTACACCTGCAATTTCCGCATACTGGGATGATTGGGAACCCAGTTGAAAGTTGTGGGGTTCACAAGGCTGATTGTTCAACCATGCCACACCCACACCAGCACGAATGTGAGTTTCATGGTGAAAAGAACAACCATCGACATAGGCGGTGACCATATCTTGACTGATGTTCTGGTCAAAGTAGTGATGGTTTGGGTCTTCAGTGACTGTAGGTGGCTCTGCACGAATGGATGGTCCTGGAGTGTCCTCAGAGCACCGTTGGCAGGCCGCCAAGTCTGTGCCGAGTGGGCTTCTCAACTTTTGTGCGTAGTGGACCTCCACGTCAAAGCTTTGTAGAGCCATCAACCAGGAGGCTATTCTGGCATTTGTTACAACGCCTTCTCTGATGCGTTGACTGTTAAGGAAGACCACTGGTTGGTGGTGAGTCTCAACTGTGATTCTCTGGCCTCCCACATAGTTGGAGAAATGCTTGACTGCCCATACAGTGGCCAGAAGGGCTTTTTCGCAGTCCGAGTATTTCAGTTCCGGACCAGAGAGGGTTTTGCTGGCATAGGCCACAACTCGTTTGTCGTGGTCGTAGATTTAGTATAATCCAGCACTTAAGCAGTTGGCAGAGAACCCCACTTGTAAGAAGAATGGCTGGTCGCATTTGGGATAGGCCAAACATGGTGCTGTGCATAACTTTTGCTTCAACGTTAGCATAGCCTGTTCTTGAGCCTTAGACCAAATGAAAGGGGTGTCCTTTCGTAGGAGGTCTGTAAGGGGTTTTGCCAAGTCTGCATAATCCTCAATGAACTGACGTGAGTAGTTGCATACCCCTAGGAAGCTCCGGAGTTCGGAGATGTTGGTAGGGGCTTTGATGTTTAGCACAGCTTGAATTCGTGCCGTTTGTGGTAGGACCCCTTTGGATCCTACCAAGAGTCCAACATAGTTGACTTTGGTTTTGCACCATTGGCATTTGGAGAGAGAAATTTTGGCTCCTGCTCACGTGAGCTGGCCAAGGACATGGTCGATTTCAGTGAGGTGGGTGTCCAGAGTTGGACTCCGAATGAGAATGTCATCAACATAGATGAGGTTACCTCTGTCTCGGGCGTCTGGACATGCTTTGTTCAAGAAAATGTTGAACTCTGCAGGAGAGTTAGCATAACCGAAAGGGCATCGGGTGAATGTGTATTGGCGATTCGTGAACGTGAAGGCTAGTTTGTGTTGGTCTTCAGCTTGGACAGGAATAGTCCAAAAACCAGAAGCAATGTCCAGTGTTGAGAAGTATTTGGCATCTTTTACTCTAGGGAGTTCTTGCTCCAGTTGAGTCATAGGCCACCTAGAGAGAGGAACTTGAGTGTTCAATTTCCTGTAATCAATGGTGAGTCTCCACTTACCATTGGGCTTTAGGACAGGCCATAAGGGGGCCGAGTAGGTACTGTTGCATGGCCTGATTATGTCACGGTCCAGTAGGTCACTGATTATTTCTTGTACTGGGCCGTACGAGGCCAAGGGAATCTTGTACTGCCTGACGTAGGTGGGAGGAGCGTCAGGTGGTGTAGGAATGCGTACTGAGTGGATTGTGGTCAGTCCACAGTCCAAGGAGTCTTTGGAGAAGGATTGTTCGTATTTAAGAAGAACTTGGTGAAGTTTTTCACGTTCTTTGTCAGAAGTTAGGGCATCAGCATCAGCTACCACCTGTGCAATCTCTTCAGCGATAGTGAGGACTGGTTTTGGTGGAGCATCGCTGGGATTGTCATTGGTTTGCTGATCGGACTCCGATGGAAGGAGCTCAATGGCTTGGACAAGCATTTGGTCATTGTTGGTCAAGTCGATTCATCCAACTGACTCTTTGTCAGGGGTTGGCATTGACACAAGAGCGATGGCCTTAGAAGGCTTAGTGTAAATGACTGTAGGTTCAAGAGAGTCGGCCCAAAGAGAATCAGGGAGGCCGCCTAGCACAGGAACAGTCAGTTCAAAATCGTGGAAATCTGTGGTGATGAGCCAGCCAAGAGGCGTGGCCTTGGGCAGGAAGATGGTCTCTGCCGTGGGGTTGTTTACCAGCAATGTGGTGGTTCTGTAGTCTAGGCTTAGAAGGGGCATGGCCTCCAGAGTTAAGCCTAGGTTGTCAAGCAAAGGAGCCGGTTGGAAAAATGCTTGTGGATGCATAAGTTTCTGTCCAGTCTGAATGCATAGTTGGACCGGGTAGCACGTGACATTAGCAGGTATGAGACAATGTTGAGTGTTCAGTACCTGGCAGGCCTCAGGGATGGTCTGGCCTGACTTTAGAGTGTCAAGATCTGGTTTAGAGTGAGTGTCTCGAACTGGGGTGAGAGACCATAAGACATTGTTTATGGTATCAACCTGGGTTCCAAGTCTCACAAGAAGATCACTGCCGATGTAGACTGCATGTGGCAGGTTGGGAACGACCAAGAAGGGATGAGTCAGCAGTCTGTGGTTCCACTGAAGGTGGATGGCACAGATACTTGTGGTGATCAATGTTTTGTTTGATTTGGTCCCAGCAGGGAAACGAAAAGACTTGTTAGTGACCATAAGGTCAGGGTATTTCTCGTGTAGAGAGTCGAAATGTGTCTGGCTGATTGCGGATTTATCAGCCCAGAGAGCCAGTACCACGTCTTCTACGTGGGAGCTTTGGATAACTAGTCCTTTGACCACTTGGGGGCAGTACTCTTCGTTGGCTGCCCCTGGTTTTAGGGTGCAAAGGGATGAACTGTGTTCATTTAAGGTTGGGTTGTCAGATGTGGTGACATGAGAAGGGGTGCCTGTTTCAGCCTGGTCCCCAAGGTCACCTTCCGTCAAACTTTGTTGGGTCAGCAGTGCGAGTGGGTTGACTCCTGGAACATCCAAGGTGTCAAGAGTGTAGCACTGTGATCCGGTTGCTTCAGGTAGAGTGGTTGGAAGAGGTTGTCGAACTTGAGCCCATAGCTTGAGATTCTTGAAGTCTATCAGAGGCTTAAAGTGATTAAGTAGATCCTTGCCTATCAGCAATGGAATTGAGTTGAGATTGGACACATAGACTGGATGGATCAAGGTCATGGGCCCAATGGAGATTTTTATCAATGACATGTGTGACACAGTCTTGTTTGAGGGTGCATAAGGTTGAATAGCTAAGGAGCAAGGTCTTAGTTTCAAGTCTTTGTGCGCATGGTTAGCAGTGACACGTAGGTGTTCAAAAAGGTCCCACGACATGAGTGTGATGTCCGCTGCGGTATCCAGTAGGGCTTCATCCGTCATCACATCTTCCAGGGTCAATGAGAGGAAAAATTTTCGTGCAACCCCCCTCTCCGTAAAATCACACAGGAATTCTTGGACCGGTGGTTCAACGCAGATTAAAGAGTCACCTGTTTAGGGCGAGTGAGGTTTCCCAGGTAGCTGGACTACCAAAATGGCACTGGGTGGCGTTGCATTCTGGAGCTCCTCCTGAGTTTTGGGTGGAGGATGCTCGGGTGTGTCTTCAGTATCCTTCCCCTTTGTAGTAGGAGATTCCTCAGGGTTGACTTGTGGCAAACCTAAAGGATTGTTTGGGGTGGTCACAATATTTATGGCTAAGACATCTGGCTTCTTGTCCTCTTTCGCCTCTTTTTTCCTCTTCAGTTCGTCAAGTATGCGTTGGAGAGTTTCCAGGTCTTCTCGGCTGAAAATGGGCTTTTCTTTCTTCTCCCAGGGTTTGGAGCTAAACTTACCAGGGGGAGGTCTTGCTTCCCTGTCAAAGTTTTTCCGGCAGTACGAGGGAGGTGACTACCTCCCGCGGTTATGCGAGTCTCGAAATCAATATCTGTCATCCTGGGTATTCGTACCGTATTCTCGTGACTTACCTGGTGGGCTTAGCCTCCGACGGTAGTCAGGTTTTGGTGATGTTGGCTTGGAACTTGGTGTCAAAAATTTTTCCAGGTCATGATTCGACTTATCTTGACTAGACGACTGTCGTCGTTTTATTTGTGACTGAGGTGCTGGAACAGGGGCTGGCCTTGGGGCACCCTCTAGGTCCAGGGTGTCTGATGCGGTGTTGACAGCTAACACCGCGGTAGACTCGGTATGCTTCTGATTGCTTTGTCGCTGTTGCTGGAATGCATAATGTGCAAACTCTCTTAGCTGGTTTATCAAGTTTGTCTTTGGGTTAGCCATAACTCCAAGGTGGTGTCCAATCGTGGGATGGAGATTCTGAATGAAAAGAGTCTTGAAGTTGTGGTCTTCTTCCATCTCAGGCGTGTTTTGAGATCCGAATTATGCGCGCAGGAGTCGCTGGTAGTATGCCTGTGGGGGCTCTAAGCGACCCTGTTTCACAGCTAGGGCTGTCGCTCGCCCTGACTGTAAGCAGTCGTCGGAGAACTCCTTTTCAATGGCTTCATAGAGTTTCCGGTGGTTCATCTTGATGTCAAATGGTTGCCGATCTATAAATTTTGATACCGACCTGTTGGATGTCAACTTAATCAAATAAATGCGATCGTCAGCCGTAGCATCAGGGTATTTACGCAAGTAGTAGTCAATGTCTTGCAAATAAGCCCTGGTATCAGGTGACCCACTGGTTGAGGGGTCAAATTTTGTGACGTGGTGGGCGATCTTATTGAGATCTCAATCAGATGGAATTTGCAAATGTCTTTCGCATTTCCGTTCGGGTCTGAACGGGTCAGGTGAGTGTGAGCTGGGGGAGTCCCCATCCCATGAGGTGATGCCCCCCTTTGTCGAGGGAACCGGACTGTTCATGGCTTCTGGTCTCAGATCCTTTTGTTTCCGGTGGTCTTCCAGCTCTTCTTTGACGTCCTGAAGACCTTGTTGTGCTTCTAGTAGGAGCAGTTTACATTTCCCATAATCGGAGTTTGTTTCGTCCAATTGACCTTCAACTTCCTTGAGTTGATTCTCTTTGTGAAGCAGGGCGGTTCTCAATTCCTCATTTTTTTGCTGAAGTGAGGTATTGTCATTTTCTAGTCGTTGCTTTTCTTCCTCTGCTTGTTCCAGATTTAGCAACGTCTGATCAAGCGTAGCCTGGGTGTCGTCTTTCTCTATGTGAGCTTGTTCCTGCTTTTTCACAAGGGATTTGTTCTCTTTCTTAAGAGAAAGGATGGTTGTTTGTTGTTTCACCAGTTCCTTTTCAGCGTAGAGTACTTGGGTTTCAGCTTGTTTTAGCCTTGCAACTAATGCTAGTGCAAACTTCCCTAACACACCGGGGATTTCCTTTGCTTTCGGTGGGTTAGTTTCACATTCATCTAAAAGTTTTTTCGTGATTTGCTTCAAATCTTTGGGTGGAGTATCCTGAACTTGTTTGGAGAAACCGGGTATAAGGTTGGAAGCCAACTCTTCCAATGTTACTTGAAGGTCATTTAATTCGTCAAGTGGACTCGACATGTTTGACCGTTTATGTAACGCTTAGCTTGAAATCAATTTGCTGATTATAGCTAAAGTTGTGAGTCAAGAGTTAACCTTGAGTGTTGTTTTACAGTGAGGGTAATTACAAGTTTCTTTTGAAGTTTGTTTCAACTTCCAGGCTTGTAAGAAGGAAAGCAAATATTTTGGAAATTCTTTAGAAATGTGGAATATGTGTTAATTTATTTGTTGACACTGTATTTTGATTTGTATTTCACAAGACAAAAACAACAACAACAAAAACTTTTGTATGGATTGACTTCTTTCAGTTCAGTTATCAAAGTGTAGTTTTGGAATAGTCCTCAAGTAGGTTGTGAATTTTTGTTCAATCTCACTTGAAAGTAATGATTTTATTTACAACAGAAAGCAACAAAAATAGAAAAGGTTAAATGCTTTAAGGCTTTAGGGTTACAGTATAAGTCTTCACTTTGTTTTAAAGTTAGAACTGGCTTTGTTTCATTTGTTAAAGCTTATCTTCATTTAAAGGCTTTAAATGTTTTAATAGATACTCAAGAAGGCGACCGGGATGGTCACACTTTTTCAGTGCTGAGACAAAGTCACTGATTTTGCCATTAAAAGTGGCTGGCCTGCAGCGATCGGCGCTCGTGGCGAACACGCACGGGCTGAATTGCCACCTCCGTTGGATTGCCCTTTAATCGCCTTTCTCCAGCGACTTCCTGCGCCTTCCTGAAGCGATTGCTAAGCTAACACTAGTTAGCTTAATGCTACCTGAAGCGATTGCTAAGCTAACGCTAGTTAGCTTAATGCTGGCGCCAGTCTCTAAAAATCTAACCTACAGCGATCGGATATACCTCCGGTGGATTACCCCTTTGATCGCTTTTATCCGGCCACTGTGAGTAAACTGACCAGCGATTCCAGCGCTTCCTTGTGATTCACTGATGTGCCCTACCTGAAGCGATTGCTAAGCTAACGCTAGTTAGCTTAATGCTGGCGCCAGCCATTCCACCTAACACCAGCCTGAATCAAAGCCCAGCTGCGAGGCCCAGCGGAGATACTACCAGGCAGGCGGCTATTTGCTTGACGGGGCTCAGCAGAGATTTCACCCAGGCAGACGGCGGTAGGCGGCGGTGCCCAGCGGAGGACTTACCGTGACTGCAGCGGCGGTGTGCGACGAGACTACCCGAAGCGATTGCTAAGCTAACGCTAGTTAGCTTAATGCTGGCGCCAGTCATTCCACCTTACACCAGCCGGAATCGAAGCCCAGCTGCGAGGCCCAGCGGAGATACTACCAGGCAAGCGGCTATTTGTTGACGGGGCTCAGCAGAGATTTCACCCAGGCAGACAACGGTAGGTGGCGGTGCCTAGCGGAGGACTTACCGTGACCTCAGCGGAGCTCGGTGGCAGCGGCGGTGTGTGACGAGACTCGGTTGGAGGAGCGGGACGGGAGACCAGTTACGGCGACTATGAGCAACGAGACCAGCAACGGAAGGGGCTAGTTGGCTAGCTGAGGCCCAGCTGGATTCGAGGACGATCGGATCAGATTCTGGCGATATAAGCAGAATTTATTTTACTATCCACAGATTTTCTTTTTCCTTCTTTCCAAGAAAGACTGAAGATGGCGGCCACCGGATTAAAAAGTGGGCTGATGGGCACCACTAATAAGCCTTCTCTACTTCTCTACTTCCTCTTCGTTTTGTCTTTGTGTGTCTGGACCTGCAACAAGAAGGATTTTCCGACAAACTCAACCAAAGGTGAAGTTAAAAAGTTTTATCTGTATGGATTTGGGCTTGGACATCTCACCCTACACTCTATGTGGTCTTTAAAAGCCCTGAGCAAAAACTTCCAAATTAAGGCAAACATGGCTGTTAAGCAAAAATCACAATATGGCAGAGGATATACAATTAAAGTTCTGTTAGTTCTGCTACTTCTGGCAGGAGATATTCACCTTAACCCTGGACCTGCCACTATTAAACAGCAGACCACTGGGTTAGCACAAAACCGAGCTGTACAAAAGCAAAAACAACATTTATTTTTCCAAACTGTTAATCATGCACGAGTTCTTTGGGACACCAAGGCTAAACCAAAGGGGATCCTCGGCGGACATTTAAACATACGGAGCATAATCCCCAAAAGAGATGAGATTTCGGTGTTGCTGTTGGACTCAAATCTGGACTACCTTTGTCTCTCAGAAAGCTGGCTACACAGTAACATAGACACTAATATGATCGATATTGTGGGCTACCAGTGTTTTAGAAAAGACAGGCAGGTAGGGAGGGGAGGAGGTGTTTTAATTTACATCAAAGACAAATATAAATGTCAACTGGTTGATTTGAATACTTCACTTGAATGTTTAGCTGTTAATGTATGTCTCTCTCCGGTAATGAATTTCAACATTGCAGTAGTGTACAACCCACCGTCACACAACTCTTCCTTTTATAATGAATTAAGTGATCTGGTTAAACAACTTGAGAAGAACAGAGAAACAATAATTCATGGTGACTTTAATATCAACTGGTCTGATAAAAAAGACAAACAAAAACTGAAAAGCCTCATGACTAAATTTAATTACCAGCAAATCATCAAAGGACCCACCAGGATAACCAAACAATCCAGAACACTTATTGACATGGTATTTACTAATAAACCAGAACGAATAACCAGAACCTATAATCTTGTAACTGGTCTCTCAGATCATAACATGGTTCTTGCTGTCAGGAAACTTACTAAAAAGCGACTACAGTATTTTGGGGGAGTCGATATTGACAAATCAAATTTTATTATCCCCAAATCAAAAAATGAGGAGTTTGAACATTACTTAGAGAATCACAATTGGGAGCAGCTCATGTCAACATGTGAAGTAGATGATTGTTGTAATTTTATAACTGCAACAATCACAAAGTCTATAGAAAAATTTTCAAAGCAAATTAAAAGTAGACAACAGAAGATTAGCCTACCATGGTTAAATAATGAAATAAGAAAACTTATGAAGAGGCGAGACTATGCACTGAAAACATCACTAACCTCCAAACTACAAAATGATCACCTTGTGTACAAAAGTTTAAGAAATAAAGTGGTACATGAGCTGCGAAAATCAAAAATATCTTATTACAATAAACTGATAGATCATGCAAAGGGTAACAACAGTTCCCTATGGAGGCATTTAAATAACTTAACTAATAAAAAAAACGATCAGAAGGGGGTAAAGGAACTTAGAATCAATGGCAAGACCGTCAGTGACAAGGCTACTTTGGCAAATGAATTTAATTCACACTTTGTGGGCTCTGTGGAAGACTTAACAAAAATTTTTGTGCTGCCAAATGTGCTCAACAACACAAATTCCATACTTCCAACAGATACTTTTCACATCGATGAGGTAAATGAGAAGTTAATTGCTGGTATTGTTAAAACACTGTCAAACTCAAAAACTAATGATATCTACAATATGAGCACCTCCTTTCTCAAAATGCACAGCAAAATATTAATCAAACCACTGACTCATCTCATTAATCTCTCCATTAGGTCTAGTACATTTCCATCTGGCTGGAAAAAAGCTGTCGTCATACCAGTTCATAAATCAGGCAGTAAAGACGATATATGCAATTACCGCCCAATCTCTATCTTACCAGTCCTATCTAAGGTTCTTGAAAAAGTTGTAGCTACACAGCTGATAGACTACTTACAAGACAGTCAACTTCTTCATCCACATCAATTTGGTTTTAGACCAGGATACTCAACAGAAACAGCAAATTGTTGCCTTATTGAAAACGTCAAACAGTCCTTGGACAGGGGTAATGTGGTAGGAGCTGTTTTTCTAGATCTCAAAAAGGCTTTCGATACTGTAAACCACAGTTTGCTTTTATCCAAAATGGTATCTTTTAACTTCTCCCCAAATACATTAGAATGGTTTGCATCTTATCTCCAGAATAGAGAACAGTGTGTAAAAGTTCACCAGGATAAATCCTCATTTTTAAACAACCGCATGGGTATCCCACAAGGGTCCATTCTTGGTCCTTTACTTTTCAGCATTTTTATTAATGACCTGCCGTTACACTGCTCAGCTGCAACATGCCAACTTTATGCAGATGATGCAGTTATTTACACAGCTGCCAAGACTCCAGCACAGGCTGCAGATGTACTGTCTACAAGTATGGTTGATGTCCAAGAGTGGCTCCTCCAGAACCATCTATTGCTGAACCTTCAGAAAACAGTCTCAATGTGCTTTTCAATCAAAAAATGTAACCTGCAACATTTTAAAGTTAATATACATGATCATGACATCAGTTTAGCTACAGAATTCAAATACCTTGGCATTGTACTAGATCCTCAACTCAAATTTAATCTTCATATAAAGAAAATTTCAAAAACAGTAAAAAAAAATCTGAACTGCTTTAAATTAATTAGATATTACATACCTTACGAAGCAGCTGCACTGTATATGCATTCTATGGTTTTTTCTCATATATCATACTGTTTGACAGTCTGGGCTCAAGCAGCCCCTTCCACAATAAGACATATAGGTTCATTATATAATCAAACCCTAAAAATCTTGGACAAAAAGCCCATTAGGTGGCATCACTGTAATGTTTTAAAAAAATACAACCTATTGAGTTTTGAGAGCTTCATTGACCTCTGTCTTCTGAAATTAACGTTCAAATGTTTCCATAAATCAGCACCCGAGCCACTTGCTGGTTTTGTCCAAAGACAGGACAGCAGCAGAGCCACCAGGAGTTCTGTTAACAATAACTGTAAAATATTCCACCGCAGAACCACATTTGGACAAACAGCTTTCTCTATAAAGGGCAGTCACATCTGGAACACAATGCCAAATGAAATTAAAATAATAACGGACTTTAAAACATTCACTAAAAATGTTAAAAACTGGCTGAAAAATAAACAAGAATGTACTCATGTATGAATTAATTGTCTGCAAAGTGAGAGTGAATGAAGGGAAGGAATAAATGTGTTTGTTTATAGTGAGTGACGGAGGGAGGAAGGCCTGAAATAGGCAAATGTGAGTTATGTTATATGTGTTAAATGTGAGTCAGGCTGTTATATTTGTGTATTTATAATATTTATAATATTTATGTTAAATGTGAGTCAGGCTGTTATATTTGTGTATTTATAATATTTATAATATTTATAATTGTGTATTTATAATTTTTCTGCATTGATGTATGTGGTTATTGTGTATATTTTTTATCTTGATTCTTTTTTCTAAAGCCCATCCAGGGACAAGAGTTGCAAATTAGCTAATAGCTATACACTCTATGTGCAACACATCAGATTGATTGTCTTTGATTAATTGTCTATGTTTATTGCACTGTCCCTGTCAAATAAACTAATCTACTACTACTACTAATATTTACAATTTAGGAAACAAATGAATTGTCTTTGCATATTGTCACTAAGGCTTCCTTAGGATTAAAGTTAATGATTATTTAAAAAGAGAAGAAAAAAAAATGTTTTACAGACTAGTCAAGGTTTCCACCTTTTGACTTATTTCAAATCCTGGTGAGAAATAGTGAGTTGGTTAAATGTTTTTTCTTCTCCTGGGGAGGAAACATGAATCAAAAGCAACACACTGGCTGTAAATAAGCTAAAGCTTTCAAGTGTTAATTGCTCAATGTGGTTTCCTAATTTTGGAAAAAAAAAATTTGGTTAAATATTTAGTAAATCATTAAATCTTTACCAACATGCACAGGATTAACATTAACTTGAGTCTAAATGAACATTGTCATTTATTTGAATCCCGAAGTTGAATGGCTTCCTGTGAAAGAAATCACAAAGTGATATTTAAAAAAAAAACAAAACACATATATAAAGTTTGCAGACTTTTAGCGTAAGATGTGTAAATATATGCTTTTAACTAAAAAGATTAAAATACACTACCGTTCAAAAGTTTGGGGTCACCCAGACAATTATTTTGTGTTTTCCATGAAAAGTCACACTTATTTACCACCATGAGTTGTAAAATGAATAGAAACTATAGTCAAGACATTGACAAGGTTAGAAATAATGATTTGTATATGAAATAATAATTTTTTCCTTCAAATTTTGCTTTCGTCAAAGAATCCTCCATTTGCAGCAATTACAGCATTGCAGACCTAACATGATTGCACAAGGCTTTTCTAATCATCCATTAGCCTTCTCATGCAATGAGCAAACACATTGTACCATTAGAACACTGGAGTGATAGTTGCTGGAAATGGGCCTCTATACACCTATGTAGATATTGCACTAAAAACCAGACATTTGCAGCTAAAATAGTCATTTACCACATTAGCAATGTATAGAGTGTATTTCTGATTAGTTTAAAGTTATCTTCATTGAAAAAAAGTGCTTTTCTTTCAAAAATAAGGAAATTTCTAAGTGACCCTGTGGTGATATTAGTTGTTGGTCTCACACACAAAATTGGGTCTTTTAATGTGAAGGTGGAGTTTTAATGTGAAGGTGGAGTTTTTCCGTTTTGGATGGAGATAAAAGCAGGAAGTGAAAAAATGTAAATAAAGTTTTTCCAGACAGACTTACACGTATCCTGTCTGTTTTTCCGTAACTTCTACATTGGTGACCCCGACATTTGAAGAATGTTTAATCAAGCGACTTCTTCTGATATCGCCGCCACGGCGTCTGTATCCACTGCGGTTCCCGTACCAGATGTTTTTGCGGCTACAATTAAATTACCGGACTTTTGGCAGCACGACCCGGAGCCCTGGTTTCAGCATGTCGAGGCTCAGTTCCATCTGCGCGGAATAACCACAGATGACACGAAGTATTTCCATGTGGTCGCAGCTTTGGATTCTGCCACTACTCGTCGTTTGATGGGACTGCTCCGGGACCCGCCTCACGCTGACAGGTACGTCACTCTGAAGAGGGCTCTACTGCAGCTGTACCAACTCTCTGATATAGAGCGCGCTGATCGTCTTCTGTCTATGACTGGTTTGGGGGACAGCAAACCTTCTGAGCTGATGGAGAATATGTTGGCACTTCTTGGTTCAGGAGACAGTTCATTTCTGTTTATCCACCTGTTTCTGCGTCAGCTTCCGCCTCCAGTGCGCACTGTCCTGGCCAGCTCGCCCCTCATTTGTACTAAGGATTATCGGGGTTTGGCTGGAGAAGCGGACAGGCTTTGGCTGGCTTCTCGTCATTTGTCGGTGCATGCATTGCCGCCTGGGCAGTCTGATGGAGAAGTCTCGGTGGGTGTGGCCGCAGTATTGGATCGCCGTAAGAAAGAGAGCAGCATGTGTTTTTATCACCGCCGTTTTGGACCGAAGGCTCGGCGCTGTATTCCACCGTGCTCTTTCCAGCCACAGGGAAACGAGAAGGCCGGTGCTCGCTAGCAGCTGCGTGCACCGGCACCAGCAATAAGCTGCTTTTTATTGAGGACTGCGCAGCTGGACGTCGTTTTTTGGTGGATTCGGGAGCGCAGCGGAGCATCGTTCCCCCCTCTTCGGCTGACGTCATGGAATATGAACATGGACCTCCACTGGACGCTGCTAATGGTACTCCTATTCGCACCTTTGGCACCAGGTTCATTACTGTGTGTTTTAACGGCCGTGAATTTAGTTGGGACTTTGTGGTAGCATCTGTAGCAGTTCCTATTCTTGGCGCAGATTTTTTGTGTGCTTACAGACTGTTGGTTGACGTAGCTAACAGATGTTTGATTGATGCTGTGTCTTTTGATTCTTATCCATGTACACTGGGTGGGGCTGGTCCACTGCTTGCTAACATGCTCGCCTCAGGAGACAGATACCAGCGCCTTCTCTCTGAGTTTCCTGCTCTCACTGTGCCTACGTTTTCTGCGGCAGTAGTTAAGCATGGGGTTGAGCATTATATTACTACTGTGGGTCCACCTGTTTTTGCTCGTGCACGCCGTCTGGATGCTGCTAAGTTGGCCATTGCTAGAGATGAGTTTGCCAATATGGAGCGGCTGGGTATTGTGCGCCGTTCCGACAGTCCGTGGGCTTCTCCCCTCCACATGGTCCCTAAGTCAGATGGGGGTTGGCGTCCTTGTGGAGATTTTAGGCGCCTTAACAACGCTACTACCAACGACAGGTACCCAGTCCCCCATATCCAGGATTTTTCTTCACGTCTGGCAGGGACAGTCATTTTTTCTAAAGTGGATTTAGTGCGTGGTTATCATCAGGTGCCTGTCCATCCCCAGGACGTCCCCAAGACAGCGGTGATCACTCCATTTGGACTGTTCGAGTTCTTGAGGATGCCGTTCGGCCTTAAGGGTGCTGCGCAGACGTTTCAAAGGCTTATGGACTCTGTGTTGCGGGACATGCCTTTTTTATTTGTATATCTGGACGATATACTGGTGGCGAGCGCTTTGGTGGAGGAACATGTGTTGCACCTTCACCAGCTTTTCAGACGTCTCTGTGACCATGGACTGATAGTGAATCCCGTGAAGTGTCAGTTTGGGCTCTCAGAACTTGAGTTCTTGGGGCACAAGGTATCCCAGCAGGGTGCCGTGCCCCTCCCGGCTAAAGTCGAAGCAGTTTTAGCTTTTCCACGCCCCTCCTCTGTCAAGCCCCTGCAGGAGTTTTTGGGCATGGTTAATTTTTACAACCGTTTTATACCTCATGCTGCCCATATTATGCGTCCGCTATATGAGGCCTTGAAGGGTAAGAGGGGTAATCAGGACATTGAGTGGACTCATGAGAGGTTATGTGCTTTTGATGGGGCTAAAGCTGCACTGGCTGATGCTGCCTTGTTGGCTCATCCAGATCCCACGGCCGCCATTGCTCTTACCACCGACGCATCTGATTATGCTGTCGGAGCAGTTTGTGAGCAGTGGGTGGGCAATTCCTGGGAACCTCTGGCCTTTTTTAGTAGACAGTTACGCGAGTCAGAAAGGAAGTACAGCACCTTTGACAGGGAGCTGTTGGCCCTTTTCTTGGCGACAAGGCATTTCAGGTTTCTTTTGGAGGGCCGTAAATTCACCGCTTTTGTGGACCATAAACCTCTCACGTTTGCCATGGCCAAGTCCACTGAACCTTGGTCAGCTCGGCAACAACGGCAGCTTTCGGCTATTTCCGAGTTCACTACAGACATTCAGCATGTGGCTGGTAAGACCAACTTGGTGGCGGACTGTCTTTCTCGTGCACCAGTTGCTGCTGTTCATTTGGGCATGGACTATGCTGAGATGGCTGCCGATCAGTTGTTGGACCCGGAGGTGCAGGTGCTTCGTTCCACGGAGTCCAGTTTGCAGTTGGAGGATGTCTGCTTTCAAGACAGTGGCGCCACTCTTCTGTGTGATACTACACTGGGAAAACCACGACCTCTGGTGCCTGTGGCTTGGCGTCGTCGTGTTTTTGACGCTGTTCATTCTTTGTCGCATCCTGGGGTTAAGGCTTCGGTCAAGTTGGTGAGCACCAAGTTTGTATGGCCGGGTCTTAGAAAGGATGTGAAGACTTGGACGACAACCTGTGTGGCATGCCAGCGTGCTAAGGTGCAGCGCCACATAAAGGCTCCACTGGAGCCTTTTTGGATTCCGGAGCGACGTTTTGATCATGTTCAGGTGGACCTAGTTGGACCTCTTCCTCCGTCTCGCGGTTTTACTCACCTCTTCACTATGGTGGACCGGACTACGCGATGGCCGGAGGTGGTTCCCCTGACATCAACTACAGCATCTGATGTTGCCCGGGCATTTATCTCCTCTTGGGTGTCCCGTTTTGGTGTCCCCTTGGACGTTACCTCTGACAGGGGCCCGCAATTTACCTCTGCACTTTGGAATGAAGTAGCTGGTAGTTTGGGGGTTAAACTTCATCGGACCACAGCATACCATCCACAAGCTAATGGGCTATGCGAGCGGTTTCATCGGACTATGAAAGCGGCCCTTCGCGCGTCATTGGTGGATAGTGGATGGGTGGACAGATTACCGTGGGTTTTGTTGGGTTTGCGTTCAGCCCCCAAGGAAGACCTGCATTCCTCTTCTGCTGAGTTGGTCCTTGGCCAGACCTTGAGGGTTCCAGGGGAGTTTCTTCCTACCAGTCCAGGGTTAGGTCCCAGTATGGTTAAGAGGCCTAAGTGTCGAGAGGAAGCTAGGGCTTTTGTTCCTGTGGCTGCGCACCACTGCCTTCCTCAGTCTTACGTCCCTGACAGCCTTAGGTCGGCTAAATATGTTTTTGTCCGGCACGATGCCCATCGTTCTCCCCTGCAGGCACCTTATGATGGCCCTTTTCGGGTGTTAGAAACAGGCCATAAGGATTTTTTGGTTGAGTTGGGGACTGGCCAGGATCGGATTTCGGTGGATCGTTTGAAGCCTGCGCATGTTCTTTGTGACAATGAGGTTGAGTTAGCCCACCCGGCTCGGCGGGGGCGCCCTCCCAACCCTGCGCCTGAGGTTGTTTCTGCTCCAGTTACAGTTGTGCCCCCTAGGACTGTGCAGTGCAGTCGTCGGGGCAGGGTAATTAGGTTGCCTAAGAGGTTTTCTTGAGTTATTTTCTTTTGGATTTTTGTTCATGCTGTTTGTTTGTTTTTTGTCAGCATGTTTATTTATGTTGTTATTTGTGTGTTCTGGGGGGGCCTGTGTGGTGATATTAGTTGTTGGTCTCACACACAAAATTGGGTCTTTTAATGTGAAGGTGGAGTTTTAATGTGAAGGTGGAGTTTTTCCGTTTTGGATGGAGATAAAAGCAGGAAGTGAAAAAATGTAAATAAAGTTTTTCCAGACAGACTTACACGTATCCTGTCTGTTTTTCCGTAACTTCTACAACCCCAAACTTTTGAACGGTAGTGTATGTGGTTAACATACGTGAGTAAATACAAAGTCTATGCTTCTATGTTCTTTCACTGTGTATATATGCAGTCAAAAGCTCTTCCACCAATGAGAACAAACTTCAAACCCACAAGTTTCTTTTTCCTTTTGTTCTTGGGATAAAACTTTGATTTGGGTTTAAATTTAGGTTGTTCCGGATAATTCGGATTGATTTGAAGTTAATTTGGAAGCTCTGTTTGATTATAAATCAGCTTAATAGATTCGCTCTGCTTTAATCCGAGTGTGCATTCATGCAAGAAATGCAACTTCTATAGTTGACCACAAGATGGAGGCAGTTATCTCTGCCCTCCCAGGAGGAGGAGACACTGGTGACGTCGCTCTGGGCAGGTCTACCAGTCTCACTCAAAATGGCGGCTAGGGTGACTCCCTCTTAGAGCCTTCAAAATGGCGTCTGCACGCTTACTCTGCTCATGCGCAGTTTTTCGTGCACGCCTTTCGGTCACGAGCGCGATTGTGCGTGTTCACGTGACACGTGATGTGGGCGCGAGTCTTAGCGAGAACGCCGCGCCTTGCTTTTTAAAAATGGGAGTTTAATCTCCAACTTGCACAAGTAATGTTACCCCTTTAATTCCGGGTATAGTTTTAGTAGCGCTACTTCCCCAACGGTATATTCAGTGACCAGATCAAACTGCGTCCAGCTTAATCTGACGTCACCATGCTTGGGTAATTACAGAACTGGCCAGTTTAATTAATCCTTTCAGGATAATCGCCGGAAGGTTAAACTGGCGAGAGACAGGATGGTTTTCTTCGCGTTTCCGTCACTCTAGGCCTTTATTTTTCTTAATCCAGCATATAATACTGCTTAAAACTTGCATGCATCAACACAGCTGTTTCGTTCCTGAGACAGTGGGTGACTCAGCTCACCCCCCTTTTGCCACTATCAGCAACCAGACGCCTCAGCGGGAGGCTAAGTAAACAAACATAACAGACACAGACAGGGGGAGATGCAGGCCTCAGCCTCTCTCTCCCAAACAACACACAGGCTCACCTAATAAAGTGGATCAATATTTGCAGAAAAAAAAACAACTTATGTCTCATTGATTTTTCCTTTTGCATATACGTTTCCCAATTACACAGACCTCTCACGGCGGCACCAATAATACTGTAAAGGGATTGTATAATAAAATATTTGTCATAAGGTACAGAAATTATTTATTTTATTTAATAGTGGGTGTGAAAGGGGGCGGAGTTAAACCATCACTTCTACACCTGCTAAATTAAATAAAAGCACTCATAAAAGGGGGCAATGGACAATAATATTAACTTTAATTTTATTTAATTTTGTACCTTCAATTACTTAATGGATCAGTCTCAAAGTTTCAGTGAGTTCTTCTCCTGCCGTGATTAGGTTCAGGTTCAGGTTACTTTATTTGTACCCGTAGGTAGATTTGTTTTGCAGTTGGTGACATCCATATTTACAAGCCACAATTACATTCAACATAGACACAAACACAGGCACACATCTTACAAAATAGGTAAATATAAAATATGTACAATATAATTTTTATAGCTTGTTCAACTCTTTGACAGCAGCAGGGACAAAGCTGTTTTTGTAGCGCTGGGTTCTACTTTTTGGGACAGCAAACCTCCGTCTGGAGGGAAGAAGCTGAAAGTTGCAGTGCAAAGGGTGGGAGTCATCATTTAAAATCGAGTCGGCCATCCTCTGTACTTGTCTGGTGTACAGGGATGTCAGGCTCAGCTGTGACTCACCAAGCAAACGACTGGACCATCTGACTACCTGATCCAAGGATTTCCTCTGTTTCAGTTTTATCTGACCAAACCATGACATTAAAGAAAAGGATAAAACAGATTCAATAAAAGCCCGATAGAACATAGTCATTATGGTTCGGTCAATTTGGAAGCGTGCAAGTTTCCTCAAACAATGCAAATTTTGCTGACCCTTTTTGCACACCCTTTCACAGTTCACCTCAAAGTTCAATCCACTATCAATAATCGTCCCAAGATATTTGTACGATTGTACACATTCGGTGGTCTGGCCTTTTAGTATGGTGACTTTGTGCCTGGGAGTTTTCCTCCTAAAGTCAATAATCATATCTTTCGTTTTTGTTGTATTCAGCTGCAGGTAGGAATCCTCACACCAGTGAACAAAGTCATCAACTACTGGGCCATGGCCACTCTCACCATCCTGGAGGAGACTGACAATGACTGAGTCATCAGCATACTTTATAATGTGTCTGTTGTCATGTCTGCTCCGACACATGTTTGTGTACAGGATGAAGAGTAGTGGTGACAACACACACCCCTGAGGAGAGCCAGTAGAAGAGCACTTTAGGTCAGACAATGTACCATTGACCCTTACTCTCTGCGTCCTGTTGGTTAAGAAATCCAGAATCCAACCCACCAGATTATTGCTTAAATCAAATTGTTGCAGGAGCCTTTCAACTAAAATATGAGGTTGGATTGTATTAAAGGCAGAAGAAAAGTCCACAAATAAAAGCCTGGCGTGTGTCCCATTAAAATCCAGATGTTTAAAAAGCATGTTAAACAGAGTGACAGTGGCATCCTCCACTCCTCTGTGAGGCCTATAGGCAAACTGCAGAGGATCCAATGCATGTTCAGTCTGCTTTAGGACCTCACATCTGACCAGTTTTTCAAAAATTTTCATTAAAATTGAAGTCAAAGCAACTGGTCTAAAGTCATTTACCGTTTTAGGACAGCTGGATTTTGGAACGGGAACAACCACGGCATCTTTCCAGATCTTAGGCACATGTTGTGTCTGTAAGGACTTATTGAAAATGTAATGAAATATAGGACTCAGTTCATGTGCACAGGACTTTACCAAGCGCCCACATATATTATCAGGGCCCTGACTTTTGTTCACTTTTACAGCGCGGAACTCCCTTTCAACATCCTGCATCTCAATATTAAAGTGCTGATTGTCTTTGAGTTTCTGTTTCAAATCTTGGATTTCTGTGCTAAAATCAAAGGAGTCAAAACGACCATAAAAACAATTAAGAGCATTAGCCAGCTCTGTGTCTGAACTAAAACCATCTAAAAACACACGATTACTGCGCTCTGTGCTCTGAAGGCCTGCAATTTTTTTCATACTGGCCCAGGCCGAACCAAGTTTATTTGCTGCCATCTTGCTTTCCAATTCTGATTTATAATTCTGTTTTGCTCTTAAAATTTCGGCCTTTAGCTCCTTAGTGGCAACCTGTAGCGCAGAAACAGACCCCTGTTTAAAGGCAAGTGCTTTCCTCTGTAAGCAGGATTTAACTGATTTAGTAACCCATGGTTTGTTGTTGGGATATATTTTGACACGTTTACGTGGAACAAACTTATTTTGACAGTAAGCCATGTATGAGCATGTGAGCTCAGCCAGAGAGTCCAAATCATCCCCGCAGGCCATTATGAACATCTTCCAGTCTGTACAGTCAAAGCATTCCTGGAGGCTGTGCTCTGAATCTTCTGTCCACACATCAATGTCTCTCATCTCCACCTTGCCTCTTCTGAGAGCAGTTTTATATGTGGGCAGCAAATGAACACAGTTGTGATCTGATGATCCTAAAGGAGGAAGGGGGAGTGATTTATAGGCCCTCTCTATGGATCCATAGCACAGGTCCAATGTCTTTTTTCGCCTGGTTGGGCAGGAGACATACTGATGAAAGTTTTTAAGTGTCTTCTTTAAAGAAACATGGTTAAAATCCCCAAGAATGAAGTTTGGCGCCTCTGGAGAAATTGACTGCAGCCGCTGGATCACATCAGAGATGGTGCTGGAGGCGGAGTCAGCGTCTGCCCTCGGATGAATGTACACAACTGTGATGAAAAGTTGGGGAAACTCTCGAGGCAAATAAAAGGGGCGAAGCGACACAGACAGCAGCTCCACATGGGGTGTACAGATGCGCTCTCTGACCGTGACAGATGTGCAGTACTGCTTATTAATGTATAAACATACTCCGCCCCCCTGACGTTTCCCCGTTACCTCTTCCTGCCGATCCGAGCGCAGCGGAGCTCCAAAGCCGTCAATCCACAGCTCTGCATCACGATCATGCGCAGTAAGCCAAGATTCAGTGAAAGCCATGACGCAGCAGTTCTTAAAATCCTTCTGGTAACGTACGTTGCCTTGAATTTCCTCCACCTTGTTTCTCACAGACTGTGCATTCCCAAAAATGATCGAAGGAAGAGGAATGTTACCAAACTGACGTCTCCTAAGGCGCAATTTCACACCTCCACGTCTTCCACGCTTCCTCCTGCCGCTTCTCTTTTCACCGCTGTGTCCGTCTCTCAAAATAAAGTCCGGCAGCTGAAATCTGGGCGCAATCAGAGACTCTGCACCAGCTGTGTTAAAGCGCAGCAACATGTCCCTGGAATATTGTATTCTGCCCGCTATTCTGCTCGCCATGGAGCCGAACGCGTTTACCTCAGAGACAAAGAGCCACAGCACAGAAAGCAGTAGTGCGAGATATGACAGGAAATCCATGTTGCAGATACCAGGGAGCTGTTCGCCATATATTCCACCAACGCTCCAGGGCAGAAACGACACAGAGGATTTTCTAAAAACGTAAAAAAGTACAAAAAACACACACACGCACACACGCACTATATCACCAAGCTGCTGGTCGCTGCGTGCGCATGCGCCCTGTCTAGGTTTGATTAGGAAACATATATATGCGAAAGGAAAACGCTCCAACTTCTCTCATTCACCCTTTTATTAAATTCATTCAGGTTACATGGCATGGCATTCAAATGATGGATAAACAGATTCAAATGATAACAGCGTACGATATCATATCAACTGATATTGGATTCCTGAACATAAAATCCAGCGTTACACCTCTGTAGAACCAAGGAGGAACCAGACTTATGTTTCAACGGTAAATGAGGCTGAAATGTCCAACAAAACAATGCAATTTTATGGGGAAAATTCATAAGCTGATTATCTAAAAATGACTTCTGAATTAATTTACAAAAATTAAGGACAGTTACTTAAAAATGACTAAGAGAATTCCTTCAGTTTACAGCTTTGGTGATACAGCTTTGGTAATATTTGGTGATCATGCATTTATACCATTATTCTAATATTACATTTGTTTGAATAACACTCATGAACATAACATTTCTTATACATAATTATAATACATGCATTCACATTTAGATCAAAGCTTAATGTAGTACAGCAAACCATGGTTGGTGATAAAAAGGGATCATTTTCAGTGTCCTTAGGATCCAGGGGAGAAGAGAGTAAGCTGAAAGAAACTTAATGTTTAGAACAAATTAAAAAGTCATCCTACATACTGAAACACATTTTGTAGGTATCCGCTAGGAGGTACTGTTGAGCTGTAGATGATTTCTTTTAGGTCCATGGTATCTGGAAGAGATAATCTGGAAAACATCGGGGGTTATAAACCTGTCTGATTAAGCTGTTTATGACCCTTTTAAGAGCATTGGTTTCCTGTAAAGGAGGACGTTATCCAAATGCAGTGTTCACGTTGGAGGTCTGGTCTCCCGAGTTTTATGTTCCTTTGAGCCTTTAAAAGCAAATTCTGATCCTTACAATCTCTGCAAGAGGCAACTGTTTACATTGGGATCCTGGGAAAACATCTTTGGGTCTGGCCTGGATGAGGCCTGGATGAGTCAATATGAAAGCCAGTGATATTCCTGTAGAATGCAGAAAAGTGGTATTCCTGTAGAAGGAATAAAGTGAAATTCCTGTAAAATGGAGAGAAGCGATCTTCTGTCTTGGTTTGAGGAGACGATGATGCTACACTGGATATATGTTTGTTTTATATGTATTTCCCCATACTTCAGTACAATATGTCATGTATGGGAGTATTAATGAATGATACAAGATATATAGTGTACAGTTTAAGCTTTCCTAATTCCTTTCTGAGTGTATCCAAAAGTTGTTCCAAATTGCTTCCACTGCATAATAAATTAGTGTCATCGGCAAACAATATTAAATCCATTTTTTCTGAAACTTTACATATATCATTTATATACATATTGAATAACAATGGCCCCAAAACTGAACCCTGTGGGACTCCACAAGTAACCCTCAGTAACTGTGAGTTTTTGTTACCAACAAAAACTCACCAAAAACTCACCAAAAACTTTTTGTTTCTTTAATAATAATTTATGATCCACTGTATCAAATGCTTATTTTAAGATCCAGGAATACCCCAACTGAATACTCTTTATTTTCAACAGCAGTTGATATTTTTTCTATAAATTCCATTAGAGCAAATGCAGTTGTCCTCTTGTGTCTGAACCCATATTGCTGCTCACACAATAAATTATTCTTCAGTATGAAGTTGTCAATTCTCTCATAGAATATTTTTTCAAGTATCTTGGAAAATTGCGGCAATAGTGAAATTGGTCTATACTTTGAGAATTCCCCTCTGTCACCCGTCTTGTATATCGGAATTACTTTAGCTATTTTCATTGCATTGGGAAATATACCTGTTTGGAGAGACAGGTTACAGATATACGTCAGTGGTTTCACTAAGCATTCAATAATAGTTTTGACTAAGAGCATGTCAATACCATCACAGTCCATAGATGTTTTACTTTTAAACGATTTAACAATTTCAATGACCTCTCTCTCATCTGTGTTCTTTATGAAAATGGAGTCTTTTATAGCAGTGTTTTTGCTTATTGTATCACCTGCAGGTGCCGTAATGGGTATTTCTGGAGCCAAATTAGGACCAATGTTAACAAAAAAGTTATTAAATTCATCTGCAGGTGAAGCTCCATTCACACTCTGAGTTGTTTTATTATTTTTTGAAAAATCGGTTGGGTAGCTTGTATTTCTGTTTTTATTTCCAAGAATATTGTTAAGTATTGTCCATGTATTTTTAATATTGTCTCTGTTTTTCTCCAGTTCTTTACTGTAATAGTCTCTTTTACTACATCTTATTATATATGTTAACTTATTTTTGTATGTTTTACTGTATACCGCTGCTCTGCTTCTTTTGTCCTTTTCTTTAGGAAAGCTTTATATAATAAATTTTTCTTTTTACATGCCTTTTTTAATCCTTTGGTTAACCATGGCTTATCGGCAAATTTATGTTTAAGCTTTTTCTTTACTAATGGACAATTTTTTCATAAAGAGTGGTTACAATGTTTATAAATGTGTCATAGGCTTCATTTACATCTGATACATAGACTTCTGTCCAGTCTTGCTTCAGCAAGTCCTCTTTAAAAGAACTGATTGCATTTTGTGATTTGTATCTGAACGATTTTAAAATTTTTTCTGTATTGGCCCCCGTGTGGCCATGAATAAGTGCAAAGGTTGGCAAGTGGTCACTTATATCATTTATCAATAATCCACTTTCTATTTTCTTATCAATAATATTAACAAACAGGTTGTCAATAAGTGTAGCAGTGTGAACTGTGATTCTACTGGGATGTGTTATTGTGGGATATAGACTCATGCTGTACATAGAATTCATGAACTCTGTAATTACATTTTGTTGATATGGATTTAGTAGATCAATATTGAAATCTCCACAAATTACTACCATTTTCTTACTAGTAATATTATTGTACAGCTCGACTAATTTATCTCTGAATGTCTCAATGCAAGTTCCCGGCGTTCTATATATACAACTTATAATTAGATTTTTTGTTTTATCTTGGTCAATCTCAATAGTAACACATTCCAAAATCCCTGGTAGTGCAAAGGACATTCCATTTACAAGCTTACACCTATACAGGTCATCAATATACAGTGCAACACCACCACCCTTTTTTTGAGATCTGTTAATATGAAACATCTGATATCCCTCTATTGCCATCAGGGGAGCCTGCTCTTCATTAAGCCAAGTTTCAGAGACTGCAATAGCTGTAAATTTTCTGTCTAGCTATTTTAAATAGTCCTGAATCTGTGGAAAGTTTTTGTTAAGACTTCTGCTATTGAAGTGTATTATTGATAGTTTACCATCTAGTTGCACTTGACTTTTGAATTGCTTTTCAGTGTAATATTCACAATGGTTATGAATATTATTGAAAAAGTGGTTATCAGGATCAATATCATTCTCCATCTCTTGTAGTTTATGTTCAGCATAATGGCATATTTTCAGAGTTTGAATTTCCTCACTCTGTGTCAAATGACTTCCTCCAGCTGGGGATAATTGATGTCTACTCAAGTCAGTCATAAGTTTTTTTGTTTGTTTTGTTTAGTTTTTTTTTTATTAAAGTGCACTTGACATGGTATGTCAAAAGAACTATTCTTGCTGTTTGTGTGGATATGGATTATCATTGTCTTGTGGTGGACACACATATGGGACCTGTTTTGTGACTCACATTTTAGGTCAGAACAAAGGCAGAGCAGCTCCCTTAGTGATTACAGGAAGCTGCAAGAATCTTAGCTTTGCTATGCAAGGCTTGAGACTGTGGGGGGTTTAATTAAAGGATCAAAGAGGGGATGCATTGGAGACAGTGGAAGTGATATCACGGAGAGAAAATGCATTGTGACTTTCTTTATAATGCAAGGTGGGTTGTGAGACATGTGACCTGTGAAGTGTAAGAGTCCTGATATTTAAGGACGAGAGTTTACTGTGTGGATCTCTTTTTCTGCTTTGAGATGATGGTGTTGTGAATAAAGCTGACTTGAGAGAGAACTCTGCCTCGTCATTTTCACATCACCACACTGGTGACCCGAGATGTATCATGCAAGAGGAGAATGCCCCTGGGCCGGCCTCATCAGGAGCCCCCAGCCAAGCGAATGCCGCCACAGTCCAGCTACCGGACTTCTGGCAGAACAATCCGCGCTCCTGGTTCAACGCGGTTGAGGCGCAGTTCAACCTCCGGGGGATATCGGTAGACGCCACAAAATTCTACCACGTAGTGGCAAAGCTGGACAACAACACAGCCCAGCATGTGGAGAGCCTGATTGACCAGCCGCCGGACAGCGACAAATACAGCACGCTGAAGGCTGCACTCATCAAGCAATTCACCCCCTCGGCGGAGGAGCGAGCAGAGAGGCTCCTGGCGCTGACGGAGTTGGAAAATGACATGCCCATGAACCTGATGGAGAAGTTGTTGAGGTTGAAAGACTCTGACAACGATCACTTCATTTTCACCCACCTTTTCCTTAGGACTCTACCGTCAGCAGCGAGAGCGACCCTGGCCAGTTCGCCACTGTTGGTCCAACGGGACTACCGCGCGCTGGGCAGAGAGGCGCAGCAGATTGTCAACGCCACCAAGCGGCGCACAGCCACGGCCGCGGCAGCAGAACTCGGCGCGACAACTGGAGACGACAAGGGGCCAGAAGCAGCGGTGCCAGACTCACCGACAACGGCGGCGGTAGGGGCCAGGGAACGCAGATTGGACGTCCTTTGTTTCTATCATCGCCGTTTCGCAGAGAGGGCACGCAAATGTGTACCACCATGCCAGTTCAGGCGTTCGGGAAACGCCAAGACCGGGGGTCGGTAGCAGCCGCGGCCCTCGAGGAAGAGAACAAGCTGCTCTACTTGTCGGACGCACGATCCGGGAGGCAGTTCCTCGTCGACACAGGCTCCCAGTTGAGTTTCATCACACCTTCCTACGCGGACAGACTAGCTGGTTCCAGAGGTCCCCGGGTGACGGCGGCGAACGGCCCGGAGATTAAGACCTTTGGTGAGAAGACTCTGCTTCTGTCTCTACACGGCCATGCATTTGAGTGGACTTTTGTTGTAGCAGCAGTAAATTTCAATATGTTGGGAGCTGATTTTTTGTGCTCACATGGTTTGTTGGTTGATCTCGCTAACAAGCGCCTGGTTACTGCACTTTCTTTTAATTCTATCCCCTGTACAGCGCAAGTGACCCCGCCAACAGCACAAGCCAACGTCACAGCTGCAAGCGGTAAGTTCCACACACTGCTCACTCAGTTCCCAGCACTCACGGTCCCCACATTTTCGGCAACAGTCGCTAAACACGGGGTGGAGCATTTTATTACCACTACCGGACCGCCCGTTTTTGCAAAAGCTTGGCGCTTGGACGCAGTTAAACTGGCCATAGCGCGCAAGGAGTTTGCCAACCTGGAGAGGTTGGGCATTATCCGACGTTCGAACAGTCCTTGGGCTTCCCCGCTACACATGGTCCCGAAAGCTGACGGAGCATGGCAACCTTGTGGGGATTTCCGCCGGTTAAACAACGCTACAGCGCACGACCACTACCCAATCCCACATATCCAAGATTTTTCCGTTCATTTGGCAGGGGCGAGGTTTTTTCTAAAATAGACTTGGTCCGCGGTTACCACCAAGTCCCAGTGCATGCTGAGGACATACCCAAAACAGCGGTAATAACTCCGTTTGGCCTATTTACGTTCCAACGCATGATGGACGCGGTGCTTCGCGATCTCCCTTTCGTGTTCGTTTACTTGGACGATATTTTAGTAGCCAGCGCGTCCGAAGACGAACACGAAAAACACCTGGCCACAGTTTTCCGAAGGTTTGGAGATCACGGGTTAATAATCAACCCGGCGAAGTGTCAGTTCGGGGTGGCGCAGATCGATTTTTTGGGACACCACGTCTCCCCCGGAGGAGCAGTTCCGCTTCCTGACAAAGTGCGCGCGGTAGCAGATTTTCTCCGGCCGCAGACAGTCAGGGCGTTGCAGGAGTTTTTGGGAATGGTGAATTTTTATAACCGTTTTCTCCCCCGCGCGGCGCAACTCATGCAGCCACTGTATGCCACGCTCAAAAAAAAGAAACCCGCGGATAAGATCGAGTGGCCCCCAGAGCGGGACCAAGCGTTCTCGGAGGTGAAAGCAGCCTTGGCAAAGGCTGCGTTGTTGGCACACCCAGACCCAACGGCCCGCATAGCGCTCACCCCTGACGCATCAGATGTGGCCATAGGGGCGGTCGTGAAACAACATGTAGCCGGGGTTTGGCAGCCCCTCGCATTTTTCAGCAGGACCTTGCGCGATAGCGAGCGTAAATACAGCGCGTTCGACAGAGAGCTGCTGGCTCTCCATTTGGCCATCCGTCACTTTCAGTTCTGGCTAGAAGGACGCTCTTTCAGCGCGTTCGTTGACCACAAACCGCTAACATTCGCGATGGCCAAGGTTTCTGAACCGTGGTCAGGCCGGCAGCAGAGACAGCTGGCCGCGATATCAGAGTTTACCACTGATATTCAGCATGTGGCGGGCAAACTCAATGTAGTGGCAGATTGCGTCTCGCGTGCCGTGGCGGCCCCAGTCAGCGTAGGGGTAGATTATGCAGCCATGGCCGCGGACCAGGTTGGTGACGCGGATGTGCGCGTGCTTCAGTCTGGACCAACAGGGTTAAGGCTGGAGAGCAGGGTGCTGCAAGACGGTATGCTCCCCCTAATCTGCGATGTCTCCACGGGACGGCCGCGTCCAGTAGTACCGGCCGCGTGGCGCCGCCGCGTTTTTGACTTGGTTCATTCCTTGGTGCACCCTGGAGTGCGCGCGTCGGTCAAAATGGTAGGAGAGAAATTTGTGTGGCCGAGCCTCCGCAAACAAGTTAAGGAGTGGGCAGCAGCCTGCACGGCGTGTCAACGAGCCAAAGTACACAGGCACAGGAGGGCTCCTTTGGAGCTGTTTCACATTCCGGCCAAGAGGTTCGATCACGTTCATGTGGACCTCATGGGCCCCCTCCCGCTGTCACACGGGTGCACACACCTTCTGACAATGGTGGACCGCACCACGCGCTGGCCTGAACTGGTCCCGCTGGCATCAACCACAGCCGAGGAGGTGGCGCGCGCGTTTTTAACAGCTTGGGTGGCGCGCTTCGGCGTTCCGTCGGACATTACGTCTGACAGAGGCCCTCAATTTGTGTCCGAGCTTTGCTCGACAATGGCCCGCAGCCTGGGTGTCACAATTCACCGCACAACCACGTACAATCCGCAGGCTAATGGGTTATGCGAACGTTTTCATAGGTCATTGAAAGCGGCTCTCAGGGCGTCACTGACGGATGCAAATTGGGTTGACAAGTTACCGTGGGTGTTATTGGGGTTGCGTTCTGCGCCTAAAGAGGACTTAGAAGCCTCCCCAGCGGAGCTCATGTTTGCGCAGCCACTCCGGCTGCCTGGGGAGTTTCTACCAGATAACCCTGCGCCAGGCGCCTCCCCGTCTCAGCTGTTGCAGAGCAACATAGAATCAAACACGCTGCCCGGCCCCGCGCACCACAGTTTTCCGTGCGTTTTTGTGCCTAAAACTTTGAAGAATGCAGAGTTTGTTTTTGTTAGACACAATGCACATCAAACCCCGCTGCGACCGCCTTATGACGGACCATTCAGAGTGCTAGAAACAGGGGACAAGCAGTTTTTGCTAGATTTGGGGGGTAGGAAAGAGAAAATTGGCATAAACAGACTCAAACCCGCTTTTGTGGTGGCAGATGAGCAGGTGCTGTTGGCGAGGGCCCCGTGGCGAGGTAGACCGCCGCGGGGGGCTTCGCAGAATAATGTTTCCCCAGAACACCCACAGGTGCTGACAAAAGGTTTCCACCCCCAGACGGCAAACCCCCAGGACAGTGCCGCAGAGACGTTGAATCCCAGCTACAGCAGATACGGCAGGAGGCTGAAGCCTATACGGCATGTGGACTGATGTGTATTGATATTATCACGGCATGCATGTGGTTATTCTCTTGTTGTTCTGTTTATTCTAAAATGCTGGGGGGGCTTTGTGTGGTGGACACACATATGGGACCTGTTTTGTGACTCACATTTTAGGTCAGAACAAAGGCAGGGCAGCTCCCTTAGTGATTACAGGAAGCTGCAAGAATCTTAGCTTTGATATGCAAGGCTTGAGACTGTGGGGGGTTTAATTAAAGGATTAAAGAGGGGATGCATTGGAGACAGTGGAAGTGATATCACGGAGAGAAAATGCATTGTGACTTTCTTTATAATGCAAGGTGGTTTGTGAGACATGTGACCTGTGAAGTGTAAGAGTCCTGATATTTAAGGACGAGAGTTTACTGTGTGGATCTCTTTTTCTGCTTTGAGATGATGGTGTTGTGAATAAAGCTGACTTGAGAGAGAACTCTGCCTCATCATTTTCACATCACCACAGTCTCTTAATTTTCTTAATCAGTGTTCATCTGTATTTATTTAAGTCAGTAACATCTCTGATCATTATACTCTTTGCTTCCTCGGGTGTTCCATTTAGTTTGATCCAAATTCTACAATTTCTTGTCTATGTTGCCTGTATCTTATTTTGTCTTTTCAGCATCCGTGCTTGCCGTGCTATTTCAGCATTAGTTTTTGTTAGGTGTTCATTTAGTTAAACTTCTGTTCCCCGTAGCTTTCTGGCCTGCCTCAGTATGTCATTCTTTACCCTTTTGTTCACAAAGCGCATCACAATTGATTTCTTTGTTTTATTATCCTTTCTGGGTAAAGCATAACAGGCTGAAATTGCATTTGCTTCGACCTTTATATCTCTGCTATCAAGGAACTGAAGCACCTGGTTTTCCAGGGAGACTGATTCACTTGTGGGAGCCTCCTCACCTCTCAATCCTGTTGTAGCATGAGCATATGATTGATATTTGATGTCTAGTCCACTTATAATTAGATCATCCATACAAGAACATTGTTCAAGATCCTCGACGCATCGCTCCAAGTCCGTAATTTTTTTGTCTTTTTCTTGAATTGTTAATTTTAATTCTCGGACTTCTTAGATTAGCCCTAATATTTTGGCCTGCTGGCTAACCATTTTGGTCACTTCTTCTGACAAGAAGTTCAGAGATTTTTTGATCTCTTCCATTTCCGCCTTCTTTGGTGGCATTTTTACTGACCTGTGGATACTAAAACAATCTCTGCTGGTGTCGCCAGTATCCGATCCAACCGACCTCGAATCCAGCTGGGCCTCAGCTAGCCCCCTCCGCAGCTAGTTCCGCTGCTTACCGCCGCCGTAACTGAGCTCCTGTCCAGCCGGGGTACCGGCAGCTCCTCCATCGAGTTGTTCATTTAGTTTTTCCCATATTTCCAGCTGTAATGTGAAATTCCCCTCTTTTTCCCATTTCTCTTTTATATATGATGTGTTGTCTCCTTTTAAATCTTGAAGGCCATGGTATATTTTAGAGATGTATCTGATCCCTGGGATCCCTTTATATGCCATTAAGAAAACCTTCAGAACACCTGACTGGGTCCTTTCCAAATCCTCCTTTTTAAGTATTTTGTTTATGTGGTGTCTAAGCTGAAAGAACTTGTAAAGGTCTCGATTTATTAGACCTTGTTTTTTCAAATCTTCAAAACTTTTTAAAGTTTGCCCTTTAAAAAAATTGTAATATTTTATCAGTCCGTTCTCTTTCCACTTTTTAAATCTAGTGTCTGTTTTATTAGGAGTGAAATCCTGATCATAGGAAATCTGACATGTTTCGGGACCCAGGAGACAGACGCTGACACGAGTAGATATCAGACAATTATTCTTTATTAATAATTGGTGAGTGTGGTGTGTGAGTGAATGAGTGTGTGGATGTCTGGTCCCTGGAGCTGAGCGTTTCTGATGGCAACCTGGCAACCCTGGAACACACAAGCACAAACAATTACAGCTGTTCGTGAAGATGGAGGATCTGCAGATGGTAACGCTTACTTGCAGGTGCCACAGGGTATGTCTTGCTGGCTCAGAGTGCCCGTGCGAAGCGGTGCTCATGGTGCTCGCTGTAGCGGAGGTGAGGAGGAGCTCCGAGGAGGAGGAGGTGATGCCCCGTCAGCTGGGGTGGTTTGTCCGCCGCCAGGGAGGTCCACCTGTGCACAGGGGAGAAGGCTAGGAGAAGATGAATGTAGAGATTGCTTACGTGGCTTGGCTTGAGGTCGTGATCTCGGCTCATTGCTGGGCAAAGGCGACAGACGACTCCGTGCCGAGCCGTCAGTGGTTCTGGCCTTTAAAGGCCGCTGATTAACACCTGCCGGTGTGTGCGCAGCTGACGGTGATGATGATGATGATGACGGCCCAGCGGCTGCCATGACAGTACTCCCCCCTCTAGAGGTGCCTCCAGGCACCTGCCCAATCCTACCTGGATTCGCCCGATGGAAATCGCGGATCAGCTGCTTGTCGAGGATCAACGCTGGGCGAATCCAAGAGCGATGTTCAGGACCAAACCCCTCCCAGTCCACCAAATACTGAAGACCTCGGCCCCGCCGGCGGACATCCAAGATGGCAGTCAGCCCCCAGGCCGGATGGCCATCGATCATCCTCGGGGGGGCAGGAGCCACAGGGGGTGGGCACAGAGGATCGGAGATGTACGGCTTGACCTGGGAGACATGAAAGGTGGGGCAGATGCGCATGGAAGGGGGAGAGCAAGACGCACAGACACAGGATTGACAATACGAGAAATAACGTAGGGGCCAATGAAGCGCTTGGTTAGCTTGCGCTTCTCAGCCGGCACACCAATGTTCCGAGTGGACAACCAGACCTTTTGACCCACCTTATAGTCCGGGGCAGGTCTCCTGTGGCGGTTGGCTACCTGGATGTTGCGTTCTGTGGTTCTCAGAAGGGCCCTGCGGGTGATGGACCAGACCCGCCGACAACGCCTGGCGTGGGTCTGTACTGAAGGAACCGCTACCTCCTTCTCCTCCTCTGGAAACAGTGGTGGATCAAACCCTAGAGACGCCTTGAAGGGGGACATCCCCGTAGCAGAGGAAACCGTGGTGTTATGGGCGTACTCAATCCAAGGTAGATACGTGCTCCAAGAAGAGGAGCAGGAGGAGATGACACAGCGCAGCACAGCCTCCAGCTCCTGATTTGCATGCTCGCACTGGCCGTTGCTCTGCGGGTGGTACCCAGAGGAGAGGCTGGCTGTGGCCCCCAGTACTGCGCAGAACGCCTTCCAAACTTGGGAAACAAACTGTGGTCCTCGGTCCGAAACAATGTCAGCGGGGATGCCGTGAAGATGGACCACATGTTGGACAAGAAGGTCCGCCGTCTCCCACGCCGAAGGCAGCCCCCGGAAAGGCACAAAATGGGCCGCCTTAGAAAAACGGTCCACAATCGTCAAAACTGTAGTAAAGTGATCGGAGGGGGGCAGGCCGGTCACAAAGTCCATGGCAACATGGGACCAGGGGCAAGAAGGAACGGGCAAAGGGTGCAGAAGACTCGCCGGGGGGGATGATGATGTTTTCCCAGTAGCGCATTGAGCGCAGGCCCGAACATAACTGTGGACATCCTTTCTCAACCCAGGCCACCAGAAGGTCCTCTGGAGGAGATCAATGGTCTGACCCACACCCGGATGGCACGCCAGTTTGGACACGTGGCCCCATTCAATTACCTGGCCCCTGATAGAGCGAGGAATGAACAAGTGACCCGGGGGACCCCCACCCGGATCTGGCTCCGTCTCCTGCGCTCTTCGGACCCTCTTGCAGATACCCCAAGACAATGCACCCACCACACAAGAGGACGGTAGGATGGTCACCTCCTGATCTTCGCTGGATGGTGTGTCGAACTGCCGCGAGAGGGCGTCGGGCTTACCATTCTTGCTCCCCGGCCGGTAGGTGATGGTAAAGTTAAAGTGGCCGAAGAAGAGCGACCAGCGAGCCTGGCATGCGTTCAAATGCTTAGCCATCCTGAGGTATTCAAGGTTGCGGTGGTCAGTCCAAACAACGAACGGCTGGGCAGCCCCCTCCAGCCAGTGTCTCCACTCCTCCAAGGCGAGTTTCACCGCCAGCAGCTCCCTGTCCCCTATGCAGTAATTCCTTTCTGCGGGCGTCAGGCGATGGGAGAAGTAAGCACACGGTCGAATCTTGCCATCCACTGGAGAGCGCTGTGAGAGAACGGCCCCCACTCCCGAATCCGAAGCGTCCACCTCCACCAGGCACTGCAGCTCCGGGTCCACCTGGGTCAGCACACGGGCCGAAGCAAACTCTTCCTCAAGTTTCTCGAACGCCCCGGCAGCCTCCTCACTCCAATGAAAAGGGGTCTTAGGGGAAGTGAGAGCAGTCAGGGGGCGGGCGATGTTTCCAAAATTAGGCACAAAACGACGGTAGAAATTGGCGAAGCCCAGGAACCCCTGTAACTGTTTCCTGGACGTAGGCGTGGGCCAATCCACCACCGTCTTGACCTTGGCCGGGTCGGGGAGCACCTGATTCCGGGCGATGATGAAACCAAGGAAAGAGGTCCGGTCTGTGTGGAATTTGCACTTCTCTGCCTTGACGAACAGCTGGTTCTCCAGGAGGCGCTGCAAGACCCATCACACATGCACCTGGTGTTCCTCCAACATGCGTGAGAAGATGAGTATGTCATCGAGGTAGACAAACACGAAGGAGTTGAGGAAGTCCCGAAGAACGTTGTTTATCAACCGCTGGAAAACGGCCGGAGCGTTGGTTAACCCAAACGGCATCACTAGGTATTCGAAATGTCCGCTTGGGATCCGAAAAGCCGTCTTCCACTCATCGCCTTCTCTGATGCACACCAGGTGATAGGCGTTCCGCAGGTCCAACTTGGTGAACCAGGACGCCCCCTGGAGGGAGTCAAAGGTGGTGTTCATCAAGGGCAGAGTATATTTATCCTTGACCGTGATCTCGTTGAGACCCCGGAAGTTGATGCAGGGGCGTAGCGAACCGTCCTTCTCCCCCACGAAGAAGAACCCAGCAACCACGGCCGAGGACGAAGGGCGGATGATACCAGAGGCCAGAGACTCCTTGATATAAGTATCCATGGCCTCGTGCTCCGGGGTGGACAGGCTATACAGGCGGCTCGCCGGAAGAGGGGCCCCAGCCTTGAGGTTGATCGCACAGTCATACGGACGGTGGGGGGGGAAGGGACAGCGCCCGTGACTTGCTGAATACTGACCCCAGGTCGTGGTAGACTTCAGGTACCTTGGACAGGTCCCGGGGTGGCATCGAAGGTAGAGGCACCGAGACCGAAGGGGCACACGCCGCAGATTGAAGGCAGGCACTCAGACAGAACGAACTCCACGCTGTAATACTCCCAGCTTGCCAGTCAAAGGTGGGGTTATGAAGCTGGAGCCAGGGGTACCCCAGGATGACGGGTGAGGAAGAGATGGGCAAAATTAAGAACCTAATTTCCTCTCTGTGATTTCCAGAGACTATCACTGACACAGGGGCAGTCTGATGGGAAACAGATGTCAGTGACACCTTGGACAAGGTGACGAGATGGACAGGAGGACATAGAGGTTGACAGCTGAGGCCCATCTGGGTTGCCAAGTCTCTGGAGATAAAATTTTGCTCAGCTCCAGAGTCAACTAAGGCATGTGTGGAGTGTTCCTTGTGTTTATGTAGTAGCCTAATGGGAATGCAGCAACTAGTGAGGGGCTTTTTTTGGTTTTTGTCCGTGAATCCCCCTACTGTGATCCACGGACCGCCCCTTTTTAACCGATTCGGGCATTCAGCAACCCCATGAGACCCATTGCCACAATAAAAACAAAGGCCCAGATCCCTGTGGCGCTGTCTTTCAGCCGCTGACACCCCTGATTGCCCTATTATCATATCTTCTTGCTCCGGAAGTTCCTCCAACGAGGGTAGAGCGAGAAGGGGAGAGCTAGTGGAGTGAGGGTGGGGTTTACTCGAACGGGGAGCTGTCCGCCGTTCGGCCGCTCGCTCCTTTAGTCTACTGTCCAGGCTAATGGTGAGGCCAATTAACTCCCCTAATTTGTCTGGTTTGTCCCGTGCCGCTAGCTCATCCTTCAACTCGGAGCTAAGACTGCGGAGGAAGATACCACAAAGCGCTTGCTCCCCCCACCCAATCTCAGCGGCTAAGACCCGGAAGTCAATGGCGTAATCAGCGGCGGATCTACTGCCCTGCCGCAGACTTAGCAGCTGTTCAGTTAACACTGCGCCCCGGTCTGTATGGTCAAACACTTCCATAAACTCCGCCAAGAACTGCTGGTAAGTTAAAACAGGATAACCTGGTTTAGCCATAACTGTGTAGGCCCAGTCTAAGGCTCTACCCCCAAACAGGTTGATGATATATCCTATTTTACTTGGGTCTGTGGCGAAGTCCCCCGGGACGCGGAGAAACACTGATTCACACAGAAGTATAAATCCTCGTGCTTCCCCGAGTTTTCCGCTGAAGCGGGCGGGGGTTGGCACGGGAGTGAGACGATGTGTAGATGGTACATTAGCTTGGCTAGTAGGTGCACCTACAGGGGTTGAAAAAACCCTGGTTGCCGGGGAAACGTCTGGCGTCCTTCCAGACGATCCAGCTGGCTATTAACCTGTGTTAGTTGGTTGAGAATGACTGTCTGTTGGTGTGCTATCATGTCTACTCGGGCGCTAAGAGTGTTTAGCCTGCGCGACAGCACGCTGTCCGCTGGGTCAACTTGACGGAGTCGTACTGACATGTTTCGGGACCCAGGAGACAGACGCTGACACGAGTAGATATCAGACAATTATTCTTTATTAATAATTGGTGAGTGTGGTGTGTGAGTGAATGAGTGTGTGGATGTCTGGTCACTGGAGCTGAGCGTTTCTGATGGCGACCTGGCAACCCTGGAACACACAAGCACAAACAATTACAGCTGTTCGTGAAGATGGAGGATCTGCAGATGGTAACGCTTACTTGCAGGTGCCACAGGGTATGTCTTGCTGGCTCCGCGTGCCCGAGCGAAGCGGTGCTCGTGGTGCTCACCGTAGCGGAGGTGAGGAGGAGCTCCGAGGAGGAGGAGGTGATGCCCCGTCAGCTGGGGTGGTTTGTCCGCCGCCAGGGAGGTCCACCTGTGCACAGGGGAGAAGGCTAGGAGAAGATGAATGTAGAGATTGCTTACGTGGCTTGGCTTGGCGAGAGGTCCTAGTCTTGGCTTGAGGTCGTGATCTCGGCTCATTGCTGGGCAAAGGCGACAGACGACTCCGTGCCGAGCCGTCAGTGGTTCTGGCCTTTAAAGGCCGCTGATTAACACCTGCCGGTGTGTGCGCAGCTGACGGTGATGATGATGATGATGACGGCCCAGCGGCCGCCATGACAAAGTCCATTGCAATAATCGATAGGGTTCTTTAGTTTGATTCTCTCTGACTATCTTAAACCAAATTTTTAGCGGGGTCTCTATCCACGGGTTAGTGTTATTCAAATGTTTAGGTAAGGCGTTATTCCCTATTATCGCCTGTAGGGGAATGTCACTTGTTATTTGGCATTCTATCTCCTTCCATTGTGCAGTGTAGAATGGGTTACATATCTCTACTACAGTTTTCATTTGCGCGGCTTTAAAATAGTCCTTGATATTTAGCAGAGCGAGCCCACCTTTGTCTTTGTTTAGCTGTAGGGTTCTATACCTGATTCTTGGTCTCTTGCCCTGCCATATGAATCTTGAGATCCTTCTGTCCAGTTCTTGTCATGTTTTTTTGGGAGGTTCTACCGGTATTGTTTGGAAAAGGTATAGAAGACGTGGAAGTATATTCATTTTGACTGCTTCAGTTCTTTGTGCGGTACCCAAGAATGGTATCGTATTCCATCTTGCTAGATCAGATTTTATTTTTGCCATCAGTGGATCATAGTTTAGTGTTATAATTTTGTTGAGTTGTTTCGGGATATTGACCCCCAGATATTTCATAGATTCCATCTCCCAGTTAGTTTTGAATTTGCTTAGTAAATATTGATTTGGGTTATAGTTGAATGTTAAAATTTGGGTTTTATGCATGTTCAATTCGTACCCCGATAACTCTCCATACTCTGAAAAAAAACAGATTAGTTCTGGAAAAGAGGTGTCCGGCTGCCCCAGGTGTATTAAAATGTCATCAGCAAAGAGTGCTACTTTGTGTTCCTTCTGACCAAGTGTAATACCTTGAATTTTTTGATTCTGTCTTATCCATTGGCTCAGAGGTTCTATGAAGATTGCAAAGAGCAGTGGAGACAAGGGGCAGCCCTGACGACATCCTCTCTCCAGTTCAAAAGATGATGATAATTTACTGTTAATCCTTATTTTAGCTGTTGGTTTTTTTATATAATGCCTGGATAGCTCTAATGAAGTTGTTATGAAAATTGAAACTGGACAAGATTCTATATAGGAAAGACCAGTCAACCGAATCAAATGCTTTTTCAGTGTCTAATCCCAGTATGGCTGCATTTAAATTATATTTTTTTATATGATGAATTATGTGTAAAGTGCGTCTAATGTTATCTTGTGTCTGTCTTTGTCTTTTAAAACCTGTTTGGTCTAAATGAATTAAGCCTGCCAGTATATTTTCTAACCTTTTGGCAATGATAGCGGTAAAAAGTTTATAGTCCTGATTTAACACACTGATTGGTCTGTAGTTGGAGCAGTCTAGTTTATCCTTTTCAGGTTTGGGTATGACTGCAATGACCCCTTCTCTCCAGGAGGGAGGGATTTCCCCTGTGTGGAGGACATAGTTAAATGTTTTCAGGAGGAGAGGAGGTAGTTGCTGTTTAAACGTTTTGTACCACTCTGCTGTATAACCATCTGCTCCTGGGATTTGTTAGCTTTAAGTTTCATAATTGCTTTTTCTAATTCTTTAGGTTGTATTTCTGCCAATAGTTTTTTATTTTGTGACTCAGTAAGTTGGGAAAGATTTAACGTATTTAGGAAGGCTTTGGATGTGTCTTTTTTGTGTTTTTTGAGGGAGTACAAGTTCTTGTAGTAATTCTCGAAGCTTTTATGAATTTCCTGAATTCTAAATTTTATTTCCTTTGATACTGGGTCTCTGATTTTGTAGATTGCTCTCTCCGTGTGTTGTTTCCTCAATTTATAGGCTCGTAATTTTGCCGATTTGCTACCTGTTTCATAATATTTTTGTTTCAGAAATGTAAGTTTCTTCTGGATTTCTGTTGTGTAGATCTCGTTTATTTGTTTTTTTATTTCCTTAATTTTGAGCGAGTCATTAGAATGAGTGTTGTCTTTGTGCTCTTTTTCTGGTTTCTTAAGTTCTGACTCTAATGTGATTAGTTTTTCTTGTCTCAATTTCTTTTGGAGTGCCAGTTTTGCAATAATCGTTCCCCTTATTACAGCTTTGCATGCGTCCCACAGTATTAAAGGGGATACTTCTCCATTATCATTTTCTTCCAAATATCTGAGAATATCTGATTCCAATTCCTCTTTCAGCGGTCCTTTCAGCACATTTGAATTTAACCTCCAAGAAAATGTATTATTTGTGTATTTTTGGATATTTAAGTCCATATAGATTGGACTGTGGTCAGAGAGATCCATCAGTCCTATTTTACATGTTTTTACTCTTCCAGTGTCTCTATTAAACATAAAAAATAGTCAATCCTTGAATATGATGAATGTGGTGCTGAGTAAAATGTAAAATCTTACACTGGGGTTGAATTCCCTCCACACGTCACAGATTCCCACTTCATTTAGTAGCATCCTAGTTTTTCTACTTTGAGTGTTATTTTGATATGGAGAATTACCTGATGCATCCCAGTATGGGTTCAGTCTTAGACTGAAGTCTCCACCACATATCACTAAACCTTGGGCTTTAGTTATCATTAGGTCAAATACATTTTCATAAAATTTCCAGTTAGCCCCTGGAGGTGCATATACTGTATATTCAGCAGGGTGATATCTTCTCCCTCTAGCCGACCAAGTACGATGCTAAATCTCCCTTCTTTATCTTTGTGTTCTGATTTTTTTTTCAAATATAATTTTGGTTGAGATCAATGTCGCTACCCCCCTCCTCCTCCTGACTTATATGAAGATGAAGAGATCAGTTTAAACCCTTGTCTGTTAAGTTTAGTGTGCTCCAAGTCTGTTAGGTGGGTCTCCTGTAAAAATATTATTCCTGCTTTGTCTTTTTTCATTTTGCCTAGAATCTTGGATCTTTTAACTGGATTCAGGATCCCTTTTACATTATATGAGATTATTTTGGTTGAACGCCATTTCTCCATTGTATTGTCTTATTTAGTATAATAGTATAGTGGCCCTCTTTTATGCTACTCAAAAACTGAAAGAACATTAAGAACATAAAAAAACATTAAGAACATAATATATAACACTTTAAAACATAAAACTGTCAAAAGATCTTCCTGAACTGAGGTCTTTTTAGCGGCCTTAGAGAAGCCTTGATGGTGTGTTGGCTCTGAGGGAAATTCCTCAAACTTTGTTACATGTTGAGGGCCCTCTTTTACCCATGTAAGTTGTCCCATGTTTTTAACGTGATTTTCAGATCCCAATCCAAACTTGTATAGATTTTTTTTTTTTTTATGCCTATACCCTATGAAATTATGCGCTACCTCCCACCACCATCACAGCAAACAATCACGGCAATACAGTATTTGTTAGTATGGAGAGTTCACGTGGTTCATTGTCACATTTCTATTTTAACAAGTTTTTTTTTTTAAGACTTATTTGTTTCTAATATTATGACTGTTCCATGAAATATTTTACCACTTCATATTTGTTGATTCTGCATCTCCTTTAATGTTTGTTTCCTTGTAGGAGGAGGGTTGGATGTGCATATTGACTAAAAATGTCACAACCCACTCCCACCTGTCATCCGCTCCTGCTGCGCGCACACCTGCGCTTCATCAGGCTGCTCCTATTTAGCCTGCTCTGCCTGGGGCCTCGGCCTGGAGCCGTCAGCTCTCCTCCTCATTCAAGCTCTGCATTCGCCTGTCTTCCACAGCCAGCGCTTTACTCATCGCATGCACGTAAGGTTTTCCTCTTACCTGCTTTCCAAGTTCTTCCCCTGTGCACAGGTGGATCCTCCTGGCGGTGGAAATACCCCTCATCGCCATTCCTCTTCAGTCTTCTCCCCGTCGTGCTGATCAGGGCGCTGTCTTCCAGCCGGGAGCACGCCTTCCCAACGCCAGCCACCAAACTCCTGCAAGTAAGCCACATTCCTATTTACATCACAGCCTCTGTGTTTTCAGCTCACCCTTGTCCTCTGCTCTGTCCTCAGGGTTGCCTGGCTGCACGGTGTCCTGTTCTGCCCTCGGTGCTCCTCAGTCCCCAACAAGACATCTACATCCCTCACTCACGCATCCATACACCTGTTGTTAATAAAGACTCTTAAATCTCACCCGAGCCTGCGTGCGTGTTTCCTGGGCCAGCCTAACATGTCAGTACGGCTCCAGCACAGTAGCCCAGCGAACAGCGGGTTCGCACGCCGGCTTTCCACCCTCGAGGCTCGGGTGGACTTAATTGTCCATCAACAGCAGGTAATTCTTAATCAATTAACCACCATGACTCACTGGTTAGACCGCCTTGACCCCCCCGCAGGCATCTCAGCTCGGTGGGCCAGTTCCTCCCGTTCCCCAAGCCGGTCAGTTGGCCCCAGTCCGCTGACCCATCTCACCCCTGTTCCCACCCCCGCGCGCTTCAGCGGAAAGCTCGGGGGAGCGCACGGGTTTATCTTACAATGTGAGACGGTGTTCCAGCGCGTCCCCGGGGATTTCCCATCTGACCATAACCGAATTGGGTACATCTCTAATCTCTTGGAAGGGCGAGCATTAGCTTGGGCTTACGCCATTATGGCGAAGCCCAGCTACGCAAACCTGACCTATACCCAGTTCGTGCAAGATTTTTTCGAAGTTTTTGATCATTCGGATCAGGATAGCGTGTTAGCCGAGCGGCTGCTCAGCCTTCGCCAGGGTAGCCGCTTAGCAGCCAACTACGCTGTCGACATCCGGGTAGCGGCGGAAGAAGTTGGTTGGGGCAATGCCTCCCTTTGCAGCTTGTTCCTCCGCAGTCTAAATTCTAATTTGCAGGATGAACTGGCTTGCCGGGACCTGCCGGATCAGCTGTCTGATTTGATTTCCCTAGCTATTAGTTTAGATAACAGGCTGAGGGAGCAGGCCGCCGAGCGGAAGTCTCATAGCCACTCACGCGGAGCCCTCTCCCGTGCTCCTCAGTCCCGCCCCCTGGCGTTGCCTCCTCCGGAGGCCGACGACGACCCTGATGCAATGATTATCAGGCGGGCAAGACTTCCTTTAGTGGAGAAACAGTGCTGCCGAGAGTTGGGTCTCTGCATGTATTGCGGAGACGACCAGCATCTCGTGGAAGCCTGCCCAGTGAAGCCAAAAAGGGAAGTCCGTGAGTCGCTGTAGGGGGCCTCGCGGACGTCACCCAGTCAGATCCCCTCTCCAAATGCCAACTTCCTATTAGACTCTGCCATAACTCCATTGGTCACACTACTCATGCACTGGTGGACTCGGGGGCGGAACAGAGTTTTATTTCTAAAAGTCTGGCAACCCGCCTGGGCATCCAGTGCCAAGTGTTACCCACTCCTCTCCATCTTGTTGCCCTCACCCGCTTTCCCCTTGAGAAGGTCACCCATAAGACCAAACCCATCCCCGTTATCATCTCCGGCAATCACCATGAGGACCTCAGCTTTTATGTCCTTCCCTCCTCTGCTTCATCAATCATTTTGGGCTACCCGTGGCTGCGCCTCCACAACCCCGTCTTTGATTGGCAGACTGGCTGCGTCCGCGCCTGGAGCACCTTTTGTCTGGGAACTTGTCTCCAGTCCGCTGCCTTTGCCCCATCTGTACCCTTCCGCACTGCGGACTCTGCCCCACCGGACCTCTCCTTAGTCCCACCGGAGTTCCACGACCTTGGCACCGTGTTCAATAAGTCTAAGGCGCTCTCCCTCCCACCCCATCGCCCGTATGATTGTTCCATCAACCTCCGGCCGGGGGCGCCCCTTCCATCCGGCCGCCTCTACAGCCTTTCAGCCCCGGAACGGGAGGCTATGGACGCCTATCTCCGGGAGTCCCTCAGTGCCGGCATCATTCGCCCCTCCTCGTCCCCCCTGGGTGCTGGATTCTTCTTTGTGGCGAAGAAGGACGGGTCCTTACGGCCATGTATAGACTTTAGGGCTCTCAATGATATCACTATCAAGGACCGTTATACTCTGCCCCTGATGGACTCGGCCTTTAACTCCCTCCAGGGGGCGTCCTGGTTTTCTAAGTTGGACCTTCGCAGTGCTTACCACCTCGTCCGGATCCGGGAGGGTGACGAGTGGAAAACAGCTTTCCAGATGCCCAGCGGCCACTTTGAATATCTTGTGATGCCGTTTGGGCTCACCAACGCTCCCGCTGTATTCCAACGATTAATCAACGATGTACTTCGTGACTTCCTGGGGGTCTTCGTTTTCGTCTACCTGGTTGATATTCTGATCTTCTCTCACTCTCGGGAGGAGCATCTACTCCACGTGAGGCGGGTCCTTCAACGCCTTCTGGAAAACAAGCTGTACGTCAAAGCTGAAAAATGCGAGTTCTTTACCAATCAGACCTCTTTCCTGGGTTTTATTGTCTCGCACAATCAGCTCCTCCCCGACCCGGCTAAAGTCAAAGCGGTGGTTGAATGGCCCACCCCCTCTTCCAGGAAGCAGGTTGAGCAATTCCTGGGATTTGCTGGTTTTTACCACTGCTTTGTCCCTAGCTACAGCTCCATCACCCCTCCTCTGACCCGCCTCACCTCCCCGAAGGTACACTTCCAGTGGACAACGGAAGCGGCGGCCGCCTTCGAGACACTGAAGAAGGAATTCTCATCCTCCTGGGTCCTCACTCAGGTGGACCCAGTGTTGCAATGTCTGGTCGAGGTGGATGCGTCTGACACAGGGGTGGGGGCAATTTTGTCACAGCGCTCCCCCCGGTGGACGGGGTAGTGTGCCCCTGCGCCTTCTTCTCCAAGTGCCTCTCTTCTGCTGAACGCAATTATGACATCGGTGACAGGGAGCTCCTCTCTGTTAAGCTCACACTGCAGGAGTGGCGCCATTGGCTAGAAGGGGCAGCTCAGCCTTTCGTGGTCTGGACCAACCATAAGAACTTGGAGTGCATCAGGACGGCCAAGCATCTGAACGCCCGCCAGGCGCGCTGGTTGCTGTTCTTTGGGAGGTTCAGGTTCACTATCACCTACCGTCCGGGATCCAAGAACAAGAAACCGGACGCATTGTCTAGGCAGTTCGCCCCAGAAGCTCCTGAAGAAGAGGTCCACACCATCCTGCCTACGTCGTGCGTCATGGGGTCCATTTCCTGGGCTATTAGAGACAAGGTCCAGAAGGCTTTGGAGTCCGAACCTGACCCTGGCGGTGGCCCAGCGGGGAGATTGTTCGTGCCCTCGTCAGTCCGGGGTGATGTCATCCATTGGGCACACACCTCCAAATTCGCTTGCCATCCTGGTATCTCCCGGTCTGTGAAACTCCTCCAGCGGTCCTTTTGGTGGCCTGGGCTCCGGGACGACGTCTCCAACTAAGTACATGCCTGCCCCCATTGCGCCATGAATAAATCATCCAACTCTCCTTCTGCGGGTCTCCTCCACCCTCTGCCGGTTCCCGGTAGGCCCTGGTCCCACATCGCCCTGGACTTCGTCACCGGTCTCCCCGTCTCCAACTCATTTAATACCATCTTGACCATTGTAGACCGGTTTTCCAAGGCTGCCCACTTTGTGCCCCTCCCTGGGCTCCCCACAGCGCGTGAGACTGCGGATCTGTTGGTGCGGCATGTTGTCAAGCTACATGGCATCCCAGCCGACATCGTTTCCGACCGGGGGCCTCAATTCATATTCAGTGTCTGGAGGAGCTTCTGTAATGCTCTTGGAGCCACGGTTAGCCTGTCATCGGGACATCATCCTCAGTCCAATGGGCAGTGCGAGCGTACCAACCAGGAACTGGAGGCCGCCCTGCGCTGCGTCATCTCCTCCAGTCCCTCTTCCTGGAGCACCCATCTCCCCTGGGTGGAGTACGCTCACAATTCCACCTTTTCTTCGGCCATCAGGATGTCCCCCTTTCGGGCATCCCTAGGGTACGAACCCCCGCTGTTCCCTGAGGAAGAAGGTGAGGTGGCAGTTCCCTCCATCCAGGCTCACTTGAGACGGTGTCGGCGGCTGTGGACCAAGACGCGCCAGGCCCTGTTACGCAAGGCAGCGCGCAACTCTAACTCTGCTAATGGTCGAAGGAGGCCCGCGCCACGTTACCAGGCAGGGCAACAGGTGTGGCTGTCAGCTCAAAATATTAACCTGAAGGCTGAAAAGAAGAAACTGGCTCAACGCTTCGTCGGCCCCTATTCTGCGGCGAAGGTTGTCAATCCGGTGGCTGTGCGTTTGGATCTCCCCCCCCCCACCTTCGTGTTCATCCCACTTTTCACGTGTCTCAGATTAAACCTGTGGTGTCTAACCCTCTCTGTCCTCCCCCCAGGGCGCCTCCCCCTCCTAGAATGATCGACGGCCACCCGGCGTGGGGCATTACTGCCATCCTGGACTCTCGATGCTGGGGCCGGGGTAGTGGTACAGTATCTGGTGGACTGGGAGGGTTATGGTCCGGAGCACAGACTGGGTGCACTCCTCTTTCGTGCTGGATAAACAGCTCATTAGGGAGTTCCATCGTGCGCACCCGGACAAGCCAGCGCCAGGAGGCGCTGCTCGGGGGGGAGTACTGTCACAACCCACTCCCGCCTGTCATCCGCTCCAGCTGCGCGCACACCTGCGCTTCATCAGGCTGCTCCTATTTAGCCTGCTCTGCCTGGGGCCTCGGCCTGGAGCCGTCAGCTCTCCTCCTCAATCAAGCTCTGCATTTGCCTGTCTTCCACGGCCAGCGCTTTACTCATCGCATGCACGTAAGGTTTTCCTCTTACCTGCTTTCCAAGTTCTTCCCCTGTGCACAGGTGGATCCTCCTGGCGGTGGAAATACCCCTCATCGCCATTCCTCTTCAGTCTTCTCCCTGTCGTGCTGATCAGGGCGCTGTCTTCCAGGCAGGAGCACGCCTTCCCAATGCCAGCCACCAAACTCCTGCAAGTAAGCCACATTCCTATTTACATCACAGCCTCTGTGTTTTCAGCTCACCCTTGTCCTCTGCTCTGTCCTCAGGGGTGCCTGGCTGCACGGTGTCCTGTTCTGCCCTCGATGCTCCTCAGTCCCCAACAAGACATCTACATCCCTCACTCACGCATCCATACACCTGTTGTTAATAAAGACTTAAATGTCACCCGAGCCTGCGTGCGTGTTTCCTGGGCCAGCCTAACATGTCAAAAAATATCGTTATTCCCTCCTGAAAGCATCCAGTTTTTCCTTATAGCCCTGGTGCTGGGTTTTCCGCTGCTGGCCCGTGGATTTTGAGGGTCTCTTTGTGCACCACATTTGAGCCTTGAGTCTGTCGATCGGGTCTGCTGCGGGTTTATACACCAGTACCAGGAGCCCTCTTCTCGCCATATCCCTGGTTGCTTCTTCCGCCTAGTTGTAGAGACACGTCTCTTCCCCGTAAAAAACCCTTAGCTTCGCCGGGAATGGGGTTTGAAAGCGCAGTTTCTTCTCTCTTAGTACCTTTTTAGCGTCATTGTATTCCCGACGTTTTTTAAGGACCTCCGGGGCATAGTCATGCTCCACAAAAACTTTTCTTTCTTGGTGCATAAAGTCCTTTTTCTGCAAAGCCAGTCTCAAAACCTCTTCTTTTGTTCTGAAGTTGGAAAACTTCACCACCACCGATCGCGGGGGTGCTTTCGCCGATGGCCTTGGGGCTAATGAACAGTGTGCCCTTTCTATTTTCAAGTCGGTGGATTGGGGAATTTCCAACTTTTCTCTCAGTATGGTTTCCACGCATGCAGCCATTGTGGTGAAAACATCCTCGACTCCTTCTTTCAGACCATGAATTCTTATGTCGTCCCTTCTTAGTCTTCCTTCCAGGTCGGTTAGCTTGGCCTCCAGTCTTGTCTGTCGTTTGAGTAATTCCAGCTTGGTTTCTTCCAGCCCTTTTATTCTTTCCTCTGCTTCCATGATTCGGTCCTCAGCCTGGTCCACTCTGTTGTTTGTCCTTTTTATTTCGTCTTTAAGTTCACGAAATTCGGCCCAACACTCTGGGCGAAATTCTCTTAATTCTTGAAGTATCGTTTTTAAGCTAGCCGTGTTGCTAGCCTCATTTTGCTCCTCCATTTCTGAGAGGTTATTGTCTTCTAGGTCAGTTTCTCCCACCGATGCATGTCTTGGCCTGGTAAATGTTGATCTCTTCTGTTTTCCTTTAGGCATAACAACTTTGTCTTTTGATTTTCACTCTTCCATAAATCCGTTAAATCTGATTTTCATGGTATTTTCACGGATGGAATCTGGGAGCTTCAGCATTAAGCTGCTACCACCATGGTGTCCAGACCGGAAGTCTATCTTTGTCTAATATTTAAATTTGTTTGATGATCTGAAACATTTAAGTGTGACAAACATACAACAAAAATGAGAAATCAGGAAAGGGGCAAACACTTTTTCATACCACTGTACATTTAGGACATTTAATTACATGAAACAAAAGATCAACAAACAGGAACAACAGGAACTGAAAGTTTTTGAATATACGGATCTCAACCCACAGGACGTAGAATATAACATAGACCCTGATAATAATTTATTTAGCTCCATCAATAATAACTGTAATTACTACACAGATGAACAGTTTAACACAATGGTCACATCTGATTTCAATATTTCTATGATCCACTTCAACAGCAGAAGTCTCTATGCCAACTTTAATAACATTAAAGATTATTTACATCAGTTTAAAGAGCCATTCAATATTGTGACAATATCAGAGACATGGCCCAGTGAAGACAAAGGAGTGGATTTTACCATGGATGGCTATGAATTAAATTATATAAATAGAAAAGTGAAAAAAAGGAGGAGGAGTTGCAATTTATGTTGACAAGAGCTTGCAATACAAGGTTGTTGAAAATTTGTCAGTAACTGTGGATGATTTATTTGAATGTATTACAATAGAAATCTGTCTGGACAATGTGAAGAATATGGTTGTGAGCTGTGTATATAGAACACCTGGATCAAACATTGACTTATTTAAGGGCTAGATGGAAAAAATGTATGCAAAACTAACTCATAAAGTTATGTTCATCTGTGGGGATTTCAGTATAGATCTTATGAATTCAAAACAACATAGTTTGACAGAGGAATTTATCAACACAATGTACAGTATGGGCTTACATCCAACAATTACCAGACCTAGCAGAATCACGTCACACAGTGCCACACTAATAGATAACATATTCACTAACATTATGGAAAATAATATCATGAGTGGGCTTTTATTGAATGATATCAGTGACCACCTGCCGATTTTTGTTGTCTATCAATGTGATTATAGGAAGAAAAAGTATACCAAAAATATTAAATATAAAAGAATAAGAACTGAAGAATCTATGTATTTACTGGCAAAGGAATTATTAATACAAGACTGGAAGATAGTTTGCGATGAAAATGATATAAATAAAGCATATGATAAATTTTTACAAATATTTCAATCATTGTACAATAAAAACTGTCCTATAAAACAATACAGTGACAGACAACAAAACAAAAATATTCCTTGGGTCACCAAGGGGTTAATAAATGCATGTAACAAGAAGAATACATTATATAAACAATTCATTAAGTGTAGAATGGTGGAGGCTGAGATCAAATATAAAAGATATAAAAATAAGCTTACTAATATAATGAGGGCGGCGCGGCGGCGGAGTGGTTAGCACTGCGGCAGCACAGCAACTCACCCTTGGCCGGGGGATTCTGGGTTCAATCCCAGCCCCCGACCAACAGTGATCTGTGTGGAGTTTGCATGTTCTCCCCGTGTCTGCATGGGTTTACTCCGGGATTTCTCCGGTTTCCTCCCACATGCCAAAAACATGCAAGTTAGGTTAACTGGCATCAACTGGGGATTCTAAATTGTCCTTAGGTATGGTATGAATGGTCATCTGTCTCTCTGTGTTGGCCCTGCGATGGACTGGCGATCTGTCCAGGGTGTACCCTGCCTCTCGCCCAAAGATGCTGGGATAGGCTCCAGCCCCCCCGCGACCCGAAAAGGATTAAGCGGAAGAAGATGAATGAATGAATGAATGAATGAATATAATGAGGACTTGTAAGAAAGAATACTACAACAGAATATTAGAGGATAATAAAAATAACTTAAGAGGAATATGGCAACTACTCAATGGGATTATTAGTAACCAACCTAAGAATGCTAATTATCCAGAATATTTTATTGTAAATGACAGTTTGATAAATAATATGGAGGATGTGGTCAGTGGTTTCAATAAATTTTTTGTAAACGTTGGTCCTGAATTAGCAAAATCAATAGTGACACCAGAAACAAACAACAGTGGTTCTGTAAATGAAGTAGAAGATAGAAATCCAAACACAATCTTTTTGGGTGCAGTTACTGAAAAGGAAATTATCGAGACTGTGAGTAAATTTAAGAACCAAAAATCAACGGACTGGAATGAAATTGACATGACAATAGTGAAAAAAGTAATTGAAGGAATTGTTTAACCACTCACCCACATCTGTAACCTGTCATTTCAAACTGGTAAATTTCCAAACAAAATGAAAATAGCAAAAGTAATACCACTATACAAAACAGGAGACAGTCATTATTTCACAAATTACAGGCCGGTCTCTTTAATTCAATTCAATTCAATTCAACTTTATTTATATAGCGCCATTTCACAACAACAGTCATCTCATAGCACTATCAACTGTAGGGAGGACCCCCACAGTTGCAGAAAGACCCCAGCAATCAGGCGATCCCCTGTGAGCAAGCACTTGGCGACGGTGGAGAGGAAAAACTCCCTTTTAACAGGAAGAAACCTCCAGCAGAACCAGGCTCAGGGAGGGGCAGTCATCTGCTGCGACTGGCTGGGGGGTGAGGGGACAGAGAAGAAGAAAAGAACAGACATGTAGAGAGCAAACAGCACGATGGGGACTCAATCTATGGGAGAGAACAAACAAATGTTCTTTACTCTCACAATTCTCCAAAATACTTGAAAAAATCTTCACTAAGATGTTGCGCCCTCTGCTCCACAGTTCGGGAGAGGTGCATGGTGCTTTTGAGCAAGAAATAATGAAGAGAGTCACGGTCTACTTCTTCACCCCATTTCACTTTATTCAAAAAGAGACCTGGACACTTCTGTGCAAGCACACAACACAGTTCCCTCTCTGGGCAAAAGCAATCAATTTGTGACTCATCGAACTTGGACACTTCTGCGCAAGCGCACAACACAGTTCCCTCTCCAGGCAAAAGCAATCAGTTTGTGAGTCATCGAACTCTCAACAAACTGTAAACATTGCACACAGCATCCAAACCCCCTAATACTGTACTGATGTTTTTAAATGTAACAATCATGTGCAAGAACAATAATGAAACATTAATCTTTTTAACTCTCATCCCTAATTGTATATATTGTCTACAATCAGCTTTTTAACTTACTTCTTAACCTGTAATCTGCTTCTTAACCTATGTATGATGCGCTCTTAATTAACCCATTAATCCCCATTTTTAACCAGTCACATACTATTAATCCCCATTTTTAACTCGTCACATACTCCCCCTCAAAATAGATGTTGTCCCCAACATCAGGACATGTGAAATATATAATAACCACTGTCACAGTGCAAAATTCTCAAAGAGTGCATAGTCAACTAATTCAACAAAAAAGTTTACAGACTGGAACTCTTTTCATACATTCTGTTATGCAAGTATCAGATACTCATTGTCCAGTGTTTCTTGTGTATGCATTTTGTTACATACTGGAACTCTTTTGATACGTTCAGTTTTGAGTCCAAATAACACATATGACAGGCTGGAACTCTTTTGATAAATTCAGTTTTGAGTCCAAATAACACATATGACAGGCTGGAACTCTTTTGATACATTCAATTTTGAGTCCAAATAATGCATATATGACAGGCTTGAACTCTTTTGATACATTCAGTTTTGAGTCCAATGTAACGCATATATGACAGGCTGGGACTCTTTTGATACATTCAATTTTGAGTCCAAATAACACATATGACAGGCTGGAACGCTTTTGATACATTCAGTTTCGAGTCCAATGTAACTGCATTTACTCTACTTCAAGTATACAAAATGACCACCAACCCATTAACATTTACCACAAAGCTCTTGGAAGTAGAAAGGATGTACACTGTATACCCATGGCATGGTCAGTTCAGCATAATAAGGCAACGTCTGTATGTTATAACATGCTGGTGTACCCAATGTATCATAAGTGAATACTTTCGGTTTTCTAGCGTTATGTCTAGGTCTCTGATTCACTTCCTCACCAGGATCACTATAGGTAGGAGAAGGAGGGTGCGGTGAAGGAAAGCTCACCTCCGCAGGTAAGTCCTCTACCTGACCAATGTCGTCCTCTGGTGGCTGGTCAGCTGCTGCAGCTTCAAGCTCTGTCTCCTGCTGCACCTCTTCAGGTATGTTGTCCTCCTGCTGAGCTGGGTCTGCGGTCCTCTCAGGCGGTGGTGAATCGGGGCGAGTGCTCAAGTGAAGTTGCACTGGATAATACTCGTCCTCATCATTGTCGTCCTCTTCTGAGTGACTCTCCGGTGTCCCCACTGATCTGGTAGTGGCGTATTTCTTTGGACGAGGCTGCAAAGAAGTCTCCAGAGGCAAATGATCACATGGCAGAAGGAGATTGCGATGCAAAGTTCTAGATCTACCCTTGCCTCTCTCAGGTTTCAGTTCATAAACTGGAATGTCCTTGCTCACTTGACGAACCACGGTATGTATAACATCCTCCCAGTGGCTCCTCAGCTTGCCTGGACCCCCACGTGGAGTCAAGTTCCTGGCTAAAACACGATCACCGGGCAACAGAGCAGAATACCTCATCTTACCATCATACAGTTTCTTACTCCGAGCAGCGGCTTTGCTTGCATTTTCTCGTGTGATCTCGTAAGCGTCCTTCATCCCCTGTTTCCACTTCTGCATGTAGCTCTGATGTTTACTGTCACCCTGATCTATGTTTGGGGATAAACTAAACAACATGTCCACTGGTAACCTTGGCGACCGTCCATAAAGTAAGTAAAAAAAGTGAAAACCCTGTCACTTCACTTTTAGTAGCATTGTAGGCATACACCAGTTTGTTTAGTGAGTCCTTCCAGTTACTCTTTTGTTTCTCTGTGAGTGTCTTCAACATCTGAATCAAAGTCCGGTTAAAACGTTCAACTTGCCCGTTTCCTTGTGGGTGATAGGGACTGGTTCGCAAGCCTGCAACTCCACATTACTCTTTGAGTTGGGCAAAAAGCTGGTTCTCGAATTCACCACCTTGGTCATGGTGAAGTCTCAGGGGAAACCCAAACTTTAAAGCATAGTCATTAAAGATTTTGTCTGCCGCCGTTTTTCCAGACTTGTATGTGGTGGCGTAAGCCTGGGCAAAATGCGTAAAATGGTCAGCAAGAACAAGTACATACTCATAACCACCCTTACATTTGTCTAAGTGTAAAAAGTCAACTGAGACAAGTTCAAAAGGCTGAGTAGTAACTATGTTAGTGAGCGGAGCTCTAGTCTCGTGGCTTGGTCTCTTGTTTTTAAGGCACACACACTGTCTCAATACATAGTCCTCTATCTGCTTTTGCATGAAGGGCCAGTAAAAACGATCCCGTATCAAAGAAGTAGTTCTTTCTACACCATGGTGGCCCATTTCATCATGCAGTTCTCTTAACACTGTTGGCCTGTGTTTTTCTGGTAGTACAAGTTGCTTTCTGTTTGTCGTTTGTCTATATAAAACACCTCTGTCATTGAACTGTAACTTGTCCCACTCTCTTAAAAGACATACAACTTGTGGACTAAGCTGTTTGAGTTCTGAACCTGAGGGTTTTACCTCTGCCAGTTTGTATTCAACAACCTGTCCAATAATAGGGTCAGTTTCTTGGTCTCGTTTGATCTGTCCTGCAGCAAGTGGAGCAATAGGCATACTCACTGACACTGTGGCACTCTTAGCTGAAATACCCATAGACCAGGCTGCACTAGACTCATCCTGATGGTCAACTGCCTGTGTGGCTGCACTCACAACATTGTATGACATTTCTTTTGAGCATTCCTTCATGTAAGTCTCCATGTCTAAAGGCATTCTAGACAGACTGTCTGCATGTATGTTCTCTCTGCCAGGGCGATACTTCACAGTAAAATGGAAATCGGCAAACTCTGCAACCCATCTACACCCTGTAGCATTCAACTTTGCTGTCGACAAAACATAGGTAAGCGGGTTATTGTTGCTGAACACAGTAAAGGAAGGTGCATAGTACAAGTAATCGCGAAACTTATCCGTGACCGCCCATTTAAGAGCTAGAAATTCTAACTTGCCTGAGTGTAAATTGTAATTTTTCTCAGCCGCAGTTAGGGTTCTAGAGCCATAAGCTATTACGCGGAGTTTACCATTTTGCCTTTGATACAATACAGCTCCTAAGCCCTGGTTAGAGGCATCTGTATGTAAGATAAAGGGTTGTGAAAAGTCCAGGAAACCAAGAACAGGAGGCTGGACCAAACAGTCTATCAACTGCTCCAAAATTGACTGATGTACATCACTCCACCGAATAGGAGTACTCGAGGGGACACTGTTGTTCTGTTTCATTGTTCTTTTTCTTGTATAGTTCTGTGTCTTGCTTCCAAAGGGGCTTTAAGCAGGTCATACAAAGGGCTAGCAATACGAGAGAAATCTTTGATGTACTGCCTATAGTAGCTTAACAGTCCTAGTATTGCTCGGAGCTCACCAACAGTACCTGGCTGCTTGTTTTTCAGTGCTCGCACTGCAGCTGTGTCTGCCGGGTCCATTTTGCTTCCCTCAGCAGAGACAATTCTGCCAAGGTACCTCACCTCTGGTTTGAAAAAGTCACATTTTCGTGGCTTGAGTTTTATCCCATTGTCTCTGAGACGCCACAGTACTCTCCTGACGTCCTCAACGTGGTCTTCAAAAGTCCTGCTGAACACTAGAATATCGTCCAGGTAAGGGACACATATCTCGTCCCGCAGCCCTTCCAGGCATTGCTCCATACATCGCTGGAATGCTGCTGGTGCGTTCATAAGGCAAAAAGGAATCCTGATCCATTCGTAAAGGCCCCAGGGGGTCACAAAGGCGGTCAGGTGTCTGCTCTCGTTGGACATGAACCCCTGGTGATACGCTTTACCCTGGTCCAGTAGTGAGAAGATGGTGTTCCCCCCCAGGCTGTCCATAATATCCTGTACCCTGGGTATGGGGTGTCGATCTGGGTGTGTCTTGCGGTTCAGCTCTCTGTAATTGATACATAAGCGCAGCGAACCGTCCTTTTTTCTTACACAAACAACAGGAGACGAGTAGGAGGAAGTAGACTTTTCCACCCATCCCTGTGCTATCAAGTCCTGTAAGTAGTCCTTCATCTCCCTGTACAGTGGCCTTGGTACAGACAGATAAGTTTTTGAAACTGGCTCAGTGTCCTTTAACAAAATGTTCATTTGCAGATTTTTCACACACCCTATGTCATCATCTGTTTTTTGAAAATGACGCTGATTCCTCTCTTAACATCTGCTGAATAGTCTTCCTTTTATCTTCATCCAGATGGGACAAGTCAACAGGAGGGTCCCATTGCTCACTGATGGGGGTGCATCCTGTGGGTTTCTGTATGTGGATCTCGTTGATGGTTGCAGACGGGAGGTCCCTGGTGAAGATGTTAGCAGAATAGACTGACCCCACTGACTGCACAGTACCAATAGTGGTTCTTCCTGATAGAGTGATGTCATGGTTGGTAGGGTTTTGGACACTAACAGTAATCTTTGGAATAGACCCTGCTTTCACTGAAACTAATGTGTCACAAAACTCTAAACCGTCTGGCCACTGTGGGTTTTCACAAGGCTCAAAAATCAGTGTAACGTCCTCTTTAAATGTCTTGGCCTGCGCCCTACTTTCAATAAACACTGAACTCCGGCTGGGTACAGTCACTCTCTCTTTTGTTGTCCTCACATTGTACTCGTATGTTTGTCCAACACTAACTGCTTTTATGAAAGTTGTAGGTTTGTTTTTCTTAAGATGTGGAAAAGCTACTTTCACTGCTCTCAGAAGTTTCTCTTTTTCCCCTGAATTATTTTCACCTTTCATACTTTCTGAATTCAAGTGCTCAATAACATTAAACTCAATAACTGGACATTGTTACTGGTTACCTTTAAGCACTAGAACAGGTATGAGTAACTCAGTCATCGACTGTAAGTTTAAATGGTACCTCAACCCACCCCACGTATGGCATGTCTGTACCATTGGCTGCTTCAAGATGGAGGGGTTCATTCGGATTGATAAGCTCACTCACATTTCTCAGCGGTAACTCAGGTAAATTAGTGTTTTTCCATGACTCATCAATAGCACAAACTTGTGAGCCAAAGTGCTTCAACCTTTTTGTTGCCTAAAAAGCACCGAATGAGACATTTTCTCCCCACTAACTGTCTAACAGACGGTATTTTGTTTTTTTCACAGAATTTCCTTTTGACCTGTTTCTCAGGGAATTTTCTACCCCCCTTACGAATACCACCACAGGTGTAGGGCTTACATTTGGCTTTGTGTATGGGCCAGTGCTCTCCTTGACACTTTTTGGAGCAGTACAAGGCACTTTTACACATTGAACAACATTTCAAACTCTGGTTTTCACCCTGTGTAGCACAGCTATAACAACACTGGGACCTTTTTATGTCACTGGTCACACCATGTCCCACTGGAGTGGCCCCTTCTACTTTAAAGAGTTACCTCTGGCTGGTTTCACCAGCTTCTGTGCTTTACAGCCTGCTCTAAAATGCTCGCTGCTCTCACAGCGAAAACAGTGCTGGCAAAACTCTTCATCTGTCTGAATGCAATAATAACACCTTGGTTGTGGGCGGGGAATGTGGTACCGCTGAGGGGCGAAGCGCTGCTGGAATTGTGCAGTGCCTCTCATCGGTGCCAGGCCTTGCTCTGGATAGTGCTGCTGAAGAGCTGCTTGGGGCTGCTGCTGAGGAGAGTAGTGCCGAGCAGATGGGTCCAGCTGGTATTGTGGGTATGGCGTGAAAGTCGGCGCTGGGGAGTGGTCTTCAGGTCCTCCGCTGGTGGTGGGTTGTGCTGTGGCTGAAGGCTTCTGCATGGTTTCTCAGATTTGGGACACTTCAGCTTGCAAGTCCTTTAAAAATACCATCTCCGACCGCATCTCTTTAATCTCTGCCAGCAGATCAGGTGATGGAACGGCTGTGCTTTGTTTTTGAACTGTCTTTTTTTCTGCAGGTGCAGGGACGTCACTGGGCTGAACAGCATTCACGGCAGCCGCTTGCTGGGGGACAGCATGTCTCTTCTTGTCTTGTCTTTCCTTCTCATTAGTGCATGCAATATTCACCTTTTCCAATAAAACTTCATCAGGTGTCGTGGGCTGAAGAAGGTACGGCTGCATGTCACTCTTAACAATGTCACTCTGCAAACCTGTTAGAATGGTGTGCATGAATAAACTTTGGGCCAAGGCAGGGTCATATTGTAGACCCGACTCATCTTCCTGGGACGCGAAAAGAATCTTCTGGCGAAGGTCCATGGCTCTCAGAAGGAAGTTTTGAGGAGTCTCTTTACTGCTCTGAGCTTCTGAAGAAAGCTGTTTGTACAGTTCAGTAGCCCCTCTCTCCTGATAGTGAGACCTTAGGATCCTCCGCAGGGCAGGAAGAGTCAGATTACCTTTGCCTTCTAGGTAACTTCTCAGCTGCATGCCTGGTGTGATGGCGCGAATCACTGCTTCGATGATCTCATCTCCATGGTAGCCTTTACTGAGCCCACTTTCAATCTGCCTGGGCAAGCTGGAAAATGTGAGCTTGTCTTTTTGTCCCGGCTCCCCTATTTGGCCTGATATCTTAAAGTCTTTACGCCACATGGAGTTATCTGGAGGCGCTGAGGCTCGTCTGTGCACTGGTGTGCTCTGTAGGCTCGGTTTATTATTCATTAGCTGATGCATAGCCTCTTCTTTGGTTTGAAGTGTGGCCCGTAAAGCATGTACTTCTTTCTGCAGGTCTTCTTTCTGTTTATTTTCACCCACTATCTCTAACTCTGGCATCTTTGCATTTTCAATCAAGTCCCTTATATTTAGCAAATGAGACATTCCCTCATCTTCTAGCTCAGCTAACTCAGTTCTTTCAACATAACTTGTGACAAATGTGATTAGCTGGCCTCGAGTTTTGTCTGCAAATTGCTCTTTTCCCATTCCAGATATTTGTAGTCCATTGCATACATTAAGCAGTTGTTCAACATTCAGTTTGTATAATGCACCTTTAACTTGTAACTGAACTTCCTCCAACCATTCCATTTTCATCAGAGAAGTGGGCATAAAACAGTTCAACGTAGGCCTCTTTTACCTTCGTGGTGTAGCGGTGTCCTCTAGTGGTGATTGCAGCGCTAGGGTTATAACCTCTGCACGTGGTGTCGAAGCCACGGTGAATGTCGGCGGTGCCTTACGTCTCCGATGCCGGGGTTCATGGGGGGATATTCGGCTCGAGTTTCCACTTCAGCTGGCGGATTTTTCTCTCACCAAAATATCCCAGCGGTGCCTCCATAATGTTGCGCCCTCTGCTCCACAGTTCGGGAGAGGTACGTGGTGCTTTTGAACAAGAAATAATGAAGAGAGCACCACGCACGGGACAATAACGGCTCCACAGACCGCCATCGTCCTCCGCCGCTGCACATCGGAACCTTCAGGGCTGCTCACACACCTGAAGCACACACGCAGCTCGCTCACAGGATTTTGTATGGGTCTCAGCCACAGCGCACAATGGGAATCCAGCCGTCAGCTGTCCCCGAGGGCTTTAGGGCTGCGCGCACACCTAAAGCCAACCCACCACGTCCCTCACAGCTGCAGATCCTTTTTTTCTTCATAGCTGCGAGAGGAGTCAGAGACAAATTTTCCTTCTCACAGCTGCTGTGGACCTCCGCCACGTTTAACGGGACAGCCCCTCAACATTGTGGGTCCACATGCAATTTTTGCACTGCCCAGACAACTTCGCTGTCCTGGGCCGGCACTTGCTACCCCCACCCCCCTCCCTCCACATCCACCTGCACAGAGCTTTCCCCGCTCGCTTTCAAAGCCGGACTATCGAGGCCTCAGCTTCCTGCTGAGCCCTCTGGGGGGGGAGTGTGTGGGTCACCCCCACAGCCTACAGACAAGCAGAGCGCTCAGCTGGAGCAATTAACAGACCAGTGAGATGTATGGACTGTTATCAATAGGTGGAGAGGAGTTCCGGCCAGTAATCCTGCTATTGTTATGTGTGACTCTCAAATGCAAATGTCTTCCTGTCAGTAATCCTCCTATTGATGTGTGTGACTCTCAAATGCAAATGTCCATGCTTACTGCTGTGCATGTATTGTCTGTAGCTGGGTATATAAGTCAACCATACTGCTCATTCTCGCTCTCTTACTGCTCATCTGACTACACACATTCCCTGTGTGCTCATGAGAGCCAGAGGGCTCGCTCCAGTACGCTTATACAGTGCTGGAGTGAGTTCTGTGACGGCGGTGAATAAAACTCCCTTTTAAACCTCAGTTCGCCGTGCCTTATTTTACCATCGCCTCCAAGGTTGTCATAGCCAGGAGCGGTACTGGGGTTAAGCTCCCAGTGCTCATAAAATGCTCCTTACGGCGTGCGTCTCGAAAAGCCTCTGACAACTAAGTCCAACTCCTAGCCTGCCCATGTGGTTTAGTCTCTAAGCCCGGCAAAACTGCTTTTACTAATAGGAGAAGGGGCGAGGGCGGATCTCTGGCGCCTTAAAACCAGATGCTTCGGGTAGATGGTGGCTCGTCAACCTGGGAAGGTAGCCCATCTAGGGGAAGGTAAACCCTGATTTCAAACCTCCGCTGCCTTGCGGCACACCCGGTCATGGGAAAGGCTTCAGGAGTCAACCCTGAGGAAAAATCCGGAGTCGGAGCCCCTAAGGCAGTTCTCTGTTGTGCTCAACATTGTTCTGGCAGCTCCTGCGACGGCGCTGGTGCCAAACTATAGCAGCCCTGCTGTTCCTTTGGATTCATCAGTGACGTGGAGAGGGGGGACTTGCTGCATGGGTAACATCTTGTCCTCCATATCTTCCTGCCCAGGCTTAAATCCTACCAACGCCCAATGCTGGAAGGTAGAACACCAGTGCGCATCGGCCTGTTCAGCAACAGGCGGTGCTGTTCCAGCAGAGTAGACGTTTAGGATTCTCTTCCATGGTCATCATAGACCAACGGAGGCCGACGACTAATGAAGAGAGTCGCAGTCTACGTCTTCACTCCATCTCGCTTTATTCAAAAAGAGACCTGGACACTTCTGCGCAAGCGCATGTAACCCAGCTGAGAAAATGACCCTTTCTTTTTCTCAGACTTCATTTGTATTAATGAAAGTGTGTGATTTTATTTTGAAAAACGGTTATTTTGGGAAGAGGAAGTGCGATCCTCGTTATCCAACTTTTAAATTCCCGTTTCATGGTCACGTTGGGTGATCTGGGTCTTTCCACTCGTTGAGAGTGATATTAGCCCCACCTTCCGAGTAGAGGCAGCAAGCGCGCACTCGGGTTTCGCTCTTTCACGATATGAGAGCAGACGAGAGGGGCTATGAGCGATCTGGTTCACACTGATACCTCTTCTTGGTAAGTTTCATTCAGAAAGATGCTATAAATGGATCTAAACACTCTCCAAACGCTAATTTGCAACTTTTATTATCTTAAGTTGACGGGAGCACGAGCTTAAGAGGCCGTGAAGCGGTGACTTTTGCTGTGTTCACACTGAGACCTCATCTTGGTGAGTGAGATACACGCTAACGTTAAAGAAACCTCAGTCTGGAGATACAAGATATCTTGACTGGTCAAACGACTAACCCGAAAGGACAAACAAATACTGAGCTCAGTAGGACATCTTTGGGGTTTTATTTCATACTGGCCGTTGTATGTTTGTATAGTGGTTTTTATACATGCCTCGATGGGATCACCACCTTATCGTGGTGGCGCACTTTGAGCGTCTCCATGACCCCTAGAGCTATGTCGGCCGGAGTCTCGTACTCCTGGCAGGGTCACCCAAGCCGAACAGGTCGAAGGGTAGAGGCCAGACTAAGAGTGATCCCGAAGATGAAGACCTCAACGGTAGAGCAGGCAGAAGCTGGTAGTAACGATAAACACCACAATGGCTGTAATAGCGGACGAAGGCTAAGGGAGCACACCCTGACAAAAAGCAAGCTGGTGGTGGCACACTTTGAGGCGGTTTCCCAAAAATCTGGATTCTGGCAGCCTCCTGCAGTTGTGAGAAGATGCCTGTCGTCTAGGGTCTCCCTTGCCACTGGAACCATCTTCTCTACAATCAAGGTAGTGGCATCGGGAAAAGCGCACCCCCCATGCCACTCTAAAAACCATCACTGCGCAGGTATCTTCTTTACCTGAGTTTCCGACCTCTAAAGTCTGGCGGCGATGGAGCATCCAGTAACGGGGACAGGTTTGAATGAGCTGGAAGCTTCTAGCTGGAACTCTACACGTCAGCGGCACAGGACAACGGTCGTTAGCAGTTGGGATTGAGTGGCAGCTGCTTCCGGCAGACTCCTGTGCGTCTGAGCAGCCCTATTTAGGGACCACACTGCTCACCCCAACTGGGGAAAGGCCTAGAAAAGGTGGCCTAAACATTGCCCACTCAGCACAGCACCCGGATAGGAAACCGCACCTGTCGGGACATTCCACTATGCGGTCGAAAAATAAAAACAATACCATTTAGAATTGCAGCATAGAACATAAGGATACTCCTGGATGCCAGTCCAGACAGACCACAGCGCAGAACAGCACTCGTTGCCAGCGAGCTAAAGCGGTACAATGTGGATGTGGCAGCACTCAGTGAGACACGACTCCTCGAGGAAGGCTCACTCAATGAAGTAGGAGAGGGTTATACATTCTTTTGGAAAGGATACCCCATTGGCGGTCAACTCCTTCATGGAGTTGGTTTTGCAATCAAGAACAGCCTCCTGCACAAGCTCACAGAATCACCAGTGGGTGTCAGTGAAAGGCTCATGACTCTTCGTATCCCCCTTGCAAAATGCAGGTATGTCACTTTGGTAAGTGCCTATGCACCAACTCTGTCATCGAACGCTGAAGAGAAGGACTGCTTCTACCAGGCACTCGATGACATCCTCAGTCACATCCCGAAGGGTGACAAAATCATGCTGCTTGGTGATTTCAACGCAAGAGTCGGAAAGAACTTGCAAAACTGGAATGGTGTGATCAGTGCCCATGGCATTGGAAAAGTCAACCCCAATGGCATGAGACTTCTTAGTGTCTGTGCAGAACATGATCTTACCATCACTAACACAATCTTCCAACAAAAGAACAAATATAAGGCATCCTGGATGCATCCCAGGTCCAAACATTGGCACCTGATCGACTATGTGATCGTGAGGAGGGCTGACCTCAAGGACGTGCTCATCACAAGAGCTATGCGAGGGGCAGACTGCTGGACTGACCACCGCATGATTCTGTCAAAGGTCAGAATGCATGTTAGGCCCCTAGCTCGCCACGGTGGCCCAAAGAGGAAAACACTCCACTGTGCCAGACTCTCCAGCAGCGACATCTGTGACAACTTCCGTCGCTCCCTAGCTGAGAGGCTGGCAGGTATTGAACAACTGATCATCTCAGAGTCTGGGATGGATGAGAAGTGGGCCGCTCTATCTACCATTCTCTTTGACACTGCAGTCCAAGCCGTCGGTTTCAAAACCAAGAAACATCAGGACTGGTTTGACCAGAATGCTGGAGAGATCTCCACCCTCCTGGACAGAATGCACAGGGCACACAGAACCACCTTGAACAACCCACAATCCCAATTCCATAAGAAGCAATGGCAAGCCCATCGTTCTGAGGTCCAAACAACTCTCAGGAAACTGCAAGATGAGTGGTGGATCTCAAAGGCCAATGAAATCCAGACTCATGCTGATAGAAACGATATGCACAGTTTCTATGATGCAGTCAAAACCATCTACGGCCCCAGAAACTGCTCCCTGGCACCTGTGAGATCTGTTGATGGCTCTTCTTTAATCAAGGATCAGGCCATGATAGTGGAGCGGTGGGCTGAGCATTTTAACACCGTGCTTAACCAGCCCACCTCAGTGGACCCAACTGTCATTGCAGAGCTCCCTGAACATCCTACCATGCCAGATCTCGACCTCCCCCCAACCTTCAACGAAATCCTGCAAGCAGTAAAAACCCTGAAAAACAATAAATCCCCTGGACCTGATGGCATCCCAGCTGAACTTCTCAAGGAAGGAGGCTACCTCTGTACTCGGACATTGTATCTCTATATCTCAGAGGTGTGGAGACAAGAGTGTGTCCCACAACAGTGGAAAGACAGCAACATTGTGACCATCTACAAGAACAAAGGAGACAAAGCCATCTGCTCCAATAGTAGGGGTATCTCTCTGTTGGCTACTGCTGGAAAGGTCCTTGCCAAGGTCATGCTCCGCAGACTCATCTCTGCAATATCAGAGCGGGTCACCCCAGAGTCACAGTGTGGTTTTCGGAAGGACAGGGGAACAGTTGACATGATCTTTGTGACGCGTCAGCTCCAAGAGAAATGTCGGGAGCAGCATAAGGACCTGTTCATTGCCTTTGTCGACCTGTCAAAGGCATTTGACACAGTGAACAGGGAACTACTGTGGCAAGTCCTAAAGAGATCTGGGTGTCCACCCAAGTTTCTCACAATCCTTGCGCAGTTCCATTCTGGGATGATGGCCCAAGTGGTAGTGGGAAGGCACAGCTCAGAACCTTTTGGAGTGCAAACCGGAGTGAGGCAAGGCTGTGTGCTGGCCCCAGTTCTCTTCAACATCTTCCTTGTCTGTGTAACAACTCTGCTACGTAGGAGGGTGGAGAAACAAGCTGGAGTTACCATTGACTTCAGGCTTGATGGTAACCTGTTTAACATCAGGAGGCTACAGGCAACTTCCAAACTGACATCAGAGACCATCATTGAGCTACAGTACGCTGATGACTGTGCCCTGGTTGCTCATACACCAGACGCTCTACAAAACATCCTCTCGGCAGCTGTAACTGCATACACCAGAATGGGACTGACAATCAACACCCAGAAGACAGAGGTACTCTGTCAGTCCAGTACCAACCCCCCACAAAACCCAATAACCCTCACAGCAGCAGGGCAACAGCTGCTCACAGTGCCCACATTCAAATACCTGGGGAGCATAATGTCTGACACCTGCTCAATGGATGACGAGATCCAGAACCGCCTCAAGCAAGCATCAGCATCTTTTGGTCGTCTAAGGAGAAGGGTTCTTCAGAACAGCAATCTCAAACTCCACACCAAAGTGCTGGTCTACAGAGCTGTATGTATCACCACCTTACTATATGGATGTGAGGCATGGACTATTTACAGCCGCCATCTGAGAAGCTTGGAGACCTTCCATATAAGATGTCTCCAGAAGATCCTTGGCATCACTTGGAAGGACAGAGTGCCGCACACAGAAGTGCTGGAGAGAGCTGGCAGCTGTAGCGTGGAGTCCATCATGGCCCAGCATCAACTCAGGTGGTTGGGGCATGTCATCCGGATGCCCAGCCACAGACTCCCACGCAGAATCCTGTATAGTCAGTTACACCGTGGCCAACGCAGCGCTGGTGGGCAGAAGAAGCGCTTCAAAGATCAAATGAAGTCCATCCTGAAGAGATGTCAGATCAACCCCTCTTCACTGGAGGAACTCGCTTCCTGCCGAGACATCTGGCGCTTCCACTCCTCACAGGGAGTGGATTATATGGAGGAACAGCGCACACAACACCGGACAGCAAAGCGTGCAAAGAGGCATGCTCGCCAAGTCCTCCCTGCTCCCCCCAGCACCTCCTTCACATGCCCGGTCTGTAACAGAATCTGCAGATCCAGGATCGGACTATTCAAACACCAGCAGACTCACAAATAAAGAAGATGGTCATCATCAAATCGATGGACTACCAGAGAGAGAGAGAGTGGTAAATTGTCTGTATATATTGCTCACTTTTTCCCTATAAATAACAACCATTATTGCTCATTTCTTGCCTCCAGCTATTTCATTCCACACTCACTTTAATTCCCTATTGTAACCCTTACGAACCTAGCAACTGGTCTACGCTTAATTATTTCCCTTACCTAATTAACATAAGGCAAGGATTACAATAAGAAGTGGCGAGCCCAGCCAGGAGCCCTTTTTTTTCTCTCCCTTACATTATTTCAAGCCTATACGTACCCAAAATGGATATTGTTGAACGTGAATCTGTGAAGATTCCAAATGCAGTGATAGTGAGTGAAATCGCTGGAGATGAGCAACTTGATGAAATGACTGAGTTTTTGAAACGGTATGGATTGATTTCAAGAGTCATAAAAGTAACAAATAGTAAGTCTGAGTTTTTCCAGAGTGCTATTTTTGAGTATCACTCGGGTATTGCTTTTGAAACTCTTGACCCATTGCCATGTACTCATGTATCTGATAGTGGAGCCAGCTATATGATACAATCGCTTGCCAGTGTTTATACGCACCGTGTAGGGAGCGAAATGACCAAGTCATTTCTCACTAACATTAAAAACCTAGCGAAGATGAGGGGCAGAGATTTTGCAGATGTCCTGAAATACGTGATGTTACGGATGTCTGAGGCAATCAAAGAATCTGAAAATGATCAATCAGAGCAAGTTAAGTTACCTGATAACTTACCTGAAGCTTTCTTAGATGAACCTCAACCTCAGCCTTCTGCAGCTGAGCCCAGTATTCAAGGTGCACAGCCAACTAACCAGTCAAATCACACGGCGAGCACCCCAGCTCAAAATATGCCCACCATTTCTGTACATGATTTAAATCCCCCAGAAGTGCAACGTGTGGTAGTTGAGCACATTGTAAAAAGGGAAGATTTTTCCGTGCAGCCGTTTTCACAAAAGCTCGGAGCTTTTTCTGGCAAAGACCTCCAACCAACTTATGAGCTAGATTATGACACTTGGCGCTCCAGTGTAGAATTAATCTTGACTGATCCTGCTATGTCCAAATTGCAGCAATCCCAAAAGATCATTGAGTCTCTTTTACCCCCAGCAGCTGATGTAGTCAAGTACTTGAACCCCAACAGCTCACCATCAGAATACCTTCAGCTGTTAGATTCTGCTTATGGTACAGATCAAGATGGCGGAGAGCTTTACGCCAGGTTTATTGACACCTTCCAAAACACAGGTGAGAAACCCTCGTCATATCTACAACGTCTTCACGTAGCTTTGACTCACACTGTGAAGCGTGGTGGCGCTTCAAGCCAGGAATTTGACAGGCTGCTTGTCACGCAGTTTTGTCGAGGTTGTTGGGATGATTCCTTTTTAACTGCACTCCAGTTAAAACAAAAACGAACAAGTCCCCCAATTTTTCCTGATTTGCTTCTCTTGCTACGCACTGAAGAAGACCAAATTGCTGCCAAAAATTTAAGGATGAGACAACATTTGAGCAGTTCAAAACAAAAAGTGACCTCCCACGTGCAAACTGTGCAATGCAGTTCAGATGAAGATGAGGACAATATCACACTAAACTCACTCCAAGAACTCTCAAAACAAGTTGCAGAAATTCAAACGCAACTAGTAAAACTAACTGCAGAACCAAAAGCTCAAAACTCGCAAAGTACACTCAGTACAAAGCCAAAAGAGAAACGAAAGTCGGAGGTTCGAAGACGACCAGATACTGTCGTAGTTCCGCTCATAAATGATACCGGATGGAGACAATACTGAAAATGATCACATTACAACTCAACCAATACTGACGATGGACAGTCTTGGTTGCACATGCAACGGGACGTGCATGATATTTAGCGCGGGAGAGTGTAACCCAGCTGAGAAAATGACCCTTTCTTTTTCTCAGATTTCATTTGTATTAATGAAAGTGTGTGATTTTATTTTGAAAAACGGTTATTTTGGGAAGAGGAAGTGCGATCCTCGTTATCCAACTTTTAAATTCCCGTTTCATGGTCACGTTGGGTGATCTGGGTCTTTCCATTCGTTGAGAGCGATATTAGCCCCACCTTCCGAGTAGAGGCAGTAAGCGCGCACTCGGATTTCGCTCTTTCACGATATGAGAGTGGACGAGAGGGGCTGTGAGCGATCTGGTTCACACTGATGCCTCTTCTTGGTGAGTTTCATTCAGAAAGATGCTATAAATGGATCTAAACACTCTCCAAATGCTAATTTGCAACTTTTATTATCTTAAGTTGACGGGAGCACGAGTTTGAGAGGCCGTGAAGCGGTGACTTTTGCTGTTTTCACACTGAGACCTCATCTTGGTGAGTGAGATACATCCTAATGTTATGCTAATGTTAGCGTTATGCTAATGCTAATCGCGAGTGGATTTTTTTCTCTTTAAAAGCAATAGAAAAGGCTATTTTTGTGTCTGTATGGCCTTCCTAAATGTGATTTCAGTTCCCAACAGTATGCTGAAGTACTTTTAGTTCATATGTACTATTTCTGTCGAATGCAATGTGTAGTTTGATGCTAAAAGCACATGGTGTTGGTCTACTATGTAAATCAATAGGTTATGCTAAACACAGTAGCTCAGACAGGGTTTTACTGGTTTTAAAAGAGAATATTGGAAGTAATAGGACGGTATATTCCCTGGTTATGTGATAGATTAATTGTATTTCATTTCATGATTTACAAAGACAAGGTTAAAAGGGATTAATCATAATTTCATGGTTAAGTGATGTAGAGATAAACAGAGGAATTCATTTAATTGGTTACATGAAAAAAAGGGTATTTCATGTGCTACCAGAGAGATTGTGAGAAAAAGAACACATGCATGTAAAATGTAAGATATTACTATATTGCTGGATTGTGATAATAGTAACATGAGAGAAGAATTTAAACACTAAGCTATGGTGTTATATAAGAAGGGATTGGAAGATGAATTACTCTAGCTGTAAACAATAATACCATTATTGTCGTGCAGGCTAGGTTTTTTTGGTTGCCGATCAAGAACCTTCTGGATCCTGGATTCTCTCCGAATGGAGATGGCGAGCCTGACCCGAGACTGAACCGAGGTTGATCTGAGATCTAACCAAGATCTCGATTGAAGAGCACCCTTCCTCTCTCCAGTGCCCAGGATTCAAAGTGGTAACAACCCAAGTCACCGCTTTAAAAGAGGAAAAGAAACCTGAGTCTGGAGATACAAGATATCTTGACTGGTCAAACGACTAACCCGAAAGGACAAACAAAACATTGAGCTCAGTAGGACATCTTTGGGGTTTTATTTCATACCGGCCGTTGTATTGTGGTGACATTAGTTGTTGGTCTCACACACAAATTTGATCTTTTAATGTGAAGGTGGAGTTTTAATGTGAAGGCGGAGTTTTTCCAGGATTCAAAGTGGTAACAACCCAAGTCACCGCTTTAAAAGAGGAAAAGAAACCTGAGTCTGGAGATACAAGATATCTTGACTGGTCAAACGACTAACCCGAAAGGACAAACAAAACATTGAGCTCAGTAGGACATCTTTGGGGTTTTATTTCATACCGGCCGTTGTATTGTGGTGACATTAGTTGTTGGTCTCACACACAAATTTGATCTTTTAATGTGAAGGCGGAGTTTTAATGTGAAGGCGGAGTTTTTCCAGGATTCAAAGTGGTAACAACCCAAGTCACCGCTTTAAAAGAGGAAAAGAAACCTGAGTCTGGAGATACAAGATATCTTGACTGGTCAAACGACTAACCCGAAAGGACAAACAAAACATTGAGCTCAGTAGGACATCTTTGGGGTTTTATTTCATACCGGCCGTTGTATTGTGGTGACATTAGTTGTTGGTCTCACACACAAATTTGATCTTTTAATGTGAAGGCGGAGTTTTAATGTGAAGGCGGAGTTTTTCCCGTTTTGGACGGAGATAAAAGGAGGAAGTGGAAAAATGTAAATAAAGTTTTTTCAGACAGACTTGCGCGTGTTCTGTCTGTTTTTCTGCAACTTCCACATCGGTGACCCCGTTTGAAGAATGTCTGTTCAGGCGACCTCTTCTGATATTGCCGCCACGGCATTTGTATCCGCCGCGGCTCCCGCACCGGCTGTTTTTGCGGCTACCATTAAATTACCGGACTTTTGGCAGCACGACCCGGAGCCCTGGTTTCAGCATGTTGAGGCTCAGTTCCATCTGCGCGGAGTAGCCACAGATGACACGAAGTATTTCCATGTTGTCACAGCTTTGGATTCTGCCACTACTCGTCGTTTGATGGGACTGCTTCGGGACCCGCCTCACGCTGACAGGTACATCACTCTGAAGAGGGCTCTTCTGCAGCTGTACCAGCTCTCTGATATAGAGCGAGCTGATCGTCTTTTGTCTATGACTGGTTTGGGAGACAGCAAACCTTCTGAGCTGATGGAGAATATGTTGGCACTTCTTGGTTCAGGAGACAGCTCATTTCTGTTCACCCACCTGTTTCTGGGTCAGCTTCCGCCTCCAGTGCGCACTGTTCTGGCCAGCTCGCCCCTCATTCGTACTAAGGATTACCGGGGTTTAGCCGAAGAAGCGGACAGGCTTTTGCTGGCTTCTTGTCATTTGTCTGTGCATGTACTGCTGCCTGGGCAGTCTGATGGAGAAGTCTCGGTGGATGTGGCCTCAGCTTCGGCTCGCCGTAAGAAAGAAAGCGGCCTGTGTTTCTACCTCCGCCGTTTTGGACCGAAGGCTGGGCGCTGTATTCCACCGTGCTCTTTCCAGCCACAGGGAAATGAGAAGGCTGGTGCTCGCTAGCAGCTGCGTGCACCGGCACCAACAATAAGCTGCTTTTTATTGAGGACTGCGCTGCTGGACGTCGCTTTTTGGTGGATTCAGGAGCGCAACAGAGCATCGTTCCCCCCTCTTCGGCTGACGTCATGGGATATGGACATGGACCTCCACTGGATGCTGCTAATGGTACGCCTATTCGCACCTTTGGCACCAGGTTTATTACTGTATGTTTTAACGGTCGTGAATTTAGTTGGGACTTTGTGGTAGCATCTGTAGCAGTCCCTATCCTTGGTGCAGATTTTTTGTGTGCTTACAGACTGTTGGTTGATGTAGCTAACGGATGTTTGATTGATGCTGTGTCTTTTGATTCCTATCCATGTACACTGGGTGAGGCTGGTCCACTGCTTGCTAACATGCTCGCCTCAGGGGACAGATACCAGCTCCTTCTCTCTGAGTTTCCTGCGCTTACTGTACCTACGTTTTCTGTGGCATTAGCCAAACATGGGGTTGAGCATTATATTACTACTGTGGGTCCACCTGTTTTTGCCCGCGCACGCCGTCTAGATGCTGCTAAGTTAGCCATCGCTAGAGATGAGTTTGCCAATATGGAGCGGTTGGGTATTGTGCGCCGTTCCGACAGTCCGTGGGCCTCTCCCCTCCACATGGTCCCTAAGTCAGATGGGGGTTGGCACCCTTGTGGAGATTTTAGGCGCCTTAACAATGCTACTACCAACGACAGGTACCCAGTCCCCCATATCCAAGATTTTTCTTCACGTCTGGCAGGGACGGTCATTTTTTTCTAAAGTGGATTTAGTGCGTGGTTATCATCAGGTGCCTGTCCATCCCCAGGACGTCCCCAAGACAGTGGTGATCACTCCATTTGGACTGTTCGAGTTCTTGAGAATGCCATTCGGCCTTAAGGGTGCTGCACAGACGTTTCAACGGCTTATGGACTCTGTGTAACGGGACATGTCTTTCCTGTTTGTATACCTAGATGATATACTGGTGGCGAGCGCTTCAGTGGAGGAACATGTGTCGCACCTTCGTCAGCTCTTCAGGCGCCTTTGTGACCATGGACTGATAGTGAATCCCGCGAAGTGTCAGTTTGGGCTCTCAGAACTTGAGTTCTTGGGGCACAAGGTATCCCAGCAGGGTGCCGTACCCCTCCCGGCTAAAGTCGAAGCGGTTTTAGCTTTTCCGCGCCCCTCCTCTGTCAAGCCCCTGCAGGAGTTTTTGGGCATGGTCAATTTTTACAACCGTTTTATACCTCATGCTGCCCATATTATGCGCCCGCTGTATGAGGCCTTGAAGGGTAAGAGAGGTAATCAGGACATTGAATGGACCCATGAGAGGTTATGTGCTTTTGACGGGGCTAAAGCTGTGCTGGCTGATGCTGCCTTGTTGGCTCATCCAGACCCCACGGCCGCCATTGCTCTTACCACCGATGCATCCGATTATGCTGTCGGAGCAGTTTGTGAGCAGTGGGTGGGCAATTCCTGGGAACCTCTAGCCTTTTTCAGTAGACAGTTACGCGAGTCAGAAAGGAAGTACAGCACTTTTGACAGGGAGCTATTGGCCCTTTTCTTGGCGACAAGGCATTTCAGGTTTCTCTTGGAGGGCCGTAAATTCACCGCTTTTGTGGACCATAAACCCCTCACGTTTGCCATGGCCAAGTCCACTGAACCTTGGTCAGCTCGGCAACAACAGCAGCTTTCGGCTATTTCCGAGTTCACTACTGACATTCAGCATGTGGCTGGTAAGACCAACTTGGTGGCGGACTGCCTTTCTCGTGCCCCAGTTGCTGCTGTTCATTTGGGCATGGACTATGCTGAGATGGCTGCCAATCAGTTGTTGGACCCGGAGGTGCAGGTGCTTCATTCCACTGAGTCCAGTTTGCAGTTGGAGGATGTCTGCTTTCAAGACAGTGGCGCCACTCTTCTGTGTGACACTACATTGGGAAAACCATGACCTTTGGTGCCTGCGGCTTGGCGTCGTCGTGTTTTTGACGCTGTTCACTCTTTGTCGCATCCTGGGGTTAAGGCTTCGGTCAAGTTGGTGAGCACCAAGTTTGTATGGCCGGGTCTCAGAAAGGATGTGAAGACTTGGACGACAACCTGTGTGGCATGCCAGCGTGCTAAGGTGCAGCGCCACATAAAGGCTCCACTGGGGCCTTTTTGGATTCCGGTGCGATGTTTTGATCATGTTCAGGTGGACCTGGTCGGACCTCTTCCTCCGTCTCGTGGTTTTACTCACCTCTTCTCTATGGTGGACCGGACTACGCGGTGGCCGGAGGCAGTTCCCTTGGCATCAACTACGGCGTCTGATGTTGCCCGGGCATTTATCTCCTCTTGGGTGTCCCGTTTTGGTGTCCCCTTGGACGTTACCTCTGACAGGGGCCCGCAATTTACCTCCGCACTTTGGAATGAAGTAGCTGGTAGTTTGGGGGTTAAACTCCATCGGACCACAGCATACCATCCACAAGCTAACGGGCTATGCGAGCGGTTTCATCGGACTATGAAAGCAGCCCTTCGTGCGTCATTAGTGGACAGTGGATGGGTGGACAGATTACCGTGGGTTTTGTTGGGTTTGCGTTCAGCCCCCAAAGAAGACCTGCACTCCTCTTCTGCTGAGTTGGTCCTCGGCCAGACCTTGAGGGTCCCAGGGGAGTTCCTTCCTACCAGTCCAGGGTTAGGTCCCAGTATGGTTAAGAGGCCTAAGTGTCGAGAGGAAGCAAGGGCTTTTGTTCCCGTGGCTGCGCACCACTGTCTTCCTCAGTCTTACGTCCCTGACAGCCTTATGTCGGCTAAATATGTTTTTGTCCGGCATGATGCCCATTGTTCTCGCCTGCAGGCACCTTATGATGGCCCTTTTCGGTTGTTAGAAACAGGCCATAAGGATTTTTTGGTTGAGTTGGGGACTTGTTAGGATCGGATTTCGGTGGATCGTTTGAAGCCCGCTCATGTTCTTTGTGACGATGAGGTTGAGTTAGCCCGCCCGGCTCGGCGGGGGCGCCCTCCCAACCCTGCGCCTGAGGTTGTGTCTGCTCTGGTTACAGTTGCGCCCCCTAGGACTGCGCAGTGCAGTCATCGGGGCAGAGTAATTAGGTTGCCTAAGAGGGGGTTTTTTTGAATTTTTTTTTTTTTTTGAATTTTGTTCATGCTGTTTTAGTTTGGTTTTTTGTCAGCATGTTTATTTATGTTGTTATTTGTGTGTTCTGGGGGGGCTGTGTGGTGACATTAGTTGTTGGTCTCACACACAAATTTGATCTTTTAATGTGAAGGCGGAGTTTTAATATGAAGGCAGAGTTTTTCCGTTTTGGACGGAGATAAAAGGAGGAAGTGGAAAAATGTAAATAAAGTTTTTTCAGACAGACTTACGCGTGTTTCATCTGTTTTTCTGCAACTTCCACAATATATTTGTATAGTGGTAAATTGTCTGTATATATTGCTCACTTTTTCCCTATAAATAACAACCATTATTGCTCATTTCTTGCCTCCAGCTATTTCATTCCACACACACTTTAATTCCCTATTGTAACCCTTACGAACCTAGCAACTGGTCTACGCTTAATTATTTCCCTTACCTAATTAACATAAGGCAAGGGTTACACGCATAACACAGTTCCCTCTCCGGGCAAAAGCAATCAATTTGTGAATCATCGAACTCTCAACAAACCGTAAACAGTGCACACAGCATCCAAACCCCGTAATACTGTACTGATGTTTTTAAATGTAACAATCATATGTAAGAACAGTAATGAAACATTAATCTTTTTAACTCTCATCCCTAATTGTATATATTGTCTACAATCAGCTTTTTAACTTACTTCTTAACCTGTAATCTGCTTCTTAACCCGTATATGATGCACTTTTGATGACACATGGGGAGTGCATAATTGTATAGCATCTTAGACAAGAACAAAGAGCAGAGTTTCCCTGGGAGATAACAGGGAGGTGTGAAGGATGAATGCAGTGTGATCTTTTGTGTGTTAGAAACTTCTGGAAGGATGTTAAAGGATTAAGGAAGTGAATGCAATGTGACCTTTTGTGTGTGAGAAGCTTCTGGAAGAATTTTTTTTTTTTTTTTTGTTACTTATTTGTACCCATAGGTAGATTTGTTTTGCAGTCTGGTGACAAGCCACCAGCTGCCGGACGCTGCATGCGCAAGCGCCCCATATCCCTAACCTGCATGTTTTTGGCGTGTGGGAGGAAACCGGAGAAATGCCAGAGTAAACCCACGCAACACGAGGAGAACATGCAAACTCCACACAGATCACTGTTGGTCGGGGGCTGGGATCGAACCCACGATCCCCGCGCTCCCCCGGCCGAGGGTAAAACTGTGCTGCCACAGTGCTAACCACTGCGCCACCGTGCAGCCATGCAGAATGTCATGCTTTTTAAGAGGAGAGTCTCCGTGGAGTATTCATTCTGACTATGCTTCTGTGTGAGATGTGTAATAAACTGTCTGAGTCAAATCCGCCTCGTTATTTACACGGTCCACACTGGTGACCCAAGGCGAATCATGGAACACGGCGAAAGATCCCCGGAGCCAGCCTCGTTGGGAGCCCCCAGCCAAGCATATGCTGTTGCAATCAAGCTACCGGATTTTTGGCAGCACAATCCGCGCTCCTGGTTCCACCTAGTTGAGGTGCAGTTCGCCCTCCGGGGGATATCGGCGGATGACACGAAGTTCCACTATGTGGTCGCAACGCTCGACGCCCGCACGGCTCAGCACGTGGAGAGCCTGCTCAATCAGCCACCAACCAACGACAAGTACGGTGCGCTGAAGGCTGCACTCATCCAGCACTACACACTCTCGGAAGGTGAGAGAGCAGAGAGACTCCTGACGCGGACTGGGTTAGGAGATGGGTTGGCCATTGACCTGATGGAGAAGATGCTGAGATTAAAGGGCACAGACGACGACCATTTCATTTTTACCCACCTCTTCCTCCGGAACCTTCCGTCAGTGATGAGAGGCGACCCTGGCCAATTCGCCGTTGCTGGCCAAGCGGGACTATCGTGCACTGGCCCGAGAAGCAAACCGGATCATCATCGCCAGCAGAGAGTTCACGACCATGGCGGCAGCGACGGAGCTCGGTGCGATGGCCAGAGGAGGCGAGGAGCCATAGACGGCAGCAGCAGAGCCACCGACGACAGCAGCAGCGGGGGCCAAAGAACGCGGGAGAGACACCTTTTGTTTCTACCACTGCCACTTCGCAGAGAGGGCACGCAAATGTATACCACCGTGCCAGTTGAAGCGCTCGGGAAACGCCAAGACCGGGGGTCGGTAGCAGCCGCGACCCTTGGGGAGGAGAACAAGCTGCTCTACTTGACGGACGCACGCTCGGGGAGGCATTTCCTCGTGGACACCGGCACCCAGATGAGTTTCATCCTGCCGACCTATGCCGACCGGCTGGCAGGATCTAGCGGCCCCGAGATGGCAGCAGCAAACGGCTCGGAGATTAAGACCTTTGGTGAGAGGACTCTACTCCTGTCTCTACACGGCCGTACATTTGAGTGGACTTTTGTCATAGCAGCATTGAATTTCAATAAACTGGGGGCTGATTTTTTTGTGCACACATGGTTTGTTGGTTGATGTCGCTAACAGGCGCCTAGTTAATGCACTGTCCTTTGATTCTATCCCCTGTATAGCTCGAGCGTCCCGGTCAACAGCACAAGCCAACGTCACAGCTGCATGCGGTAAGTTCCACACACTGCAAACTCAGTTCCCAGCGCTCACTGTCCCGACATTTTCGGCAGCCATCGCTAAACACGGGGTGGAGCATTTTATCACCATCCACCGGGCCGCCCGTTTTTGCAAAACCTCGGCGCTTGGATGCAGCTAAACTGGCCATAGCGCGCGAGGAGTTCGCCAACCTGGAGAGGTTGGGCATCATCAGGCATTCAAACAGCCCATGGGCTTCCCCGCTACACATGGTCCCTAAAGCTGAGGGTTCGTGGCGACCTTGTGGCGATTTCCGCAGGTTGAACAACGCCACAGCGCACGACCGCTACCCAATTCCTCACATTCAGGATTTTTCCGTTCACCTGGCAGGAACGCGTGTTTTTTCTAAAATAGACCTGGTCCGCGGTTACCACCAAGTCCCAGTGTGCGCTGAGGACATACCCAAAACAGCGGTGATAACTCCGTTCGGTTTATTTGAGTTTTTGCGCATGCCATTTGGGCTTAAAGGGGCTGCACAGATGTTCCAACGCATGATGGATGCAGTGCTGCGTGATCTCCCTTTCGTGTTCGTCTACTTGGACGATATCTTGGTAGCCAGCGCGTCCGAAGACGAACACGAAACCCACCTCACAACGGTTTTCCGGAGGTTGGAAGAGCACGGGTTAATAATCAACCCAGCGAAATGTCAGTTCGGGGTGATGGGGATTGATTTTTTGGGGCACCGCGTCTCTCCCGAAGGAGCAGTACCGCTGCCTGACAAAGTGCGCGCAGTAGCAGATTTTCCCCGGCCGCAAACGGTCAGGGCGCTACAAGAATTTTTGGGAATGGTGAATTTTTATAACCATTTCCTTCCCCGCGCAGCGCAGCTCATGCAACCACTGTACGCCGCGCTCAGAAAACAGAAGCCTGCAGATAAGGTCGAATGGACCCCGGAGCGAGAGCGGGCGTTCTCGGAAGTCAAAGCAGCCCTGGCAAACGCCGCATTGCTGGCACATCCAGATCCAACGGCCCGCATAGCGCTCACCACTGACGCTTCAGATGTGGCCATAGGGGCGTTCGTGGAGCAGCACGTAGCCGGGGCTTGGCAGCCGCTCGCCTTTTTCAGCAGGACTTTGCGCGACAGTGAACGTAAATACAACGCGTTCGACAGGGAGTTGCTGGCTCTCCACCTGGCCATTCGCCACTTCCAGTTCTGGCTGGAAGGGCACAGTTTCACCGCGTTCGTTGACCACAAGCCGCTAACATTCGCGATGGCCAAGGTTTCAGAACCGTGGTCGGGCCGGCAGCAGAGGCAGCTGGCCACGATCTCAAGAGTTTACTACCGATATTCAGCATGTCTCGGGTAAACTGAATGTAGTGGCAGACTGCCTCTCGCACGCCGTGGCGGCCCCAGTCTGTGTGGGGATAGATTACGCAGCCATGGCCGCAGAGCAGGTTAGTGACGCGGACGTGCGCGCGCTCCAGTCTGGACCAACAGGGTTAAGGCTGGAGAGCAGGGCACCCTGGAGAGCAGGGTGCTGCAGGGTGCTGCAAGACGGCATGCCCCCCTAATCTGCGATGTCTCCACGGGGCGCCCGCGTCCCGTGGTCCCGGCCGCGTTGCGCCGCCGCGTGTTTGACTCGATTCATTCTTTGGCGCACCCGGGAGTGTGCGCGTCGGTCAAAATGGTAGGAGAGAAATTCGTGTGGCCGAGCCTTCGCAAACAAGTGAAAGAGTGGGCAGCAGCCTGCATGGTGTGCCAACGAGCCAAAGTACACAGATACACGAAGGCTCCCTTGGAGCCGTTTCGCATCCCGGCTAAGAGGTTTGACCATGTTCACGTGGACCTCGTGGGCCCCCTCCCGCTATCACAGGGGTGCACGCACCTTCTGACAATGGTGGACCGCTCCACGCGCTGGCCGGAAGTGGTTCCACTGGCGGCAACCACAGCCGAGGAGGTGGCGCGCGTGTTTTTAACAGCATGGGTGGTGCGTTTTGGAGTCCAGTCAGATATTACGTTCGACAGAGGCCCTCAATTTGTTTCCGAAATCTGGTCAACGATGGCCCGCAGCCTGGGTGTCACAATTCACCGCACAACCGCGTACAATCCACAGGCTAATGGGTTTTGCGAACGTTTTCATAGGTCATTGAAAGGGGCTTTCAGGGCGTCACTGATGGATGCAAATTGGGTAGACAAGCTACCGTGGGTTTTATTGGGGTTACGTTCTGCGCCTAAAGAGGATCTGGAAGCTTCCCCGGCTGAACTCGTTTTTGCGCAGCCACTTCGGCTGCCCGGGGAGTTTCTTCCAGATAATCCCACGCCGGGCAGCTCCCCGTCTCAGCTGTTGCAGCATAGCATAGACACAAGCACGCTGCCGGGCCCTGCTCACCACAGTTTTCCGCGCGTTTTTGTGCCTAAAACTTTGAAAAACGCGGAGTTCGTTTTTGTCAGACACGATGCCCATCGCCCTCCACTGCGCCCACCTTATGATGGACCGTTCAGAGTGCTGGAAACAGGGGACAAGCATTTTTTGCTAGATTTGGGGGGTAGGAGGGAAAAGATTGGCATAGACAGACTCAAACCCGCTTTTGTGGTGGCGGACGAGCAAGTGCTGTTGGCGAGGGCCCCTCAGCATGGAAGACCCCCACGGGGAGCTTCTCAGAGAAAAGATTCCCCAGAGCACCCACACGGACAGACTTTTACCCCTCAAACATCAGCCCCCCAGCATGACAGCGCCGCGGAGGCGGTGAATCCTGGTTACAGCAGATACGGGAGAAGACTGAAGCCCAAGCAGCATGTGGATTGATGTTTAATGATTTTACCACAGCATATGGACTGTCATTCTATTGTTCTATCCAAGACACTCGGGGGGGGTTGTTTGGTGACACATAGGGAGTACATAATTGTATAGCATCTTAGACAAGAACAAAGAGCAGAGTTTCCCTGGGAGATAACAGGGAGGTGTGAAGGATGAATGCAGTGTGATCTTTTGAGTGTTAGAAACTTCTGGAAGGATGTTAAAGGATTAAGGAAGTGAATGCAATGTGACCTTTTGTGTGTGAGAAGCTTCTGGAAGAATGCCATGCTTTTTAAGAGGAGAGTCTCTGTGGAGTATTCATTCTGACTATGCTTCTGTGTGAGATGTGTAATAAACTGTCTGAGTCAAATCCGCCTCGTTATTTACACGCTCCACACGCTCTTAATTAACCCATTAATCCCCATTTTTAACCCGTCACAAAGAGACTGGAGGATTTCATTGAAAAACACAACCTCCTTACAGACAGCCAGTATGGTTTTAGAGCACATAAATCTACATCTTTGGCACTGATCGAACTTATAGAAGAAATTACTAGATGTATAGATAAAAAAAAGTTTGCTGTAGGAGTATTTTTAGATTTAAAGAAAGCTTTTGACACCATTGACCACAGAATTCTACTGAGGAAATTGGAAAGGTATGGGATAAGAGGGGTCGGACTGAGTTGGGTTGAAAGTTATTTAAGTAACAGACATGTGGGGAGCGTGAAATGAGGAAGCTGAATTGTTTCATAATTCAGGTTTTAATGTTGTAGTCACATCCCCAACATATCTCTCAGAAACAGAAGAGGATGAACTCAGTCAGGAACCCCTTTATACATACAACATCAAAAGCCAAATCACACATCCTTGTCGAATCCCCTTATTGACCATAACTCCCCCTCAATGTCCTTCAGTCCTCCTTCAGTCCTCCACCTGGCCCCAGGGGGTCAGGAAGTCCTTTCAGGTCCTTACCGCCGTGTCTCCGTCTCCCTGCTGTTCTCCACAGGCGGTCCAGACCTATTGTCCTCCTCTAAGACGTGAGGTCAGTCCACATATGCAATCTTAAACATCCCTTGTGCTTATACATATGTAGGCATGAATACATGAGCCACAGCCCCCCCCCCCAAACGTCAAGAATGGACAATATATTCGGGTTCACAAAATATGATGACATCAATGGCATAACTATACAACTTGATCACATTAGAAAAATTCAGCGACCACATCAACAGCATAGTCTATACAGCAAGATCACATTAACAATTCAGTGATAACGCCAACAGCATAGTCTACACAACGTGCTCGCATTAAAAAAATTCAGTGATAACACCAACAGCATAGCCTATGCCACATGATCACATCAAACATCAGTCTGTATGTCGTCTGGGTTTCAACCGTCTTCCGAATCTGCTGCACGCAGGTCTCGCCGTCCCAGCGGTGCTGTCCTGCAAAGAATCTGCAGCCTGAGGAAGAGAGTGGTTATTTGATCCCTGCGGGGGGTCCGGGACGTGTTCCCTGGGAGGTCTGCCACGTCGAGGTGCCCTCGCCACCCGTACAGACTCGTCGTTCATCACAAAAGCAGGCTTTAGTCTGTCAATACTGACTGCCTCTTTCCTGTCTCCTAAATCTAGCACAAAATGCTTATCACCAGTTTCCAGCACCCTAAATGGACCATCATATGGCGGCCGGAGGGTCGGTCTTAAAGCCTCGTGCCTAACAAAAACGAACTCGGCATTTTTTAAAGCCTGAGGAACAAACACCCGCGGAAAAGTGTGATGAACGGGGCCCAGGATCATGTCCGCTTCCGTGCCGCTTAGTGGTGTCAGAGCTGGGAGGCGCTCTGGCTCTGGATGCTCTGGTAAGAACTCACTGGGCAGCCTGAGAGGTTGTGCAAAAACTAACTCTGCTGGGGAGGCATTCAGATCCTCCTTGGGCGCAGAACGCAACCCCAATAAAACCTACGGTAGTTTGTTTACCCAATCTGCATCCGTAAGCGACGCTCTGAGGGCTGCCTTCAAAGACCTGTGAAAACGCTCGCATATAAACCGTTAGCCTGGGCGTGATACGCGGTAGTGCGATGGATTGTCGCCCCTAAGCTGCTGGCCATCGCTGACCAAAGCTCGGAGACAAACTGAGGTCCTCTGTCGGACGTAATGTCCGACGGAACCCCGAAACGCGCTACCCAGGCCGTTAAAAAAACACGCGCCACCTCTGCAGCCGTGGTTGATGTTAGTGGGACCACTTCTGGCCAATGCGTGGTTCGGTCTACCATTGTCAAAAGATGTGTGAACCCCTGCAACGACGGTAGGGGGCCCACGAGGTCGACATGCACATGATCAAATCTCTTGGCCGGGATTCGGAACGGCTCTAAAGGGGCTTTCGTGTGCTTGTGAATTTTGGCCCGCTGGCAAGATATGCAGGTTCGTGCCCACACTTTCACGTGCTTGCGCAGGCTTGGCCAAACAAACTTTTCCGCAACCATCTTCACCGAAGCGCGCACTCCCGGGTGTGCCAGGGAGTGAACCGAGTCAAAAACGCGGCGGTGCCAAGGGCCGGGACTACCGGGCGTGGTCGCCCAGTTGACACGTCGCAGATTAAGGGGGGCATACCAGTTTGCAAACACCTGTTCTCCAGCCTTAACCCTGTTGGTCCAGACTGGAGTGCGCGCACATCCGCATCACTACCCTGTTCCGCTGCCATGGCCGCGTAATCTATCCCTATGTGAACTGGGGCCGCGTACGCTTCCGCGTTGCTCTTGTGCCCTGCGGCTGCGGTAGTATAATCTGCCTCCGCGTGCCCTGGTGATGTCACGGCGCGGGAGAGGCAGTCTGCCACTACGTTGAGTTTATCCGCTACGTGCTGAATGTCCGTAGTAAATTCCGAAATTGCGGCCAGATGCCTCTGCTGCCGGCCCGACCAAGGTTCTGAAATTTTAGACATCGCGAAAGTGAGCGGTTTATGATCGACAAAAGCCGTGAAACGCCGACCTTCCAGCCAGAACTGGAAATGGCGAATGGCCAAATGGAGCGCTAACAGCTCTCTGTCAAACATGCTGTATTTGCGCTCGGTTTCGTTCAAGGATTTGCTGAAAAATGCTAACGGCTGCCAAACTCCATCCACGTGCTGTTCCACGACCGCCCCATGGCCAAATCTGATGCATCCGTGGTGAGCGCTATGCGGGCCGATGGTTCGGGGTGGGCTAAAAGCGTGGCATCAGCCAGGGCTCTTTTTACTTCCGCAAATGCGCGCTCCCCCTCCAGGGACCACACGACCGCGTTGGAGGGTTTTTGTTTTCTGAGCGCGGCATGCAATGGTTGCATGAGCTGAGCTGCGTGGGGCAGAAAACGGTTATAAAAATTTACCATTCCCAAAAACTCCTGCAATGATTTGACCGTTTGTAGTCGGGGGAAATTTGCCACTGCGCGCACCTTATCAGGCAATGGGACTGCCCCTTCTGTGGAAACGCGGTGTCCCAAAAAATCGATCTGCGCCACGCCGAACTGACACTTGGCTGGATTAATTATTAACCCGTGTTCTCTCAACCTCCGAAAAACTGTAGTGAGGTGTTTTTCGTGTTCCTCCTCGGACGTACTGGTGACTAAAATGTCGTCGAGATAGACGAACACGAAGGGGAGATCGCGTAACACAGCGTCCATCATACGCTGGAATGTTTGTGCTGCGCCTTTAAGACCAAACGGCATGCGCAAAAACTCAAAAAGCCCAAAAGGGGTTATTACGGCTGTTTTAGGGACATCCTCCGGTCGGACTGGAACTTGATGGTAGCCGCGAACCAGGTCTATTTTAGAAAATATGCGTGCCCCCGCCAAATGCACCGAAAAATCCTGAATGTGTGGCATTGGGTAGCAGTCATGCGCTGTAGCGTTGTTTAGTCTGCGGTAATCGCCGCAAGGTCTCCAGGAGCCGTCAGCTTTAGGGACCATATGCAGTGGCGAAGCCCATGGGCTTTTCGAACGACGAATAATGCCCAGCTTTTCCAGGCTGGCGAACTCATCGCGTGCTATGGCGAGCTTGGCAGCGTCTAAGCGCCGAGCTTTCGCGAAAACGGGGGGGCCTATTGTGGTGATAAAATGCTCCACCCCATGTTTCGCCACTGTTGCCGAAAATTTGGGAACTGTGAGTGCTGGAAAGTGGGTGAGGAGTGTGTCAAACTTACCGCCTGCTGTGGTAACTTTGGCCTGCACGGGTGGTGGGGACACTCGAGCTGCACAAGGAACAGAATAGAGACACAGTGCATTTACTAATCGTCTGTTGGCAAGATCAACTAACAACCCATTTGAGCACAAGAAATCAGCACCTAACATGTTGAAACTCACCGCCGCTATGATAAAAGTCCACTCATAAGTGCGGCCGTGTAAGGACAGAGACAAAGTCCTTTCTCCATAGGTGTTGATGCTCGAGCCGTTCGACGCCGTTGCCCCGTCACTGCGGGGGCCAGCCACCCGATCAGCGTAGGTCGGGGTGATGAAGCTCACCTGAGCTCCGGTGTCTATGAGGAAATGCCGCCCGGAGCTCTCGTCAGTGATGTAGAGCAGCTTATTGGTCTCGCCAAGAGCCGAAGCTGCTAACGGATCCCGGCTTTGGAGTTTGGCTGCACGGTGGCGCAGTGGTTAGCACTGCGGCAGCACAGTTTACCCTTAGCCGGGGGATTGTGGGGATCGTGGGATCGTGGGTTCGATCCCAGCCCCCGACCAACAGTGATCTGTGTGGAGTTTGCATGTTCTCCCCGTGTTGCGTGGGTTTACTCCGGGATTTCTCCGGTTTCCTCCCACATGCCAAAAACATGCATGTTAGGTTAATTGGCTGTTCTAAATTGTCCCTAGATATCTGTTTCCTATAGGCCCTTAGAATAGAGGGTTAGTATTAATGAAAGCGCTTTGAGTGGTCTTTGTGACTAGAAAAGCGCTATATAAGTGCAGGTTAGTTAGTTAGTTAGTTTCCCGAGCTCTTGTAACTGCACGGTGGCACACACCTGTGTGCCTTCTCTGCGAAACGCCGGTGATAATAACAGAGGCCATCTCCTCCGCTGCGTCGTGGCCGCGCTGCTGCCATGATGGGTGGGTTTGGCTCCGCTGTCTCCGGCTCTTCGTTGCCCCGGGCCGCCGCACCGAGGTCTGCCGCTGCTGCTTTGGCCGTCTGCTCACCGCAGGAGTTGAGGAGCCGCTGCGCTTCCCGGGCCAGTGCACGGAAATCCCGCTGGGTCTCACAACGCATGCTGGATAGGGTCCCTCTCATGTGCGTCGGGAGGTTGCTGAGGAAGATGTGCTTGAAGAGGAAGCTGTCATTGTCTGATTCCCTCAACTGAAGCATGTCTTCCATCAGGGTGATCGGTCTGCGCCCTCCTTGGCCATACATAGCCAGTAGCCTCTTAGCCCTCTCTTCGGCTGAGGGCGCGAAACACTCGATGAGGGTAGCCTTTAACTCGCCGTATTTGTCGTCGTCGGGTGGCTGCTGTACCACGCTCCGCACGCATTGCGCTGTGCGGGCGTCGAGCTTGGCGATGACGTGGTAGAACTTAGTGTCATCTGCCGTTATTCCTGCGAGCGCGAACTGCGCCTCGGCCTGGAGGAACCACGAGTCCGGGTCGTTCTGCCAGAATTCTGGTAGTTTGAGCGCGACGGCGCTCGCTTGGGCCGCCTCCGACGAGTCTGCATCGGGGGACCTCCTTTCATCCATTCTCACGTAACTGGTCACCAATGTGGGGAGCGTGAAATGAAGAAGCTGAATTGTTTCATAATTCAGGTTTTAATGTTGTAGTCACATCCCCAACATATCTCTCAGAAACAGAAGAGGCTGAACTCAGTCAGGACCCCCTTATTTATACATACAACATCAAAAGCCAAATCACACATCCTTGTCGAATCCCCTTATTGACCATAACTCCCCCTCAATGTCCTTCAGTCCTCCTTCAGTCCTCCACCTGGCCCCAGGGGGTCAGGAAGTCCTTTCAGGTCCTTACCGCTGTGTCTCCGTCTCCCTGCTGTTCTCCACAGGCGGTCCAGACCTATTGTCCTCCTCTAAGACGTGAGGTCAGTCCACATATGCAATCTTAAACATCCCCTTGTGCTTATACATATGTAGGCATGAATACATGAGCCACAAGACATACAGTTTGTACAAATTGGTGAGTACAAATCACCCTTCATGGACATCACTTGTGGTGTGCCCCAGGGGTCAGTTTAGGGACCCAAACTCTTTATCTTGTATATAAATGACATATGCCAAGTATCAAAAATTCTGAAATTTATTTTGTTTGTGGATGACACAAATATCCTTTGCACTGGTGAGAATTTGCAGCAGGTTTTAGAGGTGGTCACAACTGAAATGAAAAGGTTAACGCAGTGGTTCAACAAAAATAAATTATCTCTAAATCTGAAAAAAAAGATTATGTTGTTTGGAAATTATAAAATAAATCATGAAATAATGGTAACGATAGATGATACCAGAATAGAAACAGTACAGGAAAATAAGTTTCTGGGGGTGACCCTAGACAATAAAATCTGCTGGAAACCTCACATCAGTCACATCCGGGCCAAGTTGGCAAAATGTATCAGGATACTGGGGAAGACAAGACACATCTTGGACTATAAATCATTGGTCTTACTGTACAATTCACTGTTTCTACCTTATCTTAACTACTGTGTAGAAGTCTGGGGAAACACCTACAAGACCAACCTACAGCCAATATGCACATTACAAAAAAGAGCTATAAGGATAATAAATAATGTAGGATATAGAGACCATACCAGTTCGTTGTTTTTAAAGTCACATGTCATAAAGTTCATCGATTTAGTTAAATTTAAGACAGCACAAGTCATGTACAGGGCAATTAATAATCAACTCCCAACTAATATACAAAAAATATTCAAAAAAGAGACAATGATTATAATTTGAGAGGAGACTTAAACTTTACAAAACCTAAGATACGAACAACTAAGAAAAGTATGAGCATATCTGTCTGTGGGGTGGATTTGTGGAACAGTCTGGACCCAGAACTGAAACTATGTACAAACAGAAATCAATTCAAAAATAGGTATAAACATTATTTGCTGAAAGAATATATGGGGTAGTATTTATATGTACGATTCACTATGCTCACTCTGGGACACTATGGAATGGTGGGTGGGACAGTGCTGTGTATATCTGTGTTGTTTGGGGCTGGTTTTGATGTATGGACTGTATGTATGTTGGGATGGATGGGAGTTAATGTTGATATGTGTGGTACACCCAAATCGTGCACCACATTTGGAAATAATTCAGAGAGACTGTCATTTTATTTTTATTTTAAGAGCATTTAAATATATTTTGAGATTGTGAACGATCAGTAATATTAACATTTAACATGTAGCCCTGTATAAATATTTAAGAGTGAGTAGCGGAACCTTTGGCATTGCGGTCGTCCCTCCCCAGGTAAACAATTAGGGTGCGCTTCCGGCCCCCCTTTAATGCTATCTGGAGAAAGACACGAGTGGTCCTGTGTTCTGTCTTTCTAAGACTCTTTCTTTATTTTCCAGGTCAGTATTTGGTTAAAAATGCCATGAATAAGAGCCTTAAGTTCCGTGTTACTTCTGTGTTTCGCGATGAGTAATACTGTGATGTTGATGTGTAGTTTTGATACGTTTTTGTTTAAGCTGCGGCCAGTGCCGGATATCAAAGGCGAGCCGCATCGCGGTAGCGGTTTCGCGCCAGTCTAGCTTAACCTTGGGAAAGACTGTTAGCTCGCGTAAAATGTTTTACTTTATACAAGTATATTTTGCTCCGTGTGAATGTAAAAGTCTCCTGATACTAATTAATAGTCAGAGTTTGTCCTGTGTATATTTGCCTATTGTCAAGTTTGTAAAATAATTTGTTAAGTCCAGGTCAGCTAATCTAAGTGCAATGTCTAAACTAATCTAAGGTCATAGTTAAGTCCTATGTTTTGTCCTAATTAATGGGAGTCAGTCTAGTAATTGAAAGTCCTATATAAGTAAATTGTGATTTGTAAAGTATGTAAATTTGAGATGTCAGATGTAGTGTAGTTCATGCACTGTGTGACTGAAAAAAAAACAACATTATTTACAGTATGTAAAAGAAAATGACATGCAAAGCACAAAAGGTGATGCTGCCTGTAGATGAAAATGAAAAGAAAATAAGAAATGCTATCTGGAGAAAGACACGAGTGGTCCTGTGTTCTGTCTTTCTAAGACTCTTTCATTATTTTCCAGACCTATTTCTTTTTGTTATTGTGGCCACCTCCCCAGGACCCGTAACAAACTGTGGGGGCTTGTCCGGGATCTCTCCTGTTCAGTCATCGAGGGAAGATCCAGTGATACCAGAACCACGAGACAACGGTTGCCAAGCTGCTACATCAGACACGTCAGTCAGTGGGTGTCCAAGGAGGAAGATCAAAGAGAAAGAAAGGATCTTCAACCAAAAGTGGAACTGCACTGCTGTCAAGAAGATAAAACGCAACCTAGTCACTGTACAAATAATACAACACTCGAACTACAGATAACTAAAGTACTATGTCGACAGCACAGAAAGAACTGATATGGAGCATCAGAGGACGCTTGTTTGCCCTCTCAAGTAAGGATCTTTTCGGGTTAGCAAAGAGCCTTGCAGCTGGAGACAAAGACACACAGTTCAGTGAAGACGATAATGAGAGCTGTATGGACTATGTCAATTCCTATCTACAGTCCCCAACTCTGTTGAAACTTGAAGATGAGGGAATGAGTCAGTTGCTAATGTTGGATGATCTGCTAACTAAAGTGATACAAATGAGTGGCTCCACCACGCATCCAGCTGATCAGGCTGCAACACCAACCAAGTCAAGTCCTCATCCATCCAATATGTTGCCAGATTCACCATCACCATCTGCTGCTCCACCAGGCATTCAAGTTAGTGTGAACGCAAACGCAGAGTCTGTAGAGGGACTGAGGAGAGCATATGAGACACTGGGTGAAAGACTAAGACTGTGTGAAGTTGTGACACTCCAACCACCTGCAGCACCCAGTCGTCAGAGCCACTCACAACCGCAGCCAAGGGAACAAGGTAGTCCAGAAAGACATGTCACTCTCAAAGACCTTTCCTACCTGCCTCGGAGAGAATTCAAGGTTTTTGGAGGACAAATTGGAGACAACAGCTCTGAAATCAGTTATAACAGTCTCATGAAACAAATCAATGAAGGATTAAAAGAAGGATTTTCTGAAGCAGAGATCGTGAGGGGGGTACTGAGAATTGTAAAGCCTGGCACGTTCAGGGACATGCTCATGCTCAATGATGAACTGGCTCTTTCTGAACTTCAGGGCTTTCTCCGATCCCACCTTGGAGAAAAGGCAACAACAGAGATGTTCCAGGAGTTAATGTGCGCCCGACAAACTGAGCAGGAGTCCCCTCAGCAATTCCTGTATCGCATGATTGGACTCAAACAGAAACTTATCTTTCAGTCAAAACAAGCCAATGCAGACATCTCGTATGACCCAAGGACAATCCAGGAAGTGTTTCTGCACACAGTCTATCAAGGCCTGGGAGTGAAGTATGCAGACCTGCGGCAACGACTAAGACCTCTTACATCAAACAACAATGTAACAGATGAAGAGATTCTTAGTGAAGTCACAAAGATAATCAGTGATGAGAATGAGCACCAGCGAAGGTTAGGGCAAACCCCTCGTCAAAAGTCAGCACAAAGCGCTGTGATTGCAACAAAGGACACGACAGCCAAAGACCAACAAGCTTCACAGACAATCAAACAACTTGCTGCACAAGTAGAGACTCTAACCAAGATGGTGGCAACTCTCATGGAACAGAAAGCTGTAAACTCCTCCCCTCAGCGTTCTCAGCCTCCAGCCAACCAAAAGAAAATCTATCTCTGTCCGAAATGTACTGAATAAAGCTTACAGAAGTGCAGTCATTGCTTTGTATGCGGTGAGTCGGGACACAGAGCAGTTGGATGTCTGAAGCGACCCAAGAATCAGGGAAATGGGAATCGGTCTCTGTCAAGGGACAGCCAGAGATCGGTACAGAGTCAAAGTCCCAGCCAGTAAACTCCTCCTCTGCCGAAGCTTCAACTCTGCGCCCCAAGCACCAGAGCAAGCAGCTGAGAAAGCAGGTCAAATGCAACAGAAGGAAAGGTCAGATTCCCTCCTGTCAGAGTGCCACCAAATGCCAAGCTTCCCTTGTCGGTAAGAAAAGTCTGCTGAAATGTCTAATCGGTGGTTATCCTATAACAGTGCTGTTTGACTCTGGCTCACAAGTGAGCATAGTTGACAGGCAATGGGTCAAAAGGTACATACCCAACACTGTGGTAAGACCACTCCAAGATCTGCTGAACGACGAGCTTGAGGTTTATGCAGTTAATGGCCAAGCAGTTCCATATGACGGGTGGGTCGAGCTTACAGTCACTTTAGCGGGTCACGGAGATCCCAATCTCACTGTACAAGCGCCATTCCTAGTCAGTAAGCTGTCACTGAACCAACCACTAGTTGGAGCTAATGTGCTGGGAGCGATTATACAAGGCCAAGAGACAGATGAAGAAGCCAGTACAGTACTGTATAGTCTACTGCGCAGAGCTTTTGGAATGGACGAAGACCAGGTAGTGGCCATGGTAAACTTCATTGAAGTGCCGCAAAGAACAGACTGTGATCCTGTTACACTCAGAGTCGGTAAAGACAACATGATTATCCCAGCTGGCAAAGCAGTACAAATATGTTGCAGGGTGCCCCAGAACTTTGACATCTCTGACCCTCTTGTACTTTACGAACCTGCTGAAGAGAACATTGCTTTGAGAAATTTGAGTGTGGGGGAAGGACTTTTGGAGATTAACAATTCCCGAAGACCTTTTGTAAAGATCCCCATCTCCAACCATTCCAAACATGAAGTAATCCTGCCGAAAAGAACAGCCCTAGGCACCATCGAACATGTCGCCAAAGTCATTGAAACTGATACACTAGAGCCACCAGAAACCCAGTCCATACTGACATCAGCAACTACAGCAGAGGTACTAAGTAAGACCGCCCAAGGTGACTCTCCTGCCGAGCCTTGGTTGCCACCAGTCGATCTCAGTCATCTAAGCCCAGATCAGCAAAAGTCAGTCGAAAAGGTTCTGATGGAAGAGTGTGAGGCATTCTCTCGCGATAGCACTGATATTGGCTGTATCCCTTCTTTGCAAATGGAAATCAGACTCAAAGATGACACGCCAGTTCAGAGAGCTTATGCCTCCATCCCCAAGCCCCTGTATAGGGAAGTAAAAGAGTACATTCAGGAACTGATAGTGAAGGGATGGATCGTAAAGTCTCAGTCACCCTACGCAGCCCCAGTTATCTGTGTCAGGAAGAAGGACGGATCTTTATGTCTGTGTATTGATTACCACCTCCTAAACAACAAAACAGTGCCCGACAGACACCCGCTTCCCCGGATCCAGGACCTCACAGACTCCCTCGGTGGTTACAGCTGGTTCTCGATCCTGGACCAGGGTAAAGCTTACCATCAAGGTTTCATCGCAGAAGGCTCAAGGTACCCGACTGCATTCACCACCCCGTGGGGTCTTTACGAATGGGTGAGAATACCCTTTGGGCTGTCCAATGCACCCGCAGCCTTCCAGCGGAGCATGGAAGAAATGCTGGACACGCTCCTTGATGAGTGCTGCATACCCTACCTTAATGATGTGCTCTGTTTTTCCAAGTCGTTTGATGAACATGTCCAAGTGCTGAGGAAAGTTCTCCAAGCTTTGCAACGCCATGGGGTGAAGCTGAAGCCTGAGAAGTGTGAGTTGTTCCGCAAAGAGGTTCGGTATGTCGGTCGCCTGGTGTCAGAAGATGGAGTGAGGGTGGACCCCAAGGACATCGAAGCTGTGCAGGCACTCAAACACAGAAGGCCACAAATAGTTGGAGAAGTCAGACAACTTTTGGGGTTCCTGAGCTATTATCGGACGTATGTGCAAGACTTCTCGGGCATTGCCAAACCCCTGTACGACCTGCTCCAGGTAAAGTCTGACACACTGCCGTCCAAGCCATCCAAAGGCAGAGCAAAGTACCCACAGCAGTCTTCCCGAGCTCCAGTGAAATGGGACAAGGAACACCAAGAGATCCTTGAGCGCTTGATTGACATGTTGACCCAGCCACCTGTGTTAGCGTATCCTGACTTCACCCGGCCCTTCGTACTCCACACGGACTTGTCCCAGAAAGGCCTTGGCGCGGTCCTTTATCAAAACCAAGACAATAAGATGAGAGTGATTGGGTACGGGTCACGCACACTAACACCTGCCGAACAAAACTACCACTTGCACAGCGGAAAACTCGAGTTTCTCGCCCTCAAGTGGGCAGTTTGCGACAAGTTCAAAGACTATCTCTACTATGCCCCAAGTTTCACAGTTTTTATGGACAATAACCCCTTGACGTATGTCCTCAGCACTGCCAAGCTCAACACCGTAGGACATCGTTGGGTGGGACAGCTCGCAGATTTCCACTTTGACATAAAATATCGCCCCGGAAAAACAAACATTGACGCTGATGTACTATCCCGTTGTCCACTCAACATTGAAGCCTTCATGCAAGAGTGTACAGGAGAACTGTCAGAGGAAGCCATCGGTGCAGTATGGGAAGGGAGCAGAAGAGCCAAGCAAGGTGATGTAGCATGGATTGCAGCCCTCAACCTTGCTTCACCAAGTTCACCCCTCAAGGAGCCACTGCATTCCATCGGCCACGATAAACTAGTCCAAGAACAAAGAGCAGATCCAGCCATCGGGAAAGTCATGGAGATGAAGGAAAAAGACATGACACCAACCGAAGACGACAAAGCCAAGCTTGACATAAGCACAAAAAGACTGTTGAGAGAGTGGAGTCGGATGCACATTGAAAATGGCCTTCTCTACAGGAAGACCGCAGAACGCAAGCAGCTAGTTCTGCCCGCTGTCTACAGACAAGTAGCTCTCACCCATCTCCATAACAACATGGGCCATGTCGGTGTGGAGAAAGTCTTGAGCTTAGCCCATGAGCGATTCTATTGGCCTTTCATGAAGCGAGAGATCGAGGAGTATGTCACCAGGAAGTGCCCATGCATAAAACAGAAAAAGCCAGCAATGCATGAGAGAGCACCGATGGGCAGTATACCATCCAACTTCCCACTCGAGTTAGTATGCATCGATTTCCTGCATCTAGAGTCCTGTAAAGGCGGGTTTGAGTACATCTTGGTGATAGTCGACCATTTCACCAGGTTTGCACAAGCCTACCCCACCAAGAACAAAGCCGCAAAGACAGCAGCAGACCGCCTCTTCAATGATTTCATTCCAAGATTCAGCTACCCCTCCAAGCTTCATCACGATCAGGGTCGTGAATTTGAGAACGAGTTATTCAAGTCCCTCAGAGAGCTAGCAGGTGTTGGCCACTCAAGGACTTCTCCCTACCACCCCCAATGTAACCCGGTCGAAAGGCTGAATCGGACCTTGTTGCAGATGCTACGTACATTGAGAGAGAAAGAGAAACTAAACTGGAAGGAACACTTGCCTCACACCATCCATGCTTACAACTGCACTAAGCATGAGGCCACTGGCTTTTCTCCATACTTCCTGTTGTATGGCAGACATCCTCGCCTCCCAGTAGACCTTCTCTTTGGCCTCATGACAGAAGAAGACACAGAAACAGCCCATGGATACGCTCAGAAATGGAAAGGGAAAATGACAGAGGCGTACAGGATCGCAAGTGCAAACAGTCAACAGTCAAGCTCCAAAGGAAAGACAAACTATGACAAACGATGCAAAGGTGTAGCCCTGCAAGTAGGAGACAGAGTGCTTGTATGGAACCTGGGCGAAAGAGGTGGTCCTGGCAAGCTAAGGCCCTACTGGGAACAAACAGTCTACATCGTGAGAGAGCAGGTTGGAGACAACCCCGTCTACAAAGTAAGTCCAGAGACAGGCGGTCGTCCCATCCGTACCCTGCACAGAAACTTGCTTCTCCAAGTCAACGACTTACCAGTCGACATCGTTCAAAGTCCAGTTGCCAAGTCACAAAAGAGAAACAACAGACCTACCGATATAAGACAAAACACACTGGAAAAGTCAAACAGTCCTGAAGCGAGTGATTCAGAAGAAGACGAACCCCTCTAGTGGTTTCGTGTTCCCAGACACCTGCAAGAAAGTCAACGTCCAGTCGACCAAGTTCAATGTGAGTCACAAAGAAGACAGGGAACAACACAGCAAAGACAAGTACAAGTTCCTATTCAATCTGAACAAGACAGAGACAATATTACTGAAGAAGGACAAGAAATACAAAGGGAAAGCGAACAAAACGTGGACCAACTTCAACCAGACGACGACAGGGAAGTGCTTCATCTCCACCAAGATGTTCCTGCTCCTAGTCCCAGACCTGCAGCTGATCCTGAGCCGGTGCCCAGTCCAGAGCCAGACCACCGCCTGAGTCGCCACCACGTCTGAGGCAGTCCACCAGGCAGAGACGACCCAACGTGGTGTTCACCTATCCGTCCCTGGGCCAGCCAGCCTTCCAGACTCGTCCGTCGGTGAACACTGTCAGTGTTCAGCAGTCAACACCATATCCTTTTATGTGCTGCCCTTCTTTCTATCCTCAACCTTTTTATCTTCCTCCTTTCATGTCAGTGTGCTATTCCTTGCTATTAAACTGACCAGATCTTGGATAATACCTGAAGATTAAGGACACTTGGAAAGAAAGACGTTCCAGAGACTTTTGAATAGAGACTTTATTAGTGTTGAGATTTTGATTTGTTACTGTGTCAGGAGCCACTTTTGTTGTTGGGGAGCGTGTGGTACACCCAAATCGTGCACCACATTTGGAAATAATTCAGAGAGACTGTCATTTTATTTTTATTTTAAGAGCATTTAAATATATGTTGAGATTGTGAACGATCAGTAATACTAACATTTAACATGTTAGTTAGTTAGTTAATCCCTTCACACCTGAAGGTGTATATGGGCGGCGCCTATCTCCGTTTCTCTGACCCTAGGCCACACAGCTACTGTAAGTAGTGAAAGCTACAGCGGGAGGTCAGTCCTCTGGTAGCTCTGTGTGTAACTTTTACTTTCCCCATTCCATTATGCGGAGCACCACGCTAGAAGGCAGAAAGCACCATTTTTATATGGTCTTTGGTATGTAGCCCTGTATAAATATTTAAGAGTGAGTAGCGGAACCTTTGGCACTGCGGTCGTCCCTCCCCAGGTAAACAATTAGGGTGCGCTTCCGCCCCCCCTTTAATGCTATCTGGAGAAAGACACGAGTGGTCCTGTGTTCTGTCTTTCTAAGACTCTTTCTTTATTTTCCAGGTCAGTATTTGGTTAAAAATGCCATGAATAAGAGCCTTAAGTTCTGTGTTACTTCTGTGTTTCGCGACGAGTAATACTGTGATGTTGATGTGTAGTTTTGATACGTTTTTGTACAAGTTTAAGCTGCGGCCAGCGCCGGAGATCAAAGGCGAGCCGCATCGCGGTAGCGGTTTCGCACCAGTCTAGCTTAACTTTGGGAAAGACTGTTAGCTCGCGTAAAATGTTTTACTTTATACAAGTATATTTTGCTCCGTGTGAATGTAAAAGTCTCCTGATGCTAATTAATAGTCAGAGCTTGTCCTGTGTATATTTGCCTATTGTCAAGTTTGTAAAATAATTTGTTAAGTCCAGGTCAGCTAATCTAAGTGCAATGTCTAAACTAATCTAAGGTCATAGTTAAGTCCTATGTTTTGTCCTAATTAATGGGAGTCAGTCTAGTAATTGAAAGTCCTGTATAAGTAAATTGTGATTTGTAAAGTACGTAAATTTGAGATGTCAGATGTAGTGTAGTTCATGCACTGTGTGACTGAAAAAAAAAAACATTATTTACAGTATGTAAAAGAAAATGACATGCAAAGCACAAAAGGTGATGCTGCCTGTAGATGAAAATGAAAAGAAAATAAGAAATGCTATCTGGAGAAAGACACGAGTGGTCCTGTGTTCTGTCTTTCTAAGACTCTTTCATTATTTTCCAGACCTATTTCTTTTTGTTATTGTGGCCACCTCCCCAGGACCCGTAACATATGTACTAAATATAGTTAATTGTTTACTTGGGGTCTTAAATGTGGTGATTTGTATATATTTCACATGGGTTGTATTTAGGGAAAAGAGGAGATGGAATTAATAAGTGTTCACTTCTTCCTTCTCCCTTTCGAACACTGTATACTGTTACTTTATTGCACTTGTCATTTGTTTTGTTTTACTTTTACTTTTTGTTCGAAATAAAGTATCTATCTCTCTATCTATCTATCTATCTATGTTGCAAACACAACACTGCTCATCACCAAAAGAACACCATACCTACAGTGAAGTGTGGTGGTGTGACCATGGCCCCCCTGCCACCACATAGACACCCCCCCCCCCCCCCGTGGCCACCCCTGGTCCCTGCCACTGGACAATCTAACATAATTTTATAACTTGTCTTTTTATGTCATATTTTACATGTAGTAGATGTTTAAGAATAATTGATGTGTGCTGTATATTATTAACAAATATTAATATTCCACACTCTGAACCGGTTGTTGTGAGGGCAGCTGGAAGTAAAGTGTGTACCCCTTTAAGAAAGAGAGAAGGTGCGCTGTGATGACGTGTGTTGTGCGCACGTGTGCATCTAAAGTGGGAGAGACGAGTGTGGAGGTGTGAACAAGAGCGGCTTAGCAGGTAAAAAGTGTTACAAATGTACCACTCACAATACTGCTTGAAAACTGTCCGAAGTCCTCTGACCTTACAGTGATGTTCTCCGTGCAGTTTGCGCCCCTTTCACGCTCCTGACGCATCCGGCAGAGCGCGGGAAGCTTCTGTCAACAGACGCCTAGGTGGACGTGCACTTTATGGAGCTGAACAGTTGCTTAAAATATTTCTAATATTTTATAATATTACCGTGTTAAGACTTTATTACCTCCGCCAGGCCGCAGGCCAGGAGGTTATGTTTTTGCCGGGGTTTGTCTGTCTGTTTGTCTGTCTGTCTGTCTGATGATTAGCAAGATAACTCAAAAAGTTTTGGATGGATTTCGATGAAACTTTCAGGCGTTGTTGGAAATGGTACAAGGAAGAACTGATTAAATTTTGGGGATGATCTGGATCACCGTCTGGATCCAGGAATTTTTTAAAGGATTCTTTAACATTGTGAGATAGGGCCCGGAGGTAATGTGTAGTTCAGTGCTTCCGCCAGCAGGAAGCACTGCAATGCAGCGACTCAGGCAAGTGCTATCCCCAGATGCTATTGAAGCTCGTTGAGCTTAGGACAGAGCCGCTAAAATGCAGCATAGACTGAATGAGAGCCCACAGGCTGCTGCTTCCCGCCGTGCTAACGACAGAGACAGTACACGCCAGCATAGACGGGATGAGGGGCTATCCCCAGATGCTATTGAAGCTCGTCCAGCTTAGTTTTATTTTATTGATTTTTTTCTTATTACCTCTGCCAGGAGGTTATGTTTTTTTTTTTTTTTAAAGAAGATTGGAGTTAATATTGTTCTATTCTACACTACGTATATGTACATATTTTTAATTTCCTGGAAAGAAATGAAGTTAGAAAAATTATGTTAATGGTAGCTTTTCAATATCCAGAACTTATTATTACGAATAAATTTCATGAATGTGTTCTCCAACTAAAGACTTCTACATGTTGTATCTCACGTTAAATTAAATAAATTGTATTTGTGTAGTTCAAATAACATTCTTTTTGTTTTCTTGACCAATCATATGACATACAGAAACACATGATACAGGGAAAAAACAATAACAAAATTAGTGTAGTGTGGCAACCTGGGGAGTGCATAATGGTTTACCACCTTAGACAGGAACAAAGGACGTGAAGTTAACCTTTTGTGTGTGAGAAGTTTCTAGATGCCCTAGTAAGATAACAGGAAGGTGTCAAGGATGAATGGACTGACTGCAGCCGGGGGAGATTATCTTTTGTGTGTGATGAATGGACTGACTGCAGTCGGGGGAGATTATCTTTTGTGTGTGAGAAGAGTCTAGAAGGATGTCATGTTATTTAAGGGAAGAGTTCCTACTTGTATGCCATTCTGTCTATGCTCCTTGTGTGAGTCGTGTAATAAACCGCTTGAACCAAATCAGCCTCATTTTTTTACATGCTCCACACTGGTGACCCAAGACAAATCATGGAATACGATGGAAGATCCCCGGAGCCAACCTCAACTGGAACCCCCAGCTTTGCGTGCGCTGTAGCGATCAAACTACCTGATTTTTGGCAGCACAACCCGCGCTCCTGGTTCCACCTAACCGAGGCGCAGTTCGCCCTCCGAGGGATATCAGCGGATGATACGAAATTCTACTATGTGGTCGCAGCGCTCGATGGCAGCACGGCTCAGCACATCGAGAGCCTGCTCGATCAGCCACCAGCCGACAGCAAATATGACGCGCTGAAGGCTGCCCTCATCCAGCACTACACTCTCTCGGATGGTGAGAGAGCAGAGAGGCTTCTGACGCGGACCGAGTTGGGAGACGGTTCGGCCGTGGACATGATGGAGAAGATGCTGAGGTTAAAGGGCACGGACGACGACCACTTCATCTTCACCCACATTTTCCTCAGGAACCTTCCGACAGCGGCGAGAGCGGCCCTGGCCAATTCGTCGTTGCTGGCCAAACGGGACTATCGTGCGCTAGCCCGAGAGGCAGACCAGATCATCGTCGCCACCAGGGCTTTCGTGACCATTGCGGCAGCGACGGAGCCCGGCATGTCGACACGAGGAGGCGAGGAGCCACCGACGGCAGCAGCAGAACCACCGACAGCAGCAGCAGCGGGGGCCAAGGAACGTGGAGGTGACACGCTTTGCTTCTACCATCGCCGCTTTGCAGAGAGGGCACGCAAATGTATACCACCGTGCCAGTTCAAGCGCTCGGGAAACGCCAAGACCGGGGGTCGGTAGCAGCTGCGACCCTCGGGGAGGAGAACAAGCTGCTCTATTTGACGGACGCACGCTCGGGGAGGCATTTCCTCGTGGACATTGGCGCACAGAGGAGTTTCATCCAGCCGACCTACGCTGACCGGCTGGCAGGAGCCAGCGGCCCCGAGATGGCAGCAGCAAACGGCTCAGACATTAAGACCTTTGGTGAGAGGACTCTGCTCTTGTCTCTACACGGTCGTACATTTGAATGGACTTTTGTTGTAGCAGCATTGGATTACCATATACTGGGGGCTGATTTTCTATGTGCACATGGGTTGTTGGTAGATATGGCTAATAGGCGCCTGGTTAATGCACTATCTTTTGACTCTCTCCCCTGTATAGCTCGAGTGACCCAGCCAACAGCACAAGCCAACGTCACAGCAGTATGCGGTAAGTTCCACACACTGCTCGCTCAGTTCCCAGCACTCACAGTCCCGACGTTTTCAGCAGCTATCACTAAACATGGGGTGGAGCATTTTATCACCACCACCGGGGCGCCCGTTTTTGCAAGACCTCGGCGCTTGGACGCAGCTAAACTGGCCATAGCGCGTGAGGAGTTCGCTAACCTAGAGAGGTTAGGCATCATCAGGCGCTCAAACAGCCCATGGGCTTCCCTGCTACACATGGTCCCTAAAGCTGAAGGTTCGTGGCGACCTTGCGGCGATTTCCGCAAGTTAAACAACGCTACAGCGCATGACTGCTACCCAATTCCCCACATTCAGGATTTTTCCGCTCACCTCGCAGGAGCGCGCATTTTTTTTAAGATAGATTTGGTCCGTGGTTACCACCAAGTCCCAGTGCGCGCTGAGGACATACCCAAAACAGCGGTAATAACTCCGTTTGGTTTATTTGAGTTCTTGCGCATGCCGTTTGGGCTTAAAGGGGCAGCACAGACGTTCCAACGCATGATGGATGCAGTGCTGCGCGATCTCCCTTTCGTGTTCGTCTACCTGGACGATATCTTGGTAGCCAGCACGTCCGAAGACGAACACGAAACCCACCTCACAACGGTTTTCCGTAGGTTGGAAGAGCACGGTTTAATAATCAACCCAGCAAAATGTCAGTTCGGGGTGACGGGGATTGATTTTTTAGGGCACCGCGTCTCTCCCGAAGGAGCAGTTCCGCTGCCTGACAAAGTGCACGCAGTGACAGATTTTCCCCGACCACAAACGGTCAGGGCGCTACAAGAATTTTTGGGAATGGTGAACTTTTATAACCGTTTCCTTCCCCGCGCAGCGCAGCTCATGCAGCCATTGTACACTGTGCTCAAAAAACAGAAACCCGCGAATAAGGTCGAATGGACCCCGGAACGAGAGCAGGCGTTCTCGGAAGTTAATGCAGCCCTGGCAAACGCCGCATTGTTGGCACATCCAGACCCAACGGCCCGCATAGCCCTCACCACTGACGCCTCAGATGTGGCCATAGGGGCTGTCGTGGAGCAGCGCGTCGCCGGGGCTTGGCAGCCGCTTGCCTTTTTCAGCAGAACCTTGCGCGACAATGAACGTAAATACAGCGCGTTCGACAGAGAGTTGCTGGCTCTCCACCTGGCCATTCGCCATTTCCAGTTCTGGCTGGAAGGGTGCAATTTTACTGCGTTCGTTGACCATAAGCCGCTAACATTCACGATGGCCAAAGTTTCAGAACCTTGGTCGGGCCGGCAGCAGAGGCAGCTGGCTGCGATCTCAGCGTTTACTACCGATATTCAGCATGTGTCGGGCAAACTGAATGTAGTGGCAGACTGCCTCTCGTGCGCCGTTGTGGCCCCGGTCTGTGTAGGGTTGGATTACGCAGCCATGGCCGCGGAGCAGGCTAGTGATGCGGACGTGCGCGCGCTCCAGTCTGGACCAACAGGGTTAAGGCTGGAGAACAGGACGCTGCTTAACGGCATTCCCCACTTAATCTGCGACGTCTCCACGGGTCGCCCACGGCCTGTGGTTCCGGCTGCGTGGCACTGCCACGTGTTTGAGTCGGTTCACTCTTTGGCACACCCAGGGGTGCGTGCGTCGGTCAAAATGGTAGGAGAGAAATATGTGTGGCCGGGCCTTCGCAAACAAGTGAAAGAGTGGGCGGCAGCCTGCGTGGCGTGCCAACGAGCCAAGGTTCACAGACACACGAAGGCTCCTTTGGAGCCATTTCGCATCCCGGCTAAGAGGTTTGACCATGTCCACATGGACCTCGTAGGCCCCCTTCCACTATCACAGGGGTACACGCATCTCCTGACAATGGTGGACCGCACCATGCGCTGGCCAGAAGCGGTTCCGCTGGCGGCAACCACGGCCGAGGAGGTGGCGCGCGCGTTTTTAACAGCATGGGTGGCGCGTTTTGGAGTTCCGTCGGACATTACGTCCGACAGAGGCTCTCAATTTATTTCTGAACTCTGGTCAACCATGGCCCACAGCCTAGGTGTCTCAATTCACCGCACAACCACGTACAACCCGCAGGCAAATGGGTTATGCTGTAGAAGAGCTGGAAATAACGAAGCGGTTTTGTATCACAAAAGTAGAGTCTTTAATGAACAAACTCTTCTGTCTTGTCTCATCTGGTGCAGAGCTTGGCAGAAGGCAAAGAGGAAGAATTCTGCCCAGCTCGCTGGTTAAATACAGGCACACATCAAAGACATGCAAAACACAAGCTGAAATCCCCCGTTATCTAAATCTCCTATCAGTCCTGTTAACTCCTCCCTTCGCCTTGGGAGGTGATGGGAAAACTTCTCCTCCCTCAGGGGTGAAGGTGTCGAGTCTGTTGCCATGGCGTCCTGTGACGTCATGAGTCTTCACACGGCGGTGAGATTCCTTTGTTCTTTCAGAGGTGTGAAGTTCCTTTGTATATTCTGTCCCAAACATTTCCACATGCTCTAACAAATGTAGGTATGGAATATATGAGTGATATATACCACAGGCCCCCCAAACAACTATGAAGGAACACAGAAAGATTCACAGTCTAGGGTAATTACTAAGACATACTATGTGTTACAGCCGTTGCCACAGAAGAAACTTTCAAGCAGCCATGCTCCTAAGAGAGTTCAGTGAAAACATAACAGCATAGTATAATCATAAATCAGTCCTAAACTGTTGCGGCACAATTAGCGAAAATTTGCAGAGTGGTGTAATCAGTCCCTGTGTAGTCTGGGTTTCAATCTTCTCCCAAAGCTGCTGTAGGTCGGTTTAGGCGTCCTGCTGGTACCTTGTTGTGAGGAATCTGCAGTGTGGAAAGGAGAGAGATTATCTGTTCCCTGCCTGGGGGCTGAGACTTTTTCCTTGGGGGGTCTACCTCGCCGAGGTGCTCGAGCCAGCTGTGCGGGTTCGTCTCTCAACAAGAAGGCAGGTTTGAGTCTGTCAATGCTGACCGTTTCATTTCTATCCCCATAATCAAGCACAAAGTGTTTGTCACCATTTTCCAGCACTCTATACGGGCCATCGTATACTGGGCGTAACGTTGGTTTTAGAGCTTCATGCTTAACAAAAACAAACTCAGCGTTTTTTAAAGTTTGAGGAACAAAAACTCGTGGAAAGGAGTGATGAGCTGGACCGTGGAGAAAGTCCGGACTGTTACTGCCTAAAAACCTTGGGACTGGGAGGTGCCCTGGTTCCGGGTTTTCTGGTAAAAATTCACCTGGGAGTCTGATAGGCTGAGCAAAGACTAATTCTGCAGGGGAAGCGTCTAAATCCTCTTTAGGTGCCGCACGCAACCACAATAAAACCCAGGGAAGTTTATTTACCCAATTTGTGTCCGTTAATGAGACCCTGAGGGCGGCCTTTAAGGACCTGTGAAAACGCTCACATAACCCATTAGCCTGAGGGTGATAAGCGGTGGTACGGTGAATTGTTGCCCCTAAACTGTTGGACATGGCTGACCAGAGCTCTGAGACAAATTGAGGCCCCCTATCTGACGTGATGTCTGATGGGACGCCGAAACGTGCCACCCAATTTGTTAGAAAAACGCGAGCGACTTCCTCCGCTGTAGTTGCCGCTAGAGGGACTGCCTCTGGCCAGCGCATGGTGCGGTCTATCATTGTTAGCAGGTGTGTGAAACCCTGGGAGGAAGGCAGCGGCCCCACGAGGTCGACATGAATGTGGTCGAACCTTCTAGCAGGGATTGGAAAAGGCTCCAGAGGGGCTTTTGTGTGTTTGTGTACTTTGGCGCGCTGACAAGGAATGCAAGTTTTTGCCCATTCTTTTACGTTTTTGCATAGGCCTGGCCACACAAACTTTTCGGCAACCATTTTGACCGAGGCGCGCACACCTGGGTGCGCGAGGGAGTGAATTGCGTCGAAAATGCGGCGGCGCCAAGCAGCTGGTACTAACGGGCGAGGTCGGCCGGTTGAAACATCGCATATTAGGGGGGGCATGCCGTCGCGCAACCCTTTTTCCTCCAGCCTTAACCCTGTTGGTCCAGACAGGAGCGCGCGCACGTCCGCATCAGTACCTTGTTCTTCCACCATGGCTGCATAATCTATCCCTTCATGGATAGGTGCTGCATATGTGTTTGCGTTAGAGAAAAGCTCAGCTGCTGAAGCAGTGTAATCTGTCTCCTCGTGCTCTGGCGGTGCCACAGCGCGAGAGAGACAGTCCGCTACTACGTTAAGTTTGCCCGCTACATGTCGAATGTCTGTGGTGAACTCTGAAATCACAGCTAGCTGTCTTTGTTGTCTGCCCGACCAAGGTTCTGAAATTTTAGCCATAGCAAAAGTGAGCGGTTTATGGTCCACAAAAGCCGTGAAACTCCGCCCTTCTAACCAAAACTGGAAGTGGCGGATGGATAAATGGAGCGCCAGCAGCTCCCTGTCAAAAGTGCTGTATTTGCGTTCCGTCGGGTTTAGCGATTTGCTAAAAAATGCTAAAGGTTGCCAGACCCCCTTGACAAGTTGTTCTACAACTGCCCCTATGGCCAAGTCTGAAGCATCTGTGGTTAGAGCAATGCGGGCCGAGGGATCTGGATGGACTAACATTGTGGCGTTAGCCTGGGCGTTTTTAGCTTCCGCAAAAGCGCGTTCGCTTTCCGGGGTCCATTCGACCGCGTTGGAAGCTTTCTTTTTTTAAGCGCATCATACAGGGGCTGCATGAGCTGAGCTGCATGAGGGAGGAAACGGTTGTAAAAATTAACCATCCCCAAAAATTCCTGTAGCGATTTGACCATTTGGGGCCGTGGAAAACCTTCTATCGCATGAATTTTGTCTGGAAGCGGAGCTGCCCCTTTCGGGGAGACTCTGTGTCCCAAAAAATCAATTTGCGATACGCCGAATTTGCATTTGGCTGGATTAATTATTAATCCGTGCTCTTCTAGCCTCTGAAAAACGGTAGTGAGATGCTGCTCGTGCTCTTCCTCCGATGAGCTGGCTACCAGCATGTCGTCGAGGTAGACGAAAACAAAGGGGAGGTCGCGTAAGACTGCGTCCATCATACATTGAAAAGTCTGAGCAGCACCTTTGAGGCCGAAAGGCATTCGCAGGAATTCAAAAAGGCCGAAAGGGGTTATAACCGCTGTTTTAGGAATGTCTTCAGCTCGGACTGGAACTTAGTGATAACCGCGGACTAAGTCTATCTTTGAAAAAATGTGCACGCCCGCTAAATGCAGTGAAAAATCCTGTATATGAGGGATGGGGTAGCGATCATGCGCTGTAGCGTTGTTTAATCTGCGGTAATCTCCGCACGGTCTCCAAGAACCGTCGGATTTCGGAACCATGTGAAGTGGTGAAGCCCAAGGGCTCTTTGAACGTCGGCAAATGCCTAATTTTTCAAGAGCTGCAAATTCGTCCCTTGCTATGTTGAGCTTGGCCGCGTCTAAGCGGCGAGCTTTGGCAAAAACGGGAGGTCCCATTGTTGGAATGAAGTGTTTAACCCCGTGTTTGGCTACAGTGGCTGAAAATATGGGGGTTGTGAGTGCTGGAAATTGGGTGAGGAGTTGCTCAAACTTACCTCCTGCCGTGGTGACGTTGGCCTGCACAGGTGGTGGAGAGACTCGAGCTGAGCATGGAATAGAAGCAAAAGATAGTGCATTAACCAGGTGCCTATTTGCTAGATCAACTAATCAGCGCCTAACAAGTTAAAACTCACCGCCGCTACAACAAATGTCCATCTGTAGCTGCGGCCGTGAATGAGGAGGTGCAGGCTCTTTTCACCGAACGTGTCAATGTCAGAACCGTTGGCTGCCACTGCTCCATTGCCCCGGGTGCCCATGGCTCGATCTGCGTGGGAGGGCATGATGAAACTCAGCTGAGCTCCCGTGTCGATGAGGAACTGCTTGCCTGTGTGTCCATCCGTCACGTATAACAGCTTGTTTTTCTCGCCGAGAACGCATTTGTGGGCCTTCTCGGCGAAGTGTTGGTGATAATAACAGACGTCGATCTGTTTGTTACGCTTGGGCCGCGCCGCTGTCACCGTGGGTTGTGGCTTTCCATGGCTCGGGGCGTCAGTTTTGAGGTCCGCGGATGCCGCTGTAGGTGTCCGCTCCTTGCAGGCGTTGATGAGCCGATAAGCCTCGCTGGCCAGTGTGCGGAAGTCTTGGTGGGTGTCGCACTTCATATTGGTGAGTGTCCCTCTCATGTGTGGTGGAAGCGTGCTGAGGAAAATAAACTGGAAAAGGAAATTGTCGTTGTCCTCCTCCTTAAGCTGCAGCAAATCCTCCATGAGGGCCTTCGGATTGCCCCCTTTGTGGCCGTAGATCGCCAGGATCCTCTCGGCTCTTTCCTCCGCTGGTGGGACATAGTTCGCCACGATGGTCGCTTTGAGCGTCTCATACTTGTCCCGGGCCGGTGGTCGCCGGATCAAGCTCCGCACACACCTCGAAGTGGCGGAGTCGAGCTTGGAGACGATATGGTAGAATTTTGTATCGTCTGCGGTGATGCCCGCCAGTATGAACTGGGCTTCAGCCTGTAGAAACCAAGAGGCGGGGTCTTCTTGCCAGAAGTCTGGCAGCTGGACAGCGACGGCGTTCGTGCACACCATCACTGTTGTGCCCGCCGGGTGAGAGTGCCTTGCCTCGGCTCTCACGGCGGTGCTGGAGCTCGGTTGAGCTCTCTCGGTACCTTCCGCCGGGGGGAACAGCTGTCTGCTTGTTCCCTCGTCTGCGTTGTCGCTGGCGTAAGTCAGATTCGCCGCGGATGAGTCGCTTGAAGAACGCCTCAGGTCCATACTCGCGTCAAGGTCACCAGTGTAGAAGAGCTGGAAATAACGAGGCGGTTTTGTATCACAAAAGTAGAGTCTTTAATGAACAAACTCTTCTATCTTGTCTCATCTGGTGCAGAGCTTGGCAGAAGGCAAAGAGGAAGAATTCTGCCCAGCTCGCTGGTTAAATACAGGCACACATCAAAGACATGCAAAACACAAGCTGAAATCCCCAGTTATCTAAATCTCCTATTAGTCCTGTTAACTCCTCCCTTCGCCTTGGGAGGTGATGGGAAAACTTCTCCTCCCTCAGGGGTGAAGGTGTTGAGTCTGTTGCCATGGCGTCCTGTGACGTCATGAGTCTTCACACGGCGGTGAGATTCCTTTGTTCTTTCAGAGGTGTGAAGTTCCTTTGTATATTCCGCTTCTGAGAGAGAGCAGACACTTTTCTTCCCTCTCCCTCCTAATCCTCTCCCTTCTGATCCCAGCTTGCAATGTCACTCTTCTCCTGGCTGAATCTTAATCCAAATGGAAATTATGGATCTGGAAAGCGGCTTATATGCGATTGTCACCACTTTAAAAAGAAGAAGATCGGGTCAGGGGGAACCCAAGGGAGACTCATGGCATTGGAATTCATGTGTCTGTGTGATTCGACTGAGATTGAACTGATCACAGGATCTTCTGTTTGGCCCCTGGAGTTTTCCTAGTGTATCGAAATTATCTGGGTGAGCTAATCAAATGCGGACCCCGGCGTAGCTCCCTTAACAAATTCAACAATTCGTCCAGCTGGGGGGAGCACTGACTGTCAGCGGCAGGATTAACATGGAATTTACTATCTGGCATGCATTGAAGAGAGAACGAACTCTCTGGACATGTTTTACCTATGTTTCGGTAGGTGGATAACATCTGTGGATCGCTGAGTGCTCTCCAGAGAATGATCTAAAGTATGATTCAAGCCTGTATGAAATTGAAGCACAGAATCGAAGAGAGAGAAATTTTTTATTCTCTGAGTGCACTGTGCAGATTTGACCTTGTGTTTTGGTGCCTTTGTTTACATTCCTCCTCGATGAAGATAACGCCGGAGAAGTGGCTTATGTCTACCCATACATCAACAATCAGTTGTTGTCGTCAGCGGATTGGTCTCTCAAGGACATTGCCCATGTGCCTTCTGCAAGGAAGAGGAAAAGAGAGACAGACTCTGATCTCTGACTTGTCTATAAGTCACATGATTATAACATCTATCCACTGCCTGGAGGCGCCCTCTGCTGCTCACTAACAACTGTTACACTCACACTACACAATGACATGCAAATATACACACACTGCTCTCCCTCCCTCTGCTGTGTGATTGTATCTATTGTCTGCTAATGTGCATAGAGGGTTTTTTTCTGTGTAATCAAAATTTGGCTCATGAGCTTATATGAGCTTATACGAGCGTGATTCTGATAACTATGTTTTTTCTCTCTGCCTATTGTGTTTCCCCCCCCCCCCTTCCCCCCTTTACCCCCACTGCAGACAGGCGCCTCTATGGCTGCCGTGTCATTGGATGCGCCTAATGTGCGCGCCCAATGTCAAGTCAAATTCCTTGTGTGTTTACTTGTAAATATACTTGGCAATAAAGCTGATTCTGATTCTGATATTCTGTCCCAAACATTTCCACATGCTCTAACAAATGTAGGTATGGAATATATGAGTGATATATACCACAATGCGAACGTTTTCATAGGTCGTTAAAAGCGGCTCTGAGGGCTTCACTGACGGATGCAAATTGGGTAGACAGGCTACCATGGGTTTTATTGGGGTTACGTTCTGCGCCTAAAGAGGATCTGGAAGCTTCCCCAGCAGAACTCGTTTTTGCACAACCACTCCAGCTGCCTGGGGAGTTTCTGCCAGATAATCCTGCGCCGGGCAGCTCCCCGTCTCAGCTGCTGCAGCGTTGCATAGACTCAAGCACGCTACTGGGCCCTGCCCACCATAGTTTTCCGCGCGTTTTTGTGCCTAAAGCTTTGAAAAACGCAGAGTTCATGTTTGTCAGACACGACGCCCACCGCCCCCCACTGCGCCCACCTTATGATGGACCGTTTAGAGTGCTGGAAACAGGGGATAAGCATTTTTTGCTAGATTTGGGGGGTAGGAGGGAAAAAATTGGCATAGACAGACTCAAACCTGCTTTCATTGTGGCTGACGAGCAAGTGCTGTTGGCGAGGGCCCCTCGGCGTGGACGACCCCCACGGGGCGCTTCCCAGAGAAAAGATTCTCCAGAGCACCCACATGGACAGTCAAAAAGTTTTCACCCCCAGACATCAGCCCCCCAGCATGGCAGCGCCACAGAGGCAGCGAATCCTGGCTACAGCAGATACGGCAGAAGACTGAAGCCCAAGCAGCATGCGGACTGATGTTGATGGTTCTACAGCATGTGGACTGATGTTAATGGTTCTATCACAGCATGTGGACTGTTACCCTTTTGTCCTATCTAAGTTGCTGGGTGGGGGGGATGGCAACCTGGGGAGTGCATAATGGTTTACCACCTTAGACAGGAACAAAGGATGTGAAGTTAACCTTTTGTGTGTGAGAAGTTTCTAGATGCCCTAGTAAGATAACAGGGAGGTGTCAAGGATGAATGGACTGACTGCAGTCGGGGGAGATTATCTTTTGTGTGTGAGAAGAGTCTAGAAGGATGTCATGTTATTTAAGGGAAGAGTTCCTACTTGTATGCCATTCTGTCTATGCTCCTTGTGTGAGTCGTGTAATAAACCGCTTGAACCAAATCAGCCTCATTTTTTACACGCTCCACAGTAGAATATTTATGGTATAAATCACAATACTGGGGGGGACTGTTGCTCTTGGCGGAGGTCTGCGCTCTCCGAGTGCTTTTCTAGTTCAGTTTTATTTTGTTCAAGACAGCATCAACTAGAAAGCACTAGGAGAACGCAGACCTCCACCAAGGCTCCTTCATCCCCTCATGGATCACCTCCCAAATGTGATGGGTTTGTGTGTCGGTGTAGGGGCTTAGGAAAAGGACCCTGTTATAAGTTAATAAAAAAACTGACACACCCTTAACATTTTTAAAAGCTCCAATAAAGCTCCTGTATACTGTCGTTCTGCTTAGACAGTTATAGCAAATGTCGCTGTCATATTTACTCCGTAACAGTAGGTGTCACTGCAGGACCTGGATCAGTAAGGGAAACCCCACTCAGCCCGTGTTTTCCTGAAGGTTCTTCAGAATGAACACGGTACTCGAGTGTGCTTCAAGAGCTAAACCTGTCTCTACCTTTACTGCTCCGCAGGAATGTCAAATGTGATATAAAGTCACTAAAACTTGGGTCAGAAGTTATTTAAATGTCCATAAATGCATCTGTTACATTTGTGTAAAGCATGAAAGCATAAAATTGTAGTTAAGAGTAATTTTGGGTTTTGTTAGTTTCTGAAATTAGCTTGACTGCAACATGACAACATTGTTTAAGGTGTGTGTTCTCAGATTACTAAAGTAAAATCCAGAATGTTAGAGTAAGCTATGGTTCCACAGACAATGCTAAAGCATATTTCCTTGTGGTTTATTGTGAACGTATATGCTAAAATATGTTGAACTGATATGGTGCGCTTGTACCGTAATGCAGGGCCTTAGCCTACTGAAAATTCACATGCACATCAGCATTATGATTTGAGTATGCATATATGTATTTTGACTGAAATGATATGTTTTTCTAATGTTTATGGAGAAATTGTGTAAATGTAGATCCTTACCTAAAGGTTTAGAGTTTTATCAACAATGTTATATTGAATAGTTTAAAGTATATGTGTTAAAGACGTACTTCATGTGTGACATTGTTGATAACTTGTAGCGTTAAAAGAGCCAATGTATTTTATTTTTGACAGAAGAAGTGTTTTGATGGCTACTAAGCACAACTTTATTAAGTTTATTTGAAAGTTGAAAAGGAAAATATTGGAATGTAATTTGATTATATGTTGTGTCAAAATAAACACGATGCTCAAGTGTGCTTCAAGAGCTAAACCTGTCTCTTCTTTTACTGCGCTGCAGCTTTCCATATCTGCACAGCACCATTGTTACTGGCCCCAGCACCCCTAGGCTGGAGGCCAGTAACATAGGTCTAGAGCCACTTCTGGCGAAAATTGCATCAAAGTCTGTCCACTAGTTTTTGACATAATTCTCGACCCAGGAAACACGCACGCAGGCTCAGGTAGATTTGATAGCTTTATTCAACAGGAAAGGTATGTTTGGATGTGTGGGTGAGATATGAGAATGGATTGTGGGTGGATGATGAGATTCGGGAACAGAGCAGCACGCCGTGCAGCCAGGCAACCCTAGACCTACCTGGACGGTAGGTGATGGTGAATTGGAACCGAGCAAAAAACAAAGACCAGCGCGCCTGGCGGGAATTCAGACGACGAACTGACCTCAAATACTCGAGGTTCTTGTGGTCCGTCCAAACCACAAAAGGCTGAGCTGCTCCCTCCAGCCAGTGACGCCACTCCTGCAGCGCGAGCTTGACAGCAAGAAGTTCCCTGTCGTCGACGTCATAATTACGCTCGGCTGCCGACAACCGTCGGGAGAAGAGGGCGCAGGGCCGCTTGACTCCATCCACTGGTGATCGCTGGGAAAGCACCGCCCCCACCCCCGTGTCAGATGCATCCACCTCCACTAGACACTGCAGCGCGGGGTCAACCTGGGTTAGGACCCGGGAGGAAGAGAACTCCGTCTTCAGGGTCTCAAATGCGGTTGCTGCCTCCTTGGACCACTGGAAGGGCACCTTGGGAGAAGTGAGGCGGGTCAGAAGAGTAACAATGGCACCGAAGTTGGGGACAAAGCGACGGTAGAAATTGGCGAAGCCGATGAATTGCTGCACCTGTTTCCTGGAGGCAGGCGTGGGCCACTCAACCACCGCTTTAACCTTGGCGGGGTCGGGGAGAATCTGGTTGTGTGAAATGACAAATCCCAGGAAAGAGGTGGTCTTGGCATAAAACTCACATTTCTCCGCCTTGATGTAGAGCCTGTTTTCCAACAACCGCTGCAGAACCTGCCTCACGTGAGCCTGGTGCTCCTCCCGAGACCTGGAGAAGATGAGTATGTCATCCAGGTAAACGAAGACGAAGACCCCCAGGAAATCACGTAGGACGTCATTGATGAGCCGCTGGAAGACAGCAGGAGTGTTTGTGAGCCCAAACGGCATCACTAAGTACTCGAAGTGGCCGCTGGGCGTCCTAAAGGCCGTCTTCCACTCATCTCCCTCCCGGATCCGGACGAGGTGGTAAGCACTGCAGAGATCTAACTTCGTGAACCAGGTCGCCCCCTGGAGGGAGTGGAAGGCGGTGTCCATCAGAGGCAGGGTGTAGTGGTCCTTCACCGTGATGTCATTAAGGGCCCTGAAGTCGATACAAGGGCGAAGGGACCCATCTTTCTTGGAGACGAAGAAGAAGCCAGCGCCAAGCGGGGACGAGGAGGGACGAATGATCCCAGCGCTGAGCGACTCCCTGATGTATGTATCCATTGCCTCACGTTCAGGGGCTGAAAGGCTATATAGGCGGCCGGATGGTAAAGGTGCCCCCGGGCGGAGATTTATGGTACAATCATACGGCCGGTGAGGAGGGAGAGACATAGCTTTAGACTTACTGAACACCATTCCCAAGTCGTGAAACTCCTGGGGCACCAGAGTGAGGTCCGGAGGAGCGGAGACTGGCGCGGGCGGAGGAGAGGATGGGGCGCATGCCGCAGACTGGAGACAGGTGCTCAGGCAGAAGGGGCTCCATGAGAGGACGCTACCAGACCGCCAATCGAGGACGGGGTTGTGCAAGTGCAGCCATGGGTAACCCAGAATGACACGGTCCGAGGAGGAAGACAAGACATACAAGCTGAGGTCCTCACGGTGGTTGCCAGAGATTATTATTGGCACCAGCTTGGTACGGTGTGTCACTACCCCCAGGGGAGAGCGAGACAGGGTGACCAGATTGAGTGGAGCTGACAACGGCTGACAGGGTATACCCAAACGGGTTGCCAGGCTCTTGGAAATAAAGTTTTGCTCTGCCCCCGAGTCCACCAGTGCGTGAGTGAGGTGCCCGGTGGAGTTATGGCAAAATCTGATGGGCAGAGAGCAACTGGAGAGGGGATTTGACCGGTTAGAGTCCGCGAGGCCCCCTACTGTGACTCGCGGACCCCCCCGTTTGGCTTGACCGGGCACTGCTCCACGGTATGCTGGTCGCCTCCGCAATACATGCAGAGACTCAGCTCCCATCGGCGTTGTGTCTCCGCTAGAGGGAGCCTGGTGCGCCCGATCGACATAGCCTCTGACTCATCGGCGAACTCCGGAGCGGGTAACGCCAGGGGGTGAGACTGAGGAGCGTGGGCAGAGAATCCGCGCGAGCGGCTGACTGACTTCCGCTCTACGGCTCGCTCCCGCAGCCTGTTGTCCAAACTAATAGTTAGGGAGATTAGCTCGGACAGCTGCCCTGGGAGATCCCGGCTGGCCAATTCGTCCCGCAGACCTGAACTGAGGCTACGGAGGAAAATGCTGCAGAGAGATGCCTCTCCCCAGCCAACCTCCTCCGCTACCACCCGGAAGTCAACAGCGTGATCCGCCGCCGACCGGCTTCCCTGTTGAAGGCTAAGGAGCCAGTCGGCGAGGACGCTGTCACAACGCGAGTGATCAAACACCTCGAGAGCTGGGCTTCGACATGACGGTGTAAGCCCAAGCTAACGCTCGCCCCTCCAAGAGATTTGCCATGTAGCCAATTCGGCTGTGGTCTGAGGGGAAATCCCCGGGAACTCGCAGGAACACCGACTCACACTGTAAGATAAACCCCCGTGCCCCACCGAGCTTCCCGTTGAAGCGAGCGGGGGTTGGAATCGGCGTGAGCCAGGTCAGCGCTCCTGAGCTAGGCTGGCTAGCTGTGGAGGCAGCCAAAGCCGGACCGCCGTGATGAGCCGGGGGGAACGCCTGCTGGGGGTCAAGACGGTCTAACCGGTGAGTTATTACAGTCAATGTACAGCAGCTCAACCAGACTCATGTCAATCATCACTGTTTTTCTGTTGCATTATTGACTGCACTATGTGGTACTTCACATTATCTGCTACATGCTAATTTTTAAAAACTGCCTTGACTAGTACTACTCATTATTACTAGTATTATTATTATTATTACTTATTATTACTTATTTTTCTACACTTATTGCACGTTTCTAGTCCTTTAGTTTTTTAGTTTATCCCTTTTTCTCATTATGTTTTTAATGTTGCAGCATGGCACCGAGACAAATTCCTAGTTTGTGTATTACATGAACAATGGCAATAAATCTGATTCTGATTCTGATTCTGAATTGGTTGAATATTACCTGCTGTTGATGAGCTATCATATCCACCCGAGCCTCAAGGGTGGAAAAACGGCATGCGAGCCCACTGTCCGCTGGGCCGCTCTGCTGGAGCCGTACTGACATAATTCTCGACCCAGGAAACACGTACGCAGGCTCAGGTAGATTTGATAGCTTTATTCAACAGGAAAGGTATGTTTGGATGCGTGGGTGAGATATGAGAATGGATTGTGAGTGAATGATGAGATTCGGGAACGGAGCAGCATGCCGTGCGGCCAGGCAACCCTATGGGAGAAACACAGACAGAGAGTGAGCTGGGCAAAACCACACGGGGAAGTAATGCAGGGTGATGCTTATTTGCAGAGGGAGAGGTGGCTGGCGTTGGCGAGGATCTTCGGCCTGGGAGACAGCGCCCTGCTGCGCACACGACAAGGCGTGGAGATGCGAGAGGAGAAGATGGCGAAGATGGGAGAATCCGCCGCCAGGGAATCCACCTGTGCACAGGGGAAGGCTGATAAACAGGTAAGAGATTTAACAGCTTACGTGAAGCAGCGAAGAGTAGCAGGACTGGAGAGATGATCCTGCTGAGGATTTGAGCGCGTAGTAGAACAGACGGCTCCAGACCGATGCTCAGGGCAAGGTGGAATAAATAGCTCCTCACTAACGAGGCACAGGTGTGCGCGCAGCTGAGGTGGATGCCTGAGAGCGGCGAGCCGTGACAGTTTTGGAGTGTTGTTGCTGACACACTGTGAAATATGAGAGCCTTGGCTGAGGTATGCATTCTCAGATCATCACCAAAATGTAATGGATTCGTCTGTAGCCCAAGAACCACCTCTGGTGAAAATTTCATCAAAATCCATCCATTAATTTTGGAGTATTGTTGCTGTGAGAAGATAAGAGCCTTGACAGAGGTATGCATTTTGAGATCATAACCAAAATTTGAATGACAGGCACTATATAAATGCAATCCATTATTATGATTATTAACAGAGAAACGACAGCAAAAACAATATAACAATATAATAACAAGACTGTCATAATTGTATTGACCATACAGTACATTGAGGCTGGGCAATTCCACCTTAAATCAGCATCATGGTTTATTGAATCTTTCAAGTTGGTTTTCTTTTTTTCCCCCTCCTCTCTTCTCCATTACAGTTTACTGACAAGGTTCATAATTATTAAACAATATTAAACAACAGTGCGGTATCATACCATTTTTTACAGTTATCAACTACAAATTCACATCGTGTCCGTATTATCTACCACAACAAACTTGTAAGAAATATGACCATGACAAAGGCACAAACGCTCACCTGGCACGCTGACAGATGCGGACATGTTCCTCCAAGCGTTTGCGTTCAGATTTTGATCATGATATCCTTTTAGTGTTGGATCAAAGAGTACCGGGTTGTTTGATGCAGCAAAGTTAGGGTAAAAATTGGACTAATTTTATAGCAGCTACATTTATGCATGAAAAACTTTTCCAAATAATTATTCCTTTTTTTTTTTTTTGGCATTTGATGGCCAAATCTTATATGGTCCAATAAAGTTGGAGAAGTTTGTTAGGTGTTATCCACCTGAACTGTAAAGTTGGCCAGAAACTTTATGAAATTACAGGAAAAAAGGGATGTTCTCCTTTCTCAATGATGGAATCGTAGAATGTACAGGAATTTCTATTAATATTAACCTTGATTTTTTTTTTTTTAAAGTTTCAAGAATACATTTTCGGAATCTTAAAATGGACTTGTGTCTTAGTGCTGTTGTTGGTGTTGCTTTCTGATGTGCTTTTGAATCAAATAATGCAAAGAAAAGTTCATGTTCACACTGCAGTACTTCAGTTTTAACTTAGGAAGAACTCAAACCTATATTTGTGGAAGAGCTCTGCTTTTTTATTCACAGCTGAGCTTTCACGCAACTTACCATGTTCAGATGATCACCTAATCAGTTCAAGTAGATTGAGGTGTTCTTGTGTATGTATATATTCTCAAAAATCATACTGAAGTATTTGGGACAGTCACTTACACATTTTTTTTTTTTTTTACGGTTGCTGTTGGATTTGTTTGACTTTCTTGTACATGGGTTAAAAAGTTGAACATTTATACTATATAATGTGACTGACTCCCTGTTGTTCTTTCCCTATGGAGCACCAGCATTGCATTGGTTTGATTGTGGAAAGCCAGGCATACTTACTCACAGCATCAAGTCACAGCTCAAGTAAGGTCATTTCTGCATGTTCCTCTCTGTCTAAAGCTGTATTATAATTTGTTCAGGAAAACCCACAGCAGCCTGTTTCCTGTAAATGATCGTCTTCAGCCAGTCCTCCAATTTAAGGGTAACTCGTCTATACGAAGACCAGCAAATCATCTGGTACCTTTTATGTCCAGGTACATGACTACGACAAGTGGTCTGTTGTGGCGCTCAAAATTTTAATTGTACTACTTTTATCTATGCATATTAATCATAAAAGGTCCAACTAGTAATTATAGTTTTCAACTAGTCTATCTACCTTATTCCTAGGCCCCATGATGCCTTGTGTGAATTATGGTAGCAACTTCCGGTACTAGTTTAGAACATATGGTTGTCACTGAAACGGGACACTTTTCCTTGTTATAAAACAATGACTTTGGCATTAGAAATGTGGGACAATGGCCTTTTCCACCTCAAAAACAATAACATAATCATACCACTTCCCACAACTATCGAGAGATGAGAAGATGACCTTAAAAAGTGGCCTGGCAGACTGTAGCTCCGTTTAACGCCGCTGCTAAGATGCTAACGCTGTAAACAAATGACCTGTGCTGGTAAAATGAGTCACTTTGAGGAAATTATCAAAACTGGGGTAATGTTTCTTTCCATGTTCTGTAATGAAAGACCTTCAAAATGATATTCAATTTGTAGGAAGTGCGCAAAAACAGACCCGGAAAAAGCCGATTTGTTTATATTTTGGCTAGGTTTAAAACTCGCCTTCAATCGAACGGGAGTTACGTCTTCCGCAAAAACATGTATTTTTAAAAACGTATGATTTTTAAGCTTTCCAGTGATACCAGGCACCACTCGTGGGGGTTTTCCCAGGACTTGCCACTAGCAAACAAAGAGAGTCATGATTTATGACTTCTCTGCCTGTAGCTCGTAATGACACAGTGCGCATTCCGACTCATTTTGCCAGCACGGGTCACATATATCAATGTCTCCACCGCAATAAAGTCAGCTCCATTTTGTTAAAATATGTTGGACATGATCAGATTTACCCCAGAGCAGACGTAGAATCTAGTCAGAGCCACAAAGAAGCCTCCATTTATAGTCTATGGCTCAACCACGAACACCAGCAACAAGTACCAGAACTACGCCAAAACATTCAAAAAATATAAAAACTACAAGTGCTGAAATTATCTGCCACTTGAGTGCAAAACACGTATGTGGACTATAAAATGAATTTGAAAAACTTTTAAAAATGCCATTTGAAATGCTCCTGCTACTCCACTCTCACTGACTGATTTAACACTACATCAGCCGAAACCGGAAGCTCCGCCCATAATCGTTCCTACAGCGGCACCCCCAGGAATAAGGTGGATATAAGCCTATGACAACACAGTGACAACCACCTGGGGGCACCACTGTGACAACAGCACTTGTGTTTTGGTTCTTGATTTTGATGTGCCACCACAAGATTTTCAGTGGCCCCCCATGACAAATTTCTGGAGGCGCCCCTGGTTTTCGAAACACTTATAACTTTTGCACTTGACTAGGGGTGCAAGTTATTGATTAATTCATTAATTGATTCATCTTATCGATCGATTAACGATTAATTGATAAGCAGCATTTTTCCTGAGAATCTGAATTTCCCGCAGTACAATACGGTCTGTCTTTAACATTTAAAAAATTGTTTTTTCATATACTAAATAAAACATGAACATCATATTCCTCAATGATTTATTGTACCATTTGCATTTTTTTTACTACAATGATATTTTTTGTAGTTAAATAAATTTTGCACTGTATAGTGTGTACTATGTGCTGGTACATCTCAGTAAAATACAAATGTCGTGATTTATTTATTTTGAAAATTACTAGTAATATAAAATTGATCTTTTTTAGTTATATTAAAAAAACCTTTCACATTCTAATTTACTGAGATGTACTGGTAGACTGTTTTAACAGGAAAGTAAATTGTGAGCTGCTTCACCTGTTGCATGTTAGACATTATCACGGTACCCCGGAAATCCAGGCAAACCCAGAACGATCTGGGCTCCCTCTATTACCTCAGTGGGAACTTGAGTCCGGTCTGTTTTCCCATCTAGTGAGGATAGGTTTTTGGACTCGTGTAGCCTGCTGCAGTTCGTTTCTCCACCCTTCTGATTTGAAGAAGGCGGGTGGCCATTGGAACTTGTTGTGCCTCGCCAACGTAACCTGGAAGGGTGAGTTTTTTTACAGTGGTAACTTGAGTCCGGTCTTCTTTTCCATCTAGCGGCAGGTTGAAGGGAGGCAGCAGGGATAGGTTTTCCTGCTGGTGTAGCCTGCTGCAGTCTGTTTCTCCACCCTGTTGATTTGACAGGTAGACATTGGAACGTGCCATTGGAACTTGTGGTTCTCTGACGTAACCCGGAAGGGCAAGTTTTTCACTCTGCATGGCGCATGCGCTCTGTGAAGGCTTGGCATCTTCTGCTTTTTCGGTTGAAATGCTGCAGTGGTGACTGTATGCACCCCCGCCTGGATGATGAAGCCACTACATTTCATAGAAACTCCCATTGAAAAGGACTGCTGAGTTATCAATTGGCAGCTAATTTAATTTAGCCAACTAAATTCTTATCAACAATTAATCAAAAGTCAATTAATCATTAACATCCCTACACTTGACAATATGTAATTTGTTTACATGTGTGTGGAATGACAATTGACGTCTTCATGCTGATTGAGATGTTTAGCAAGTTACTGGCTGCATTTACAATAGAAGGGACTATTTTTTTCTCAGCTGCACAAAATAACTGCTTAAACAAACAAATCATAATGTTTTGTCCAGTACTGCCATCATTTAATAAATTGTGCTTGTGGAACTGTTGTATAAAAGCAATATTACACTCGAGGATGTATAGTATCATGGATACCGAGCAGCACAGTGGTGCAGTGGTTAGCACTGTGGCAGCACAGCAACTCACCCTTGGCCATGGGCTCTTGGGTTTGGTCCCACCCCCTGACCAACGGTGATCTTTCTGTGTGGAGTTTGCATGTTCTCCCCGTGTCTGTGTGGGTTTACTCTGGGAATTCTCTGGTTTCCTCCCACAGGGGCCAAAAACATGCAGGTTAATTTAATTGGCATCAGCTGGGGAGGTTTGGATATGAGTTGTCCCTTGTCCCCAGGCTACAGTTGTAAATGAGAATGTGTTCTGAATCTGTCCTGCCTGGTTAAATAACGGTTAAATAAAAAATATACTACACCGTGTTCCAAATTATTATGCAAATAGGATTTTAGTGTCATAAACATTCAATTTTTTTGTTTTTCAATTAAACTCATGGATGGTATTGTGTGTCAGGGCTCTTTGGATCACTGATATCAATCTCAGACACCTGTCATAATTAGTTTGTTAGGTGAGCCCAATTAAAGGAAAAGTACTTAAGAAGGATGTTCCACATTATTAAGCATGCTACAGGTTTCAAGCAATATGGGAAAGAAAAAGGATCTCGCTGCTGCCGAATAGCCTCAAATAGTGCAGTGCCTTGGACAAGGTATGAAAACATTAGATATTTCATGAAAAGTGTGATCATCGTACTGTGAAGAAATTTGTGGCTGATTCAGAGTACAGACGGGTTCGTACAGATGAAGGCATAAGGAAGGTTTCTGCCAGACGAATTCATTGGATTAAGAGAGCAGCTGCTAAAATGCCATTACAAAGCATCCATCCATCTTCTTCTGCTTTTCCGGAGGTCCGGGTCACGGAGGCAACAGTTCAAGCAGAGAAGCCCAGACTTCCCTCTCCCCAGCCACCTGCTCCAGCTCTTCAGAGAGGATACCAAGGCGTTCCCAGACCAGCTGGGACACACAGTCTCTCCAGCGAGTCCTGGGTCTGCCCTGGGGTCTCCTCCCAGAGGGATGTGCCCAGAACACCTCATGTGGGAGGCATCCTAATCAGATGCCCATACCACCTCAACTGGCTCCTTTCTATGTGGAGGAGCAGCGGTTCTACCCTGAGCCTCTCCCGGATGACTGAGCTTCTCACCCTATCTCTGAGGGTGAGTCCAGCAATCCTATGAAGAAAGCTTATCTCAGCCGCTTGTATCCGCAATCTCGTTCTTTGGGTCATTACTCAAAGCTCATGACCATAGGTGAGGGTAGGAACATAGATTAACTGGTAAATCAACAGCTTTGCCTTAGAGCTTAGTGCTGTCTTCACCACAACAGACCGGTACAACGTCCGCATCACTGCAGATGCTGCTTCAATCCATCTGTCAATCTCTCGCTCCATTCTCCTCTCACTCTTGAATAAGACCCCAAGATACTTAAACTCCTCCACTTGGGGCAGGAGCTTGTCCCAATCCAGAGAGGACAATCCACCTTTTTCTGGCTGAGGATCATGGATTTGGACTTGGAAGTACTGATTCTCATCCCAGCCGCTTCACACTCAGCGGCAAACCATCCCAGTAAGACCTGTAGGTCATTGCTGGATGAAGCCAGCAGGACAACATCATCTGCAAACAACAGAGGTGAGATCCTGTGGTCACCAAGCATGACATCCTTCGTTCCCTGGCTGCGCCTAGAAATCCTGTCCATAAAAATTATGAATGGTATCAGTGGCAAAGGGCAGCCCTGGCAGAGTCCATCTCTCACTGGGAATGAGTCCGACCGAGTGTTGGCAATATGAACCAAACTCTCACAATGGTTGTACAGAGACCGAATAGCTCGTAACAACAAGCCCAATACCCCATTACAAAGCAGCAAACGGGTATTTGAAGCTGCTGATGCCTCTGCAGTCCCACGAACCTCAAGGTGTAGGATCCTCCAAAGGCTTGTAGTTGTGCATAAACCTACTATTCGACTATCCCTAACCAGTGCTCACAAGCAGAAACAGTTGCAGTGGGCCCAGAAATACATGAAGACTAATTTTCAAACAGTCTTGTTTACTGATGAGTGCCGTGCAACCCTGGATAGTCCAGATGGATGGAGTAGTGGATGGCCATCATGTCCCAACAAGGCTGCAATTTCAGCAAGGAGGTGGCGGAGTCATGTTTTGGGCCGGAATCATGGGAAGAGAGCTGGCGGGCCCCTTTCGGGTCCCTGAAAGTGTGAAAATGACCTTGGCAAAGTCTGTGGAGTTTCTGACCACTTTCTTCCATGGTACAAAAAGAAGAACCGTGCCTTCCGTAGCAAAATTATCTTAATGCATGACGATGCACATCTCATGCTGCAAAGAATACCTCTGTGTCATTGGCTGCTATGGGCATAAAAGGAAACTCATGGTGTGGCCCGCATCCTCCCCTGACCTCAACTCTCTTGAGAACCTTTGGAGCATCCTCAAGCAAAAGATCTATGAGGGTGGGAGGCAGTTCACATCAAAACAGCAGCTGTGGGAGGCTATTCTGACATATTGCAAAGAAATTCAAGCAGAAGTTCTCCAAAAACTCACAAGTTCAATAGATGCAAGAATTGTGAAGGTTATATCAAAGAAGGGGTCCTATGTTAACATGTAACTTGGCCTGTTAAGATGTTTTTGATTGAAATAACTTTTGATTTCAGTAAATATGACCGAATGCTGCAAATTCAAGAAATGACCATTTTCAATTCTTTACACTCAATAAAATGTTTTGAAACTCTGTTGTGCACAATAATATGGAACAGTGCATTTTGAGGTTTTTTTTATTTTTCAAAAAAATTATCATTGAGAGGTTTGTTCAATAAAATTTGAATTATGATGTAACAGTTGACTTGAAAATTATGCTGACTGTCATTTGCAATGACTATTTAGAATAATTACTAATGATAAGTACTGATTTCTAGATCAATAAAATGCATTTTTTAATCACTGTAACAATAAAAACTGAAATAATTAAAAAACAAACAAACATCAATGTAAAAAACAAATTAGATATTTTGGTGTTTCCTTTATCCTAGCCTTATCCTTACTTACATTTAACAAGTGTAATAATTCAAAAAGAGAAGAAACAAGCATTTTAAATTTATTATAATTTATCAATAAATGCAATTATTTTTTTAAACATTATTTCTCTTTATTCACTAAGGCAATTAAAATTTTATTTACAAAGTGAAGAATATAAAGTGGACAGGGTAAAGCTGACTTTAATCAGATTAACCACACCATTTAACATTTAGCAGACCAATTACATAAAGCTACAATCATGGTTTGAAAACGGTTTTCATCATTAAAGGCATTATTTTCTGCTTGCATTCCCTTGTGATCTCATTAATTCTAAAATGTTCACATAATCATGTATCTGCATAGACAGGTTGTAAATTTCTCAGTCTGTGGAAATAAATCTGTAGACTGGTCTTCCTGCTCCGTGTCTGTGAATTCATTGGTGGCAGCCCTTTAAGGAAACAAGAAAGGATGAGAATTCTTTGCATTCTTTGAGACATATAAATATCCATTTAGGGTATAGTTTCATTACCTGTGTCCTGATGAGTGTGTGGTACTTCTCTGGAGCAACTGCACTCATTACTGTTGTGTAAACTGTAATTCTGAGAAGACATACAATGGATGCTGTCAGATGTGATGCAATGTATGAGCTTTAGCATGAAAAATAGACATATATTAGAAGATGACTGAAACAGGCAGTGGCACGTTCTATAATGTAATTATGTGGTGTCAGACAAAGGCCTATTGACATTTTCTCTGAGGCTGGACCCAACTTCCTCAGTTTCAGCAACATGGAACAGTCGTGATTTATGGAGGAGCAATAAACAAATGACTTACCGATTACACACTGGATACAGCGACAGAACCTGTGGGGAAACACACTGTCACAAATCCACACTGTCTCTGAATTATAACGGCACACAATATCTCAGAATGACTAGATCAGGGGTCAGCAACCTCTACCACGAAAGCCATTATGAGCAATTTTTTGTCCCAGCCAGACTGTCAGAGGCAGAGAAGCTCATTCCAGTCTGATGAACACACCCCACGGTCACCAAGAGACTTGTCTCTGTATGTAGTCTGGGCCTGCAACACATACGCAGCCTGCCTGACTTCTGACTGAAGTACGACCCACCTGAGGATCACTGTGTGTGAGTTTGGTGACCATCTGGACAGTTGCCTTGGAGGAGTTCTTGTGAGATACCTCGAGATGAAGGACGGACAGACAGACCGATGGACAGACAGAGACGCAGCCCCATGGGATTAATGAGCTAAAAAAATGCATGTAGCTGCAAAACCTGTTTAAACTTTAAAGAGATAGGTGATTTAACAACTAAGTTATCAGAATGTGTTGGGGTTTTTTCCCAAATTTCTTTTTTCTCCAACATTTTTTCTAATTTGGAACTTGGTTGTTCAGCATTTTTTCCTGTAATTTTGCACATTTTGTCAGAAACTTGCCATTTAAAAAAAAAAAAGAAGTGCAACCATTTCAAATCATTTTTCTTATAAATTTACAACAGTTTTCACATACATTTGAACTTTTCATAAATTTTTTTGGGAAAAACTAATTTATATGTAGGATTTCTTTATATAAATTTGTGACCTGTTCTATGTAAATTTGAGAAATCAAAACATTGTTTCTTGTAAATTTACAACTACTTTCCCACACACATGGAGTTATCATAAATTTACCATTTTTCTTAGAAATATTGGATTTCTATAATTAACTGTAAATAAATTTGCAATATTTTTCATTTAAATGTGTAACCTTTCTCCCCCCCCATACATCCGTTTACCTGCTGCTGCTTATCCCAGTCAGAGGGACAGCAGTCCAGGCAGAGATACCTAGACTTCCCTCACCCCAGACTCTGCCTGCAGCTCCTCCTGGGTGACACGGTGACATTCTCAGGCATATTTTCTACAACACGTCCTGGGTCAGCCTCAGGGCCGCGTTCCAGTAGGACAAGCCTGAAAAACCTCACCGAGGAGGCATCTTGAACAGTTTCTTTTATTTTAGTGTGTGGGTTGATGCATATTTTAGTTACGGGCAAAAAGATCACACATGGATCTGGAACCACAGGTTGGAGACCCCCAAACTAGCTCGTTAGTCAAGTCTTCGTTTAACATGCATTAAAAGAAACAAGACAAAGTGAAGGAAATCAAACAAAATGACTCAATCAAAAGAGGTCAAATTAAAACAATAACTCCTCAGATTTTGATTTTTATAATTTAATATAAACTATCCCAAAAATATAGGCTGAAGCTCAGTCTTACTTTGCCTACTCTTTGAATTATTCATACATATCAGTATAGTTTGTGCCATCTGTGGCTGGCCGGCAATCCAGCTGTGTCTGTGCTCTAACTTGACAGGGAATGAGGCTATGGCCACCAAAAATGGCACATAGGTTGACCTTGTGACTAGCACCTACAGGCATAATTTTGGGGTCAAAAGGTCAATTGTCAAGGTCACAGGGTCACCTGTGCTCTAACTCAACAGGGAATGAGGCTATGGTCACCAAACTTGTGTGGTGGGGAACTATGGCCACAAAAGGTGTGGGTCTCCATCTCAGTTGAGTGCATTCTAGATGTTTGAAACATCAAAAGAAAAACCAACCTAAAAGTGTAGTATTTGTTTATTCTGAGTAAGTGCTGTCATAATGGGCATGATCAGCAACAGGCCAATCAAGCCATTTCACAGGTTTTCCTCCCTGAACTAAAACGGTGTTGCTTTACAATAGTTTTCTTTTGGTTTTTAAAGAAAAAAAAAAAAAAAACCTTTTGGACACTTCCAGGTAAAGACAGACTATTTGCTTTGAACATTATTTGTGCAGTTTTAAAGTCAACCAAATCTTAGATCCAACCGTCTGAAGGCAGGGCGGTCCTGGACTAAGGCAATGAGGTCAGCCAGGGGTTTTGTCACTGCGACCTGGGTCGTCCGGGACAGTCTGGGTCCAACTTGGGGGCGATGCCAGCCCCAGGGGGTGGAAAAGCGCTGATGGAGAGGGCCTGCTTGGCTGCAATCCCATTATCCAGCCTGGCTGAGGAGCCGCAGCCCCATTTGCATTCTTCATGCATTTGTTTGTTTTGTATGTATTTCTCCACACTCCTCAGTATGTTATAAATGGGAGTACTAAGGAGCAATGTAATGTATATAGTGTGGGTTGATTTAACAAATCTTAAGCTTTAATCTTAAAAAAAAGAAATCATGGTTAATTAACCCATACTTGCCTGATAAAGTATATCCATGTTGATGTGCTCCTGGCCTGTAGCATTCAGAGCTTTGTTGGCTGTTTCCCTGAGGGTAAAAACATATCGTAAGAGATATAATAATGATGATGATAATAATGTGTTTATCTTATAAAGTGACTAACCTGCGATGATCGCGGGCTGGGGGAGGGAGCCAGTGATCAAAGTTTGTCTCGACTCTGTACCATCTAAATAAGCCAGGAACTCACAGTTAGACAGTCTCACACCAATACACCACATCCCGCTCACACATGTCATTTTGCCTACCCTCCATTCACAGGATCCAGTGGCCAGATATCAGCAGGGCCCCCTCGGTTTCTGGTGATTACCACCCCTTCCCCTGCTCGCACGCCACCAACGATATAATACACACCGGTGATGATGGGGGTTTTTGAAAGATGCACCACTGCGTCCTGAAAGTCTTCTGCTTCCTCCAGAACCTGTATGAGTGACATGCCATTACTGTCACTTCCCTGTGCTATAAACGTACACCTCACACTGACTTCTCCATCGCACTCACCTCCCTCACGAGCCAGCTGACGGGGGATCTCCGTAACAGGACAGCAGACACGAAGTTCTTCCACCAGTTCCACCAGTGTTCAGTTCCTTATGAACAAAAGCAGATATGGAACCACTGTAAACCAAAGATGAAAGTAAAAGATACTGAAGTTCCTCTGGTAAAGCCTCAACCTGGAGTGGGAATTCAGAACCTGATTAGTTGTTGTACCATATGTTTGTATGCTAAATTGATATATGCGTCCACTCATTAAAGCCCCTTTTCCACTAGTACCTGTTTTACTCAACTCAGCGGGCTTTTGTTTCCATTACAGCAGAGTACCACCTGAGGTGGGTAGGATTTTTTTACAGCAAGGCAGCGCAACACTTCCGTGACGTAAAACACGCAACACAAGCAAAACACAAGATGGCGGATTACGAGGTGACTGCTCGGTCTCTGACTTTTTGTCAAAGTAAAGGCAAAAAAGGATAGCCAGAGAAGGCTACAGGCGGCAAGACGACACACTCTGGAAAAGCACTGGAGCATTTAGGAAGCCATAGAGCAGTAAAAAGCAGGAGACATGAGGATATGAACTAGATCACATATGAAGGTAAGCTAATGCTACTTTGCTTTAAGTCCACCGTTGGTGATGTCTGCAAGTTATTGCTATTAGGTACTAAAATATGTATACTGTGTGTGTGTGTGTTTCAGATGGTTCTCTGGTGGCAAAATTATCGCTTCAAACTGTGGGTCTGGGCATTCAACACAGCCTCTCACTGATGTCACCCCAGCTTCACAAACGCTCAGTGGTTACAGAACTTCAGAATGTCTGCAGAAACGTTTAGCTTCCTGTGCAACAAATTGCTCTGATCTGTGTGAAAATCAGACTGTTGAGACATCATGGGATGTAGCTGCTCCAGCCGGTGGTGTGGCAAAAAGTGATCAGCTACCAAAACTTGGATCACCAGGTGCCATATTGTAGTTATGGGGTTATATTAGCTGTAAAATATATATTTCAACAGGTAAACAGTACTGAGTTAGGTATAATAAGATAGATTTAACAATTATGATGCATTTTTAAGCCAAAACAAACTGGATATAGGATTAAAAGCAATTAAAATAACGGTCACAAGGTTACATGGAAAATGCATGGATTTACTGGATATATACTACATGTACTGTATAAATATATATTCTCTGCATCAACAATGTACTATACATGTATTCATGTAGTATTACACTAGGAATTTTGACAAACCTTTGTACTTTTTGCAGATGTGTCTCCACTTTTGTTTTACGTGTGATGGTTTCCACCAAGTGACATAAATTAAATACTAAAAGATTAGAAAAGTGTCTAAGAACAACCCAGCAGTTTGAAAAATCACTTTTGGTTTGGTGTAAGTCTGTCAACAGAATTATGAACCATAAAGCAGTTTGTGTTAAAATGTTAAATCCCATTAAACCCTAACCCATGGGTGTCCAATCATGTGCCATGGAGGGCCAAGACCCTGCAGGTTCTCTCGTCTACCCAGTCTCTTCAGCAGGTGTTTTCACTGAGCAGCAGTCAGTGGAAGAAATTCAGTGGAATCTGCTATTGAAGACACTGTTTGGAGGTAAAGTCTGCAGGGACTTGGCCTTCCATGGCACATGATTGGACACCCTGCCCTGACCCATTATTAGGAAATCTGGATGCTAATATGGCCCAGAATTCCTCCATATACTGGTACCATGACTAAAGTGTGCAGTGTCTTCTGCACTGGCACATCCAACAATACAGTCTTCAGTAAATAAAATAATTGTTTTGGTTACTTTTTCTTAAAAATGATCCATTATTTTCAGCGTCACTGATAAATGGTTTGTACTGTTGATTCTTTTCCCACTGGTGTCTTAACAGACAAAACAGAAAATCATGATGCAAACACGTAAGTCACTAAATTGTTTATTACAATCAGCAGCAAATTCCAGACTATTTAGAATGTGCAAAATTCAAACTTTAAAAAACAAACAAAAAAAAAAAAACTTAAAATGGGTCACACACGCCGGCCACACTGCCTCACTGAGAAGCAGCTGGGATGTGCTACTCAGGCTGGTCCTGGTTCAGCAGATCTTCAGCCTGCATCTCTGTAAATAGTGTAAGGTCCGGTTTGGGGTGGATCGTTTTCCTCTTGCCTAGATGAAAGACAGAAATGGGTGGTGGTTAATTAAAGCAAGTTTAAAACATATTTGGGAAATACACTTGTTGCTAAAAGCCAGTGGTGGAATGTGACAATAAAGTACTTTGTTGTTGTACTTAACCACAGTTTTCATGTAGATGCGCTTCAGTAGCTTTTACAAGGGCTGGGTTATGTTTAAAATCATTTTTTACTGTGGCCTCAGCAATCAGAAAGAGTTAATGCCTTCAGTTGAATGGAATCTAGTATTTAAACTGAGCGTGTGCATCCCCGAGTATGGAGTCGCTCAGTCAAAATTTGTAATTTTTGTCAATAAAAGTTTAGCCACCGCTCTGTCACCGCTGTCTCTTCTTGCCCTGGCTTCAAGTGTGGGCAGTGTTTTGTACTTGTTGCTAAAATATAAAGGGATGCACTACAATGGGTCTCAAATATTTGTAATGTGTCCTGTTATAGTACTGCATGAGCTTATTGACAATAGACTATAAACTAAATTATAATGGTGATTGGGGAATGGGAGTTGGTCAAAGTGCAAGATACACTATTATGAATATAACTCACAAAAGATCACACAAGTGATCTGACAAAAAAATAAACAAGTGGTTTATTTTACAGTGGCTAATATTGGATGCCCCATTCATTTCCAATTATTCTGTAATTAATATTCACACAATCAAATAAATCTCAGTTCAGACCCCTTCATATTTGTCCATGTACATGTGTGTTTGCCTACATATAGGCTACACCTCTGTATTCCACTTTCAAACACAACCTACATTTGGGCCTGTAAAGTCTGATTGGACTACCTGTTTCAGACAGGAATACTTGCTTTCTATGGGCATGCACTAGTTATACTTCAAGTACATTCAAAAGTGAGTTCTGTAATAGTTTCACCTAAGTGGAAATTGTGCTACTTTGGTTTTGGCACTTTATCTGCACTTTAACTTTAAAAGCAAAGGATTTGAGTACTTCCCCCACCACTGCTAAAAACAACGCTTTGTGTGCAACTTGTTTCTTACCAGTCATCACACGTCGTGCTAAATGTTGCTAGTGTCAGAGCAGATGCTAGTCGGACTCTAGAACAAAATACACACAACTTAAGTACATGCACAGCATGAAAGTGCAACATGTATAAAAACACACCCTTTTCACCAGGATTAACACTAGCTTATTTCATCAGATGTTGACACGAGCGCAAAATACAAGCAGAGCACAGAGTTAGCGTTGATGGCTAACTAGCTAGCTCATTGTGTGCATATAGGAGACAACGGTGTTGTTTAAAGTGAACTTTCCACCGCTGGGATAAATACCGTAAAAGATGCATAATATCACATCATATCACAACACTCACCATCCTCTATATCCTCTGATATCATGGTTTTCAACTGCCATGGTCGGGTCCTCCTGTTACTTGCCGGTCGGTGGCCGTAAATCAGGGATGGCAATTTTCCGCCAATTTATTTTCAAATTGATCATTTCTGTGAATCATCTAAATCCGTTGAGAAAATTTTAGGGGGGGGTATGGTACCTTATTGTTACCAATTTTAGCGAAAATCAACACGATTACATAAGCGCTTGGCGCTTCCCCGGGTCAAGTCTCCCGCGATAACCCAGATGTGTTGTGTTCAAGCTACTGCTGTATTGTAAACAGCCCTGCGATTGGATAGTTGCAAACGATTGGACCAATCAAATGGCTCGTTGTATGCTTTGTCAAAAATTCATGGCGGCGTGTTCTCAGGGATGTGATTTTCTGCTAATTCGCCGAATTCCACTTTATTTTATCTTCCAGGAAGATAAAGTACGTTAAGTACGTTAGCGGCTTGTGGTCCACGAACGCAGTGAAGGTGCGCCCTTTCAGGCAGAACTGGAAGTGTTGTATGGCCAGGTGGAGAGCCATTAACTCTCTGTCGAACACGCTGTATTTACGCTCACTGTCATGCAAAGACCTGCTAAAAAGGTGAGCGGCTGCCAAGAACCGGCAGCGCATTGCTCCACGACGGCCGCTATGCCCATGTCCGAGCTGCCAGTGGTGCAGCATTTGCCAGAGCTGTTTTAACCGCAGAACGCCTGCTCCCGCTCAGGAGTCCAGTCGACTCTGTCCGCCGGTTTCCGTTTCTTGAGTGCGGCGTACAACAGCTGTATGAGTTGGGCTGCGCGGGGGAGGAAACGGTTATAAAAGTTAACCATCCCCCAAAAACTCCTGCAGCGCCCTGACATTGATGTTGAGGAGGAAAAAATAGCAAAACAATTTAGTTACATTACTTTTATGATTCCAAACAGTTTGAAATTGACAGTGCACAGTGGACAATGACTCATAACTTTTGAATATTTCTAAGACTTGGCTACATCAGTGATTGTGCAAAATGAACTGCTCAAGTCTCAATGGAGATTGAAACTGGTGATCTGAAATGAATGCTGAAATTATAAAAAGTAATGGTATGTTGGAATTTTATTTCTATTATGGAATAGATAAAATTAACTGATTTTGATTTGATCAAGTGTTAAAGCATGTGATGGATAATGCTTGTTGGAATATTTTAGGAATGCTACCTTCTTGGAACATAAGTCAATATTATACAGTGATAAGTGGCATTCAGCTGTTTGTTTTATGTCATTTAAGCACAGTTCTGGTACTTAAAAATCATAAAAACCCAGGAGCTTTGGGGGGCTTTGCCCCCCCTTGCCCCCCCACCGGGGCTCTGCCCCGGACACCGCTGAGGGACTGCGTCCCCCAGACCCCCGATAAATTTTCAGATAATTTCTCCAACCCCAAATCACATCCCTGGTTCGTGTTGGAATTCTGAGCTTTCGGTATTGTTTTCAGCGGAATTATGAGATTTTTATCGAAGGATCAGGAGTCATCAGTGCTAGAAATAGACAAAAGTGTCAAAAATAAGTTCCAATGGAATTGGCTTGAGAGAAAAGTGATGGTAAAGGTGAAAATTGGCTCAAAGTTCGACAAGGTAACAGAAACACTCGGACAGTTTCTAAAGAAACCAGAAAAGGAGATGAAGTTCAAAGTTCAGAGACTGACACAGCTTGCTGCCAAAAGGAAGAAAGTTTCACATTAGAAGTGACTTTGTGACCAGTGTAAATAGTGTAATAAACTCTTATAGAACTGTTAAATATGTTGGACTAAAGACAGTGAGACAACATTGAAGAAAAAGTAAGTTAACGTTTCATTAAATTTAATGATTTATCTAAGTCTAGTATTTCATTTTTTTTTTTTTTTATCATTTTTTTCAGTCTAAATTACTTCTGTTTTACTGAAAACCTCTCAGCTTCAGGGGGGCTGCGCCCCCCCGGCCCCCCCGTAAGTCAATCAACCAAATTAGATTTCAGCTGAAATCAGAATTTCCTGTTGCCATCCCTGGTAAATTCATTTCGGGTGGCTCCGTCTAGTTCCCCCTGGATTCTCTAATCAGCCAAAAAGGCACAGAAGAGTCTGTTGGACCACGGTGTTGATGAGAAGCCATTTCTATCGTTGTTGTTTATACTGACGCTTGCTTGCTTGCTTGCTTGCTCGCAGACGAATCTTTGCAAGTGGCAGCTGGAGATTCTGTGGAAGACGTCGCTCTCATGACGTTACACCCTGACCAATCAGTGGCCTGCAGTCTGTTGACGTCACATTTTCAGCTTGACTCAGTTCGCTTGGAACCCCAGTCCGATGGATCTGAAAATGGTACCGGCCACGAGGGTTAGGCACTAATGGAAAAGCCTACAAAGAGCACAGAGTCGAGGCAAGTAGGGCTATATAGGTACTAGTGGAAAAGGGTCCTTAAAGACTCCTTGAGCACAGAGTAAGCATCCAATATAGCTTGGCTTATTTCAGTTTGGTGTGAAATGCTGACTATTTTCTACGCTTTCATTGGACATGATAGTCTGACCATGATATCTCAGTTGTATGCATATACAGCATCATACCCAGAGGGTGCATTAACCAAAAATTCTCCTTCACTGACAGATCTTTTTAACAGGGACAGAAACTTTTCAAGGCCGTATGTCATTTTGATGGATTGTGATTTAACTTCTAACTTAATTCCTTGTAATTTTGAAGCTTCTTCTGTCTGCTGGCTTACACATGCAGTCTCTATCCCCCCAGCCAGTGGCAGCAGATGACTGCCCTTCCCTGAGCCTGATTCTGCTGGAGGTTTCTTCCTGCTAAAAAGGAGTTTTTCCTCGCCACCATCACCAACTGCTGCTCACAGGGGCTCGCCTGATTGCTGGGTCTTTCTGCAATTGTGGGGGTTTCCCCTACCGTTTGTTCATGCTATGAGATGGCTGTTGTTGTGAAATGGTGTGACATAGTTTTTTTCCACAATATTTTTTATTGAACCTTTTTTTTTTTTTTTACAAACATAACACAAACAATCAAACACTAACACTAAAGTAATTTAAAAAAAAATGTACTAAAAACACCAACACCCAGTAACAAAGACAGGTCTTCAACAATGCTCCTCTGTTTAGTCTAGGCAATCCATTACATAAGTATACATATTATACATTCACCAGTTTGGAATTTACAAGGTCCGCACACATCATTCACCTTCTTCTTCTAAAGTTATGTTTAAATTCTTTACATAATCAATGAAAGGTCTCCATATATTCTCAAACACAATTTCCTTTGATTTCAGTATGTATGTTATTCTTTCTAGTGGAAGGTTTGTTAACATCTGTCTTAACCACTGAGTCACATCTGGTCTATGAGTCTTTTTCCACAATAGTACAGTACATTTTTTGGCGTTAAGCAAACTGAGGTCTATGAATGCTCTTTCACTTTTATTAAAGTTATGCTTTTCTGGATGCAGACCCAACAAAAACAATTTAGGATTCAATATGATTTGTTTTGAAATTATTTTTTCAATTGTTACCCTCACCTCTTCCCAAAACATTCTAATTTTTCTACATTCCCATAAACAATGAAATAAGGTTCCTTTACTTTCCATACATTTTGTGCACGTATCTGGTATGTTTTTGTTATATCTATTTAACTCCACCGGTGTAACATACATCCGCATTAACCATTTAAAATGTATCAATTTAAGACGTACTGTGGTGCACATATGGGGGTTTCATATGCTTCACATGTGTATTACTGTATGCTTATTGTATGCTTCACGTCTCAGAGGAACAAAAGGTCTGAACCTCCTAGGGGTAGCAGGAGGATGTGAAGTCTGGCCTTTTGTACGCAGAGAGATGGCCTTGAGAGATTTCCTGACCACCAGGACTTTAGGTGGAGACGAGAAGACCTGGAGGGGGATGCATTGTGATTTGGGATTAAAAGACAATGTGACTGTGTGCTTGATGTCCTGGGGTATTAAAGGGACAGATGTTGGGGGATTCCTTTCTCTTTCTGTTTTTGGATGTTGGAGAATGTGAATGTGAATAAAACCGGACTTGAGAAATAAACTCAGCCTCGTCCTTCCACACTTCTCCACAGTACATTTATTGATTTGGTTTGAGCTTCTGTACAAGCCAATTCCCATTGTTCCTCTGAAATTTCAGTTTGCAGGTCTTCTTTCCAATAATTCAATCTTTTCTGTGAGTTTTCACTTGAGGATAGTGTCAATGAATTATAAAACTCTGAAATAATACTCTTTCTCTTACTATCTTTCGTCAAAATTTTTTCCAAGGATGAATAAGTAGGTCGGGTGAGAGCATTATTTTGATTTGATCGAATAAAGTTCCTAAGCTGAAGATATTTAAAAAAATGTGTTCTATTAAGATTAAATTTGATCCTCAGTTCTTCAAAAGACATTATGTTATCTGAACATAACAGATATAAGTCTTGAATCTTTTGAATCCCTTTTAAATTCCATACTTTAAATACAGCATCCACTCTCCCTGGTTTAAAATATTGATTACCCCATATTGGGCTAAATTGTGACAATAAGTGTGGTTCTTTTAAATATTTTTTGGTTTCACACCATATTTTGATCATATGCTTTACAAATGGATTTTTAACTTGTTTCTGTAATTTTTTTGCCGAGTCTGAGTATATGAATAAGGGAAGAGGTAAAGGTAAATTGTATGATTCTATTTCAGTCCAGTGAGGGAGATCATTTGATGAAAAAGATGTCATAGACCTCAGTTGTGCTGACCAGTAATACAACATAAAGTTTGGACATTTCAGACCTCCACGATCAAATGGTAAATATAGTAAGGACAGACGTAATCTAGCCTTCCTATTGTTCCATATAAATTCCACTAACTTTTTTTTAATTCTTGAGAATAGATCTGAAGGTGGTGGTAAAGGAATGTATTGAAATAAAGTATTTTGGGTAAGATATTACTTTTAAGTATATTGATTCTCCCAATCATCGACATTGGTAGTGACATCCATCTCTGAAGTAACTCATTAATGTCTGTCATTAAGGCTTCATAGTTGGCACTGGCGACTAATTCTAGCTTAGGCACAATTTGAATTCCTAAATATTTAAACTGATTTACAACATTGAATTGATTTACCTCAGGAGCTGGGTGGATTCTCTGGGTCTCATTTAGCATTAATATTGAAGATTTAGTTTTATTTATTTTATATCCTGATATTTTCCCAAAATTCTTTATTAAATTCAACAAGCTCGGAATTGATTTTTTAAGATTCGACATAAACAAAATTATGTCATCGGCATACAGGGAGATTTTATGTTCTGTTGGTCCTACTTTAATTCCACATATTTGTGGATGTAAACGTACTGCCATCGCTAAAGGTTCGATTGCCATAGTAAACAATAAAGGTGAAAGTGGACAGCCTTGTCGACATCCTCTATTGATATTTATTGATTTTGAGATATTGCTGTTTGTTAGGATTTCTGCTGTAGCATTATTGTATATTATCTGAACCCATTTTATGAAATTATTTCCAAGTCCAAACCTTTGTAAGACTTCAAAAAGAAAGGGCCATTCGACCCTATCAAAGGCCTTTTCGGCGTCCAATGATAGGAGAGCTGTATCCGGTGCTTCTTTATTAGAATAGATAATATTAAATAGTCTTCTGTGGTGCACATATGTGGGTTTCATATGCTTCACAGGTGTATTGCTGTATGCTTATGGTATTCTTCACGTCTCAGAGGAACAAAAGGTCTGAACCTCCTAGGGGTAGCAGGAGGATGTGAAGTCTGGCCTTTTGTATGCAGAGAGATGGCCGTGAGAGATTTCCTGACCACCAGGACTTTAGGTGGAGAAGAGAAGACCTGATGGGGGATGCATTGTATTTGGGATTAAGAGACAATGTGGCTGTGTGCTTTGATGTCCTGGGGTATTAAAGGGACAGAGGATGGGGGATGCCTTCCTCTTTCTGTTGTTGGATGTTGGAGAATGTGATTGTGAATAAAACTGGTCTTGAGGAATAAACTCAGCCTCGTCCTTCCACACATCTCCACACTTCTTACATTATGGAAGCCTTGTCTTCCCTTTATAAAGCCATTCTGATCTCGGTTAATAATATTTGGTAATATTTCTTGTAGTCGTCTTGCTAAAATTTTACAGATTATCTTAAGGTCAGCATTTAATAGGCTTATTGGTCTCATATTTTCACATTTATTAGAGGGTTTACTTGGTTTTGGCAACAGTATAATTAAGGCATTATTCATGTATGGTGGTAAATTACTATTTTGAAATGCTTCTAAAACCATTTCCAAAAATGGTTTTATTAATTTATTCTTAAATGTTTTATAGAGGTCAACTGGAAGACCATCTGGTCCTGCACTTTTTCCTGATTTCATATTATCAATGGCTAGCCCAACTTCTTCTTGACTAATTTTAGACTCCAGTATCTCCCTGTTTTCATTTGGAATACACGGTATAGATAATCCGTCCAAAAACCCATTTAATTTTGTTAAGTCAGTTTCATTTTTTGTATCATATAATTTTTCATAATAATCTCTAAAGGCACTATTAATTTCTAAAGGATCTACAACTGCCTGTCCGTTACTTATAATACTGGTAATTGGTGTTTTAAATTCTAATTGTTTAATCTGCCATGTCGATAATTTTCCTGATTTTTCACCTTGTTCATAAAAAGATTGCTTCAATCTTAGAAGACTCGAGGCAGCTCTATTTGCTGATTTTTTGTCATATTCAGCTCTCAGAATCAGTAATTCGTTCTCCAACTTTGGGTCACTTCCTGCATACACTTTTTCTTGAAGAATTTTTATTTTATGTTCCAATTGGACTCTCTCCTCTCGAGTCTTCTTAGATTTTGAACCTGTATAACTAATAATATGCCCCCTAATAAAAGCTTTGAAAGCCTCTCACTTTATACATGCTGATGTTTGTGTAGTATTGATATCAAAGAACTCATCTATCTGTTTTTCTATGTACTTAACAAATTCCTCATCCTGAAGCCATTTATGCTCAAATTGCCACCTACCTGGTTCCTTTGTCAATTTCTTATCTACATATATTAGACAGCAGGGTGCATGATCAGAGATCACAATATTATCATAGAAGCAGTTTTGAATCTTGGACCTTAATTCTGTGGAGATCAAAAAATAGTCAATACGTGAGAATGTCTTGTAGGTATTAGAATAACAAGAATAGGCTTTAACTTGTGGTTTCATTTCTCTCCATATATCTAGCAATCTCAGTTCTTTCATAAAATGATTAATGATCATCCTGCATCCATTGTGTGTACAGTCCAGTCCTGTTGATCTATCTATACCGGGATTCAATGTAAAATTAAAATCCCCTGCTATTATATGTTGCCCTGTAAGTGATGATAAAATAAGAAATAAATTAGCAAAGAAATTTTGATCATCTATATTGGGACCGTATAAGTTCACCAGATTTATATTTTCTAATAACAAAGATCCTTGAATGATTAGATATCTTTCAAATTTGTCTCCAATTACATTTTTCACTTGAAATGGGATTGATTTATGTATGAGAGTCATAACTCCCCTAGCTTGGGATGAAAATGATGAGGTGAATACACTTCCTTGCCATCTTCTCCTAATTCTTTTTACATCCTCCTCTATTAGATGAGTTTCTTGTAAAAACACAATTTTTGAACCTGTCTTTTATTTTATTCATAACTTGTTTAAGTTTTTTTAAATTTTGTAGACCTCTGCAATTCCATGAAGTTAAATTAAGATTAACGCTTTGGTCTATGATCAATAAGGAGTTTGACATTACCTCGCAATGTAAACATGCTCACACAGAGAAGCAAAAACATGAGTGGTTGAACATTCATCCTACAAACTACACACAAACAAATTCCCCCTTCCCACATTCGTGGTAATCCCCCCAAAATCAAAAAAAAATTCCGTCTCCCGCTATAGCAATTGACTGCTCCACACCCGCGAGGATCAGTCAAAGCCACTCTTTCTTTATCCTCTCACTCACCCTAACTCTACTGCTTTTAATGACGTAACATTAACTCTCTTCTGTAGTTTTCCAACTTAACTCCAAAATTTTATAGCAACTTTGTACATCATAGGTTTTTTTTTTAAATATATAATTCAATCTATATTTTGTAAACTTGCTATATGCTTCAGATCAGTCAGATGCCTGTGCAAATGCTTAAATATTCTACCTTATATTTTGTTCATGCTTCATGCTTAGCTCCCACCAGTCTCTACTTGGATCTGCTTGATGAGCTCCTGCGCCTCCTGAGGGGTCTTGAAGGTGTGGGTTCTGCCCTTATATGTGACCAGCAGTCTTGCAGGATGAATCACTCCATGACGAATCCCGAGGTTGCGCAGCTCTTTATGGGCGGGGTCAAACTGTTTCCTTAATTGTTGGATTCCTGTGGCCAAATCTGGGTAGAACCGCACCTGTTGATCCTGGTATTTAATTTCTCCTTTGGCTCACGCCGCATTGGAGATCGTCATCCTGTCTCTGTAGCTGAGGAACTTCATAATCAGCGTCCTCGGTGGTGCCTTATTATCTCTCGGTGGGCCGATTCGGTGGGCGCTCTCTAAGACGACCGATGACTGCAGCTCCACGTTGTTCAGCGCTTCTGGAATCCACTTTTCCAAAAAGGAACATGGGTCCCGACCCTCCGGTCCCTCCGGGAGGCCCACCAGCCTCAGGTTGTTCCGTCTCGACCGGGATTCTAAGTCCAGGACATTATCTTCCAGACGTTTACTTTTTAATTCCAATGTGCGCACCTTTAATTGTAGGCTGGTGACGTCATCCTCAGCGCTAGAAATTCGGAGCTCCACCTGCGATACTCATTCCATACAGTCGCTTATTTCCTTTCTCATTCCTTCTATCGCTGCTATAATCCCATCAAATTTAGTGGAAAAGTCTGCTCTCATTGAGCTAATGGCAGCGAGCACCACACCTGTGCCGTCGCCAGCAGTCACCGCTCCACCGCTAGCTTGCTCCGCCATATCTGGAGATTTTTGTGCTTCGTCACGAACGTGAAAGTCCGTTAACTTGGACTGTTTCAGAGGTTCAGCTTTTCCTCCACCTGATTTCCCAGCCTTAGGCTTTACCGGCATATCCTCGCCCAAACGCTGGGATAGGTTTTGTTCCAATTGAGAGAGTTATTTGCCGACTTTTTATTTTTAGGAGCAGAGTAGAGTGAAACACGTCTTCCTACATGGCCGCCATAACCGGAAGTCCTCGACATAAATAAAGTTGAATTTAATTCAATCATAAAAGACAAGATTCTTGGCCAACGCTCCTATCTGGAATACCGGCTTACCTCTACCAAGCTCCAGCCTGTGGAGGATGCTGGGGTGAGGTGAGTGGGTTTGAGGCTGCGAGCCTGTTTGTCCCACTCCTGGTACAACACGGATCGGTTTTCTCTCTTTTTGTGGTGCTCACTGGACCCTGCTGGCTCCTGGCTGGTACCAGTTGTCGGCTCGGATCAGGTGATGCAACCCCCACGCCCCCATCCACTACAGGCGAATCTGCAGAACCTGCAGCCGCTGGTGCACACTAGGGGTGTGCCACATCATATCGTTCATGATAATACTAGTATAAATTTTGATACCGGTGTAAAAATGAATATTATAATATCTGGGGTCTGATGCGTGATGACGTCACAGTGTTACACTGCCACAGAAATGGCAAAACAAACATGGTGCGGGAAGCTGCAGCTCTGAAGTCACACCATCTACATCCAGTTGAGTGGAAATATTTAAGTTTCTGTTGCAGACTGTTGGCCATGTTAAAAAAAACAAACAAACAAAAAAAAAACGGTGCAGCAGTGTGGATAAACTGCCTGCATCTTTTCTGCACGTCAACACTGCTGGAGCAGTATTAACATCAGACAATGTGCCCATTGAAGTGTCTGACTCTGTAGCTGTATTTTCATTCCATTTTGGCTGCTTCATCTTGATTTTATTCAACTACCCAAAGAGGAAAAAAACTAAACAAAACATCCATTCAGTGCAACGAGAGCCAAAAAGCCCAGGAGAGGTCTGCACAATGAGAGTACTGCAGGTAAAGTGATTCAGCATAAAACCCAACGTCTGTGTGCAGTTAAGATGTGGGTTATATTATTTTCTTGTAATATTTGATCCAGAACTAAAAAAAATGTTTTAAACTAAATCCAAGCTGCTGTTTATAAACTGGAGAAATAAGAGTTTTTTGTTTTTCCTGATGTTGAAGGTAAATAACGCTGGCCTGTGAAACTCTTTTTTTTTTTTTTCATAAATTTAATAGAAAAAAAAACTGTACTCTGTAATACTGTGGGAAAATATTATCATGAAAATTCACAGAAATATTGTGACATCATTTTTAGGCCATACTGCCCACCCCTAGTGCGCACTGCACCATCTACTGCTGCTGTGGACCCAGCACCCATCAGGATGGATCTGATTAATACCTGAACAATGAAAAATAAAGCTTTTATCATACACAATTTCTTTTCCTCTCTGGGAAAGAGTTTTCTCTGTGTGACTGATACATGAATCTCTCCCGGTGAGTCTTGTGCATCTATTTTTTCATTAGCTATAAGTATTTTTTTCACTAGAAAAAAGAAATAAATCAATTTTTATCAGATATTATCATTTTTTAATCGTAAGTCAATGCTGAGGTGGTCCTGATTTACTGGGTGATTTACAGCACATTTTCTTTTAAAATATACCAAAATAATAAGTTTGATTCAACATTTTCTTTATTTTGATAGTTATTTAAGGCAACTTTGAGGATAATAAGGACTTTTAAGAGAATTTTTTTTAATAGGTCATGACACAATTTTTACAACTTTCTCCGTCAAAATGACATGCAACAACAGATTCTAGTGCCACCTCTGATCATACCCAACATAATCTGATTGACTTTAAATTAAAAGATACGCTGGATAACACAGAACAAAATTACATATGGGGGGGGGGCATAGTGGTCAAATTTGCCCAAATGTGGTTTATTTTTCAACATAGTCTCCCCTTTGATCCACACACTTCTTCCATCAGTGTTGCAGCGCTTGGATCCCTGCGGTTGAAAAATAAACATTTGGGCAAATTTGACCACTATGAACTTTTCAGCCCCCCCATCCCCCCCCCCCCCCCCCCCGGTAGTTCATGCATTTGTTGAAGTTTGCTTGTAGTGCTTCTGCACCAGGTTTGGTATTAATATCTGCAGCTATTGTTTTAGAGTTGCTAAAAGGGAAGAACACTTTGGCAATCCTGTGACCTTGACCTTTTAGCCTCAAAATGAATGCATATTTAAAAGTTTGCATGTAGTACTCCTGCACCTAATTTGGTGTGAATATCTCTGTGTACTGCTGAGCAACAGTCATGTATAAAAACTTTAACTTTCACCTTAACATTTTCCCATGCCTCCTCCAGAGCCAAGGTCAACATACAGGCTAAGAAGATGATCTAATAAAAACAATATCAAACTTTTCTTAAAACAGGTGTGTTCTCACCCCGCTGGTCTCCTGAGACGGTAAATTTGTTAGGACTCTGTCCTGTCCACAAACCAACATAACCAGCAAACGAAGTTCCACGGTAAGCCACCTGAATAAAAAAGTGCCAATAAAAAATACTGTTTTTGCAGGAAGTATAACAGATATACCTTGAAAAGTGCTTTAAATGCATACTGTACCTTTCCTTTCTTGAGGAAAACTAAATTTACAGTCAGATTCCTTAGAACAGGATGTGGATAATCAAGATTCCTGCCGTGGTACACATTCCCATTTTTGTCCTGAGCTACGATGCTGGTGCAAAACCTAAGAGAGCATGATGTTTTTTCACACGTGAGCAAGCTTTAAGAAAAAAAACCCCTCAAACTTCAAGAATTTATAAGGGGAAAGAATTCAAATTATACACACGCAGACACTTCGTAGGCAAAGTTGAGCATGATGGTGTCGGACAGGTTCAGCCCCAAATGTGAAGCCAGCCCACGGATCTCCCCAGCGTACGGGTGAGGAATGAAATGTTCCAGAGCTTTCACTATAGGTGCAATGGCGTGATGCACCCATGCTGGAATCGTGGAACTGGGGTTAGAACAAAAGTTATTAACATGCAGTTCTAATCTGTACACTATTGGAACACTGTGTTCTTTTTTGCAGAGGTTTCATTAAAATTTTAGGAATTTAAAAAGACCGGGTAAATAATACTTAACTAGCTTGTACTCAGCCTGCATAACATTTCATTTATTATGAGAGTAATGCATGAGTTGGAAAATTTTGGAAGTTTTTATGAAAGTGACAAAAGTCAAATAAATTTATAGAGCACATTTTAAAAAACCAGGGCAGTGCAGTGGCAGAGTGGTTAGCACTGCGGCAGCACAGCAACTCACCCTTGGCCGGGGGATCCTGGGTTCCATCCCAGCCCCCAACCAACGGTGATCTGTGTGGAGTTTGCATGTTCTCCCCGTGTCTGCGTGGGTTTACTCCGGGATTTCTCCGGTTTCCTCCCACGTGCCAAAAACATGCAAGTTAGGTAATAGGCATCAAACTGGGGATTCTAAATTGTCCTTAGGTATGACTGTGAGTGAATGGTTGTCTTGTCTCTCTGTGTTGGCCCGGCAACAGACTGGCGATCTGTCCAGGGTGTTCCCTCCCTCTCGCCCAAAGATGCTGGGATAGGCTCCAGCCCCCCGCAACCCGAAAAGGATTAAGCTGAAGAAGATGGATGGATGGATTTTAAAAGCCAATCAAGTTGACCAAAGTGCTGTACATCTAGAAAAACATTAATCAAACTACAAAACCAAAAATGCACAATAAACAGGAATAAAATGCATTAACAGACAATACACTAAAAACAACACAGAATGCAGCCAAGTTGAGTTTTCACTCTCTACTTGAATCAAATGCCAGTGAGAACAGATGTGTCTTCAGCAGTGACTTAAAGGTAATTAGTGACTCAGCAGTGCGTATGTGGACAGGTAGACTGTCCCACAGTCTTGGAGCAGCCACTGCGAATGCTCAATCACCTCTCTGTTTTAACGTTGATTTTGGTATGTCTAAGAGCATCTGGTTGGTTGACCTCAGTGCTCTTACAGGTGAATGAGTGGAAACAAGCTCTCACAAATGAGTAAAAATCCATTTAAGGCCTTAAAAGTAAACAATAAAATCTTAAAATCAATCCTAAAATCAACAGGAAGCCAGTGAAGGGAAGATAAAACAGAAGTGACGTGTTCACACTTTTTTATACCAGTTAAAAGCCGAGTCACTGTATTCTGAACTAGCTGCAAATGGTGCAGAGGACTGTTCTGCAAAATACAGTGAATTACAGTAGTCCAATCATGAGGTAATATAAAAGCATGAATCACTTTTTGTAGATCTCTGGGGGGAGATAAGACTTCACTTTGACAGTCATTCACAGTTGATAAAAAAATAGTTTTGACAACTCAGGTTCAGGTTACTTTATTTGTACCCTTAGGTAGATTTGTTTTGCAGTCAGGTGACCTCCATATTTACAAACCACAATTACATTCAACATAAACACAAACACAGGCACACATGAAGCTGACTATAAACATGACAAACATACTCAAGGCTCCATCAATCAGGATATAAAGACAAAGAGATGAGAGAAAAACCAGAGAGAAGAGAGAAGGGTCATATTAAAAAGTTAAGGGTGGGAGTCATCATTTAAAATGGAGGTAGCAATCCTCTGTACCTGTCTGGTGTACAGGGATGTCAGGCTCAGCTGTGACTCACCAAGCAAATGACTGGACCATCTAACTACCTGATCCAAGGATTTCCTCTGTTTCAGTTTTATCTGACCAAACCACGGCACTAAAGAAAAGGATAAAACAGATTCAATAAAAGCCCGATAAAACATTGTCATTATGGTTCGGTCAATTTGGAAGCATGCAAGTTTCCTCAAACAATGCAAATGTTGCTGACCCTTTTTGCACACCCTTTCACAGTTCTCTTCAAAGTTTAAATTACTGTCAATAATCGTCCCAAGCTATTTGTAGGATTGTACACCTTCAGTGGTCTGGCCTTTTAGTACGGTGACTTTGTGCCTGGGAGTTTTCCTCCTAAAGTCAATAATCATATCTTTAGTTTTTGTCGTATTCAGCTGCAGGTAGGAATCCTCACACCAGTGAACAAAATCATCAACTACTGGGCCGTGGCCACTCTCACCATCCTGGAGGAGACTGACAATAACTGAATCATCAGCATACTTTATAATGTGTCTGTTGTCATGTCTGCTCCGACACATGTTTGTGTACAGGATGAAGAGTAGTGGTGACAACACACACCCCTGAGGAGAGCCAGTAGAAGAGCACTTTTGGTCAGACAATGTACCATTGACCCTTACTCTAGAATAGATAATATTAAATAGTCTTCTTACATTATGGAAGCCTTGTCTTCCCTTTATAAAGCCATTCTGATCTCGGTTAATAATATTTGGTAATATTTCTTGTAGCCGTCTTGCTAAAATTTTACAGATTATCTTAAGGTCAGCATTTAATAGGCTTATTGGTCTCATATTTTCACATTTATTAGAGGGTTTACTTGGTTTTGGCAACAGTATAATTAAGGCATTATTCATGTATGGTGGTAAATTACTATTTTGAAATGCTTCTAAAACCATTTCCAAAAATGGTTTTATTAATTTATTCTTAAATTTTTTTATAGAGGTCAACTGGAAGACCATCTGGTCCTGCATTTTTTCCTGATTTCATATCATCAATGGCTAGCCCAACTTCTTCTTGACTAATTTTAGACTCCAGTATCTCCCTGTTTTCATTTGGAATACAAGGTATAGATAATTCGTCCAAAAACCCATTTAGTTTTGTTAAGTCAGTTTCATTTTTTGTGTCATATAGTTTTTCATAATAATCTCTAAAGGCACTGTTAATTTCTAAGGGATCTACAACTGCCTGTCCGTTACTTATAATACTGGTAATTGGTGTTTTAAATTCTAATTGTTTAATCTGCCATGCCAATAATTTCCCTGATTTTTCACCTTGTTCATAAAAAGATTGCTTCAATCTTAGAAGACTCGAGGCAGCTCTATTTGCTGATTTTTTGTCATATTCAGCTCTCAGAATCAGTAATTCGTTCTCTAACTTTGGGTCACTTCCTGCATACACTTTTTCTTGGAGAATTTTTATTTTATGTTCCAATTGGACTCTCTCCTCTCGAGTCTTCTTAGATTTTGAACCTGTATAACTAATAATATGCCCCCTAATAAAAGCTTTGAAAGCCTCCCACTTTATGCATGCTGATGTTTGTATAGTATTTGTCATGGCGGCCTCTGGGCCGTCATTAGTGTCATTAGCCCCAGCTGCGCACAGACCAACAGGTGTGAATCAACGGCTGTTAAAAGCCAGTGTCGCTGACAGCCCGGCACGGGGTCGTCTGTCTTCCTCAACGGAGAATGAACCTGCACTCCGCTCTCTGGTCTCGTCAAGAACATCTCTTGTCTCGTCTGGAACTTTGTCTGTCTCGTCAAGAACTTTGTCTGTCTCGTCTGGAACTTTGTCTGTCTCGTCTGGAACTTTGTCTCGTCTGAAACCTCGTTTGTCTCGTCAAGAGCTTCACTTGCTGCATCCAGGAACTCTTTCCAGCGTCAAGCAAGTAAGCGTACCATTTGCTACTCAACCCCAAACCTTTACCCCTGTGCACAGGTGGACCACCTTGGCGGCAGACCTGCGTCCCCAGCTGACGGGGTAACGCCATCACGTCTTCGTAGCGGCTCGCTACCACCACGCCTACCGGTACGTCTTGCTCCTCAATTGCCAGAACTATTACTGTATCAATTACAGGAGTATCGGCCAACGTTATCGGTGGAATCACTGTCATCAGCATCAGCTGTGTCGTCATTGCCACTGTGTGTGGAGTCACTAACCTCGTCTTTGTCTGCATCATCATCTGTATCATCGTTATCCCGGTCTGTGGAGTCACAGCCGGCGTCATCGTCAGGATCATCGTCATCCCGGTCTGTGGAGTCACAGCCGGCGTCATCGTCAGGATTGCCATTGTCACAGCCACGGGTGAAAACCCCAGCACGTTCACGGACACCCTCACCTCCACGCTGCACGGCCACTGGAACTCAGCAGGGCGAAGCCTGTGCTGCACTCAAGTAAGCCTTATTACCTGCAGCTCTTCGCTAGTGTGGAGCATTAGTAACTGTTCTCTGCTTATTTGTTCCAGGGTTGCCGGGTCTCCGTCCAGGTCGCTCAGCTCCAGTGACCAGAACGATATCCTCGCACTCACACTAGCATTACACTCACTCACTATAAAATAAAGATTATTGTCACTATCTGCTCGTGTCAGTGTCTGTCTCCTGGGTCCCTAACATGTCAGTATTGATATCAAAGAACTCATCTATCTGTTTTTCTATGTACTTAACAAATTCCTCATCCTGAAGCCATTTATGCTCAAATTGCCACCTACCTGGTTCCTTTGTCAATTTCTTATCTACATATATTAGACAGCAGGGTGCATGATCAGAGATCACAATATTATCATAGAAACAGTTTTGAATCTTGGACCTTAATTCTGTGGAGATCAAAAAATAGTCAATACGTGAGAATGTCTTGTAGGTATTAGAATAACAAGAATAGGCTTTAACTTGCGGCTTCATTTCTCTCCATATATCTAGCAATCTCAATTCTTTCATAAAATGATTAATGATCATCCTGCATCCATTGTGCGTACAGTCCAGTCCTGTTGATCTATCTATGCTGGGATTCAATGTACAATTAAAATCCCCTGCTATTATATGCTGCCCTGTAAGTGATGATAAAATAAGAAATAAATTAGCAAAGAAGTTTTGATCATCTATATTGGGACCATATAAGTTCACCAGATTTATATTTTCTAATAACAAAGATCCTTGAATGATTAGGTATCTTCCTAATTTGTCTCCAGTTACATTTTTCACTTGAAATGGGACTGTTTTGTGTATGAGAGTCATAACTCCCCTGGCTCGAGATGAAAATGATGAGGTGAATACACTTCCCTGGCATCTTTTTTTAAGTCTTTTTACATCCTCCTCTATTAGATGAGTTTCTTGTAAAAACACAATTTTTGAACCTATGTCTTTTATTTTATTCATAACTTGTTTAAGTTTTTTTAAATTTTGTAGACCTCTGCAATTCCATGAAGTTAAATTAAGATTAACGCTTTGGTCTATGATCAATAAGGAGTTTGGGATTACCTTGCAATGTAAACATGCTCACACAGAGAAGCAAAAACATGAGTGGTTTAACAGTCATCCTACAAACTACACACAAACAAGTTCCCCCTTCCCATATTCGTGGTAATCCCCCCAAAACAAAAAAAAAAATTCTGTCTCCCGCTATAGCCATTGACTGCTCCTCACTCACAAGGATCAGGCAAAACCACTCTTTCTTTCTCCTCTCAATCACCCTGACTCTACTGCTTTTAATGACGTAACATTACCTCTCTTCTATAGTTTTCCAACTTAACTCCATAATTTTATAGCAACTTTGTACATCATAGGTTTTTTTTTTTTTAATACAATACAATCTGTATTTTGTGAACTTGCTATATGCTTCAGATCAGTCAGATGCCTGTGCAAATGCTTAAATATTCTACCTTATATCTTATTCATGCTTCATGCTTAGCTCCCACCAGTCTCTGCTTGGATCTTCTTGATGAGCTCCTGCGCCTCTTCTGGGGTCTTGAAGGTGTGGGTTCTCCCTTTATATGTGACCAGCAGTCTTGCAGGATAAATTACTCCATGACGAATCCCAAGGTTGCGTAGCTCTTTACGGGCGGGGTCAAACTGTTTCCTTAACTGTTGGATTCCTGTGGCCAAATCTGGGTAGAACCGCACCTGTTGATCCTGGTATTTAATTTCTCCTTTGGCTCACGCCGCGTTGGAGATCGTCATCCTGTCTCTGTAGCTGAGGAACTTCATAATCAGCGTCTTCGGTGATGCCTTATTATCTCTCAGTGGGCCAATTCGGTGGGCGCTTTCCAGAACGACTGATGACTGCAGCTCCGCGTTGTTCAGCGCTTCTGGGATCCACTTTTCCAAAAAGGAGCATGAGTCCCGCCCCTCCGTACCCTCAGGAAGACCCACCAACCTCAGATTGTTCCGTCTCGACCGGGATTCTAAATCCAGGACATTATCTTCCAGACGTTTATTGTTTAATTTAGGCTGGTGACGTCATTCTCAGCGCTGGAAATTCGGAGCTCCACCTGCGTTACACGTTCCATACAATCACTTAATTCCTTTCTCAAACCCTCTATCGCTGCTATAATCCCATCAAACTTAGTAGAGAAGTCTGCTCTCATTAAGCCAATGGCAGCAAGCACCGCACCTGTGCCGTCGCCAGCATTCACCGCTCCTCCACTAGCTTGCTCCGCCATATCTGGGGATTTTTCTGCTTCGTCACGAATGTGAAAGTCCGTTAACTTGGACTGTTTCGGCGGTTCAGTTTTTCCTCCACCTGATTTCCCAGCCTTAGGCTTTACTGGCATGTCCTCGCCCAAACGCTGGGATAGGTTTTGTTCCAATTGAGAGGGTTATTTGCCAATTTTTTTTATTTTAAGAGCAGAGTAGAGTGAAGCACATCCTCCTACGTGGCGGCCATGACCGGAAGTCCCGCCCTCTAAGTAATGTTAGTTTTATTATTTTGTAGTTAATAACAAAATCTGATTAAAATCAAACATTTAATGTTGGGGTTTTTATTTTTAGGCCATATCGCCCAGCCCTACATACCACTTGTATTTTCTCTGACTACATACTACCACGTCTCTGTTGTTCAGCAGTACAAGATGAAGTCAACAGTAGCAATACATGTAGGGATGCACGATATATATCGACACGCTTTTGGTATCGGCCAATAAAGCATTTAAAATTATCTATTGGCCATTGGCAAAAATTAATATTTACAGCCAATAGAATATTACAGCAGTCTGGAGTGGCACTCTGTTGGTGATGTTATGCTTTTCCTTTGGTGCAAGGGACTGACATGTCGGACGAGCGTATCACAACTAACATGGCTGCCTTTGTCACACTCAAACTGCTGCTCTGTACTCCCTCCACTATGGTTATTTCGTATTACTTTTTGCAGTTAAGCGCTCTTGAACGAGATCAAACATCTTCTATAGCAGAGAGGAATTACTGCACATCAGGAGAATACGCCAAGTTCCCATTACAGCACCGGCATTTACGCTCTCGTTAGATGGAGGTGGGAGCAACTGTGTATACAGAAGCAGCTGGAGAGGGCTTCAACCAGACAAATGTTGCCTAGCCTTTCTGTGGTCCCTTGGAAATGAGATTGAAAGGAAAAAAAAAACTGGATATATAACCCACATCATCTCTCTCTCTCTCTCTCTGCCTTATCCATTTTGGACATTGGCGTACATGTTCTTCCACAGACATCTTAGTTCGCCTACCAGCATGGCATTGGGGTGGAGGATGCGGTGATCTTCCTCCTTCACCGTTCTCTGTCCCACCTGGAGAAGCCCGGGAATATGGTGAGGATCATGTTCTTTGACTTCTCCAGTGCTTTCAACACCATCCAACCGATGATCCTGAAGGACAAGCTGCTGCACGCAGGGGTGGACCAGCACCTGTCATCGTGGATCCTGGACTACCTCACAAACCGGCCTCAGTTTGTGAGAACCCGGAACTGTGTGTCCGACACGATCATCAGTAGCACGGGGGCCCCCCAGGGAACGGTGCTGGCTCCCTTCCTGTTTACTCTTTATACTGCGGACTTCTCACACAACACAACACACTGCCATCTACAGAAGTTCTCTGATGACTCTGCGATCGTTGGCCTCATCTCCAATGGAGATGAAGCTGAGTACAGAGGGCTTATCCAGGACTTCGTGGACTGGTGCCATCGGAACTGCCTCCAGATCAACGCGAGGAAAACTAAGGAGCTGGTGGTGGACTGCCGCAGGCATGGGCAACCCCTCACAGCACCAGTAAATATACAGGGAACAGACATCGAGATGGTGACATCTTATAAGTACCTGGGTGTTCATCTGAACAATAAACTAGACTGGTCACACAATACTGACGCACTCTACAAGAAGGGACAGCGCAGGCTGTTCCTGCTGAGGAGACTCGGGTCTTTTGGTGTACAAGGGGCGCTGCTGAAGTCATTCTATGACACGGTGGTGGCATCAGCCATCACTTTTGGAGTGGTCTGCTGGGGCAGTGGCATTACTGCAGCCGATAGTTAGAGACTGAACAAACTGATTAAGAAAGCTAGCTCTGTCCTGGGGCAGCGCCTTGATCCGATGGAGGAGATAGGAGAGAGAAGGACGGTGGCTAAACTGTCATCTCTGCTGGAGTCCGAGTTCCACCCTATGCAGGACATAAGGGCCTTTTCCACTAGCATACTTTAGCGCGACACGGGACGGCTCAGCACGCTTTGTACGCTTTTCCACAAGCCCCAACACGGTTTAACAGCCGCGATTCTCAGCCCCGCTCCAGGGCAGGGTACAGCAGTGCTGAGCTGTGCCGTGTTGTGACGTTAACAGACTGGTCGCCGCTGATTGGTCAGGTCGTAACCGGCGCTGATTGGTCAGGTTGTAACCGCCCCTCTCCTCCTCCTCATCTACCAAATCTTCACGACCTTCTCAATAAAGTTTTTGAAAAAAAAAAGAATCTTCACGACCGCCTTTACTCAGCACGCAACCACTGTTGGCGGTTTCTTTTCAGTGTATTGCTGTGCTATTTTCATTTATTCTCTATCAAAAATGGCTTCGCGTAATAAGGGTGTTCCATGGACCAATAAGGAGCTGCAGTGTCTGCTCACTGCATTGTCAGACGAACGTACGCAGCGCGAGTTAGACGGAGCCGCCCGGAATGAAAAAATATACCGGGAGGTCTGGACATCGGAGTCCTTTAACGGTGAGTTTTAATTTTTTTTTATTGTGCGTTTTTTCGCAAATATATTCGGTAAGACGCTCAGTTTATTTATGCAATAAAAAAGCTGTTCATTTGTGGATGATGATCGCTGCTTTATTGCAGCACACTGCGGACTCGCTTTTCTTTTAATTATTCATGTGAACAATACGCTGAAATAAGCTTATGTAATCTTGTTAAAAACTATTGTCTTTTCTGTATATCTTGCACTTTCATGCTGTATTTTATTGTGTGCATTTTCCTTGTAGAATCCACGCGTCCGCCGCGCCAGCCCGCCCGGATTCTCCAATGTGAATCTGTCCCGCCACCAGGCGCAAAATGTATTCAATGATAAATATTTGCAACATTTAAATGAGGTTGCAGAAAACGCGAGGGTATCCCTGGACCTGGCAGAGACGGCTTCATTCAACCGAGCCTTCCTGACCCCAGTTTGGGAAGCTGGTGTAGAGGCACTCAGTGGTCGGCGTGTATAAAATGTCGATTAACCTTCATGTTGTGTTGCAAAGTTTTTTTTTTTATTTTAATATTTTGTATATAATAAAATGGAATTGTTTTGGAAAGTGTGGTTTGTCTGTTATAACACTGAATTATAAAACAGTATAATTGCATAGAAATTCCATTGCCTAGCCTGATGAAAATGATGCTGATCATCCTGTCAGGGGTCAACCATTGTAAAGGTAATGTAATTTTTAACTAGACCAAAAAACAAATGTTTTTGTAAGCTTTCTGTTCTTTTTATTGAAATATCATAAAAAATTAGCACCACATGATACAGTTAAATACAGTTAAACTTTGGGTAAATTTTTTTATGTTAACTTATAAGAAGTTGCACAGTTGGACTTTAAAATGCAGCAGGAGAGACTGATCAAGCTTACAAGTCAAAGTAGGTAAAAAAGTAAGTATATGTAAATTGAATGTTCTATCGGCATTCCAAATTCAGAGAATTACAATACTTTAGAAGGAGTGTAGCATCATCTAAACGGAAAATAATAATACTGTTGTTCCAAACGTTGACCTGAAGGTGAAAAACATGAATTTTTTTTATTCAGTACATCCAAAATGCCCTAGGATGTAAAAAATAATACAAATTGGTGTTGGCCAGTGTGCCACTGTCTCATTATTTAATACGAATAAAAACAAGTTTCAGCTCATTATTTCTAGGTCATTTGGCAGTTAATTCAAAACAAAAGTGACTTGTGTTGTTGCAGCTTTTTTATCAGAGAGTTTCTCCAGTTTTGGAGCATATAATCATCCGTCCCTTAACTGTTAAACATTAAATAACAGCAGACAGATTGGCAAAGGATACACAATTGTGTTGCTGTAGCCTAAAACTGCTGTGACCCACTGCTTGTGGTGCTACCTTTCATGTGTGCTTTTTATGAATATTCACACGTTTTTGTAAGTACAAGTGGGATAGTATTAAATTGAAATATTCATTCATATTTCATCTCGCTGCCTGTACCCTTGTCTGGCGGTTCTTTTTGGCGTTTACGGTGAAAAAAGCCACAGACCGAGGAGTGGCCTTGTACAGCTATGTGTTATGTTTTGCTTGGGTCTTCTCAATAAAGTTTTGGAAAAAAAAATGTTTTGCTTGGGTCGCGTGCGTTAAGTCACGGGAGTGTGGCACCGCCTCGCTGTTATAAACCCACCCACCCCAGCACAACACCCATGCCAAACACCGTGCTAATGGAGACAGAAGCATGCTGAGCCGTACTGAAGTGAATCGAGCCGTACCGAGGTGTGCTGGGCTAGTGGAAAAGAGAATAGAGATCTATCAGTCTGGAAAAGGTTATAAAGCCATTTCTAAAGCTTTGAGACTCCAGTGAACCACAGTGAGAGCCATTATCCACAAATGGTGAAAACATGGAACAGTGGTGAGCCTTCCCAGGAGTGGCCATCCGACCAAAATTACCCCAAGAGCACAGTGATGATTCATCCAAGAGGTCACAAAAGACCCCACAACAACATCCAAAGAACTGCAGGCCTCACTTGCCTCAGTTAAGGTCAGTATTCATGACTCCACCATAAGAAAGAGACTGGGCAAAAATGGCTTGCATGGCAGAGTTCCAAGAAGAAAACCACTGCTGAGCAAAAAGAACATAAAGGCTTGTCTCAGTTTTGCCAGGAAACATCTTGATGATCCCCAAGACTTTTGGGAAAATACTCTGTGGACTGAGACAAAAGTTGAACTTTTTGGAAGGTGTGTATCCCATTACATCTGACATAAAAGTCTCAGCATTTCAGAAAAGGCACATCATACCAATAGTAAAATTTGGTGGTGGTAGTGTGATGGTCTGGGGCTGTTTTGCTGCTTCAGGACCTGGAAGACTTGCTGTGGTAAATGGAACCATGAATTCTGCTGTGTACCAAAAAATCCTGAAGGAGAATGTCCGGCCATCTGTTCGTGACCTCAAGCTGAAGCGCACTTGGGTTCTGCAGCAGACAATGATCCAAACAATGATTTTTTTTTTTTTTTTAATTCTTCTTCTTCTTGCTGCCTTCAGAGAGAACAGTCGCATTTTTTTTCCTCCCTCCTCCTATCCTGCCTTCCTGACCTAAATCCCAGCTTGCTGCGTCTGAGTGAGTGTCTGTGCCGTCTCACCATCTCGCTGATCTCAACCCAAACGGAAAAAACGGAAAATGGATATAAGCTGGGCTTTAAACGCAATTGACACCACCTTTTCAAACAGAAAATCGGGCCCGGGGGAGCCCAAATGTGGAGAGACCCATGGATTGGAACTTATGTGTCTGTGTGATTCGACTGAAGATGTGGAAAACATCTACCTGTTTTGGCTTTACTATCACAGGATTTTCTGCTGATTGGCTCTGGAGTTTTCCTGGTGTATCGAAAATTTAACTGGAAGAGCTAATCAAAATGCGGACCCGGCGTAGCTGCTTCTTCAACAATTTGACCAGATGGGGAGTGCACTGATAGCGGCAAATGACCAACATGGAATTTACCATCTGCATGCACTGTAGAGAGATGGACTCTAGCGGACATGTTTATCTGTGTTTAGAAGGGGAAACATCTGGAGTCGCTTCGTGCTCTCCAGGGAATGATATGAATTTAAAGCCAGTGAATGTAATTTGAATTGTGAAGCACAGAATCGCATGAGAGAGGAAAATCCTACACTCTAAGTGTCTGTGCAGATTCGGCCTTGATCGGCGCCCCTGGACAACTCACTCCTCCAGAGTTGAGATAAGCAGATGTGTCAGCTGGCTCTGCTAACCCAAACACTGCTGCTGTGCAATAAACAGAACTCTTCAAGGACAGCGTTCATGAGATATGAACTTATAACATCTATCGTTGCCTAGGAGACTATTTGTTGTACTTCAGTAACTGATACACCCATACACTGCATACACACTGACATCATATACTGATATACATACACTGCTTCTCTCTGCTGCTGTTCTAATGTGTGATCTATTGTCTGCTAATTGTGCATAGAGGGTTTTTTTTCTGTGTGATCATAATTTGGCTCATTTGAGCTTATATGAGCTTATACGAGCGATATTCTGATAACTGTTTTTTTCTCTCTGCCTATTGTGTTTTCCCTGACCCTGACCTTGCCCTCTTTACCCCCCTGTTCGGCAAACACTTTTTCACACCACTGTATATGTTTTACGCTGGATGCTGATTTTAATTTTAATATTTTGCTTCTGCTTCTTAGTGTAAAACTTTATTTTTTAGGTTGAGATTTATAAATTTAATTAATTTTAGGGTTTTTATTTTTTATTGCAAACCATTGTTATGATTACTTTTAGTGCCTCTGGTTTTCACCTTTTTGAATGAATGAATCTTTATTTCGGATAGATTAGATTAAATGATTAAAAGAAAGGAACAGAATAATATAACAAGTGTGGCACACATAGTTGAGATGCTTAGGCTGCATATGTATATTACTGTGACCTCACGTCTTAGAAGGAACAATAAGTCTGGACCTCCTGGGGATAACGGGAGGGGGTGAGATGTGTCTTTAGAAAAGGCAGATGTGTCTTTAGAAATGGTTCTGAGAAGACTTCCTGACCACCAGGGTTTTAGGTGGAGAAGAGAAGACCCGGGGGGTGATGTATTGTCTCTGGGGATTGAATGACAATGTGACTCTGTACTTTGATGTTCCGGGTATAAAAAGGGGAGATGTGGGAAGTTCGTCCTCTTTTCTGTTTGAGAGGATGTTGGAGACATGTGATTGATAATAAACCTGAATTGAGAAATAAATTCAGCCTCTTCATTTCACGCTCTCCACACTGGTGACCTTAAGACGTATAATGGGCAGAGACGATTCCCCCGAACCAGACTCGCCAGGGACCAGCCGGGCAAGCGCAGTCTCAGTCAAGCTACCAGAATTCTGGCAGGACAACCCGGACTCATGGTTCCTCCTGGCCGAAGCCCAGTTCGCTCTCGGGGGAATAACAGCAGATGACACAAAGTTCTACCACGTCATCGCCAAACTCGGCAGCCGCACAGCTCGACATGTGCGGAGCCTGGTGCAGCGCCCACCCGCTGGCGACAAATACGGCAGGTTGAAAGCTGCCCTCATCCAGCGTTTCACTCCCTCAGCCCAGGAGAGAGATGAGAGACTCCTGGCCCTGCACGACTTGGGAGAAAGCACGCCTGTTGACCTGATGGAAGACATGCTGAAGCTGAGAGGCTCAGACAACGACGATTTCCTCTTCACTCACATCTTCCTGAGAACTCTACCATCGCAGACAAGGGCGACCCTGGCGGGCTCTCAGTTTGTGACCCAGCGGGACTTCCGCGTGCTGGCCCAGGAGGCGCAGCGGATCCTCAACGCCAGTGGACGGCACACAGCCCCTGCAGCAGCGGCAGACCTCGGCGCGACGACCGGGAACGGCAAAAGGCCAGAGGCGACGGAGGCAGACACACCAACAACGGCGGCGGCGAAGCCCCGACATCGCTGAGGAGACGACCTCTGTTTTTACCATCGTCGTTTCGCAGAGAGGGCACGCAAGTGTATACCGCCGTGTCAGTTCAAGAGCTTGGGAAACTCCAGGACCGGGAGTCGGTAGCAGCTGCGGCCCTCGGTGAACAGAACAAGCTGCTCTACCTGACGGATGCGCATTCTGGGAGGCAATTCCTCGTGGACACAGGCTCCCAAGTGAGTTTCATCATGCCAACCTACGCTGACCGGCTGGCTGGCCCCGGGAGTCACGGAGCATCAGCGGCGAACGGCTCAAGCATCAAGACCTTCGGTGAAAGGACTCTACTTCTGTCCCTGCACGGCCGCACATATGAGTGGACTTTTATTATAGCGGCGGTGAGTTTCAACATGTTAGGTGCTGATTTTCTGTGCTCACATGGGTTGTTGGTTGATCTTCCCAATAGACGCTTGGTTAATGCACTCTCTTTTTACTCTATCCCTTGTGCAGCTCGAGTGTCCCCGCCCACAGCACAAGCCAACGTCGCCACAGCAGGCGGTAAGTTTCACACGCTCCTCACTCAGTTCCCAGCACTCATGGTTCCCACGTTTTCAGCAGCCGTTGCTAAACACGGGGTGGAGCACTTTATCCCTACCGCGGGTCCCCCCGTTTTTGCAAAAGCTCGGCGCTTGGATGCAGCTAAACTGACCATAGCGCGCGAGGAGTTCGCCAACCTTGAAAGGTTGGGCATCATTCGACGTTCGAACAGCCCATGGGCTTCCCCGCTCCACATGGTCCCTAAGGCTGATGGCTTGTGGCGACCTTGCGGTGATTTCCGCAGGTTGAACAACGCTACAGCGTACGACCGCTACCCGATTCCGCATATCCAAGATTTTTCGGTTCATCTGGCGGGGGCGCGCATTTTTTCTAAAATTGACTTGGTCCGCGGTTACCATCAAGTCCCAGTACGCGCTGAGGACATTCCCAAAACAGCGGTAATAACTCCGTTTGGACTTTTCGAGTTTTTGCGCATGCCGTTTGGGCTTAAAGGCACCGCACAAACTTTCCAGCGCATGATGGACACGGTGTTACGTGATCTCCCTTTTGTGTTCGTCTACCTGGACGACATTTTAGTAGCCAGCGCGTCCAAAGAGGAACACGAAAAGCACCTCACGGCAGTTTTCCAGAGGTTGGGAGAGCACGGGTTAATAATCAACCCAGCGAAGTGCCAATTCGGGGTGGCACAGATTGATTTTTTGGGACACCGCGTTTCCCCAGAGGAGGCAGTTCCGCTGCCGGACAAAGTGCGCGCAGTAGCAAATTTTCCCCAGCCACAAACGGTCAAAGCACTACAGGAGTTTTTGGGAATGGTGAATTTTTATAACCGTTTCCTCCCCCGCGCAGCGCAGCTCATGCAACCATTGTAAGCCGCGCTTAAAAAACAAAAATCCTCAAATGCAATCGATTGGTCCCCGGAGCGGGAGCGCGCATTCTCGGAAGTAAAAAAAGCCCTTGCAGATGCTGCGTTGTTGGCTCATCCAGACCCAACCGCCCGCATAGCGCTCACCACTGATGCGTCAGACGTGGCCATAGGGGCGGTAGTAGAGCAGCATGTTGCCGGGGCTTGGCAGCCGCTGGCCTTTTTCAGCAGGACCTTGCGCGAGGCCGAGTGAAAATACAGCGCGTTCGACAGGGAGCTGTTAGCACTCCACTTAGCCATTCGTCACTTCCAGTTCTGGTTGGAAGGTCGTCGTTTCACCGCGTTCGTCGACCACAAACCGCTCACTTTTGCGATGGCCAAGGTTTCGGAACCATGGTCGGGCCGGCAGCAGAGGCAGCTGGCTGCAATTTCAGAATTTACTACTGATATTCAACACGTAGCGGGTAAACTTAATGTAGTGGCAGACTGCCTCTCTCGCGCCGTAACCGTTCCAGTCCACGCAGAGGTAGATTATACTGCCACGGCCGCGGAGCAAAATAGCAGCGCGGAAGCGTACGCGGCCCCAGTCCACGTGGGGATAGATTACGCAGCCATGGCCGCGGATCAGGGTAGCGATGCGGACGTGTGTGCGCTCCAGTCTGGACCAACAGGGTTAAGGCTGGAGAGCAGGAGGCTGCAAGAAGGTATGCCCCCCCTAATCTGCGATGTCTCTACCGGAGGACCACGTCCGGTAGTGCTGGCCACGTGGCGCCGCCGTGTTTTTGACTCGATTCACTCTCTGGCGCATCCAGGGGTGCGCGCGTCGGTAAAAATGGTAGGAGAGAAGTTTGTTTGGCCGAGCCTGCGCAAGCACGTTAAAGAGTGGGCAAGAGCCTGCATGGCTTGCCAGCGGGCCAAAATACACAAACACACTAAAGCCCCCTTAGAGCCATTTCACATCCCGGCCAGGAGGTTCGATCATGTGCATGTCGACCTCGTAGGCCCCCTACCGTTGTCGCAGGGGTGCACGCATCTTTTGACAATGGTGGACCGCACCACGCGTTGGCCTGAAGTGGTTCCACTGGCATCAACCACAGCTGCAGAGGTGGCTCGTGCGTTTTTAACGGCTTAGGTAGCGCGTTTTGGGGTCCCATCGGCTATTACGTCCAACAGGGGGCCTCAATTTGTTTCTGAGCTTTGGTCAGCGATGGCCCACGGCCTGGGGGTAACAATCCACCGCACTACCGCGTACCACCCCCAGGCTAATGGTTTATGCGAGCGTTTTCATAGGTCATTGAAAGCAGCCCTCAGAGCGTCGCTTACGGATGCAAATTGGGTAAACAGACTACCACGGGTTTTATTAGGGTTGCGTTCTGCACCTAAAGAGGACTTAAAAGCCTCCCCAGCTGAGTTGGTGTTTGCGCAACCACTCCGGCTGCCAGGGGGATTTCTTCCTGATAATCCGGCGCCCCCCTGCTCAGCGGTCACTGAACGACACGGGAGCGGACACGCTTCTGGGCCCCGTTCATCACACTTTTCCACGTGTTTTTGTACCTAAATCTTTAAAAAACGCAGTTTGTTTTTGTCAGACACGAGGCTCAGTGCCCAACCCTGCGACCACCTTACGATGGCCCATATAGAGTGCTGGAAACAGGTGATAAGCATTTTTTGCTAGATTTAGGGGACAGGAGGGAAACAATTAGCATTGACAGACTTAAACCTGCTTTTGTGATGGCTGATGAAACTGTGCAAGTGGCGAGGGCACCTCGACGCGGCAGACCCCCCAGGGAGCATGCCCCAGAGCCCCCACAGGGGATGACTAACAGTTCTCATCCTCAGATAGCGGATTCACTGCAAGATGGCGCCGCAGGAGCGGCCAAGCCCGCTTACAGCAAGTTTGGAAAACGGTTGAAGCCCAGACAGCATATGGACTGATGTTTGTGATTTTATCATGTGGTGTAGGCTATGTTGTATTGTTTCATCTTCGACGTTTGGGGGGGTCATGTGGCACACATAGTTGAGATGCTTAGGCTGCATATGTATATTACTGTGACCTCACGTCTTAGAAGGAACAATAAGTCTGGACCTCCTGGGGATAACAGGAGGGGGTGAGATGTGTCTTTAGAAATGGCAGATGTGTCTTTAGAAATGGTTCTGAGATGACTTCCTGACCACCAGGGTTTTAGGTGGAGAAGAGAAGACCCGGGGGGTGATGTATTGTCTCTGGGGATTGAATGACAATGACAATGTGACTCTGTACTTTGATGTTCCGGGTATAAAAAGAGGAGATGTTGGAAGTTCGTCCTCTTTTCTGTTTGAGAGGATGTTGGAGACATGTGATTGATAATAAACCTGAATTGAGAAATAAATTCAGCCTCTTCATTTCACGCTCTCCACACAAGGAGAAAAAAAAAAAATCCAACAAGGTCAAATTAAACAATAACTCCTCCGATTATACAGTTCAACATAAGTTATCTGAAATGGGTGATGGCTGAAGCCGCAGCTTATATTGCCCACCCATATTCCATCTAAGAATTCAAAAAGAAAATAAAAGTGATTACAAATCAGAACAAAGCTAAGACAAAATGTGACAAAACTAAGTAACAGCACAACACAGACTGAATATGGTAATTCTTGTGTGATTTTACATGTCATCTTGTATATATGTTTGGAGTATTTCTTCCTTTAAGTTTTTGTTTAAATTGTCCAAGCGTTGTACATGATTTTAATTCAGGTCCAAAAGCGTTCCACAGTCTGACTCCTTGCACTGAGACACAGTGTTGCTTGGTGGTAGTTCTCACTGAAGGTTTTTGAAATATACATGTTCCTCTGAAATGATATTGTTTCTCGCTTATTTGGAACAACTTTTGGATATTTGTGGGCAGTGATAGATTCTTCACTTTAAACATTATTACTGCAGTTTCAAAATCAACCAGATCTTTCAACTTGAGAGCTTTTAATTTAAGAAAAAGTGGGTTTGTTGGCTTCCTGTAAGCAGCTTTGTTTATTATTCTAATAGCTCTCTTCTGAAGCATAAAGACTGGATATATGTTTGTTTTATATGTATTTTCCCATACTTCAGTACAATATGTCATGTATGGGAGTATTAATGAATGATACAAAGTATATAGTGTGGGTTGATTCAGCAAATATTTCACTCTGTGTAGTATTGCGATTGATTTGGATATTTTACCTTCAATATAATTAATATGTGACTTCCAACACAGTTTATTATCAATTATTACTCCAAGAAATTTAATTTCGGATGCCCTTTCAATCTCTACACCACTTACACTGAGTTTAGATACTCAGTCGTTGTGATGGTTGTTAAAAATTATAAATTTTGTCTTACTTAAATTGAGCATTAATTTGTTTGAATCAAACCACAGTTTAAGCTTTCCTAATTCCTTTCCGAGTGTATCCAAAAGTTGTTCCAAATTGCTTCCACTGCATAATAAATTAGTGTCATCTGCAAACAATATTAAATTCATTTTTTTCCCAAACTTTACTTATATCATTTATATACATATTGAATAACAATGGCCCCAAAACTGAACCCTGTGGGACTCCACAAGTAACCTTTAGTAACTGCGAGTTTTTGCTACCAACACATACATACTGATATCTATTCTTTAAGTAACTACATAACCAGGACAGTGCTATCCCCCTGAAAATTCCCCTCTGTCACCCGTCTTGTATATTGGAATTACTTTAGCTATTTTCATTGCATTGGGAAATATACCTGTTTGGAGAGACAGGTTACAGATATACGTCAGTGGCTTCACTAAGCATTCAATGATAGTTTTGACTTAAAGCATGTCAATATCATCACAATCCGTATATGTTTTACTTTTAAATGATTTAACAATTTCAATGACCTCTCTCTCGTCTGTGTTCTTTATGAAAATGGAGTCTTTTATAGCAGTGTTTTTGCTTATTGTATCACCTGTAGGTGCCATAATGGGTATTTCTCGTGCCAAATTAGGACCAATGTTTACAAAAAATTTATTAAATTCAGTGAGACTGCATTCACACTCTGAGTCGGTTTTTTTTTTTTTTTTTGAAAGATTGGTTGGGTAGCTTGTATTTCTGTTTTTATTTCCAAGAATATTGTTAAGTATTGTCCATGTATTTGTAATGTTATCTCTGTTTTTTCTCCAATTCTTTACTGTAATAGTCTCTTTTACTACATCTCATTACATATATTAACTTATTTTTGTATGTTTTATACCGCTGCTCTGCTTCTTTTGTCCTTTTCTTTAGAAAAGCTTTATATAATGAAATTTTCTTTTTACACGCTTTTTGTAATTCTTTGGTTAACCATGGCTTGTCGCCAAACTTCTGTTTAAGCTTTTTCTTTACTAATGGACAGTTTTTTTCAGTGACCCTTCTGTGTGGAGTTTGGATGTTCTCCGTGTCTGCGTGGGTTTAGTCCGGGTACTCCAGTTTCCTCCCACAGGCCAAAGACACGCAGGTTAGGTTAATTGGCACCAACCGGGGATTCTAAACTTGGGTATGGATGTGAGAGTGAATGGGTGTCTGTCTCTCCGTGTTGGCCCTGCAATGGACTGGTGAGAGGCAGGGTGTACCCTGCCTCTCGCCCCAAGATGCTGGGATAGGCTCCAGCCACCCCCCCCCCCAACCCAAAAAGGATTAAGCGGTAGAAGATGGATGGACGGATGGAATAATAATAACAACAACAAATCAACATCATGGTTTATTGAATCTTTCAGGTCAGTTTTCTTTTTTTCCTCCTCTCTTCTCCATTAGTTTACTGACAAGGTTCATAATTATTAAGCAATATTACACAACAGTGCAGTATTATACAATTTTTTTCAGTTAGCAACTACAAATTCACATTGATGCAGCAAAGTTCAGCTTCTCCACCATCACCTCCCGTTCTCGTCTTCCTGTACCAGCGTCCTATGTCCCGCCTTTCCTTAATTCTGATAGGCTGCTTAGAAAGATCTGACACTGACAAGCGTAGCTGTACAGTAGTCTGACAAGTTGAACTTTTCAGAAATATAGCTACCGCTCAAAGCGTTTCAGCACCAAGGGTGCTCAGCGCTGTAAATGCTGGACTACATAGGGCTCATTTCCACCAAAATAAGAGCCAGTGCTAGTTCGGTTCTGGGGCTGGTGCCAGTGCTTAACCAGTTCAACTGTAGTGCCTCATAAGAACCAGCTGGTTTTCCACCGATATGGAGCAAGTCGGGGATTACATCAGGGCTACGTCATTACGTAGTGTGAAGCGCCTTTATGCAACCCCGCAGAACACCACAGAAGAAGAAGTAGCAGCGCGAGCTTGTCAACATGTAGGAGTTTGTCTCTTTGGGAGTGCTGCTTTTATTATTCCAAACCTGTAATACCATCCAAAACAGTTTTATTCTTAATGGCAGAGAACGGCGGCTACGTTTAAGGAGACCGGTAATTATCAATATTTCAGTTATCAGCCGTTGTTAGATCAAGTCTGTAGCGCGAGCATCGACTACACTTTTAAACATAATATTTATGTCAGTTCTGTAATAGGTGGTGTTACAGCGCATTACGAGATGGAGGTCGCCTGTTATGCCAAAAAATGATCAGCTGCCCAAAAAATGATTGCCAGGGGCCATATTGTTATGAGTTTATATTAGTCGTTACATATATATTTCAACAGATAAACAGTACTTAGTTAGGTATAACAAGATAAATATTTAACACTTATGATGCATTTTCAACCCTAAACAAACTTGATCTAGGATTAAAAGCAATTAAAATAATGCAGTCACAAGGTTACATGGAAAAATGCATAGATTTACTGCATATATACATGAAGATACTGTATAAATTAATTATACAGTTAATTAATTATAAATAATTATAAATAATTAATATAAACAATTAATTATAAATAAAATAATAGATTATCGACTTCCGGCGGTCACAGCCTGAGCACGTCCCCCTCAGCATCGGCGGCCGTTTAGTGGAGAGAGTAGAGAACATCAAGTTCCTCGGAGTGCAGATCTCGCAGGACCTGACCTGGAGCAAGAATTCCTTGGAGATCAGGAAGCGAGCTCAGCAGAGACTACACTTCTTGAGGAAACTCAAACAGGCCTCTCTCCCCATCTGCATCCTCAGGACCTTCTACAGAGGTGTGGTGGAGAGTGTTCTGACGTACTGCATTGCTACATGGTACTCCAGCTGCAGTATGTCAGACAAAAAAGCCCTGCAGAGGATAGTCAAGGGGGCGGAGAGGGTAATTGGAGTCTCCCTCCCCTCTGTCCAAGAACTTTTTCAGAACCGTTGTAGGAGCAGGGCACTGAACATTGTCAAGGACCGTTCTCACCCTCTGCATAAACACTTTGAACTTCTTCCATCTGGTAAACGATTCCGGAGCATCAGAGGCAGAACCACCAGACTGATCAACAGCTTCCTCCCACAAGCTGTCAGGATGCTGAACAGCTGACCCGGAATCTCACATACACACTACTGCACCTATGGACATTTTGTATATTATAGTTAGTTATTCTTTTTCCCCAAGTATGTCTCAGGGATGTGTGAATGGATGGGGGGGGTGGGAGCTATGTGGGAGTGTGTCTTAATCATGCTGCTTCTTATATGGATGCCGAGAGAAACGCAATTTCATCTTGCCTGCACTACAGTTGTATGTACAGCAATATGACAATAAAGTTTGATTTGATTTGATTTAAATATACAGTATATTCTATGTACCTCCAAACAACCATGTTTTTGCACATAAATACTGCAGTCAGATAAATTCTATACGTTGTTATCCAAACTGCAACACTTTGGCCAACACTATAATTTTTCAGATGTGATAAAACCTCAGAACATTTAGACACATTGTAGGTGGACTGAGACCAGGCAGTCCACCTTTAACAAGCGGGCGCTCCTGGCTCCTGTAGATGGTGATCACTTTTTGGCACGACACCGGATTTCACCACCCAGCCGACCCCATGATGAAAGCCTTTTCGGACACAGGCAGACTTACCCCTTAACAACCTAACTACAACTACTGGATGAGCCGTGCACGTTCAGTTGTGGAAATGGCTTTCGGCGGCTTGAAAGGACGATGGAGATCCCTCCTGACAAGGAATGACTGCAGACTGGAGCTGAGCAAGAAAATGGTGCTCACCTGCTGCATACTTGCTATTATTTGTGAGGAACATGGTGACAAGTTTGGACTCCCAGATGCACCTGATCACAGTCAGCCTCCAGTTCAACCACTACCTGACCATGCCAGTGTAGAATGACATTAGGGCAGCTTTAATGGAGGATTTTAACAGTGGGGAGCAGTAACCTGTTTAATGCCTGCCATGTCATTTACAAAATATAACATGTGAAGTAGTTCAAAATAATTAGTGAATAAAACGTTCAGCTGACAATCAGTCCTCAGTGTACTCTGTTTTAAAGTATTTATATATTTTATAGGCACACTTACAGAGTTGTGAAAGGTATACCCTTCTGTACTTGTATGTCATCTATTCTGGTTAAAGTACTGATTCAAGTTTTTATTCATGTAGGGGGAACAAGAGACGGACTCTAAAGTGTACAAGTTAAAAGTTCTTTCCCCAGAAATGATCTTGTCCAGAGCTGACAGAATGTCATGTGGTTTTCAAATTTTAGGAAGTGTCCACAAATTTTTCCCACAGTGTCCACTTTTGAGGGAAATGAAATTGAGGTGGTTCACTCGTACAAGTATCTTGGTATCTTGCTTGATGACGCTCTGACTTTTAAGCCCCATGTTGAAAATCTTGTGAAGAAACTTAAACTGAAACTGAGTTTTTTTTATTTCAAACAAAATGTTTTTCTTTTGAGGTTAAAAAGCGTCTTGTTACTGCAACTTTTTTATCTATTTTAGATTATGGAGGCCTCTTGTATATGAACGCTTCAGCTCAGTATCTGAGTAAGATTGACTCTGTATATCATGCTGTTTTGAGGTTTGTTACAAACTGTAGAGCCTTGACCCATCACTGTGAACTGTATTCTAGAGTGGGATGGCCCTCTTTGTCCACCAGGAGGTTGACTCACTGGTACATTTTTATTTACAAGGCCATGCTTGGATTACATTTGTAATTTGATTTGTAATTTGATCACACTGAGAAGTGTTGATTCTTATGGTTTGCATTCTAATGATCATTTGTTGCTTTCTGTTCCATTTGCCCGTACTGAGCTGGGAAAAAGAGCTTTCATGTTCTCAGCCCCCTCTACATGGAACATGTTGCAAAAAGACTGGAAACTAACGGAACTTGTTTCATTGAACGATTTTAAATCCAGATTGAGAACACTTGGAGATGGCCTCACTAATTTGTAACTGTTTTATATGATCTGTATGTCATTGTAAGTGCATTTGTGATTTTTTTGCTGCCTCTTGGCCAGAACTCCCTTGAAAAAGAGGTTTTTGATCTCAACAGGGTTTTATTTCCTGGTTAAATAAAGGCAATAATAATAATGTGGTACGTTGTCAAAAGAATATAAACTCTATCATTTTTGAAGCTGGCAACTTAGAACATTTTCCACAGAAAAAGTGCACAGATTTAAAGTCTGTTGCTGCTTGTTCTTTAGAAAATGCGACAAAAGTTGTCAAAAATATGAGTAAGTCCACAAATACCTGATATAGTGTCCAATACCTGAAAAAATGAACTTCAGTGCAGTAATTCAGTACTTGTACTTTCACTTCCCACCACTACAATGTTATAGTGATTTGCATTGTTTGTCCTAAATAGCTTTACATTTCATGCATATGTTTGTTGTGAGGATAACAATTAATGTAGAAGCAGAAAAACACTTAAGGAAAGAAAGCTTTTATTTACAAAATGTGCAAAAACTTAAGACTGCTACATATGAAATATTATGTACACACAGCCAAAAATATCAATGCTGTGATAGTTACTTTGTTTGCAGTCCCTCAAGCACAGACACAACGTGTCCCATCAGTCCAACAAGGGTATTGGTCCTGTCCTCCATCTTCTGGATGCTTTGCAGCAAAGCGGAGGTCAGCTGCTCCTCCCTCCTGCTCTGCTCCTGCTGTCTCTCATCTGACCTCTCCAGGTAGTCAAGAAGGAGGTCCATGTTTGTGTCCCACTTCTGTTTTCCTGTTTTAAAGTACAAAAATAAAAAGCAATATAAAATAACCACACACTGAAAAATGCAGGAATCGTCAATCCAAGATTGAATGTGTCTATTCAACATCCATTTACTGTTAGTGGCATCACAACATTCAATTCAAGTGTATAATTGCATACCTGCCAACTACTCCGGTTTTGCCGTAATGGTTACGGTTTTCAAGACCCCATTCCGGGTTACGGCTTTATTAATCAAAATTACGGTTTTTCACTAAAAATTCAGTCAAAAATTTTAAATCGTAAAAAAAACACGAAAGCAATTCCAAACACGAGATTGCTAGGAATCGTATCTAAATTTACCTGAAGCGTTTGCTAAGCTAACGCTAGCGCTATAGCTAACGCCATAGCTAGTCGTAGCACCTAACACCGATACAAAAAAGCGACTCCGTCTCCGGTGATTGGGGCTTGCAGGAGGAACCAACCGAGGCAACAGTTGGATGGGAGCCGGATCGGAGTTCAAGTACAGCAGTGGTAGGAGACGGGGACCAGTGGAGGAGTAGCCGGGGCCCCAGCTGGATAAGAGCCGGAATCGGAGCCCAGCTACAGCGGCGGGGCTTGGCGGAGGAGCTACTGTGGAAGATGGCGGTAGGTGGCGGGGCTCAGCGGAGGATCTACCAGGACCCCAGCTGGACAGAAGCAGGATCGGAGCTCAACTACAGCGGCGGTGGGTGGCGGGACTCAGTGGAGGAGCTGCCAGTACCCCGGCTGGACAGGAGCTCAATTGCAGCGGCGGGACTAGCAGCGGAGGGGGCTAGCTGAGGCCCAGCTGGATTCGAGGTCGGTCGGATCGGATATCGGCGTCACCAGCAGAGATTGTTTTATTATCAACAGGTCAGTAAAAATGCCACCAAAGAAGGAGGAAATGGAAGAGATCAAAAAAATTTTATCTTCTTGGAACATACAGTAAGTCAATATTATACAGTAATAAGTGGCATTCAGCTGTTTGTTCTATGTCATTTAAGCACAGTTCTGGTACTTAAAAATCATAAAAACCCAGGAGCTTCGGGGGGCCCTTGCCCCCCCACCGGGGCTCTGCCCCGTCCCCCAGACCCCCTGCTAAATTTTCAGATAATTTCCCCAACCCCAAATCACATCCCTGGGTAAACAATGACATACTGGGGTAGGCCAGAAAGTTACGGGGAACAGAAGTTTACCTAAATGAACATCTAACAAAAACTAATGCTGAAATAGCACGGCAAGCACGGATGCTGAAAAGACAAAATGAGAAAGCTAAGAGGTGCACCATGGAAAACAACAATGCTTGAGAGTTACCATAGGGTTTGTCCTTGATCTTTTCCATCAGCATATCTGCATTGACAATTTAAGGAAAACAGAAACATGATTGTTGAAGAAATATGAGGTTGTTAGCCACATTTAAACTTGATTTAATGCTAATATTTGTTTGCCGTCGGGGGGCTTCGCCCCCCTGAACCCCCCCACCAGAACTTTGTCCTGGACCTACCGGGGCCTGCGGCCCCTGGACCCCGGATAACTACTAGGCTTTTCAGGTTTTAAAAGTTGGCAGGTATGTAATTGATTTAATTCACTCCCTCCTTTGTGTGAATGGGGTCATGATCTGAATATATATTACCTAAACTGGTCTGATGAGAATAGGAAGAGCAGGAGGAGGACAAGCTTGGTGCTGGTGAAGGTCAGCTGGACACCACAGGTCTGGGTGGTTCTCCCTCATCATCCAGGTGTGATAAATCTGTAAACACAAAAAAGTGTTTTAGTTTGTGCAGTGTCCAACTTAAACCTTCCATTAAATGTGCATTAGCAAAGCTTACATGTCTGATTATGGAATAGAAGATCTCCCATAACACAATGCAAGGCACCCATTCATACACAGTATTGATACCACAAAAAGCATATTTTGTACTGGATGTCTTTACAAAAAAAAGTATTTTGTAAGACGCTAACATTTTTGTTCTCGTTTTCTCTCAAATGAGCATTTCAAGATATGGCGACGCCACTAACGTCATTTGAGACAACAATAAGCCGTCTTGATACTGAACAGTGTATTTTGCACTGGAAATCTAACAAAGTATTCTGTAAGACGCTAAGATTTTTGTCCTAGTTTCTCAAACGCGCATTTCTTTATGGCAAGGAGAAACGTTTGTGGTAAAAACACTGTTAGCTTGTTAGCATAGCTAACCGAAAATACTATAGGCACAAGAGTGACTAAAAAAAATATCCGCACTTTGGCCATTACATATTAATACAAGCGATATACATTTGTCAGCAGAGATGGCCTGTTCACTTCTTTATGGTGAGGAGAAATGTTTGGTCGTTGTAAAGGTACTGTTAGCTTGTTAGCATAGCTAACCGAAAATACTATAGTCACAAGAGTGAGTAAAAAAAATCTGCACTTTGGCCATTACATATCAATACAAGCGGATATAGTATATGTATATATATATTGGTTAACTTTTGGCATTTTAAAGACAATACACTTACCAGTGTGTTTTGAGCAGTTTGCTGTACGGATTCAACCGTGGCAGTTAAGATGGTCCGGCTGGTTGGCCTGTCCTCCAGAACAGTTCATCAGATGAGTGGGCCCCCTCCAGCTTATCTTGTACTTCTGCTCATGTCCATAGAGCCAAGAAATGTGTCTCCTCTTCGCTCTAAATCTGTTTAGTTTTGGAATCCGTTGCTTGCTCCGCTGTTTGGAAAGCAACATGGCGGTCAGTAATGTTTTGAAGCTGGTCAGTTAACCACGCCCATGGCTGTGGACGTCCATACATCCATCTTCTACCGCTTTTCGGGAGGTCCGGGTCACGGAGGCAGCAGTTCAAGCAGAGAAGCCCAGACTTCCCTCTCCCCAGCCACCTGCTCCAGCTCTTCAGAGAGGATACCAAGGCGTTCCCAGACCAGCTGGGAGACAGTCTCTCCACCGAGTCCTGGGTCTGTCCCGGGGTCTCCTTACAGTGGGACGTGCCTGAAACACCTCAAGTGGGAGGCGTCCAGGAGGCATCCTAATCAGATGCCCATACCACCTCAATTGGCTCCTTTCAATGTGGAGGAGCAGCGGTTCTACTCTGAGCCTCTCCCGGATGACTGAGCTCTTCACCCTATCTCTGAGGGTGAGTCCAGCAATCCTACGGAGAAAGCTCATTTCAGCCGCTTGTATCCGCGATCGTGTTCTTTCGGTCATTACCCAAAGCTCGTGACCATAGGTGAGAGTAGGAACATAGATTGACTGGTAAATTGACAGCTTTGCCTTAGAACTAAGCTCCCTCTTCACCACAACAGACCGGTTCAACGTCCGCATCACTGCAGATGCTGCTCCAATCCGTCTGTCAATCTCTCGCTCCATTTTCCCCTCACTTGTGAACAAGACCCCGAGATACTTAAACTCCACTTGGGGCAGGAGCCTGTCCCCAACCCAGAGAGGACAATCCACCTTTTTCCGGCTTAGGACCATGGACTCGGACTTGGAGGTACTGATTCTCATCCCAGCTGCTTCACACTCAACGGCAAACCGTCCCAGCAAGAGCTATAGGTCACTGCTGGATGAAGCCAACAGGACAACATTGATTGATTTAATTTCCCTTACAGAGACTTGGTTAGGGCAAGAGGATTATGTTGGTTTAAATGAATCAACTCCCTCTGGTTATTTAAACTGTCAAAATCCCAGAAGTTCTGGTCGTGGAGGAGGAGTAGCAACAATTTACTATTCCAAATTACTAGTTAATGTAAAGCAAAAAACATGTTATAATTCCTTTGAGGGCCTGGTCCTCAGTGTTGGGCACTTTAGCAATTTCAGGTTAAACCCAATTTTATTTGCCATAGTTTATCGTCCCCCATCAACCTAGTCAGAATTTTTATCCGAATTTGCTGATTTCTTAGCTGATTTAGTGCTGAAATCTGATAGAATAATTATAGTAGGGGACTTTAATATACATGTGGATGTAGATAGTGACTGCCTTAATGTGGCTTTTAATTCAATATTAGACTCGATTGGGCTTTCTCAGAAAGTAGGAAATTCTACTCATTACCTCCACCATACATTGGACCTTGTTCTGACATATGGCATAGAAATAGAAAATCTTGTAGTGTCTCCTCATAACCCTGTACTGTCAGACCATTGTCTGTTAACCTTTGATTTTACTATTTCTGACTATTTGGCTCCTAAAGAAAAATATTATCACAGTAGATGCCTCTCAGATGATGCTGTTTCCAAATTTATGCAGATTGTTTCCTCTATGCCATGTGTCAACACAACGGAAATAAGCTATAGACAGCTTGCTCCTTCTGTAATTGATAACATGGTGGATAGTGTTTCAGCTTCTCTGCATCAGGCTCTAGACTTGGTGGCCCCCTTAAAAAAGAAAAAGTCTAATCAGAGATTTTTAACTCCTTGGTTCAACACAGAAACTCGTAGCTTAAAACAGAAGACTCGTCAATTAGAAAGAAAATGGCGCTCTACTAATTTAGATGAAATCTATTTAGCTTGGAGAAATCATCTTTTAATTTATAAAAAATCTCTTAGAAAAGCTAGAACGAGTTATTACTCTGCATTAATAGAAGAGAACAAGAATAATCCCAGGTTTCTTTTCAGTACTGTAGCCAGGTTGACAAAGAGTCAGGACTCTGTCAATCCTAGCATCCCCTTAGAGCTTACTAGTCAGGACTTTATGAACTTTTTCAATAATAAAATTTCATCCATCAGAGATAAATCAATCAGATTCTTCCCACAGTTAACTTAAATACTGTAACTATTACAACTCCTTCTATTGATGTCTGTCTTGATGAGTTTACTCCAATCGACCTTTGTGAGTTAGACAAAATAGTTTCCTCATCCAAACCTTCAACTTGTCTTTTAGACCCTATTCCTACCAGGTTATTTAAAGAAGTCTTCCCACTTATTGGTAGCTTTATTCTTCATATAATCAATTCTTCATTAACTTTAGGCCATGTACCGCAGGCTTTTAAAACGGCTGTAATTAAACCCTTACTCAAAAAGCCAACGCTAGATCCGGGAGCTTTAGCTAACTATAGACCAATCTCTAATCTCCCTTTCATTTCAAAAATCTTAGAAAGAGTTGTTGCTACGCAATTATTTGACCACCTGCAGGGAAATGGTTTAGTTGAAGAGTTTCAATCTGGGTTTAGAATCCATCACAGTACTGAAACAGCCTTAGCGAAGGTCACTAACGACCTCCTCATTGCATCTGATAATGGACTAGTTTCTGTACTTGTCCTTTTAGATCTTAGTGCAGCTTTTGATACTATTGATCATAATATTCTACTTGATAGATTAGAACACTATGTTGGACTTAATGGAACTTCGTTGCAGTGGTTTAGATCTTATTTATCTGATAGGTTCCAGTTTGTTCATGTAAATGATGAGTTTTCTTTTAGCTCAAAGCTTAGTCATGGAGTTCCACAGGGATCTGTGCTAGGCCCTACTCTTTTTAGTTTATATATGCTTCCGTTAAGCAACATTATTAGAAAGCACTGTATACATTTTCATTGTTATGCAGATGACACACAATTATACCTGTCAATGAAGCCAGATGATACTAATCAATTAGCCAAGTTAGAAGCCTGTCTTAAGGAAATTAAAGCTTGGATGACTTGTAATTTCCTGCTATTAAATTCAGATAAGACTGAAGTCATTCTTGTTGGTCCAAAAAACCTTAGAAATTCCTTTCCAAATCAAACTTTCAGTTTGGATGCAGTTACTCTTTCCCTTAATAGCTCTGTGAGGAACCTTGGAGTTATTTTTGATCAGGATTTGTCCTTCAATTCACATATTAAATTTGTTTCTAAGACTGCCTTCTATCATTTGCGTAATATTGCCAAGATTAGGAGCATCTTGTCTCAGAGTGATGCTGAGAAGCTGATCCACGCTTTTGTTAGCTCGAGATTAGATTATTGTAATTCTTTATTATCAGGCTGTCCTAAAACATCTTTAAAAAGTCTTCAGCTGATCCAAAATGCTGCAGCAAGAGTTTTAACAGGTACTAGAAAGAGAGATCATATCTCTCCGGTTCTGGCCTCCCTTCATTGGCTTCCCATAGAGTTTAGAATTAAGTTTAAAATCCTTCTTCTTACTTACAAAGCTTTAAACAATCAGGCTCCTTTTTATTTAAAAGATCTGATACTACCGTATCATCCTAACAGAGCACTACGCTCCCAAAATGCAGGATTACTTGTAATACCTAGAATCTCCAAAAGTACAATGGGAGGCAGAGCCTTCAGTTATCAAGCTCCTCTCCTGTGGAATCAGCTGCCAATCTGGATTCGGGAGTCAGACTCGATCTCTGTTTTTAAGAATAGGGCTAAAACCTACCTTTTTGATATAGCCTACAATTAGGGAGGGATCATGTGTTTCTAAACCCTCCCTTAGTTATGCTGCTAATAGGTTTAGTCAGCCGGGGGACCTCCAGTAATGCACTGGGCCTCACTCCTTTCCTCACTCTCTATGAAATATTTTTTTTTTGCTGGTCATTAACATTTGTTTGTTCTCTCCCATAGATTGAGTCCCCATCGTGCTGTTTGCTCTCTACATGTCTGTTCTTTTCTTCTTCTCTATCCCCTCACCCCCCAGCCAGTCGCAGCAGATGACTGCCCCTCCCTGAGCCTGGTTCTGCTGGAGGTTTCTTCCTGTTAAAAGGGAGTTTTTCCTCTCCACCGTCGCCAAGTGCTTGCTCACAGGGGATCGTCTGATTGCTGGGGTCTTTCTGCAACTGTGGGGGTCCCCCCTACAGTTGATAGTGCTATGAGATGACTGTTGTTGTGAAATGGCGCTATATAAATAAAGTTGAATTGAATTGAATTGAATTGAACATCATCTGCAAACAACAGAGATGAGATCATGTGGTCACCAAGCATGACACCCTCCATTCCCTGGCTGCGCCTAGAAATCCTGTCCATAAAAATTATGAACAGGATCAGTGACAAAGGGCAGCCCTGGCGGAGTCCAACTCTCACTGGGAATGACTCCGACCGAGTGTTGGCAATACAAACCAAACTCTCACAACGGTCGTACAGAGACCGAATAGCTCGTAACAACAAGCCCAATACCCCATCCTCCCGAAGCACCCCCCACAAAAAACCATGAGGGACGCGGTCAAATGCCTTCTCCAAGTTCACAAAACACATGTAAACTGGTTGGGCAAACTCCCACGAACCCTCAAGAATTCTCGAGAGGGTAAAGAGCTTTTCTGATGTGCCACGGCCAGGACGAAAACCACACTGCTCCTCCTGAATCCGAGGTTCGACCAACGGCCGGACTCTCCTCTCCAGTACCTTGGCATAGACCTTCCCAGGGAGGCTGAGGAGTGTGATCCCTCTATAGTTGGAGCACACCCTCCGGTCCCCTTTTTTTGAAGAGAGGAACCACCACCCCGGTTTGCCATGCAAAAGGAACTGCCCCTGACCTCCACAAAATGTTGCACAGGCATGTCAACCATGACAGCTCTACAACATCCAGGGCCTTGAGGTACTCAGGGCGAATCTCATCCACCCCCAGGGCCCGGCCACCAAGGAGACTTTTAACCACCTTGGCGACCTCAGCCCCTGTGATAGGCGAGTCATCCCCCTCATCCCCAAACCCTGCTTCCTCTGTGGAAGGCGTATCAGTGGGATTGAGGAGATCCTCAAAGTATTCCTTCCACCGCCCGATGATATCCCCAGTCGAAGTCAACAGTGTCCCATCCGCACCATACACAGTGTGGACAGGGAGCTGCTTTCCCCTCCTGAGCCGCCGGACAGTTTGCCAGAATCTCTTCGAGGCCGACTGAAAGTCTTGTTCCATGGACTCACCAAACTCCTCCCATACCCGGGTTTTTTCTTCAGCAACCACCCGAGTTGCACTCCGCTTGGCCTGCCGGTACACCTCAGCTGCTTCGGGAGTCCCACAAGCCAACCAAGCTCGATAGGACTCCTTCTTCAGCTTAATGGCCCCCCTCACCACTGGTGTCCACCACTTGGTTCAGGGGTTGCCAACATGAGATGCACCGACCACCTTGCGGCCGCAGCTCTGGGCCGCCGCTTCAACAACAGAGGTGGAAAACATGGCCCATTCAGACTCCATGTCTCCAGACTCCCTCAGAATGTGGTTGAAGTTCTTCCAGAGGTGGGAGTTGAAGACCTCCCGGACAGGGGCCTCAGCCAGACGTTCCCAGCACACCCTCACTATACGTTTTGGTCTACCAGGTCTGAATGGCTTCCTCCCCTGCCATCGGATCCAACTCACGACCAGGTGGTGATCACTTGACACGAACAAAAGATAAATAAGCTCTGCACCTCTCTTTACCCGGGTGTCCAAGACATACGGTTGCAGGTCTGATGACACGATAACAAGATCGATCATCGGCCTGCGACCTAGGGTGTCCTGGTGCCAGGTGCACATATGGACACCCTTATGCTTGAACATGGTGTTCATTATGGACAAACTGTGGTTAGCACAGAAGTCCAATAACTGAACACCACTCGGGTTCAGATCAGGCAGGCCGTTCCTCCCAATCACCCCCCTCCAGGTTTCACTGTTGTTGCCCACGTGCGCATTGAAGTCCCCCAGTAGGACAATGGAGTCTCCAAGAGGAGCACCCTCCAGCACCCCAGTCACAGACTCCAAAAAGGGTGGGTACTCTGAAACATCATTTGGTGCATAGGCACAAATGATGGTCAGGACCCGTTTCCCAACCCGAAGGCATAGGGAAGCAACCCTTTTGTCCACCGGGGAAAACTCCAATATAGAGGCAGCAAGGTGGGGGGATACAAGAATACCCACCCCTGCTCGTCGCCTCTCGCCCGGGGCAACTCCAGAAAAGGCCAAGCTCCAGCCCCTCTCCAGGAGACTGGTTCCGGAACAGGAGCTGTGTGTTGAGGTGAGGCCAACTATATTTAGCCGGTATCTCTCAACCTCGTACACCAGCTCAGGCTCCTTCCCCACCAGAGAGGTGACATTCCACGTACCAAAAGCCAGTTTAGAAAGCTTGGGATCAGTCCGCCAAGGTCTCCGCCTTTAACCGCCACCTAATCCACATAGCACCAGACCCCCATGATCCCTCCTGCAGGTGGTGAGCCCACTGGAGGGCGGACCCATGTAACTCCTTCAGGCTGAGCCCGGCTGGGTCCCATGGGTGGAAACCCGGCCACCAGACGCTAGCCTTCGAGCCCCTCCCCCAGGCCTAGCTCCAGGGTGGGGCCCCGGTAACCCCATACCGGGCGGGGTACACTGAATCCTTGATATAGAATTTATCATGAGTCTGTTAGATCGTTCTTAGTCTGGCCCTTCACCCAGGACCAGTTTGTCTTGGGTGACCCTATCAGAGGCAAATGGACGTAATGGCTGTGGACGTAACCAACGTAAACTGGTGCTGCCGCTGGCCCACCTAGGAGTTGGGGCCATGATAGCCCCACTTTTGAGAGCCTGGGAATGGTGCTTCAGGCGGTGAAAAACCAAAGAACTGGTGCCGCTCTGGCTCCAGTTAAGCACTGGAACCATTTTGGTGGAAAAGACCTAATAGAGAATAAACAGAAAATGGTCACCCACAGCAGGAAAAAAGGTTTGGTGGGCACGGCCCCTAATACTTTTTCTGCAGTGTTTGGCTTCTGGGTTGCCGAGGTGCGTGGCCCTATGGTGTGACCATGCACGTAACTGTGCAGACACGTCTTAAAGGGGCAGTACATGAAAAGCGCCAGATTGATACATAAAATAATATTTAAGAAATTCCTGCATCCACATTATGATCTGAATCACGACCAAAATCTAATCATCTGTTCCCCATGCCATTACACACCTTTTCTGAAAATTTCATCAAAATCCGTTCATAACTTTTTGAGTTATTTTGGTAAGAGACAAACCAACCAACCCACCAACGCTACCGAAAACATTACCTCCGTCCTCGCTTGGTGGAGGTAATAATTTCTGTAAAACTGTTAAAAAGTCTTTTCTCAGTCACCAACAAATGTAAGGAATATTTGTTAGCTGACCCGGAGAAGGTTTTGGCTCAGTTTCTGCTTCCAAACGACTTTTCTTCATCACTGCTGGCTGCCCCCAGATGAAAATCCATACAATAATGATAATAATATGTTTATAATAATAGTAGTAATAATAATATCCATATGTGCACCTGGCACCAGGGCACCTGAGGTCGCAGGTCAGTGATCAATTTTGTTATCGTGTCATCAGACCTGCGACCGTATGTCTTGGACACTCGGGTAAAGAGAGGTGCAGAGCTGTCAACTGATCACCACCTGGTGGTGACTTGGATCCGATGGCAGGGGAGGAAGCCATTCAGACCAGGTAGACCCAAATGTATAGTGATGGTGTGCTGGGAACGTCTGGCTGAGGCCTCTGTCCGGGAGGTCTTCAACTCTTCAACAGCTGAAGTCATTCTATGACACGGTGGTGGCATCAGCCATCACTTTTGGAGTGGTCTGCTGGGGCAGCGGCATTACAGCAGCTGATAGGAAGAGACTGAACAAACTGATCAAGAAAGCTAGCTCTGTCCTGGGGCAGCGCCTTGACCCAGTGGAGGAGATGGGAGAGAGAAGGATGGTGGCTAAACTGTCATCTCTGCTGGAGTCCGAGTTCCACCCTATGCAGGACATACTGAATGCACTGAGGAGCTCATTTAGCAGCAGACTACATCATCCTAGGTGCACAACCGAGAGGTTTCGCAGGTCCTTCCTACCTACGGCTGTCAGACTGTACAACCTAAGCAGGGCTGCTTGCAGAGATAGCAAAAAGACATGACAACCTAATAGTATTGAATGCAAAAGATGCAATAGACTTACACAATGGTCCCGTCCGGTATACAACTAGGAAAATACCGGTCGCTATGGATGGTGAGAATATGTATGGGTACATAATCATACCATGTAGGATAACCAAGTAGACGGTTGTGCTGTTTCATTCCATCTAGCTACAATGCTCCGCACTGTGTGTGTTTATATATTTATATATTTATTCCATCTAGCAACAATGCTCCACGCTGTGTGTGTTTATATATTTACATATTTATTCCATCTAGCTACAATGCTCCGCACTGTGTGTGTTTATATATTTATTCCATCTAGCAACAATGCTCCACACTGTGTGTGTTTATATATTTACATATTTATTCCATCTAGCTACAATGCTCCGCACTGTGTGTGTTTATATATTTATTCCATCTAACAATGCTCCGCACTGTGTGTTTATATATTTACATATTTATTCCATCTAGCTACAATGCTCCGCACTGTGTGTGTTTATATATTTATTCCATCTAGCAACAATGCTCCACACTGTGTGTTTATTTACTCATATATTTATTCCATCTAGCTACAATGCTCCGCACTGTGTGTTTATATATTTATTCCATCTAGCTACAATGCTCCGCACTGTGTGTCTATATATATATATATTATATTTACATGCACATACACTACCGTTCAAAAGTTTGGGGTCACCCAGACAATTATTTTGTGTTTTCCATGAAAATTCACACTTATTTACCACCATGAGTTGTAAAATGAATAGAAAATATAGTCAAGACATTGACAAGGTTAGAAATAATGATTTGTATTTGAAATAATAATTTTTTCCAGATACTCAACCTGCTCAAAGGAAGGTCAGTTTTATAGCTTCTCTAACCAGCTAAACTGTTTTCAGCTGTGCTAACATGATTGCACAAGGGTTTTCTAATCATCCATTAGCCTTCTGACGCAATGAGCAAACACATTGTACCATTAGAACACTGGAGTGATAGTTGCTGGAAATGGGCCTCTATACACCTATGTAGATATTCCACCGAAAACCAGACATTTGCAGCTAGAATAGTCATTTACCACATTAGCAATGTATATTAGATATTAGAGTGTATTTCTGGTTAGTCTAAAGTTATCTTCATTGAAAAAAACAGTGCTTTTCTTTCAAAAATAAGGAAATTTCTAAGTGACCCCAAACTTTTTAACGGTAGTGTATGTATACTCGCTGCACTTGTTTTTCTCTTGCCTTCTGATTGTTGCTCTGAGTCTTGCTATCCCTGTGCTGTTGCAATCCTGGAATTTCCCCATTGTGGGACTAATAAAGGCTTATCTTATCTTAACTCCCACCTCCGGAAGAACTTCAACCACATTCCGAGGAAGTCTGGAGACATGGAGTCTGAATGGGCCATGTTCTCCACCTCTGTTGTTGAAGCGGCTGCCCAGAGCTGTGGCCGCAAGGTCGTCGGTGCAGCTCGCAGTGGCAACCCTCGAACCAAGTGGTGGACACCAGTGGTGAGTGGGGCCATTAAGCTGAAGAAGGAGTCCTATCGAGCTTGGTTGGCTTGTGGGACTCCCGAAGCAGCTGAGGTGTACCGGCAGGATCAAGCGGAGTGCAGCTCGGGTGATTGCTGAAGCAAAAACTCAGGTGTGGGAGGAGTTTGGTGAGGCCATGGAACAAGACTTTCGGTCGGCCTCGAAGAGATTCTGGCAAACTGTCTGGCGGCTCAGGAGGGGGAAACAGCTCCCTGTCCACACTGTGAATGGTGCAGATGGGGCGCTGCTGACTTCGACTGGGGATATCATGGGGCGGTGGAAGGAATACTTCGAGGATCTCCTCAATTCCACTGACACGCCTTCCACAGAGGAAGCAGGGCTTGTGGACGAGGGGGACGACTCGCCCATCACAGGGGCTGAGGTTGCCAAGGTGGTTTAAAAGCTCCTTGGTGGCCGAGCCCCGGAGGTGGACGAGATTCGCCCTGAGTACCTATTTTTTTTCCCCCCATTGTCCTGTCAGGCAGCTGGGTAAGCAGAACAGAGATCTGTCACCCTTATTGTGCCAAAACAGATTTACTTTGCCAAGAGGAGCTTATACAGTACCTAACTATGTACTGTATATTGTAAACTCCTCCTGTAATAACTTTTAATACTTCATTTTAATTATTTTACCCATGGAGGGGAACAGACAAGATAAGATAAGATAAGATAAGCCTTTATTAGTCCCACAACGGGGAAATTCCAGGATTGCAACAGCACAGGGATAGCAACACTCAGAGCAACAATCAGAAGGCAAGAAAAAAAACAAGCAAGCAAGAGCAGCTAATAAACATATGTACGTATTACTATAAAATATATATATATACACACACACACAGACACACAGTGCAGAGCATTGTAGCTGGATGGAATAAATATATGAATATATGAACACACAGTGCAGAGCATTGTAGCTAGATGGAATAAATATGTAAATATATATAAACACCCACAGTACGGAGCATTGCAGCTAGGTGGAATAAATATGCAAGTATATAAACACACACAGTGCGGAGCAATGTAGCTAGATGGAATAATATGTAGATATATAAATATATAAACACCCACAGTACGGAGCATTGTAGCTAGATGGAATAAATATGCAAATATATAAACACACACAGTGCAGAGCATTGTTGCTAGATGGAATGAAACAGCATAACCGTCTACTTAGTTATCCTACATGGTATGATTATGTGCCCATACATATTCTCACCCTCCATAGCGACCGGTATGTTCCTAGTTGTATGCCGGAGAGGACCATTGTGTAAGTCTATTGCATCTTTTGCATTCAAAAAACTATTAGTTTGTTACGTCTTTTTGCTATCTCTGCGAGCAGCCCTGCTTAGGTTGTACAGTCTGACAGCCGTTGGTAGGAAGGACCTACGAAACCTCTCGGTTGTGCACCTGGGATGATGTAGTCTGCTGCTAAATGAGCTCCTCAGTGCATTCAGTATGTCCTGCATAGGGTGGAACTCGGACTCCAGCAGAGATGACAGTTTAGCCACCGTCCTTCTCTCTCCTATCTCCTCCATCGGATCAAGGCGCTGCCCCAGGACAGAGCTAGCTTTCTTAATCAGTTTGTTCAGTCTCTTCCTATCGGCTGCAGTAATGCCACTGCCCCAGCAGACCACTCCAAAAGTGATGGCTGATGCCACCACCGTGTCATAGAATGACTTCAGCAGCGCCCCTTGTACACCAAAAGACCTGAGTCTCCTCAGCAGGAACAGCCTGCGCTGTCCCTTCTTGTAGAGTGCATCAGTATTGTGTGACCAGTCTAGTTTATTGTTCAGATGAATACCCAGGTACTTATAGGATGTCACCATCTCGATGTCTGTTCCCTGTATATTTACTGGTACTGTGAGGGGCTGCCCATGCCTGCGGCAGTCCACCACCAGCTCCTTAGTTTTCCTCGCGTTGATCTGGAGGCAGTTCCGATGGCACCAGTCCACGAAGTCCTGGATAAGCCCTCTGTACTCAGCTTCATCTCCATTGGAGATGAGGCCAACGATCGCAGAGTCATCAGAGAACTTCTGTAGATGGCAGTGTGTTGTGTTGTGTGAGAAGTCCGCAGTATAAAGAGTGAACAGGAAGGGAGCCAGCACCGTTCCCTGGGGGGCCCCCGTGCTACTGATGATCGTGTCGGACACACAGTCCCGGGTTCTCACAAACTGAGGCCGGTTCGTGAGGTAGTCCAGGATCCATGATGACAGGTGCTGGTCCACCCCTGCGCGCAGCAGCTTGTCCTTCAGGATCATCGGTTGGATGGTGTTGAAAGCACTGGAGAAGTCAAAGAACATGATCCTCACCATATTCCCGGGCTTCTCCAGGTGGGACAGAGAACGGTGAAGGAGGAAGATCACCGCATCCTCCACCCCAATGCCATGCTGGTAGGCGAACTGGAGTGGATCCATCGCTGGTTCCACCAGGGGGCGGAGGTGAGCAAGGAGCAGTCTCTCCAGGGTCTTCATCAAGTGGGACGTCAAGGCCACCGGTCTGTAGCTGTTCAGGTCTTTGGGGTGGGAAGTTTTTGGTACAGGTACCACACAAGATGTTTTCCACAGCTGTGGTACCCTCCCCAGTTTCAGGCTCATGTTGAAGATATACGTCACAATCCCACACAGCTGGTCTGCACAGGACTTGAGGAGCTTTGCGCTGATGCCGTCCGGTCCCGGCGCCTTCCTCGCCTTGATCTTCCTCAGCTCCGTCCTCACCTGGGTCCTGGTCAGGGTCAGGATGGGGGGCTGTGTGTTGGGAGTGGGGGGGTGTTGGTAGAGTGGGGAGTGGGCAGCAGGACTTGATTTCTTTAGAGGCAGCAGTGGTTGTTGTGCAGTCAGGGGGGAGGGCGGTTGGTCAAATCTATTGAAAAACAGATTCAGGTTGTTCGCCCACTCCCTGCCCCCTGTGGCCTGGGGGGAGGTATTCTGGAGCCCCGAGATGGTTTTGAGGTTTCTCCAGACCCCGCTGATGTCGCTCTGTTGCAGCTTGTCCTCCATCTTCTTCCTGAAGCTGTCCTTGCCTTCTCTGATCTTTCTCCTCAGCTCCCTCTGTACGGACTTCAGCATCTCCCTGTTCCCCGACCTGAAGATCCTCTTCTTCTCTCTCAGAAGTGTTTTTATCTCAGGGTTGATCCAGGGTTTGTTGTTTGAGTGACGCCGTATGGTCTTGGTGGGAACGGATTTGTCCACACAGAAGCTGAGGTAGCCCGTGAAGGTGTGAATGAGGCCATCGATGTCCTCACCATGTGGATCGCAGAGCTGCTTCCAGGCGGTGGCTTCAAAACAGCCCTTTAGGGTGTCCATTGTCTCCTCAGACCATAACTCCACAGTGTGCATGGCCGGAGGTTGTCTGTGCACTAGGGGTTTGTACACCGGCCGGAGATGAACCAAGTTGTGATCCGATCTCCCGAGTGGGGGTAGTTGTGATGAGGTGTACGCCTCCTTAGTGTTTGCGTAGAATAAATCCAGTGTTTTATTGTCTCTAGTGTGGCATGTGACATACTGGGTGAACGTGGGTAGAATGGGAGACAGTGAAACATGGTTGAAATCGCCTGAGATGAGGAGAAGAGCATCTGGGTGTTCTGTCTGCAGCCTGCTGGTTACTGAATGGATGACGTCACGTGCTGTCCCAGCGTTCGCCGTCGGATTTGCATAAACAACAATGCAGATCACGTGTGAGTGTTCTCTCGGGAGATATGTAGGCCTCATGCTAACAGCTAGCAACTCAATGTCTTTGCTGCAGTGTCGTTGTTTAACAGTGATATGTCCCGGTCTGCACCAGTTGTTGTTAACATACATGATCACTCCACCGCCCCTAGCCTTGCCACTGTCTGGTGTTCGGTCAGCTCGTATCATGTGAAAACCCTCCAGCTCAATGTTAGCATCTGCTGCTAGTTCAGTTAGCCACGTCTCAGTAAACAAAAGGAGAGAGCACTCCCTGTATGTGCTATCATAACGGGAGATAGCCGCTAGCTCATCTAACTTTCCCAGTATCGACCGTACATTTCCCATGACAACAGATGGAAGGGAGGGTCTGTACCTTATATTTTTTGTCCTCCGCCTTACTCCAGCCCGGCAGCCGCGGCGTTTTCGCCTCAGTTCACTCGGTATGTCGAGTTTTTCCAATGGGACCGGGTGGCGGTTGAATGCTAGCAGCTGTTCTCTGCTGTATCGTATCCTGCTATAGACAGTGGCTCCGTCCACCGGCTCAGGAGACATTTAGGACGATCTGTGTGTCCGTGATATAAGTGGGGTGAAAAAAAAAAGTGATCAAAAGAGAGAGGAAGGGAAAAAAAACTCGGAATCGAGCCGCTGTTGCAAAAGGCAGCCGACTGGTGTGGCGCCGAGAGGAGAAAAGACAAAAAGACAAACCAACAACTAAAACAAACAGAAGACAAACTGCTTCTTCCACCGAAGATGTCTCAACACGAGTCTGGTTTCCGCACCTGTTAAAGGAGAGATATTTGTGCATGTGCGTATATATGAGAGCGCACGCAAAATAAGTGTGTGCATGTGAGTGGTTTGTCAGGAAACATAGGAAGAGGGGGGCCGGTCACAGCAGCTCTCCCCCCGGGAACCCCGAGCAGGCAAGGCAGCGTCACCAACCCATAAAGGGCACAAATGTCCGAGGTCAACAAGCCCCAGGAAAGCCAGGCATCCGCCCCCAGAGGGACGATTGAGGGAGGCCAGGCGGTCGGCGTAGCAGGCCCACCCCCCCGGCCCCGCCAACCCCCCACCCCCCAGTGGAGCCAACACCAACCCCCAGACATCAGTAGGCCAGCAACACCACCCCCCGGGCCGGAGACAGGCCTGCACCCCCCACCACGAGCCCCCCCAGGCACCTCCACAGTGGGTCCCCTCTCCCCAGCACCATTGCCACACACCCCGGGGACCCCCATGCCCAAAGAAGTCCCCCCCGCCCAGGGGAGCCCACAGAGCCAAGAGGCACTACCCTTCTCAATCTGGCACCTCCTGACTCGCAGACACACCCATCCCCACACCTTCACACCCACATGCATTCCTCACTCTCACTCACCCAGACCCACTCATTATCTCTCACTCCTGTACCCGTGCAATCTCACCCCTCATTCACCCTTATTTATTAAGGCGGCTGCAAAGCAGATAAAGCGAACCTGAACACGCACTAGCGCACAGCAGTGGCCAGGGAGACCGCTGGCGCAGGCCAGCCCCCCCCCCCCCCCCCCGGCCGACCGCAGCCGTGGCCACAGATGCAGACCCCCACCCTCAGCACCCACCCGAACAACTGATCAGCAGATCACCACAGACGCCCCGAGATGCCACCCGACACGCAAAGTGCCACACAAAACCGACCCATCATCACTACCTCCATTCATCACTCCCTCACTCTCACGTACTCTCTTATTCAGTCCCGCTCTCACTCCCTTGGTTGTATCTATACATTTAGCAGCACCCAGGGATTCTGACAACATGACAGGTCCCAGGCTCCCCACCGGGCCCCCACGCTCCCAGCAGGAGGAAGATATCAAGGGTGGGGTAAGCCCCCCACCCTTGCACATAACATGGTAGGTGTACAGTATGTCGGTTATATGACGTGACTGTGTGTAAATGTGTGGACTACCATAGTGTAGTTAAAATTGGGGGGATGGAGGTTGGAGCACCACTAGCCACTGCGATAGGCAGCAGGGCCCCCATCCCCCCAAGCCCTCAGTGTCCAAAATGCAATTAAAATTGAGGTGAGGGCAGCCCCACTGCACAGCAGAGGTATCCCTTTCGCCTACACAGTGTGGCACACCCCCGCCCCAAAGCTCTAAATGTAACCAAGAAGATGTATATTCCACCCAGAATCAGGGGGAGGGGGAGGGTGGGAAATAAGACTGGGAGGGAGGCGGTCCAAAAGCGAGGCCGTCCCCCCCCCCCCACAAGCCACCTCGCAAACTGGTTCATGAGGCCACCCACTGACCCCAAATCCCAACCCAGGGCGAGGGCCGCCAATGTGAGCAGCCCAGGACCCACCAACATCGCACCCCGGTGCTCCCAGCACCACAAACATGATGGGGTCGCCATTCCCATTCCCACTCATCTTGCACACACAAACATGCACAACAACAATAGTCACAATAGTGAACAATGAGCCAGACCCACATCCCAAGCGACACCCCTGAGCATCCACGCAAGCCCACCGACCACCCACCCCAGACACACACCAACAGCAGCAGGCCGCCCCGCAGCCACAGCCACCCCGGAGCAGCCCGACGGAAACATGGCCACAACCCGCACCAACGGCCCCCCCAACCACCCCCAAGCACAAACACACACCCGACACCAGGGGCAATGCGACAAAGCGCCCCGCCTCGCGCCGGGACAAGCAAGCCCCGAGTCACCAACCCTGATGCCACTAGATGGACTGCTCCACCCCCGCCACACAACGAAGTTCACCTACCCATACACACATCCTCCACCCCCAGACATCCACCCACAGGTAACCGCACCCACCCACACACACACACACACACACACACACACACACACACACACACACCCGCCCACCCTCATGTGCACACATACGTACATGCACACTCACCACCACACATGCCCACCTACACCCACACACAGCCCCATATGCCCACACACAACACACATACCCACTTCCGCACCCATTCACACACACGCCCCCACTCACACCCACTCTCACAGATGTACACACAAGCACATACATGCACACCCACACCCCCAGGCCCCAGTGGATGGGGAGGGCAACCCAGGATCAGAATCAGAATCAGAATCAGATTTATTGCCATTGTTCATGTAGTACACAAATGCAGGATGCAGGCACCTGCCCCAGCGCATCGCCAGGGCCCCAGGGAGGACACAACCCTGCTGCGCCAGGACACACCAGGGCCGGCCTGCACCACCGATGCACACCCGACCCCGGCCCAGGGGGGGAATGCCCCCCCCAGCACCAGGGGCCCAGGGCCAGACCCAGCCCCCCTAAGGAGATGAGGCCAGCTGGCCAGGGGCCACGGCCCACCCCAACCAACACCCCTGGGCCAGACACACAGCCACCCTGGAACAGGCCCCCCGTACACTGGCCCCCCGCGGTCGGGGCGCAGCTAGCTGCCAGAGGCGCCAAGGAGAGCGAACCACTGCCCGCCACCCCTTAGGTTATAAAATTAATAAGTGGGGACCAGAGAGAATTGAATTCAGCCGATTGACTATTTGAGGAGGCAGACATTCTCTCCAGGCTAATACAATCCAATAGTAAGTTATTATAGTGAGTCATGCATAAATTATTTCTTGATTTCCAATTCATGAGGATAGTTACCTCCGCCAGGCCGAAAAGGCCAGGAGGAGGTTATGTTTTTGCCGGGGTTTGTCTGTGTGTCTGTCTGTCTGTCTGTCTGTTTGTCTGTTGGTTAGCAAGATAACTCAAAAAGTCTTGGACGGATTTCCATGAAGCTTTCAGGCATTGTTGGAAATGGTACAAGGAAGAACTGATTAAATTTTGGGGGTGATCCGGATCACCGTCTGGATACAGGAATTTTTTAAAGCATTTTTTTTCAACACTGTGACATACAGCCATTTTCAACATGTGCGCAGGCGCAATGGAGGGCGCTGGTCGTCGTGTCTGCAACACAAACTCCGCGTTCTTCAATGTTTTAGGCACAAAAGCACGCGGAAAACATTGCTGGCCTGGGCCCGCCAGCGTGCCTGTGTTTGCGCGCAACTGCAAAACCTCACACGGCCAGCTGTCCGCCGACGGATTCTTTGGCAGAAATTCCCCGGCCAGCCATAGGAGCTGCGCATTTGGCAGAAATTCACCGGCCAGCCATAGGCGCTGCGCAAAAACGAGCTCTCTGCCGGCGAAGCTTCTAAATTCTCGTTTGCCGCAGAGCGCAACCCCAAAATAATATAATATAAAACCCACGGCAACCTGTCTACCCAATTTGCATCCGTCAGTGCAGGAGATGGACACAACAGCAACACTTCAGTTTATTACCTCCGCCAAGGAGGCAATGCTTTTACTACTGAACCACTAATCCTATCACTATCAGATTGATTGTCATTGATTAATTGTGTGTTTATTGCACTGTCCCTGTCAAATAAACAAATAATCATTGTGAATCCAATTGCTAGTCATATGTTTACATGCTCAAGGAATCTGAAAACGTACACACAAACACTGTATGGGGGAATTGTGGCGCTTGGCGGAGGTCTGCACTCTCCGAGTGCTTTTCTAGTTTTCTTTGTGATGCATAAGGCGGTGAGAACCACGTGTGACATCCTTGCCTCTATATTTAATTCACTTAAATCACCTAATATGCAAAGTGTGTGTGAGGATGGGACACTATACCCAAGCCATGCTGACAGGTCCTCACATGTCTTCAACCAGAACTTTTGAACCAGTGCACAGGACCACATAGCATGCATATAGCTATCCAGGACGTTGCTGGTGCAGTAGAAGCACATATCGGTGTGACTCAGGCTCATTTTGAACATCCTTTGTCCTGTGTAATGAATTCTATGTAGAACTTAATACTGTATGAGTTGTAAATTAGAGTTTTTAGTCATCTTAAAAGTGTTTAAACATATTTGTGTCCAGAAGCTTTCATCCTTATTGATTGAGAAGTCTGTCTCCCATTTTGATATTGGAAGAGATACTGACTCATCCAGTTTTGATAATAGTCTGTATATTTTCAATATCAGTTTAGGGAAACAAAGATTTAGTAACTCTACCACCTTAACTGGTACCTCTAAATCTGTCTGATTAAAATTGAATCTTGCTTTTATTATGGATTTAAGCTGTTGGTACTCAAGAAACTTTTTATTGCTGATATCGTACTATGACATTAATTCCTGAAATTGGATAAAATTTCCCCCTTGAATAAGATGCTCTAAGTTTTTTATTCCCTTCTCTTGCCTTAGTGGAAAGTTTAACGTCCTTTTATGTTGCAAGATAGCAGGGTTATTCCAAATGGATTGAGTTTACAGGGGACAAGCAAAGACCCCGTTATTTTTAAAAATTTCCACCAAGCTGTCAGAGAGCAGCAGATATTAATGCTTTTAAAACAGTCATGGCGTTTAATACAGGGACTCATAAAAGGTAAGTCAGAGATATTTTGCGATCCACAGAGAAGTCTGTTCAGCATCTAACCATGGGTTACCTAGTGGGGTTGATTTTGTCCATTTAGAAACAAACTGCAATCTATTGGCTAAGAAGTCATTAAAAAAATTTGGTAGCTCTAAACCTCCACACTCTTTTGCTTTTTGTAGAGTCTTTAGACTGATCCGTGATGGTTTATCCTTCCATAAAAATTTACTTATATTTGAGTCTAAAGACTTAAACCAGGCCATAGATGGTTGGGTAGGAATCATTGAAAACAAATAGTTGATTTTAGGAAGGACCATCATTTTAATGGTTGCAACTCTTCCTATTAGTGATATACAGTAGGTAGTGTCCTCCAGCGCATAAGGTCGTCATGTATTGTTTTTACAAGGGGAATGTGATTGAGTCGTAATAACTCTGAGAGCCTGGGGGAGATATCTATTCCTAAATATTTAATATTGCCTGACTGTATTGGAATAATAGATGTATTTGAGAAATTACAATTTATAGGTAAAACTGTAGATTTACCCGTTAATAGAGTAGTCCAACAATGATGAAAACTGATCAATGAGCGCCACTGTCTGAAGAAGAGATCTTTGTGAGTTTTTAAGGAAAATCAATACATCATCAGCATAAAGACTTATCTTGTGTTCTTTTTCTCCAGTTTGAATACCTCTGATAACAGCATTCTGTCGTCGTATGGCTGCTGCTCATGGTTTGATAAAGATGGTAAAAAGTAAGGGAGAGAGTGGACAACCCTGCCTAGTACCTCTCTGGAGATTGAAGCTTCGGGAGGTCTGATCATTTGTTCAGACAGACACAGTTGGACAGCTATATATAAAGATAAAATTGTAATTTCTAAGTTATTGATCTTACAGTAGTCTATTAAATTAAATAGCCTGTGTGTGTTATTAGCCGAGTGCCTACCCTTAATGAAACCTGTTTGATCTGGATGTATAATCACCGGAATTATCCTTTCCAGCCTTTTGGCGAGAGCTTTGCAAATTATTTTAAGATCAGCATTCATAAGTGAGATGGGATGGTAGCTGGATGGAAGCGTAGGTTCTTTTCCAGGTTTAAGGAGCAGAATAATACTAGCCAAGTTCCTATTTGGAGGGATTACATTATCTTTTTTAATTTGATTCAACATTTTAAAGAAAGTAGGTGCCATCACAGACCAGAATTCTTTATAAAATTCTACTGGAAAACCATCTGGTCCCAGAGCTTTGTTGTTTGGGATGTGCTTAAGTGCCTCCTGGAGTTTGGACACCAGAAGAGGTGCATCCAGAGCTGCAATCTGTTCATTATTTAATTGTGGTAAGTTAATATCACTCAAAAATTTATTTATCTCTGAGTCAGATGGGTTAATTTGAGATCAGTAGAGGTTTTCATAAAACTTTCTGAAGGAGTTATTTATTTCTTCAGGCTCATGGGTAATATTTCCAGTCATATCCTTAATAGAGTGGATAGTTGTTTTTTCTTTGTTCAATCTAAGCTGGTTCGAAAGATATCGCCCCGATTTATTACTGTGTTCAAACTTCTCAAGACACAGTCTTTGTATTAAAAACTGTGTTCTTTTGTTTGTAATTTCTTGTAATTCCAGCTTTAATTTTCTCAGATTGTTAAGTGTCTGTTCCTGTGGAGAAACGGCACAGGTCGTCTCCAGTAATTAATTTTCTGTTCTAACTCCAGTACCAGTGCTTTTTCTTTTTTATTCTTATACAAATAGTAAGAGATTATTTTACCTCACATGACCACTTTTGCTGCTTCCCAAAGAACACACGGGGATATTCCTGGCACATCATTATATTCCAGATATGATTCCCACTCTTTATTAAAGTATGTAATGAAGTCTTTGTCTTTTAGTAGTAATGTATTAAATTTTCAGCTCCTAGTTTTCCTTAAAGCTTTCTTATTTACTAGTGTAAGAGATACTCGATGATGATCGCTAATAGCTTGATTTGAGCATATTTCAGTGTCTGTGATGTCCCTCACAATAGAGTTACTGGTTAAGAAGAAGTCTAATCATGAATGTGAATTATGAACTGATGGAAAACAAGTGTATTCCCAAAGAGTTGGGTGAAGAGAACGCCATTCATACCAGACCAAAATCATTCATCAGAAAAAATCTCCATTGCAGCTGTGGCACAGGTGTAGTGTGGCCAACTACTGATTGGAGGCTCAGGGGTTCGATTCCCGGTCTATCTGCAGTCTGCATGTCAAAGTGTCTGTGAGAAAGACACTGAGCCCCCAGTTGCTCCTGGTGGGTCAGGCCAGCGCCCGTGTATGGCAGCTCCATCGTCATCATCGTGTGAATGGATGGATAGCAGGATCTGTAAAGCCCTTCGGTCATCTAGAAATGAGGAAAAAGCGCTATATAGGTGAACGCCATTTACCATTGAAATGAGTGGCAAGGGCAAAATTATCTTTTGATCCTGATCAAATTTTGCCACGAGTTACATATATGTTTGTCAATTTAAAAGATAATTTTCCACGTAATTTAAGTTGTCGGCTGTTGTATAATAACGGACTAATATTTAGTTTTTGTTTAAACGATTAGCGGACAACAACTCCTGTCATCCCACATTACTCAACACAATCATGAGATTACTGAAATGTCACCTCCTGTTTCCTGACTGATGAAAGAAGGATCCCAAGAGGAGAAAAACAACACAAAGGTTTTGTTTTGTATTGTGAGACCTCCAGCTGATCCAGAGGACTGTTAGTTACTTCACCGTGGGCGCACTTTGAACACGTTACGTCAGGTACGTGCCTCTGTGTTTGTCGTCTTTTAATTTACATATTTGCATAACCTTATACCTTAACAGTTAGACAACAACCTACACTGTTATTTACGTGGAAAATTATCTTTTAAATTGACAAACATCATATATGTAACTTGTGGCAAAATTTGATCCGGATCAAAAGATAATTTCGCCCTTGCCATTCATTTCAATGGTAAATGGCGTTCACCTATATAGCGCTTTTTTTCTCTAGATGACCGAAGGGTTTTACAGATCCTGCTATCCACCCATTCACACGCTGATGACGGCAGAGCTGCCATACACGGGCGCTGGCCCAACCCACCAGGAGCAACTGGGGACTCAGTGTCTTTCTCAAGGACACTTCGACATGCAGACTGCAGACAGAGTGGGAATCGAACCCCTGAGCCTCCAATCAGTAGTTGGCCACACTACACCTGCGCCACAGCCGCAGTGGAGATTTTTTTTCTGATTTAAGGTCCCATGTGTGCAAGTGGGGGGGGGGGGGCATGACTTAGGCTCTCTATTACTTGTGTTTAATTAAAGTGCATTTGTTTATGGTCTGGTTCCATGAGTATTAAGTAATTTTCAGGTTTTCAAAGGGTGTGTTGTAATATTCAAGAGAAAAAAGTTAAACCAGTTATGACTGCAAAATAAAATAAGATTTGTGTGTGTGTGTAAGCACTTAAATGTTTGCAAATTACTGGTTTACTTTCTGTTAGTGATCATGTTTGCATAGGCTGCATGTTTTAAAATGCTTGTTAAGGCTGTGATGAAGGAGTGTTATTCATGTGTAATGAAGACCTGTGAGAGTCCATTACATTGTTTTGTAACTGCATCACATGTCAATGTTACAAGAATGAACCAGTAGATTCATGTGACTGCTAACCCTGTCCTCACCTGAAACCAACTGCTGATTCCTGTTTCTGAAGAACTTTTTTTTTTTCTTCTAAAGCAACAACTTCCTCTTTGGATTTAGTATGAACAGAAATCTTTTCATATTGCCTCAACACACGTACTTAATAAAAGTAGGTTGTATGACAAAATTAAAAAGACAAGCTTCAAAATGTGTTAACTGGTCATGACAAATATCAGAAACATGACGTGTAGCGTCATTATGAATATGACGCTACACGCCATATAGAATGGATCTATATGGCAAGATGGCGCCGTTGTGTGTGGCTGGACGTCTGCCTGTGCTATGTCTTATGTGTTTAGTTGTCTTCTTGTTTCTAGCTCAGAACGTGTCATCCCTACTGGTTTATGATCGCCTGACTCTTCTAAATATTCGCAATTCTGTGGTCAAATTTTCGACCTATGAATTTAATGGTCAGCCTCCTCCGCCTCTGCTGGCGTCTATACCATCCTATCTGAGATGTGCACCCAGCGGACTGCTTCGGAACAGCCGCCACAAAAGACGCCGCAAAAGACGAGGTCGGAGAGGCGGAGTATCATGCAGACTGAGGGCTTACCTGGCTTCTTCTTCAACTCACAACCCTCATCAACTGCTGACTGTACTCTCGAGGAAGCGTATCGGTTTTGACGTACGACAATCCATGGATTACCGCTACCGATGGCTGTTGCCGACTGTCCCAGAGGCTGGATACCCACTTCCCTGCCGCCGGCCCGTTTGGATTCGCAGAAGGGGCTGCGCACCAGAAAATCTTCACCTGATCAGTCATGCTTCCCAGCGGGCTGATCAGTGTTTGATCCGCATGGCTCTGATTAACACCAGATCCATCTCAAATAAGACTTTTATTCTAAATGACTTTTTTACTTCACATTCCTTGGATTTTCTTCTGATGACAGAAACATGGGTTAAACCAGGTGAGACCGCCGCCTTCTCTGAGCTCCTCCCTCCCGGCTGTTCTTTCTTCAGCTCCCCGCGAGCATCTGGTCGGGGTGGAGGTCTGGCTTCTGTTTTTAACGACAGTTTTAAATGTCGCCTTCTCTCCACAAATACTTATTCCTGCTTTGAGCTGCAACTATTTGTGGTGGATCTCACAGGTCCTGTGTTATTTGCTGTTGTCTATCGTCCTCCAAAATATAATAAGGACTTCATTAATGAGTTTTCTGAATTTTTGGCAGATGTTATGCCAAAATATGACAAACTTTTGATCTGTGGGGACTTTAATATTCATGTATGTTGTCCATCTGATCAGCTGGCATCTGATTTTAAAAGACTGTTGGCGACATTTAATTTAGATATTTTAGCAGACAAACCAACACACCGTCTTGGTCACACTCTGGACCTCATTATCGCTGTTGGACTATCAGTCTTTCTCAAAGAAATTTCTGAGTCTGTCATCTCAGATCATTTCCCCATCATTTTTGAACTGCTGACCCCTTCATCACCCAGCAAGCCTGTGGCTCCATCATGCTGGCGTCGCATCATCACTTCTTCAACACCAGAGGAGTTTTCTGCTGCTTTTAGGGATTCACGGTTTTTTGCCTTGAATGGACTCGTTTCCCCTTCCCATCCGGATAATATTCTTTCCTCCTTTCATACCACCTGCTCTGGGATTTTGGACTCTATTGCCCCATTTCGGCTTAAAAAGGCTAAACCGAAAACAGATCCCTGGCTAAATGACACTACCCGTGCCATTAGACAGCGGGTCAGGCAGGCTGAACGGAGATGGAAAAAGGACAAATTACATGTGTCTCTGGGAATTTTTAGGGATTGTCTTGCTGATTACCAGAGGACCGTGCAAAAGGCAAAATTTCAGTATCTCTCTGATATTATTTCTAGCAGCAGTCACTGTCCTAGAGTGCTATTTAACACAATTAACTCTTTTATAAATCCATGCACTCAGACTGTGACAGATGATTCGTTTACAACATGCGAGACTTTTCTTCATTTTTTTATTGATAAAGTGGACTCTGTCGTCGTCGTCGGCCTCCGTCGGTCTATGATGACCATGGAAGAGAATCCTAAACGTCTACTCTGCTGGAACAGCACCGCCTGTGGCTGAACAGGCCGATGCGCGAATGACAGTCCCTGTCACACAGGTCACACTTGTGGGTGGTCTCCGTGCTGCTGGGTCTGTGGCGGTTCTTCCTGCGGGTCCTTTTTTCATTTGCTGCAGCAGTCAGTCTCTCTTCACCCGCCTTGAGCTGTCTGGTCAGGGTGCCTCTCCATTTGCAGCGGTTCGTTGCAAGGTCCTCCCAGCGCTCTGTGTTGATATCCAGGGCCTTCATGTCTCTCTTGCAGACGTCTCTAAAGCGCAGCTGTGGGCGGCCAACGTCTCTCCTGCCAGTTGCCAGTTCTCCATAGAGGACGTCTTTGGGGATTCTGCCATCCTCCATACGGTGAACGTGGCCTAGCCAGCGGAGCCTGCGCTGCCTGAGTAGAGTGAACATGGAGGGAAGGCCGGCGCGGGACAGGACTTCTGTGTTGGGCACTTTGTCCTGCCAGGATATGTCCAGGATGTGGCGAATGCAGCGCAAGTGGAAGGAGTTCAGTCTCTTTTCCTGCCGGGCGTATGTTGTCCACGTCTCACTCCCATAGAGCAGTGTGCTGATGACGCAGGCGTTGTACACTGCCATCTTCGTCTTGACAGAGAGTTTGGGATTCTCCCACACTCGTGTGGTGAGGCGAGCGAGTGTGAAGGCTGATTTTCCAATCCTCTTGTTGATCTCTGTATCAAGGGAGAGGTTGTTGCTGATCGTGGACCCCAGGTACGTGAACTGATTCACGACCTCCAGCTCGTAGTCATCCATGGTGATGGTTGGTGGTGCTTCCGTGCCTTGCGCCAAGACGTTAGTCTTCTTCAGGCTGATGGTAAGCCCGAAGTCCTTGCATGCCTGGGAGAAGCAGTCCATCAGGGTCTGAAGCTCCTGCTGTGTGTGGGTTGCGACTGCAGCGTCGTCTGCGAACAGCATGTCTCTGATTAGAGCCTCGCGTACTTTGGTTCTGGCTTTCAGGCGGGCGAGGTTGAAAAGCCTGCCGTCAGATCTTGTGTGCAGGTAGATTCCCTCTGTTGCTGTGCTGAAGGCATGCCTCAGGAGCATAGCAAAGAAAATCCCAAAGAGGGTTGGCGCAAGTACACAGCCCTGTTTCACTCCGCTGCGTATGTTGAAAGGCTCTGAGACGTTGCCATCGTGCTGCACTATCCCCTGCATGTTGGTGTGAAACGATTCGATGAGGCTTTGCAACTTTGGTGGGCATCCTATCTTTGGCAGGATCTTGAAAAGGCCCTCTCTGCTGACCAGATCGAACGCTTTGGTGAGGTCGATGAAGGCGACGTACAGAGGCATGTTCTGTTCTCTGCATTTCTCCTGGAGTTGGCGGATGGAGAATATCATGTCTACCGTCGATCGCTCAGCGCGGAAGCCACACTGAGACTCGGGGTAGACACGTTCGGCAAGCTTCTGTAGACGAACGAGAACAACTCGTGCGTAGACTTTGCCAACAACGCTGAGGAGGGAAATGCCCCTGTAGTTGTTGCAGTCGCTTCTCTCCCCTTTGTTTTTGTAGAGGGTGATGATCTTGGCGTCCCTCATGTCCTGTGGTACGGCACCTTCCTTCCAGCACTGGCAGAGGACGTCATGCAATGGCAGCAGTAGGGCGGTCTTGCAGTGCTTGATCAGGTCAGGGGGTATGCCGTCGTTGCCGGGTGCCTTGCCAGCGGCCAAGCTATCAATGGCCTTACTGAGTTCGTCGATGGCTGGCTCGGCGTCAAGTTCGTCCATGGATGGCAGGCAGTCGATGGCATCAAGGGCCGACGGTGTCACGGTGTTCTGTCTAGAGTAGAGGTCGGAGTAGTGTTCCACCCATCTCTCCATCTGCTTGTTCTTCTCTGTGATCATCTCCCCAGTGGAAGATTTGAGGGGGGCCGTCTTGCTCTGAGCCGGACCAAGTGCTTTCTTGATGCCATCGTACATACCACGGATGTTCCCTGTTATGGCAGCGGTTTGAATGTCTTGGCTGAGCTGAGTCCAGTACTCGTTGGCACAGCGCCGAGCAGTCTGCTGAACTTTGCTTCTCACAGTCCTGAGAATCTGGAGATTCTTCTCGTTTGGGTACTTCTTGTACTCAGCAAGTGCTGAGCGCTTGGCTTCAATGACGGGGGTCATCTCGGTCAACTTGGCATCAAACCAGTCCCGGGACTTCGAGGTCTTCCTCCCAAAGGTAGCCAAGGCTGTGCGGTAGATGGTGTTTCGCAGCTCTTCCCACTTCTGCTTTGCAGATTCTCCTCCTTGTGGTACACCAAGTTCCTTCTCAAAGGTGGAGGCAAACTGCTCAACAAGTTCTGGTTGGGCCATCTTGCTGATGTCAATCCATGCCTTTCCAGGTTGTCTAGCACGATGGAATTTCTTCAGCTGCAGCTTCACCTTGCAACACACCAATGAATGGTCTGTGTCGCAATCTGCACTCTGGAACGAACGGGTGATTAGCACATTCTTCAGTGAGGTGCGCCTGGTCAGGATCAAGTCTAGCTGGTGCCAGTGCTTTGAGCGCGGATGTTGCCAGGAAACCTTGTGTTGGGGCTTGGTCTTGAAGAACGAGTTTGTGATGCACAGATCGTGATATGTGCAGAACTCGAGCAGCCGCTGTCCGTTGTCGTTCATTCTGCCCACGCCAAAAGGTCCAAGACAGGAGGGCCAGGAGTCGTGGTCAGCACCCACTCTGGCATTGAAGTCTCCAAGGAGAATGAGTTGTTCAGAGTTGGGGATGATCCTGACAGTTGTTACGAGATTCTCGTAGAACTCGTCTTTTGCCTCTGGTGTGGCTGTCTGTGTTGGGGCATACACACTGACGAGGGTGACTGGGCCTTCAGTGGTGTTCAGGCGGAGGGTGAGGAGTCGTGCAGAGCCAGTGCTGCCCGGTTCCACCATCTTCAGCAAAGTGTTCTTCCCTGCGAAGCCCACTCCGTGTTCCCTGTGTTCGTCACTGCCCTTTCCCTGCCAGTAGAACGTGTAGTCCTTCTCTCTCAGTGTGCCTGCATCAGCTAACCGTGTTTCCTGGAGAGTGGCGATATCCACTCCCAGTCTCTTCAGCTCATTATTGATGATGGCAGTCTTCCTGGTGTCGTTGATGTCCTTGAGGTTAGCAGCGAGTCCTGTCATCATAGTGCGGACGTTCCAAGTTCCCAGTTTTAGAGTTGGTCTCTTTTGTTTTATTGTCTTGCCTGGTGCGAAGGTTCTCAGCCTGCTGTTTGGATGTCTCCTTATCCCCATGCACCCAATGAGGAAAGCAAGCTGTGGCGGGACAACACCTTATTGGCTGGGGGCTGCCCAGCTTGAGGCGGGCGGTAGCTGTCCAGTGAGATCTGATGATCCCTCCCACCGTCGGGAACAACCCCTGGCGCCACGCTCTACGCCAATTGAGCAGTGGCTTATAACCGGTAACTGTCATTCCCCGTGTTTTGTCTACGCCAAAGGCGAAGCTGGAGTGTCCTCTCCAGTGATCCGGTGTTCTACCTTCCAGCGTTGGGCGTTGGTAGGATTCAAGCCTGGGCAGGAAGATATGGAGGACAAGATGTTGCCCATGCAGCATGTCCCCCCTCTCCACGTCACTGATGAATCCAAAGGAACAGCAGGGCTGCTACAGTTTGGCACCAGCGCCGTTGCAGGAGCTGCCAGAACGATGTTGAGCACAACATAGAACTGCCTTAGGGGCTCCGACTCCGGATTTTTCCTCAGGGTTGACTCCCGAAGCCTTTCCCGTGACTGGGTATGCCGCAAGGCAGCAGAGGTTTGAAATCAGGGTTTACCTTCCCCTAGATGGGCTACCTTCCCAGGTTGACGAGCCACCATCTACCCGAAGCATCTGGTTTTAAGGCGCCAGAGATCCGCCCTCGCCCCTTCTCCTATTAGTAAAAGCAGTTCCGCCGGGCTTAGAGACTAAACCACACGGGCAGGCTAGGAGTTGGACTTAGTTGTCAGAGGCTTTTCGAGACGCACGCCGTAAGGAGCATTTTATGAGCACTGGGAGCTTAACCCCAGTGCCGCTCCTGGCTATGACAACCTTGGAACCGGACTCTGTCAGACGAGTTATTAATAACAGTTTTAATGGAAGCTTGTCTAGTGTCCCGGGTTACTCTGCTGTGCTTGAACAGTTTGAGTTGGTCTCTTTATCATCACTAGCTGATATTGTAAGGTCTCTGAAGCCGACAAATTGCTCACTGGATGTTGTTCCCGCTGGAATCCTGAAAAGGGTTTTTAATACTGTTGGGCCTGGTCTTTTGGTTTTTATTAATTCCTGCCTTAGTTCAGGATTTGTCCCACCTGCTTTTAAACATGCTGTGGTTAGGCCCCTTCTTAAAAAACCTCACCTTGACCCTTCAGTTTTATCTAATTTTAGACCCATTTCTCATTTGCCCTTTTTATCTAAAGTTTTAGAAAAAGTTGTTTTTATACAGTTGCAGTTTTTTTTAGAAGACAATTCTATTTTTGAGAAGTTTCAATCTGGGTTTAGGTCTCGTCACAGCACTGAGTCTGCCCTGCTTAAGGTGCACAATGACATTATGATGTCTGTTGATGCCAAATGTCCTGTGGTCTTAGTGCTGCTAGATCTTACAGCAGCCTTTGACACTGTGGACCATACTATCCTTCTGTCACGCCTGAATCACTATGTTGGCATCCATGGCACTGCACTTAAGTGGTTTGAATCCTACCTTTCTAATAGAACTTTTTCTGTAATGATTGGTGACATGTCCTCTTCTAGTGCCTCTCTCTCCTGTGGGGTTCCACAGGACTCTATTCTTGGCCCTATTCTGTTTTCATTATATATGCTGCCACTCGGGTCAATAATAGCCAGGCATAACATGTCTTTCCACTGTTATGCAGACGATTTGCAGCTTTATTTACCTTTGAACCCAGAACAAACAAACTCACAAAGTGTTCTATTGGATTGCTTCATTGATATTAAGTTGTGGTTAAGCCAAAATTTTCTCCACTTAAATGAAGAAAAAACAGAATGTATTGTGTTTGGGGATACTGTAACGGCTGGCTTTGGTACCCTCTCTTTAAGGCTCAGTTCAGCTGTCAGAAATTTGGGGGTGATTTTTGACAGCCATTTAAAATTTGATAAACAGATTGACAATGTAGTCAAAATGAGCTTTTATCAATTACGTTTGTTATCCAAAGCCAAACCATTCCTGAGCCGTCATGATCTTGAGATAGCCATCCATGCTTTAGTCACGTCTCGACTTGATTACTGCAATGCACTTTATGTTGGCATCTCTCAGTCTTCTCTTGGCCGCCTTCAACTTGTGCAAAATGCAGCGGCCCGTCTTTTGACCAACACACCTAGGCGAGAGCACATTACTCCGATCCTTTTTTCACTTCATTGGCTTCCAGTCCATTTTAGAATTAATTTTAAACTTTTGCTTTTTGTTTTTAAAGCTCTTAATGGCCTTGCTCCGGTTTATATGTCTGAGACTTTGACTGTCCGTGACCAAGGCAGAGCTTTGAGGTCATCCAATCAGCTTTTGCTGGATGTGCCTAGGTCAAGGTATAAACATTGGGGTGACCGAGCCTTTTCTGTTGCTGCCCCCAGGCTCTGAAATAATCTCCCCCCTGACCTACGTGCTATCTCTGACCTGGCCCTTTTTAAATCTGAACTTAAGACATATTTGTTTAGGATGGCTTTTAATACCCAGTAGTGGTGATATTTGTCTTGGCATTTGTTTTTATTTTATTTTTAGGTTGTTTTTGTTTATGTTATTTGTTTTTAATGCTCTGTGTGTTTTTAATGCTGTTTATTTTTTGTAAAGCACTTTGGTCACCTACGGGTTGTTTTAAAGGGCTATATAAATAAAGTACATTACATTATGTCATATGTAGTGCAAGAAATCCATGCAGCAGTATGCAAAAATTCAGCCACCCCACATATTTTTTATTGAAAATATGTCAGATGTCTCTGTAGGATGTGCACAAAACTGCATTATTGCCAGCAAACATTAATAGACATATAATTTTTATTTTATAAATTTAACAAAAATAATATATATTTTTGCGAAAGGGCAAGAATCCGGGCTTCACTGAAGAAGCCAAATAAAGAGAATCAGCAAAATAAGCCATTTGTCAAGGAATGTCCAAAATTTTGTAAAGAGCTGCAGCTAAACCGATGAAAACAGAAATGTGTCCACCTCGTGGTGTCACGTGTGTGTTGCGTAAACGGTGAAACTGACAACAAAACAACACTTTATAGAAATAAAACCAAACCTAAATCCGTCTACGTAAAAGGGGAGAACATTCTGAAAACTTACTCAATGACGATGGCAGCAGCTTCTTTCATGAAATTCACGTTGAAGACTTTGGACAGAGGCATCCATCGCACCTCTGGGTCTTCGTCCAGGCTGATGTTGACCGTGGGGGGCGCAGCAGTCTGTGCCCGGCACGGCAGCCCCACACCCAGCAGCAGCAGCAGCAGCAGCAGCACCGCTGTCCGCTCCATGGTAAGACACAGCCCGGAGAGTCAGGACGGGACAGAGTCCTCTCCTTCTGTCCTCCTGTCGGGCCGGAACGATACACACATTTCCGCTGAGATTTTCAAAACAAAAGCTTCAGAACAGCGTAACACGGAAGTATCGCGATAATAGAAGCGCCTTCAAAGTGCTGTGGGATACTACACATTTTGTTGGGATACATCCGCTTTATACCTGGGGGTGCCGCTGTTGGAACGATTATGGGCTGAACTTCCGGTTTCGGCTGAAGTGCTAAATCAGTCAGCAAGCGTGGAGTAGTTGGGCATTTAAAAAGTTTTTCAAATTAATTTTAATGTATAGTCCACATACGTGTTTTGCACCCAAGTGGCAGCTAATTTCAGCACTTCTAGTTGTATTTTTTGAACGTTTTGGCATAGTTGTGGTACTTGTTGCTGGTGTTCGTGGTAGTACCATAGACTAAGGGTGCGGTCGGATACGTCACTTCCGGTTAGTAACACATCGCCGCCATCTTAACTCGGTGAAAACAAACCTGTTACCAAGCCTTGTCGAGTGCAGTGTTTTGACTTTTTGTCATGGCCTATGACTACATAGAAAAGCTTGATGAGTCAGCCAGGCTACGTTATCAGGAGAAGCTGACAGCAAGTGGACTGACAGATTGCCCATACAAGCTACCAGCCAGAAAATGGGTTAATGACCCGACCAGGTGGCCGGCTGTGCAGTGGCCGGATGTGTACAGCTACTTGATCGACACCCCTGGTAAGCATATTTGCTTCAACCCATATTAACATGATTAACCCTCTTACATGTTTTGAATGTTTTTAAGGAAAGGCCCCTATGGGTAACATGACCAATCCATTAAATATCAGGGCAGCACAGGAGTAATTCTTAAAAGAAATAATTAAACAAGAAAATGTGCACTGATGCTAAACACTGCTCAGGTGCGCTTGTGTTGGATCGAAATAAGTGCAGGCGGACACGAGTGAAGTTTAAAAGGGTGCTTCATGCATTCAGTCAACTTATATACCCGGCTAATGCATGCATGGCACATTAGCATCACAGTAGACAGCAGGAAAGCATATACATTTGCATTAGTCACACATATCAGGCGCAGCATTACTGGCGCCGGGATTCCTCTCTGTTCCAGAGCCGCAGAAGGTGCGAGGCGCATCTATAACGATCAGTAATTGCTCACGCTGAGCGCTCTGCCAGCTCGCTGTGGGAGTCACACGAGGTGTTCCTCTTTTCCCGTATATTTTTCTTTTTGGCGTACAGAAATGGCAATACGCCCGTATTTGCTAAAATTGCATTTTCCCCGTATTAAAATATGGCGAAACTGTTTTTGTCACCTCTTTCATTAATGGCCAGCCCCTTTGTTGCACTATTTACTACAGTCTACAGTTAAATTAGTCAGGCTGACTGCACATAGAGAGGTCTGTATTGTTGAGTGAAAAGGGAATCAGTCATGCATTTCCATAGACGAAATGTCCGTCTCTGTTTACAATACAGAGAGGCTTGTGTCGGCGGCTAGCATTTTCAAAACGTGACCCATCAAGTGGCAACTAATTAAACTAACACAATATCACTCAATTACCTGATATAGGACGTGATGAGCTGAATATAATGCACTACGACGGGCTGGACAAGCTTGACTGGGTCACGGCAGCTGCCTGGGACTAGGTCGCCACTGAATTGTTTTCACCTAGTACGGCGTTGCCATGTGGGTTGCTAACCGGAAGTAGGCCAAATGCCCGGATGCCCGACTGCGCCCATAAATGGAGGCTTCTCACCGGCAATGCACTGAAAACTAAGGACACAAACAAGGACTGTTGGTGTGATCGGTGGTACAGACGCAAGAATACCAGGTATGTTTTAACTTGTATGAACGTCACAGATCTGACGTTTATGAGTCATATATGTCACCAGATGCAAGGCTGCATGAAGTAAAATAATAAATAAAAAATAGTAACTGTTTGCTTCCTATGGCTTAATGACTTAAGAAAGATAAATATTTTTTTGGGGGGGGGGGGGGTGGCATTCGTTGCACTGCCTTGGAACGATATGGACTTCAGCATGCATTAATTTTTCAATTATCACAAAATATTGGTCAATAAAATTTTGAACAATTGTCAGAAAAGATCTGTACGTGTTAAATTAAATAACAAGCATTCATAACATGTCTGCAGCATGAGCATTTTAATTTTGGGGTAAAACAAACAGCTGCAGCCGTCTGCATTTACCCTGACATTAAAACACCCAAGCACGGTGTTGTGGTTCTTTGTGACTGACTAGATTCTGCGTCTGCTCTGAGGAAAATCTGATTATGTCTAACATATTTTAACAAAATGCAGCCGACTTTATTGCAGTGGAGACATTGATATATGTAAGAGCTTTTTTTTGTTTACAACATTAGCATCTTAACAGCGCCGCTAACAAACGGAGCTACTGTCTGCCAGGCCACTTTTTAAGGTCATCTTCTCATCCCTCGACAGTCGTGGGAAGTGGTATGATTATGTTACTGTTCTGAGGTGCAAAAGGCCGTGTTCCTGCATTTCTGATGCCGAAGTCATTGTTTTTTAACAAGGAAAAGTGTCCCGTTTCAGTGACAACTATATGTTCTAAACTAGTACCGGAAGTTGCGCCCTGAATTCACGCAAGGCATCATGGGGCCTGGGAATAAGGTGGATACCAAATACATACAAGTCAGGGGGAATATCGGGCACATTATGGGGGACCCATGCTGTGGTATTCATCTCAGACTGAAAGACATGGAGATGCAGTAATTTCCTCTGACGGAAGAGCATGGGGATTAAAGGGCTGGGGGTCAAAAGGAATTGTCATGCGTGAATGAAATGCAGGAACTCGGGTAGCAGGGACATGTGAGTTTCGTCGGCCTCCGTCGGTCTATGATGACCATGGAAGAGAATCCTAAACGTCTACTCTGCTGGAACAGCACCGCCTGTGGCTGAACAGGCCGATGCGCGAATGACAGTCCCTGTCACACAGGTCACACTTGTGGGTGGTCTCCGTGCTGCTGGGTCTGTGGCGGTTCTTCCTGCGGGTCCTTTTTTCATCTGCTGCAGCAGTCAGTCTCTCTTCACCCGCCTTGAGCTGTCTGGTCAGGGTGCCTCTCCATTTGGAGCAGTCCGTTGCAAGGTCCTCCCAGCGCTCTGTGTTGATATCCAGGGCCTTCATGTCTCTCTTGTAGACGTCTCTAAAGCGCAGTTGTGGGCGGCCAACGTCTCTCCTGCCAGTTGCCAGTTCTCCATAGAGGACGTCTTTGGGGATTCTGCCATCCTCCATACGGTGAACGTGGCCTAGCCAGCGGAGCCTGCGCTGCCTGAGTAGAGTGAACATGGAGGGAAGGCCGGCGCGGGACAGAACTTCTGTGTTGGGCACTTTGTCCTGCCAGGATATGTCCAGGATGTGGCGAATGCAGCGCAAGTGGAAGGAGTTCAGTCTCTTTTCCTGCCGGGCGTATGTTGTCCACGTCTCACTCCCATAGAGCAGTGTGCTGATGACGCAGGCGTTGTACACTGCCATCTTCGTCTTGACAGAGAGTTTGGGATTCTCCCACACTCGTGTGGTGAGGCGAGCGAGTGTGAAGGCTGATTTTCCAATCCTCTTGTTGATCTCTGTATCAAGGGAGAGGTTGTTGCTGATCGTGGACCCCAGGTACGTGAACTGATTCACGACCTCCAGCTTGTAGTCATCAATGGTGATGGTTGGTGGTGCTTCCGTGCCTTGCGCCAAGACGTTAGTCTTCTTCAGGCTGATGGTAAGCCCGAAGTCCTTGCATGCCTGGGAGAAGCGGTCCATCAGGGTCTGAAGCTCCTGCTGTGTGTGGGTTGCGACTGCAGCGTCGTCTGCGAACAGCATGTCTCTGATTAGAGCCTCACGTACTTTGGTTCTGGCTTTCAGGCGGGCGAGGTTGAAAAGCCTGCCGTCAGATCTTGTGTGCAGGTAGATTCCCTCTGTTGCTGTGCTGAAGGCATGCCTCAGGAGCATAGCAAAGAAAATCCCAAAGAGGGTTGGCGCAAGTACACAGCCCTGTTTCACTCCGCTGCATATGTTGAATGGCTCTGAGACGTTGCCATCATGCAGCACTATCCCCTGCATGTTGGTGTGAAACGATTCGATGAGGCTTTGCAACTTTGGTGGGCATCCTATCTTTGGCAGGATCTTGAAAAGGCCCTCTCTGCTGACCAGATCGAACGCTTTGGTGAGGTCGATGAAGGCGACGTACAGAGGCATGTTCTGTTCTCTGCATTTCTCCTGGAGTTGGCGGATGGAGAATATCATGTCTACCGTCGATCGCTCAGCGCGGAAGCCACACTGAGACTCGGGGTAGACACGTTCGGCAAGCTTCTGTAGACGAACGAGAACAACTCGTGCGTAGACTTTGCCAACAACGCTGAGGAGGGAAATTCCCCTGTAGTTGTTGCAGTCGCTTCTCTCCCCTTTGTTTTTGTAGAGGGTGATGATCTTGGCGTCCCTCATGTCCTGTGGTACGGCACCTTCCTTCCAGCACTGGCAGAGGACGTCATGCAATGGCAGCAGTAGGGCGGTCTTGCAGTGCTTGATCAGGTCAGGGGGTATGCCGTCGTTGCCGGGTGCCTTGCCAGCGGCCAAGCTATCAATGGCCTTACTGAGTTCGTCGATGGTTGGCTCGGCGTCAGGTTCGTCCATGGATGGCAGGCAGTCGATTGCATCAAGGGCTGACGGTGTCACGGTGTTCTGTCTAGAGTAGAGGTCGGAGTAGTGTTCCACCCATCTCTCCATCTGCTTGTTCTTCTCTGTGATCATCTCCCCAGTGGAAGATTTGAGGGGGGCCGTCTTGCTCTGAGCCGGACCAAGTGCTTTCTTGATGCCATCGTACATACCACGGATGTTCCCTGTTATGGCAGCGGTTTGAATGTCTTGGCTGAGCTGAGTCCAGTACTCGTTGGCACAACGCCGAGCAGTCTGCTGAACTTTGCTTCTCGCAGCCCTGAGAATCTGGAGATTCTTCTCGTTTGGGTACTTCTTGTACTCAGCAAGTGCTGAGCGCTTGGCTTCAATGACGGGGGTCATCTCGGTCAACTTGGCATCAAACCAGTCCTGTGACTTCGAGGTCTTCCTCCCAAAGGTAGCCAAGGCTGTGCGGTAGATGGTGTTTCGCAGCTCTTCCCACTTCTGCTTTGCAGATTCTCCTCCTTGTGGTACACCAAGTTCCTTCTCAAAGGTGGAGGCAAACTGCTCAACAAGTTCTGGTTGGGCCATCTTGCTGGTGTCAATCCGTGCCTTTCCAGGTTGTCTAGCACGATGGAATTTCTTCAGCTGCAGCTTGACCTTGCAACACACCAATGAATGGTCTGTGTCGCAATCTGCACTCTGGAACGAACGGGTGATTAGCACGTTCTTCAGTGAGGTGCGCCTGGTCAGGATCAAGTCTAGCTGGTGCCAGTGCTTTGAGCGCGGATGTTGCCAGGAAACCTTGTGTTGGGGCTTGGTCTTGAAGAACGAGTTTGTGATGCACAGATCGTGATATGTGCAGAACTCGAGCAGCCGCTGTCTGTTATCGTTCATTCTGCCCACGCCAAAAGGTCCAAGACAGGAGGGCCAGGAGTCGTGGTCAGCACCCACTCTGGCATTGAAGTCTCCAAGGAGAATGAGTTGTTCAGAGTTGGGGATGATCCTGACAGTTGTTGCGAGATTCTCGTAGAACTCGTCTTTTGCCTCTGGTGTGGCTGTCTGTGTTGGGGCATACACACTGACGAGGGTGACTGGGCCTTCAGTGGTGTTCAGGCGGAGGGTGAGGAGTCGTGCAGAGCCAGTGCTGCCCGGTTCCACCATCTTCAGCAAAGTGTTCTTCACTGCGAAGCCCACTCCGTGTTCCCTGTGTTCGTCACTGCCCTTTCCCTGCCAGTAGAACGTGTAGTCCTTCTCTCTCAGTGTGCCTGCATCAGCTAACCGTGTTTCCTGGAGAGTGGCGATATCCACTCCCAGTCTCTTCAGCTCATTATTGATGATGGCAGTCTTCCTGGTGTCGTTGATGTCCTTGAGGTTAGCAGCGAGTCCTGTCATCATAGTGCGGATGTTCCAAGTTCCCAGTTTTAGAGTTGGTCTCTTTTGTTTTATTGTCTTGCCTGGTGCGAAGGTTCTCAGCCTGCTGTTTGGATTTCTCCTTATCCCCATGCACCCAATGAGGAAAGCAAGCTGTGGCGGGACAACACCTTATTGGCTGGGGGCTGCCCAGCTTGAGGTGGGCGGTAGCTGTCCAGTGAGATCTGATGATCCCTCCCACCGTCGGGAACAACCCCTGGCGCCACGCTCTACGCCAATTGAGCAGTGGCTTATAACCGGTAACTGTCATTCCTCGTGTTTTGTCTACGCCAAAGGTGAAGCTGGAGTGTCCTCTCCAGTGATCCGGTGTTCTACCTTCCAGCGTTGGGTGTTGGTAGGATTCAAGCCTGGGCAGGAAGATATGGAGGACAAGATGTTGCCCATGCAGCATGTCCCCCCTCTCCACGTCACTGATGAATCCAAAGGAACAGCAGGGCTGCTACAGTTTGGCACCAGCGCCGTTGCAGGAGCTGCCAGAACGATGTTGAGCACAACATAGAACTGCCTTAGGGGCTCCGACTCCGGATTTTTCCTCAGGGTTGACTCCCGAAGCCTTTCCCGTGACCGGGTATGCCGCAAGGCAGCAGAGGTTTGAAATCAGGGTTTACCTTCCCCTAGATGGGCTACCTTCCCAGGTTGACGAGCCACCATCTACCCGAAGCATCTGGTTTTAAGGCGTCAGAGATCCGCCCTCGCCCCTTCTCCTATTAGTAAAAGCAGTTCCGCCGGGCTTAGAGACTAAACCACACGGGCAGGCTAGGAGTTGGACTTAGTTGTCAGAGGCTTTTCGAGACGCACGCCATAAGGAGCATTTTATGAGCACTGGGAGCTTAACCCCAGTGCCGCTCCTGGCTATGACAACCTTGGAACCAGAGAGAGTCCCTGCTACATGAGGTTAATGTTTTCTGATTCTGGAAGATGTGAGAGAGTGAATAAAGTTTATCTGCTCTGAACGCTCAGCCTGGTTATTCCTCTCTCCACACTGGTGACCCTTGACGAATAATGGAACACGAGGCGAATACCCCGGAGATGACCCGGACGGGAAGTCCCAGCAATGCGTGCGCCGTTTCGGTCAATCTACCAGACTTTTGGCTGCACGACCCGAAGTCTTGGTTCCTCCACACCGAGGCCCAGTTTGCGCTCCGGGGAATAACGGCAGATGACACCAGATATTACTATGTGGTCACAGCGCTGGACGATCGCACGACTCAGCAAGTAGCGAGCCTGCTCCAACAGCCCCCAGCCCGCGACAAATACGGGGCTCTCAAAACCGCGCTGACCCGTCGCTACACGCTCTCGGACTGCGAGAGACCGGAGAGGCTCCTGACGCGCTCCAAGTTAGGAGACGGGTCGGCGGTCGAACTGATGGAGAAGATGTTGGCGTTGATGGGCACGGACGACGGGTATTTTCTATTTGTCCACCTTTTCCTCCGGAACCTCCCAATGGTGGCCAGAGTGGTCCTTGCCAACTCGCTGTTGCTGGCTGTGCGTGACTACCATGCGCTAGGACCGGCAGGACCGGCAGTCGGTAGCGGCTGCAACCACCGGTGAAGAAAGCAAGCTGCTCTACGTGACAGACTCACGCTCGGGGAGACGGTTCCTCGTGGACTTCGGCTCCCAAAAGAGCCTCATCCTGCCGTCCTATGCTGACCGGCTAGCGGGAACTAGCAGCCCCGAGCTGATGGCTGCAAACGGCTCAGACATTAAGACTTTTGGTGAGAGGACACTGACTCTATTCCTGCACAGCTATACGTACCAGAATCAGAATCAGAATCAGATTTATTGCCATTGTTCATGTAGTACACAAACTAGGAATTTGTCTCGGTGCCATGCTGCAACATTAAAAACATGATGAGAAAAAGGGATAAACTAAAAAACTAAAGGACTAAAAACGTGCAATAAGTGTAGAAAAATAAGTAATAATAAGTAATAATAATAATAATAATAATAATAATACTAGTAATAATGAGTAGTACTAGTCAAGGCAGTTTTAAAAAATTAGCAAGTAGCAGATAATGTGAAGTACCACATAGTGCAGTCGATAGTGCAACAGAAAAACAGTGATGAATGACGTGAGTCTGGTTGAGCTCAGATTCTTCCCACAGTTGACTTAAATACTGTAACTACTACAACTCCTTCTATTGATGTCTGTCTTGATGAGTTTACTCCAATCGACCTTTGTGAGTTAGACAAAATAGTTTCCTCATCCAAACCTTCAACTTGTCTTTTAGACCCTATTCCTACCAGGTTATTTAAAGAAGTCTTCCCACTTATTGGGAGCTTTATTCTTCATATAATCAATTCTTCATTGACTTTAGGCCATGTACCGCAGGCTTTTAAAACGGCTGTAATTAAACCCTTACTCAAAAAGCCAACGCTAGATCCAGGAGCTTTAGCTAACTATAGACCAATCTCTAATCTCCCTTTCATTTCAAAAATCTTAGAAAGAGTTGTTGCTACGCAATTATTTGACCACCTGCAGGGAAATGGTTTACTTGAAGAGTTTCAATCTGGGTTTAGAACCCATCATAGTACTGAAACAGCCTTAGCGAAGGTCACTAACGACCTCCTCATTGCATCTGATAATGGACTAGTTTCTGTACTTGTCCTTTTAGATCTTAGTGCAGCTTTTGTTACTATTGATCATAATATTCTACTTGATAGATTAGAACACTATGTTGGACTTAATGGAACTTCGTTGCAGTGGTTTAGATCTTATTTATCTGATAGGTTCCAGTTTGTTCATGTAAATGATGAGTTTTCTTTCAGCTCAAAGCTTAGTCATGGAGTTCCACAGGGATCTGTGCTAGGCCCTACTCTTTTTAGTTTATATATGCTTCCGTTAGGCAACATTATTAGAAAGCACTGTATACATTTTCATTGTTATGCAGATGACACACAATTATACCTGTCAATGAAGCCAGATGATACTAATCAATTAGCCAAGTTAGAAGCCTGTCTTAAGGAAATCAAAGCTTGGATGACTTGTAATTTCCTGCTATTAAATTCAGATAAGACTGAAGTCATTCTTGTTGGTCCAAAAAACTTTAGAAATTCCTTTCCAAATCAAACTTTCAGTTTGGATGCAGTTACTCTTTCTCTTAATAGCTCTGTGAGGAACCTTGGAGTTATTTTTGATCAGGATTTGTCCTTCAATTCACATATTAAATTTGTTTCTAAGACTGCCTTCTATCATTTGCGTAATATTGCCAAGATTAGGAGCATCTTGTCTCAGAGTGATGCTGAGAAGCTGATCCACGCTTTTGTTAGCTCGAGATTAGATTATTGTAATTCTTTATTATCAGGCTGTCCTAAAACATCTTTAAAAAGTCTTCAGCTGATCCAAAATGCTGCAGCAAGAGTTTTAACAGGTACTAGAAAGAGAGATCATATCTCTCCGGTTCTGGCCTCCCTTCATTGGCTTCCCATAGAGTTTAGAATTAAGTTTAAAATCTTTCTTCTTACTTACAAAGCTCTAAACAATCAGGCTCCTTTTTATTTAAAAGATCTGATACTACCGTATCATCCTAACAGAGCACTACGCTCCCAAAATGCAGGATTACTTGTAATACCTAGAATCTCCAAAAGGCAGAGCCTTCAGTTATCAAGCTCCTCTCCTGTGGAATCAGCTGCCAATCTGGATTCGGGAGTCAGACTCGATCTCTGTTTTTAAGAATAGGGCTAAAACCTACCTTTTTGATATAGCCTACAATTAGGGAGGGATCATGTGTTTCTGAACCCTCCCTTAGTTATGCTGCTAATAGGTTTAGTCAGCCGGGGGACCTCCAGTAATGCACTGGGCCTCACTCCTTTCCTCACTCTCTATGAAATATTTTTTTTTTTTTTGCTGGTCATTAACATTTGTTTGTTCTCTCCCATAGATTGAGTCCCCATCGTGCTGTTTGCTCTCTACATGTCTGTTCTTTTCTTCTTCTCTATCCCCTCACCCCCCAGCCAGTCGCAGCAGATGACTGCCCCTCCCTGAGCCTGGTTCTGCTGGAGGTTTCTTCCTGTTAAAAGGGAGTTTTTCCTCTCCACCATCGCCAAGTGCTTGCTCACAGGGGATCGCCTGATTGCTGGGGTCTTTCTGCAACTGTGGGGGTCCCCCCTACAGTTGATAGTGCTATGAGATGACTGTTGTTGTGAAATGGCGCTATATAAATAAAGTTGAATTGAAATTGAATTGAGCTGCTGTACATAGTGCACGAGAGTCAAAAAGTCACTTAATGTTCAGCAGTCTGATGGCAGAGGGGAAAAAGCTGTTCATGTGCCGGGAGGTTTTAGTCCGAATGGACCGAAGTCTTCTACCTGAGGGGAGGGGGGCAAACAGTACGTGACCAGGATGTGAAGGATCGGCTATGATCCGGCCAGCACGCCTCCGGGTCCTGGAGATGTACAGGTCCTGGAGAGATGGGAGCTCGCAGCCTATCACCTTCTCAGCAGTGCGCACGACGCGCTGCAGCCTTAGTCTGTCCCTGGCAGTGGCTCCTGCATACCACACAGTTATGGAGGAGGTGAGGATGGACTCGATGATGGCCGTGTAGAACTGCACTAACATCTTGGTGGGTAGCTTGAGCTTCCTCAGCTGCCGCAGAAAGAACATCCTCTGCTGGGCCATTTTGATGAGGGAGCTGATGGTTGGCTCCCATTTGAGGTCTCGGGTGATGGTGGTGCCCAAGAAGCGGAAGGAATCTGCAATGGTGATGGGAGAGCCTGTGATGGTGAGGGGGGGCAGGGGGGTTGTGACTTTCCTGAAGTCCACAATCATCTCCGCTGTCTTCAGAGCATTCAGCTGCAGGTTGTTGTGGCTGCACCAGGACACCAGCTGGGCCACCTCTTCCCTGTAGGCGGACTCGTCGCCGTTGGAGATGAGCCCGATGAGGGTGGTGTCGTCCGCAAACTTAATCAGCTTAACAGACTGGTGGGAGGAGGTGCAGGAGTTGGTGTAAAGGGAGAAGAGTAGGGGGGAAAGTACACAGCCCTGGGGTGATCCAATGCTGATGCTAACAGAGTCTGAGACAGACTTCCCCAGCCGCACATGCTGTCTCCGGTCCGTCAGGAAGTCGGTGATCCACCTGCAGAGGGAGTCAGGCACGTTGAGCAGGGACAGCTTGTCCTGGAGCAGATCGGGGCGGATGGTGTTGAATGCGGAGCTGAAGTCCACAAACAGAATCCTGGCGTAGGTTCCCGGGGAGTCCAGGTGCTGCAGGATGGAGTGGAGGGCCAGGTTGACTGCGTCGTCCACAGACCTGTTAGCACGGTAGGCAAACTGCAGCGGGTCTAGGAGGGGTGTGGTGATGGACTTGAGGTGAGACAGGACCAGGCGCTCAAAGGACTTCATGACTACAGAGGTGAGCGCTACAGGTCTGTAGTCGTTAAGTCCAGTAATCCGTGGCTTCTTGGGGACAGGGATGATGGTGGAGGATTTGAGGCAGGTCGGCACGTGACATTGCTTAAGGGAGGTGTTAAAAATGTCTGTGAAGACAGGAGCCAGCTCTTTCGCACAGTGTCTCAGGGTGGAGGGAGACACACCGTCCGGCCCGGGGGCCTTGCGCGGGTTCAGTCTGGAGAACTGTCTGTGCACGTCCTGCACACTGATGACAAGGGGAGGGGGGGAGGAGGAGGAGGAGGAGGGGGGGACCGCTTTTGATGAATTAGGGGCTGAGGAGGCAGTGGAGCTGGGTGGAGTGGGTGAGTTGGACACAGCTGACGAGGTGTCAAAACGGGCGTAATGTTGGGACAGTTTTTGACAAAGGGCTTTGTCATTCTGACCTTTAGAAGCCTGAGGCCGATAGTTGGTGATTTGCCTCAGTCCTCTCCACACAGAAGCCGAGTCATTAGCAGTGACCTGCTGCTGGAGTTTCTCAGAATACACAGATTTAGCTCTCCTCAGCTCTCTGTTAAACCGATATTTGACCTCTCTGTAGCAGTCCCTGTCTCCACTTTTCAACGCTGCTTCCTTCTCCTTCCTGATCCGTCTGAGCTTAGCTGTGAACCAGGGCTTGTCATTAGAATATCTCACCCTGGTGCGCGATGGGAGAATGTCCTCCTCACAGAAGTTGATATATGAGTTCACAGTGTCTGTGTACTCATTAAGATCATGTGTGGCTCTTTTAAACATGCCCCAGTCAGTTATTTCCATGCATGTGTTCAGTTTCTCTCCAGCTTCACTGGTCAATTTCTTTGTGGTGGTCACAACAGGTTTAGGATAAAGTGGATATTTGTCATAGCGGCATGCAGTTTCCCAGTCTTAGGCGCTGATTTTTTGTGTGCACACGGACTACTAGTCGATGTTGCTAACAGACGCCTGATTAATGCAGTGTCTTTTGTTTCTCTCCCCTGTACAGCTCGAGGAACCGAGCCAACAACGCTAGCCAACGTCACAGCTCTAGGTGGTAAGTGCCACACACTGCTCACCCAGCACTCACGGTCCCGACGTTTTTGGCAGCCATCACTAAACACAGGGTGGAGCACTTTATTACCATCACCGGGCCGCCCGTTTTCGCACGACCTCGGCACCTGGACACAGCTAAACTGGCCATAGCACGTGAAGAGTTTGCCAACTTGGAAAGGCTGGGCATCATCAGACGATCAAACAGCTCATGGGCATCCCCACTACATATGGTCCCTAAGGCCGAGGGATCATGGCGACCTTGCGGAGATTTCCGCAGATTAAACAACACCACAGCGCACGACCGCTACCCGATTCCCCATATTCAGGATTTTTCGGTTCACGTCGCTAGGGCACGTATTTTTTCTAAGATAGACCTGGTCCGTGGTTACCACCAGGTCCTGGTGCGCGTGGAGGACATACCTAAAATGGCAGTAATAACCCCGTTTGGTCTGTTTGAGTTTTTACGCATGCCTTTCGGGTTAAAAGGCGCAGCACAGACATTCCAACGCATGATGGATGCGGTGTTGCACGATCTGCCGTTTGTGTTCGTCTACCTGGATGACATCCTGGTGGCCAGCGCATCCGAGGACGAACACGTAACCCACCTCAGGACAGTTTTTTGGAGGTTAGAGGAGCACGGGTTAATAATCAACCCGGCACGATGCCAGTTCGGCGTGACGGGGATCGATTTTTTGGGGGACACCGCATCTCACCGGAGGGAGCGATACCCTTGCCGGACAAGGTGGTTGCAGTGGCGAATTTTCCCCGGCCTCAGATGGTCAGGGCGCTGCAGGAGTTTTGGGGGATGGTGAACTTTCATAACCGTTTCCTCTCTCGCGCAGCCCAGCTCATGCAGCCGTTGTACGCCGCGCTCAAGAAATGGAAATCGGCGGACAGAGTCGACTGGACTCCGGAGCGGGAGCAGACGTTCTCTGAGGTTAAAACAGCCCTGGTAAATGCCGCACTACTGGCGCACCCGGACCTGGCAGCTCGGATAGTGCTCACTACCGATGCCTCAGACGTGGCCATAGGAGCCGCTGTGGAGCAATGCATCACCGGTTCTTGGCAGCTGCTCGCCTTTTTTAGCAGATCTTTGCACGACAGTGAGCATAAATACAGCTCGTTCGACAGAGTTACTGGCTCTCCACCTGGCCATACGCCACTTCCAGTTCTGGCTGGAAGGGCGCACCTTCACTGCATTCGTGGACCACAAGCCGCTAACGTACGCGATGGCCAAGGTTTCGGAACCGTGGTCGGGCCAGCAGCAGAGACAGCTGGACGCAATCTCGGAGTTTACAACCTACATTCAGCATGTGGCCGGTAAACTCAACGTGGTGGCAGACTGCCTCTCACGCGCATTAGTGGCCCCAGTCTATGTAGGGATAGATTGCATGGCCATGGCCGCGGAGCAGATTGGCGATGCGGACGTGTGCGCGCTGCATTCTGGACCAACAGGTTTAAGGCTGAAGAGCAGGGTACTGCAAGACGCCCCCCCCCCCAATCTGTGACGTCTCCACAGGACGCCCGCACCCGATGGTCCCACACGTTTGGCACCGCCGCGTTTTTGAGTCGGTTCATTTTTTACCAGATTACCCCACGCCGAACACCCATCCGCCCCTGCATTCACAGCATAGCGCAGATGCAGGGACGGTACCTGGCCCAGCCTACCACTGTTTTCCCCGCACTTTTGTGCCAAAAACCTTGAAGGACACGGCGTTCGTGTTTGTCAGGCACGATGCCCACCGGCCCCCATTGCGCCCACCCTATGATGGCCCATTTAGAGTGCTGGAACCCGGGGACAAACATTTTGTGTTAGACTTCGAGGGTCACCGGGAGAGGATCTGTATAGACAGGCTTAAGCCCACCTTTGTGGTGGCAGACGAGCAGGTGGTGTTGGCCCGAGCTCCTTGACGCGGAAGACCCCCCCCCCCCCCCCGAGAACTCACCAGGTAAACGATTCATCAGAGCAGTCACACGAGCATGCTGAAAGTCCCCCCCTCCATTGTCCACCCGCAGACGGACACACCCCCAGGAACCCCCCACCGGCACAGCAGCACCGCGGAGCCGAAGACCCCTCGTTACAGCAGCTATGGGCGGAGGCTGAAGCCGAGAGGACAGGAGGGTTAACACTCAGTCTGAGACTCGGCGGGGGGGGGGGGGGTGGCGGTTTGGGGGACCCATGCTGTGGTATTCATCTCAGACTGAAAGACATGGAGATGCAGTAATTTCCTCTGACGGAAGAGCATGGGGATTAAAGGGCTGGGGGACAAAAAGAATTGTCATGCGGGAATGAATTGTAATGCAGGACCTCGGGTAGCAGGGACGTGTGAGTGTTGTGATATAAAAGAGAGTCCCTGCTACATGAGGTTAATGTTTTCTGATTCTGGAAGATGTGAGAGAGTGAATAAAGTTCATCTGCTCTGAACACTCGGCCTGGTTATTCCTCTCTCCACAACGTTAGTTTTTACTTATAAAATCAATAGACTTTCATGTAGCTGAAATCAGTGTGTCATGATCAGCAAATACATCTTCACTATATTTCATCTAACTAGTGAGTACACCACAAAATTAAGTGTTATAATAAATAACATTTTTATCCTCCTTATTCCTGAAGGCGCTGCTGTAGAAACGATTATGGGGCAACTTCCAGTTTCGGCTGAAGTAGTGTTATAGTCATGTGAAAAAATGAGGACACCCTATATAAGCTTGTGTGGGGTTTTTTTTTAACATATTTTGACATATGGATATTTAATATCAATGTTAAAAATACTGGGAGATTCATGTAATACAACTAAACAATTAAAAATGAATTAAAGACATTTTTTTTCAAATTTTCTATAAAATGTAATTCTAAATAAATAGTGAGGAATAAATTAGGTCACCCTCCATCTTTGTTAGGACACCCCCACATTCATTCTTACTTAAAATGGCTAAAATAAATGTTAAAAAATGCAAATAAAAAAACAAGGTTAGACATAGACATGTGAACATTTAAGAATAATAATAATCTTTATTTCAGACACACAAGCAGGTCCATATAGAATAGGGAGGGGGAGGGGTATCAGGGAAACGATAAACAACAAAAAAGAAAGAAAAAATTGGATATTTCACCCATACCGTAAAACGGGGCTATAAGGGACAGCTGGGTAATAAGGGACACTTTTCTGGGAAATGTTTTCATACCTGTCAAGTGATACGTTTTCGCCGTATTTTAATACCGTACGGGGAAAATGCAATTTTAGCAAATACGGGCGTATTGCCATTTCTGTATGCCCAAAAGAAAAATATACGGGAAAAAAAATTAGTGAGTGTGTTGAGGAACACGTCGTGTGTGTGACCCCCACAGCTAGGGGGCTGGCAGAGCGCTCAGTGTGAGCTATTCTCACTACAGTGAGAAGTGTGGACTCAGTCATTAGGCTGATGGCCGGGGCGGGCAGAGCGCTAAGTGTGAGCTATTATCACTACAGTGAGAAGTAGGCTGATGGCCTCACACTTTCTACTGTCTTGCGGCTCCGGAACAGAGAGGAATCGCCTTCCAAATCCAATGCATCACTAGCAGAAGTGATGGTTTGTCATTTTTTTGTGGCAGGGCACAATCTACCCCCATTGGTGGCAGATCACTTCTGATCTGCCACCTGATCTGATCTGCCACTTCAGAAATGCCAGAGTCAGCAAAGGCTGCTACTTGGAACTATAACAAGCAGCATCAGTGAACATTTTCTTGTTCCAAGTGCATTAGTGTAACAAAGCTGACAAATAACAACTCTTTAATTCCAAGTGTATATACAGTATCTAGCTGACAATTAAGAACTATATTCAGAATAATTCTTATTGTGTACTTTCAAATTAAGCAATCTACCTTGTGCTAATGTAAATTTGAAAAATATTTTTGTATTTTTTTTTTATTTTATTTATTTTTTTTGTGCTACTTGGCTTATTAATCAATGTACAGGGAAGAAGTGAGAGACCTGGAGGGCTGGTGCAGGGAGAACAATCTGGTGCTCAACGTGGACAAAACGAAGGAGATGATTATCGACTTCCGGCGGTCGCAGCCTGAGCACGCCCCCCTCAGCATCGGCGGCCGTTTAGTGGAGAGAGTAGAGAACATCAAGTTCCTCGGAGTGCAGATCTCGCAGGACCTGATCTGGAGCAAGAATTCCTTGGAGATCAGGAAGCGGGCTCAGCAGCGACTGCACTTCTTGAGGAAACTCAAACAGGCCTCTCTCCCCATCTGCATCCTCAGGACCTTCTACAGAGGTGTGGTGGAGAGTGTTCTGACGTACTGCTTTGCTACATGGTACTCCAGCTGCAGTATGTCAGACAAAAAAGCCCTGCAGAGGATAGTCAAGGGGGCGGAGAGGGTAATTGGAGTCTTCCTCCCCTCTGTCCAAGAACTTTTTTAGAACCGTTGTAGGAGCAGGGCACTAAACATTGTCAAGGACCGTTCTCACCCTCTGCATAAACACTTTGAACTTCTTCCATCTGGTAAACGATTCCGGAGCATCAGAGGCAGAACCACCAGACTGATCAACAGCTTCCTTCCACAAGCTGTCAGGATGCTGAACAGTTGACCCGGAATCTCTCATACACACTACTGCACCTACGGACATTTTGTATATTATAGTTAGTTATTCTTTTTTTTTCCCCAAGTATGTCTCAGGGATGTGTGAATGGATGGGGGGGTGGGGGGGGGAGCTATGTGGGAATGTGTCTTAAATCATGCTGCTTCTTATATGGATGCCGAGAGAAACGCAATTTCATCTTGCCTGCACTACAGTTGTATGTACAGCAATATGACAGTAAAGTTTGATTTGATTTGATTATTTTCACATTACCAAAAAGTTGTGGCTCAAGATTGTGTCCATAAAAGTGTGCATTTGAATAAATATGTTTGAAATAGGTCATGTTGCAGTTTTTTTGTTGGTTTTTTTTGGGGGGGGGTCAGTTTTCTTTCATCTGCCGATAAATACAGTTTTTAAGTACTCAGTACAGGTGTGAAAGCCCCCCAATAAGGGAGGCATGAGGTATGCCTTCACAGGTATGTGTTTTAAGTGTAATTCTGCTTTTTTTATTTTGAGCAGGACACAGAAAAGTGTCCCTTATTACCCAGGGTTATGGCCCTATACACACGATCCTGGGGATTTTAATACAAGTCATTTTCCACAATTACTTCCATTTCACCCTTGATTTTGTTGCTACAACTGAATGAGGAAAGAAAGGGTTCTACTGTAAGCTAGCGCCCCACTGTATCGTCATAATAATGGCTTCCGAAAAATCGATATTTATGGGGCGCCCTCGACAGACCCCCTTCGGCTTCCCAATTTTGCCGGTGGTTATAATTAATTAAACATCACAGATTTCTTTTGGCTTACCATTCAACATTCTGGAGGCGATTAATGTCCAATTCAATGACATTTTCCACTGGTTCTGCTCTCTGGTCATCGTCGGAACTGTTGTCATCAGACAAAGCATCTGATTCCGTCTCGGACGGCTCGAACCTGTAAGGTTCTATGCCTCTGTCACTGTCTGAACCACTGTCATCAGTATCTGGGATATCGTCTTCCCTGAATTCCAAGTACGATTCACCAGAGGACAAAACTAAACTAATTTGTTCACAATCGCTGTCACTTTCCGTCATGATTGTCCAATGTTGATAAGTGTGAATGTGGATAGGCAGGGCAGCCAGGGTGAAATCTGTGACGTCAAAAACATGGCCGCGGTCTGGATTGGCTGTCACACACTGACAGCTACTAGGGGGGCCTTCGCCTGGTGTATTTTGTGCAATTATGTAAATACGGGTGGGTGATATGGTCTCCGGTATGAATATTTGGTTTAAGCTATGTGTATTTTATCAAAATTTGTTGGCATTTGGAAAAAAAAATTACGTGACATTTGGACTTTAAGGTGCACAATGATATTATGATGTCTGTCGATGCCAAATGCCCCGTGGTCTTCGTGCTGCTAGATGTTACAGCAGCCTTTGACACTGTGGACCATACTATCCTTTTGTCACGCCTGAATCACCATGTTGGCATCCATGGCACTGCACTTAAGTGGTTTGAATCCTACCTATCTAACAGAACTTTTTCTGTAATGATTGGTGACATGTCTTCTTCTAGTGCCTCTCTCTCCTGTGGGGTCCCACAGGGCTCTATCCTTGGCCCTATTCTGTTTTCATTATATATGCTGCCACTTGGGTAAATAATAGCCAGGCACAACATGTCTTTCCACTGTTATGCGGACGATTTGCAGCTTTATTTACCTTTGAACCCAGAACAAACTAACTCACAAAGTGTTCTATTGGACTGCATCACTGACATTAAGTTGTGGTTAAGCCAAAATTTCCTCCACTTAAATGAAGATAAAACAGAATGTATTGCATTTGGGGATACTGTAACGGCTGGCTTTGGTACCCTCTCTTTAAGGCTCAGTTCAGCTGTCAGAAATTTGGGGGTGATTTTTGATAGCTATTTAAAATTTGATAAACAGATTGACAATGTAGTCAAGATGAGCTTTTATCAATTACGTCTGTTATCCAAAGCCAAACCTTTCCTGAGCCGTCATGATCTTGAGATAGCCATCCATGCTTTAATCACGTCTCGACTTGATTACTGCAATGCACTTTATGTTGGCATCTCTCAGTCTTCTCTCGGCCGCCTTCAACTTGTGCAAAATGCAGTGGCCCGTCTTTTGACCAACACACCTAGGCAAGAGCACATTACTCCGATCCTTTTTTCACTTCATTGGCTTCCAGTCCATTTTAGAGTTAATTTTAAACTTTTCCTTTTTGTTTTTAAAGCTCTTAATGGCCTTGCTCCGGTTTATATGTCTGAGACTTTGACTGTCCGTGACCAAGGCAGGGCTTTGAGGTCATCCAATCAGCTTTTGCTGGATGTGCCTAGGTCAAGGTATAAACATTGGGGTGACCGAGCCTTTTCTGTTGTCGCCCCCAGGCTCTGGAATAATCTCCCCCCTGACCTACGTGCTATCTCTGACCTGGCCCTTTTTAAATCAGAACTTAAAACATATTTGTTTAGGATGGCTTTTAATACCCAGTAGTGGTGATATTTGTCTTGGCATTTGTTTTTATTTTATTCTCATTTTTAGGTATTTATTCTTATTTCTTTATTTGTTTTTAATGCTGTGTGTGTTTTTAATGCTGTTTAGTCACCTACGGGTTGTTTTAATGGGCTATATAAATAAAGTACATTACATTATATATGTCACCAGATGTAAGGCTGCATGAAGTAAAATAAGAAATTAAAAAATAGTAACAGTTTGCTTCCTAAGGCTTAATGATTTAAGAAAGATATCAAATAGTTTTTTTGGGGGGTTGCATTCATTGCACTACCTTGGAATGATATGGACTTCAGCATGCATTAATTTTTAAATGATCACAAAATATAGATCAATAAAATTTTGAACGATTGTCAGAAAAGGGGGCAGCGCGGTGCCGGAGTGGTTAGCACTCTGGCAGTACAGCAGCTCACCCTTGGCCGGGGGATCCTGGGTTCGATCCCAGCCCCCAACCAACAGTGATCTGTGTGGAGTTTTCATGTTCTCCCCATGTCTGCGTGGGTTTACTCCGGGATTTCTCCAGTTTCCTCCCACATGCCAAAAACATGCAAGTTAGATTAATTGGTATCAACTGGGGATTCTAACTTGTCCTTAGGTATGACTGTGAGAGTGAATGGTTGTTTGTCTCTCTGTGTTGGCCCTGCGATGGACTGGTGATCTGTCCAGGATGTACCCTGCCTCTCGCCCAAAGATGCTGGGATAGGCTCCAGCCCCCCCGCGACCCGTATAAGGATTAAGCGGAAGAAGATGGATGGATGTCAGAAAAGGTCTGTACGTGTTAAGTTAAAGGTCTGAGGACACGATTTTGACTTCATCTAATTTTGCAACACATAATTTCAATATGACGAAATCGGTTGGTCTGTGCAGTTCTAAGTCAAACAGGCTTTTTTTTCCACGCTAATAGCCGACGTTTTCATGAGCGCCATGTCACAAATTGCGTCAGTGGCTGGAAAACCCCGCTGCCATGTTGTAACGTCATCAACAGAACACAGTGCTTGGCTGCTCATTGTACACGCAGGATGGAAGCGGTAGAAAACATTGACGATGGTTCCAGCACATGTAGTCTGGAATTGGTTTGTGTTGTCCAATCGTCAGACAATTATAGTTCAGAAGAATATGGTGATAATGAAGAATCTGGGGGCATCAGACCTTATAGGTTTGAGCTGTGCCAAGTGGACATCGTGCCTAGCGAGTCAGACTCAGAGAGTGACAGTGGAGAGGCACACATGCCTGCAGCAGCAGCAGTGACAAACACACAGCAGGGGAACACCGAGTGGTATGCTTTTGTTACAGATATTGCAGCAAATTATTTGTTCATAAATATAATTTATTTAAACCCGATTTTTCAACAAAATCATAGCAGTGTATTCTCTGTGACTCAGGCATTGGGTTTATTATGTATTATCTTTTGAGTTCTTGTTGTTTTTATGTTTTGTACATGTTTTATGTGCCGTTTTGACCCACTTTCAGGTGGGCACTGTCCAAGATTCACCGGTCCAATCACGTGCCCTCTCTCTTTGACAGTCAGCTGTTCATGTTTTGTGTGCATCATCTGCCGTGTTGTCAGCCAGACAGTATTGCCAACACTATCACAACGTGTTAGCCACTCCACACAGCCGTGGTTCTGTTGCACCCCTTGAAGTGATGTTGGCCCTGAGGCGCAACTGTGGTTAACATGTCTCCTCCATGTTCGCTGGGCGATGTTTGCCCTGAATGCCAACTGTTAAGTGTTTCTGTTTATTTTTGTAAGTCTTCACCTTCTTGGGAACTGTTGTCATCATTCTTATGTTCAATACATGTGCTGTGGTGAATCCTGCGTGTAAATCCATTCATCCTTCCCTTCCTTGTGCGCTCCTTGTCATGACCCTCCGTGTGCTCTTACACAGGGCACAGAGAGGGAGGATGAAATAACAAAGATTTACATGCAGGGTTCGCCACAGCACATTTAATACAGAAAGACAGACAATTCCCAAAAAAGGTGAAGATGTACAAAAAACACAAACACACTTACTGATGGCATTCGGGGGCCGGCATCACCCAGAGAACGAATGAGTGGAGATGTGTTAGCCACAGGTGCACCTCAGAGCCGACATCGCTTCAAGGACGCACAAGACCCACGGCGAACATGGAGTGGCTAATACGTTGTGAAAGTGCTGAAAATACTGGCAGACTAACAGCACGGATGACAATACTATGGACCCAGCAGTGCGTGACTGGCAAATGGCCACTAAGTACATGCACTGCTGGTGATGGTGTGATGAGAAGCACCTGGGCGAGGACCGGGAAAGATGATCAGCAGGAGTGGAAATCAGCTGGTGATAATGATAGAGTGGACGTGGCTGGACTAGCGATCTGTCAGCATGCGATCACAGAAAGTAGGTCAAAGCTGCGTGTAAATCCATTAATCCTTCCCCTCCTCATGTGCTCCTTCTCCATAAAAGCACACGAGGAGGCTTATGACAGTTGGAGCTGAAGCGTGTGATGTGATCTTTCATGGCCTGCTGTTTATCTAAGCCTGCGACACAACGCGAAGGCATAGCCGTAAAATTAAAACAAGAAACCAGAGAAACTGTGAGCTACAAAGCCCTTCATTTGGTGGGCGGCACCACAGTCCAGTCAGCGGCTGCGGTTTTTTGATGATGACTGGTTTATGCAGGCGTGGTTGTAAATGTTATATTGATAATCGACAATGACTTTTGGGTTTACACAGCATGCTAAAAATGTCAAAATCGTGTCATCAGCCCTTTAAATAAAAAGCATTCATAACATGACAGCATCATGAGCATTTTAATGTTGGGGTAAAACAAAAAGCCGTCTGCATTCACTCCAATATTAAAACACCCAAGCACGATGTTGTGGTTCTTTGTGGCTCTGACTAGATTCTACGTCTGCTCTGAGGTAAATTTGATTATGTCTAGCATAGCATGGAGTTTGCATGTTCTCCTCGTGTCTGCGTTGGTTTACTCCGGGATTTCTCCGGTTTCCTCCCACATGCCAAAAACATGCAAGTTAGGTTAACTGGCATCAAACTGGGGATTCTAAATTGTCCTTAGGTATGACTGAGAGTGAATGGTTTTCTGTCTCTCTGTGTTGGCCCTGCGATGGACTGGCGATCTGTCCAGGGTGCACCCTGCCTCTCACCCAAAGATGCTGGGATAGGCTCCAGCCCCCCGTGACCCGAAAAGGATTAAGTGGAAGAAGATGGATGGATGGATATTTGAACAAAATGCAACTGACTTTATTGCGGTGGAGATATTGATATATTTCAGAGCTTTTATTTGTTTACAGCGTTAGCATCTTAGCAGTAGAGCTAACTAACAGAGCTACTGTCTGCAAGGCCACTTTTTCAGGTCATTTTCTCATCCCTCCATAGTCGTGGGAAGTGGTATGATTATATTACTCTTTTGGAGGTGCAAAAGGCCGTGTTCCTGCATTTTTGATGCCGAAGTCATTGCTTTTTTTTTTTTTTTTTAACAAGGAAAAGTGTCCCATTTCCATGACAAATCCACGTTGTGAACTAGTACCGGAAGTTGCACACATAATTGACACCCGAGTTAGCAGGTGGAGGGTCTGTTTCAACCAGCGACACCGGAGAGGTACCAGGCTGCTTCTGTACCCGGGATGAGCCACAGCCGACGACGGAAACAATGGGTAAAGGATCCACAGCGAACATGGTGACAACAGAACCATTGCAGCACGACAGAGGTCCCAGGCTGAGTGAGCACACAGAGCCACCGGGAGCGCAACAACGGCGCATGAAAACAAGTAAAGACGCCGCTCCATACAAGTGAAAACATACCTGGTCCTCTTGTCTTGGTGTCTGTCCTGTGTCTGTACTACAGATCACACCAACAATTCTTTTTTTTTTTTTTCCACAATATCTTTATTGAACCTTTTTTTTTTTTTAACAAACATGATACAAACAATCAAACACTAACACTAAAGTACTACAAAAAAAAAAAAATGCACTAAAAACACCAACAACCACCAACAAAATCAAGTCTTCAACAATGCTCCTCTGTTTAGTCTAGACAATCCAATACATTAGTATACATATTATGTTCACCAGTTTGGAATTTACAAGGTTCACACACATCATTCACCTTCTTCTTCAAGAGTTATGTTTAAATTTTTTACATAATCAATAAAAGGTCTCCATATATTCTCAAACACAATTTCCTTTGATTTTAGTATATATGTTATTCTTTCTAATGGAAGGTTTGTTAACATCTGTCTTAACCACTGAGTCACATCTGGTCTATGAGTCTTTTTCCATAATAGTGCAATACATTTTTTGGCATTAAGCAAACTGAGGTCTATGAATGTTCTTTCACTTTTATTAAAATTATGCTTTTCTGGGTACAGACCCAACAAAAACAGTTTAGGATTCAATATGATTTGTTTTGAGATTATTTTTTCAATTGTTACCCTCACCTCTTCCCAAAACATTCTTATTAATCTACATTCCCATAAACAATGAAATAGGGTTCCTTTACTTTCCATGCATTTTGTGCATGTATCTGGTATATTTTTGTTATATCTATTTAACTCCTCCGGTGTAACATACATCCGCATTAACCATTTGAAATGTATCAATTTAAGGCGTGCATTTATTGATTTGGTTTGAGCTTCTGTACAAGCCAATTCCCATTGTTCCTCTGAAATTTCAATTTGCAGATCTTCTTTCCAGTAGTTTAATCTTTTCAGTGAATTTTCACTTGAAGATAGTGTCAATGAGTTATAAAACTCTGAAATAATACCCTTTCTTTTACTATCTTTCATCAACATTTTTTCCAAGGATGAATAAATAGGTCGAGTGAGAGCTTTATTTTGATTTGATCGAATAAAGTTTCTAAGTTGAAGATATTTAAAAAAATGTGTTCTATTGAGATTAAATTTGATCCTCAGCTCTTCAAAAGACATTATGTTGTCTGCACATGGCAAATATAAATCCTGAATCTTTTGTATCCCTTTTAAATTCCATACTTTAAATACAGCGTCCGCTCTCCCTGGTTTAAAATATTGATTACCCCATATTGGACTAAATTGTGACAATAACTGTGGTTCTTTTAAATAGTTTTTAGCTTCACACCATATTTTGATCATATGCTTTACAAATGGATTTTTAACTTGTTTTTGTAATTTTTTTGCCGAATCTGAGTATATGAATATGGGAAGAGGTAAAGGTAAATTGTATGATTCCATTTCAGTCCAGTGAGGGAGATCATTTGATGAAAAATAATATGTCATAGACCTCAGTTGTGCCGACCAATAATACAACATAAAATTTGGACATTTCAGACCTCCACGATCAAATGGTAAATATAATAAAGACAAACGTAATCTAGCCCTCCTGTTGTTCCATATAAATTCCACTAACTTTTTTTTTATTCTTGAGAATAGATCTAAAGGTGGTGATAAGGGAATGTATTGAAATAAATAAAGTATTTTAGGTAAAATATTACTTTTAAGTATATTGATTCTCCCGATCATCGACATTGGTAGTGACATCCATCTCTGAGTTAACTCACTGATATCTGACATTAAGGCTTCATAGTTGACACTGGCGACTGATTCTAGCTTAGGCATAATTTGGATTCCTAAATATTTAAACTGATTTACAACATTGAATTGATTTACCTCAGGGGCTGGGTAATTTCTCTGGGTCTCATTTAGCATTAATATTGAAGATTTAGTTTTATTTATTTTATATCCTGATATTTCCCCAAAATTCTTTATTAAATTCAACAAGGTTGGAATTGATTTTTTTAGATTCGACATAAACAAAATTATATCATCGGCGTACAGGGAGATTTTATGTTCTGTTGGTCCAACTTTAATTCCATATATTTGTGAATGTAAACGTATCGCTATCACTAAAGGTTCAATTGCCATAGTAAACAGTAAAGGTGAAAGTGGACAGCCTTGTCGACATCCTCTATTGATTTTTATTGGTTTTAAAATATTGTTATTTGTTAGGATTTCTGCTGTAGCATTATTGTATATTATTTGAACCCATTTTATGAAATTATTTCCAAGCCCAAACCTTTGTAGGACTTCAAAAAGAAAGGGCCATTCAACTCTATCAAAGGCCTTTTCGGCGTCCAATGATAGGAGAGCTGTATCCGGTGCTTCTTTATTAAAATAAATAATATTAAATAGTCTTCTTACATTATGGAAGCCTTGTCTACCCTTTATAAAGCCATTCTGATCTCGATTAATAATATTTGGTAAAATTTCTTGTATTCGTCTTGCTAAAATTTTACAGATTATCTTAAGGTCGGCGTTTAATAGGCTTATTGGTCTCATATTTTCACATTTATTAGAGGGCTTACCTGGTTTTGGCAGCAGTATAATTAAGGCATTATTTATGTATGATGGTAAATTATTATTTTGAAATGCTTCTAAAACCATTTCCAAAAAAGGTTTTATTAATTTATTCTTAAATTTTTTATAAAGGTCAACTGGAAGACCATCTGGTCCTGCACTTTTTCCTGATTTCATATTATCAATGGCTAGCCCAACTTCTTCTTGACTAATTTTAGACTCCAATATCTCCCTGTTTTCATTTGGAATACACGGTATAGATAGTTCGTTCAAAAACCCATTTAGTTTTGTTAAATCAGGTTCATTTTTGGTATCATATAATTTTTCATAGTAATCTCTAAAGGCTCTATTAATTTCTAAAGGATCTATAACTACCTGTCCGTTACTTATAATACTGGTAATTGGTGTTTTAATTTCCAATTGTTTAATCTGCCATGCTAATAATTTTCCTGATTTTTCACCTTGTTCATAAAAAGATTGTTTCAATCTTAGAAGACTCGAGGCAGCTCTATTCGCTGATTTTTTGTCGTATTCAGCTCTCAAAATCAGTAATTCATTCTCCAACCTTGGGTCACTTCCTGCATACACTTTTTCCTGAAGATTTTTTATTTTATGTTCCAATTTAGCTCTCTCCTCTCGAGTCTTCTTAGATTTTGATCCTGTATAACTAATAATATGTCCCCTAATAAAAGCTTTGAAAGCCTCCCACTTTACACATGCTGATGTTTGTGTAGTATTGATGTCAAAGAACTCGTCTATCTGTTTTTCTATATACTTGACAAATTCCTCATCCTGAAGCCATTTATGCTGAAATTGCCATCTACCTGATTCCTTTGTCAATTTTTTATCTACATATATTAGACAACAGGGTGCATGATCAGAGATCACGATGTTATCATAAAAGCAGTTTTGAATCTTGGACCTTAATTCTGTGGAAATCAAAAAATAATCAATACGTGAGAATGTCTTGTAGGTACTGGAATAACAAGAATAGGCTTTAACTTGTGGTTTCATTTCTCTCCATATATCTAACAATCTCAATTCTTTCATAAAATGATTAATAGTCATCCTACATCCAATGTGCGTACAATCCAGTCCTGTTGATCTATCTATACCTGGATTCAATGTACAATTAAAATCCCCTGCTATTATATGTTGCCCTGTAAGTGATGATAAGATGAGAAATAAATTAGCAAAGAACTTCTGATCATCTATATTGGGACCATATAAGTTCACAAGATTTATATTTTCTAATAGCAAAGAACCTTGAATGATTACATATCTTCCAAATTTGTCTCCAATTACATTTTTCACTTGAAAAGGAACTGATTTATGTATGAGAGTCATAACTCCCCTGGCTCGGGATGAAAATGAAGAGGTGAATACACTTCCCTGCCATCTACTCCTAATTCTTTTAACATCCTCCTCTATCAGATGAGTTTCTTGTAAAAACACAATTCTTGAACCCATGTCCTTTATTTTATTCATAACTTGTTTAAGTTTTTTTAAATTTTGTAGACCTCTGCAATTCCATGAAGTTAAATTAAGATTAACACTTTGGTCCATGATCAATAGAGAGTTTGGGATTACCTTGCAGTGTAAACATGCTCATACAGAGAAGCAAAAACATGAGTGGTTGAACATTCATCCTACAAACTACACACAAACAAATTTCCCCTTCCCACACTTGTGGCAAACCCCCCAAAATCAAAAGAAAAATTCTGTCTCCCGATATAGCCATCGACCGTTCCACACCCACGGGGAACAGCCTAAGCCACTCCTTCTTCATCCTCCCAATCACCCTAACTCTACTGCTTTTAATGACGTAACATTAACTCTCCTCTGTAGTTTTCCAACTTAACTCCAAAATTTTTAACAACTTTGTACATCATAGTTTTGTTTTTTTTTTGGTTTGTTTTGTTTTTGTTTTGTTTTTTTAATATATAATACAATCTATATTTTGTAAACTTACTATTTACTTCAAGTCAGTCAGATGCCTGTGCAAATGCTTAATTATTCTACCTTATATTTTGTTCATGCTTAGCTCCCACCAGTCTCTTCTTCTTCTTTGATCTTCTTGATGAACTCCTGCGCCTCCTCTGGGGTCTTGAAGATGTGGGTTCTGCCCTCATACGTGGTCAGCAGTCTCGCAGGATAGATTACACCATGACGAATCCCAAGGTTGCGCAGCTCCTTACGTACGGGATCAAACTGCTTCCTCAATTGCTGGATTCCTGTGGCCAAATCTGGGTAGAACCGCACCTGCTGGTCCTGGTGTTTAATCTCTCCTTTAGCACGTGCAGCTTTGAAGATCTTCATCCTGTCTCTGTTGCTAAGAAACTTCATAATTAAGGTCCTCGGCGGTCCCTTATCTCTCCGTGGGCCAATACGATGTGCTTTTTCCAGAACCACTGCTGATTGCAACTCCTCGCTGCCCAGCACCTCCGGAATCCACTTTTCCAGAAAGGAACATACGTCCCGACCTTCTGATTCCTCTGGAAGACCCACCAGCCTCAAATTATTCTGTCTCGACCGAGATTCTAAATCCAAAATATTATCTTCCAGAGATTTATTTTTTTTTTCCAAAGTGCGCACCTTTAATTGAAGACGGGTGACATCATCTTCAGCACTAGCGAGACGGAGCTCCATCTGCGCCGTTCGTTCTACACAGTCACCCAATTCCTTTCTTATTCCTTCCAACGCTGTCATAATCCCATCAAATCTAGAGGAAAAGTCCGCTCTCATTGAACTCATGGCAGCCATCAGCGCATCTGCGCCATTCCCCGCAGAAATCGCACCGTTGCCAGCCTCCTCCGCCATATATGGAGTTTTGTTTGCTGCGTCACAGACCTGAAAGTCCGTTAATTTGGACTGTTTCGGCGGCTCGCTTTTTCCTTTTCCTGGTTTTCCAGCCTTAGGCTTCGCCGACATATCCTCGCCCAAATGCTGGGATACGTTCTGTCCCAAATGAGAGAGTTATTTGCCGATTTTTTTCTCCAGGAGCAGAGCAGAGCGAGACACGTCCGTCCTACGTGGCAGCCATAACCGGAAGTCCCACCAACAATTCTTTTTAGTTTTCAGTGCATGATCTACTGTACGTATTGCTGTTGAAGCCACAGATTTAGCTGTGCTTATTTGTGAGGAGCCTCACTCCGAACAGCAGCAGTAAGTACCAGAACTATGCAAAACATTCAAAAATGCAACAATTTGAAGTGCTGAAATTATCTGCCACTTGAATGCAAAACACATATGTGGACTATACATTAAAACGAATTTGAAACACTTTTAAAAACACAATTTCAAATGCCCCACTACTCCACTCTTGCTGACTGATTTAACGCTACTTCAGCCAAAACCGGAAGTTGTCCCCATTTCTACAGCAGCGCCCTCAGGTATAAGGTGGATATTACATTAAATTAAAATCTTATATTATGAGATTGCTAAATGATTTTTTAAAAATTTTTGCATTCCAATTCTGCACTAATTTTCTCCATTACTATTTTTTGTGCACCTACTGTGACATGCTTCCTGAGAAACTTTTTGATGATTTCCACTAAATTGTTATGTGTGTTTCCTTATAATTAGGTTCTTTGAAACCACGTGTCTTATCTTACTTATATGTAAGGTTGTGCTCTTTTTTGTTTTGCTACAAACCAAATTGTCCTTTTGGGACACTAAATAAAATGAATTTAAATCTTCCATTGTTAATTAACTGAGCATGTGCACATTAAAACAACTTTTTTTGTGGCTGTAATGAACTGAATTTGTGAGAAAATCTACCCTTTCTTATTACTGGAGAAATGTTTTAAATATTAAATTCTTCTTTCCTTCAGTTTGGAGTGCTAAAGGGGTCGTTGACAGAAAATTTGTGTTTTTGTAGTTTTTAAACTTCTGAAATGTGTCTGTTGGTCCTGTGATTATTGAAAAACATCTTCTTCTTATTCCAGATGCTCCCTTTAGGGGTCTCCACACCCTGTAACACCAACCCTCTCCATATCCTCCTTCACTACATCCATGAATCTTCTCTGTGGTCTTGCTCTTTTCATCTTGCCTGGTAGCTCCATCTTCAACATCCTTTGTCCAATATTTCCACTATCCCTCCTCTGCACATGTCCTAACCATCTCAGCCTTGCCTCTCTTACTTTGTCTCCAAACCACTCAACCTGAGCTGTCCTTCTGATATACTCATTTCTAATCCTGTCCCTCCTAGTCACTCCCAATGAAAATCTTAGCATCTTCAACTTGCCTCCGACTGATCCTGCCTCCTGTCTTTTTATCAGCGCCACAATCTCCAAACCATTCTGTTGTGAAGGGATTCAGGGCAGTGAGTGGCATGACGACGTGGCCGGCTGGTGTCGTTATCACGCCGACCTTTATAAGAGGGAGTCGGCCATCTTATGGCATCTTCTTTGGTTACTCGTCCTCGATAACACATTAGGGAGCTGAGTGCTCATATGTTTGTATGGTTGGTAGTTTTTGTAATGAAGTTCGAGTTCCAGCACAGCCCTCTTGTCCGTCATCATTCCCAGGTTTGTGGACATGACATTTGGCGACGAGAATTAGCAAACCATGGAAGCGTGCCCAAGACCGCTGAGGCCTTTCTTCGGGGTCCCAGGTGAACCAGTCGTCCCGTGGCCACGTTGGCTGGATGCGTTCAAGACCTACGTTGCAGCATTGGACCTGGGAAAGCTGGATAAAGGAAGGATGCGGGCACTGCTTGTCCACATCCATGACGTGTATGGTGGTATTTCAGTATGCCACATTTACGTACTTTGATACCTAAATGTTTCAGGTATGCATCATGCTCTTACCGAATAAATTCAGACAAACCCAAAAACTATTCATAACGTTGCAGAATATTCCAGCTGAGGCTGGCGTCATGCATCATTATGAGTTGGTTACTGTACCTGTAGAGCTACAGCAGCCTCCTGTCCCCTCACTTTTCGCTGTTGGGAGAGGGAGGTAGGGACCTCTGTGTGTCTGTGCGCCAGGGCTGCAGCACGTGCAGGTACAGGGGAGAGAACGTGTGAGAGGAGGGATCATACCATTCATTTCATTTTTAAAAAGTTTAAATGACATACTACTGAATATGTTTTGGATGTTATTTCAGCTTGTCCAAGATGAACCAAAATTTTATAATCCCAACTTTTCTCACTTGTTTTTGGGATGCTGAGTTTAAATTTAAGGGTGCTACAACACCCCTAAAAAAGGTCTAATGCTGCCCATGCTCCATGCATCGTCACTGTTACACCTGCTTCCCTCTCATTCACACTCATGTATTCTGTCTCGCTTCTATGATGACCCAAATCCATGACTGACTTAATAATTCATGTCTCCTACTAAACACTAAAAAAACTGCATGATATTCACCAAACAACGATCAAATATTCCAAACTCCAACATTTTCTTAAAAGGGAAGGAGCTGCAACTAGTCGAGGAATTTAAGTACCTCAGCGTGATTTTACATTCCTCATTAACCTTTAAAAACGCATCAAAAAATCTCAAACATAATCAAGTTCAATCTAAGAAATTTTAAACAAATTAGACCATCACTGACAGTTAATGCAGCCAAAATGTTTCTCACGCAATGATCTTCTCACACATCGATTACTGTTTTACCAATTGATCACTCACTGGTGTCACCATAATCAAACCCACTGAATCTTTATACAAAAAAGCCATAAAAATCCTTGACAAGAAAGATCCCACATATCACTGCTGTCAAATTTGCAAGAAATACAATCTTCTGTCTTTTGAAGATTATAAAACTCTCAAATTTGTCTGTTCAATCTATAAAATATTAAATAACTATGCACCCCCCCCGCCCCGGGAGAAAATGTTAAACTGAGGACTGTCACCGGTACAACCACCACAGCAATCACTAGAGGAGACTGTGAGGTCCCCCACAGACGCATCACATTTGCTCAATCTGTGCTATACGTGAGGGGCACCAAGATCTGGAATAACATACCACCTGTAATCAGAGAACGTACCACACTAACACTTTTAAGAGTCATTGTAAAAATTGGCTTTTAAATAACCAAAACTGTACCCATAACTATTGTTTGCTCTGTGGCATGCGCATATATGTGTATCTACATATATACAGTATGTGTATGTATGTATGTATATATACACACACACGCATATGTGTGTATATACTATGTGTGTATGTGTATATGTGTGTGTGTGTGTGTGTATACACACATATGTGCATATATACTGTATGTGTATATATGTATGTGTGTGTGTATATACTGTATATATATATATATATATATATATATATATATATATATATATATATATATACGTGTGTGTGTGTATACATACATGTGTGTATATATGTGTGTGTATATATACATATATACACGTGTGTATATATGTGTGTATGTACTGTATATACATGTGTGTGTATATGTGTGTGTGTGTGTGTGTATACTGTGTGTGTGTGTAATATATACACTACCGTTCAAAAGTTTGGGGTCACTTAGAAATTTCCTTATTTTTGAAAGAAAAGCACTGTTTTTTTCAATGAAGATAACTTTAAACTAATCAGAAATACTCTCTAATATCTAATATACATTGCTAATGTGGTAAATGACTATTCTAGCTGCAAATGTCTGGTTTTTGGTGCAATATCTACATAGGTGTATAGAGGCCCATTTCCAGCAACTATCACTCCAGTGTTCTAATGGTACAATGTGTTTGCTCATTGCGTCAGAAGGCTAATGGATGATTAGAAAACCCTTGTGCAATCATGTTAGGTCTGCAATGCTGTAATTGCTGCAAATGGAGGATTCTTTGACGAAAGCAAAGTTTGAAGGAAAAAATTATTATTTCAAATGCAAATCATTATTTCTAACCTTGTCAATGTCTTGACTATATTTTCTATTCATTTTACAACTCATGGTGGTAAATAAGTGTGACTTTTCATGGAAAACTAACTAACTAACCTGCACTTATATAGCGCTTTTCTAGTCACAAAGACCACTCAAAGCGCTTTCACTAATAACACAAAATAATTGTCTGGGTGACCCCAAACTTTTGAACGGTAGTGTATATTGTGTGTGTGTGTGTGTGTGTGTCTGTGTGTGTGTGTGTGTATATATATATATACTGTATATATATGTGTGTGTGCATGTGTACCCGTGCGTCACACACATATGCCCCGCCTCTTGTTTGTTGCTGTGAGGTGCTTGGATGCATGTGTGTGTACGCATACACAGCACTGCACTCGTGTGACAGTTGAATGTTTTGTTTTGTAACACCTTAACTCTGCACTTTGTACAATTTCATTGCATTTGTTCTGCTCGTGTGTCATTGTTTGTTCGTTTGTTTTTGTGATCCGCTGGGAGACTACAGATGCAAATTAGCAGTATTGCTAAATCTGGCATACTTACAGTTGTATTAATATTCATTAGTATGTAATGTCCCTTTCAAATAAACATTAAACAACTGACTTTCATTCCTCTTCTCTCCAGAGCATACCTCTAGCTCTCCAGGTTCTCTTCCACCTGCTCCGTACTCTCACTAAAGATCACAGTCATCCGCAAACATCATGATCCATGGAGACTCCTGCCTGACTTCATCCGTCAGCCTGTCCATCACCATGGCAAACAAGAAGGGGCTCAGAGCTGATCCCCAGGGGCACCCTCGGGCGGGGGGCATGAGGTAGGGGGGAGGGGAGAGTGGCAGGAGGATCATTATCACAGTTTTCTGTATTTATTCATTATACAGCTCCAGAAAAAAATTACGAGATCTAAGAGGTCACTGCAAAATTATCACTTTATTTGGTTTTACTGTTTACACGTACGTGTTTCGGTAAAATGAACAATTTTGTTTTATTTGCTAACCTACTGAAACCATTCAAATTCCAAGTCAGAATATTGTCATTTAGAGCATTTATTTACAGAAGATCATAACTGGCCATTACAAGAAAAATATGTTCCTTTTTGATGTGCTTTTGAATCAAATAATGCAAAGAAAACAAGTTCATGTTCATTCTTAAACACTACAATACTTCAGTTTTAACTTAAGAAGAACTCAAGTTTCAAGTTTATTTCACAATTTTTTTAAAATACAAATACAATTCACATTATCATGCAAAATAAAATAAAATCTTTGTGAAATGGGACTCCCCAGAAGCTATTCATAACTTAAAAACAGGGGCCCGGTCATCAAAATAACACAGCAATTTAAAAGCAATTCAAATCTGTATTTGTGAAATAGCTCTGTTTTTTATTCACAGCTGAGCTTCCATGCATCTTACTAATAGTCATAGTCGGCCTCCGTCGGTCTATGATGACCATGGAAGAGAATCCTAAACGTCTACTCTGCTGGAACAGCACCGTCTGTGGCTGAACAGGCCGATGCGCGAATGGCAGTCCCTGTCACACAGGTCGCACTTGTGGGTGGTCTCCGTGCTGCTGGAGCTGTGGCAGTTCTTCCTGCGGGTCCTTTTTTCATCTGCTGCAGCAGTCAGTCTCTCTTCACCCACCTTGAGCTGTCTGGTCAGGGTGCCTCTCCATTTGGAGCGGTCCGTTGCAAGGTCCTCCCAGCGCTCTGTGTTGATCTCCAGGGCCTTCATGTCTCTCTTGCAGACGTCTCTAAAGCGCAGCTGTGGGCGGCCAGCTTCTCTCCTGCCAGTCGCCAGTTCTCCGTAGAGGACGTCTTTGGGGATTCTGCCATCCTCCATACGGTGAACGTGGCCTAGCCAGCGGAGCCTGCGCTGCCTGAGTAAAGTGAACATGGAGGGAAGGCCGGCGCGGGACAGAACTTCTGTGTTGGGCACTTTGTCCTGCCAGGATATGTTCAGGATGCGGCAAATGCAGCGCAAGTGGAAGGAGTTCAGTCTCTTTTCCTGCCGGGCGTATGTTGTCAACGTCTCACTCCCATAGAGCAGTGTGCTGATGACGCAGGCGTTGTACACTGCCATCTTCGTCTTGACAGAGAGTTTGGGATTCTCCCACACTCGTGTGGTGAGGCGAGCGAGTGTGGAGGCTGATTTTCCAATCCTCTTGTCGATCTCTGTATCAAGGGAGAGGTTGTTGCTGATCGTGGACCCCAGGCACGTGAACTGATTCACAACCTCCAGCTCGTAGTTGTCGATAGTGATGGTTGGTGGTGCTTCCGTGCCTTGCGCCAAGACGTTAGTCTTCTTCAGGCTGATGGTAAGCCCGAAGTCCTTGCATGCCTGGGAGAAGCGGTCCATCAGGGTCTGAAGCTCCTGCTGTGTGTGGGTTGCGACTGCAGCGCCATCTGCGAACAGCATGTCTCTGATTAGAGCCTCGCGTACTTTGGTTCTGGCTTTCAGGCGGGCGAGGTTGAAAAGCCTGCCATCAGATCTTGTGTGCATCTTACTATGTTTATTGTAAATGGGTTAAAAAGTTGAATATTTACACTCGATAATGTGACTGACTGCTGTTCTTTCCCTATTTCTAACACCGGAGTTGCATTGGTTTGATTGTGGAAAGACAGGCATACTTGCACACTGCATCAAGTCACAGCTCAAGTAAGGTCATTTCTGCATGTCCCCCTCTGTCTAAAGCTGTGTTATAATTTGTTCAGGAAAACACACAGCAGCCTGTTTCCTGTAAATGATGGTCTTCAGCCAGTCCTCCAATTTAAGGGTAACTAGTCTGTATGAACACACAGAGCTACTAGAGGACTGCTCCCCCCCCCCCCCCATTGTAGCTTTCACTTCTTACGGTAGCTGTGTGGCCTGGGGTCAGTGAAACTGAAATACAGTGGATATAAAAAGTCTACACACCCTTGTTCAAATGCCAGGTTTTTGTGATGTAAAAAAATGAGACCGAGATAAATAATTTCAAACTTTTTCCACCATTAGTGTGATTTTAAAAGATTTCAGTTTGTTTTTCAATTGGGTTGTACAGGTTATAGGTCACATTAATGGGGGAAAGTTCTGAAATGATTTATCTTGAGCTTGATTTATCTTGGGCTGCACGGTGGCGCAGTGGTTAGCACTGCGGCAGCACAGTTTACCCTTGGCCGGGGGATCGTGGGATCGTGGGTTCGATCCCAGCCCCCGACCAACAGTGATCTTTGTGGAGTTTGCATGTTCTCCCCGTGTTTGCGTGGGTTTACTCTGGGATTTCTCCGGTTTCCTCCCACATGCCAAAAAACATGCAGGTTAGGTTAATTGGAGACTCTAAAGTGGCCCTAAGTGTGAATGTGTGTGTGAATGGTTAAGGGATAGCACCGTATCGTGGCTGCTTCATCCATCCAGGTGGTGGATGACCCTCAATTTCCCCTCTGGGGATCAATAAAGTATACTAAATCTAAAAATCTTGGTCTCATTTTTTTACATCACAAAAACCTGGCATTTGAACAGTGGTGTGTTAACGTTTTATATCCACTGTAGGTGCTGTCCCATACACCACATGGTGTCCCCCATGCTGTGGAAGGATTAACTTAGTCTATATGAAGAGCAGCAAATCATCTGGTACCATTATGTACAGGTACATGACTATGACAAGTGGTTTGTTGTGGTGCTCAGTATTTTAATTGTACTGCTTTTATCTTTTATCTATGCATATCAATCGTAAAAGGTACTACTAGTTGTTAGAAAAATCCTTGAAAACCTTCAGTCAAAAACCAGGCTGGATCAGAGTTTCAGCAAGTTTAATTGCACCGGCCAGTGGAGAGCAATACAAAAATGGTCTCAGAGCTTATTCGCGCATCATTCTAACTCAGACACACATCACTCAGTTCTTTAAGTTCTCCGTTATCTGAGAGTTGGAGGAGCAACTTGTTCATCATGGTTGGTCCAGTACATCTGGTCAAAACTTGGTGTACAGATTAGCTTTTCTCAGGTCACTCTGTCCCAGTCACACAGGAGCCATGAATGAATGAATGAATTTATTTTTATTCGGTAATAATGATAATAAACACATACAATACAAGAAGAACGCACACAAGAACAACCGAAAGGGTGTAGGCTGAAGCTAGTGCTTATATAGTGCCTACCCCGTTACAATTTTAAAATCAATAACATAAAAATTTAAGTCTTACCCCAAATCAACAAAGAAAATCAAATAGAACAAGTAGACAAAAAAAAAACAAACAACTTAGTTATTACAAATTTATCTCCCAGCATTTACAGTGAGATACTGGGAGATTTTCTCATCTTTGTACAATTTTTTTGAATTGCTTCAGAGTTGAACATGTTTTAATATTTTCAGAGCAACAGTTCCACAGTTTAACTCCAGTGACAGACATGCAATGATACTTTGTATTTGTTCTAACCTTTGGCTTATTAAAAACAGAGTTACCTCTTAGCTCATATTTGCTTTCCCTTTTTTTAAACAGTCTCTGAATAGTTACAGGTAATTGGTTATTATTTGCTTTGTGCATGATTTGAATGACATTATAATCTACCAGATCTCCAAATTTAAGAGTATGTAATTGAATGAATATTGGATTTGTTGGTTCACGGTAAGGTTTCTTTGATACAATGCGTACGGCTTTTTTCTGTAGTAAAAAGATTAAGTTTGTGTTTGTTTTATATGTGTTTCCCCAGATCTCCACACAGTATGTCATAAAAGGAACTATCAGTGAATTATATAAAATGCAAAGAGATTTCTGACACAGGAGATCCTTAACTTTATACAGTACGGCAATGGATTTAGACACTTTAGTTTTGACATAATTTATGTGTGATTTCCAGTTTAGTTTGTTATCAACAATGACCCCTAGGAACCTGGTTTCGAAAACTGTCAATTTCAACATTGTTTATTTTAATTTTTCTGTGATTATATAATTTGTGGTTTCCAAATATTATACATTTTGTTTTTCCAAGCTGAATAGATAATTTATTGGCAGTGAGCCATTGATTGATTTGTTTAAGTTCATTTTCTACTGAATCCAGAAGCTGCTTAAGATTTTCTTCACTACAAAAAAAAGTTGTCATCTGCAAATAAAATACACTTGAGCAATTTAGACACAGAACATAAATCATTAATATACAAAATAAACAGCAATGGACCAAGCACAGAACCCTGTGGTACCCCACACGTCATCTTCAGCAACTCAGAATCTGTATTATTCACATGAACATATTGATATCTGTCTTCTAAATAGCTGTGTAACCAGTCAAAAGCAATTCCTCTGATGCCATACTTATGTAATTTACTGAGGAGTAATTTATGGTCAACTGTATCAAATGCCTTTTGTAAGTCCAGAAATATTCCAACTGTGTATTCTCTTCTATCTGTTGCATCCGTAATCTGTTAAACAAAGTCCATGAGTGCCAGTGAGGTGGTCCGGTTCTTCCTGAATCCATACTGTTGTTCACAGAGTATATTGTGCTTAGCAATGCTTATCAATTTAGTCTAGCCATACAGGCTAGACTAAAAGCAAGATGATAACTAGTGCAGCTGTAGCATTGATACTTTTACACAAACTCTAAGTTAGATTCTGAGACCAGACAAGTAACAAATGGAAGACAAATATGGAATTTTTCTTTCATCCCCCCCCCCTTTGATGCCACGCAAGGCATCAGAAAAGAACGGTTTATGGCATCTAACACCCCATCTGGCAGCTATGCTAAGCTCCAATGCATTTGTGTGCAACAGGTCCTAACTAGCTATCGAAGGGGAAAGTCCGCCATAGGCCATGCTGCCCCAGGCACCGGATAAACGTTTCGGTCCTTTAGGAGGAGAAATGAAACAATAAATTCACTGATCAATAAAGAAAATCATTAATGGTAAAACAGTGAAAGCAAAATAATGATAAAAGAATATAATAAGGGTATATGTGTGTCATAGTTATGTGTCATTGCAGCTTATATAAAAAACAGACTTAAGAAATGACAAAAGATAAAATAAAACAATAGAAAGCAAAACAATAATCATAACAATAAAGTGTAATGATGTAATGTAAAAACAAAAATAAGAGTAATATAAAAACAAAATAAAATAAAAGTAAAAGTAATAAAAATAATGCTTCAAGCTTCATAAATGTATTTACAAGTAGTACATTTCAACGTCACATCGTGATCATGCAACTCCTTTCAGCTTTCTGCATGTCAGTCATACTTTTACTCTGTACTTGGGTCATGGAGAGACACCTTGAGCTCACGCTGTTTGTTCATCATCCCCACCATCCCCAGTAACTGCACCATGGTACATCACTAAGTTAGCATGAACAAGTCTCATCATCATACTACGGATACAGGGAATGACACAGGAAAAAGCCAAAAATATTACAACCAAAATCACTAACGGGTTCATGATGAGACTTCTCCATGAAGAGAATAACCAACTTAAAAATCACCCATTATTGTCATTCAACCATACAACCAATCATGTACAGTAGAACGAAATTGTGCTTTATCCTATCTACAGTGTCAATCACACACACCCCATGTGTAGAATCAGAAGGGCCGCTGCCATGCAAGGCGCCGCCACAGATTTCCATTCCATTATTGCTGAGCACCAAGCTGGACGGCAGGAAGTTCCACTTTTATATGGTCTTCGGCATGACCCGGCCGGGATTTGAACCCCTGCCTTCCAGGTGTGGGGCGGATGCTCTACCAACTGAGCCACCACCTCCAGTAACCAGGTCTGTTCATCAGAAACATTGTCTTTGGCTGCGACAGCCTGCAAGGCAGTGAGGTTGCGTATGGCCAAGGCATTCACATGACCATCTGCATCATTGTCAGGGATAAAAGTACAACAATGGTCATCTACAATTACCCTCTTGGGCGGCAGTTATTTGATCAAGAACCATTCTGTTTTGGGTCAGCATAAGTCTAAGAGCCATTAATTCCTCATTTATACCAGAAAAAGCAGATAAAGAAAAATTCACAAATGACTGTAATCTATAATTAGTTGTTTCAATCCAGAAGGTGTTCTTAGCCACTCCCACCCAAGGAAACAATGCATTAAGGACCTTCTGCCCTGCAGTTTCTAACTTAAATTCCTTCAGCACATCAGTGCCTCAGATGGCATCATGTGGTGCAAAGGAGACATCTCTCTTCACCCTGCCCACCTGTCCTGCCGACAATATGATGGTATGGTCAGTCACAACTACAGGGGCACACACCCCTCCCCAATTCATGGGCAGGTGTGAGTAGGCACGATGGCCACATAGCCACCATCCCCCTGTCACCATGTGTGTGCCATGCTTGTAAGAATCACAAATGGCAGCGTTACAGAACTCCTGCAGGGTGACAGTTCCTTCCAGGCTTCTAGACTGACAAGAAGGGTCTTCAGGACAACGTTTGCCCACTTCGTTGGTCCAGCAGGTAGCAGTACAGGGGCGAGACGCACTATGCTCCGTTGCACACTTAGAAAGTGATAAGCTGCCCAGAGAGACGTTTCCACACCCTTTTAGACAAAAGGAGAAATTCCCCGGCGAGATTAACCTTGCCTTCACCAAGTAAGGGGTGTCATCGTGTCTCTGGTTAGTGGAGTCATAAGCAATATCACAGGTGTGATTCAAAGTAATGCTTTCTGTACTATTTCTATACATAGTCTCTTGCAAGAAACAAACAGCTTGTGATAGTTCCATTAGTTTAGCAGTGACGAATATTTGACCAGCTGATAGTGGGAACAAGGAACACACATAGCAATTTGAACGATTAGCTGATTTGGTTGTGTAATTAGCATACTTCCACCACACATTACCAGCATAAACATGGTCCTGATGGCCTGGACCTTCCAGCCAGTCTTGGTGTGTGTGTGTGTGTGTGTGTGTGTGTGTGTGTGTGTGTGTGTGTGTGTGTGTGTGTGTGTGTAATGTATCTAGCCCTATGATAGATAGGTAATGGTGTCCCTAAGAATAGCCAAAATAAAAGTGTTACCACAACGATGATGATGATGAAAAGACAGCTGTACCATTTGCATTCTTCAGTTGCAAACCTTCTCTCTCTCGCATTTTGTCTCTCCATGATAAACAAACAAAGTTAAACAGTTACTTGTTGGGGATCTCCTTGTTTTTTTTTTGTTTTTGTTTTTGTTTTTTTCCCAGAGTTTGCAATGGGGATTAAAATAGAAACAGTCTTGCTGAGGGAATGGGGATTAATTAGTTTGTTGCTGGGGATTTTGTATGGGGTAAAGTTTGCAATGTGTCAAATGCACCCAAGAGTCACGCCCTTCGACTTTCACGGCTGTTGGTGTCACCAGTATGACTTTGTGTGGTCCCTGCCAGGGAGCATCAGCCCAGTTTTTCTTTTTGATGACTTTCATAAGGACCAGATCCTCCAGCTTGGCCCAGATGGGTGCTTTCCCGTGGTCCCTCCTAGGAAGAGTAGCATGGATAATATCTCCGTCAGTCAACATTCTTTGCATATAATCAGCTAAGCACACCTCCTCATCCCCTGGATTAAATGGCCTTAATGGTGGGAGTAGGTAGGGTTTGCCATACATTATTTCAAATGGGAATAACCCCGCTTTGGTGGGAACTATCTTCATGTAAAACAAAACTAGGGGTAGGCAATATATCAAATTTTGTGCTATTTCTGCCATTGTTTTTCTAAGCCTTTCTTTAATGGTTCCATTTGTGCGCTCTACCAATCCTGCAGATTGTGCATGGTAAGCTGAATGTATTTTTTTAGGTTAATGTTGAGTGCTGTGCCTCAGTGTGATACAATCTGATTTACAAAATGTGGTCCGTTATCTGAGTAAATCTTTTCAGGTATTCCAAATCTGGGCACAATTTCTGCTAACAGTTTCTTTGCTACTGTAGCAGCATTTGGGTGAGTGCAAGGGAAGGCTTCTGTCCATTTGGTAAACATGTCACAAATAACCAAACAGTATTTTTTGCCTTCACATTTATTTAACTCAATGAAATCCATGCAAATGTTTTGAAATGGATAAGTAGCTGCTGGAAAGGTGCCTTTTTCAGTCCTCAAGTTCCCTTGAGCATTGTTTTCTGCACAAATTAGGCATTTCTTACAAAATTGAGTAGCAAACTGACTAAACCCATCAGCAGTAAAAGATTTATTTAGCATGGAGACCAAACCCCTCTTTGATACATGGGAGACCCCATGTAGCAAAGTGGAGGTCTGGTGGAACAGTTTGCGTGGTAAAACGGGTTTGTTTTTGCTGCATTTGTAAAGATTGGAGGTATTATCAAAAATCGCTCCCTTTTGGATCCATCTGTAAATTTCAGCTTGTGGTGCGGTTTTCTGAGCCTCAGTGAGAATGTCATGTTATAAATCGTCTGTCAGTGTCAAAAGGAAACCTGGTGTTGTGTCTTTTGCAGTAAGGCCGAGTGCAGCAGCCTTAGCTGTTTGATCTGCAAAGTTATTGCCTTTAGAAACCGGATCTGTGCCATTAGTCACTAATGGTAATGTTTCACTCTCAATTTCTGCCAAGCAATCATGAGGTTCACCTTCTGTTGAGATTGGCAAAAAAACTCGCTGGATTTGTTACCATGCAACATTCAATGGTTAAATGAGGCTGTGATAATAGCATTGTCATGCATGCAAGGTGTCTGGATGGTGAGAGGACTGTTATTTTTCTCTGTGACAAAATGACCAACACTGCATGTGTGACCTTCAGGGTCAAGGGATGAAAAAGAATGAGCCCCGCTGAGGCCTGCACTGCCATCAATGCCGCTATTACGGGCTGCACTCTTGGAGGCAGAGCTCTCGTCATGTGATGTGTCCCTCTCTACAATCAGCCATTTGTACAAATGGCTTCTTGTAATTGGGGAGTGCCAGGACATCAGTGCTGACCAAAAGGTTTTTCACTTTAACAAATGCCTCTTCTGCCTCAGGTGTCCACTAAATTTTGTCCACCTGAGCCATGGGTCTTTTGTAGATAAGATCAGACAGGGGTTGCATTTCAAAAGAATAATTTGCAATCTAAGAACGACAATAATGTAAAGTACCCCAAAAATGACATCATATCTCTTTTTGTCTTCTTCTTCTTCGTCAATCACTAGATGGTCACACCAGCTGCCCTGACAAATGCCGCCATCCTGCGGAGGTCTCCGAGGTCCCCGTGCAGCTTTTGGTTCAGCGATGTGGGGTCAGGCCACGTAGCTCGTCTGAGTACAGCGTGGTCTGGGCAGTCTTGGAGGAGGTGTTCGCTGGTCATTTGGCCGGTACCACATGGGCATCTGTCCGATTGTCCAACTTTAAATTTCTGGTGCATGTGAGCATGCATTCTGTTATGTCCAGTTTGGAGTCTGAACAGGACGACTTGGTCAGCCCTGCTCAGACTGTAGTAATTGTCATCCTTGCAGAAGTTTGTGTGTTGCTGCTGCCACTTCTTGTGAGACAGGGCCTTAATAATGGTTTTCTCCTCTCTGTAAGAGACCTGCCTGTCTTCCTGGTCTTGCTGCCCACCCCCTTAGCAAGTCTGTCAGCCGTCTCATTTCCATAGACTCCACAGTGGGCAGGAATCCACTGGAGTGATACGTTTGCCTGTGTGGCTAGTTGAGACAGAATTGAGGGCGAGTTCATTCAGTTCTTTGCATCGGGGGTCCTGAAGTGCATCCAAGACAGAGAGAGCATCAGTGAAGATGATGACCCGCTTGTGTGCCTTGTCTTGATGTTCCCTGATGTGGGCTGCTGCTGTTCTCAGGGCCTCTGCCTCAGCCCTGAAGTTGGTGGAGTACTTGCCAGTCGCAATGGGAATGTGGGTCTCCTCGTCAGCGTACCTAATGTCCATGCCGCCTCCTCCATTCCTGGTTGCTTCCATGACAGAGCTGTCTGTGTAGACGTGAGTCCACTGCTCTTCAGGGTAGGCAGACCGAATGAACTCCAGGGCCAGCGACTTCCTCTGTTGGTCTGACTGTGTTCCTTTCTTCCCAATGCCCGATATGTGTGTGTGTATGGCTGGGAAGTTCTGTCGGTTCCAGGAGGGAACAGATGCTATGGGTGGTATTGGTGTGGGCATGTGGTCCAACAGTTCTGGGTCTCTCCTTTCGAGTGTCCTGCTCTGGTGGATGAAGCTCGATCTCTTGAGTCTCCCTTTTGTTGGCTTGCTCAGTCTGTTCTTCATGGGATGGTTTTCCAGTCTTTTGAATTTGGTGGCCTGGGTCAGTACCTTGACGTTTCTTCTGTCTTCCAGTGGTGCAAGGCCTGTTGTTGTCTCCAGTGCTTTGATAGGGGTACTGCGCATGGCTCCTGTCATCATCATCTCAGTGTTGCTTTTGGCAGCTGTTGAGGTTGCCACCATGCCATACTCCAGAACAGGCCGAATCCTTCCCACATAGACCTTCTTCAGGACACCCTGGTCTGCACCCCAGTCTGTTCCTGACAGTTTCTTCATTAGGGCCATCCTGATCTTTGCTCTTCTCTGGTTCTTGTGCAGCTGGTTCTTCCAAGTCAGTCTATGATCCATGGTGATCCCGAGGTATGTGGGTGCATATTCAGCCTGGAGCTTGTGGGAGTTGATCTGCAGTTTCACCTTCTGGGGTTGGGTGGACAGGGTGAAGACGGTGTATGTAGTCTTCCTCTCATTTAAGCTCACAAGCCATGACTTGGTCCATGCCTCTATCAGCCGGAGAGCTTGCTGCAGTCTGTAGTTTGCCGTCGCAATGCTTTCCTCACTGCACCAGAGGGCTATGTCATCGGCGTAGATGGCACCTCGTACGTTCCTTGGCAAACTCTGGATGATGTCCTTGATGAATACAAGGAAGAGTGTTGGGGACAGCACTCCTCCTTGTGGGACTCCTTCCCTTAGCACCTTCTTCTTGCTGGAGTACTGTCCGACCTGGGCTCTGGTTCTTCTGTTGTGCAGGTATTGGGCGATCCACTTGTATATACGCCCAGCGACACCGCACTAGCGCAGTTTCAGCTTGAAGCCATCTTTCCATACCTTGTCAAACGCCTTTTCTAGGTCAATCCACACTGCAAGGGTGTGCTTCTTTTCTTGGAAGGCATCTTCTATGGCTTGAGAGATGCATGTTATTTGGTCCTCTGTAGACCAGTTCTGCCTGAAGGCTGCTTGTTCTGGGCCGATGTGTTGTTTTTCTTCCAAGTGCCACATGAGTCTGGTGTTAATGAGATGCTGCAGCAGCTTTCCTATGCAGCTTGTAAGGCTTATGGGGCGATAGCTTTCAGCCTTCAATTTGTCTTTGCCTTTTTTGTGCACTGGAATCATCGTGGCTTCTCTCCAGATCTGTGGCACAGTCCCTGATCTCCAACTGTTGTTGAACAGCTGCAGAAGTTTCTTCTTGGTTTTGGGGCCAAGGTTCAGCAACATTTCATTTGTGATCTTGTCAGATCCAGGGGCTTTTTTCAGCTTCGGTGTTGACATTGCATCCTCCAGCTCCTTGAGAGTGAATGGCGAATTCATCACTGGTTCTATCTGCGCGTTCTGATGAACTCGCTGGGCTCCTCTGACATCCCTTCTTCTCTCTGGTGGAATCTGAAGGTGGCTCGTCTTCGCATACTGGTTGATGAAATGGTCTGCTGCTTTCTTGCCAGTCAGCAGTTCTTGATCTGCCTGTACTGTGATCGGCGAGCTTTTGCTGTTCTCGTCGTTGAGGGCTTGAGCCAGTTTCCAAAGCTTGTTGCCGTCCTTGTGCAAGTTGAGCTGCTCTGTCTTTTCTTGCCATCTCTTTCGAGCTTCCTGTATAAAGGTCTGCCTGTGTTTTGCAGTGGCCGCCTTCAGGGCAATGTTGTTTTCTACTGTAGGATCTACTTCTACTTTTTTCCTTGCCTCTGCCACACTGTCTTCAAGCTGCTGGAGCTCCTCTGTCCAGTAAGGCCTATAGTTCTTTCTGGCTCCCCGAGGAATAGATTAATTTGCAGTCTTCAGAATAGCATGGTTCAGCACCCTGACTTTCTTGTTGAGGTTCTGTTGCTTGTGACGGCTCTCCGCAGAGTACCGGTCCACCAGTGTTGAGAAGCGCTCTCCGTTGGCCTTCTTGTAATTCCACCTGGGGAATGTCTTAGCTTCTTGTGGTTTGTAGCTGATGTCCAGTTCAAGCTTCATAGGTTTTGGTTACTTCCCCCTAGCTGGCCAAGTACCGTTCTTGTTGCCAGCCTGGCCATGTTGTTGGTGGCAAACGCAAGATCGGGCGTGGTGTTACTCAGCCATACCCTGGAGAAGAACGTTGGTAGATCATCAGGATCATTTATTAGCAGAAGACTGTTGTCGACTTGCCAATCTTCCACCTCCTCTCCTCTTCTATCTGCTTCGCTGTATCCCCATGCCTCTGAGTGACTGTTGAAGTCACCGATGACTAAGCATCGGTGGTCTGGGAGTTCCATTTGGTCAAGTGAGAGATCTCGCTCTGGGGGGCACTACACATTGAAGATTGTGATGCTTTCATTGTGAACCATGATTCAAACTCCATGGATTTCTGCCTGGTTGTTGGTACTGATGTCAAACTCTTGTGCTGGTACGGCATTTTTGACAAGAATCGCCACTCCTCCTTTTGTTCTTCCTTTTCTGTCTTTCCTGAAGACCTGGTATCCCCTAACACTGAAGTGTTGGTTTTCCTTCAGGTGGGTCTCCTGTAGGCAGGCAACATCAATGTCTTCTGAGTGGAGTCTTTCGGCAAGGGATATTTTTTTGTTGTAGACTCCTTCTGTGTTCCACTGGAGGATGTTGACGTTCCTCTCCTTTGGCGTCTCTTTTCGGCCAGTAGCATTCCTTGTTCCCCGTCCCCTGGTTGTGCAGGACGAGGTGAGGTGACCTCCGGTAGCTGAGGGTGGGCCCCTTTGAGGCTGAGGGCCCGGCACTCTTCCTCTCCAGCGGTTCCCCAGAGGACGAGCACCATCATGTGCAACATTGGTGTGACTCATCATGAAGCAGATATGCATGATGCAGAGGTTTGTGGCACCGCAGGGGTCCTGCATCTCCGTCTTCAGCCATGGACGTTTGTCGGGGGTCCCTCCCCTAGACCAACTGCCTTCCATGGCTGGGCTGTCGAGAGCTTGGTCCACCCTGTAGAAGGGTTGCCTGCCAAGGCTTTCTGAGACCCTTCTTCCCGTGCAACTGTCTGTCCTCCTCCGCCTTCACAGCCGTTGGGAGTTCGCTCTCCTCTTCTGCCTGTTCCGACATTTGTTGCTGTAACAAACTTGGGTTTTCCGTGAGTGATTTGTTACATGCTGCACAACCCCCAACCTGGAGGACCAGGTTTTCTCTTTTTGTGATGGGTCTTGGTGCTGACAAAATAGCTTGTTTGCGAGCTGGGTCAGCATGTCTGCCCTCTGCTGACAAAATGTGGCCTAAATATTTAACTTCTTTTTTCCACAACTGTAATTTTTCCTTGTTGACCCTGTGACCTTGTTCTGCTAAAAATTTCAGTAAGACAATGGTGTCTTTTCTGCATGTTTCTCCATCAGGTGATGCCAGCAAAATGTCGTCAACATACAGGAGCAACTGACTCCCATTAGGAGGAATAAACTGTGCCAAGTTTGCTGACATTGCCTGTGAAAAAATGGTTGGTGATTCACAGTAACCGTGTGGTAATCTGGTGAATGTGCACCTCTTGTTTTCAAATGTGAATGCAAACCAAAACTGATGATCTGGATGTATGGGGATGCTGAAAAAAGCATTGCTGATATCTATCACTGTGAAATATTTCTTTTGTGGCTCTAGGTCAGGGGTCGGCAACCCGTGGCTTCGGAGCCGCATGCGGCTCTTTTATCCCTCTGCTGCAGCTCCCTGTGGCTTTGGAAAATAAATAACGAGTATTTAATTAAAATGTATTTTATTTTAGTTGGTTAGTTTTTAAAATGTAATTCTAAATTTGAAGATTATGATGATCTTGTAAAATCTAAACAAAACGTGTTAAAGTTTGCTCTTAATATGCGTCACAACCACCAATGTGCGACACCCACCGGCGTGTGATTTTTTTTTTAACTTTTCGACCCCAGGTAGGCCAACTATGGAGAATTCTAAGAAAAGAAAAGTGTCTGAAGAAAACAGAATGTTTAATGCTACGTGGGCAGATTCATTTGCTTTCAATGCCGATGAGACTGGTTTACCAGTATGCTTAGTATGTAATGAGAAACTAGCAAACAACAAAAAGTCAAATGTTGCAAGACATTTCCAGAATAAACACGCAGCCTTTGGTCAAAAATATCCGGATGGAGATGAGAGAAAAAAAGCCGTTTCGGCACTGATGCGGAAGGTTGATCTGAGCAAAAATCATTTCAAGAAGTGGATGAAGTCTGCAAATTCAACTACATATGCTAGTTTTGTGGCCACTCAGGAAATAGTCAGGCATGGGAAGCTGTTCACAGATAGAGAATATATAAAAGACTGTCAAAGACAGAACCATAAAAATGGCAGAAGGCATCACCAGATAGCAAATTAAAGACATCAGTTCAGCTGTGGGCTACTCAATTGCCTGTGATGAGTCTAAAGACAAAGGTGATATTGAACAAATAGCGCTGTTCTGCCGGTATGTAAACTCTGCTGGGCCACAGGAAGAAATGATTGAGTTGATACCACTAAAAGGCCAAACATGGGGGGAGGACATCTGTGAGGCTGTCTTGAATCGTTTAAGAGCCAAAGGAATAAACACCACCCACCTGGTGTCAGTGGCTACTGATGGGGCACCAAGTATGACAGGAGTGCAGAAGGGCTTTGTGGCTTTACTGCAGAAGTCGCTGGACAGAAAGCTGACTTTTCACTGCATCCTGCACCAAGAGGCACTGTGTGCTCAAACATTTCCTCCGGAATGTACAGAAGTAATGAATGTTGTCATTCAGATTGTCAATAAAATAATGGCAAAAGGTTTAAATCACCGTCAGTTCCGTTTGTTACTGGATGAGCTGGAAAGCACATATTCTGATCTCCTGCTGCACAACAAAGTCTGGTGGCTGTCCAGAGGGGAGGTGCTGAAAGGCTTTGCCGCGTGTCTGGAAGAAGTGAAAACTTCCCTGGGCAGCAAAGGGCTCACCTTTCCTGAGCTGGAACAGCCAGAGTGGCTGGAAAAGCCACACTTTATGGTCTCTTTTTCCAAGATGGCACCCACAGTGGTCGCCATGGTGCTTCGCTGCGCTTTTCTTTATTTGTTTTTGTTCGTCAATTGTGTGTCTGCCTGCTCTTACACCCGTGAAGAGCTACTAAATATCAGGACCTTCATGGGAATGTAGATTAATAAGAATGTTTTGGGAAGAGGTGAGGGTAACAATTGAAAAAATAATCTCAAAACAAATCATATTGAATCCTAAACTGTTTTTGTTGGGTCTGTACCCAGAAAAGCATAATTTTAATAAAAGTGAAAGAACATTCATAGACCTCAGTTTGCTTAATGCCAAAAAAATGTATTGCACTATTATGGAAAAAGACTCATAGACCAGATGTGACTCAGTGGTTAAGACAGATGTTAACAAACCTTCCATTAGAAAGAATAACATATATACTAAAATCAAAGGAAATTGTGTTTGAGAATATATGGAGACCTTTTATTGATTATGTAAAAAATTTAAACATAACTCTTGAAGAAGAAGGTGAATGATGTGTGTGGACCTTGTAAATTCCAAACTGGTGAACATAATATGTATACTTATGTATTGGATTGTCTAGACTAAACAGAGGAGCATTGTTGAAGACTTGATTTTGTTGGTGGTTGTTGGTGTTTTTAGTGCATTTTTTTTTTTTTGTAGTACTTTAGTGTTAGTGTTTGATTGTTTGTATCATGTTTGTTAAAAAAAAAAAAAGGTTCAATAAAGATATTGTGGAAAAAAAAATATCAGGACCTTCACTCCCACGGACCTACTCCCAGTTTTTTTAGCTCCTGCCGCCGATCTGATTCACTGTTTAGCTCAAAAAGTGAGACGGCGAAAAAGAGGTAGACGAGCGGGCGCTCTCGTCCGGCTCCGCAGGAGAGGCACGCGCACGCCTTTGCCTGGCATATTTCTCTCCAATGCCAACTCTCTCTCAAACAAGGTAGATGAATTGAGACTGCTGATGCGATTTAAGGACCTCGCTTCCTCGTCTGCTCTCTGTTTCTCTGAGACCTGGCTCAGGGGAAATATACCGGACAGCGCGCTTCACCTAGAGGGATTTCAGCTGTTTCGTGCTGATCGCGTCACAGAGCTCTCCGGTAAGTCCTCAGGAGGAGGAGTCTGCTTTTACATCAACAGCAGCTGGTGCTCTGATGTAACGGTGATTTCCCAACACTGTTCTCCCGCTCTGGAATTTTTATTCATCAACTGCAAGCCATTGTATTCCCCGCGGGAGTTTGCCTCATTCATCCTGGCCGCTGTCTACGTCCCGCCCGACGCGGACGCGCGCGAGGCTCAGCGCGCGCTCGCGGATCACATCCAACATACGAGCGGACTTTCCCGGACTCTCTGGTTATTGTGGTTGGTGACTTTAACCAGTGCAATCTGAGCCACGATCTCCCCCGATACAAACAGTTTATTAAATGCCCAACCAGAGGAAAAAACACGCTGGATCACTGTTACACTACAGTGAAGGACGCGTATCGCGCTCGGACTATCTGATCACGTGATGGTCCACCTCATTCCTACATACAGACAGAGACTGAAGCTCACTAAACCTGTTGTGACCACTACGAAGAAATGGACCAGTGAAGCTGAGGAGAAGCTGGAAATGTGCATGGAAATAACTGACTGGGGCATGTTTAAAGGAGCCACGCATGATCTGGATGAGTACACGGACACTGTGAACTCATATATCCACTTTTGTGAGGAGAGCATTCTTCCATCGCGCACCAGGGTGAGTTACTCTAATGATAAGCCCTGGTTCACTGCTAAGCTCAGACAGATCAGGAAGGAGAAGGAAGCAGCGTTGAAAAGTGGAGACAGGGACTGCTACAGGGAGGTTAAATATCGGTTTAACAGAGAGCTGAAGAGAGCTAAATCTGTGTATTCTGAGAGACTCCAGCAGCAGTTCACTGCTAACGACTCGGCTTCTGTGTGGAGAGGACTGAGGCAAATCACCAACTATCGGCCTCAGGCTTCTAAAGGTCAGGATGACAAAGCCCTTTGTCAAAGACTGTCCCAACATTACGCCCGTTTTGACACCTCGTCAGCTGTGTCCAACTCCCCCCCTCCCCCCAGCTCCACTGCCTCCTCGGTCCCTACTTCATCAAAAGCGGTCCCCCCTCCTCCCCCCCGCCCTTGTCATCAGTGAGCAGGATGTGCACAGACAATTCTCCAGACTGAACGTGCGCAAGGCCCCCGGTCCGGACGGCGTGTCTCCCTCCACCCTGAGACACTGTGCGAAAGAGCTGGCTCCTGTCTTCACAGACATTTTTAACACCTCCCTTAAGCTTTGCCACGTGCCGACCTGCCTCAAATCCTCCACCATCATCCCTGTCCCCAAGAAGCCACGGATCACTGGACTTAATGACTACAGACCTGTAGCACTCACCTCTGTAGTCATGAAGTCCTTTGAGCGCCTGGTCCTGCCCCACCTCAAGTCCATCACCACTCCCCTCCTGGACCCGCTGCAGTTCGCCTACCGAGCCAACAGGTCTGTGGACGATGCAGTCAACCTGGCCCTCCACTCCATCCTGCAGCACCTGGACTCCCCGGGAACCTACGCCAGGATCCTGTTTGTGGACTTCAGCTCTGCATTCAACACCATCCGCCCCGCTCTGCTCCAGGACAAGCTGTCCCTGCTCGGCGTGCCTGACTCCCTCTGCAGGTGGATCACCGACTTCTTGACGGACCGGAGGCAGCATGTGCAGCTGGGGAAGACTGTCTCAGACTCTGTCAGCATCAGCACCGGATCACCCCAGGGCTGTGTACTTCCCCCCCTACTTTCCCCCCTACTCTTCTCCCTCTATACCAACTCCTGCACCTCCAGCCACCACTCTGTTAAGCTGATCAAGTTTGCGGACGACACCACCCTCATCGGGCTCATCTCCAACAGCGACGAGTCCGTCTACAGGAGAGAGGTGGCCCAGCTGGCGTCCTGGTGCAGCCACAACAACCTGCAGCTGAACGCTCTGAAGACAGTGGAGATGATTGTGGACTTCAGGAAAGTCACAACCCCTCTGCCCCCCCTCACCCTCACAGGCTCTCCCATCACCACTGCAGATTCCTTCCGCTTCTTGGGCACCACCATCACCCAGGACCTCAAATGGGAGCCGACCATCAGCTCCCTCATCAAAAAGGCCCAGCAGAGGATGTTCTTCCTGCGGCAGCTGAGGAAGCTCAAGCTACCCACCAAGATGTTAGTGCAGTTCTACACAGCCATCATCGAGTCCATCCTCACCACCTCCATAACCGTGTGGTACACAGGAGCCACTGCCAGGGACAGACTAAGGCTGCAGTGCGTCATGCGCACTGCTGAGAAGGTGATCGGCTGCAAGCTCCCATCTCTCCAGGACCTGTACATCTCCAAGACCCGGAGGCGTGCAGGCCGGATCATAGCCGATCCTTCACACCCTGGTCACGTACTGTTTGCCCCCCTCCCCTCAGGTAGAAGACTTCGGTCCATTCAGACTAAAACCTCCCGGCACATGAACAGCTTCTTCCCCTCTGCCATCAGATTGCTGAACACTAAGTGACTTATTGACTCTCGTGCACTACGTACAGCAACTCAACCGGTCTCATTACAATTATCACTGTTTTCTTTTGCACTACCGACTGCACTATGTGGTACTCCACAATATCTGCTGCTCGCTAATATATTTAAAAACTGCTTTGACTAGTATTACTCATTCTTATTCTACACTTATTGCATGTATAGTTTTTTATTCTTTTATCTTATCATGTTTAATGTTGCAGCATTGCACTGAGACAAATTCCTAGTTTGTGTATTACATGAACAATGGCAATAAATCTGATTGTGATTCTGATTCTGACATGACAGCGCACCTGAACACAGCTCTTCAGGGGAAAGGACGCACAGCCCTGCACATGTTGGAGGAGGTTTTGGCATTTGAGTGCAAGTTGACAGTGCTTGCCAGAGCTTTACAGAAAGGTACACCGTCTCACTTCCCCAGTTTGAGAGAGTTCAAACAAGCTCACAACATGATAAATTCAGAGTATTTACATTCTGCAATCATCGCAATGCAAACATCGTTTGGGGAAACGATTCTGTGAGTTCAGAGAGGAAAAAAACACATTATCCTTCCCTGTCACTCCCCTAAGCATCGATCCATTCCTACTGAATACGACTGCATTGGCAGGTGTGAGTCAACCTGATCTTGAGATGGTACTGGCCAACATAGCCGACAAAGACATATGGGTGTCCAAGTTTAAACGCTTGACAGCAGACCTTGAAGGTGTTTCCCATCAGAAGGCCATTCTTGCTCAGAATCACAAATGGAGTGATATTGAAAACCTCCCCAAACCGGACAAACTTGTGTTCGAAACATGGAATGCTATCCCCAACATTTATGTGAACATGAAAAAGTATGCGCTTGGAGTCCTGTCGATCTTTGGATCCACATATGTATGTGAGCAGGTGTTCTCCAACATGAACTTTATTAAAAACAAACATCGCGCATGCCTCACAGATGACAGCTTATGATCCTGTGTAAAGATGAAGGTGACGTCATACAGCCCTGATGTGCAGACGCTGTGCGCTGAGGTTCAGCAGCAGAAATCACATTAACCAAGTATGATAAATATTTTAATTGCCTATTATTTTGCATATATTTGTATTTTTTCATTTTTCAGTGAAATAGTCCTTTTATTATTCAGGTTGACAGCTGACTGCACATGCCAGTAAAAGGATGACGGCACACAGAACAGGACGGCATTTTTGGTTTGCTGCTGGTGGATAATTTAACTTTGGCATTTTTTTCATAAATACAAGAAGGACTCAAATAGACATTGAGTATTTTACTTGAAAGTAACCTTCAACCCAACGCTTTTTTTTTTCGGAGTTCAAAATGTTTTTGTTGCATGCAGAAATGTAATTTCTTTTTCTCTGCAGGAGTTCATTGATTTCATAAATGCAACACATTACAGTTTGTTTATACATAGCATAAAGGCAAAAAAAAAAAGTTATATGCAGTGTTATTTCATTTTAAATGTCAAAAGGGTTTTGTGGCTCCCAGTGTTTTCTTTTCTGTGGGAAACCGGTCCAAATGGCTCTTTGAGTGGTAAAGGTTGCCGACCCCTGCTCTAGGTCATTCAACAAAGTGTGTGGGTCTGGGATTGAAACAGCCATTGGGATAACTGCTTTGTTTACCACCTGAAGGTCTTGGACCATTCACCATCTGGAGGATGGTCCAGCCTTCCTCACCAGAAACAAAGGTGTGTTACAACAGCAGAGGAATGTGGTCAGTCTTGGATCAGGAGTTCCTTTCCAAGATTGACCGCATTCCTCTACCATTGTTACAAAGCGTCCAACATCCTTCCAGTGCATGTGTTTGGATTTGATTAGTGGGATGTGGGGCACCTCCCAGTGTTTAAAATGTCTGTTGTCTTCCTCACATAATGCAACAGATGCTCCCACATAGCCCCTTGGTGACCAGTAGAGATTTTTAATCACCAGCCTGGAGGATGAATTTGCAAGGAATGTTTTTTCATAATTTGGATCTGGGCCACTCAGATGCCTGTCATACATACTGCAGCGATATTGGTCTGTGGCCTGCTGTGTAGTGGGGATATTGGATTAAAATATTGCATAGCTTTCGCATGCAGGTCTGTGGTCACCGCACTCAGCCAGGTCGAAACCAAGCATAGTGAGTAACAGTGCCTTGGCACACCGAAATCCTGCAGCACGTTTACTCCTGCCACATATGGGAAATGTGATGCTCTCATACCGTTCTCTGTTGGGATTACTGTATGGCAGTGTTGAGAGCTGTGAGCAAATCTCTGGCCAAAAGGTTAACGGGACATGCCTTTGATAATATGAATGAACCTCCTGCAATGTCGCCTGTGACAGGATGCTTTGCCTTGACAGTTATGGAGAGGTGTTCTGTTTTTAGTTTACTGTTTGCGGATTTGACAGTTACTGTTTGATCTGATTTTGTGAAACCTTCGACATCTGTCCCTGCAATCACTGATCTGCACGCACCTGTATTACAGAGAAACCTTGAACTTCCAATGTCCTCCAATGTCCAAACCTTGAACCTCCAATGTCCCTTCAGGTAAACACTGCATTGTTAACATCAAGTCAAAATCAGGTAAAGAAAAAATGTCAGCTGTATCATTGTCAGTGTCAGTGTCATCTGTTGTACTTGGCTTCGGGTCGGCAAGTCACATGTTGTGATCCCATGGATGCTGCGGTGGCAGCTGGGTGCGAGCCCCCCCCCCCCAACTCAGCGGGTGCTCGGGGAAATCCTTCCACAAATGCCCTCGCTGCCCACATTGGCAACAAGTGTCGTGGTCCTACAGTCATGGGTAGGCAGCTCCGTGATCACGCCCCCTCCTCTGCCCTCGTCCTCCTCCCCCACGTGGTGAACCCTGGTAAAAAACAGAGGTGGGAGAAGCCTCGGCTCCCCCCGTGGGGTCAGCAATCATGTAAACAGGGGTTGGTCGTGTCTTTAATTTCTTTTCCTCCTTTTCCACCTTCTCCTCTTCCAATCACTCTGCATATTTAGCATATGTTAACACATCACCAAATGCAGAAATGCGGTATGTAACCAGATGTTTGTGAATGTAGTGTGCCAAATGTGGGTGTATGTTTTGTAAGAAAACACTTTTCAGATGCTACCGATAAGGTTCTGCACCTGTATCATTAGCAAGTTTAATCAAATCGGAATGGTTATCAAAAATGTATTTCAATCTACTCCTGTAAGCTTCCACACCTTCACCTTTATTTTGAGTTGTATTTTGAATTCTGGTCCAGTCATGCTTCACCCGCCATTTGTTCCCAATGCGGTCATTTAATTGTCTCACCCGTTGTTGTAACTCTGTATTTGTTGGAGGAAAAACATTACCTGTGGTGTCTTTTGAGCTCCAATCACCCGACACAGCACACCAATCAACTTTTAAAACTTTTCTGTAAGCACGTTCTGTCTCATGACCATTTAGTTTGAAGCTGTCAAGGAGGTTTGCCATTCCTTCAAAAAAGTGTGTGGGTTTATCTTTTGGATGTGGGATTTTTTTAACTGCCTCTGAAAAATCAGCATCAGTCCAAGGCCTGTAGACTAAGATTGTTGGTTGAAACTGTGGGGCCTGTGGGTTGGCCTCATCATGCCCAGGTGGCCCTGCATAGGCTGGATTTGAAAGCTCAGTCATAGGGTAGTGTTCAGTGACAGCATATACATCATAATTCTCAGGTTTGATAGGTCTGATTTTAAGAGAGTGTGGAAATGTATGGTGAGATGATGCATATTTACTTAACTTTTTAGGGTCCCTGTGTGGTTGTTCTCTGGTACCCCAGTCCTTGTCCTTCTTGACTTTTGGTCTGATGTCAGTGGGAGGAGGAGGAGGAAAAGACTCTTAGGTTGAGGATGTGGCCACCGCCATTTCGTCGAGGTCAGGATACAGCGGGGGAGGGGGAGGTGCGCAACCCAGCGCTACACCATCATTATCTTCCCCTCGGAGAGTGGAGGAGATAGGACATAAGTTAGACAAGTCTCTTTTCTTACCATTGTCAGAATGTTGAGAGTCCTGAATTTTGTTTTTTACCGTCACAAGCTCTAAGTCAGTCTGTCATTTCCTTGCTGTCTCAAGTCACTGCTCCGCCTCTTTCAGCCCATATTTCTCTTGCTTTCTCCTGCTGCCATCTGCTGCCAGCTTTATCTCATCTACCAGAGTTTCATAGTCAACTACCCTCAGCCTGCCTGTAAACTTAAACCTCTTTCTCCATTTGGCCAAAAATCTTGTGGTACTTCTATACTTCCTATGCATAAATTTACCATCACCTGACAACACAAAAATCTCATTCTCATTCTCTTGCGCCACACAACAACAAGACAAGTGACCCCAATTTCTGCCTCACCGTCTGACTTCCGCGTTCTCAGGATCTGTCCCTCTACTGCAACAATTACCCATTATTTTTTTCCTCTTCTTCACCAAACTAAACCGTGAAACATTAAAAGCACACAAACAAGCACATTGAACAACTGGACAAACAAACTGCAGTTATTTATTTGATGTATTTGTTTTATTTTATTATAATTTGGGGTTATTTCATCATGTACGCATTTAAAGGAATTATTTTACTTTATTTTAGACCTGTTTTGAATTATGTCTTCAGGTATTTTGATTCTTATTACCACATTGGAGTTCATCCTTGTGATATTAGTGCTATTTACCTGTATTTTTAAGGTAAACCCTTCTATCAATGCACACTGATGATGTAAAGAAGATCTCACATTGATATTTTTCTTCATCAATGCTCACTCGTGATGTTAAGAAGATCTCACATTGATATTTCTCTTAATCAATGCTCACTCGTGACGTTAAGAAGATCTCACATTGATTTGTACCCCGTGCATCTATTTGATCCACTTACACAGTGTAAATGTGCATTCCTGTTGCGGACTCGAACCGGGACTGCCAAGCTTTACCTCGTCTGAACGAACCTATTTGGATTTTGCAGTATCAAACGCTTGGTTTACAACTTTTTACGCATCTATTTACCAATTAAATTTACTCATTGTGAGCCACCTGCAGATTAACTCTGTCACTCAGCAGCTCCCAGCGTCTCAGGACCATGCCTCCACTTCCACAAAAACCGGGTCGTTGGTCCCAGTCGGAGGAGGGCTTCTCCGCAGCCGTGCACAGCTGTCCGTAGTCCAAAAACGCCGGAGGCAGAGGAGAGATGTATGGAGTCCCTGTGATTCGGGCGCCAAGTATGTTAGAAAAATCCTTGAAAACCTTCAGTCAAAAACCAGGCTGGATCAAAGTTTCAGCAAATTCAATTACACTGGCCAGTGGAGAACAATACAAAAATGGTCTCAGAGCCTATTCGCGCATCATTCTGACTCAGACACACATCACTCAGTTCTTTAAGTTCTCCGTTATCTGAGAGTTGGAGGAGCAACTTGTTCATCATGATTGGTCCAGTACATCTGGTCAAAACTTGGTGTACAGATTAGCTTTTCTCAGGTCACTCTGTCCAAGTCATACAGGAGCCATGCAGGCTAGACTAAAAACAAGATGATAACTAGGGCAGCTGTAGCCTTGATACTTTTACACAAACTCTAAGTTAGACTCTGAGACCAGACAAGTGACACATGCAAGACAAATATGGAATTTTTCTATCACTAGTAATTATAGCTTTCAATTAGTCTATATATTCTGTCCTGGTAATACGGCTGGGTATTGTAGACAGATAGCGAACAATAAAGACAGCAGGCTGATTCCAGGTTGACTGATTTACTGAAATCGTTTTTGTCTTGTCTTTTTTCTTGTAAAACTGAAACACAATGAAATATACATAATACAGAATGTTACATAAGAAATAATAATACAACACTCTGTATATAAACAGGCACTTAACTCAGGTAAGTAATTTGCTCTACAGATTCAAACTAAGGTAAGTATTTCACAATTTCCACAGGTTACAAAATTAAGGTAAGTTAAATCAGGTAAGTATTACGAAATTATACTAACACATTTTTATTTTACAGAGGACAGCTACACAGCTAAGTAAGCAGGTAAGCATAGCCAAATGAATAGCTAACTAGCTTTCACACGAAGCACCATTACAACACAATATAACTTGGGCTAACAAAAGGCTAAATGACTCAGCAGTTAGCTAAGTACCATTGCAAACGATTATTAGCCATTAACACCTTTTAATCACGATCTTTTTATAGCTTAAATTTAGCGTTTTTAACATCATATTCCAAACTATGGTCATCTTAAACAAGTATTACAACAATTTTCAGCATTAACTTACTGTTGGTTCCACTCCTAGGTTAGCACAACCAAATTTCTGGCGAGCACATTTTCACATTGCTTTCATCATGGCAGATTGAACAAAGAAAAAGGGTTTTTACAGGAAACAGGAAGTAGCTACAATTAAAGGTGCAGTAACGCAAACCACCACTAGAGGGAACATAACCCCACCCAATATCTGACAGGTCAGCACACTCCCCGCTTGGTATACATGTATACCACTATTTACTCTTCTCTAGTGACATCAATAGCACAACATCAGAGATGGGTCTAAGGTACTCTTTAACTACCCCTTGGCTAGAGGTCTTAACTATTTGCCCTAGAGGCCACATGTTGCGCTTTGCTTGATTGTCCTTTATCAAAACAATGTCACCTTCCTGGAGACTGGACTTCTCGGAGGTCCACTTCCTCCGTGGTTGAAGTGTGGCCAGGTACTCCGACCGCCACCTCTTCCAGAAGGAGTCCGCCAAGCTCTGGACCTGGCGCCACTGGACCTGGCTGAGGTGATCCAGGTCGAAGTCTCCCAGGGGTGCAGGACTGACACTCGCCTTCTGGGTGAGCAGAGTGGCAGGTGAGAGGATTTCAGGTACCTCTGCATCGTTGGAGACTGGGACTAGCGGGCGTGCATTCATGATAGCCATAACCTCAGCCATCAAGGTTGTAAGGACTTCATGAGACAGTCGGGTAGCACCATCCTTCGCAAGCAGTCCATCCAGTATGCGTCTTGCCACTCCAATTAACCTCTCCCAGGCTCCACCCATGTGTGAAGAATGGGGAGCATTGAAGGTCCATGTACATCCCTGCTCTTGCAGATAGTTCTTGATCTCAGGATCGTCAGTATTGATTTGAAGCTCACGGCATGCACCAATGAAATTAGTGCCTCTATCCGACCTTAAGTGCTTGACAGGTCCACGGATGGATAGGAAACGCCTCATGGCGTTGATGAAGCTTGAGGTCGACATGGATTCAATAACCTCAAGGTGCACCGCTCTGGTGCTCAAGCAAGTAAAGATGACTGCCCACCTTTTGCTCTCAGCGGCACCACCTCGTGTCCGCCGAGTGGTGACAGTCCATGGGCCAAAGACGTCGAGCCCTACGTGAGTAAAGGGGGGATCCGTTGCCAGCCTATCTGCCGGCAGATCTGACATCTTCTGCACTTCTCTCCGTCCTCTCAACTTCTTACAAGTAACACATTTGAAAATGATGCTGGAGATGAGCTTCCTACCTCCTACTATCCAAACACCAGCGGTACGCAGTGCACCCTCTGTGAAGTGCCGACCCTGGTGGGCTACTTTGTCATGGTAGTGTCGGACCAGGAGAGTGGTCACATGATGGCCGGCTGGTAGGATGAATGGGTGTTTCTCTTGGTCTCCCAAGTCTGCCCTGCGTATCCGACCTCCGACTCTGATCAATCCATTCTCATCGATGAAGGGGTCAAGCTTTGCAAGGGAGCTTTGACAGTGCACTGTGGAACCCTGAATTAAGCATTTCAGCTCCTCTTCATAAACATCCTCCTGTACAGCCTTGAAGATTTTTGTCTTTGCTTGGGACCGCTCTGTGGCGAGAAGCTGGCTGCATTGATGCCATCCCTTGCAACCATCACTATTCTCTCCAGAGAAAGACTTGGCTACATGAACAAGAAGTGCCATACCTCTTACTAGGCTCTTCCAAGAAGAGAAGCGTTCAAATCTTTCTGAGCCAAGAGGCTGTTCTGTGACTTTGGTAAGTAGACAGGTGGCTTGTGGCCTAACTTCTTTGTCTGTGTCTGCATCAACAAGCTCAAACGTTTCAGCCTCCTCAACCTTATCCGTGGCTGACTGCCTGAGAAACTGGGGACCGAGCAACCAGCTGGAAGATGAAAGTTGAGCTGCTGAAAGTGGTCTGGTTCCCTGGTCTGCAGGGTTCTGGTCTGTCAAGATGTACTGCCACTGTTCTGGTTCAGTAGATCCACGAATGCGAGCTACTCGGTTAGCTACGTAGGTGTAGAACCTTCGTGAACTGTTGTGAATGTAGCCCAGCACAATGCGGCTGTCAGTGAAGAACTTGACTGCCTGTAGCTCTATGTCTATCTCAGACTGGATCACTTCTACCAGCTCAACGGCCAAGACAGCTGCACACAACTCCAGGCGTGGAATGGTGTGCATGGGGTAAGGTGCAAGTTTTGATTTGCCCATAACAAATCCTACGTGCCATCTTCCTTCAGAATCTAAGGCACGCAGGTAAGCTACGGCAGCTATCGCTAGAGTTGAAGCATCTGCGAAAACACAGAGTTCTATCCTGTTACAGCATGACAAGGAGGTAGGTAGGTATGATCTGCTAATGCAAAGCTGCTCCAGGTCTGTTAAGGAGTTGATCCATGTTCTCCAGTGTGCCTCTTTCTCTGGTGGGAGAGGCGTGTCCCACTCATACTGTTCAGAGGAGATGTCTCTCACCAATGCCTTTCCCTGGACAGTGATGGGAGAAGCAAATCCAAGGGGATCGTAAAGACTGTTTATGGTGGACAGCATGCCTCTCCGACTAAATGGCTTAATGTCTCATGAGACTCGGAATGTGAAGCTGTCAGTCTGGAGCACCCAGTTCATGGCTGGTTTGTTGTCGGCTGGTGTTGTCTGGAACACACTTTCACCAAGACCATCCCTACATGTCTCTGGAATGGCTTCCTCACTGCGAGTTGGGAACTGAAGGCTGCACTGAATCGGTTCACTGGGTCTTTCCTTGATGTGAATGCTGTTAGTGCAGGGCTTAAAGAAGGAAGGGCGTCCATTTTGGAGGACATGGGTCTTATAAGCATTGACTTCCTGAGTCTTGTGAGCGCCACCCAGACACAGCTCTCCCACTATGACCCAGCCGAGATCAAGGCGCTGAGCGTATGGCGAGTCGTGTGGTCCGTTGCGCTGCTCTCGCACCTTGTGCAAGCTCAAAACATCTCGGCCTAGTAGCAGAAGAATGGGTGCACTGTTGTCAAGTGCAGGGATTTTGTCAGCCACTGGTCTGAGGTGAGGGAAATATTGTGCGCACTCAGGGGTCGGGATCTCTGACCGGTCACCAGGTAAGTATTCACACTCCAGCAATGTGGGCAGTGTGACCTTGGTCTTCCCATCGAGAGATTCCACAATGATGTTGGTTGCTTTCCTTCCTGCGGTCTCCACTCTGCCTGAGCATGTTTTTAGCGTGTAGGGGGATGCCCTGCTGTTAATACCCAACAGACTGAAGAACTCAGATTTCACTAAAGACCTATTGCTTTGGTCATCGAGTACAGCATATACTATGTGAGACTTGCTTGGATTATCAGCATGGGAAACCTTGACCAAGCAGATTTTAGAACAGGATCTAGGCTGGGGTGCATTGCCACATATCTCTGTGCACTTAGAAGTGACAACAGGAGTTGCTGCAACTTCACTCTCCCCGCTTTGCTCCCCTCCTTGCTCCCCGCTCTGGTCATTCCCAGGTGAGTGCCCAGCCTGCCCATGAGGCGACCATGGTGCTGGACCAGGATGCATCGCCGAAGTGTGCTTGTCACTCTCACACTCTCTGCATTTGAGTGCAGTCTTACAGTCTTTGGCAATGTGCTTGGTGCTGGCACAACATCTAAAGCAGATCGAGTTCTCCTTTAAGTACGCTTTCCTCTCATCCAGGTACTTTCCTCGGAACCCACGGCATTTTGTGAGCGGATGTGGTTTGTTGTGGATTGGACATTCTTTGTCCGGTTCAGTTTTCTTCACAGATGTGCTGTCCTGAGATGCACCACCTGTGGCTGTGACATCAGTTTTCCTCACTGTTACAGCGGATTTGTAGATGTGTTTTTGGTCTTTCTCACCTTTTGACTGATTGGGAGTAGAGGAAAGGTTGAATGCGAAACTGGGGTCATTGCGAGTCTTAGCTTGAGAACATACAAATTCCACAAAGTAGCTGAATGGTGGGAAAGGCAGATGATAAACTTCCTTGTACCTGGATCCCTGTGTCATCCAGCGTTCACGAAGTAAGAATGGAAGCTTCTCCACAATTGGATTTACCCCTCGAGCTGTATCAAGATACATGAGCCCAGGTAAGAATCCCTCTGACTTAGCAGCTTGTAGCTCTTTTAACAAGTCTCCTAACTCTCTGAGCTTGTGTGTCTCTTTGTTAGAGATGACTGGGAAGACGTCCAATTTTCTCATTAGGGCACTTTCAATCACCTCTGGGCTTCCATAAGTTTCCTCCAAGCGCTCCCATACCGTCCACACACCTAGTCTAGGATTGTTTACATGCACAGACCTGATCCTCATGGCTTGAGCTGACGACTTGGGCCCCAACCATTTGATCAGTAGGTTGAGCTCTTCTTGCTCCGAGAGGTTAAGCTCCTTTGTGGCTGCTAGGAAGGAGGCCTTCCACGCCCAGTAGTTTTCTGGGCAGTCGTCAAAGGTAAGGAGTCCTGAGCTCACCATCTCTTTTCTCATGAGATACTGGGCCAAGACATGGGTTTGTGTTAATGGAGGTGAGGATTTGTTTCCCTGGTTGGGATGAGAGGCTGGAGGGTTAGCTGCAGTGTCTCTCCTTTTAATGTCAGGGAGAACAGGTGAATGTTCCTGCTTTGGAACAAATGGCCTTGGGGCAGAATGAGGAACGTTGTGTCCAACCATCATGGGCTTGTGTTCATTTCTGTCCACGAAAGACTCATACAGTGAATCTTGTTCTTTAATGCTAAAGAGGTGTGAATTCACCGGTGCTTGATGATCAATTTGTTGCTGTGGAGTTGGGCCTGGTTGCAACTGTGGTGCATGTGCATCGAATGGCTGTGTTTCCACGTAGCGTCGTGTGCGTCTCACTGGATCATCAAGGGCTAGATTCTGTAGCTCACCAAGAGAGTCGCTGTGTCTTGGATCGAGCTCTGCTGCTGCAGCTTCTTCCAATATAGCTGCCTCACTTGATGCTGCAGTTGCTTCTTTCTCTTGTTGTAGCACGTGAAGATTTGCGTCTATTGAAGCCCTTTCTTTAATCATGGCAGCCTCTACTGAAGCCCTTTGTTTCATCATGGCTGCCTCCTTCTCTGCAAAGGATGCTTTGACTCTAGCTGCTTCAGCCTTAGCTCTGGCTCTTGCTGCAACGATGCTGGCAGATGACCGGGTTGATGCTCTGGAGGACTTGTGTGAATTTGAGGCTTGAGACCTTGTCTCCAACTGAGACGGACGGTCCTCCTCACCAGCGTGGCTCATCTTGGCTTGCTTCTGTGTGCTGTTCACCGTATTTCAGCCGCCTATCCCCGCTGCGTGGTCAACATTTTACTATTCTGTCCTGGTAATACGGCTGGGTATTGTAGACAGATAGCGAACAATAAAGACAGCAGGCTGATTCCAGGTTGACTGATTTACTGAAATCGTTTTTGTCTTGTGTGTCTTTTTTCTTGTAAAACGGAAACACAATGAAATATACATAATACAGAATGTTACATAAGAAATAATAATACAACACTCTGTATATAAACAGGCACTTAACTCAGGTAAGTAATTTGCTCTACAGATTCAAACTAAGGTAAGTATTTCACAATTTCCACAGGTTACAAAATTAAGGTAAGTTAAATCAGGTAAGTATTACGAAATTATACTAACACATTTTTATTTTACAGAGGACAGCTACACAGCTAAGTAAGCAGGTAAGCATAGCCAAATGAATAGCTAACTAGCTTTCACACGAAGCACCATTACAACACAATATAACTTAGGCTAACAAAAGGCTAAATGACTCAGCAGTTAGCTAAGTACCATTGCAAAGGATTAGCCATTAACACCTTTTAATCGCGATCTTTTTATAGCTTAAATTTAGCGTTTTTAACATCATATTCCAAACTATGGTCATCTTAAACAAGTATTACAACAATTTTCAGCATTAACTTACTAGGTTAGCACAACCAAATTTCTGGCGAGCACATTTTCACATTGCTTTCATCATGGCAGATTGAACAAAGAAAAAGGGTTTTTACAGGAAACAGGAAGTAGCTACAATTAAAGGTGCAGTAACGCAAACCACCACTGGAGGGAACATAACCCCACCCAATATCTGACAGGTCAGCACACTATACAAGCCTATAACAACAGAGTAACAGCCACCTGGGGGCACCACTGTGACAACAGCGTTAGAGAATTTCTAGACTTGAGTTTTAGGTTTTGATTTTGATGTGCCACCACAAGATTTAAAATGGCCCCATGTGGCCTCCCATATGAAAAATTTCTGGAGGCAACCCTGCGGTCCCTGATGTAATCCCACCCCCACTTTGAATCTATCTGACACTCCTACAGCACACCTCACCACCGTCTCACTGTCCTCATACATGTCCTGCACCACCCTTACATACTTCTCTGCCACTCCTGATTTTCTCATACAGTACCACACTTCCTCTCTTGGCACCCTATCATATGCTTTCTTTAGATCCACAAAGACACAGTGCAACTCCTTCTGCCCTTCTCTATACGTCTCCATCAACACTCTTAGAGCAAACATTGCATCTGTAGTACTATTTCTTGGCATGAAACCAAACTGCTGCTCACTGATTGTCACCTCTCCTCTTAACCTGGCTTCAACAACTCTTTCCCATACCTTCATAATGTAGCTGATCAACTTTATGCCTCTGTAGTTACTACAGCTCTGACCATCACCCTTGTTCTTGAAAATTGGTACCCAAACACTTCTTCTGCACTCCTGAGGCATCCTCTCTCTCTCCAAGATTGCATTAAACAATCTGGTTAAAAAGTCCACTGCCATCTCTCCTAAACAACTCCATACCTCCACAGGTATGTCATTTGGACCAGCCACCTTTCCATTCTTCATCCTCTTCAAAGCTGCCCTCACTTCCACCTTGCTAATCCCCGGGTCTTCCTTGTTCACCATCTTTCCTTCATCCGTCATCCTCTCACTTTCATTTTCTTCATTCATCAGTTCTTCAGAGTACTCCTACCTTCTCAACACACTCTCGTCACTTGTTAGTACATTACCATTTATGCTCTTAAGCAACCTAACCTGCTGCACATCCTTTTCAGCTTGATCATTCTGTCTATCCAATCCTCCTTTCTCAGTGTCCAACCTCTCATACAATTCACTATACCTGTATGCCTTTTCCTTTGATACCTCTGTCTTTGCCACACAGCTAGACTCCAAGCACTCTTGTCTACTTTCTTCATCTCCTTTGACTATCCCACTTTTTTTGTCATCTTTGCCTTGGCAACAATAGCAATAATGCCTTGGCAACAATTTTGTAATGCAAAAAATGGTGCATAACAGCAACATCTGGATGTCTCTCTTTCACTCTGCTAACGAAGCCTTTGGTGCACCCGACCATTGGCAGCTGCTCAATCAGTACAAGGCCCAGTTCAGAGTCTGAATTTTTCCTCTTTAAATATTTATTCATCGTTGTTGTTCATCTAGTCACTGAAACCTCTAGCACGTCTTAACAAGGTAAAACATGAAGGAGAGGATGACAAAGAACAAGGCGGTAGCCGTTTTTATTGCATTCATACTGCTACGGAAGAGCCACTCTACAGTTACCCATGCACTGCAACTGCAAATTATTTGCAATTTTTTGGACCACTTAAGAAGTGAAATTAGACAATTAGCCAAGGACCCCTGAAATAACCTCCTGGGGTCCTGGAACCCCTGGCTGAAAAGCACTGACATAGAAAGTAATATGTTCAGGATATTTGAAAGTGAGTAAAGAATATTTGTGAGGATGATGTGTGGGTGCAGAAAGAACAGTGGTATCTCGTGGTGGCAACCCTCAAACCAAGTGGCAGACACTAATGGTGAGGGGGTTTCCAGCACGAGATGCACCAACAACCTTGTGGCCACAGCTCTGGGCAGCTGCTTCAACAATGGAGGTGGAGAACATGGCCCATTCAGGCTACATGTCCCCAGACTCCCTCGGAATGTGGTCAAAGTTCTTCCGGAGGTGGAAGTTGAAGACCTCCCAGACAGGGGCCTCAGCCAGATGTTCCCAGTACACCCTCACTATACGTTTAGGTCTACCGGGTCTGAGTGGCGTCCGCCCCTGCCATCGGATCCAACTGATCACCGCCTGGTGGTGAGTTGGACATGTAGTCGCAGGTCTGATGACACGATAACAAAGTCGATCATCGACCTGTGACTTTTGATATGGAGGAGCAGTGGTTCTACTCTGAGCCTCTCCCGGATGACTGAGCTCCTCACCCTATCTCTGAGAGTGAGTCCAGCAATCCTACAGAGAAAGCTCATTTCATCCGCTTGTATCCACAATCTCATTCTTTTGGTCATTACCCAAAGCTCATGACCATAGGTGAGGGTAGGAACGTAGATTGACCGGTGAATCAACAGCTTTACTTTAGAGCTCAGCTCCCTCTTCACCACAACAGACCTGTACAATGTCCGCATCACTGTAGATGCTGCTGTCTGTCAATCTCTTGCTCCATTCTCCCCTCACTCGTAAATGAGACCCTGAGATACTTAAACTCCTCCACTTGGGGCAGGAGCTTGTCCCCAGCCCAAAGAGGGCAATCCACCTTTTTCCGACTGAGGATCATGGACTCCGGCTTGGAGGTGCTGATTCTCATCCCAGCCACTTCACACTCAGTAGCAAACCGTCCCAGCAAGGCCTGTAGGTCATTGGTCGATGAAGCCAACAGGACAACATCATCCGCAAACAGCAAAGATGAGATCCTTTGGTCGTTGAGCATGACACCCTCCGTTCCCTGGCTGCACCTAGATATTCTGTCCATAAAAATTATGAACAGGATCGGTGACAAAGGGCAGCCCTGGCGGAGTCCAACTCTCACTTGAAACCTGTATGACTGGGTGTTGGCAATATGAACCAAACTCTTGCAACGGTCGTACAGGGACTGGATAGTTCGTAACAACAAGCCCAATACCCCATTCTCCCACAGCACCCCCCCCCCCACAAGAGACCACGAGGGACGTGGTCGAATGCTTTCTCCAAGTCCACAAAACACAGGTGGACTGGTTGGGCAAACCCTCAAGGATTCTCAAGAGGGTAAAGAGCGGGTCCGATGTGCTATGGCTAGGACGAAAACCACATTGTTTCTCCTGGATCCTAGGTTTGACCAGTGGTTGGACTCTTCTGTCCAGTACCCTGGCATAGACATTCCCAGGGAGGCTGAGGAGTGTGATTCCCCCTAAAGTTGGAACACACCCTCTGGTCCCCCTTTTTAAAAAGAGGAACTACCACCCTGGTTTGCCATGTCAAAGCCACTGTCCCTGACCTCCATGCAACATTGCAGGGGCGTGTCAACCATGACAGTCCTACAACATCCAGGGCCTTGAGGTACTCGGGGTGAATCTCCTCCACCCCCAGGGCCTGGCCACCATTTTTAACTACTTCAGCGACCTCAGTCCCTATGATGGGCGAGTTGTCCCCCTCGTCCTCAAGCCCTGCTTCCTCTGTGGAAGGCCTGTCAGTGGGATTGAGGAGATCCTCAAAGTATTTCTTCCACCGCTTGATGACGTCCCAAGTCGGCGTCAGCAGCACCCCATCCCACCATACACAGTGTGGACAAGGAGCTGCTTCCCCCTCCTGAGTTGCCAGACAGTTTGCCAGAATCTCTTCGAGGCCGACCAAAAGTCTTGTTCCATGGCCTCACCAAACTCCTCCCACACCCAAGTTTTTGCTTCAGCACTCACCTGAGCTGCACTCTGCTTGGCCTGCCGGTACACCTCAGCTGCTTCAGGAGTCCCACAAGCCAGCCAAGCTTGATAGGATTCCTTCTTTTTTTTTTTTTAACTTTATTTATCCCCGAGGGGCAATTTTAAAGGCACAGTGGAGCAGCACAATAATGACAAAAACAATGCAAGTACCACAAAATAAATAACTAAATAAAAATAAAACTAAAAAATAACTCATTAACAAACTAAAAACAGTACAGTACCTAGTGTTCTGAAAATAAAAAGTGAAACAGGCTCAAATCTGAGGGTCAGTAATTTAAAAGTAAAACAGCTTTGGCAACAAAGGTGGCCCTCCTTCTCTGGGTCCTGCAGCCAGGCCACCGGAGCCGGGATTTAGAGGGGGGCCACTCAAAAGCAGGGTAAAGTGGGTGTGAAAGGTCTCTAATGATTTTATGTGCTAGCCTGCGTGTCTGCTGATCACAAGTGTCTATTACAGTTCTCACAGGCAGTCCAATGACCTTAGAGCACACAGTAACAGTGCTCTGTAGACGATTTCTGTTCTGCAGGCTGATGGAGTGAAACCAGGTGGTGATGGAGAATGTAATGACTCGCTTTATGGAGGAGTAGTAAAAAGTCAATAAGATATCCTTTCTGACTCCAAAAGAATTGTGCTCCCTAATGAGATATTGCCGCTGCCGACGTTTCCTAATAATCTCCTCTGTATTGGCGATGAATCTCAGTAGGTGGTCAAAAATGGTGCCCAGATACTTGTACTCCTTGACTATCAGAGCTGCACTCCACTTGGCCTGCCGGTACACCTCAGCTGCTTCGGGAGTCCCACAAGCCAACCAAGCTCGATAGGACTCCTTCAGCTTAATGGCCCCCCTTACCACTGGTGTCCACCACTTGGTTCGGGGGTTGCCACCACGAGATGCACCGACCACCTTGCTGCCACAGCTCCAGGCAGCCGCTTCAGCAATGGAGGTGGAGAACATGGCCCATTCAGACTCTATGTCCCCAGACTCCCTCAGAATGTGGTCGAAGTTCTTCCGGAGGTGGAAGTTGAAGACCTCCCGGACAGGGGCCTCACCCAGACGTTCCTAGACCCTCACTATACGTTTGGGTCTACCAGGTCTGAGTGGCGTCCACCCCTGCCATCAGATCCAACTCACCACCAGGTGGTGATCAGTTGACAACTCCACCTCTCCCTACCTGAGTGTCCAAGACATGTGGTTGCAGGTCTGATGACACGGTAACAAAATCGATCATTGACCTGTGACCTAGGGTATCTTGGTGCGAGGTGCGCATATGGACACCCTTACGCTTGAACATGATGTTCGTTATGGACAAATTGTGGTTGGCACACAAGTCCAGTAACTGAACACCACTCGGGTTCAGATCAGGCAGGCCATTCCTCCCAATCACACCCCTCCAAGTTTCACTGTCGTTGCCCATGTGTGCATTGAAATCCCCCAGTAGGACAATGGAGTCTCCAAGAGGAGCACTCTCCAGCACCCCAGTCAGAGACTCCAAAAAGGGTGGGTACTCTGAACCATCATTTGGTGCATCGGCACAAATGATGGTCAGGACTCGTTTCTTAACCCAAAGGCGCAGGGAAATTACCCTTTCATCTACCAGGGAGAACTCCAATGTGGACGCAGCAAGGTGGGGGGATACAAGAATAACCACCCAGGCCCCTCACCTTTCGCCCGGGGCAACTCCAGAGTAGGCCAAGCTTCAGCCCCTCTCCAGGAAACTGGTTCCAGAACTGGAGCTGTGCAGTGAGGTGAGCCCAACTACTGTATATCTAGCCAGTATCTCTCAACCTTGTGCGCCAGCACTCCAGCTCCTTTCCCACAAGAGAGGTGGCGTTCCACGTTCTAAATGCCAGTTTCGAAAGCCAGGGATCAGACCGTGAAGGTCTCTGCCTTTGCCTGCCACCTGATCCACATAGCACCGGACCCCCATGGTCCCTTCTGCAGGTGGTGAGCCCACTGGAGGGCATATTCTATCCTATTCTAATAACAAATTCAAGTCAAGGATGTGAGCTGAGGCTCAGTCTTGACCTTAACTTTTAGAACCTTGCATGGTCAAGCTCCTCCTTATACCAGGGGCATAGCCGGGGGTGGGGGGTGGGGCTGAGGGGGCTGCAGCCCCCCTCCCCCACAAAAAAAAGAAAGAAAAGGAAGAAAAAAGGAAAAGAAAAATGTAAATAAAGAACAGGTTTTGAGTAGTTTGCATTGAAAATGTTAAGAAATCTGGAGTTGACAGGGGCTGAAGCTAAAGCTTCGCCCTGGGCATTCAGAATGGTGGTGGTGGTTGGGGTTCAGCCCCCCCTTCACAAATTCCTGGCTACGCCACTGTTATGCCCTGACCCATAGTCTGAGGTCAGCAGGCCAAATGTTACTTGTGGTCCCAAAAAATTTAAAGACATGAGGTGATCACTCCTTTGAAGTTGATGCACCTAAGCTGTGGAATGCTCTTCCCTTTTTCCTTCACTGCCATGACACTTGATGTATTTAAAAAGCAGCTAAAGATTTTTCTTTTTAAACAGGCTTTCAGGTAGATAAGGATTTTATTTATTTTATTTTGTGTTTATTCTGTTTTTAAAGCTATGTTTTAATCTACCCTATCTGTATTTATGTATTTTTTATTTTTACTGCTCTGTGAAGCACTTTATGATTTTTATATCTGTGAAAGGTGCTATATAAATCAAATTTATGTGCTTACTTCTTTTGAAGGAGCTTCTTAAATGGTAAATGGTGTTCACTTATATAGCACTTTACAGATCCTGCTACTGTCCACCCATTCACACACACATTCACACACTGATGGCAGCAGAGCTGCCATACACAGGTGCTGGCCTGACCCACCAGGAGCAACTGGGGGTTCAGTGTCTGGCTCAAGGACACTTCGACATGCAGACTGCAGACAGAGCAGGAATTTCAATCAATTCTTCATTAACTTTAGGCCATGTACCGCAGGCTTTTAAAACTGCTGTAATTAAACCCTTACTCAAAAAGCCAACGCTAGATCCAGGAGTTTTAGCTAACTATAGACCAATCTCTAATCTCCCTTTCATTTCAAAAATCTTAGAAAGAGTTGTTGCTACGCAATTATTTGACCACTTGCAGGGAAATGGTTTATTTGAAGAGTTTCAATCTGGGTTGAGAATCCATCATAGTACTGAAACAGCCTTAGTGAAGGTCACTAATGACCTCCCGATCGCATCTGATAATAGACTTGTTTCTGTACTTGGCCTTTTAGACCTTAGTGCAGCTTTTGACACTATCGATCATAATATTCTACTTCATAGATTAGAACACTATCTTGGACTTAATGGAACTTTGTTGCAGTGGTTTAGATCTTATTTATCTGATAGTTTCCAGTTTTTTCATGTCAATAATGAGTTTTCTTTCAACTCAAAGCTCAGTCATGGAGTTCCACAGGGAGCTGTGCTAGGCCCTACTCTTTTTAGTTTATATATGCTTCCGTTAGGCAACATTATTAGGAAGCATTGTATACATTTTCATTGTTAGGCAGATGACACGCAATTATACCTGTCAATGAAGCCAGATTATAGTAATCAATTAGCCAAGTTAGAAGCCTGTCTTAAGGAAATCAAAGCTTGGATGACTTGTAATTTCCTGCTATTAAATTCAGATAAGACTGAAGTCATTCTTGTTGGTCCAAAAAACCTTAGAAATACCTTTCCAAATCAGACTTTTAGTTTGGATGCAGTTACTCTTTCTCTTAATAGCTCTGTGAGGAACCTTGGAGATATTTTTGATCAAGATCTGTTTTACAGTTCACATATTAAATTCGTTTCAAAGACTGCCTTCTATCATTTGCGTAATATTGCCAAGATTCAGAACATCTTGTCTCAGAGTGATGCTGAGAAACTGATCCACACTTTTGTTAGCTCTAGATTAGATTATTGTAACTCTTTATTATCAGGTTGTCCTAAAACAGCTCTAAAAAGTCTTCAGTTGATCCAAAATGCTGCTGCAAGAGTTTTAACAGGTACTAGAAAGAGAGATCATTTCTCTCCAGTTCTGGCCTCCCGTCATTGGCTTCCCTTAGAGTTTAGAATTAAGTTTAAAATCCTTCTTCTCACTTTTAAAGCTCTAAACAGTCAGGCCCCTTTTTATTTAAAAGATCTGATATTACCCTATTATCCTAACAGAGCACTACGCTCCCAAAATGCTGGATTACGTGTAATACCTAGAATCTCCAAAAGTACAATGGGAGGCAGAGCCTTCAGTTATCAAACTCCTCGCTTTTGGAACCAGCTGCCAATCTGGATTCGGGAGTCAGACTCGATCTCTGTTTTTAAGAATAGGGTTAAAACCTTCCTTTTTTATATAGCCTACAATTAGGGAGGGATCATGTGTTTCTGAACCCTCCCTTAGTTATGCTGCTATTAGGCTTAGACAGCCGGGGGACCTCCAATAATTGCACTGGGCTTCACTCCTTTCTTCACTCTCAATTTTTTTTTTGCTGGTCATTAACATTGGTTTGTTCTCTCCCATAGACTGAGTCCCCATCGTGCTGTTTGCTCTCTACATGTCTGTTCTTTTCATCTTCTCTATCCCCCCCCCCCCCCCAGCCAGTCGCAGCAGATGACTACCCCTCCCTGAGCCTGGTTCTGCTGGAGGTTTCTTCCTGTTAAAAGGGAGTTTTTCCTCTCCACCATCACTAAGCGCTTGCTCATAGGGGATCGCCTGATTGCTGGGGTCTTTCTGCAATTGTGGGGGTTTCCCCTACAGTTGAAAGTGCTATGAGATAACTGCTGTTGTGAAATGGTGCTATATAAATAAAGTTGAATTGAATTGAACCCCTCACCTTCCAATCAGTAGTCAGTCACACTACACCTGCGCCACAGCCGCCTCGGTGCATTCAAGTGCGCTCAGAACAAACACGATTACATTTTAACTCAATGTAAACACGCAAACAGACATGAATTCACTGTTCTTGAGTGAGTTACAGACAGGCGAAGTTGCCTTTATAACTTCTGCAGCTGTGTTCAACCTGCTGTGGAAATTCCCAAAACACCGTCATGCTTAGGTTTACATTATCCAACAAGGTCTCACCGGGAAAAAGGTCCCTGCCTCCAAAATTTTACCTGGATGATGGATTGTTTACATTGCTAGCCTGCTAGCCTTGTTGGCACATCCATGGCAGGAGTCCGTGGGTAAAAAACTCTGACACTCTGATTCAGCTGCAGAGCTCTGGTCCATCTGTATCCAGGTGAGTGTCAGTCTCATTTTCAGACTAGTTTACTCTCCAATGTTGATGCTTTTACTTGAGTGATGGCAGAATCTCAAGGCCATTACTAGCTAGCGCGATCCTTCAGACATGAATGCACAAATGCATGAGATTTGTGTGTGCTCGCCTCTTTCCATTGACTTTGTATGTATTTGCACCACATGAAAAATTTGTTTTGCGTTTGGTCTGAACTTAGATTCTTCTAAGCTAGCTTTTCTGTATGCTAAAGGTAATTTACTGTAGCTGCTCACTGTTGGTGTTAGCCCTCACTGCAAAGTTGGTGTACACAATATTGCTTTGTGTCCTGTTTCACTATGACCATAGTATATGTTCAGAATCTGCCTTTCTGTGCCAGTGTTCATGAAATATTAGTCTGCAGATCACTCAAAATGTTCACATTAAGTGCCTCAATAAAGACATGTAAAGGTGCGTTCAGACCAAACGCAAACAGGTGAATTTTTCGCATGGTGTGATTACATTGCAACGCAATGTAAGCATGCCAATAGACGTGAATTCACAGTCTGAGTGAGATGCAGACAGGCGAAGTGACCTTTATAACTTCTGCAGTAGTGTTCAACCTACTGTGGAAATCTCCAAAATAACATCATGCTTTAGGTTTACATTATCCGACGGGGAGCTCACCTGAAAAAGTTGTCCCTGTCTCCAAAACTTTACAAGATGATGAGCATTTCCGTTGCTAGCTTGCTCGCCTTGTTAGCAAGTCCGTGGCAGGAATCCATGAGTAAATAACTCTGACATCCCGATTTAGCTGAAAAGCTCCCAGTCCTCATGTTTCCAGGTGAGTGGCAGTCTCATTTTCAAACTAGTTTACTCTGCAATGGTGATACTTTTACTCTGGTGACGGCAGAATCTCAAAGCTAGCATATTACTTTGGACATGAACACATGAATGCGCAATTTCGCATGTTCTCGCTGTTATATATTAAAATGTTATATTATTGTGTGATGAGGGTGGTGGCTTCACCTTTCCGGTTCCGCCCCCACCCTGAGTATAAAAGGCTGATGCGGAAGAGGCACGGTCTCTTTTGACCCTCACCTCTACCTGTACGGGAGCACCTTGTGTCTATGAGTCATACAGTAAAGTTGAGTTCTATTGCACCTCTGGCCTTGTAATTGGAATACAGATTATGGACATAATACTTGCCTCTTTCCTTTCACTTTGTATGGATTCGCGCCGCACGTTTGCATTTGGTCTGAACGCACCTTTAAGCTTGTGCAATATTCTTGAGCCTGGGAACAATATAATAATTTTCCAGTTTGGGATCAATAAAGTACATCTATCTCTCTAATAATGATGAATCCTTTAATTTTCAAACAGTTGTAAATTCCCAGCTTTTGGGTATATTCTGTTGTTGCTCCCTCCTACTCCACCAGAGAGCAACAGACAGCTGCTTTTACCAGTTCATGTCAGCTACGTGACCTCACGCCCTTTGGTAGCTATAAACAGTCACCATGTCACCACAGTGATCTGTGTGGAGTTTGCATGTTCTCCCCGTGTTGCATGGGTTTACTCCGGGATTTCTCCGGTTTCCTCCCACATGCTAAAAACATGCAGGTTAGGGATACGGGGCGCTTGCGCACGCAGCGACCGGCAGCTGGTGGCTTGTCACCAGACTGCAAAACAAATCTACCTACGGGTACAAAATAAGTACAAAAAAAAAAAAAAATGGTTACTGCCCATTATCCACAAAGCTGGGGCACCGAGGGAAGAATTAATGACATACAGTGGTGTGAAAAAGTGTTTGCCCCCTTCCTGAGTTCTCTTTTTTTTTTATATGTTATACTTAAATGTTTCAAATCATCAAATTTAAATATTAGACAAAGATAACACAAGTAAATACAAAGTGCAATTTTTAAATGAAGGTATTTATTATTAAGGGTAAAAAAAAAATCCAAACCTACATGGTCCTGTGTGAAAGTGATTGCCCCCCCCCCATTAAAACATAAATTAACTGTGGTTTATCACATCTTTGGAAAGCTGAGTCAAATTTCTCTAGCCACACCCAGGCCTGATTACTGCCACACCTGTTCTCAATCAAGAAATCACTTAAATAGGACCTGCCTGACAAAATGAAGTAGACCAAAAGATCTTGTGATCCAAAGTAATTCAGGAACAAATGAGAAACTAAGTAATTGAGATCTATCAGTCTGGAAAAGGTTATAAAGCCAATTCTAAAGCTTTGGGACTGCAGCGAACCACAGTGAGAGCCATTATCTGCAAATGGCGAAAACATGGAACAATGGTGAATCTTCCCAGGAGTGGCCGGCCATCCAAAATTACCCCAAGAGCGCAGCGACGACTCATCCAAGAAGTCACAAAAGACCCCACAACAACATCCAAAGAACTGCAGGCCTCATTTGCCACAGTTAAGGTCAGTGTTCATGACTCCACCATAAGAAAGAGACTGGGCAAAAATGGCCTGCATGGCAGAGTTCCAAGACAAAAACCACTGCTGAGCAAAAACAACATAAAGGCTCGTCTCAGTTTTGCCAGAAAACATCTTGATTATCTCCAAGACTTTTGGGAAAATACTCTGTGGAGTGACGAGACAAAAGCTGAACTTTTTAGAAGGTGTGTGTCCCATTACATCCGACATAAAAATAACACAGCATTTCAGAAAAGGAACATCATACCAACAGTAAAATACGGTGGTGGTAGTGTGATGGTCTGGAGCTGTTTGCTGCTTCAGGACCTGGAACACTTGCTTTGGTAAATGAAACCATGAATTCTGCTGTCTACCAAAAAATCCTGACGGAGAATGTCGGGCCATCTGTTTGTGACCTCAAGCTGAAGCACACTTGGGTTCTGCAGCAGGACAATGATCCAGAACACACCAGCAAGTCCACCTCTGAATGGCTTAAGAAAAACAAAATGAAGACTTTGGAGTGGCCTAGTCAAAGTCATGACCTGAATCCGATTGAGATGCTGTGGCATGACCTTAAAAAGGCGGTTCATGCTTGAAAACCCTCCAGTGTGGCTGAATTACAACAATTCTGCAAAGATGAGTGGGCCAAAATTCCTCCACAGTGCTGTAAAAGACTCGTTGCCAGTTATCACAAACACTTGATTGCAGTTGTTGCTGCTAAGGGTGGCCCAACCAGTTATTAGGTTTAGGGGGCAATCACTTTTTCCACACAGGGCCATGTAAGTTTGGATTTTTTTTTCCCCTTAATAACACTGGTCAACACCAAATTTATTGTCTTAAGTTTTTTTAGCTGATTTAGGACAATTTTGATGTGCTGAATCCAAAAATCACATTGGTTTTGCTCAATCAGATCAACTTTTTGAATTATGGCCACATGTTGTTTTATACGTTTTTGTTTACATGTACGGGTATTTTCGCTTCATATGATGCAAAATTCTTTTTTATGTCTTGAAATTCTTTGAATTTTGAACAATGATGACATAACATTCAATTTACATGTACTTGACTTTATATAAAGGTAAGTACATGCACAGTACTAAGTAAGTACTAAGTAAGTACAGGTTTTTACTTAGCACCTGATCGAGAGAAACGGATGTCATTTTCAGATTCAACGGTGCAAAATTGTCTTAAATCAGTTGATAAAACACAGACATCTTACAAAAAAATTATTTTTGTAACCCTGTGTAATAAACACCTTCATTTAAAAACTGCATTTTGTGTTTATTTGTATTATCTTTGTCTAATATTTAAATTTGTTTGATCTGAAACATTTAAGTATGACAAACATACAAAAAAATGAGAAATCAGGAAGGGGGCAAACACTTTTTCACACCACTGTATGTGCTGTGAAGCCACAGCTTCCAACAGAGTGCGCGGACATGACGACAGTGTTATGTATGGAAACCCGGAGAGGCTCACAGAGAGTGGTGCTGTTGTGAACACAAACTTTATTACACAAAGTAATGTAGCATACATGCAGGTCTGTTGAGCACTGAGCTCCTATGTGGCTACGTATCGAGAGAGAACCTAAGATGGCTGGTTCTCCTTACTTGTAGGCTGGCGTGATACCGGCACCAGCCGGCTGTGTCATCACGCCACTCCCTGGTGTTTACCCCTTCACTACGTTCCCCCCCCCTTCCTGGAAAAACACAGAACATTTTGATAAATCGTAACCATCCCCAATTTGGCATAAACAACAACAATGCTGTGAACTGGGGTAGTGGGTGGACCACTGTGTAGCCCACATTGCGGTCCTCCCGCAGCTCCAGATCCTGTTTCATTATATTTGCCCATTCCCTGGTACTTTCTCACAAATAAATCAATTTTTATCACTTTCACTTATCATTGTACATATTGGAAATAGTGTACGGGCAGATTGTTTTTTTTTTTTCTTTATAAAGTTCGAGCTTCACATTTTGATTGTTTTTGTAACCATACTGAGCCATTTAATAGTTCACCCAGTTAGCTTAGCAGCTATTGTGTTATTTATGTCTCTGCTAGAGTTGCCAACTGTCCCATTTTAACTGGGATATCCTGTTTATTGGGCTAAATATGTTTGTCCCGAGCAGGATGTGCATTGTCCTGTATATTCAAGGCTGCCTTAATGAACGGGCTAGGCTGGGCTTAGTGTTTTCAGATGGGAAATGATGAAGTATTGTACCAAGGGCTTCAAATTATCATATTTTGATAAAAATTATCATACACACCCAGTTTTCATTCTGACGTGGCTCAGGACCATCTGCTTCAGTAAGATATTATCACAGATTGTGCATATTACAGCCTGTAACACAGTTTTACCTTTAAATAATCTAACAAATTGGTTGGAAAAAAGCACCTCTACCTGTGTGGAGTACAGGATGAGCCTGTACTGAATGGCCCAAAATATCAGTCGTACTTAACTATCTTCTATATGTCTTCTGTTGAATCATCATATATTAAGGTCTTGCCTCATAACTATTTTGAGAAGTACTCTGTTGATCCATTAGGAATAAATAATCAATCTACCTAAACTACTACTAAAATGTCTCTGATAACTGAAACAGAAACCTGTTTCAGTTTTATTGAGAACTACAATTCAGTGACATTTTTGCAGACATTTGCACATTGCAGCAGCGACAGAAAGCTTTAGTACTAATGCCAACAACAGGTTTGAGCCACACCTAGTAAAATTGGGGTCTGTCATCCCCCTTCCCCCCATTCATTTCTCAACCTGCTCGTGATGTTGCTTACTTGTTGAGTCTGCCTTGCCTGCATTAGTGCTGTAACGTACATGAACAATACTAGCTTTTATGGGTGAACGTACTGTACTGAATCACTCACCGGAGCTGTACTGGAAGCCAGGGATTGGCAGCTGAATCACCACCTGAGCAACAAACGAGCCCCACCTGCTCGGTTCAGCCAACTCTCAGTTCAGTGAGTGGTAGACAGTAGGAGGTCCAGTACAGCACTGAGTGATTCGGTGTACAACTGTTTATAACTAATCTTTTTAGCTTGACTCAGTATGTTTCAGTGAACTGTGGATCCCATCACTAACCTCCATATGAGGCTGCCTCTCTCCTACTGCAATGAGTAAAGGTGCCTTCACACCAAATGTGAACGGGCAGTGCGAATGCATACAAAGTCAATGGAAAGAGGTGAGCACACACGAAATGGCACATTCGCGCGTTCACGTCCGAGCACAACACTAGCTTTGAGATTCTGCCATCATCAGAGTAAAAGTATCAACTTTGGAGAGTAAATTAGTTTGAAAATGGGACTGCCACTTATTTGCAGACAGAAGGACCAAGAGCTCTTCAGCTGAATTGGGATGTCAGAGTTATTTATCCAAGGATTCCTGCCACGGATGTACTAACAAGGCTAGCAAGCTAGCAACAGAAACACCCATCATCTTGTGAAGTTTTGGAGGCAGGGACAACTTTTTCAGGTGAGCTCCCTGTCAGATAATGCACACCTAAGCATGACGTTATTTTGGAGATTTCCACAGCAGGTTGAACACTGCTGCAGAAGTTATAAAGGCAACTTCACATGTCTGCAACTCACTCAGATGGTGAATTCATGTCTATTTGCATGTTTACATTGAGTTATAATGTAATCGTGCTGTGCGAAAAATTTGCCCGTTCGCATTTGGTGTGAAGGCACCTTAAGGCTAGATGACTCTAGCTGCTGCGGCAGCGTTCTGCAGAGACATCTACTTGACTGCAACACCAGTCTTCCGTCTTCTTTTCCACACAGCCTGCACACATGAGACGATGCATAAAAACAAACGTAATATGTATGCGCAGGATCCGTATTCTGATTGTGTTTGCAAATGTATTAATGTAGCCATGTAATGAAGGGGTCAAATTATCGTACATTAGGGGATTTTTTAAATTATTGATCATACATCATACAGAGGGCAAAATTATCGTACATATGCAATAATTATCGTACGTCTGGCAACAATGGCTGGGCTGAAGCCCATGGGCCTATGAAGATCAGAGCCTATCATGAGCCAATAGAGAGCCTAAGTCAATGCCCCCTCTACTTCTGCATATGGGACCTTCAATCGAAAAAATTCTCAATTGAAATGAATGGCAACAGCAAAATTATCTTTTGATCCCAATTGAATTTTGCCACAAGTTATACATATTATGTTTGTCAATTTAAAAGATAATTTTCTACGTAAATGATGGTGTAGGTTGTTGTCTAACTGGTAAGGTATAAGGTTATGAAAATATGTAAATTAAAAAACTACAAACCCAGATTGACGGCGCTTACATCATCTTTTCAAAGCGCACCCAAGGTGAAGTAGCTACAATCCTCTGGATCAGCTTCAGCTCTCACAATACAAAACAAAACTTTTGTGTTTTTTTCTCCTCTTGGGATGCTTTTTTCATCGGTCAGAAAACAGGAAGTGAGATTTTAGTAATCTCCCGCCATGCTCGTGTTTAGTGATGTGGGATGATGGGAGTTGTTGTCCACTAATTGTTGAAACAAAAACTAAATATTAGTCTGTTATTATACAGAGACAGCCAACAACTTTAATTACGTGAAACGTTATCTTTTAAATTGACAAACATCATGTGTAACTCGTGGCAAAAATTCGGTCAGGTTCAAAAGATAATTTTGCTCTTGCCATTCATTTCAATGGAGAATATTTTCGATTTAAGGTCCCATATGTGGAAGCAGAGGGGGCATGACTTAGGCTCGCTATGAAAAAGATCACGTTGTTAATTGGTCAAATTCTATGTCTATGTTCATCATTTGTGTGGCTGCTGAGTGGTCTAATTTACACGTGGGTACCATGTAACAATAGCCTATCAAAGGAATTGTTTTGACATGTGATTATGCAAGCGCCAGTGAGAGTAAGAAGTAACTAGAAAAGCACTTGGAGAGCGCAGACCTCCGCCAAGCGCCACAGTTCCCCCCATACAGTGTTTGTGTGTACGTTGTCAGATTCCTTGACCATGAAAACATCTGAGTAGCAATTGGATTCACAATGATAGGATTAGTGGTTCAGTAGTAAAAGCATTACCTCCTTGGCAGAGGTAATAAACTGAAGTGTTGGTGTTGTGTCCATGTCCTGCATCTGCAAACTCCCAGGCTGGGGGCGTTGCAATTGAATGAATGAATGAATTAATTAATCTTTATTTCGAATAGATTAAGAGTACAGGTTAAAAGAAAGTGAATAATATAACAAAGGGGGTAATAAAATCCAACAAGGTCAAATTAGACAATAGCTCCTCTGATTATACAGTTCAACATAAGTTATCCGAAATATGTGATGGCTGAATCCGCAGCTTATATTGGCCACCCATGTTCCATCCAAGAATTCAAAAGAAAAAACAAAAGAAGTCATGACACAACTGCGTACAACCCACAGGCCAATGGGTTATGTGAGCGTTTTAGATCACTGAAAGCAGCACTGAGGGCTTCACTGACGGATGCCAATTAGGTAGACGGGTTGCGTGGGTTTTATTCAAAATTCAAACGTTTATTTCAAACTCAGGGTTCATATTAAATGCAGAACTAAAAGGAGTAGAAAATAAATAAATAAAAGTATATACAGATCAGCAGACAGTCGGCGGTCTTGTAACAACAATAACATACAATATTGGACTCAGTATAAAATGGAACGCCACCACTTCCAAATGCTGGAGTGAAGTGTGAGTGACGAGTTGACAATTGCTGATATAAGATGATTGTTACATGGCAGCAATCTTCTCATCAAACTGTAAACATTGTTACGTATCAACTCGCCAAAAGACGGAATGTTCACAGACACAAACATCTTGCTTGCACTCGACCTTCGTGGTTCATCTAATCTTTATCTTTATTGGGGTTGCGCTCCGCAGCCAAAGATGATTTGGAAACTTCCCCGGCAGAGAGCTTCTTTTTGCGGAGCTACTATGGCTGACCTGGGAATTTCTGCCAAATAATCCAGCGGCGGACAGCTGGCCGTCTGAGCTTTTGCAGCGTTGCGCAAATACAGGCACACAGCACGCTGCCGAGCAGCTCGTTTTTGCGCAGCGCCTATGGCTGGCCGGGGAATTTCTGCCAAATAATCTGGCGGCGGACAGCTGCCCGTCTCAGCTTTTGCAGCGTCGCGCAAACACAGGCACGGTGGCGGGCCCAGCCCACCAGTGTTTTCCGCGTGCTTTTGTGCCTAAAACGTTGAAGAACGCGGAGTTTATGTTGGTCAGACACGATGACCAGCGCCCTCCATTGCGCCTGCGCACATGTTGAAAATAGCCGTATGTCACAGTGTTAAAGAATGCTTTAAAAAATTCCTGTATCCAGACGGTGATCCGGATCATCCCCAAAATTTAATCAGTTCTTCCTTGTACCATTTCCAACAACGCCTGAAAGCTTCATGGAAATCCGTCCAAGACTTTTTGAGTTGTCTTGCTAACCAACAGACAGACAGACAGACAGACAGACAAACACACAGACAAACCCCGGCAAAAACATTACCTCCTCCTGGCCTTTTCGGCCTGGCGGAGGTAATTAACTCGGTCAAAATGTCCAGAAAAAAGTTTGAAAGTGGTGCTCATAAAATTATTGAAAGGAAAAGAGCTTAGGGAAAATGAATTATTCAAAAAGTCCCAAAGCGTAAAGGATTTTTCTAAGCTGGAGCATTGAGTAGAGGAGGCTGCTAATTACTGTGGAGGAGCCAGGTGGGCCGCTAAAGCTCTCACCTGAAGGAGAAGGGTGAAGGCATAAGAAAGGCCATGATTGCTACATCAGACAGCTGTGCATGGGACAGTAGACTCTGAACTTGGTAAAAAGTAGACTGGATCAAGCATGCATCCATAAAGTATGACGATATTTGTGAGCTGGACTTAAAGGACATAATGAAGGTTTTTTTCTTTAAAGAAGGCCAGAAGAAAGAACTTCTAAAAAGGTAAGAAAAACTACACAACAAAAAGAAATTCTTATCTTGTCAGAATTATCTTGTGAAAGAAAAACAAGCATAAAGCCTTGATTTAGGATATGTTATCTTACTGAGATTTCCCTTTTTACAGTGTGACAGATACTGCCTTCGGCATAACATTACATCAGTGAAGTATTCCTGATTCAATGCATAGCAGCAGCAATGAAAAACCTCCACAGGTTAATTGCCCACCTGTCTCCTCTGCAGTAATTAGCAGCCTCCTCCACTTGATGCTCCAGCTTAGAAAAATCCTTTACGCTTCAGAATTTTTTGAGCAATTCCTTTTCTCTCAGTTCTTTTCCTCTCAATAATTTTGTGAGCACCACTTTCAAACTTTTTTCCGGACATTTTGATCGAGCTAATTATTTCTTACCTTTCACTGGCGTTTGCATAGTCACATATTAAAACAATTCCTCTGATAGGCTATTGTTATGTACCCACGTGAGGCACTTGTAAATTTAACCAATCAGCAGCCACACATGAATATGAAGTGATGGACATAGAATTTGATCAGTTAACACCAATGTGATCTTTTTCATTGGCTCATGATAGGCTTTGATCTTCGTAGGCCCCTGAGCTTCAACCCAGCCTAGCCCGTTCATTAAGGCGGCCTTAAATATATAGGACAATGCACGTCCCGCTTGGGACATATTTAGCATAATAAACAGGATGTCCCAGCTAAAACGGGACTGTTGGCAAGTCTAGTCTCCGTCCAGGTATGCCTGTTCATGAATGACTCTGATTTATCATTAAAAGTAACTTCCCTACACGTGAAGTTGATGCGAACATGCGAAAAACACCCAAATTTGTATCAGATGGAATTAATAGCTAGAATAGCATTAGCATAGAAGCATGTTGACTCGGCAGGAATATTCATTCCAATTTGAGTAGCTAATCAGCCTCAGAGTAAAGTATTAATACTGCAGTTAAACTAGTTTAAAAATGAGACTGACCTTCACCTGCTGACAAATGGACCAAAGCTCTGCGGAGCTGAAACGAAGTGTCAACTCCAGATTAACAAGGGCTAACGAGTGTAAATAAACTGCGTCTCTGGGAGGCTGTTTGTCCTATGAGCTCTGGTGGATAAATTTTGAAACCTAAACATGACTGCTTCTTGGGGATTTCCACAGCAGGTACAATTTATTTTCTATTAGGTGACTGTGTTCCACCAGTGCACAGTGAAGCTGGTGCATGTATCAGTAGTTACAAATATCAATAAATGTTGTTTCTGGCCACTCCGTTGGATCATTTTTCCACATACTGGCTGGTAGACTGTAGGGACACATTTTGAGATCAAAAATTTAAAGTTTTTGATCATATCTGATCCGATCTTGTGGTGAAAGCTCATCTTAATATTGATATGCAATATTGTTTCATTGGTAAACTGCTGATTTTTCGTACCTCGGGTTTGCATGTTCATGTGCAAGTACCCAGATATGTAGACAGCCCTATTAGCTTAGTTCGCTTCCAGTTGCTAGTGTGTTATTTGTTCTCATAATAAACTTTGACTCACTCCTCATAACATTGCATGGACTCAAATGAATGCAAATGAGCTTGTGTAAAGACTTTGCACCATACATGTCCATTACACAGGTCTATTACAGCCCATGCAGTGGTATTTGGAATGGAAGAGACATAAACGAGACAATAGCTGTGCTATGCTAAGGTAACTGGGCAAACTTAAACAGCCCAGTATGGTTACAAAACCGATTAAAATGTGAAACATTAACTTTATAATAAAAAAAAAAAAAAGATCTGCCTGTACACTATTTCCAGTATGTGCAATGTCAAGTGAAAGTGATAAAACTGATTTATTGACAGGAAAACACCAGGGAATGGGAAAATATAATGGAAGCGGAACAGGCGCTGCGGGACGACAACGATGTGGACATATGCCACTCTATATTGTGCAAGAGGTCTATGGGAAAATTCCATATACATAAAGTATAATATGTGTCTCATATATTATGTAGTGTATGTCTACATGCAGTCAACACAAGGCGTTTGACTGCACTGATCACAACAAGCTGTGGCTGACCTTGAGAGGTATGGGAATACCAGAACACACAATTGTGCTGATGAAGAACTTGTATGAGAATCAAGAAGCCACTGTTTGTACAGCACATGGAGACGCTATTTGGTTCAGTATTGGTAAAGGAGTTGGACAAGGCTGTATCCTGTCCCTGTACCTTTTCAACCTACGTGCTGAGAGAATCATACGAATAGCTGACTTGGAGGAAGATGGTGCCGGAATCAGACTGGGCGGTCGAAGGCTGACAAACCTATGGTATGCAGACGATACCATCTTCCTTGCAGAGAACAGTCAAGACCTGAAGAGGATGATCACCAAGGTCACGCAAGAAAGTGTTGGATTGCATCTAAATATCAGAAAGACGAAAGTCATGATGATTGATGAAAAAAGCGACTTCGAGGTGGACGGGGAGAACATTGAAGTTATACAATCATTCAATCTCCTCTGCTGCTTGATCACCAAGGACAGTGCAACTTCTGCAGAGATCAAGAGAAGGCTCGACCTGGCAAGAATAGCTACAGTATGATAAAGCTCAAACGCCTGATGAAAAGTAGTAGACTCAACGAAAAGATAAAGATCAAGATGGTAACTACATTTGTGTTTCCTGTGGCCATATATGGATGTGCGACTTGGACCATCAGGAAACAGGACAGACGTCATATAGATGCATTTGAGCTATGGTGCTGGAGGGGAGTACTGAAGATTCCTTGGACCAGGAAGGAAACCAACAAGTCTGTACTTGACAGAATAAGTCCTAAAACATCTCTTGAAGGCGAAATTGTGAAGAGGAGGCTCAAGTACTTTGGCCATATGTGACCCATCCATCCATCCATCCATCCATCCATCCATCCATCTTCTTCCGCATAATCCTTTTCGGGTTGCGGGGGGGCTGGAGCCTATCCCAGCATCTTTGGGCGAGAGGCAGGGTACACCCTGGACAGATGGCCAGTCCATCACAGAGCCAACACAGAGAGACAGACAACCATTCACTCTCACATTCATACCTAAGGACAATTTAGAATCCCCAGTTGATGCCAGTTTACCTAACTTCCATGTTTTTGGCATGTGGTAGGAAACCGCAGAAATCCCGGAGTAAACCCACACAGACATGGGGAGAACATGCAAACTCCACACAGATCACTGTTGGTCGGGGGCTGGGATCGAACCAAGGATCCCCCAGCCAAGGTTGAGTTACTGTGCTGCCGCAGTGCAAACCACTCCACCACCGCGCTGCCCCATATGTGACCCGTGCAGGCAAAATGAGTCGGAATGCGCACTGGGTAATTATGAGCTACAGGCACGTGAAGTCATAAATCATGATTCTTTCTTTGTTTGCTGGCGGCAAGTCCTGGGAAAACCCCCATCAGTGCCTGGTATCATTGTAAAGCTTGGAACTCCTACTTTCTGAAAAATACACGTTTTTCTGGAAGACATAACTCAGGACCGATCGAATGCAAGTTTTCAAACCAGCCAAGATATTAAAAAAAATTGGCTTGTTGCTGGTCCATTGTTGCCCAGTTCCTACTAAGGTCTTTCAGTACAGAATATGAAAATAACAATACCTCAGTTTTGAAAATTTCCCCATTGCAACTCATTTTGCCAGCACGGGTCACATATAATGAGGAAGGATGAGAGTCTGGAGAAAAGATGGATGGAAGGCATTATTGAAGCCACAGAAAAGGACGAGGGATCGAGACGGATGGAGAAAGTTGGTGTGTGAAGTCACCAGGGGTTGTACACAACTCAACAGAACTTGAGAGAGAGAGAGATGTCTACTGTACATGGTAAAGTCATCTATAGGTATGGATATAAAAATGAAAACATAAACTCCAACTTTTTTTCTGTGTGTACAAAACACACCATCTTTCTCATTGATTCTGTCGGTGAAGAGCTGGTATAGCTCTTCTATGTTTGCTACAGTATGTCACTAAAAGAAAAACCCAGCTTTGATACCTGCTGCTCTATTGGCCAGCCTAATTGATCCAATCCAGCCCTGTTTCCTGCCAAAGCTGTCTGCGAACATGTTGCACCCAAGCGATGTAAGGCAACAAGGGGGTCCTTCCACAAACTCCCAAAGAATGCACCTCTGAGAAAAGTGGCAAAAATGTATTTTATGGTTCATCCATTCTACTGGTTGTCCTTTATGTCTTTGGGTGATTTTTTACTAATATCAAACCAAAGATAAGCAAAAGAAAAACTATGTGAATAAATCTTGTCACTTCTGCATTAATCAGAAAATACACTCTTTTCTCATTTCCTGAAAATGTCTATTTTGGCGATATAAGATTTGCACCCGACCAAGTTGGTATGACCTCCACAATCACAGCAGCATTCAATTCTTACTTCATAGGAAGTAGATCTTTTTTATGCACTTTATCTGGTCAAATTTGGTGCTTATCATTTCCTTTTCTTTTTTTTCTTTTTTTTTTGTTACTTATTTGTACCCATAGGTAGATTTGGTTTGCAGTCTGGTGACAAGCCACCGGCTGCTGGTCGCTGCGTGCGCGAGCGCCCTAAACCTACGTGTTTTTGGTATGTGGGAGGAAACCGGAGAAATCCCGGAGTAAACCCGCGCAACACGGGGAGAACATGCAAACTCCACACAGCTCACTGTTGGCTGGGGGAAGGGATCGAACCCACGATCTCATGATCCCCGCGATTCCCTGGCCGAGGGTAAAACTGTGCTGCCACAGTGCTAAACCACTGCGCCACCGTGCAGCCTTGTTTGGTTACTTTCAGCCAGCAGTCAGACTTGGGCCTTGCTGTAGGTTACGCCTCCTTATTTGTGACTGGCTTTGCCACACCTGTCAAAGCTTTCATTCACCCAGTCAGACTAGGAGCTTATGAATAACATGAGGCCTAAAAACATGTCTTCTGGAGGAGATCACAGATTGGATTCTAGATCTCTTGTAAAATGACACAGAAAGGATTGGCTGTTTATAAAAATACAGCTTTATGTTCTTGATGATGTCGGAATTTGAAATGAATCCATGAAAAAGGCAATAAATGGGACCTTTAAGGCAACATTTGTAAAGACTCACGATTTAAGGTGTGAAAATGCACTGTTTCCACACGGTGGCGCTTTTGTTTCATTTTAGAGTAAATCAGTCCCATCTGCAGGTCCGTGTGCAAGTTTGTCCTGCACCAATTTAAATTAAAAAAAAAAAAACACTTGTGATTTAAAGAAGTGTTTAGAAATATATTCCACACATCTGTCAGATGATATGTATGATAAACAGCTCATGATGCATTTTTTTCCTTTTCATTTTCACTCGAACATCACTGTTGTCCCTCAGGAAGTGGTCCCTAAGCAGACGACAGTGACGACTTTTCTCTCTAAAATATTAAGTCAGCTACATCAAAGGCTTGGAAGTCCTCTGAGCCACCCAGCCAGCATGCCCATGTGGGCCCCACCAACACTGAACTGGGCTGGTCCATGTGGGCTCATCTGCGGCTTCCATGTTGGCCCACATAGACTTTACCAATTTACTTATTGTGAACTGATTTTCTCATACATTTGAAATTTTCTTACTTACAATTTTTCCTCATGAATTTGTTATTTTTTTTTCTAAAATTGTGACTTTTTTTCTTGCAGACTTGCTAACTTTTTCTTCTTCATATGTTTACTATTTTTGTCTTAATTTGAAACTTTTTCTAATTTTTCCTCATAAATTTGTGACTTCTTATAAATTTGCTAAATTTTTCTTATAAGCTTATAATATTTTCAAGTAATTTTACCTTTTTTTCTTGTAAATTTGCAACATTTTTCTTGTAAATTTTCATTTTTTCTCATAAGTTTGCACTTTTCTGTAGTAAATTTAATAGTAAATTTAATTTTTTTTCTCATAAATTTTCTGGTTTTTTTTTTTGTTTTTTTTTTGTAATTTTGGCGCCACTGTTCCTGAAACCTGCTCACCCCTGTTCAACCCATGTGGGGTCTAGATGGGTTTGATGCAGGTGAGCAGATGACCTGCGTCCCCAAATATACTGTAAATACAATGAAAATTTACCAGAAAAAGTTCAGACAAATTTATGAGAAAAAATTTGCAAATTTACAGTTAAAAAAAATGACTTTTTGAGAAATGAGAGAAATAAATTTCACAAATTTATGGGGGAAAAGCAACAAATTTATGAGGAAAAAGTTGCAAGATTACCATAAAAAAGTGGCAAATTTATGAGTAAGTTCCAAAATTACAAGAGAAAGTTAGCAAATTTGAAAGAGAAAAGTCAGTTTTACAAGAAAACAAACAAATTTGAGAAAAAAGTTGCAAATTTACACAAAAAAAAAATCACAAATTTATGAGAAAAAGTTGCACATTTGCAGTCAAAAAGTTTCAATTTTATGAGAAACTTTTCAAATTTTCAAGAAAAAATGTATCAAATTAGGGGGAAAAAGTCACAAATTTATGAGAAAATAAGTTGAAAATATGTCAGTGGGTAAAGTCCAGGTGGGCAAGCACAGATGGGCCAACATGGAAGCCGTGGACAAACCTACATGGACCCATAGGACAGCCCAGATGGGCCCACATGGACACGCTGGCTGGGCAGAAGGTTAGAGAGCATTTCCACTGTGGCGTTCTCAACTTACTGGAATCTCCAGTTCATTTTTAGACCAGTTTAGTAGCAACACACGCAGCTTGATACAGTTTTTATAACAGCTTATTAATGTGGTCAGCAGTCGGCAACCTGTATTACACCGTCACTTTTAGTGATTTTTCATATAAAAATTGTGCATGGAGCCACTAAAGCATCCGAGCTGAAGACTTTAAAACAACAGAGTTATGAGTACGATCCAGCCCACAACATCGGGATTAACAGTCTTTTCTCATAAATTTGCAGCTTTGTTGATTATAAATTTGTTACATTTTTTCTACAAAATTGCAACTTTTTCTGTTTAATTTTTTGATTATTTCAAAAAAAATGGTGACCTTTTTCCTGGTATTTGTGTTATTGTTTTCCTTATTAAACTGTAACGTTTTTGTTCCAAAATTTGTTACATTTTTGGCATGAATGTGTTCTGCTTTTTTTCATAAATTATTTTCATTGCAAATTTAATACATGTGAAGACTTCATGTCAATTTGTGACATTTTTTCCAATAGAATTAAAAAAAAATTCACAAATTTTGATTTTTTTTTGTAATCTTAAGCTTTTCTCACAAATTTGGCTTGCAACATTGCGTGGAGGTCGGAGGCAGTGCCTTTGGCATGGCAAACCGGGGTGGTGGTTCCTCTCTTCAAAAAAGGGGACCGGAGGGTGTGCTCCAACTTTAGAGGGATCACACTCCTCAGCCTCCCTGGGAAGGTCTATGCCAAGGTACTGGAGAGGAGAGTCCGGCCGTTGGTCGAACCTCGGATTCAGGAGGAGCAATGTGGTTTTCGTCCTGGCCGTGGCACATCGGACCAGCTCTTTACCCTCTCGAGAATTCTTGAGGGTTCGTGGGAGTTTGCCCAACCAGTTTACATGTGTTTTGTGGACTTGGAGAAGGCATTTGACCGCGTCCCTCGTGGATTTTTGTGGGGGGTGCTTCGGGAGTATGGGGTATCGGGCTTGTTGTTACGAGCTATTCGGTCTCTGTACGACCGTTGTGAGAGTTTAGTTCGCATTGCCAACACTCGGTCGGAGTCATTCCCAGTGAGAGTTGGACTCCGCCAGGGCTGCCCTTTGTCACCGGTCCTGTTCATAATTTTTATGGACAGGATTTCTAGGCGCAGCCAGGGAATGGAGGGTGTCATGCTTGGTGACCACAGGATCTCATCTCTGTTGTTTGCAGATGATGTTGTCCTGTTGGCTTCATCCAGCAATGACCTACAGCTCTTGCTGGGACGGTTTGCCGCTGAGTGTGAAGCGGCTGGGATGAGAATCAGCACCTCCAAGTCCGAGTCCATGGTCCTCAGCCGGAAAAAGGTGGATTGTCCTCTCCGGGTTGGGGACAGGCTCCTGCCCCAAGTGGAGGAGTTTAAGTATCTTGGGGTCTTGTTCACGAGTGAGGGGAAAATGGAGCGAGAGATCGACAGACGGATTGGAGCAGCATCTGCAGTGATGCGGACGTTGTACCGGTCTGTTGTGGTGAAGAGGGAGCTTAGTTCTAAGGCAAAGCTGTCGATTTACCAGTCAATCTACGTTCCTACTCTCACCTATGGTCACGAGCTTTGGGTAATGACCGAAAGAACGAGATCGCGGATACAAGCGGCTGAAATGAGCTTTCTCCGTAGGATTGCTGGACTCACCCTCAGAGATAGGGTGAGGAGCTCAGTCATCCGGGAGAGGCTCAGAGTAGAACCGCTGCTCCTCCACATTGAAAGGAGTCAGTTGAGGTGGTATGGGCATCTGATTAGGATGCCTCCTGGACGCCTCCCACTTGAGGTGTTTCAGGCACGTCCCACTGGGAGGAGACCCCGGGGCAGACCCAGGACTCGGTGGAGAGACTATGTCTCCCAGCTAGTCTGGGAACGCCTTGGTATCCCCTCTGAAGAGCTGGAGCAGGTGGCTGGGGAGAGGGAAGTCTGGGCTTCTCTGCTTGAACTGCTGCCTCCGCGACCCGGACCTCCGGAAAAGCGGTAGAAGATGGATGGATGGATGGACAAACAAACAAACATTTTGTTACTTTTTCAGGTAAAAATGGAGCCTTTTCACAAAAATTTGTGATGGTTTTTGAAAGAAATTTCAGCTTTTCTGGAAATTTGAGATATTTTTAAAAAATACTTAAATTTTCCAATATTTTTGGCATAAATTTTCAGCTATTCTCAAATGTTTTATATTTTTCTTTGTAAATTTATTACTGTTCATGGGTAAAGCTGCAGCATGTTTTCCCACATAATTTTGTTACATTTTTGTCATAAAACTCCCACTGCTTCCAGTAAGTTTATGATTTCTTTTCCAGAAATTTTGTGACTTTGGTGTTTTCCTCATAAGAAAGGCAACTTTTTCTGCATAAATTTTCAGGGTTTCTTATTCCCTGTTTTCTATGATATTTTCACCTTTTTTCTGGAAATTTGTTGCTTCTTGGAAATTTGTGAGTTTGTTTCTCAAGGCCTCAGGGAGCCACTGGCTATGAGCAAATGAGCCACAGGTTGCAGACCCCTGGGATAGACCATACACCAGTTTATTTTTATAGTGACAATATAGAGATAAGATAGAGAGAAATTTAGGTAAAACCAAAACCCAGAATGCTAAAGCTGATTATTAGAAAGAATGTTTAATTACTCATTTTAATGATCGAAAACTTTTTTGGAAAAAAATTAAAAATGTACTTGGTAAGACTGACAAGCAGTCTACACAACACATTAAAGTGGGTAATACAATATTACAGGATTCTTTTTCTATCGCTCAAGCTCTCAGTCAGCATTTTTCCTGTTTTTTCTATGAGATTTTCTGACTCTTACATAATAAATGGTAGTTCTGATAATCAGCCTTTTTATGCATCCTTTTCTTTCAGAAAAATTTCACCAGTTTTTTTTTTTTTTTTTCACCAGTTGAAGTCTATGAAGCAATTAATAACTTAAATTCAAGTAGTAGCCCAAGACTTGACGGAATTGAAAACAGATTTACTAAAGTAGCCTCTCATATTCTTATGTATCCCCTTAGTGACTTATTTAATCTCTCTTTGTATGAGATTCCTACCATTTGGAAATGTGCGCGAATTACTCCACTGCATAAAGGAGGTGATAAACTTGATCCTGATAATTACTGACTTATTTCAATTAAGTGTTCATTAGCAAAGGTTTTTGAAAAACTAATTTATAATCAGCTCTCACACTATCTTGGGTGGTGCGGTGGCGCAGTGGTTAGCACTGCACCGGCACAGCAACTCACCCTTGGCCATGGGATCCCTGGTTCGATCCCAGCCCCTGACCAACAGTGATCTGTGTGGAGTTTGCATGTTCTCCCCGTATCTGCGTGGGTTTACTCCGGGATTTCTCCGGTTTCCTCCCACAGGCCAAAAACATGCAGGTTAGGTTAATTGGAGACTCTAAAGTGGCCCTAGGTGTGAATGTGTGTGTGAATGGTTAAAGGACAGCGCCGTACCGTGGCTGCTTCATCCATCCAGGTGGATGCCCTCAATTTCCCCTCTGGGGATCAATAAAGTATACAAAATTTAAAAAAAAATAAATAAATACAATTAAAAAACCTTAATATTGTACAGAAGCTCAAACCAAATCAATAAATGTACGCCTTAAATTGATACATTTCAAATGGTTAATGCGGATGTATGTTACACCGGAGGAGTTAAATAAATATAACAAAAATATACCAGATACATGCACAAAATGCATGGAAAGTAAAGGAACTCTATTTCATTGTGTATGGGAATGTAGATTAATAAGAATGTTTTGGGAAGAGGTGAGGGTAACAATTGAAAAAATAATCTCAAAACAAATCATATTGAATCCTAAATTGTTTTTGTTGGGTCTGTACCCAGAAAAGCATAATTTTAATAAAAGTGAAAGAACATTCATAGACCTCAGTTTGCTTAATGCCAAAAAATGTATTGCACTATTATGGAAAAAGACTCATAGACCAGATGTGACTCAGTGGTTAAGACAGATGTTAACAAACCTTCCATTAGAAAGAATAACATATATACTGAAATCAAAGGAAATTGTGTTTGAGAATATATGGAGACCTTTTATTGATTATGTAAAAAATTTAAACATAACTTTTGAAGAAGAAGGTGAATGATGTGTGTGGACCTTGTAAATTCCAAACTGGTGAACATAATATGTATACTTATGTATTGGATTGTCTAGACTAAACAGAGGAGCATTGTTGAAGATTTGATTTTGTTGGTGGTTGTTGGTGTTTTTTAGTGCATTTTTTTTTTTGTAGTACTTTAGTGTTAGTGTTTGATTGTTTGTATCATGTTTGTTAAAAAAAAAAGGTTCAATAAAGATATTGTGGGAAAAAAAAAAAAAAAACCTTAATATTAATAATATTCTAACTCCATTTCAGTCTGGCTTTCGGTCCAACTACGCTACCAGTACAGCAATACTCAAATTTACTAATGATAATTATATTGCTGCTGATAAAGGTGAAATTACTGGAGCTATATTTATTGATCTAACAAAAGCATTTGATCCTGTAGATCACTATCTCTTACAGGATAAACTTTATGCCATTGGCCTCTGTCAGAATGCAGTTCTCTGATTTAACTCATATCTCCATAATGGAAAACAGTGTGTTATCATTAATGGCATTCAATCTGATTTTCATGTTCAGCAAAGAGGTGTGCCACAAGACTCAAGTTTAGGACCACTTATTTTTACTATTTACATAAATAATTTACCATCTATCTTAAATAAATGTAATATACAACTTTACACTGATGATCCAGTCATATGTAAATCTGATAAAAATAGCACAAGAGTACAAAAGTCTTTACAGGAAGATTTCAGTTTAATACAAGAATGGTTTGAACATAATCGACTTATACTTAATAAAACAAAATCATGTGTTACGTTATTTGGAACCAAACAAAAACTGAAACAGATAATTTTTCCTTTGATTATAAATACCAAAGATGGAAGTGAACTCATCAGTGTTGATAAATTTAAATATCTGGGTCTTTGGCTTGATCCTGAATTGTCATTTAAATCACATATTGATTACATTCTCAAAAAAAATCATTTTGGGATTACCAACCTTCATCGCTCCCATATGTTTTGTTTTTTTTTTTCCCCCGTAGAACTGGTTTGAAACTTGCATCTCAACTAATGCTTCCTGTTTTTGACTGCTGTGATATCCATCCATCTATCCATCCATCCATATTCTTCCGCTTAATCCTTTTTGGGTCGCGGGGGGGGGGGGGGGCGGCTGGAGCCTATCCCAGCATCTTTTGGGTGAGAGGCAGGGTACACCCTGGACAGATCGCCAGTCCATCGCAGGGTCAACACAGAGAGACAGACAACCTTTCACTCTTACAGTCATACCTAAGGACAATTTAGAATCCCCAGTTTGAAGTAACCTGAACCTGATGCCAATTAATGTTGTATATCAAAATGCAGTGAAATCAAACTTGACTTCACTTAATGTAGCTTATAATAGACTCGGTCGATTTGTTCTTGGCTGTTCTTTTTTTACTCATCATTGCTTTACAGTATGTACAAATTACTGAAATGACCATCTCTAATTGTGAGAAGACGCATCCATTGGCTCATTTTTATTTTTAAATGTTTTCATTTTAATTATCCTATCTACTTGAAGGAACATCTAATACCATTTTTATCAAATTATAATTTCAGAGATTCCTCTCAGCCTTATTTTGTTATTCCTATTGTAAAAAAAAAATCAACTGGCAAAAGAGCTTTTATATTTAAAACTCCATCTGATTGGAATAGTCTCCCATCTCATATTTGTGCAATAACCTGTTTTGGTTTGTTTAAAAAATATACTTGTCTACTCACTTAGGAATGGTCTGTGTCTGTTTCAACTGTTACCGTATAATTATAAGTTTAGGTTTTTGTAGTCATTATTTATGAGGTGCATTTATATTTCATTTTGTATGTTATATATGTATACACACATCTTTACTGCATTATTCCAAGTGTTTGTGTGTGTATGAGCTGGTGTTACGTGTTTTGTTTGTGTTGTTTTTGATTTAATACTTGTATTTTATGTATTCTATTTTGAATTTTGTTCAGTGTTTTGTTGGACCCCTTCGAAAACAAGATGTTACATCTCAAGGGGTTTATCCAAATAAAGAAATTTCAGTGTTTTGATGAAAGTCACTTCCCCAAACGATCTCAAAGCCGGCGAGTCTAAGATCTGATTCAAACAAACGCATGCATATACATTTATTATTCAGTGGTATGTCTAAACTTTACAAGTGATGATATCAAGTTTTTAAGCCAATACTGTAGATTATATTCAAGATGGTGATGTTCATGAAGTTAAAGAAATTAAACTGATTCATCATCTCCTCCCAAAACCCCCAGGAAAGAGTCTGAATTTCAGGACGACAGCCTGTAATCTATGCCATGTTATGGATTTACTAAGGCTGTGCTGGTTTTTGAGTTATGTAAGAGTTATGTAAGTCCGCCTTGTTATGAGGAGCCGTCAGGTTTGCTGCCTCTGACACGTTTAAGCCAACACACTGTCAAGCACAAATTCCATGGGGGAAAGCTTTATTATTATTTTAATATATATATATATTTGTATCAATAATACTTTATATACAAAATATGTACATCCTTATTACATTTCAAAATAAATTTCCAAAGTACCTCTTTCTATACAAAACTATTATTTTTTTATTTGAACTTTTACATTCACTCTCTTTGCAACAGACACATTTAAAGCAAATCTGTTCCGCCGCCGCCACTGTCGTGTCTGTGTTACATGAGTAAAGGCAACAGCATAGAAGCTAAGAGCGGGCCTTAACCCCGCGGCGGTATGCAAGTCTGTCTACACCTACACTGTACAAGTTCTCTCAGCATACAGTGAATTGCTACAACCATTGTCTGGGACGAACACTCAGCCGCTCACGTATCAAAAATAGAGATGTACAAGTAGTATATGCAGAGGAGAAAAGTAATGAGGTGACTTCACAGGAACTCCATTGAAATGCAGCAACAATCATGAGAAACCAGTTAAATCATGACTGGTGGGTATGGCATACCTTGCACAGTGACAACGCCCTGAATTCACTGAACTCGTGCTCATCTGTTGAAGAGTGACGTATTTTTTTTTTTTTGGTAACATTCTAGTCTAAACAAAGGTTTGTTGCATTTACAAGAGCGACAAACACTGAAGGTAGATCTTCCACTCGGAGATCTACAGCAGGTAAGAAGAACTTAAGCAGCATCTACAGGGAGCTTCTGTTCACTCTTTACATTCAACAGACTGGTGTGTGTCTGTAGGTCCAAACGGTTCAGTGAGGGGCGAACATGTGCCGTACATTCTAGGTTCACCTTTGACATTCAACACATGGAGAAGACGGGCCTCTCGTCCTCACACCACCATTAAACCAACCTCATCTTAGCTTACAGTATTTCAGCCACGCAGCAGACCTTGCATGATGCTTCACAGGGTCACAGAAAGTAGTTCAGAAAAGTTCTGCTCAAGAGCTGATGATCGTCCATTCCATGCCAACCGCCCAAACTACGGCTGTGCTTTGTAGGGATGCCGGTGCACTTTCACCCCGTTCAACATTCAGAGGGCATTCATCAGGACAGGGACGCGTCTGCTTAGTCTTTGGCTTCCAAGTTCAAAGGTGGGACGTGCTTTAAAGCTTTGTGAAAGGCAGGGGAGTCCATGGAGTTCTGGAGGGCACCTGGAGATCCTGCCCTCAGGGACATCAGGGATGAGGGCAGTGTCTCTGGGTGAAGGCCTGGTGCAGACCCGCTCATACCCGGGTACATTACGGGCATGCCCCCAGGGTACCAGCATTTCTCCAACATGGGCAGATATGCTGCTGCTGCTGCAGCTGTGGGGGGAAGGAGGTAGAAGGGGAGGCAAAAAGGGGGTTGGGAGGGGGAAAAGCTCATGTAATTTCCAGGAAGTCCTGCTGCATGACCGGCAGGAGCATCATCTTCTGCCGAGTCTGACCTCGACTTCTTGGCCCGAGGCTCATCGCTCTCCTGCTTGATGGTTCCGGCTCTGCTCTCAGACGCTGGATGCTTGAGGTGGCTTTCACGCAAGTGTCTTTCTGACCATTGTGCTTTGGGGTCACGCTTGTCGTGCTCTCCCCCATATCCACTGTCAGTGTCCGTGTCACTGCCACTCTGCTCCCCTGCCCCATGGGGGTAAGTCCTTTGAATGACGGGGACACAGTTCTTAGCAGGACCCTCAGAGGCCTTGGGCACAAGTCCGGCAGGGTTCTTTGCTTTCTCTGATACTTGAAGCGTGCACTCGTCTAGCTGTGGGCTACCCGGATGCTGCAGGACTTCAGCTGCAACCTTTTGGATGTGACTGACGACGTGGGAGGGAGTCAGGTCCTTGCTGCTCTCCTGGCTGGCCAGATAGTGGAGGACCTCCTTGGCGCACAAATGAAAGCCCGAGCGGAACATCTCCTCGCTGCTCTCTGTGCTGTCACCACCATGGTCACCTATGGGAAGATTTTTTTTTTTTTTTTAATTACAATGAAGTTCAGCTCATTTGGCATCAGAGTACGGCTAAGCTTCTACACTGAGGTCACAGGCTGAGGAGAGTCAGACTCACTGATCTGCAGGTCCTTTTGAAGTGCCATGATTTTCTGCTGCTGCTGCTCCAGGACAGCGCTCAGGGTCTTCACATGCTTCAGAGTGAGTTCCAGCACCACGGCTTTCTCCAAATGACCCAGCGTCTAAAACAGGAAGACCTTCAGTGAGCATGCTGATCTTACTTATGTAACACCTTCTGCAGCTGAACAGAGGACAGGCCTGAACACCCAGGAAGTCATGCAATCCAGGCACACACACACACAATTTTTTTTTTAAATAATAAAGAGATTAAGATAAACTGGTACACTGCCCAATATAAACTAATTTTGCTTAGATGGCATCCTATCAAAATTCTCTGCTTGTAAAATGCTACCTGCGCTCATACTGCACAGAAACAGGTTCAGTCCTGTTTTCCTCATACTCACTGTCAGCTTCAGATGCTCTGGCAGTAAATCCTTCAGCTGGGAAATGCACTCATTGATCCTGTCTCGTCTCTTCTTTTCGATCAGCCGGTGGGGCAGCTTGTAGGTCTCCTGGGGAGGGTTGAAACGCTGTCAGCGGGATCAAAGCCAACAAAGTTGATCAGACTATCAGGAAGCTGGACTACAGTTTACCTTGCTCTCCTCCCTGGGCTTCATGCCCCTCCTCGACTTGTGCATATAAATGGGATAGGACTCGAATCTTTGGGTACAAAATAAAATCAACGTTAGGCGACAGTGTTAAAGTGCAGTAAGGAATAAAAGAGAGTTGAAATATCTTCCATTTACCCATGCATGTCAGGCATTTCCAGTGGCGGGTGTTTGGGCAGGCAGGGAGGCGGCTGCGCACTGCTAATCCTCTCCATGTTTGTCAACGTAAAGCCCGAATAAATGACTTAAAAATGTTAAAACGTCCCCAGCGTGTCTCCGCAGTCGCCCTTTAAAACGAGAGAGCAAAAGTTCGAATAACTGAACAAATATGTCCCGTTACGCAGCGCCGTCCGTGGCTGTGCGCCGCAGCGGAGCGCGGTGGAAGTCTGGCGGCCAGGTCCGGACCGTGTAAGCAGGTCAGGGAGATCCACGCCCGCCTCGACGTGTGAGAGCTGGCTGGCTTTGTGACGACGTGTTAAATAAACTCGGCGACTGCGGGCACGTCTCTCACACACAGCAGACACCGTCACATGAGCCTCACGTGTTGGAAGGCGCGCTCTCCTCCTCCTGCTGCTGCTCCTCCTCCCGTGTAGTACCGCCGCTCCCCGGTCCCGTGTCCCTCCATGCTTCTGCACCGTGTTTACACAGACAGAAAGCCCCGCACGCACGCGCGCACACACACGCACACCTCCTGCGGAGAGGAAGGCAACACACCGCTGCCTCTGCACGAGCAAAACAGTTGGCGTTATAGATAGATGCAGCACGACGGTTGACAACTAAACGACAGAAGCACACAGAGCATAAGAGACAAAGGGATTAGCTATGGAAAGCCAAACTGCGATTTCAGTAACATGATTAAGAAGACAGGCGCGGCTCCAGAGTTTTTTCGGTGGGGGCATTTTGGACGGGCAGGTGGAGGATTAAAGTTAAAGCTCAAGTGTGTAACAAACTAGAAATAGGCCAGCACACACACCTGTTCTGGTTCCATCAGAAACCTCTGGTGTACATTGAAGATAAGAGCAATATTTGGAATGTGATAATCGGTTATCAGGCTGCCTTTTCACAGTCCTTTAACTGTTCTCTTTACAATTACACAACAATTAGTTCCAATCAAGCAATTTGACTGGACAACAGGGATTCCAGGAGTTACTAAAATCCATGTTGATTGAACTCCAGCGTTTCACTGGACACGTATCACTCTGCTTCAAAGGTGTTCATGTAACTGTTAATTACTAACACTAAAGCTGGATTCATACCGCACCTCCACTGTCCATGTCCACTCAACCGCGAGGCTTGCGTAACCAAAATTATGTCATTGTCTCCAGTCTGTGGACATCCGCATGCAGCCCAAATTTTCTGACCGCGCAGCCTGACCGCGTTGATTGCGCATGAGCAAGACTGAACTTCTCATTCATGAGGTGGCGCTACCAACACAGCATATAAAGTCAAAGTAGACAAACAAGAGGAAGATAAGAACAAACATAGATGAATCATTTTGCAGTAGCAGCAGCAGCTTGAGCAGAGAAGAGCACTGGAACACGGTAATTCCTCCTTTTCCTTGAAACGATGCCGTTGTTGTTGCTACAAAAAAATGTGCGTCGCTCTCATGTTTATAGCTGGTGAACAAATTGGCATGTCAGCACATTTGCGCTACCCACAGGGCTGGGGTGAAACCCTTAATAGTTGTGCACATGCGTCAACCGATTGGCCTGGTAGATGAAAAAAAGTGAAGCATATACACAACCATGTGCGCAGCGGCCTCGTCCAAAGTGGACATGCACCTCAGTGGATCAGAGCAGAAAAGTACCATGAATCCAGCTTTATTTACTGTCAACTAACTCTCAGTGACAACTGCAATACTGTGTAGAATACCTTTATTTCTACAGTGAGGTACTGTTTGAAAAGATTTCTGACCTGACCTGGAAGTCCCACCCTTTTGAAAAAAGCTTTAATCACCTTACAGTCTGCCCTTGTATAAACATTGTGAAGCTATTTCACGTCTGTTTTAAAAAAAAAAATAGGTAATGCTAGAGTTGGATTTATTGTCTCGATAAACAAACCACCATACCTTTGTGGTGATGGACTCTGTTTCATCAGAAAATGCAAAGAAAAGCAAGCAAAGTGTGAAAAATCGCTAGCATGCTAACTACTAGCCACCAGCCAGCTATCAGCATTGGTTACATTTTGCTCTGGGATCTTCTGCAGTACTGACTCAAAAGACATGTTTTATTAAGAATGGGTGTGCGACATCACCCAATGGAAAAACCGCAAGGAATTGTGGGAAAAGTGGTCTGCCTGTCTTTGTTTAATAGTGAGCGACGGAAGCGGTTAAGCTGAAGTTTTTGAGATGGTTGCTTCAGTGTGTTATTATTCATCTGAATACCATGCAGTGTTAGAATGGTGAAGTTTTGCCACGTTATGAAATACAATAACTGCTCTCACGACTGGCGTGGAAAAAGATTGATAACGGCGTACGCTTTTTTAACTTCCCGACAGAAGAAAAGTGGAGAGAATCGGTCTCCAAGCTAACAAAGAGGCGTCGGATGGAATGGATTGCAGCATTCAGAAGGAAAGACATCAGCTCCAACAATATTCCTGCACACATGGTCATGTGTTTACGGCATTTTTACCAAGGTAAGTTGTGATTTAAAAAATATTTAGAAGTGCAGAAAGACGTCCCCTCTCCAGAGCAGCTGTCTTTCGCATCGTGCACTTTGGCAGCACCTCAGCCATGGCGCTCTCATCTCCCAGTAATGTGTAAAAACGCACAGGGCAAAATCAAATAATTTCCCCACATCATCTGTGCTATTCTGAATTTCTCTAAACTGGAGCAATGTTTTTGTTGTTTTTTTTTAATGGGAGCTTCTCGGTGTTGCTGATTTTCTTTGATTTTTCATGAAGCTGTGATTACTTGTTGCCTTCATTATGCATGGATTTAATATCAGCTGGGGACTGAAGTCCAACTGTTTGGTATCATTAACGATAACGACCTTTTTATCAGCAACCTACGTCTGAATCTACGTCTCATCCCGGAGCTCTGGAGAACTCCCGACGCTCGGCAGGCTTCCCGACCGACCGGAAGTGCTCGCAGGCGGCGTAAGGACCGTAAACAAAGGAGGGGTAAACGCGGTGGGCTAAGAGCTAAGCTAAAGCTAACACCGCACCGGCTATCGCTACCCAGTATTTTCCTTGCTAATGTACGGTCTGTGGCGAGCAAAATGAGTGAACTACGGCTTCGGATCACCAACAATAAGAAACTTATGAACTGCAATATCATGATTTTTACGGAAACATGGCTTCACAGTGGAATACCCGACAATGCTATCGAGCTAGCCGGCCTACACACGCTCCGGGCAGACAGAGCAGCAGTTGACTCCGGTAAGACAAGAGGGGGGGGATTGTGCATTTATATTAACAAGGCTTGGTGCACGAACTCTGTCACTGTTGAGAGACACTGCTCAGCTAACCTGGAGTTTCTCATGGTTAAATGTAGACCTTTCTATCTGCCACGCGAGTTCACTTGTACCATCATAACAGCCGCTTACATTTCTCCGGATGCTAATGCTAAGCTTGCTATGAAAGAACTGCATGCAGCTATTAGCAAACAACAAACTGCACACCCAGAGGCAGCATTTATTGTGGCGGGTGATTTTAACCACTCTAACCTCAAGACAGTGCTTCCTAAATTCTACCAGCATGTCTCCTGTCACACAAGAGGGGACAAAACATTGGACCATGTTTACACCAATATTGTGGGAGCCTACACAGCAACTCCCCTCCCCCACCTAGGTCAGTCTGATCATTTATCCTTGTTCCTTACCCCCAAGTATGTACCGCTCATCAACCGGGTGAAGCCATCAGTGAGGACCATCAAAGTGTGGCCAGAGGGGGTTGACTCTGTACTCCAGGAGAAGTTTAGGAACACAGACTGGAGTATGTTCACTTCTCAGGCTACCTGTGGCTCCCACATAAACATCAACTCTTACACCCACTCAGTCCTGGACCATATCAACACCACTATTGACAGTGTCACCACGGAAAGACAGATCACCACGTACCCAAATCAGAAGCCGTGGATGAACAGAGAAGTGCGACTTCTGCTAAAAGCACGTAACAATGCCTTTAGATCTGGTGATGCACAGGCCTACAGTTCATCCAGGGCAGATCTGAAGAGGGGCATCAAGAAGGCCAAGCACAGCTACAAGCTGAAGGTGGAGGAACATTTTGGGGACTCTGACCCCCGACGTATGTGGCAGGGCATTCAAGCTATCTCTGATTATAAGCCCAGCAACTCCATACCTATAGCCATGACTGTGCCCTTTCTCAGTGAGCTAAATAACTTCTATGCTCGTTTTGACAAGGACAACAATGAAAAGAACATCAATTTCCCACCCTCTGATGACCTCCACCACCTCACACTCACCCACACCGACGTCCGTAATGCACTGAGTCATGTCAACGTACATAAGGCTGCTGGCCCTGATGGCATTCCTGGGCGTGTGCTGAGGGCATGCGCCGAGCAGCTGGCAGGGGTCTTCACAGACATCTTCAATCTGTCCCTGGCCCAGGCCGTGGTACCAGCGTGCTTCAAGACCACTTCAATAGTACCAGTGCCGAAACATTCAACACCATCGTGCCTAAATGACTATCGCCCTGTGGCACTAACGCCCATAGTCATGAAGTGCTTTGAGCGATTGGTCTTGGCACAGCTCAAAAAAGGCCTGCCCCCTACACTGGACCCTCATCAGTTCGCCTACCGGAGCAACAGGAGTACAGAGGATGCGGTTTCTACAGCGCTGCACTATGTACTCTCACACCTGGATGACAAGAACACCTACGCAAGAATGCTGTTTATTGACTTCAGCTCAGCATTCAACAGAGTTATCCCCTCCAAGTTGCTCACCAAACTTGGGGACCTGGGAATCAGTACCTCCACCTGCAACTGGATCATGGATTTTCTGACCAACAGACCCCAGCATGTTAGGTCAGGCCCCAACCGTTCTTCCGTCATCACACTCAACACTGGTGTACCACAGGGCTGTGTGCTCAGCCCATTCCTCTACTCCCTCTACACCCATGACTGCAGGCCTATGTATGGATCCAATTCCATCATAAAGTTCGCAGATGACACCACGGTGATTGGACTCATCAGGGACAACGACGAGTCAGATTACAGGGCAGAGGTTGAGCACTTGGCTACTTGGTGCACTGACAATAACCTGCTCCTTAACACCAGCAAAACCAAGGAGCTCATAGTGGACTACAGGAAGGAGAGGAAAGAGACACATGACCCCATCCATATCAATGGCATAGCTGTTGAACGTGTCCCCAGTTTCAAATTCCTGGGGACCCACATCTCGGAGGACCTGTCCTGGTCAGTTAACACCACCAGCCTGATCAAGAAGGCCCATCAGCGCCTCTTCTTCTTGAGGACATTGAAGAAGAACCATCTGTCAGCTGACATCCTGGGCAACTTCTACCGCTGCGTGATAGAGAGCACCCTGACCAACTGTATCACACTCTGGTATGGGAGCTGCTCTGTAGCTGACCGCAAGGCGCTGCAGCGGGTGGTGAAAACCGCCCAACGCATCACAGGGACTCCACTTCCAGCTATAGAGGACGTCTACAGGAAAAGATGTCTGCGCCGGGCACGCAGCATTCTTAGGGACTCCAACCATCCTGCTCATGGACTGTTCCAGCTTCTCCCCTCCAGAAGACATTTCAGAAGCCTTCGGACTAGAACCAGCAGGTTTAGGAACAGTTTCTTTCCAACAGCTGTCACGTTATTGAACTTAGTTCCCCGCTGACTCTCTTACAATTATCTTTTACCATCCTCAACTGTACATAACTGCATAACTACATAACTACATCTAACTTATTGCACATTATTTGCACATAACAGTACTTTTAACTTTCTGCACTGCTGCATATATTTGCATATATTTGCTTAAATTACACATACTGTTAATTACCGTATATACTGCACTGCTGTCCTTTGCACTTCTGATTGGATGCTAAACTGTGTTTCGTTACCTTGTATTCATACATGTGTAATGACAATAAAGTTGAATCTAATCTAATCTAATCATTAAATTAAGCAGATTCTCCTCTTTCAGGTGACTATAAAAACATAACTTCCTGATTTAGGATGTTTTTGTAGCAGCTAACTCTACCGATAATTTATTTTGGTGTGCCAGCGCGATCAGCTGATTAGATCCACCTCCTCCATTGTTCTGACATTTTGGCATATTTATCAGAACAACACTGGACAGCTGATGTTACAGACTGCAGTCAAAGGTAAAAAAAAAAAATCTTTATCCTATAGCTTGAAAGTCCTCAGACATCTCTGACAGGTCCTGTTATACAAACAAATAGTGGTGTGAAAAAGTGTTGGCCCCCTTCCTGATTTCTCTTTTTTTTTGTATGTTTGTCACACTTAAATGTTTCAGATCATCAAACAAATTTAAATATTTGACAAAGATAACACAAGTAAACACAAAATGCAGTTGTTAAATGAAGGTGTTTATTATTCACGGTAAAAAAAAATCCAAACCTACATGGCCCTGTGTGAAAAAGTGATTGCCCCCCTTCCCGTGAAAACATAAATTAACTGTGGTTTATCACATCTTTGGAGAGCTGAATTCAATTTCTCTAGCCACACCCAGGCCTGATTACTGCCACACCTGTTCTCAATCAAGAAATCACTTAAATAGGACCTGCCTGACAAAGTGAAGTAGACCAAAAGATCCTCAAAAGCTAGACATCATGTTGCGATCAAAAGAAATTCAGGAACAAATGACAAAGTAATTGAGATCTATCAGTCTGGAAAAGGTTATAAAGCCATTTCTAAAGTTTTGGGACTCCAGCAAACCACAGTGAGAGCCATTACCCACAAATGGCAAAAACATGGAACAGTAGTGAACCTTCCTAGGAGTGGCCGAAAATTACCCCAAGAGCACAGCGATGACTCATCCAAGAGGTCACAAAAGACCCCACAACAACATCCAAAGAACTGCAGGCCTCACTTGACTCGGTTAAGGTCAGTGTTCATTACTACACCATACGAGAGAGACAGGACAAAAACGGCCTGCATGGCAGAGTTCCAAGATGAAAACCACTGCTGAGCAAAAAGTACATAAAGGCTTATCTCAGTTTTGCCAGAAAACATGTTGATGATCCCCAAGACTTTTGGAGAATACTTTGTGGACTGACGAGACAAAAGTTGAACTTTCTGGAAGGTGTGTGTCCCATTACATCTGGCGTAAAAGTAATACAGCATTTCAGAAAAGGAACATCATACCAGTACTAAAATATGGTGGCGGTAGTGTGATGGTCTGGGGCTGTTTTGCTGCTTCAGGACCTGGAAGACTTGTTGTGGTAAATGGAACCATGAATTCTGCTGTCTACCAAAAAATCCTGAAGGAGAATGTCCGGCCATCTGTTCGTGACCTCAAGCTGAAGCGCACTTGGGTTCTGCAGCAGGACAATGATCCAGAACACACCAGCAAGTCCACCTCTGAATGGCTTAAGAAAAACAAAATGAAGACATTGGAGTGGCCTAGTCAAAGTCTTGACCTGAATCCGATTGAGATGCTGTGACGACCTGAAAAAGGTGGATCGTGCTCGAAAACCTTCCGATGTGGCTGAATTACAGCAATTCTGCAAAGATGAGTGGGCCAAAATTCCTCCACAGTGCTGTAAAAGACTCATTGCCAATTATCGCAAATGCTTGATTGCAATTGTTGCTGCTAAGGGTAGCCCAACCAGTTATTAGGTTTAGGGGGTAATCACTTTTTCACATAGGGCCATGTAGGTTTGGATTTTTGTTTCCTTTAATAATAAACACTTTCATTTAAAAACTGCATTTTGTGTTTACTTGTGTTATCTTCGTCTAATATTTAAATTTGTTTGATGATCTGAAACATTTAAGTGTGACAAACAAAAAAATGAGAAATCAGGAAGATGACAAACACTTTTAAACACCACTGTACGTGTTTAGCTCTCTGTGTGTGTATATGCTGCAGGCAGCAGCAGAGCTCTGTACGGTCTTTCCTGTGAACCAACATTGCAACGCTGCACCAACGTTGCCGACAACGTTGGTATCGGTGTCTGTTTGTAAACTGTTACGACGCTGTCAAAGTGTTATCTTGTCTGTTGTATTAGCTCCGTTTTAAATTTTTATCTCTTTATCTCTTTTACTGATATTAACTTTTTACTTAGTGTTAGCTTAGTAAATACGACAGCCCGATCAGGCACACAGGTGAATCAGACCCCGCGCAGGGCTGTTCACCGGATTAGGCTAACCTGTTTTAGCTAGCTAGCTAGCCACTTCTGGCCTGGAAAGCCATGGCTCCATCCCCAACTTGTGTCAGCTGTGTTTCCCTCTCTAAGAAGGTTTCCGAGTTGGAATTGAGACTCTCTAACCTTTATATAATTTGGGAGGCTGAAAACCACCTGGACACTATTATTTTTGGACGGACATCGGCCCCAGCGATAGACTCGCAGCTAGCAGAGATGGCTACTTACCTGGGTGAAATTAACACATCACCATCCACTTCCACCCTTGCTCCAGTCACCTCAGCCGTCCAAGACTCCAGCATCAAACACTGGCTTCAGCTCGGAGCTAAACCCAAAGCCTCGGGTGGTTCGTCACAGCCTCAGTGCACGCCCTGGACCACGGTTGGGCCAAATAGCAAATGTCGGGGATTGACCAGACATGGTTGCACCTCCTCCCTTCCCCTTTTGCTGGAAAAGAGATTCGACATCCTTTCCCTGGAAGATTCCCCCACCTGGACGTTGATCTTCCTCCCATGGCCGCCCCTACTCCTTCAGCAGTGGCCCAAACCCGCAAGCCCCGGATCAAAACTACCTTAGGTGTGCCAAACTATACACCAGCTACAAAAAGAAGAGAGTGCATCTCCCCACCACCACTGCTGCAACAACGGCAAAATTATCCACCATTTCACAAACCACCGACAAAGCCTCCCCAGATGATGCTGGTAATTGGCAATTCAATAATGAGGAACGTCAGAAGCGGGTACTGTGTTACAAAATTTTTTCCTGGGGCTAAAGTGTCAGACATTGAGGCTCTTACCCCTGACCTATTCAATGAATACCCCCATGCTAAAACTGTTATTGTGCACGTTGGATGCAACAACATCCCAGATGAAATGTTGGCGGTCTTAAAAAGTGACTTCAGGAGCCTTCTGTCCACTCTTATGAATTGTGGCAGACGTGTGTTTATTTCTGGGTCACTTGCTCCTTTTAGAAGAGGTTGCAATTATTTTAGCAGAACTCTCAGCCTTAATACCTGGTTGTGTTCAACATGTCCTGGTTTTAACATTGGTTTTATAGACAATTTCAACCTGTTTTGGAACAGAATCAGAATCAGAATCAGCTTTATTGCCAAGTATATTTACAAGTAAACACACGAGGAATGTGACTTGACATTGGACGCGCACGTTAGGCGCATCCAATGACGCGTCGCCATACAAGGCGCCTGTCAACAGTGGAGGTAAAGAGGGGAGGGGAGGGGGAGGAAAACCGCCCATCATTTATGAGGCCAGATGGCATCCATCCAAATAGACTCGGTGCACGTGTTCTAAGGGACAATCTGTTTTATTCCATTCAGCATCTTTTAGTACAGTGACTAAAAGCTGGTATGTTAACTCACCCCGAAGTACCTGGGTCTGCCAACTAGCCCTTTTTTTGCTTCCAATTCTCATATTAATCCTATTGAGCCAAATAATTCTCACTGTTTAGATCAGTCTTCAATTCATAACCCCATAGAGATTGTGTCTGTCTCCCGTTACCCAAAACATTATAACCCAAGACAAATACAACATAATTTGATAAATACATGCATCTCTGCAGCTCCTCTTCATCCGCCACCCCTCAACTTAGCCCCTGTCTTCCCCATCAGAGAATCATTGTCTGCTCCCTCCAAAGTTAATAAAAATATAAGGTATAAGCATCCCAAAGTGATTAAACAAAAAGCTAGTAAAACTCAAATTAAACATCAAGTCATTCATTCATCTTCTTCTGCTTAATCCTTTTCGGGTCGCGGGGGGGCTGGAGCCTATCCCAGCATCTTTGGGCGAGAGGCAGGGTACACCCTGGACAGATCGCCAGTCCATCGCAGGGCCAACACAGAGAGACAGACAACCATTCACTCTCACAGTCATACCTAAGGACAATTTAGAATCCCCAATTTTGATGCCAATTAACCTAACTTGCATGTTTTTAGCATGTGGGAGGAAACCGGAGAAATCCTGGAGTAAACCCATGCAGACACGGGGAGAACATGCAAACTCCATACAGATCACTGTTGGTCGGAGGCTGGGATCGAACACAGGATCCCCAGGCCAAGGGTGAGTTGCTGTGCTGCTGCAGTGCTAACCACTGCGCCACCGCGCCGCCCTAAACATCAAGTCTCTAAATTAAATGATTTGGCATCCCTTCCTCTCTAAATTAAATGATTTGGCATCCCTTCCTCCTCATAATTTAAAAATTAAATGTGGTTTGTTAAATATTAGGTCTCTAACTCCCAAGTCTCTGCTAGTCCATGATCTGTTAATTGATCCATCCATCCATCCATCCATCCATCCATCTTCTTCCGCTTAATCCTTTTCGGGTCGCGGGGGGGCTGGAGCTTATCCCAGCATCTTTGGGCGAGAGGCAGGGTACACCCTGGACAGATCGCCAGTCCATCGCAGGGCCAACACAGAGAGACAGACAACCATTCACTCTCACAGTCATACCTAAGGACAATTTAGAATCCCCACTTCGATGCCAATTAACCTAACGTGCATGTTTTTGGCATGTGGGAGGAAACCGGAGAAATCCTGGAGTAAACCCACGCAGACACGGGGAGCACATGCAAACTCCACACAGATCACTGTTGGTCGGGGGCTGGGATCAAACCCACGATCCCCCGGCCACGGGTGAGTTGCTGTGCTGCCACAGTGCTAACCACTCTTCCACCGCACTGCCCCCTGTTAATTGATCATCAGACTGATTTAATATCCCTTACAGAGACTTGGTTAGGGCAAGAGGATTATGTTGGTTTAAATGAATCAACTGAATGAATGAATGGAATGAATGAATGAATGAATGAATCTTTATTTCGAATAGTACAGGTTAAAAGGAACTGAATAGTATAGCAAAAGGGGGAAATAAAATCCAACAAGGTCAAATTAGGCAATAACTCCTCTGATTATACAGTTCAACAAAAGTTATCCGAAATGGGTGATGGCTGAAGCCGCAGCTTATATTGCCCACCCATATTCCATCCAAGAATTCAAAAAAAACAAAAAAAAAAACAAAACAAGAGCGATTACAATTCAGAACAAAGCTAAGACCAAGTGTGACAGAAAAAAGTAAAAAAACTAGGCAACAACACAGCACAGGCTGGATATGACAATCCTTATGTGATTTTACATGTCATCTTGTATATATGTTTGGAGTATTTCTTCCTTTAGTTTTTGCTTAAATTGTCCAAGCGTTGTACATGATTTTAATTCAGGTCCAAAATCGTTCCATAATCTGACTCCTTGCACTGAAACACAGTGTTGCTTGGTGGTAGTTCTCACTGTAGGCTTTTGAAATATACATGTTCCTCTGAAGTGATATCGTTTCTCCCTTATTTGGAACAACTTTTGGATATTTGCGGGCAGTGATAAATTCTTCACTTTAAACATTATTATTGCAGTTTTAAAGTCTACCAGATCTTTCAACTTGAGAGCTTTTAGTTTAAGAAAAAGTGGGTTTGTTGGTTCCCTGTAAGCAGCTTTATTATTCTAATAGCTCTCTTTTGAAGCATAAAGAGTGGATATACGTATGTTTGTTTTATATGTATTTCCCCATACTTCATTACAATATGTCATGTATGGGAGTATTAATGAATGATACAAGGTGTATAGTGTGGGTTGATTCAGAAAATATTTCACTCTGTGTAATATTGCAATTGATTTGGATACTTTACCTTTGATATAGTTAATATGTGACTTCCAACACAGTTTATTATCAATTATTACTCCAAGAAATTTAGTTTCAGATACCCTTTCAATCTCTACACCATTTACACTGAGTTTAGGTACTGGGTTGTTGTGATGATTGTTAAAGACTATAAATTTTGTCTTACTTAAATTGAGCGTTAATTTGTTTGAGTCAAACCACAGTTTAAGCTTTCCTAATTCCTTTCCAAGTGTATCCAGAAGTTGTTCCAAATTGTTTCCACTGCATAATAGATTAGTGTCATCGGCAAACAATATTAAGTCCATTTTTTCTGAAACTTTACATATATCATTTATATACATATTGAATAGTAATGGCCCCAAAACTGAACCCTGTGGGACTCCACAAGTAGCCTTCAGTAACTGTGAGTTTTTGTTACTAACACATACATACTGATATCTATTCTTTAAGTAACTACTTAACCAGGACAGTGCTACCCCTCTAATACCACAATTTTGTAGTTTCTTTAATAATAAATTATGATCCACTGTATCAAATGCTTTTTTAAGATCCAGGAATACTCCAACTGAATACTCTTTATTTTCGATGGCTGTTGATATTTTTTCTATAAATTCCATTAGAGCATATGCAGTTGTCCTCTTGTGTCTGAACCCATATTGCTGCTCACACAGTAAATTATTCTTCAGTATGAAGTTGTCAATTCTCTCATAGAATATTTTTTCAAGTATCTTGGAAAATTGCGGTAATAGTGAAATTGGTCTATAGTTTGAGAATTCCCCTCTGTCACCCGTCTTGTATATCGGAATTACTTTAGCTATTTTCATTGCATTGGGAAATATACCTGTTTGGAGAGACAGGTTGTAGATATACGTCAGTGGTTTTACTAGGCATTCAATAATTGTTTTGACTAAGAGCATGTCAATACCATCACAGTCCGTAGATGTTTTACTTTTAAACGATTTGACAATTTCAATGACCTCTCTTTCGTCTGTGTTCTTTATGAAAATGGAGTCTTTTATAGCAGTGTTATTGCATATTGTATCACCTGTAGGCACCGTAGTGGGTATTTCTCGAGCCAAATTAGGACCAATGTTAACAAAAAAGTTGTTAAATTCATCTGCAGGTGAAGCTACATTCACACTCTGAGTCGTTTTATTATTTTTTGGAATATTAGTTGGGTTGCTTGTATTTCTGCTTTTATTTCCAAGGATACTGTTAACCACTTGCGCTCCGTTGTTCCGCGGGCGGGCAAGTCTCTGCGTCCTATGACGCACGACGCATGATAAGGATATTGATGGTGATGGTGTAGGTGGTGTGCCCTCCAAGCGCCACTGAAAAAAAAATCTGCAAACACAGCCGCGAACAGATTAGTTAATCTGATTGACCTCTCATTCGACTAATAAGAGCCTTGAATTGGGTTTCTGAAACCTTGAGGAGCCAACGAATGAAAATCTAGGAAGGAGGACCCGCCTACTGTGAACGCAGGAGCCAATTGAAGCACAGAAATTCAGGCTGGGTGAAGCGATATTTACTGCTGCAGAAGGACTCTGTACGAATCTACTACAGACCCAGGCTCACCCAGCAGCATGGAGAACACCCACAAGTGGGACCTGCACTCATTCCAGCAGAATAGACGGAGGCCGACGACAAAAGTCGTAAATCATTCGCCAAAACGGCAATAATGGAATTATGTTGATCGGGATCCACGAGCGGAGTAGCGTCGCGTTCGTCTGACAATGGGGGAAGAGCTGTTCGCCGCGACTCTCCTGCTTTGAAGAGGTAAGGTGTTATAAGCTAAATTATTATTTATCCCTGAAAACTGTAATCCAAAAATGACTTTTGACCGATCGGTAAGTTACAACTGTACTGCGCACGAAGTACGTGCGCCGCGATAAACGGTTCATTTGCCGTGTTCGGACCGTGAACGCCCCCCCCCCCCCCCGCTGCAGAAGAGGAGCGGGGGGAGGGGCCACGGTCCGAACGCCCCCCGGTCCGCGGGAGGAAGCATATCAGTCTATTCCATCATGTAGCGATGGCCCTCTTCTGTAGCGAGGGGGGGGGGGGCGTTCACGGTCCGTTCACGGTTCCCCCACACACACACACACACAGTAGCGAGGGGGGGGGGAGCCGCTGTGAAAGCATGCAAGGAGTGTAATCCGTCATGTAGAGGGCCGAATTTGGTCCTTGGTAGCGGGGGGGGGGGGGGAAACGACCCCCCGCCCACACACACACACACACAGACACAGCCCTGAGTGTGACCTTTCATTAGAGCCTAAAATGAAGATTCTACATTGAATTATTCAAAAGTTACAGACGTTTTTCCAAACTGTGCCATTTGGCACAATTTGGCACAGTTCCAAAACGCCTGGGAACAGCCTGAGAACAAAGCTGTGTAAAATATTCATTTTTTGTGGTATTGTTACCAAATTTGGATCTCAGCTGGATAACACTTGGTTCTACATTTCTGTTGCATTTTCCAGCCGGATCGGACAGCTGTGTGTTATTTACAAGCATTTGTATCCAAAAAAACACTGTGTCCAATTTTTTTTTTCTTCAAGTTCAGTATGTTTAGATGACTGTAACTCAGTGGCCGGAGCACGTAGAGAGATTATGTTTTTTTTGCCAAAAAATTCAAAGTGTTTTCTTTTAAATGAGACCAACCCCATGAAGATGCTGCAAAGGGTTGAATAACAGCTTTCGATTTACTTTGGGCATGTTATTTTTTGGCATTTTTAGGAAAATTGCCCGGAGTGCAAGTGGTTAAGTATTGTCCATGTATTTTTAATATTGTCTTTGTTTTTCTCCAGTTCTTTACTGTAATAGTCTCTTTTACTACATCTTATTATATATGTTAACTTATTTTTGTAAGTTTTATACCGCTGCTCTGCTTCTTTTGTCCTTTTCTTTAGGAAAGCTTTATATAGTAAATTTTTCTTTTTACACGCCTTTTGTAGTCCTTTGGTTAACCATGGCTTATCGGCAAATTTCTGTTTAAGCTTTTTTTTTTACTAATGGACAGTTTTTTTCATAGAGAGTGGTTACAATGTTTATAAATGTGTCATAGGCTTCATTTACATCTGATACATAGACTTCTGTCCAGTCTTGCTTCAGCAAGTCCTCTTTAAAAGAACTGATTGCATTTGGTGATTTGTATCTGAACGATTTTGAAATTTTTTCTGTATTGGCCCCCGTGTGGCCATGGATAAGTGCAAAGGTTGGCAAGTGGTCACTTATATCATTTATCAATAATCCACTTTCTATTTTCTTATCAATAACATTGACAAACAGGTTGTCAATAAGTGTAGCAGTGTGAGCTGTGATTCTGCTGGGATGTGTTATTGTGGGATATAGACTCATGCTGTACATAGAGTTCATGAACTCTGTAATTACATTTTGTTGATGTGGATTCAGTAAATCAATATTGAAATCTCCACAAATTGCTACCATTTTCTTACTAGTAATATTATTGTACAGCTCGACTAATTTATCTCTGAATGTCTCAATGCAAGTTCTATATATACAACTTATAATTAGATTTTTTGTTTTATCTTGGTCAATCTCAACAGTAACACATTCCAAGATCCCTGGTAGTGCAAAGGACATTCCATTTACAAGCTTACACCTATACAGGTCATCAATATACAGTGCAACACCACCACCCTTTTTTTGAGATCTGTTAATATGAAACATGTGATATCCCTCTATTGCCATCAGGGGAGCCTGCTCTTCAGTAAGCCAGGTTTCAGAGACTGCAATAGCTGTAAATTTTCTGTCTAGCTGTTTTAAATAGTCCTGAATCTGTGGAAAGTTTTTGTTAAGACTTCTGCTGTTGAAGTGTATTATTGATAATTTACCATCTAGTTGCACTTGACTTTTGAATTGCTTTTCAGTGTAATATTCACAGTGGTTATGAATATTATTGAAAAAGTGGTTGTCAGGATCAATATCATTCTCCATCTCTTGTGGTTTATGTTCAGCATAATGGCATATTTTCAGAGTTTGAGTTTCCTCACTCTGTGTCAAATGACTTCCTCCAGCTGGGGATAATTGATGTCTACTCAAGTCAGTCATAAGTTTTTGTTTGTTTTGCTTATTTTTTTTAAAGTACTTTGGCATGGTGTATCAAAAGAACTATTCTTATCGTGTGTGTGAATATGGATTATCATTGACTCATGATTTTCTTAATCAGTGTTCATCTGTATTTATCTAAGTCAGTAGCATCTCTGATCATTATACTCTTTGCTTGCTCAGGTGTTCCATTTAAGCCTGTTTTCCACTAGCCCAGCACACCTCGGTACGGCTCGATTCACTTCAGTACGGCTCGGAATGCTTCTGTCTCCATTAGCACGGTGTTGTGCTTGTGCTGTGATGGTTTGTGTTAGGAGGTTTTAGAAGCGGGGCAGCAGCAGATTCTCAGCGAGGTGGGGCCACACTCCCGTGACGTTACGCACCCGACTGAGTCCTTATTTACACGAGACAAAAAAGGATCCAAGGATTATTGCCTTGCTCGCTCTGTGGATTTATCTCACAATTAATTTTATCTCATAATTAAGCTGCAACAACACAAGTCATTTTCGTTTTGAATTAACTGCCAAATGACCTAGAAATAATGAGCTGAAACTTGTTTTTATTCGTATTAAATAATGAGACGGTGGCACACTGTCCAACACCACATCCTAGGGCATTTTGGATGTACTGAATTAAAAAAATTCATGTTTTTCACCTTCAGGTCAACGTTTGGAACAACAGTATTATTATTTTCCGTTTAGATGATGCTACACTCCTTCTAAAGTATTGTAAATCTCTGAATTTGGAATGCCGATAGAACATTCAATTTACATATACTTGTACCTTTGACTTGGTGCTAATTTTTTATGATATTTCAATAAAAAGAACAGAAAGCTTACAAAAAGATTTCTTTTTTGGTCTAGTTAAAAATTACCTTACCTTTACAATGGTTGACCCTCAGCATCATTTTGATCAGACTAGGCAATGGAATTTCTATGTAATTATACTGTTTTATAATTCAGTGTTATAACAGACAAACCACACTTTCCAAAAACAATTCCATTTTATTATATACAAAATATTAAAATTAAAAAAAAACTTTGCAACACAACATGAAGGTTAATCGACATTTTATACACGCCGACCACTGAGTGCTGAGGCTCGGTAGAATGAAGGCGTCTCTGCCAGCTCTGGTTCAGGAAAGCTCGGTTGAATAATCCATGCGGGCTGTCGCGGCGGACGCGTGGGATGATTATACAAGGAAAATGCACACAATAAAATACAGCACGAAAGTGCAGTATATACAGAAAAGACAATAGTTTTTAACAAGAATACATAAGCTTATTTCAGCGTATTGTTCACATGAATATTTACAATAAAAGCTTTAGTCCGCAGTGTGCTGCAATAAAGCAGCGATCCATCCACAAATGAACAGCTTTTTTATTGCATAAATAAACTGAGCGTCTTACCGAATATATTTGCGAAAAAACGCACAATAAAAAAAAATTAAAACTCACCGTTAAAGGACTCCGATGTCGAGACCTCCCGGTATATTTTTTCATTCCGGGCAGCTCCGTCTAACTCGCGCTGCATACGTTCGTCTGACAATGCAGTGAGCAGACACTGCAGCTCCTTATTGGTCCATGGAACACCCTTATTACGCGAAGCCATTTTTGATAGAGAATAAATGAAAATAGCACAGCAATACACTGAAAAGGAACCGCCAACAGTGGTTGCGTGCTGAGTAAAGGCGGTCGTGAAGATTCTTTTTTTTCTTTTTTTTCAAAAACTTTATTGAGAAGGTCGTGAAGATTTGGTAGATGAGGAGGAGGAGAGGGGCGGTTACAACCTGACCAATCAGCGCCGGTTACGACCTGACCAATCAGCGGCGACCAGTCTGTTAACGTCACAACACGGCACAGCTCAGCACTGCTGTACCCTGCCCTGGAGCGGGGCTGAGAATCGCGGCTGTTAAACCGTGTTGGGGCTTGTGGAAAAGCGTACAAAGCGTGCTGAGCCGTCCCGTGTCGCGCTAAAGCGTGCTAGTGGAAAAGGCCCTATAGTTTAATCCAAATTCTACAATTTCTTGTCCAGGTTGCCTGTATCTTATTTTGCCTTTTCAGCATCCGTGCTTGCCGTGCTATTTCAGCGTTTGTTTTTGTCAGGTGTTCATTTAGGTAAACTTGTGTTCCCCGTAGCTTTCTGGCCTGCCTCAGTATGTCATTCTTTACCCTTCTGTTCACAAAGCGCATCACAATTGATTTCGTTGTTTGGTTATCTTTCTTCGGAAAAGCATAACAGGCTGAAATTGCATTAGCTTCTACCTTAATATCTCTACTATCCAGGAACTGAAGCACCTGGTTTTCTAGTGAGACTGATTCACTCATGGGAGCATCCTCACCTCTCAGTCCTGTTGTGGCATGGGCGTATGACTGATATTTGATGTCTAGTCCGCTTATAACTAGATCATCCATACGAGAACCTTGTTCAAGATCCTTGACGCGTTGCTCCAAGCCCTTAATTTTTTTGTCTTTTTCCTGAATTGTTAATTGTAGGGCTCGTACATCTTCCATTAGGCCTATTATTTTGGCCTGCTGGCTAATCATTTTGGCCAATTCTTCTGTCACGAAGTTCAGAGGTTTTTTATCTCTTCCATTTCCTCCTTCTTTGGTGGCATTTTACTGACCTGTGGATAGTAAAAACAATGAATCCAGCTCGGCCTCAGCTCCGCTGCTGGTCCCTCTGCTCACCGCTGTCGCAACCGAGCTCCTGTACAGCTCCTCCACCGAGTCACGCCGCACACCGCTGGTGCAGCCGAGCTCCGCTGGGGTCACGGTAGATGCTCCACTGATCATCGCTGCCTGCCGCCGTCTGCCTGGGTGGCACCTCCGCTAGGCCCCGTCACCAACTGCCGTCAGTCTGGTAGTTCCTCAGCTGGGCCTCGCAACTGGGCTCTGACTCAGGCTATTGTTTTGCTGTGTCCAGGTGGCCCCAGTCTCTCACCAACGCCGCGCCCGAGCTCCGATCCGGCTCGCGCCCAACTGCCGCCTCGGTTAGTTCCTCCAGTAAGCCCTCACCGGGGACTGAGTCGCTTTGTGTCGGAGTTAGGTGGCGCACTGGGGCCAGCGTTAAGCTAACTAGCGTTAGCTTAGCAATCGCTCCGGGTAGAGTGCAGCAGTTCTACCCGATTAAAGGGGTATTCCAACGGTATTCTGACGGAGGTGGAAATTCAGCCCGTGGGCGTCTGTCACGAGCGCCGATCGCTGTTGGCTGAGATCGTCACTTCCTTGTGGTAACGTATCGTCACTTCCTGTTTTGCTGTCTGCCTGTGTGGTTTGCTCTCCAGCTCTCGAGCCACTAGCTATGGCTACTAGCTCTCTTTCCTCTCCTCCTCTGGTGTGCTCTCTCTGTCAGATGTTTAGCTACACCTCTGCCTCTTTTAGTGATAACGGTAAATGTAATAAATGTTGTCTTTTTGAGGCGCTCGAGGCGAGGTTGTCTGATTTGGAATCCCGGCTCCGCTGCATTGAAACACCGTCTGCGCCAGTTACTCTCGACGGACGCCCCTTAGCTGCAGCGGAGCTAGCTAGCTTAGGTCCCCCTGTCACCGGTTCCCCGGCTCTCCTCTGCAGCGAGGAGACTGGGTGGGTGACGGTGAGAAGGAAGCCTAGTCGCAAAGCCTCGGTTCACCACCAACCTGTTCACGTTTCTAATCGTTTTTCCCCGCTCAGCGACACACCCGCTGAGGAAAAAACTCTGATCATTGGCGACTCTGTAGTCAGAAACGTGAACCTAGAGACTCCAGCGGCCATAGTCACATGCATTCCTGGGGCCAGAGCAGGCGACATCGAGTCAAATTTGAAAATGCTGGCTAAAAGTAACTGTAAATATTCCACAATTGTTATTCACGCCGGCATTAATGACATCCGTCTCCGGCAGTCGGAAGTCACGAAACTTAATGTAGAATCGGTGTGTGACTTTGCAAAAACGATGTCTGCCACTGTAGTATTCTCTGGGCCCCTCCCCAATCTGACCAGTGATGACATGTTTAGTCGCTCGTCATCCTTGAACCGCTGGCTGTCTGTGTGGTGTCCTAAAAATGACGTGGGCTACATTGACAATTGGAGCTCTTTTTGGGGAAAACCTGGTCGTATGAGACGAGACAGCATTCATCCCACTTTGGATGGTGCTTCTCATTTATCTAACAATCTGGCATCTTTTTTATCCAAATTTCCAAAACCGTGACTACTCAGAGTTGGGACCAGGAAGCAGAGTCGCAGTCTTACACGCCTCTCTGCAGCTCCTCTTCATCCGCCACCCCTCAGCTTAGCCCCTGTCTTCCCCATCAGAGAATCGTTGTCTGCTCCCTCCAAAGTAAATAAAAATATAATGTATAAGCATCCCAAAGTGATAAAGCAAAATATTGGTAAAACTCAAATTAAACATAAAGCCTCTAAATTGAATGATTTGGCCTCTGTTCCTCCTCATAATTTAAAAATTAAATGTGGTTTATTAAATATTAGGTCTCTAACTCCCAAGTCTCTGTTAGTCCATGATCTGTTAATTGATCATCAGATTGATTTAATTTCCCTTACAGAGACTTGGTTAGGACAAGAGGATTATGTTGGTTTAAATGAATCAACTCCCTCTGGTTATTTAAACTGTCAAAATCCCAGAAGTTCTGGTCGTGGAGGAGGAGTAGCAACAATTTACCATTCCAAATTACTAGTTAATGTAAAGCAAAAAACATGTTATAATTCCTTTGAGGGCCTGGTCCTCAGTATTGGGCACTTTAGCAATTCCAGGTTAAACCCAATTTTATTTGCCATAGTTTATCGTCCCCCATCAACCTATTCAGAATTTTTATCCGAATTTCCTGATTTCTTAGCTGATTTAGTGCTGAAATCTGATAGAATATGACATAACGTTCGGCTCAGGAGACGCACACACACAGGCTCAGAGTAGTTCAAACTGTTTATTAACAACAGGGATGTTTGGGTGCGTGTCTGCGGAATGTTAATGTGTTGGTGGTGGCGTCTGCTTCGGACCCAGAGGCAGGAGACCGTTCAGCCGGCAACCCTATGGGAGAAATTGGACACAGGGTGATGAGCACACACCAACACAGGAGGAGAATAGGCGAGGGAGAGAAGCTTACTTGTTTGGGCAGATGACTGGCGCTTCAAGGATGGAAGCCCGGGAGACAGCCACCTGCAGGGCTCGGTGCAGCAGCGAGGAGAGACGAGGGACGGGGTTGTCCGCCGCCGAGGAATCCACCTGTGCACAGGGGAGCAGACTGTAGAGATGAGGTAAGTGAACTTCTTACCGGTAAAGAGGATGCTGAAGAGAATGTGGTAGAAGTCCATGCAAGGAAAATGAAGTCTACGGCTTCAGGCCGAAGCTCAGGGCGAGGCGGCTTTTATCCTTCGCCGTTGACGAGTAGCAGGTGCGTGAGCAGGTGGCGCCGCTGATGAATGGCGCGGCGTGACAGTACTCCCCCCTCTAGCAGCGCCTCCTGGCGATGGCTTATCCGGGTGCGCTCGGTGGAAGTCCGCGATGAGCGATGGGTCCAACACAAACGACGGGGGCACCCACTGTCGATGCTCGGGCCCATAGCCCTCCCAGTCCACCAAGTATTGCAACCCACGACCCCGGCGCCGGGAGTCCAGGATGGAGGAGGCGGACCAGGCCGGATGGCCACCAATCATCCGGGGCGCGGGTTGCGCTGCAGGAGGAGGGCAAAGGGGGTCAGTAACCGCCAGTTTCACCTTCGACACGTGGAAAGTAGGATGAATGCGGAGGGAGGGGGGAATAGCCACGCGCACAGCCACCGGGTTGATGATCCGGGTGATGGGGTAGGGACCCATGAAGCGCTGTGCCAGCTTTCTCCTCTCGCCTTTTAGAGTGACGTCCTGGGTGGAAATGTAAACAAGCTGCCCAACTCTGTACGCCGGGGCAGGTCTCCTACGCCGGTCCGCCACAGTCCTGTTGCGCTCCGCTGTGCGCAATAGCGCATGGCGCGCGGCAGCCCAGGTGGAGCGGAACTGCCTGAGATGGGCCCTAACTGACGGGACAGTTACCTCACTCTCCTGCTCCGGAAACAGCGGGGGGTCGTAACCCAGGGACGCTTTGAAGGGGGACATCCCTGTAGCAGAAGAGCGAGCGGTGTTGTGGGCATATTCAACCCAGGCAAGATGGTTGCTCCAGGACGCGGGTTTGGATCTGGACACACAGCGGAGCGCAGCCTCCAGCTCCTGGTTGGTCCTCTCACACTGCCCGTTGGATTGGGGGTGATGGCCAGAGGAGAGGCTCACCTTGGCTCCGATGGCGTTGCAGAAAGACCTCCAAACCTCAGATGAAAACTGGGGGCCCCGGTCCGAGACCACGTCCACCGGAATCCCATGCAGCCTGACCACGTGTTGGACGAGGAGGTCCGCCGTCTCCAGGGCAGTAGGGAGGCCTCGCAGGGGGACGAAGTGCACGGCCTTGGAGAAGCGGTCCACGATGGTCAGGATGGTGTCATAGGAATTGGAGATGGGGAGTCCGGTGACGAAATCCAGAGCGATGTGCGACCAGGGCCTGCCAGGGACGGGCAGGGGCTGGAGCAGACCCGCTGGAGGGGCATTTCCCGACTTGCAGGTGGCACAGATTGGGCAAGCCCGGGCGTAGCGGGCTGCATCCCTCCGCAGGCCTGGCCACCAAAAGGACCGTTGGAGGAGATCTATCATCCGGGAGGTGCCAGGGTGACAGGTGAGCTTGGAGGTGTGGAGCCAGTGGATGACCTCTCCTCGGACCGCGGATGGCACGAACAGCCTCCCCTCCGGTCCGCCGCCAGGGTCAGGTTCCACCTCCTGTGCCTTCCGGATCTTGCTCTCAATGTCCCACGAGATGGCTCCCACGACGCACGACCTGGGCAGGATGGAGTGGGGCGCCTCCTCCGACTCCACGGGGGCGAACTGCCTGGAGAGGGCGTCAGGCAGGACGTTCTTAGAGCCAGGCCTGAAGGTGATGGAAAATTGGAACCTGGCGAAGAACAGGGACCAGCGCGCCTGGCGGGCGTTCAGGCGCTTGGCAGACCGTAAGTATTCCAGGTTCTTGTGGTCCGTGAGGACCACAAACGGCAGGCTTGCCCCCTCCAACCAGTGGCGCCACTCCTGCAGGGCGAGCTTGATGGCCAAGAGCTCTCTGTCCCCCACATCATAGTTTCTCTCCGCCGGGGACAAGCGCCGGGAGAAGAAGGCGCACGGTCGCTTGGCGCCATCGTCCGGTGACCGCTGGGACAGCACTGCTCCCACTCCCGTGTCCGAGGCGTCTACCTCTACTATGCACTGCAGCGCGGGGTCGACCTGGCGAAGGACCCGGGAGGAGGAGAATTCCGCCTTCAGCGCCTCAAAGGCGGCAGCGACCTCTTCGGTCCACCGGAACGGGACCTTCGGGGACGTGAGGCGGGTCAGTGGTCCCACGATGGCACTGAAGTTGGGAACAAAGCGGCGGTAGAAATTGGCGAAGCCAACAAATTGCTGCACCTGCTTCCGGGATGCAGGTGTAGGCCATTCCACCACCGCCTTTACCTTCTCTGGGTCGGGGAGCACCTTATCGTGGGCGATGATGAACCCCAGGAAGGACGTACTCCTGGCGTAAAATTCACACTTTTCCGCCTTAACGTACAGACGGTTCTCCAGCAGCCTTTGGAGGACCCGCCTCACGTGGACCTGGTGCTCATCCCTGGACTTGGAGAAGATGAGGATATCGTCCAGGTAGACGAACACGAAAAGGCCAATGAAGTCCCGGAGGACGTCATTAATGAGGCGCTGGAAGACTGCAGGAGCGTTGGTCAACCCGAACGGCATCACCAGATATTCAAAGTGGCCGTTCGGGGTACGGAAGGCCGTTTTCCACTCATCTCCCTCCCGGATCCGGACGAGGTGGTAAGCGCTGCGTAGGTCCAGCTTGGTGAACCAGGTCGCCCCCTGGAGGGAGTGGAAAGCAGTGTCCATGAGAGGCAGGGTGTAACGGTCCCTCTCCGTGATATTGTTGAGGGCCCGGTAGTCGATACAAGGGCGGAGGGACCCATCCTTTTTCCCCACGAAGAAGAACCCTGCCCCCACGGGTGACGATGATGGGCGGATAATCCCAGCACTTAATGATTCCTTCAGGTAGGCGTTCATCGTCTCCTTCTCCGGCGCAGACAGGCTGTAAAGGCGACCAGAAGGTAAGGGAGCCCCCTGGCGGAGGTTGATGGCGCAGTCATAGGGCCGATGAGGGGGAAGAGACATAGCTTTCGCTTTGCTGAACACCATACCCAGGTCGTGAAATTCTGGGGGCACCAGAGACAGGTCCGGGGGTGCAGCGTCCGTCGCAGGGGGAGGAGCGGACGGAGAGCAGGCAGCGGACTGAAGGCAGGTGCCCATACAGAACGTACTCCATGCCGAGATCCCAGCTGATTTCCAATCCAGGACCGGATTGTGAAGGCGGAGCCAGGGATACCCCAGGATGACGGGCGACACAGAGTTGGGAAGGACGTAAAAGGTCATCTCCTCCCGGTGGTTTCCCGAGATGATGACCGGTAGGGGAACAGTTTGATGTGTCACTCTCCCGAGGGTGGCACGGGAGAGGTGGATCAGGGAGAGGGGAGTGTTGAGTGCCTGGCAGCGGATGCCCAATCGGGTTGCCAGGCTTTGTGAAATGAAGCTGCCTTCTGCGCCCGAATCCACCAGTGCGTGGGTGAGGTGCCCAGTAGAGTTATGGCAGAAACGGATGGGCAGCTTCAATTGAGAAAGTGATCCTAACCGATTGACATCCGCGAGGCTTCCAACAGTGACTCGCGGACCCCACCGACTGGCTTTCCGTGGACAACGCTCCACGGTGTGTTGGTCGCCTCCGCAATACATGCAGAGGCCCAACTCACGGCGGCGTTGTTTCTCCACAGGGGAAAGTTTAGTCCAGGCCGTCACCATCGGCTCCGACTCCTCGGGGCGCGATGCTGGCGGCGCCGCCAGGGGGCGAGCTTGGAACAGGTGCGGCGAGGCTCCACGAGGGCGAGAAGAAGAAGACCTCCGCCCCGAGGAGCGCTCGCGCAGCCTGTTATCCAAACTTATCGCTAAGGATGTCAGCTCCGCTAGCGTCCCAGGGATATCCCGACCAGCCAGTTCATCCCTCAGATCACTATTGAGGCTGCGGAGGAACAGGCCACAGAGGGAGCGTTCCTCCCAGCCCAATTCCTCCGCCGCTACCCGGAAGTCGACCGAGTGGTCCGCTGCCGACCGGCTTCCCTGCTGGAGAGCGAGAAGCCGATCGACCTGGACCGTTTCGGTTTGAGAGTGGTCAAAGACCTCCAGAAAGCGCCTCACGAATTGGTCATAGGTGAGGGTGGCATAACTGGGCCTCGCCATTACGGCGTAGGTCCAAGTTAACGCACGCCCCTCCAGAAGATTCCCTATGTAACCAATTCGGCTGTGATCCGAGGGAAAATCTCCGGGCACACGGTGGAACACGGACTCACACTGCATAATAAACCCCCGCGCTCCGCCGAGCTTACCGCTAAAGCGGGCGGGGGTCGGAATCGGCGTGAGCCGAACCGGTGCCACTGGAGCCGGCTGGACGGCCGCTGGAACAGCAGGAGCCGCGCCACCCTGGTGAGTCGGGAGGAACGGCTGTTGGGGGTCCAAGCGGTTCAATCGGTTAGTCAGTTCTAATAATTGATGAAGAACCACCTGTTGCTGATAAACAATCTGATCCACCCGAGCCTCGAGGATGGTAAACCGGTGTGCGAGCCCGCCGCCTGCCGAGCCGCTCTGCTGAAGCCGTACTGACATAACGTTCGGCTCAGGAGACGCACACACACAGGCTCAGAGTAGTTCAAACTGTTTATTAACAACAGGGATGTTTGGGTGCGTGTCTGCGGAATGTTAATGTGTTGGTGGTGGCGTCTGCTTCGGACCCAGAGGCAGGAGACCGTTCAGCCGGCAACCCTATGGGAGAAATTGGACACAGGGTGATGAGCACACACCAACACAGGAGGAGAATAGGCGAGGGAGAGAAGCTTACTTGTTTGGGCAGATGACTGGCGCTTCAAGGATGGAAGCCCGGGAGACAGCCACCTGCAGGGCTCGGTGCAGCAGCGAGGAGAGACGAGGGACGGGGTTGTCCGCCGCCGAGGAATCCACCTGTGCACAGGGGAGCAGACTGGAGAGATGAGGTAAGTGAACTTCTTACCGGTAAAGAGGATGCTGAAGAGAATGTGGTAGAAGTCCATGCAAGGAAAATGAAGTCTACGGCTTCAGGCCGAAGCTCAGGGCGAGGCGGCTTTTATCCTTCGCCGTTGACGAGTA